>CM031244.1:310374348-311642681 GCA_018340775.1 Taxus wallichiana var. yunnanensis
CTACTTTCTAATACTCCAAAATCGTAAACATGGTAAAATATCAACGAGAATATGACCTCACTCCTGTAAAATATAAAACAATGATTTTTAACACCGGATCAGGCTTAAAAGGAAACTGCCATCCAAACTACCTAATACCCTCTATAGAATTGAATTCTTGGAGGATTTTATTGATATGATAACATTGCTTGCAAGAGTAATGGGTTTTCCTCAACTCGTGATTTCTTGAATCGATGAGTGTCTATATCAATTTAATTTGTGATGGTACACAAAACGTTAACTAGGGATAAATCATTTTTGAAAATTTAACTCAGCAACTCACTCAGGTTCATTAGAATAAAACATTTTACATGACCTCCTACCTGATGTATACCATAGCTGGGTATAGAATATGGATTGGCTTAAAAGGGTAGGATGGTAGGAAGCATATAGTTATATATGATTTCTATACTCAACTCACCTACGAGAATAAAAAAATAATTATAGCAGGTTTAATGATGCATTCACAATTTTTTTGGTAAGATTGCTTAAGGGAAATGTAACCAACAGAGTATTTTAAGAGGCCAAAAATTGATTTCAATATATGGCAGCTTGTTCATATAATTCAAAAAGTTCTCCTACATCCGAATAGATGGCTTTGAGGAGCTTCATATAAGATTCGATATACAACAATGATAATATAGTTCTAGTTGAGATCTGCATGCAGTTGGATCTCCTTCATAGGACCTGTAGGGATAAGAAAATATCTGGTATAAAATTTCCCATAACTTTGAGAAACTACACATGTAGGACAACTTTAGATGCACAAAATTTTGAAAGGATATTTCTCCATTCAAATTTCATCCTTATTAGAAGTGGGATAATTTTGATAGTAAAAACTTCACTTTGGAAAAATCTCATATTAACTTATTACCATATGTCAAAGCATTTGAAGACTACTTTGGGAGGACTATGTTTATGAGTTTGATGTCAAAAGAAAAGTCTATGGTAGGCTATCTTTGTAACAAATAAAATATTTCAAGTTATATGCGGTACTCAAGGAATGACAGATGATGGTTTAGATCCTTTCACTACGAATATATAAATTTTATTGAGTATACCCCTCTTCCCACCATTGAATAGTCACAAAAGGAGAAATATAATCCCAATGATCCGAACACCCATTTACTCCTCGAAGTCAATAAATTTAATGATTAAGAAGGTTGAGGAATTCAATGAGTCTTAGAAGATGGGTTCTTCTCAAGAATCATCTTCTTCAAAAATAATACCCCGGCTCAAGAAACTCCTTCCTCCTCCCTTGTGGATTTTGGAACTAAATTATACACCAAGAAATACAATTCCAAAGAGGTGGAAAAGAAATTAGAAACATCTGGATAAGGAGTTGAGAAAGATAAAACATAGGATTTGGTAGGTGGAACAAATCTTGAGCATACTCAAAGAACATTTTGAAAAGATACGGTGAGAAGAAGTATGTTGAAGAAGGAGAAGAAGAGAAAATTGAATAAAACTATGAAGAGGAGGATGTTGTTGAAGTAGTTGCTCTGATCCAAGAAAATAAGGGCTTCAAAGGAAAAAATAGATGTAAGTATATGCTCTTCCTTTGTTGCAACTTCCCTATTAAGGCTTCAGCTTTCCCAACTTCCAAGTTCTCATATTTCTCTTACATTTCCTCCTCTAGAAACATCTTTTAGAGATTTATTTACTTGGGTTCAACGCATGGTAGATAGTAGAAAGAGGAAATATAAATCTTGGATTGAGGTTCCTAAGTTTGATGTAGTGGTTTCCCTCCTTGGTACTTCCCTTCCTCCTCTAAATAAATCAAATACCACCTCTCATCTTGTTTCAGACTCTAAAGGACAACATTTCTTAGAAATTTATAGAACAAAGGATGAAAATAATGAAAAGTATGTATCATTATCAAATCTTTAGATAACAAGAATCTCATTGGGAGAATCAATGCCATAAGGATAAGTACACAATTTTAGAGAAAATATCTCTAAGGTTATTGAGAGAGTTAAAAAATAAAAAATGACTCAAGAGAAACTAGAGGAGAAATTATAGGTACTTGTAAGTTTTATCAAGTCTTTCCTTTCATTTGAAAAAAGTCCAGTGGATCTAACTCCTATATCTACACACCTACCCAATACTTCTACTATTGGAATTAACTTGAAGGAAATCATAGAAATTCATAATCATGTCACTTTTGGAAAAGCATCAAAATCTCAAGTTAAGGTACTCTTGTTTCAGATTGGATTTTATTGATAAAGCGTGTAAGATATATGATAATATCATCTCACCCCATAATTAAATCAATTTAGAGATCGATGGAATTGACAAGAAAATAAAGATTTGGGATGATTTTATCAAATACCTATGAATCATGACTCTCATAGATGAGAAAATCCTCCTTTTGGAGAATATTTTTGATGACTCTAAGAGTAATTTATCCAAGACTTAGAATTTTAGTGTGGAATGGAGGATAAGAGTTCTTGAAGAAGCCTCTACTAAATTAAGGAACATAGTTTAGAAAGTATAATTTATAAAATATTAAATATTTCTATACTTCTAAGCCCTTCATTACTAATTGTTCAAAGAAAACTCATTGATGAGAAATTCAATTAATCGGATCAAGGGATATTTCAATACACTCATCAAGGATAACTTGTTCAAGGAGGAATTACTCAAAAAGAGAGAATGGATTAATTTTTAGATATTAATAATGTCATCATAGAGGAAGTAAAGGGACATGCTCGATATGGTGGAATGGAAAAATAAATGGAGTCTGCTCTTAGTAGTTAGTTCACTAATATTTCCAACACCATTGTACCAAAAGACACAAAGATATCAACTATTAGGACCAAGTTCCAAATGCACGTTCTAATTCTCAAAGTTCATGTAGCTTTTATTTCTTCTCGTTCCTTATTCCTCCGGTTCTTAATGTAGCTAGTTGTTCTATTTTGTAATTGAATTTTTGGTATGAAAAATGAAATTGTAATAAAAATTTATTTTATGTTAATTAATTAATTAAGTGTTTTAACACATAATTAAGACAACTAGTTAGTTTGATTTACTTTCTTTGTTAAAGGGGTTGGATATTGGTGCATACTTGTATGTAAGAAACGTATATTTTGAAATACAAAAGAAAAAACCTTTCTTGTCTCTATATTATTATTCTTTTGATATCCTTTTCTTGTTCTGTTTTAATTAGTATATGGTTTTATTTATATAGAATTTGAATATTTGTATTCTCTTTCATGGATTAATATTTGATGAAATTTCAAACAATCTACATCTTGTTTGTTGTGAGAATTTCATTTATGAAAGCTATATGTTCTAAAATTTCATTTACACAGAGGATTATGATAAGATCTATAATCTTCTTATTTGAAAGTGTTGTTATTATCCCCTCTGATTTTTTCATTTTTGTGGTAATATTGTGGAAATAAGGAGGAACAATGTGTCCTTGATCGATAAGTTAGCTAGAACTATGTCCCTAATTTTTTTGACTTTCCATATCTTTGTTGATGTGTTCTTCTGCTCTTCTAGCTCTTTGTTTATCTTTTGTATTAAGAATCATGGGGTTATTAATCTTCACCAATATCCTCATTAAAAATTAATTAGTCTGTACATTTGTAAATATTTTAGAGTTCTAAGTTTTTGGTTTAATAAGGGAACCTCCCCATTAAAGAGTATGGATTGACGTCCCTAAACTATTTATCGCGCCCACCATGGGGCATGTATCATGATAGCCATAGTATATTTTCACCACAGTCCAAATAGAAATTATTTATGAGGTTTCACTTCACTATCTCGAATGGAGATATACTCATATTCTCGAGAGCTCAAGGTATTAAAGGCCTTATTTTTAGTTTCAATAACAATATTCTTTTCAATCACCTCCTAAAAGAAAGGGTAAAGGAAAGATATGTATAAGTACACCTCTAACACAAAGGATACCTACTTCATCTTCACAAGTAAGTACTACTCAAGCTTTGATTTTAGCTGGTGTTATTCATCCTTTGTAAACTATTTCCCCAAAATGGTTGCTTTTGTGCCTTAGGAATAGAATATCGTACCTTTTTCCCTTCCTCAACCTCTTCAAAATCTTCCCAAGGGAAGTATAAATAACTTTCTAAAATTCATAGGAGATGGAAAGGTTCACCTATACAAGCTTATCACAACATTCTATGTTGCTTTTAGAGTCCTTGGAGTTTCTCATGAGGATGTATATGTAAAACTGTTTGTTGAAAGTTTACAAGACAATATTGCTAAGTGGTTTTATTATATTATAGCTAACATTATTACCAATTGGGATACAATGATAACTAAATTTGAGGCTAGGTTTAAACCAAGAGGATGCCCATGTACTTTTGGCCTAGCTCTCTCAAATGAAGAAGGAGCCTTATGAACCAATCAAGGGGTTTGTAGAGAAATTTGATAGATTTTTCCATAAAATTTCAGATACTACTCAACCCACCACTGAGAATTTGAAATTTTTCTTCAACAACACTCAAATTCCTAAGGTTAGTTTTACATTGAGAAGAGAATGGTTAACAGAATTGAATGAAGATCAAGAATTGGCCATAATTATTGAAGATGACTTGATCATGTATGGTAAGTTAAGGAAAGAACCCTCTAAATTCAAGGCTTCCACTTCGGTTCCATATAATTTTGATCAATTAGTGTAGAAATTTTCTAATGATTTGATCACTAAAAAGAAGTATCTCTCTAAGAATATTCCCATGAAGGATTTTTAGCCAAGGAATAGTCTTCCAACTCATCAACCCAACCTTTCCATTCAATCTCCTCCCGTGAAGGTTCCATTGAATTAAACCTATGAAGTTGAAGAAGTAGTGGATGAAATCATTACGAAGAGGTTGAAGAAGTTGAGGAGGAACCCGAGGAAATGAATGATGAAGTTAAGGAATCCCATATAATTTACGTTGTGTAAAAATCTTAATAATATGATTTGATGGGTCATTGTATTCTTCCAATCATTTAACTGACATAATCTTTGTCAGTGTCATTCTAAACCAGGGCTTGTGTCCTAGGCAATATGCAATGGAGTCTAGGAGAACTAGTTATACGTTGAGTCTATTGGGGGTTGCTTAGTTTTAGTGACTATTCTACGTGCAGTTAAAATCTACAAAAATTAAATACAAGTCTACTGGAATTCAACTATTTGCAATGAAAGGAATTTTAGCAACTAATCTTCTACTGTAAAATAAAATATGCACACACTTATTCTTAACAAATTAAATCACAACTGAATAAATGGAATTTTTAGCAGAAAGCAAGACTATTCATGAACTAGATTTGCATAACAAAAGCATCTATTCTAAGTGAAAGCAGTAATGGAGAAAGTAGAGATAGTTAATCAAAGCATGCATGTAAAACTCATCAAATGATAATTGTAGTAAAACTAATCGAAGGACTGTATGCATGAACTCAAAGTAACCTCGTATCTCCTCGGTTGAGTGGGCCCTTGCTCTTCCTCGGGATAGAGTGATCAACAAATTATGATTCTCAAAATTCCATGGCTTTCATTAACTTCAAAATGAGTTCATAACACATCAAAAAAAAATCCAGAATAGTATGCAGATAATCTTCTTCAACAATCAAAAAGTGGTACTCCAAGTTCTGAAGACAAAGTCTTCATATAGATAATGTTGGTTACAAGATCCACCATATCAGGTGGCATTAAACACTGTTCATCAAATATCAATTAAAACTCATAGATTCCTATGGGCCGTTAGAGTCAAGCCCAAGCTAATAGGTCAATTCGATGGAAACAGTCTTCAGCCGCATGCTTCAACTCAGGCTTCTTATCCACCAGTAACTTCCATCATTCCCTACACACATCATCACATTTGATCTCATAAAGACAGTTAGTAGGAGGTTCATGTGATAAATGGTTTTCATAAATAATAGCAAGGAAAATGCATCAAACCTACTAAGATATAACTACACAAAACATCCCCATATACTAATAAGTCATATCACAAAGAGTATTTCCGGTCTGAAGAAATGATATTAATGAGCCAAACAATGCACTCATCATTTTCCCCCTGACTTTACCTATTGCATGTCCCAATGCAACTCATCTCATGCCCTACTCACCTTCCAAGTTGTTCAGCCATGTCATACTCCTCGAATTGATCAACGTATTGCTTTGTGGTATTCTTGCAACCCTGAGTATTGGAGGTAATTTCCACCCAGGTAGTGAAACTATCATGGGACTATGCTGCATTGTTCTACCAGTCGTGAGAGGGCTCAAGAGGAGTGGAGGCCATACTTGGAGGCCTGCCCATTCATCAGTGTATTGTTGGCTAGTTTTCTCTAGTAGTTTGTTTGATAATGGTGATGAGAGCATCACCCCTATGCATGCTCTAGCTCAAATTCTAGGGAGAGAGAACCTCCCTACATTTCAAAGGCAGGCTTAAAGTATCCCATCTCCTATCACAAGCTTTCCAAGCAGCCCCAAAATTCTCCTGACTATAATTTTCAAAATCAATAACACACTGAAGCAAAATCTGAGAAGTATTCACCCCAACCCCGCCTGATAGTAAAATGATCGAAAGTTTTTCCACAGGCGACATCTGTATGATGAGTTGGGCGAATGTGCGAATGTGAAAGCAAGTGTTTTAAACCTCCAAATTATCTAATTCTGCAATACAGACTGAAAGGATTTAATTTGAAAATCACCCACAAATAGGTTGATCAAGAAATCAGGGACATTGGTCACTATCATGTTATGTAGATAAAATTCACAGAGAAAATTTTGAATTTCCAGAGCACTGCACTTGTAAACTGATAAAAAACTAGGGCCATCGGGAATTTCGTGAGGGGCTTGAGAACACAATTGAAATAACTGCCAAGAATAAAATTGTTCTTGGACATACATGTTGTAGACTGAGGAGGGTTTCCTATAGGACAATAGTTTGATGGCCAAAGGATAGACAGAGTCTAAGATAGATGTTATTTTTGTTTTTCCTCTTCCATAGATTCTTTTTCTTTTTTTAATTTTTGATTTTCCTTCTGTAATTCCCTTTCCTGAAGGGAAAACTATTGGAAACTATTCAAGAGGGTAAGACTCTTATCATGTTGTCACTTTAAACAACTTACTTCAAGCTATAGGGCAACAATCTCCCAAACTTTTTCTACTGTCTTTTGTGTAAATTTAGCTTGTAATAAAAGGGTGGTTTCTTCCATACCTTGTAACTGAGATTTTAGCAGTGTGATTTCCTCTAGATAGTTGTGAGAAGGCACCACTTGGGTGTCAAGAATTTCAGGAGTTACAGTGTGAATTTCCATAGATGATGGAATAAAAGATGATGGAGCAGCCGGGTCATCCTCCATATGCAGTTCCTCCCGAATGTGGGCAGTATCATTAGGCAAGGACTCCAATTGGAAACTACCTGTCTGCAAAAATGAGCTAAGCCACCAGGACCATAGTTTCTTGGAGGAAGATGGGGCCATGGGACACTTGCCTTTTGAATCAGAAATGGATGGGGATGGTCCCTCAGGAGTACCAACTGTGTCGGCATGCTCAGGAACATCACCGCCTGCTTGGCTATGTGAAGGGCAAGGGCCCGATGCAAGGGTAGACCGAGGTGTAGAAGAGAGACCATATTTTAATTTCTTTGGCCTAGACCCTTCACCACCAGCACGTCCCTCGAGCCTCTACTTTGGTCAAAAGAAGACTTGGTGTGAACACAACAGATGAATCAACCCGGTGCTTAATCATGGACTTGCCTCCACTAGACCGATGTTTCTGGCATACTTTAATGATGGAGTCTATGAGGTACTCGAAAGATTCACCTAAAGGGCCTGGTTGACATGTCCCTTTTTAAGGTGAATGAGTATTTTGAGTGCATCACCACCCTGGAACAGAGGCCTGGCTATCGCATATGAAATACCAGTTGACCCATTTCACAATCTCACCCCAGATTCCTAGGTAAACTTGTCTACTTAACACCCTTCTGGACACCTAATGGAGTCAGGATGACCTCTCGGGAGTGCCTCTCCTTCATCGTGGAATCGAGAGAAATCAGAATTTGCAAAGGGGCATTCGTCATAACCTTTAAACCAAAGTTTGGTAAGTCAGATAGGTCAGAAATGACCTGACTAGTAATTTCAACTCTCCATCCACCAACTTGCGAGTAGGTGGACTCAAAATTATTCAAGAACTCTTCCACAATGCCCTCATCAAAACCTTCAAACTTCCAATGAAATCCAACCATCCAAAATCATGAAATACCTACGAAAGGGTGGCATTCTCGGAGCAAGGCATTAGGTGAAGCAGGTTCTGATGTCTTTCACGGTCCCATGCTGAGCCAAAAAGTGAGAAATACATGGTAGCGGAAAAACCAGAGCAGAGCGTCTCTTCCACTTCCCGTCTAGTGTCTGATAAAACTAGTCATGATTGATGTGCATACCACAATGGGAAGAAGCAGTTGCAGAAGCATTAAATTTCAAATGACACCATATTCCTTGGGTAGCGCAACATCAAGCGAAGGTGACGGTGAAAAATAGTGATGAGACCGGCCACCCATGTGAGATTAAGATTTTTACTGGCGGCACATATCCCATGGTTGAGGAGCAAGCACCACCTATCCTGATGTTGGAGAGTGTGACACATCAAAGCATGTGGTGATTTATGAGCCATTACTCCTTTTATGCTTTGTCATTCATAGAGCCAGATTTGGAAAGAGATCCAGAATGACCATAGCAATCATTTCATGATGGCGTCATAATGACAAATGAATACATGGGGAAATGTTTCACATAGAAATATCATTAGCAAGTTAAAATGCACTTACCCATGCCACATTTAGTCACCGATATCCGTAGATTCCTATGCCCTGCAATTTGGGATGAAACATGATTAGCGGTAGTAGAAATAATGAAAATTCCTGCATTTATTGGAAATTACAATAAAATCGCTAACTAAGGGAAGAAGATCAAATGAAGGATCATCTTCCTTTATTGAATTTGCAAGAGATTGATTACTCCATGTGTGAGAGGAAAAGATCCTCCTCAACGCATGCATATCTATTCTCATAACAGAATGTCATCGGTGAAAGTCTTCTTATCTAGCGGTTGGTGATAAACTCGAGCCTATGCCCATTCACCAGAAGAGTCCATTTGTCTCCATCAATCGGTATCAATCAAATAGAGCCATTATCAAACACTTGATTTACCTGATAGGGACCTAACCAATGTGTACACAACTTGCCTTTAAACTGCTGATAGCGGGAATCAAAGAGTAAAACCCACTGTCCTTCATGAAATATCCTTTTTTTGATGTGAGCATCATGCCAAGTTTTTTGCTGATGCTGTAGAATTTCGGTCTGCTACTGTGCCTCCATCTGCATTTCATCTAATTCATTCAACTGCAACACTCATTCACATTGTGCTTCATCCAAATCAATCCCAACTTCCAACGCTATTCACTAGGTGCACAACTCAAACTCAACAGGTAACAGTGGCTTCTTCCCAAAGACCAGCTCATAGGGAGAAACCAAGTTGTTTTCCAGTCATGTTGTAGGCCCAGACGGCCTTAGGAAGCTTTGGTACCCAATTCTTTCTATCGGCATTGACCACCTTAGTTAGAATATTCTCGAGTTCTCGATTGGTTACCTCCACTTGCCCATTGGATTGGGGGTGATATGGTGATGATTTCAGTGCCTGATTCTTGTAGATTCCTAAGAAAGCTTCAATCATATTTGAAACAAATTGAGGACCTTGATTAGATACAATGGCCCTTGGTGCTCCAAATCGTAGTAATATCTGGTTATAGAGAAAATCAGCAACAACATCTTCATTAGTAGATGCCAATGCTTGAACTTTAGCCCATTTGGTGACATAGTCCGTGCATACCAAGAGATACTCCTTCCCAAAAGATGGAGGATCAAATGGTCCAACAAAATCAATACCCCATTTCTCAAATGGTCCTAGAACCAACTGAGGGTTCAAAGGCATTTCCATAGAAAGTGTAGGTTTTCCCATTCGTTGGCATGCATCACACTGCCACACATACTTTTTGATAGTCTTATGGAGGGAAGGCCAATAGTACCCTGCTCCAAGGATCTTGTGAATTGTTTGTTTCACTGAATAATGTCCACCTCTTGGCTCATCATGACATGCTCACAGTATGTCATGTACCTCATCCTCTCGAACACACCTCACGAAGAACCATGTCAGAAAACATTTAAATAAGAATCCGTTACACCATTTATATGTTGCACTATTTCTAACCAATCGCCTTCTTTCCTTATGAGTAAAATAGGTAGGAAACTTCCTTGTTAAATAATTCACAAGATCAATGAACCAGGAGTCTTAGTAGAGATAGAAAACAAGTGTTCATCGAGAAATTGGTCTTGGACTACTTCATCATCACCTAAAACATTTATTCTAGAATAAAGTCAGCAACAATGTTAGATTTCCCAGGCTTATCTATAACATTAAGATTGAATTCTTGCAACAAGAGTAACCAAAGGATTGAGCCTTCCACCAACCACTGGTTTGTTCATCAAATATCGAATGGAAGAGTGGTCAGTGTAAACAAAAATTTTATATCCAGTGATGTAATGATGAAATTTATTCAAAGCATATACAACAGCCAAAAACTCTTTTTCCGTAGTAGTGTAATTCTTTTCCGTAGGAGTCAGATTTTTGCTGATAAAATAAATTGCATACATATGATCTTCTGAGTCTTTTTGTCCAAGGACAACACCCATGGTTGTATTAGAAGCATCAATGTGGATATGGAAAGGTTTTCCCCAATCAGGGCCACGTAAGACAGGGGTTGTTATCAGCTTTTCTTTGATAGAATCAAATGCCTGTTGACACTGAGAAGACCATTCAAAAACATAATCTTTGGTTAGCAATGAAAACATTGGGGCGGTAATTTTGCTAAAATATTTTATGAATCGGTGGTAATAACCTGCATGGCCAAGGAAACTTTTGATGTTAGTCTGATTAGCTGGTGTAGGTAATTGGGTGATGACTGATATCTTTTTGGATCCACCTGTATACCTTGGGCTGAAACATGGTGACCTAAGACAATTCCTTGATCAACCATCATTAGACATTTTTCATGACTCAGAGATAGTTGGTGTTGTTCACATCAACTGAGTACTTTCTCAAGATTATTCAAATATTCTTCAAAAGTGGATCCATGGACAATGAAATCATCCATGTAAACCTCAACACAGTCATTAGCAAGATCTGTAAAAATGGCCAAGACTACCCGCTGAAATGTAGTAGGGGCATTACAAAGCCCAAAAGGTAAGACTCTGTAAGCGAATGTACCCCAAGGGCATGTAAAAGTAGTCTTATCTTGATCAGTAGGGGAAATACTAATTTGATTATACCCACTAAACCCATCCAAGAAAGAGAAATATTTCTTACCAGCCAAATTGTCCAGGACTTGGTCAATGAAAGGCAGGGGAAAATAATCTTTCTTGGTGGCTTTGTTAAGTTCCCTATAATCAACATATTTTCCACTTACCATTATTCTTGGGAACAATAACTAATGGGGAAACCCACTGACTATCAGATATAGGATAGATGAAACCTACCTTTAGGAGCTTTTCGATCTCAGTTTTGACTATGTCTCTCAATGTTGGATTGATTCTTCGTTGCGGCTGCCTTATAGGTTTGACGTCATCGGTGTAAATATGATGTGTACAGATGCTAGGATGAATTCCTTTCATATCAGTGTAATCCCAAGAAAAAGCATGAGAATGTTTCTTCAGAACCTCAAGCACCCTAGCTTCTTGATTGACCTCCAAGTCACTTCCTATAGTCATCTCTCTACCCATACTGACAAGCACCTACTTAGTATCATTCGCAAGAGCAAGCTCTGTACTAGTGATAAAAGAATTCAATGGGAAAACATGGGGCTGAAGCATGTGCAGGATGGATATGTTATCAAAAGATAGAACCTTGGTTAAAGGACAATAGAAATCAGGAACTAAATGTTTGGAATTATAAGCATAGAGTTTCCTACCAGACTCAGCAGAGGTAATGTCTAATGTCGGTATTCCAAATTCTCAAAGCAGTAGTGTTGATTTTCGTAGTTACAGAGTCCTTAGAATCAGTCACCACATATGACTCTACAGCTTTTGTCATATGATTGTGTACTGCAATAGTGGCCAGAAAAGAAGAACTCAAAGAGTTAGCATCAAAAGAATCCACCCATACCTAGTCACAATTGTTCGTATAAGGTGGGGAGGAGGATATAATGAAATGTGTTTGGATTTATACCCATTTAGAATTGTTATGTTGCCTAACCTACAGTCAATGTAAGCAATAACCGTAGCTAGCCAAGGTCTTCCCAAGATGACTGGATATCCCAACTTCTCGAGCTTTAGGCTGCAAAACCATGAAATCAACTGGGTACTCCCATGATTCAATAGTGACCATTATATCTTCAACCACACCATCAGGTATAGAAAATGGATTGATCTGCTAACTAAAAATAATGTTGGTTGGTTGAAGTCCTATCAAGGATAGTAGGTTAAACATTTCTATTGTGATGACATTAATAGCAGCACCAAGATCCACCAAAACATTAGATATTGACTGGTTGTTTATACAAATAGTAATGACAGGGCTCCCAGGATCCCCATATTTTGGTGAGATAAGGGTGCCAACAACTAAATCAGCCAAATTCCCTTCAACTCTGACAGTCTTTGGGTATTTATTTTTTCTTCTTGGTGTCTTTATACATTCATTTCTAATGGTTTGGTTTAGTTCAGGGATGTCCCTTATTGCATGCAACAGTGGAACCTCAATATGTACTTTTTTCAATTCCTGAACTAGTTTTGTTTCATCTGCAGATTCGAGTGTCCTGTAATCACTCAGGAAAAGGGGCTGTAGTCGGTTTGGGTATTTGATCATCCTATTTATCTGGCATTGGTGAAGAACTAGTGTTACCCTCAAGTTTTTCTTCCTTATCGGCATCATCAGGCAGTTCTGTGATAACAATAGGAGGGTTCAATATTTTGCTAGATCGTAATCGTAAATTACCAATAGTGTTAACTTGCATGGTGTTACCTACATCTGTGTCATCAATCAAAGATGTCTATTGATTTTTAGGATTGGATACCGGCTGAGCCGTTGTTGTGTTTTTGTTCTTGTCCTTGATTTTGGTAGGCTTGAGGTGGAGGCATTAAAGCTTGTTGTGGCTGCTGGAACCTGTGTTGTTGATTACCATTTTGTGGTGGTGCCTAGGACTAATTTTGGCTAAAATTTTGTTGAGGACCCCACTACTGATTGTGCCAAGGATTGGCTCATGGGTGGTGGAGCCCAACCCGATGAGTGTAGGGATTTTTCCAAGGTGGTGGATATGGATAAGTCATCCAATTTGAGTTTTCCCACTCAGCTTGTCCCTAAGAAGACTAAGAGGCTTGATTTGGCCATGGCATTCTCTAGGGATTCTGAGTTGGTCTAGATGGGAACCCACCCTGATTGTTTGGTCTTTGGACAAAATTTAATTCAACACTTGTTTGAGAGATGGCATTCAAACCTCCCTTCAACTATGGTAGAAGTGTGCAATGCTTAGTGTCATGGTCAGTAACTTCACAGATTAAGCACATATCTATGACATCCAAAGGACATTCTCTCAAGGGGTGTCTCTTCCGACATTTAGGGAAATACATGTCCAATGGTTCTTTAGCAGGGGTGGCTTTTGCCTTGAGTCCATCTATGGTGGATGTTAATTGCAGCAGAATGTCTGTTTTCATGTTGGCCATTTCTTCTAGAAGTTTAGAGGTACCCAAAGACTTGGATGTTTGTTTCCTTCATATTCCTCCCGTGTTCTAGAATATCTTCTACATAGCTCAGTAATTTGTTCCATGGTGAGCTTATGCATGTCTCCACCTCCCATGAGATGGAGAGAATCCTTGGTTTCCTCATCCAATCCTTTTAGAAAGATTATTTTAGTGATGTCTGCATGTAACTCATACCCACTACATTTATGGAGAAAGAGGAATCTATCCAGATAATCCTCTAGATTCTCATCTTCCTTTTGTCGTATTTGGAAGAACTCTTCCTTCCTATCCCTTCCTCTACAATAGTCTTGGTATTTATCCAGGAAGGCTATCTCCATGGCTTCCCAGAATTAATGGAGTTAGATGGTAACCCCATAAACCATCTCATAGCAGAATCTTTGAGAGTGGAGGGAAATAGTTTGAGTTTTTGATTGTCAGTTTGGTAGTCATATGTCTGGCATAGGATTTTAAATTCAAATAGAAACTGATCAGGGTCTTCTTTGGTCATTCCTCGAAAGAGGGGTAGGATGGATGGTGAGATGTTTTTCATGGGTGCATCCTCATCTGCATCGAGGACAATGGGGTATGTAAAGGTTTGTCCTAAAGGTTGGTCTTCAGCATTCCCAAGATCCCCCATTGCAGAACGATGTGAAGAGGATACAAAATGCTCAGAAAAGGTTCTAGGCATTGAATTGGAATCTATATCACTCTCAATGTTTCTCTCTTGTGAAGTGTCTAAAGAGATTTGTTGAATATTGCATGCTATAAATCTCCCTTGGTTATCTCGTGACCTATGCATCTAGGTTGGTTGGTTTAAATTGAGGTCCGAGAGAACTACTGGTTTCCTATATGAACTCCATTAACACCCATAGCATATAGAATAAAGTAATGGAGCTTATGGTTATGATCCCCAGCAACGGTGCCAAAAATGATGGGTCGTTGTATTCTTCCAATCATTTAACTGACATAATCTTTGTCAGTGTCATTCTAAACCAGGGCTTGTGTCCTAGGCAATATGCAATGGAGTCTAGGAGAACCAGTTATACGTTGAGTCTGTTGGGGGTTGCTTAGTTTTAGTGACTATTCTATGGAAGTGTAGTTAAAATCTATGGAAATTAAATACAAGTCTATGGAATTCAACTATTTGCAATGAAAGGAATTTTAGCAACTAATCTTCTACTGTAAAATAAAATACGCACACACTTATTCTTAACAAATTAAATCACAACTGAATAAATGGAATTTTTAGTAGAAAGAAAGACTATTCATGAACTAGATTTGCATAACAAAAGCATCTATTCTAAGCAAAAGTGGTAATGGAGAAAGCAGAGATAGTTAATCAAAGCATGCATGTAAAACTCATCAAATGATAATTGTAGTAAAACTAATCGAAGGACTGTATGCATGAACTCAAAGTAACCTCGTATCTCCTCGGTCGAGTGGGCCCTTGCTCTTCCTGGGATAGAGTGATCAAAAACTTTTGATTCTCAAAATTTTGTGGCTTTCATTAACTTCAAAATGAGTTCATAACACATCAAAAAACAAATCCAGAACAATATGCAGATAATCTTCTTCAACAATCAAAAAGTGGTACCCAAGTTCTGAAGACAAAGTCTTCATATAGATAATGTTGGTTACAAGATCCACCATATCAGGCAACATTAAACACTGTTCATCAAATATCAATTAAAAATCATAGATTCCTACGGGCCGTTAGAGTCAAGCCCAAGCTAATAGGTCAATTCAATGGAAACAGTCTTTAGCCGCATGCTTCGAACTCAGGATTCTTATCAATGAAGACTAAAGACCACACTAGTCCATGCTTTAAATGTTAGCCTAACCTAGAATTTTAGTTCATGATAATCAATGGAGACTAAAGAAGTACCTTTAGTGGGAAGAATAAAGGATGCGTAGGTAGCTTTTGCATATTCCCTAAAAAATTAGTTAAGGGTACTATAGACACTAAATAACGCACTTGGGTACATTTATAGGTCCTAATCACATGCATTGCATTCATAATCTTCCTAAGGGAGAAAATCACTAATTGATCACAATATTTGGCAACATAGGTTCATTTCTAGTCTCCTTCTTGGCCCAACACACCCTACTGACTAGTTTGACTTTTGATACTTCACCTTCTATGGCTTTGGATACCAACACCCATCTAGTATGTTAACACCCTTATCCCCTCCGGGTTCCCTATACCTCTTTGTATCTTACTCACTCCTTTTGTGTCCTTTATAGTTGTTGGGCATCATTTTCTCTTAGGTGTCGGCCTTTTATTGATCAATTACAAAATTCAAGCAATGGAATCATATAAATACAATGTTATGGGATAAAATTAAAGGACTAAGCTCTAATAATCTACTAGCATCACCTAAGGTTGCATCCAAAATCATTTTAAGAGCATAAAAGAGTCCATCTAGCATCAATTATTCTCCTGCATACACTTCATATAAGGGGAAGTTTATTTTTCCATGCACACATCTATCTATGAGATGTAGTACAACACTTGGTCATAAGATCTCTTTGTTGATAGCCAAGGACAATCCAACCCCCATTTTTCATTATTTTATTTTTAATATTTGATGTGTTTTGGGGTTTTGTAGGTCATGTCTTTATTATAGGTTATCATCAACATCGGTGATCATTGTACAATATTGTAGAAATAGACAGAGAAGGATTGCGACAAATTAGTGACCCTACGAGGATCATTTTCTCAACATCTGCACAGACTCTAGTGCCCAAACATGGATCCTAGTACCAAGGCACCCCAATAGTTCCCTAGGCACCCTCTTCCAGACTTCCTCTACACTGCTTCATTTTTATGGGTTTGGCTACAACCTCCTATGTTTAAATTTACCTAGTTCTCCATCTTCACATAGTCCAATATTAATTGTGAAATCAACTAAGTATTCTAACTCTTAATTGCACTTAGGGGTTTATTCATATTTATTATTTCTTTTTTCACTTCATGTACTTTATTTCTTTATTTATCGTGTGAATCTAAAATATACTACCTAAGGTTTAAACAAAAAGCTTATTTTTGTTAAATCAGCTACTATCTTAGTTGTTGATATACCGCCCTCTTATGGAATGATCTTAAGAAGAAATTTTTATAGATATGTAGGAGGATAAATTCAAATTTAATGGTCTCAATTACTTATCTCTATGAAAGGAGAGATGAAGAAGTTGTTTCCTAAAAGTAAAGTTAAGTACATAGTTTAAAATGTTGATGACCCTCAATAACATATTTTATATGAAGACATTGGACATGGTAACTATATGATAATGTCTAGCCTTGAATTAAATATTCCTAAATTTATTCAAGATGTTTCAAATAATATTTGGACTCTTAAGTTTGATGGAAATTGTTCTACAAATGGTTCTAGAGTAGGGGTAGTTCTTTTTCACCCCGAGGAAAGATTCACCCATTATCATATAAGTTATAGTTTTCTAAAACCAATAACACTGCTAAGTATAATACCCTTCTTTTTGTCCTAGAAAAATCAAAAGATATTGGAATCAAGATTTTTGTGCACATGGAGATGTAGGACTCATAGTTTGAAAAGTTTAAGGATCATTCCAAGTCAAAAATGAGAGATAAAGTGTTATCGAAATAAGGTGTGCGATTCAATTGAGCTCTTTAATTATTTCTCAAGTGATGCGGTGGTAAGAGAAAACAACTCTAGAGTATATTCCTTGGAAGTTTCAAGTTCTTTTCTTATTCCCCATTTAGACTTCACCCAGACAAGTTCAAAATCTAGATGATCTTTAGACCGGTGTCCCAATAAACATATAAAATTGGTAGGTGTTCAATGATGACCAGCATCTCATTTATTTTATTGAGTTAAAGGAAAATTTTAATCAGTTTTATTTTAAAGATATTTAAGTTTGTTATTGGAAGTCAAATTCTTCCACAATTGAATAAGGTGTTGAATCTAAATCGACTATGATGGGTGTATCAAGATGAAACGTAATAAAATACCTAAGGCTATTGTAATACTAGAATATTTTTTTTGATAAACACAATCACCGTGTTAAGAGAAAAATGTGACAGAGCATGGACAAGTCATGTGAACATGAAAATGTAAACTTGAGATGTGATGAACAACCTAAATTTGTTAATATAGGGAAGTGTTGTTTTTGATGAAACGAAGAAACTGGTTGGATTGTTGAAAAAATACATAGATGGGCTTGCATATTCATATGAATATTTGAATACTTTTTATCCAAGAAAAATGAAACACTATATCCCCTTGAAGCTAGGAATTCATCCTTTCAGAAGAAATATAGACACTATAATCCTAAGATTCCAAGTATAATCTATTAAGAAATTAAAAAAATATTATGTGATAAGATCATTTCTCCCATCCATCATTCAACTTGGATTTCTAATATTTTTTCAAAGTGTGGAAGAAGAATGGGAAATAAGAATTTGTGTAGATTTCAATAATCTAAATCAATCTTCTTTAAAAGATAATTATCCTCTTCCTATGAAGGACCAAATTCTACAAAGTTATTCTTGGTTCGAAATGTTTTTTTATTGATAAGACGGGTTGAAGTGACCCGTTCCCTATAAAAATTAGGGTCTAAAACCTGAGAAGATAAACAAGAACCGTCGGGCTAAAATCCTGGAAAACAAGCCTATGAAACTAAACTAGGAAAATAGCCAATAGTCTACTATTTCCCACCCTGGGATGGGAAGAAGTCTTCAATATTACCCATTCGACCTTTTTTACTTTTCCTGTTCTTTACTTCATGCCAAATTCCCGTGTCAGATGGAACAATAATCATAAGATCATTGTGATTTCCTGGGACTTCCCTTAAATCAAGAAAAGACTCCTGATCCGAATCTGATTTGTTAGATACGTGTCCTCTTTTCATTCCTCCCATTAACTCCATGTTCTCTCAATTTCCAACTTCTAAAATTTTCTACTTATTTTCTATTGTTTTTGTTGTCTGATGCTCTGAACCCCCCTTGAAAGTTGAATTAGACACCATATCTGGATTTACACTTCCCCATCTGCTAGTAGTTGACGAGCTTTGCTTTTTAGCTCCATTTTTATTTAAAGGACAACAAGCTTGCAAATGCCCCGGTTTTTGCAAACTTTGCATCTAAAGGCGGTGTTCTCATAATCCAAAACCTGTGAATACTAAATTTTTCCAAACTTTAATAAAATATGATCTGGTAATCCTTTACTCAGATCGATTTCAACACATATGCGAGCATACGTGCACAACCCTGAGTGATTTCTATCCAAATCTTCTTTAATAAACTTGCCTAGACAATTACCAATATTATCTAGGGCATACCATAGATGCAGAGGGAGATTTGGAAGCCTTACCCAAATAGGTGTTTTGGTAACTAAATGAGAATTCAGATCAAATTCTGGAAACCAAGGAGTCAAATACAGACCGGCATTACCCCAAAACCATGGTCCTCTAGATAGGCATCACTGATAATCCTCGGTTTCTTTGAAATGCACAATAAAGAAACCCCTAGAACAGAGTGAAATTTCACACTTATTGGTCTAGTTTTCAAATATCCATTTATATATTTCGGTAGAGGAAGGCCAAAGGCCATTGAAGTGCCCGATCACAACATCTCGAACCAGAGACTGAAAGTATTCCTCCACCTCAGAATTTTTGATCTCTAGGGCAGGGATTTCTTCTGCCATATCGACCAGATATGCCTGGTTACCAAGAGTATAACCACCATGAGCTCCAAGGATATCTTTGAATGATGTAGATTTAGAAGCAGAAGTATAGGTTTTGTTTTTACTTTTCATCTCATATCCTTTCCCTCTCACCTCTCACTTGTATGTATCCTTGTCTCGATTTGGAAGGGTTCGGATTAGGGTATAGGGGCTCCATTAAAAATCCCTAGCATAGCTTCCCTACAACCCACAACTCTTCCCTAAACTCACAAGACCTAAGGAGGCACCTCCAAGATGAACGGATCCATTTCCCCACTTGATCCACAAATGTTCTCTCCAAATCTCGCAGGAGACAGAGTTCTTCGCTGTCATCGTCATCCCACAAATCATTTTTCAATAGGATTTATATATGCTATTTATATATATATATATATATATATATATATATATATATATATCACTGGTTCATAAATGTTATCAATGCTTGAGGGATTTTTAGGTTATAACCAAATTGAAGTAGATGTTCAAGATCAACACAAAATTTCCTTCACAACTCCATAGGGCACATTTTCCTATCGGAGAATGTCTTTCAATCTAATCAATGCAGGTGTAAATTTCCAAAGAGTTATGGATTAAGCCTTTGGATATCTTTCAAATAAGTGCATTATTGTTTACTTGGATGATCTTACCATTTTCTCTAATAATAGGGAATATCAATTTCAACACCTTAAGCTTGTTCATAAGTGGTGCAGAGATCATGACATATCTCTCAACCTCAAATAAACTATTTTTTGAGTTACGAAGGAAATCTACTTGGGAATATTATTTCAAGGGATGTAATTAAGATAGATCTAGAGAGAGTGTAGGATATCCAAAAGATTTCTCTTCCCACAAGTAAGAAAGGAGTACATTCTTTCTTTAGAAAAATCAATTTCCATAGCATATTCATCCCATATTTTTCTGAGTTAACTCGAAGTATAGCTAACATGATGAAATAAAATAAATCCTTTCATTGAAGTTCAAAAGGAAATATAGTTTTTGATGAAATAAATAAGGCCATTGCAAGAACCCATATTTTTCTTAGCCTTGATTTTGATAAGGAATTCATCATTTATTATTATGCCTTAGAACACACCCTATCTGCCATCTTGGTTCAAAGGGTGTTAAGTGTCAATTACCTTTATGAGATATGTCCTTAAGTATCATGATTTGAAGATTCTCGGATTGAGAACCATGATTTCGTTGTAGTCAAGGATGTGAAAAATATTAGATTTTATATCTTCAATTGTGATTCCACTATTTTCATTCTAGATAAAGTTTTTAAGTCTATCCTAACTCATCAAGAGTTTTGGTTCTAAGAGAGGTAATTGGGTTGAAAAATTTTAGGAGTATGATCTAGATATAAATCTAGCTAAACCGGTCCGAGGACAATGTTTGTATCAACTAATTACGGAAAATTCAAAAGAAAATCAAGTGACAATGAATCATTTGAAATGCCTACTATAATATTCCTAAGGTCCACAGATGAATGATATTCCAATATTTCCCACTTTATCACATATAGATAACATTTTTCATGTCTAAATTCCAATGATAAAAATATCCATTAAACTTTGAGCCACAAGATATGTTATTTGGGATAACTCTCTTTTAAAGAAAGACATTGATCATTTTTTCTTAAGATGTGTAGATAAGGAGCAACATAATAGGTTGTTAAGATATTATCATAATCGAGATTGTGGTGGACATTGCTCTTCTTCTGTGACATCTCACAAGATTATATGAGGAGGTTACTATTGGAAAAACTTGTTTGAGTATGTAACTAAATGGGTCTTGAACCGTGAAGCTTGTAAAAAAATTTAGAATACCTAAGTTGGCCACTCTTCCATTGAAGCATGTTTTGATTGAAGATCCTTTCTAGCAATGGGTGTGTTATCACCACGAAAATCCCCCTCATTTTCTAATTCAAATTTAAATATTTTGAGCCCACGCCCTTCGGAGGTGTTCAAGTAAAGTTGGAAGTATGAAAAGATAGAGAAATTCATGCTTTGAAGTTGTCTAAACTCTTTAGTCTGCATGTTTTGATAATTTTTCCATTTTCCTATCTGGACCGGTGAAAATTATATTGTTTTCCTCATTTGAATGAAATTTTCAATATTTCTATGGTCATGGATCATCGAACATTGTATTGTTTTCAATCCCTTGGTTTGCAAAAGAAATTTAAAAATCGGTGTGAAATGGTGGAGTTTTCTTCTTCTCTGCATTTTTCCACAGTCATGAATGGGGGCATTTTATTCTCCATCAAATTTTGGCTCCATTATCCATGGGTACATGGACATATCTAATTGAAGGCATATCGTCGGGGTGATTTGAGTTTGTGAGCCTTGTTTCCAAAAGGGCTAAAAGGCATAAAGTGACCCGTAACCCTGATCATGCTATAAGGGAGAAAGTCAAATATTAAGCCCGCATCAAAGGTAAAAGTAGGGAGGCAAGGCTACGGAGCAATTTTGTTTTGAGATCGCAGTGAAAAAGGTAAAATTATAAAATTGGTCTGCAACTTTGTCTCCACCAAGTGAGGCCATGTGTCAAGATCATATTAAAAGTGGGTGAGCAGGACAAAAATGTTCCAAAATGCCAAATCTCTATAAAGCCACGAGAATGCAAAAGGCATCCTCCATGCCCGCTCTAGTAAATTTCTCCCACGTGGATGACTCAGGTTTAAAGTTTTAAAGGCAAGATGAATGGTTTATATTCAAAGTTACAAAATGAGTATAACGGTTTGCATTATGAAAATTCTGGTTTTTCTCGCCATTGGTGTTTCTTTGCAAATCAAGAATCTAAAGATAAGAAAATGATTGAAAATAAATTGTAAATCTGTTTCTTGCCAACAAAGAAGAAGTTATAACCATTTCTTGGAGGAGATTTAATGGCTTCTTCATGCCATTATACAGTAATGTAATTGATCTTGTAAACTCAATATTATAATGTACTTTGAGAGAACAAAGGAGATAGCCATTTTCTTCCATTCACCCCCCCTTTCTCAATTTCCTCCATTTCTCCACTATGTACAACTTCTGTTTAAGCGTCAATACAAGAAGGAGTTTCTAGCTTTCTTCGACTGAAGGGTTTTATGAAACTTTGTGCTCATTAAATTCTATCCAGAGTCTTGTTTCTATTTGCGGGTTGTTTCCTCTAAATTTAGTGCATGTGATGAAGTTTCTAACTAGTGTATGCAAGAATATGATTTTCTACCTGTAACATTAGTTCTCCTACCTCTTTTCTCACTCCCTTTCCCACCATAGAAAATTCCCCCCTTGTAGATAACTGCAAGAATTTTCTCGTAGGGTCGATAGAGTGCCCTTGTTGGATCCCTGACGAAAGGTCACCATAGAAATCCACACTTTCTCGCACATGCATATACGACAATTTGCACTAGTTAAGTAGAGGGACTTAGATTCCCGAGCATTGCCAAGGAATTAAAAAAATTGTCCACCTTAAAAATTCCCATGCCAATAGTTTTGATGCCCACCGTGGGGCAAATTTAGCAGCATCTGCACCTTGAATGCGACCGCAAGAGGTCAAAAAATTCAAAATTCAAAAAGAGAAAATTTCTAGAATTTGAATGGCTATATGATCCACATGGATTAAAATCATGTCTATTTTGGGAATCTCTCTTGTTGAAAGACCTGAATTTATCTTCCACATCCAAGAAGTTGTTGCTTCATATTTGAGGGAAGCTATCTGGCATAATAGACAAAGTTCCAACCACTAATTCATTGCCATGAGAATTCTAGACCTTGAAGAAGAACACGATGTTGAATTTGAGAGGTAAAGAAAAATTCCAGCACCACAAACAAGAGTATATATTTTTAAGGTGACAGATAGAAGATACACCTGGCAACAGAGACAAGGAGGACAAACTAATCCCATTTTTGAGGAACTTCAAAGGAGATAAGAGCTACTCGAAATCTAGAGGCCTCCTTTTCAAGAAACCACCCATTTTGGGAACCTGAGTGTTTCCAATCCTTTAGATGGTGAATTTTCATACATCAACAATAACCTTGAATATTTCACCGATGTAGAGACCGAAGAAGAAGCTAGAGAAAGATAACAAAGATCCTACGAAGAAATATGATCTCAACTTGAATCAATCGAGAGAGTTCAAGACAAGGCAAACAAAAGAATAGTAGCAAAATTTGTAGCCTTAGTAAGGTTGGAAGATAGAAACATAAATAGAATGGGGGATCGTGAGTTTGAACATGATCATGAGGCCCATAGGCCTAATTTACCATGGGGAGGAAACACCAGTCCATTAACTCTTGCTCAACCACTCCATGAGATACCGAGAGGATCAAGAAAAAACTTCCCAAAATTCAGAGGGGATGGTTCTCAACTCCTTGAAGAGCATGTAGCATCATTTATCACTACTTGTGGTGTGTTGGGTGCTGAGGATGAAGATGTGTCATTCTGATTCTTTGTGAGTCACCGCAAGAAAAGGTTGGTGAATGGTTTTATATGCTACCCCGAGGTCCATCACTTGTTGGGAAGATATAAGAAGTGCATTAGAACATAGGTTCAAGAGAAAAAATATTATCAGGATATTTTGGTCCAATTGGTACAAATGAAGAAAGAAACCTCTGAGTCAATGAGGGACTTTGCATTGAGATATGATAGATTGATAAGAAGGATCCTTGAAGATGTGGTACCTCTCGAAAATAATTTGAAGAGGATTTTCATCAGTGCTATACCATTAGAATTAGGTTTCTTCCTCAGAAGAGCCCAACCAAGAACATTGAGGCAAGCTCAAGACTTTGTAATAGAAACTGATGATGATCTAATCCTTTCTGGAAAGATGAAAGGCCCCAATGGGAAATAAAAGGGTTAGAATTCAAACTCTGTCACCACAGATCCAATTTTACAAAAAATGGAAAATGAATTGGTTGCCTTGAAGAAGAAGCTATCTCAGATCACAATGTGGAATGTTTCAAGGAGACCAAACTCTCCAAATAGGACAAGGATTGCTCCACGTACTCATCAGCTTGCTCTTGAAGCACCCCTAGTCAATGCCATTTATGACACCAAAGAGCCATAAAAGGAAGAAGAAATTGATGAAACGAAGAAGAAAATATGGAAGACTATGAAAAATATCTTGAGGTTGAGGAAGTTGATATACACAATAGCCTAATCGAGTACGTTGATGATGAAATTGAGGATGATGAAGAAGCTCCAAGTTTCTCATGTGTTTTTTTCACTTGTGCACAACCTAGGAAAGGTGCTTCATCCTCAACGGTTGCAGTAAAGGATAAGAAGAATAAATAATATTCTCCTCCAGAGGTCACACAAAATAAAATCATCGGTAGAGGATCACCATTACCACCTTCTATGGAGTCGGCCAAAGATAAACTAGATTCACTTGGTTATCGGGCTCATGCTAATATGCTAAGTAAGTCATCTAATTCTTCTCCCAAAATTTCAAAATTTGCTAAGACCAATTCTCCTTTAAATGTTTTTCCTACAAAAACTTTTAAGTTTAAATCAAAAGTTACACCTCACCCCCTTCCAAGCCAATCTACACTCGAAAAGGAGAATTCAACACCCAAAGTAGTAAAGCCTCTACCATGTAAATCTTCCTCTATTTCCGGAACCTCTTCCTCACTCACCATAACCCCATTTGAATTTGTGGAACATGCAAGAAAAACCAAAGTCCATCTCTCAGAAAAATAATACCTAGAAACACACCCTATCCAAATTTGACAGGTTCATTAATATAGTTCATGGTGGTAACCTTGTATCCTCAAGCCCTAATTCTAAAGGATTACTGCACACACCATCCACATCACCTTCCCAAAACATGCTATCCCTCAATTCCTCCAAAACCAACAGGGTTGAACCTTTCTACCAGTCACTCCTCATTAAAGGCTTTCAGCTAAATAATTGTATCATAGATTATGGAGAATCAAACAATGTGATGTTAGCTAAAGCTGCAAAATCTATAGGCCTCGCTTTGACCCATGTAAATGGAACCACTGCTACTCAATGGAATCAAAAAAGTTCCATTGGTAGGAAGAATCAAAGATGCATAGGTAGAACTAGCTGGTTTTCCAGAGACAAGAAGGTGCTTCGACCATATCGGTAGAAGACATCCCAACATCCTTTGGTATGCTATTGAGTAGGAGTTTCTACGAAACACGGGTGGAGAGATAAAAATGGATTGGTCATCTCAGTAACTATCCCAAGTAAAAGATGAGATGAATAAATTTACTACCAATAAGAAAGATGAAGTTGACATTACGAAAGTCCGATGACCCAAAAGTAAACATTCTCTTTCAAGATTGTGGGCTAGGAAACTACCTCCTCACATCGAAAAAGAGGAGAACTTGCCACTTCTCATGGAGGAAGAGGAAGATAAAATTTGTACAATAGAATTTGATGGTAGTCATTCGAGTGTGGGCTTGGGAGCTGGCGTAGTATTGTACTCTCCTTCCCATGAGTTATACCGATTTGCCTACAAGCTGTAATTTGATAATACAAATAACATTGCAGAGTATGAAGCACTAATCTTAGGCATGAGTGTAGTAGAGGACAAGGAAATCAATAAACCGAGATGATGAGGTGATGGATAGGTTGTAGTAAAGTAGGTCTGGCATCAATAATATCGGTGAAGAATCCAAGACTTTGGCCTTACGAAAACAGAGTGTGGGAATGCATTAAATATTTGGTTGCATTTTCCATTGACAATTGATTCTCTTGTAGTGTCATATTCCCTAGTGATACCTCATCCTTCTTTTGGTAAAGAAAAAGTGACCATTGAAATGGTATTCAGGCCTAGTGTACTAGACAATGTAAATCATTGGCAAGTATTCAATGACGATAACCAAATTCTATCCTTTTTAGAGTAAAGGAATAACTTTAATAATCTCTTCTTCGAAGGAGGTGAAAATACACACCTAGAAGCAGCCCCCAAAGAAGAGAAAGAAGGAATTGAAGGGATTGATGATGAGAGAGTAATCAAATTGAAAGGGAAAAAAATTCCCAAAGGCCTAGTCTCTTTAGAAGACCTCTTTGAAAAACATGATAGATTCATTCAAGAGAAAGAAAATCAATCTTTTCGGTGCCTAGCTGATTTTGATAAAGAAAACATTCATATCCCAGAGGAGCCAAGGATAGTCAATATTGGAAAATTTTTCTCACCTAAAGAAAAAGAAGGTTTGGTGCATTACTCAAGAAATACTTAGATGTCTGGGCCTACTCTAATGATGAACTCAAATCCTTCCATCCAAAGGAAATGCATCACTCAATTCCTTTAAAGTAGGGTGTTAAGCCCTTCAGGTAGAAATAAAGGCCGTACAACCCAAAGATTGCTGATACCATCAAGGAGGAGGTGATGAAGATGCTCAATGCAAGGATCATCTTCCCCATCCACCATTCAATGTGGGTGGCTAACATTGTGCCAATGCGGAAGAAGAATGGTGAAATAAGGATATGTGTAGATTTTCGTAACTGAACCTAGGCATAACTAAAGGAAAATTATCCTCTTCCTATTATGGACCATATCCTGCAAGCAAGTCACTAGATCTTAAATTCTTTCATTACTTGATGGATTCTTAGGATATAATCAAATCAAAGTGGAAAAGGAGGACCACACTAAGACAACCTTTACAACACCTTGGGGAATTTTTTCCTACAATAGAATGCCTTTTAGCCTAATCAATCCAGGAGCTACATTCCAAAGGGTGATGGATTTGGCCTTCAAATATCTGAAGCATTGCATTGTCATATATCTTGATGATCTCACAATATTTTCAATGAAGAGTGGAGATCATATCTATCACTTGGAACAAGTACTTGCAGGTGTAGGAAACATGCCATATCACTAAATCCAAAAAGTGCATTTTTGGAGTCACAAAAGGCAAGTTATTGGGGCACATTGTGAACAAACATGGATCACACATTGATCTTGAAAGGGTTAGATCCATTTAAGCATTATCCTTTCCCACAAGCAAGAAAGGAGTTCATTCATTCTTTAGAAAGGTGAACTTTCTTCATCATTTTGTGCCTGAGTTTGTTGAGTTAACAAAGCACATCACTTCCATGATGAAACCACAAGAAAACTTCAAATGGAAAAATGAAGGGAAGGTAGCATTCAAAGAGATCAAGAAATCCATTGCCAAGGCTCCGACTCTTGTATCTTCATATTTTAATAAAAAAATTCATCATGTATTGTTATGCATCGTAACATATGCTCTTTGTAGTCCATGTTTAGAAAAATGATGGTGGTGTGGAAGTGCCTATTACTTTCATGAGTTGTCCTTAGAAAAATAATGAGGCAAAATACAACCAATTGGAGAAGCATGCCTATGCAATGGTCAAGGCTGTAAAAAACTTCAGGTTTTACATCCTCAAATCCCATACGGTGGTGATGGTCCCCTGGCAAAGTGCAATTGAATCCTTCTTGACACGACAATATCAAAGAGCTAAAAGAGGAAATTGGATTGCAAAGATTCAAGAATATGACTTGGAGATTTGACCCTCCAATCTGGTAAGGGGAAATGGCTTGTGCAAGTTGATTGCTGAAGATGAAACACTCAAAGTTCAACATGGTGAAGAAAATTGTGCTTGCTCAACTTGTTCAGAAGACAACCCACAAGTTCTCTTTATCACCACTACTGATGAGTGGTATGTTGATATTGCCTATTTTCTGATTTATGGAGAATACCCTCCCCATCTTGATTACAAGAAAAGGATAACACTCAAGCTAAAGACAACTAAATTTGTAATCTAGAATCATGTACTTTACAAAAGAGGCCTAGATGGTTGTTTCCTTAGGTGCGTAGATAAAGAGAAATAAGAAACGTTGCTTATAACATACCATTACCAAGCATGTGGTGGGAATTTTTCAGCAATGGTCACTGCACACAAGATCCTCTAAGGAAGGTATTATTGGCCCACCATCTTTGCAGACACTCGAGATTGGGTTTCTAAATGCAAAGCATGCCAACAATTTGTTGGAAGACCATAACTCATTGCATTACCACTCAAGCCTATGGTTATTGAAGAACCATTTCAACAATGGGGGCTGGACTTCATTGGTGTTTTGAACCCTCACTCAAGCATGGGGCACACCTATGTACTCACGAAATAGAATACTTCACCAAATGGGTGGAATCTATTCTGAGCCAAACAAGCCAACACTGAAATAGTATGCAACTTCATCAAGGAAAATCACACAGACCGTTTTGGAGTGCCACAAGATTATAGCAGATAATGGTACCTATTTCTTTTCAAGAGAGCTGACCGAGTTTTTCTATAGCTATGGAATCTCCCTATCTCATTCTTCTGACTACTATCCACAAGGAAACAGACAGGCCGAATCAAGGAAAAATAACATTGTGACCATTGACTGTAAGCTTGTAGATGAGGATCAAAGGAATTGGCACAAAAGGTTGTACAATGCATATGGGAGGATAGGATCACTCCAAAAAAGGCAATAGGTATGTCACCATTCCAACTGCTATATGGAGTTGAAGAAAAATTCCTCTCATGATCAAGATGACAGCTCTCAAGTTGTTAAAGGCAATAGAAGAGGGTTAGTACAAGGATTCCATTGACAAGAGGATCCTCTTTCTTGAGAATCTAGAAGAAAATAGACTCCAAGTGGTGGATTGCATTAAGGAGCACCAATTAAAAGTAAATAATATTTTTGATAAGAGGGCCAAGGAAAGAGAATTCAAAGTTGGATACTTCATCTTGCTATGGGACAAGAGAAGAGAACCAAAAGGAAGCCACATAAATTTGGATTCATTATGGCTTGACCCATTCTAAATTCATGAAGCTTACAGAGAGAGAATGATTTTCTTCTCTCATATTTGGATAGAACACCACTTTGGAATTGCCTCGGAGTGGGAAATACTTGAAATTGTATCATCAATGAAAGTGGGTTGTCCCCCACCTTGTACCATAGGTGATTGTTAGGTGTGTTTCCCTTTCCGTTGTGTGGTTTTGTTTCCCCTTTTGTTGTGTGTCATGTGTTTCCTTCCCATTGTGTGTCTATGTGTTTCCTTATTCTGATCTTTCTTTCTCAAAGTTGTTCATGACTCTGAAAGGACCAATGGATAAGGCAGCGATCAACAAATTATAGGGTTTAGAGATTGAGATTCTGATTCCCAGGTCATGTCTTCACTATGCTCATTTCATGTCATGTCCCCAAGATAGAGCCAAGTGTTGTCACCCTCAAAATCCCCACTCATTTTCTAAGTCAAATTTGAATATTTTGAGCTCATGCCCTCCGAGAGGTGTTCCAATAAATTTGGAAGTCTAAACGAGATAGAGAAATTCATGCTTTGAAGTTGTCTAAATTCTTCATCTGCGTTTTGATAAATTTTCCATTTTCTTGTCTTGACCCGTGAAAATTCTATTTTTGTCCTCATTTGAATGAAATTGTCAATCTTTATATGTTCATGGATTGTCGAACCTTGTATTTTTTTCAATCCCTTGGTTCGCGAAAGAAATTTGAAAATCGAGTGCGAAATGGTGGAGTTTCTTCTTCTCTATATTTTTCCACAGTCATGAATGGCAGGTGTTTTCTTCCTGTCAAAATTTTGGCTCCATTATCCATGGGAACGTGGACATATCTAATTGGAGGTAGATCATTAGGGTGATTTGATTTTATGAGACTTGATTCCAAAAGGACTAAAAGGCATAAAGTGACCTAGAACTATGATCATGCTATAAGGGAGAAAGTTAAATATTAAGCCCGTATCGAAGTTCAAAGTAGGGAGGCGGGCCTATAAAGAAAAAGGTAAAATTATAAAAGTTACTGCGACTCTGTCTCCACTCAAGTGAGGCCACGTGTTAAGACCATATCAAAAGCGGGTGAGCGGGCTAAAATTTTCCAAAATGCCAAATCTCTATAAAGTCACAAAATATAAAAGGCATCCTCCATGCCCACTCCAAGAATGTCTCCCACGTGGATGAATCTGGTTTAAAGTTTCAAAGGCAAGATGAACGGTTTAAATTCAAAGTTACAAAATGAGTGTAACGGTTGCATTATGAAACGTCTATTTTTTTCCATTGGTGTTTCTTTGCGAATCAAGAATCTGAACAAACACAAATGATTGAAAAGAAATTATAAATTGTTTCTTGCCAACAAACAAGAAGTTGTAACTTTTTCTTGGAGGATATTTAATGGCTTCTTCACGCCCTTGTACGGGGATGGAAATTGATCTTGTAAACTCAAGAGTATATTGTACTTTGAGAGAACAAAGGAGATAGCCATTTTCTTCCATTCCCCCCCTTTTTCTCAATTTCCTCCATTTCTCCACTATGTACAACTTTTGTTTAAGCATCAATACAAGAAGAAGGAGTTTCTATCTTTCTTTGACTGAAGGGTTTCATGATACTTTGTGTTCATTAAATTCTATTTAGTCTTGTTGCCATTTGCAGGGTTGTTTCCTCTAAATTTAGTGCATGTGATGAAGTTTCTAACTAGTGCATGCAGGAATCTGATTTTCTACCTACAACATTAGTTCTCCTACCTCTTTTCTCACTCCCTTTCCCACCTTCATAGCAAATTCCCCCTTGCAGATAACTGCAAGCATTTTCCACAGGGTCAGTGGAGTGCCCCTATTGGATCCCGGTTGAAAGGCCACCACAAAAATCCACATTTTCTCACGCATGCATATATGACAACTGCACCGATTAAGTAGAGGGACTTAGATTCCCAAAGCATTGGCAAGGAATTCACAAATTTGTCCACCCAACAAATTCCCACACCAACAGGGTATTAGAGTTCATTGAAATTCTCAATCCAAACTAATCAGTATGGAACACTCACTTTCTAACTATAAAAATTATTTCAAAAGTGGTTGGAGGTTATCCCAATCAAAATAAAAACTTCCAAAGTTGCTTGTAATTTCATTAAGGAACACATTTTGGTTCGATTTAGAGATCCTAACAAAATTGTAACAAATAATGCTCCTAAATTTTCTTCCTATAAAATCATATATTTCTGTTATAGATATGGAATTTCCCTTTCCCATTCTTTAGATTACTACCCATAGGAAATGGGAAAGTTGAATCAACCAAAAATAATTTGGTAACTATAGTCAGGAAACTAGTTGATGAATCACAATGAAATTGACATAAGAAATTATATGATGCTCTTTGTTCTAATCAAATAAAACCTGAGAGAGATGAAATGTAAGCATTTCATCTAGTCTATGAGATGGATGCTCAGTTTTCAGTAGCTCTCAAGTTACCATCCTTACACTTGGCTAAGGAAATTAAAGATGAATAGTTCAAGGATGCTCTAGAAAAGAGGATTATGTACTTGCAAAAGTTAGAAGAAGAAAGGACTCATGTGGTTGATCACATCACAACTCATCAACATAAAGTCAAGAAGCTTTTTGACAAGAAATCCAATCCTTGTGACTTCTAAGTTGGAGATATTGTCCTACTCTAGGAAAAAAGGAAATAACCTCGCGAGAGCCATTGTAAGTTTTACTCACTTTGGCTTGGTTCATCCCAGTTCAACACTTTTTCTAGTGAATATTATTATTATCTATCCTATATGGATGGGACTTCTCTCCTATTACCATACCATGGATAGTATCTCAAGTTGTTCAAGTCTTGAGTGGATGTCAGTCCCTTGTACATAGTTTCTTGTATATAGTATTTTCTTTTTTTTGGTGGTGTCTATTTTTTTTCCCGTTGTTTCAGTTCTCTTCTATGTATCTTTCTATATTCCCCCAATGGATATGTATTGGTATTGTAAACCATGAGATTCTAGATTTCTTTCTTTTTCCTTATTTACACTTTGTGTAAAACTAAGTCAATCCTAGAAAGAGCCAACTGTTGTCATGGGACCGAAAATATGATTTTTTCTTAAAATAAACTTTTGATAAGTATCTTGCTCCTCTTGGTTGTATTTTCCTTATTTGATTCAAGATTGAAGAGGAAAGTTCAACAATTAGTCAATTTTAGTTCAAATCGGATGAATTGGTCTTTTGAGGAATAAGAAGAACTATTCCCTTGTTCTTCTTGTTCCCGTATAATTGCTTTACCCTCTTTCTCTCGCATTAATCGAATGAATCGGACACTTAGGAAACTACTTGAACTTGTGGAAAATTTCCCAATTTCCCCTCATTTTTCAATTCTATACCTTCATCAATCCACCACATCTCGCATCCTAAATTATTCAAATCAGCATTCTCGGGTACCATTGGAACCTTGAGCCCTATTCCTTCGGACATTTAGTTTTACGAATATCCGTTCCACTTGATTCCCACACACAAATCGGTTAAGTTGGACATTGCAATCACTTCAAGAACTAATAGAATAGTTCCTTTGGACTCTCCATTCCTAACATCCCCAACTTATCCACCTTATGTTAAATGCTAATGTGTTGTGTATGTTCTACCCATTCCATTTGGACCTAACATATTTGATTTGAATAAAATAAGGTGGAATGTATGCTTATATGTGCTCCCACCGGTCTCGAAACACTTGACTTATGGTTTTAGTGAGAAAAATGGACTATCAAACCCCAAAGCTTATAAAATCCACCACACTCAACTTATTTTCATATTTTCAAAAAGACACTATGTTGTGTTGTATCTCTCCTCCCACGTGCAAAGTGCATTTTTCACTCATAACTTACCCATTTTTCAACCAATTTCAAAAATTCAAGTTTTTTTGAGATCTTTAATCAGGAACCTTCATCTTCATATAAGAGGTGAGTAATTTAATATTTGTTTAATCTATTTTGGAAATTATTTTAGTTCTTAAGCCCTTCCCCTCATCTCCTCTTTAACATTTAATGTAAACTCGTTATATTTTCTTGAGTCTTACCCAACTAATTACCATGAAGCTTTAATATGTTGGGTATGAGCATATCTCCTCCTTGAAACCTTTTTCCCTGAGATTGGTGATAATGATGTAAAACATATGAATTCGAAATATTTTTTGGGAAAGAATAAAATATGACAACCCAACCTAGCTGGCCCAATGTATTATATATAGTGGGTGACCCATGTAGCTAGTTTCATTACTTTAGTCTAATGAAATTGACATAATCTTAGCATGTTCCTAGAGTTTTGATCCACAAACTAAGGAGTTAAAATATCCCTAGGGGTAGGTTATTACTCAATTAGAATCTTACCATATTAACATGGCCTTGGGTATTTCTACCTTCGAAAACTTAAAAATCCTAATCAAGGAAGAAGCTCAAATAGAATATGACCTCACTCTTGTAAAATATGAAATAATGTGTTGATCAGAGAATAATTGTTAGAGATCACACAAGAATTCCACGTGGGAGAGAAGGCCAGGATCAAGGGCGCGGAGGGACAGGAAGAACCCTCACATGGAGGGCAAGTTAAAAATTCAAGACTTAGCTGATTTTGATCATGAAGACCTATTTTTAGAAGATGGTGTGCGAAACACACCAACGATGCAGAGACGTGCACACCATGCCTTGTCTATCTTTGGAGGATCGGATCAAAGTGTTTTTCATGGAGATGAGATAAGAATAGGATTTTCACTTTAGTTAACTACAAGAGGTCTATAGATAGCACACTTGCATGTGTGGCTATTCACTCAGTAAATGACACATGGCTATTAATAGCATGTGGCATATTTCTGAATAGATAAGGAGTGAAGGGAAACTACCCACCCTATATATATGATATGAAGTACATAGTAAAATATATACATAGAGAGAGATGGATATATGTGTGGTGGATGTATGAAGGTATAAAGATATATGCATATGACTGAATTATTATATCGATCCATGCACATTGGTATAGATTACCATTATTGTAAGGAGATTTTGTATTTACTAATAGATGGAAGATATTAGATGAATCTAAGTATCATTCCTGTGTGTAATTGGGTAGTGCATGTTATTGATTCAATCATGATTACTTGTTTAAAGCTTGTTCTTTCATAGATCTGAATTGGCATGCATTATAGAATGATGAATTAGCTATGGATATATATGTTTATTCCTTCATCATGCTAACATCCTACTATAGCAACCCTAAAGAGGGACACGTACCTTTGTGCACTTCGGTGAGTAATCAATGTAGGGTGAGTGATGTGCCACGTGCGTCTAGGGTGTTAAGCGGTAAATTCTAGGTTGCATCATTGGTGTCGTTGTTGGAACCTCTTTTTCAATTGTGTTAAGGATGGTTGGTGATGAAGATGTATCGATTAACTCTAGCAAGTTTGAGGAGTGGATACATGATTTTGAGGAAGAATATGTATGGTGGTTTAATGGTGGATCTGAGTTTAACACACGCACTTGGGTAGAACAGAATCGTATGATAGCCTATACGAGACCTTTTTGATATCTTTCTAGTAGAACTATATGAGTGGTTTACTTTGCTTATGAATCTTAGTGGAATTGGAGGTATCGTGCACTTGTCTAGACATAGGAAGAATTTCAAGCCCTTTATGATGCTTGATCCGATCTAGACTTGTCTTTGTGGATACATGGTTTCATGGTGTTCTAAACAGCTATATTCGAATATTTAATTTTGACGTATTATTTCCAAAAGGTAGCTGAATTCCAATTTTTGTGGTATCCAAGAGGAGTATATCTATAAGGTATTCCACTAGCGATCAAGATCTTGATGGTAACTTTAAACATAGGAAGTAAATTGATGGCTAACTAAACTTCACCATGCACGAGGGTAGGAAAAAGTTTGGTGAAAGATGGCAGACCTAGAGGAAGAGAGGCAGAGAGAGGAGAGGTGGCTTAAGTTTAACTAGGAATGTGAGGGGGAGATAGAGAAGTAGCATTCCATTGCAGAAAGTATGGCGTTGAGGAGAGAGATGGCTCATGAAGGATTTATAGCTCACATATAAGATGTGGAGCCGAGTATCGAGAACTCCCCATCTTGGAAAGCATGACATAGATCCCCCTTGGCCTCCCATAGAAATGTGTCGATAGATACTACCTGGGCCGTAGGCATGCATCTTAATCCACCTAGTGACCTGGGCCTTGCGCTTAGTTTTCTAGTATCTAGTATGACAAGTAACCAACAAGCTAACTTGGGAAGTAGAAAAGTAAGAGTAATTCAGAGAGAAAGTAAATTAATGGTAGGATAGATGAATTCAATGATATTTGGAGGAACATTCTTAGGTACATCATCCACATAGAACGTGAGCACATAGAATGTTGGATTCACCTCTGGAAGTGGAACTACCTCACAAACTGTAGGGGTTCAATATAGTACTACTTGTCGGAGCACATGGGAGTACATCTATAGGTCCTATTCTAGCTACAAGTGGAGGATCAAGAGGTATAGGTGGTTCTAGTTCGGTGGATCTGGTGGTTCTGAGGTAGAGGAAACATAGGAGGTTTTGGATCAGGTGGTCAAGGCTTGTAGCAACCACAAAATATCTATATGGAGATGTCTCTTCATCTCCCGAAATATAGAGGTATAGAGGATGTTGCCGAACATGTGCATATGTGTGAAATATTGTGGCACGCTAAAGGGATCATGGATTCTGAGTGAAAGGAAAGTCAATTTGCTACTACATTATAGGGACGTGCACATAACTAGTATAGGAAGTTTGACCCTAATCAAACTTGCATGGATTATGTAGCATTGAAGGATGCTTTCTTGAAAGAGTTCCATATCCCTGAGTTTGAGTAGAAGAGTATTAGTACACTCAAGGATATCAAGCAAGGCACTACTTGAGAGTGTACATGAGTATGATGCTCATTTTAAGACACTTCTATCTAATCTATCTTATGATATTCATGCAAGCCAACATGCACAATGGTTTTTTGGAGGATTGATTACACCATTTAGAAGGGTGCTATCACATAAGACATACACTGATCCACATGAAGAACTAGAAGAAGCTTTGCATGCTGAGGTAGTTGGGAGCATTGACACTAGAGTTAGTCCATTTTTTTGAGGCACAGTTATAGGTATGGTAAAGCGAGTATAGAAGCTATCAGCAAATTCAGCCCATGAAACGTGCTCAGGAATTTGGTGTACAGATTGTGACGTGGAAGGTCATACCAAGGATAGTTTCCCTTATAGATCTATACGCTCATTACTGTTTGATTGTGATATCTTTCATTTGAATCATGATGCTAGTCACTATCCTTTATTACAATGTGCAATAAGGAAGAATGTATCCTGGTTTTATAAAATTTTCTAATCCACAAACCATGATACTAAATACTATCGATTGATTGGTCGATCCAGGATGCTATAGACATTGGGGTATAAAATAAAAATGTAATGATAATTTTAAGGGTAAGAATGAGCACCAGGATTGAGATCATAATCAAATGCACTATGACAGGAATGAGGGGTGTTTGAAGGAGGTTGTGGAAGGGAACATGGATATCGCGTGGATATGGAGGATGATGTTGTGGTGGAGGGAGACGTGAGTTCCCTCATAGAACATGTTATGTGTACAAATATTCTAACCACTATAGGCATGAATGTCCTCAGAATATTGCATGTTCTTTCTGCGAGAAAGAACCATATATATGAAGAGTTTCCAGACTTATATGAGAATCTAAGTAAGTAGCATAAGTAAGAAAAAAAAGGTGTCGGGATGGTTGGAATCTAGCACGCAGTAGAAGATCGGTGGATGCCCAAGATAGTACTAGGACTGAGGCATTAACTGTGAAGATTTATACACTAGTTGAAGTGGCATGTGCAAGAGAGGAATTGCACTGAAGCCTATGATCACCAAGGAGGAGGTTTTGTAAGCAAGGTAGCCATATCCTGCTCATCAGAAATTTTTTTACTAGGATACCATGGAAGTGCTAAGGAATATTCAGGGTGAGATATAGTACCTCAAGGAACAGAATAAAGCATCAGATATAGTCCAAATTGATATCAATGATCTGAGAGAAGTGTGAAAAATGTTACACCAGGAGAACATTATTCCACTATTAGGAAGTTGGTTAAAAGGGAACACTCCATGTGCAAGTATTGATATCGGATGGTATATTCTACATGTAAATATTCCCCCTGATAGCATTGACTATGAAAAATAAATTACTCTTAATGCTATTGTAGATGGATGACTATTGAGAAATAATTTAATTGATATAGGTGCGGAAGTAAATGTGCTTACATTAGATGTATGGGTACAAATGGGGAGGCCTCTATTGCAGCCATCATCTAATGTGTTGTTTATGGCAAACAGGACTAAGGCCACTCCCATAGGAGTTTTTAAGGATGCATCTATAACCATACAAGGGGTCAAGTTCACTAGGGATTTTGAGGTATTAGCACTTGCAGAAGAAGACAATTTTCCATCCCTACTTAGATGCCCTTGGTGTTGTGCAAATAATGTTGACTTGAGATTCAATAAGGGGTATATCAGCTTTGAGAATAAGGAGGAAAGAGTTGTGATACCTCTAACAGATGGGAATTCTACACCATATGCTAAGCCTCTAAGTGAGAAGGACTTAAACATAATTTATGTACATTTTATTCATAACCCGAGGTCAATGATCCATCAAAATAAGGCATCCTACAAAGGTGGGAGGATTCTCATTTTATTAGTGATACTATGATTATTGATTGTGACAATTGGGCTCATGGTACATATGAACTAGTAAGGTACGAGGTGAAAAGTGCGGTTTACACGTAAGAATGGACTTTGTTCATTTTATGGATAGGTTACAAAATACCTTGGTATACGGCGAGAAGATCTTCCTATATTTTTGAAAGCCATGGAAACACAAAGTGGAATGATCAAATTAAGAGAAGAGATATGTTAGTATATACCTTGCATGGGAAAATAATGAGTGGTGGGTAGTCCACGAGATATAATCTTATAGAATGGGAAGAGATTGAAGTGACCCTATCTATTAGGTTTATAAGTAACAATGCACCCATTTAGATCTACCCTTATCATGGTGATCAACCCGTTTAGCATCACATTCGGTAGTGTGAGAGACTCCGGATAGTAGGACAGGAAGCATTACCACCTTCACTCTAGGTGCATAAATTGTACTCTATGTTACAAGGATGTGAATGTGCCTAGTATGTATATGCATAACTACATCAAGAAACTAGAACCTGACAAAATTTGACTACAGGAATGATCCAAACCTTTGACTATTTTATTGGAGGCATTAAATTTTTTCAAGAGCTTAACTATGGGAGATAGTGCAAAATCCAAAGAGCATATTCATGAATTATTTGGTGAGGTAGATTTTGGAGCACATTTTGAAAAGGAAGAAGAAATGGACTCCATACTACTTGAATGCACTTTCCTTGAGAAAGAGAAAGGAAAGATGGTTTACATCGTGGATGATGAGGAAGTTGAGAACCTAGATATTGAACATTCACAATGGGTGCATGAGGTCTTAGATAGTGCTGATAAGGATACATGCACCTATCATGAACCCATGAAGACAAAGAAGGTGAATATAGGTTTGGAGGCTGAGCCTAAGGAGGCCATCATTGGAGACTACTAGTCAGACTTGGAGGTAGCAAATATCATTGAGTTACTTAGGGATTATCAAGACTTATTCCCTTGAGGGTATCATGAACTTAAAGGCATGCATAAATCACTTGGGGAAATGAAGATAAAACTTAAGGATGGTGCATAACCAGTTAGGAAGTGACCTTATAGAATGAACCCCAATTTGCGTGAAAAGGTAAAAGAAGAAATTGATAAAATGTTGAAATATAGAATTATCAAGCCCCTTGATGAGTCAGAATGGGTTAGCCCAATGGTGATTAGTATCAAGAAGGATGGAAGAATTAGAATATGTGTGGACTACGGGAAGTGAATGTTGTATGCGTCACACAGATCCATTCCCTACGCCATTCATTCCGAGGAAATCTTGGAAGGAGTGAAAGGGCGTGAAATATATTCTTTCACGAGATGGGTTTTCTCGGGTATCATCGGTTAGGATTGCTCAAGAGTGTCAAGAAAAGATAACTTTTACTACTGAATGGGGTATTTTTATCTATCTGTGATGTGTTTTGGATTGAAAAATGCACCTATTGTATTCTCATGGATAGTTGTTTAGGAATTCAAGGATTTTATTCACAATTTATTACAGGTTTATCTAGATGATTTGATAGTATATGGGCTTGTGAAAGATCATTGTGACAATTTGTGCTTAATGATTGAATGGTGAAAACAATTAAGTATCTCTTTGAACATCAAGAAGTGCATATTTGCTACACCATTTGGAATATTGTTAGGAAATATAATCTGTAAGGAAGGTTTGTTGGTTGATCTAACTAAGGTTGCAGTCATTCTAGGCTTGGATGCACCTACCAATCAAAGTGAGGTGCGTGGATTTTTAGGTCATACATGATATTATAGAAAATTCATCAAAGGGTATGCTAATTTTTTTGCACCCTTAGAAGAGTTACTTAAAGGGAAAGGTACATTTTATTGGGGAGAACCGTAGCAGCGCGCATTTGAGATATTAAAGAGAAACTTACTACCACACCCATTCTGCATTTCCCCTCATGGGATAAACCATTTCATGTGCATGTGGATGCTTATAGCATGGAAATTGGCTCTGTTAGCTCAACTTGGAGAAGGTATTGTCGATCATGTAATTTGTTTTACTAGTAGGAAGATGACTCTTGTTGAACAAATTATACAACTACAAAGCGCGAAGCTTTGTCAATGATCTATGCATTACACAAGTTTCGACAATTTTGTTAGCAACACCATTTTTGTTTTATACAAGATCACATGGCATTGAAGTACTTGGTAAAAAAGCCCATCTTACGGGGCACATATGTAGATGGGTACTCCTATTTCAAGAGTTTGACTTCATAGTTGTGGTGAAGCTAGGGAAAAGTAACTCTGGACTAGACCATTTATCTAGAATCAACTCAGGAGAGGAAGCATAGACAATTGAAGAAACCATGCTAGATGCACAGTTATATAGGTTATAACATGTGCCAACAGAATTAGAAGACATTGTTTTCTTTACATGCACCGAAGGAATGAAGGCATTAGAAAAGAAATAGATTGCGATATGCATGGCACCATTTATGTTAATAAGTGGTGACCTCTACAAATTAGGTAGGGATGAATTATTACGTTGTTGTGTATTAGAGCATGAGTGCAAGCATATTATGGAAGAATCCCATGGTGGTATTGTAGGAGGCCATTATGCAAGTGATGTGACTTTCCGGAAGATCCTACTTACTTTGGATTATGGTGGGAGACATTGTATAAAGACTTTAAATAATATTATAAGGTGTGTGATCATTGTGAATGCCTAAGAAAACCAGGGAAAAGAGATGAGATGCCTTTGAGACCAATTACTAGTGTTGAACCATTTGAGAAATGGGCCATTGACTTTGTAGGACCTATTTCGCCAGCTGCACACAAGACTGGGTCGCGCTATATTATTACTTACATAGATTATCTCACAAGGTGGGAAGAAGCAAAGACTCTACTGAGGACTATACAAAAGAGGTATAATAGCTAGTTTCTATGGGATAATGTTATTACAAGATATGGATGTCTTTTAAGCTTGACAAGTGATAGGGGTACACACTTTTTGAATGAGACAATCAGGATCCTATTAGATGAGTTTATGGTTGCACACCATAAAACTACACCCTATCATCCTTAGGAAAATGGAACTGCAAGAAGATTTTGATCTAGACTTTGACAAAAATTTGTGATGTTGGAAGAAAGGATTGGGATGAATAAGTTTCAGCTATTCTTTGGGCATATGAAACAACTTACAAGAGATTGAAAAAAGCCACACCATTTCAGTTGGTGTTTGGCACATAAGTTTTTCTCCTATAGAATTTATGTTACCTTCTTTGCGCATTGTGCATGCTGGAGGTCTAGCTGATGAGAAAGATTTAGAAGAGTGTATTGAGAAGATGATTCACCAGGATGAGCGATGAGCCATAGCATGATGGACTCGAAATAGGAAAAACCCGGGTAGAAAGCATGGCATGACAAAACATAATGGATAAGAATTTTGAGATTGGATAAATGGTACTTCTTTATGACTCGAATTTCTTATGCCATCCGAGCAAGCCCAAAGTACATTGGTTGGGGTCATATGTCATCACTTATATACTTGAATCATGTGCTTTCTAGTTAGAATCACTTGATGGAACACGATACTGATTACTTTAACGGGATTAGGCTGAATCCCTACTATAAATAAGTCTTCTTGGTGTTTATAATAAGTTATTATTTCCATTTAGATTAGGTTTTCAACTATTTATTTCCTTAAATGTATTTCCTTCATTGTCATTATGCTTTATCAATTTAGTTGTTGTTTTTGTGTAATAAGCACGCTTGCACTTGCACACATGAAGTGAATTACTATATGAAGCATGTTCATACATAGAAGACCGCACATACCTTTAGTGTGGGGTGGTTGTAGTTATCCTAGTAAAATACTATGGGAATTGAAAGGTGAAAAGAATAAGTCTCTACGGGTGTGCTTTAAGTCAAAAGAAGATTTCTTCTCAAAAGTGACAAAGGATGGAGATGAATGAAAGGACAATATAACATGAGGTAAGTAGAGGCCATGATAACTACCAAGAGAAGGTACAGTGATGAGGTACTCAGGTGTAAGGGTGCACGCTAAAGATAAATCTATGACCAGAGGGTAGGAAGGCACGTTAGAAGGTTATAGCTCGGGCATGAAGATGTACAGTGTGGAACGAAAAATTTGGTCAATGAATGAGAGGATATTTGGTAGGTGAAGGAGTAATAAATGCATTAAAATTTGAAAAATTATATAAGGATGGGATGCGGATTCATTTTTACCATTGTGACTAAGATAATTTGAAAAAGAGCTAAGTGCAAAGAGCTGAGTGATCGGGTTAAGGTGTGAAGGGTGTGAAACCAAGTTTGATAAATAGATCTCGTGAGAAAAGAATCTTGTGTCCCCGGTGGTGAAGGGTTTTAGTGAAGCAAGGAGACAGAGAGGAGTTAGGGCATGAAGTTTCCACCTAGGGCATGATTGAATCGATCTAGGGTTTGATTATGCAAATCGTAACATTAAAAAGAGGAGACATTTGCAAGGTAAAAATGGAAGGAATTGGAGGCCAAAATAAAGGAAGAGTATCTAGACTTGATACTCCAAACAGATGCAGAGAGGAGGATACCTCATAGCCCCATACAACTTCTTTATTTATCTACATTCTTTCATTCTTATTCTTTCATTATTCTATTCTTTACTTCAATTTTTGAAGATAACCATTATCCGGACGACAATGAGATTAGTGTGTGGTAATGTTGATCAGAGAATACTTGTTAGAGATCACACAAGAAGTCCATGTGAGAGATAAGGCTAGGATCAAGGGTGTGGAGGGATAGGAAGAACCCGCGCACGGAGGGCAAGTTAAACATTCGGGACTGATCTGATTTTGAGCATGAAGACCTATTTTTAGAAGATGGCATGTGGAACACACCAACGCGCATGCCACACCTTGTCTATCTTTGGAGGATCAGATTAAGAATTTTGCATGGATATGAGCTAAGATTAGGATTGTCACTTCAGTTAACTGCAAGAGGTCTATAGATAGCACACTTGCATGTGTGGCTATGCCTATAAATGACGCATGGCTATTATAGCATGTGGCCTATTTCTAGAATAGATAAGTAGTGAAGGGCAAGTCCCCACCCTATATATATGATATGAGGTACATATTAAAAGATATACATAGAGAGATGGATGTATGTGTGATGGGTGTATGAAGGTATAGAGATATACGCATATAAATGAATTACTATATTAGATCCATGCACATTGGTATATATTGTCATTATTGTAAGGAGATTCTATGTTTACTAATAGATGGAATATATTGGCTGAATCTAAGTATCATTCATGTGTGTAATTGAGTAGTGCATGTTATTGATTCAATCATGATTAATTTTTAAATCTTGTTCTTTAATAGATCCGAATATGGCATGCATTGTAGAATGATGGATTATATATGGATATGTATGTTTATTCCTTCATCATGCTAACATCCTACCACAGCAACCCTAAAGAGGACTTGATACCTTTGCGCACTTCGGGTGAGTGCTCAAACTAGGGTGAGTGATGTACCAAAGGTGCATCTAGGGTGTTATCTCGGTAAATTCTAGGTTGCATCATAATGATTGCTAAAACCTGGCTCGGGGTTAAAAGTAAAGTTTCATCCAAACTACCTAAGACCCATTATATAATTGACTTTTTGGAGGATTTTTCAAATATGATAAAAATGTTTGCAAGGGTAGTGGGTTTTCCTCAATGTAGGAGTTATAGAAATGGATGAGTGTATATATCAACTTGATTTGAGAAGTTACACAACACCCGAACTTGGGAGAATTCATTTGTGAAAATTTAACTCAACAATTCAATTTAATTAGAATTAAACATTTTACATGATCTCATACCTTATGCATACCATAGTTGGGTATAGAATATGGATTGGCTTGACAATCCAAGATAACAGGAAAAATCTAGCTAGATATGATTTCTATACTAAACTAACCTACAAGAACAAAAAAATGTCATCATAGGAGGGTCAATGATTCCTTCACAATGTTTTAGTAAGATTTCTTGAGGGAAATGTAATTATAAGGGTATCTCAAGAGGTCGGATAACTAATTTTAGTATATGGTAGTTTGTTCATACAATTCGAAAGTGATCCTACATCTAAACAACTAGATTTGAGGGAGCTCCATATAAGCTTCTGATATGCTGCAATGATAATATATTTTTAGTTGAGCTCTATAGGAAGTTATAGCTCCTTCATATGATCTGTAGGGATAATAAAATATCTGGTATAAAATTTCCCATAACTTTGGGAAATTATACTTGTAACATAGCTTTAGATGCACAAAATGTTGAAAGGACTATTTCTTCATTCAAATTTCATCCTTATCAAAAGAGGACTAATTTTGATAGAAAATCAATCATTGGGAATAATATTATATTTACTTACTACTATATACCGGATTTTAAATACTACTAGGAAGACTATGTTGATGAGTATGAGGTCAAAAGAAAATCCTATGGTAGACTATCTTTGCAAAAATCAAATATTTCAAGCTATATGCACGATGCTGAAGGAATGAAAGATAATGGTTTAGATCCTTTCAATGTAGAATATATAAATTCCATTTAGTAACCCTCTACCCACCATTGACTAGTCAAGAAAGAAGAAATATAATCATGATGATTTGAACACCCGTGTGATTTTGAGGTCAAGACATTAGGTTTGAATAAGAAGGTGATTAAGAAATATTAGAAAATAAATACATGCTCAATCTTAAATACGTAACAACGCATATATAGATATATAAGAAAGTACAAATTTGACACAAGAAATAAGTAATTACAAATTTGAAACCCTAAATGTAAAAGAGAGGATTAAAAACTTAGTTGATTTCCAATAATGTTGAAGTTGTGCCGAGATAGAAAAATGATGAAACATGAAAGTAGATTGTCACAACCGAGCCCAAAAATTGTGTGAATGTTGGAAATGTTGGGAGTAGGGCACCTAGAGTGTTGAAACCTCCTCCGGTCACCTATGACCACTTATAACCTCGTGACTCACTTTTGCGGGGTCACGATATGTTTGTTGTATGTCACCTTTATTTTCCCGTACTTCCTTTCTTGATCGCGAATTCAAGTGAAACTTGTAAATAAAAAGAGCACCTACAAAACCAAAAACATATCAAATCCTAAACACAAAATATGCAAATGGGGAGTCAGACTAACCTCGGTGGTCACCCACCAATGAACTTATGATCTAGGTGTTGCACTATATTTCGGACTCCATGTAGTTATGTCTGTGTGTAGAATTGTGCCCCTAGGTGGCTCTTGTGTCGAAGCACTTGAATAATGAGTAGTCACTAGATGTAGAAGATGTAGATAGATATTTTCATGGAAAAATGAACTTCCCATCCTATTAAGTGTAGAGAATTTGTTGGGGTTAGCACAAGGTTGTACAAATTATATATCAAATCTAAGCATACATGCAATAAAAGTAGATATTCTACTAGAAGAAATATACAAAACAAGAGATATAAATCAACACCAGATTTAACGTGGTTCACCCAGTGTGGGATACATCCACCAAGAAACAAGCCAATCTATTATCCAAAATTTTCGAAGATATATAATTGAATATCTACAATCTTCCACACCTCTCAGATGTACATTACTTTCTTTTTCTCAAGATTATCCTTCTTCTCCAAGAATTATCTCTCTCACAATTATTCTCACAATAATCATTAACACACAATCCTCTCACTTTTAAACCCTATATTGCATTCTTATATAGGCCTACAAACTTAGGGCACTTAGCCATGCAATTACAATCAATAGATATGTTTTAATACTAAAATTAGATCTAATTCCCAAGAGTTAAATAAAACACTCCTGCACATGTAATCGACGTCGGTTAGCCTTAACTGATGTTGGTTCCTTCTTGCCTGACCAATGTTGGTTCCTCCATAATCGATGTTGGTTATTGTGTAATCCTGCAAGTTTTGTATTGCATGCTAATCTGAAGTAATTTATCTTTTTTTCTTCATCTTCAATTCTCAAACTCGAAGACCAACAAAAGTGGAGTGTAGCTCCAACTTATTTTTTATTAATGGATATATTAGCATAGTCTGCAGGATTTTTACTTCTATGAATCTTCTATGGTTTGAGTCTTCCATCCTCCAATACCGATGTATGAAGTGATACCTAAAGCTGAATGTGTTTCATTCTAGAATGAAACGTTGATTTCTTTGCCAAATGAATTGCACTTTGACTGCCTCTCTACGACAATTTATAATCATATTGCTCCTTTCCCAACTCTTCCTTGAACCTGCTCATCCATATCTTCTTTTTACTATCCTATGTAGCTGCAACATATTCCACCTTTGTAGTAGACAAAGCCACCACCTTCTACAATCTTGAAATCCAGCTAACTCTTGTCCCACCTACCGTAAAAATATATCCATAATGCTCCTTCTACTATCCAGGATCTCCAACGATATATGAATCAACATAGCCACATAAATAAATATCTGAACCTCCATATCATAACTACAAGTTAGATGTCCCTCTCAAATACTTGAGAATCCATTGAACTACTTTCCAATGCTCTTTACCTGGATTAGCCATAAATCTACTCATAACTCCCACTACTTGCACAATGTCCGTCTCGATACAAACCATAGCATACATGAGACTCCCAAACGCTGAAGCATATGGTACTTGTGTCATGAATTTAACCTCCTCATGTAATAAATTACGTTGATATTTTCTCAATTTAAAGTTTCCTGCCATAGGTGTAATTAAATTTTTGAATCTTGCAAATTAAACCTTTCCAACACCTTATTTATATAATCTTCCTGAGACAAATATAATTTCTTGTTCTTCCTGTCTCTTTGTATTTGCATGTCAAGGATTATTTTTGTAGCTCCTAAATCCTTCATAGAAAATGTGTGAGCTAGCTTTCCCTTAAGCTCACCAAATTCTTCATACTAGATCCCGCAATAAGCATATCATCCACATAGTAATAAAATAATATAGCTCACATTTTCAAGATTCTTGAAATAAATGCAATGATCGATTCACATCTCAAGTAACCAAGCTTATGCATGAAACTATCAAACCTCATGTACCATTTCCTTAGAGATTTTTAAGCCCATATAGACTCTTTTTCAACATGCACACTAATTTCTCCTTACCCTTGACTTCATACCCAGTGATTATTGCATATAAATATCTTCATCCAAATCACCATGAAGGAAAGTCATCTTCACATCTAGTTTCTCTAAATGAAAATCATGTACTGCAACTAAACTCAATATAGTACATATGGAAGTCATTTTAACAACATGAGAAAATATTTCACTAAAGTCAATACCGCTTTCTATGTAAATCCCTTTACTACAAGCCTTGCCTTGTATCTTTTTGTCCACCCTCTTCTTCCTTGATCTTGTAAACCCACTTGTTCTATAATGTCCTCTTACCTGCTAGAAACTTAACCAAATCCCAAGTCTGGTTTTGTTCCAAGGAGTCCATATCCTCATCCATGCCATGCTCCCACTACACATGGGTCTTATCCTACATTGCTTCTTCAAAACTTTCTGGTTCACCATTATTAGTTAATAATAAATAAGATAGAGAAGGTGTAAAATTTCTAGAGTTTTACTTACCCTTTTTGAACTACTTATAGAATTTTGGGGTACCGAGCCTCATTCAAGACAACCTAGACATTTGTTTCCAATTCTAACAGTGACCAATGCTTGACTGACTGAATTGACATCGATTCTGCTAATCGATGTTGGTTTGGATCTTCTGTAACCGATACCGGTTCAGTTGACTGATTTTAGTCGAAGGGTCAATTGACACTAATTCTTTGTGTAACCCTATAGTTATGAATTTTGAATCTGAGAGTTCATTTTCATTCACAAACTTATCAATCGGTTTATCCTTGGGTACCAAAAATTTGATCCGTGTACATTCTCTTTTCATTCCATTCAATGTCATGAATCATAATAATTTTACAATTCTCTAAATCTCAAAAATGGAATCCAAAATCACCAGATCCATAACCAATGAATGTGCATCTCTTGGATTTTTCCTCCATTCTTTTTATTTTCCTTATCAATATGCACAAAAGATTTTGAACCAAAAATTTAAGAAAAGAAAGATCTACCTCTTTTCATGTCTAATCTTCCTCCAAAGTATTCTTCCTTCTAGTGAACTTGAAGGCCCACATTTAATCAAATAAACCAATGTATCAACTAATTCTACCCAAAATTGTAAGGTAAATCTATCATGTATCCTCATACTTCTATCGCATTCCATGACTTTCATGTTCATTCTTTCTACAACACCATTCTCTGTGGTATTCTTGGAACCGTCCTTTCTCTACGTATTCCATTCATTGAAAAATGATCATTGAAATCCTTTCTATAGTATTCACCACCATTTTCATATCTAAGGCACTTTAAATTTGAATTTGATTCATTCTAAACAAGGGCTTTTCATATTTTAAAAGTCTCAAAAACATCATATTTATGTTTAATACAATAAACCCATACCTTTATTGTAGCATCATCAATGAAAGTAACATAATACTAGGATCCTCATTTGAACCTACCCGGTAGTCCCCACACATCCGAGTGTACAAACTCAAATTTATGCTCTTTAGTTTCCCCAACTTTGAGAAATCTCACTCTCTTTTACTTTCCAAAAATATAATGCTCACAAATCAAGATTTAAATATTTCAAATCTGATAACTTACCCTTAACCTTTAACATCTCGCATTCCTTTTTGACTCATATGGCCCAACCGATTATGCCACATGCATGCATTTGAATCTGAAGTAGATAACACAAAAGTAATCAATAACACATGTATATAAATATAATGTTCCTACCTTATTACCTCTTTTCACAACAAAAGAACCCTTGGTGGCTTTCCAAGAGTTTGGTGTAAATATATCCATGCAAGCAACTTCACCTAGTTTCCCTGCAAAAATAAGATTCCTCTTGAGGCTTGGAATATTCCTCACATCTTTCAATACCTATGCATTTCCATTCTATAGTTTTAGATGAACTTCCCCTTTACCGAATATCTGCAAGGTTCATCATCACCCAAATAAACATGCCCTAAATTTCCTTCGACATAATTTCTGAAATAACCCTTTTTAGGGGTTGCATGGAAAGAATCTCCCGAATCTAAAACCCATGATTCTATTCTCCTATTCAACGAAAGAATAAGAGCATCTTGCATTATCTCTCTTTGGAATATTTGTCTCTTCATTTGACTCTTTACCTTTATCTGGGTGTTGGTTCTCTTTTTCCTTTGACCAACAATCTTTCTTTGCATTTCCTTTCTTTCCACATTTCCAACAGTAATTATCTTATCTCTGGATTTAGATCTTCTATCCCTTGACTTTGATTTCCCATTATTATTACTCTTGGATCTCTCCTTCTACCTACGCCTCGCTTTCTACATTCAAATCATTCCCGATGATGATTCCTCTATACATTTCCCGATAATTTCTTCATTCAATATTATACTAACCATATCATCAAACTTAAAAATATTATTAGTAGATGTTGTAATACTAACAACCATTACCAAGTTATCCCAACTATCGGAAATAACATAAGAATAAATGTGCTTTCACTTCATCATCAAATGGAATATCAACCAATTTTAACTTATTTATAATAGATTAGAAACCATTCAAATGAATAGATGAAGATCCACCTTCATGCATCTTAGAGCTAAATAGTTACTTCATCAAATAAAATTTATTTGAAACACTAGGTTTTTCATATAAATTAGCAAGATATTTCAATAAATCTACCAGTAAATTCACTTCTATAATATTGTAAGCCATGGATACTAATAGGATCAATATTATAGATTCTAAATCCTTTATGTCACGAATCTTTCATTCTTCATCACCATCTTCGTAGGTCTAGAATTTTCATCCAACGGTAAGCTCAAATATCTTTAATATAGATAATCCTCAATCTGCATCTTCCATAATTGATAATTACAAGCATCAAACTTATCTACCTTGTATTTATTTTCTTATGCCATTGTTGTAGCTTCCACTCGAATCATAAAACCCTTTATGAGTAAATCTGTCAACACATAAAACCCTAAAACAAAGCTCGATACCAGTTGATGGGGTTAACACAAGGTTGTATAGATTATATATCAGATCTAAGCATACATGCAATAAAAGTGGATATTCTACTAAAGAAAAATACCAAACAAGATATATAAATCATCACTAGATTTTGCATGGATCACCTAGTGTGGGCTACATCCACCAAGAAAGAAGCCAATCTACTATCTAAATCTTTCAAAAGATAAAAAATTTTCCACACCTTTCGATGTATGGTACTTTCTTTCTCTCAAGCTTCTCCTTATTCTCCAAGAATTCTCTCTCACACAATTATTCTCACAATAATCAAAGGTAGCTCAAGATAGCAAAAGGTGAAGCAAAAGAAGAAGGAAATATTGATAGGAGTGAAAAAGAATTTGCAATCATTATATGACTATCAAAAATCTCCTTGACCATCACACGGTTAGTCCCACAAGTATCCAAACCTATAGAGCAGATGCATCCCGATGACTATTCTATCAGTGTTTTCGTGGTCAACTTCTCGAGTTCCGACCTCAAGATAAGGTCGAGATAATGAATAAAACTATGGTTATAGTCATGACAGAGACTACCTCAAGCTTAGCAACCAGCTCAAAAAGGCACAATCTAGCCTCCATAGGGAAGAAGGCACCATGGCCAACCAACAAGCCAAGATTAAAGGAAAAGGCAAGGAGATCAAACAACTCCATAAGGAATTAAAGGAAACTCCATCACGATAAATCCTTATAGCTTCTCAAGTGGAAGCTAAGATTCTAGAAGATAAACTCACCACATTCAAAGCCTTGACCAATTCACTCTCACAAGAGAAAGGATCCCTCCAATAGGAGGTTGATTCAAGAAAGGCAGAGGTGGCTACACTCCAGGAAAATTTTACGTCATCAATGCATAAAAGGAAGCCTCCGGACAAGGATGAAATCGAGTTAAGGATGTGGTCAAGGACTTGACCTGTAAATTAGGACAAAAAACCTAGAAAGGGGGAATTGTAACATTAGTGCAAGAGCTATATGCCTCTTTCTATGACATAATTTCCACCATGGAAATGAATCTAGCCCCGCACTTAGATTTATATCTTATGCATAGGGGTTATGCTTAAATGTGGAAACCACAACCTCCACCATTAGAAGTGTCGTATCTGTCAAGGTCCCTAAATCATTACTGATGATTTAGAAACTTTATGATTCTTCTAACTCTACCCTACATGGCACCGTGGATCACGACAAGTAGATTATTTTTGTGAAGATCAATGAGATCCTAAGAAGTAACAAAATATCCATCAAATGCCAAAATCTCTTGACCCATCTCTAACAGGGGATCAAAGAGTGGAAGTAGAGTATCAAAAATTGGTTCAATTAGGATTCCCCTCCCCCTTCCCTAATGGCTCTACATTCCTATAAAAATACCAAATTCAACATCTCTTGATTGTTAAATGGCAATATAAGACTATCTTTGATTCTTTAAAAGAGATCTCCAAAGCATCACCAGGTGCAAGCCATCCTGAAACCAATTATACAGCTGGTTGGATTTCCATTTACATGAAGTAGTGCAAAGTCTCGAAATTTTTTTCTCGGATAGAGATAATCAAGCTGGATTGAGATTTCTTGGCCTTACAGTGAAGAACCTACCCTACAAAGGTAGAATAACTCGATATGAGAGTACTTTGCAATAGCTCCGAGTGGCATTTTGTAAGCTAGATTTTGAATTTTAAGGAAGAGAGGATTTTTGAATCCTTCTATGATTGGCATGGATTCCCTTGGTTAGTCACCATAATCAGTAGAGTTTTTTTGTATGAGACTCTTTTACCGGTCACTATCTTTTTCACCCCGATCCTAGTTCTTTTTGTTTTGTTTGTTTGAGCCCAAATTCAGCTAAGTATGCAACTGAATGCAAAATATATCCACATGTCCCTTTGGAATGATTGGAGCATAATACATAGAAATAAATGTTCTAAAACTTGTATCGCACCATCCACGTGTCTCAACCTTGATAAAGCTACCCCATCGAGTTAAATAGTCAAAGATACAATAAAAATGCACAGGGTATCCATATGTCACCCAAGCTCAATTTCAAATAAAGAGAGAGAAGGAAAAATTTCAAACAAGTGCACAACCACCACATGCAGGAAGAATCATAACCAACCAACAGAGTGTAGGTTGGATGAATTAAAGGTAATTGTAAATATCACCGATAGACAGCTTGAGATATTTCCCAAAAAATGAAAAAAATGCAAGAAAATTAAATATTGGTGGTGGAAGATCTGATTACTTGCTATTGAAGAGAGAGCCAAGGGGGTCTATAAAGGAATGTTATGATCTAAAAGAAGAGGAGAACATAGAAAATAGAAATAGACTAGATATATGAAAAAGGATTATAGGCTTAGTTATTTTGTTTGCTAGCCTTAGCAAGGCTCTGTTATATAAGAAAGTTGTAATCTATGTCGAATCAGCCTTATGTATTATTTTATCTATGAATAAAGGGCTCTTGTTCTATACATTTTAGCTCTCAATAGTCTTTGTCTTTCATCCTTTATTGTTGGTAGTTTTTAGATAAATTTTGAAGATCTATCATGTTATATGCCCTTGGATTTTCTATATGCATCTATCATCTACATATTATTATGTTTTACACTTTCTTGGCCTTTGATAATTCAAGATACTTCTAAAAATTGTAGACCATGCTAAACAATCTTCGGCTATTCTAAATAGTTTCCCAGGATCTATCTTTGTATCTTTTAAGATCGGTTTGAGTATCTTCATATTTATTTTTACATTTTGTTTTGTTTTTCTCTCTAACCCTTACCTCACTCTTATAGAAGATTTAACTTCTATAAAACCTAGAGGTTATCTTAGGGGCATGTCCCACTTCCCTAAGGTATCCCATGACTCTGATGGTTCATCCACAAAGATAATCATCAACACTACCAAGTTCCTCCTTTGTTCACTTGTCAAGATGTGGTTTTCATTCTTAATCATTATATTATGAGTGAAGCTAACAAAAAAGCATATCAAACATAACACATGTAGTAAGGAAGCTAAAAACATATATAATTAACAATAATATTTAGATTCCCATTGCATCATGTAGATATCTATTAACTCTAGAAATCTATACACAATTTTCCATCACAAACAAAATTTTGTCTACTACATATACTCACTAATTACATCCATGTGCACATTACTTAGCATGTGCATACATTGTATACCTACATACCTCTAGCACTAGTACTCTCACACATTATCGTGTCATTACAACAATATCAACCATATCCACACGTATCATAGTACCTTACTATAAGGAGTGAGACACCTTTTATATATAGTGGGAACTTGTCCTTCACTGATTACATGCTTTAATCCTAAGAATAGATGTCCTAAATATAGGTTTTATGCCTCTTAAAATCCCTATGTTAATTCTAGATCAAGTTATAAATATCTCTTCCTAATCCATGCTTTGATCCCATAATTTGATATCCTCCTTGAATGTTATTTTTCCTTTCTTTTCTATTTCGGACGTGAATTTTATGTTATGTCAACTCGATTTTCCTATTTTTATCCTTTACTTGGAATCTGCTAAGTCTTGAAACTGTGTTCATGCAAGGATTACGCATTGATATATTTTCCCCTTACGCGCATACCTTATTAGAATTGTCTTATCTTTGTAATTTTTTATGCTTCCACATATGCTTCATGTGTTAATTTGAACTTATATTTTTACCTCTCATTCCATGCATTCCCTCCTATGCACGGTTTTAAATTTTTGCATGGATAGTACTTCACCATTTTCTCTACCCAATATCTAATAGAGATATTTACTTTCCTTCTTTGGCACCCTATTTTGTATTTTTCTTTGTGAGGTTCAATATCTAAGAGTGAATGTTTACATTCAATGTCAACCTTCGTAATCTAGATCTTACATTTTTCTAGAGGTGTGGGTTTTTATAAGTCATTTGTAGGTAATTTTTATGAACGTGGGTGTCTGAAAGTATTTTAGTACAAGCTTGGACTATATCAAATGGGTTTTGGTCTCTCTTGAAATGAAAACCTTTCTCGAATGTAAAAATGGATTTTTGAAAGAGCATTGAAGGAATCTCTTTCATTTGATGGATCTATGGTCATCCTAAGATTGTGTTATAGTTGGTTTATCATTCTATGACATAAAATTCATGTAAGGACCATTTTCGACTAAGAGTTATGTAGAAAATGATGGTGTTTATTGATGTGGCTATAAGAATATCATAATCATAAAGATTGTTTTGAGTAGATGATCGAGTAAGTCTCACCATTACTAAGATTCTACAAAAGGAAAAAGGGATGATGTTTACACTATCCCATAATCCACCTTATTTCATTTTACTAATTTTTCATATATCCAAATCTGTAAATGGAGATTAAGTTCTCCTCTTCTATCCATTTTCACATTCTCAGGTAAATATATCAAGTCAAAGAAGTAGCCAACATCTCTCGTGGTGGCACCCAAAAGGAACATATCCATGTATATGCAAATGAACTGTTCTTTTGGGTAGGGGTGTGATGTAAGCTAAGTTCCTAAGTCACATACCTTTTAAAAGTGCAAGTTGATGAGCTAGAGAAATATTCAAACTATCTAGAAATGAAATGTGAGAAAATGTCTTAGCAAGATCAATAATGATATCATAATTCCCAAGATGTTTAGGGATTTCATTATTTTGCACTTCCAAAAGGGGATGTATAGTAGAATTATGAACTTGATGCTCTTTTATTCCAATAATTAGATTATTGTATTTGATTTTGTCTAATTCAATGACACTGACCATGTTTTTATTCCTCGTGTACCATGATGTAAGGCTACATTAGGTTAATTATGTTAGATATTGATGAATCGATCTCATGGTTTCGATTTGTGTTTATTTTTTTATTTTTTTGTGGTAGAGGTGGTTGTCTTTATCCTTACATATTATTTAGTTATATATTATTTGAAAGGTCATTCTACTGATTGTTTGGGAAAGAATTTTGATAAATAACTAAGCGGAGCGTTATGGGGTGCAACATGATGTAAATGAGCCATTAAATGATTTTTAAGGTTTTTGGCCTCTAGAAATGTTTCTTTAAAGTCTTGTATTTTATTTTCAAGGAGGATTTGGATAAGCTTTTTATATGCCCTAGAAGTGGTGATATCATGACCTATAACCCTATGGAGTAGACAGAATAGGTTGAGATCATAGTTTTGGGGTTAATGGTTTTGTTGCTCTATAATTTTTGGAAGTTTTGAATCTATTGGGATAGTTGTGATTGGGACCAAAGATATTTTTATATAGACCCTCTCAGTTCTTGTTCGAATTGGTGGTTGGTTTTGATTCAAGTTGTAATTCAGATTGGTATTTGGATCTTGGTTAAAGTCGACCACATTCATGGTAGGTTGACTTTTATTGGTGTAGGTTTTACATAGTGATTATTGTTAATATTAGGTTGGTTGAATGTATTGTTAGAGAATTTAAAGTTTTTTGGTTGTTATTTAATACCATTTGTATTGGTGTTATGGTTTGGGTTGAGCACCTTGGACCCTAGAAATTTTGGGAAGTTTTATGTATTAGATTTATTAATATTTTTGTATCCCTTAGTGTTATAGTTAGGAACAACAAGTCTTCCATTTAAATAATAGGTCCTACAACCACTATCTATTGATTCTTGATCAATTCTTAATGTACTTTCTAAATCTTCTTCATAATATTTATACAGAACTTATGTACATCTTCCATGGTTTCCCTATTAAGGGTATGGAGGAAAAGATCACATAGCTCCCTTTGATCCATGTTTGGGGTGTTGACAAAGGAATAAAACACTTTCCACCATCTCGTGATGAAATATACAATAGATGCATTGGTTTTTTTAATATGGATAAATATCTAATGTCATTATTTACGAGCTTGTTCATATCAAAAGCCTTGAAAAATTTAACTATAAGATACCTAAATGAGTATATTGAAACTTTAATAAAATGGTAATACCAATCAAGTTTTATGCCTTCAAGGGTATTAGGGTATAAGTTTGTGAAAACTCTGTCCCATGGGAGTGATTAACATATTATAATGGTGTATGCCTTTATGTGGGCATTAATGTCTCCTTCATCCTTGTATTTTTGGTAACTCATGAAGGGGGAAAGGAAGGAGTTTCATTCGTAAAGTTAGAATCAAAAGGATATTTTAGATATTCTACATAGGTTCCTAATACACTGAAATCAATGGTGGGAATGCTTGTTCTTCCTAGATATAGTTGTAAAACTTGAAATTTACCTGTGAAAGGGGGATTTGGAATGGAAGCATAGTTAGAGACATTCACTTTGTGGAAAGTGGGGAAGAATCTATCAAGTTTGGTGGATTTGGAGTATAAGTACATTTAAAGTGATGCAAGAACCATGGGAAAGGGGCTAACCAACTATTTTTATGGGTTGGTAAAAGGTATGTAATGGTTAAGAAAATTCCTTAAGAGATAAGCATATAATTTTTCATTTTTAAAGATAGCGTTGTGGTTAAGCATAAGGATATGATGTGAGTGTAAAATAATCATAAGTTTTTGCATGGTTTTGTAGAGTTCTTTTTGTGTGAGACTCTTTTATTGGCCACTTTATTTTGTCACCCCGGCCCTAGTTCTTTTTGTTTTGTTTTTTTGATCCCAAATTTGGCTAGTATGGAGGTGAATGCGGAAGATATCCACATGTTCCTTTGGCATGCTCAGGGCATAATGTGGAGAAATAAATTTCGAAAATTTCCACTGCATCCCTCATGTATCTTAGGTTCAAAAAATTACCCTCACAAATTAAATAGGAAAAGATATAGTAAAAACACACCGGACCTCCACGTGTCAACCGAGCAAAATTTTAAATAAAGAGATAGAAGAAACATTCGAAATAATTGCACAACCTCCACGTGTCACTTTGTGACATGTTTGAAGAAAAATCCACAAGAAATTCCCTCAAAATAGAGTGTGACCACCACATGGCAGGGGAATAATCATAAAAACCAAAGGAGTGTAAGTTGGACAAATCAAAGGAAATCGTAAATATCACGTGAGATAGTTGAGATTTTTCCCATAAAACTAAGGATTTTGTAACAAAATTTAATGTTAGAGGTGGAAGATCTAATTTCGACATTGAAGCAAGAGCCAAGGGGGTGCAGCAAATAAATTTTCTACGATACAAAAGGGGAGAGCAGAAAAATTAGAAAATAAAATAGACCAAAGCTATGAAAAATGATTCTATGCTTATTTATTGTGTTTGATAACCTTAGCAAGGCTATTTTATAGAAGAAAGTTGTAATCTGTGCGAATCATCCTTAAGTAATTTTTATCCATGAATAAAGGGATCTTGTTATGTGCATTTTAGCTCTCAATAGTACGTGTCTTTCATCCTTTATTGCTGGTATTTTTGATATACATTTTGAAGATCTATCATGATATATGCCCTTGGGATTTCTATATGCATATATCATCTTTGGCCTTTGATAATTCAAGATACTTATAAAAATAATAGACTATATTAAACGCTCTTTGACTATTCTAAAAGTAGTTTCCCAAGATCTATCTTTGTGTCTTTTAAGATCAGTTTTGGCATATCGCCTTAGTTTTTTTTTCACTTTGTTTTATTTTTCCTCTAACCCTTACCTCATGCAATGGAGAAGAGCCATATTATTTAAAACCTAGAGGTTATCTTAGGGGGAACATCCCACTTACCTAAGGGATCCCATGACTCTAATGGCTCATACGCAAAGATAATCATCAATAGTTTTCCTAGCATGCCCGGTGGGACACAAACAACTATACATCTGAAGAATTCATCATCAAAAATCTATTAATTTCAGCAGTATTAAGTTTGGTCCTCTCTATTTTATGAGACAAATATGAACAAGAGAAGAAGGTGCATTTTAATATCTACGATTATCTCTCGTCGTGCAACAAATGAGGTAGATAGATTCAAAGATTTTTGTCTCCTCTGAACCGGACTCTCTCAACACCTCCACCAGGTAGGCCCTTCTTACAATCAACTAGAATCCTCAAACATATCTTAATGGTCCACCTCCAAGCTCAACCTCTCGAGATAATTTTTTTCATGGAATCAAGGAAGTCTACTCATCTTACCAACCTCTCCAACAAAGGTGAAATCCTATTTCATAAAATGCATTAAAGGCGTTGCCCAAATTCATGAAGAAGACTTGAAAACTCCATAGGAACACCTCTAGGACATAGTAGAGATATTTTCATACATTATATTAGGAAACAAGATGTCACCTTGTGGTTAGTAGTTATTTCCCTTATGGGGAAGGTTTTGGATTAGTACCATCCTAAACCCTAATATATTGACACTTAGGACGAACAAGAGACGTCTTAGTAGAAAGATATAGTGAGAAAGAGGATAGATCCTCACTCCTATAGCAACTTATCAACATCAAGAAGGGTCTGCAAGAGCTTATGACAAATTTTAACACTATATTTCACAAAATGTGGTACAGGATTCTTGTTCTAGTATGGTTTGCTGTAGGTATGGCTATTTTTTTTTACTTAAAGGATCTAAATTTGGATATTTCTCTGATGATTCAATTGTTAGGGGGTAATCTTTATCACAAGCATGTGATATTGTGATCTAAGAAGATAAAAATTAAATAGATTATGGTAAGCTTACCCCAAGATCCTCTTTGCCAATATACCCCAAAATAGCTCCCCTTCCACAATAACAGGACCCGAGCTCTACCTAAGCCCCTACGTCCCTGTATAATTACCCATCCTCTCATCTAGTGCCTATTCCCACTACAGCATCATCATCTTCTTCTCTCAAGATGGAGGAATTCAAGTATATCCTTAGAAACCTCTCTAACAAGATAGTAAATCCTAAAAGGAATTAGAGTACTTACCCAAGATAAAATTATCAAAGCTATCAGGGTGGCAGGCCTACCTATCCCTCACAACATAAAAACACCTAGAGATCATCATGTATGAAGCCATTTAACCAAATCATCCCAGTGCCAACACCACTTCATACCATCCCACCCAATAGCGGAAGAGAAATGGTACCTAGGCAAAACATTTTGGAAGAAGATCCGAACATGTGGTGCTTCCCTTGTAATATTATTTGTATGCAAATATACTACCCATACGTAAATTTACACAAAAAGGTAGCTGAACAAATAGAAATGGAAGGCTACGAGATTAACACATCATGACCTTACTAGTCCACGAGAGTCCAAAAAGCTTCCTATGTTACACATGATTCAATGGATGTCCCTAGAGAAAGAAGTGGAGATTACACTAGAGATACATTTTTCTCCTTGGTAGAAGGAGAGGAATTTGTATTTACAAATGAGGTAGCTTTTTCCAACCCTATTCAATTTAATTACAACACTCACTTCAAAAAAAGGATGATAGAGACAGACACTCCTATCCCAACTACGACTAGCGGGATGTAAAAAGATCCTCCAACCATCACAGTCTCACCACCGATGGTTGTAAAAGAAACCCCGAGGACTTTCTAGAATCAAGGTGCCCTCCATCCCATAGTTAAAGGAATAAAACACCAATCACCATCCAAGACATCATCTCTCAAACCAATAAATGTGGTCTAAAAACTCAAGAAAGCACCAGCTAAAGCATCCTTGTGGGATATTCTTGGTATTCCAGAGAAAAGGAGTTGCTCCAAGAAGAACTAAGATCAAATGATGACCCAACTTCCACAAGGAAAGAGAAGTAACAGGTAAAAATGATTTGGGCCCCAACAAAGGTAGTGTTGTTAAATTAGAATGGAGAAGTAAGTAAACCAAGGCCCAACACATTTTTATGACTCTTATAATAGGTAGGAAATTATTGCATAACTCCATGATAAACTCTAGCGCAAGCACTAGGATCATGCCCAAAGCAATTGTAGAGACCTTGGGAGTTGAATATGAGCCCTTAAAGAAGGGAGTCACACAACTATATGGAAAAAAAATCCAAATAATAGGATCTATCAAGGGGATCCCATTGCATATTTACTCATTCCCAAACATAACTACTCCACAAGATATAGTAGGAATTGACATTATGCTAGTATTTAGACTGTGTCTCTACCATGATTTCACAGGTTAAGATAGGAGGATACATATCTCTTTATTGGTCCCATATGATTATGTGAACCAATTATGGGTCTAAGATGAAGTTATTAGTAGAACCCCTTGCCAAGAAACAAATAATGGACCATGAAATCTCGGGATTTGAGGCTCCCATGCCATGATAACCCAAGAAGAAGGATCATATATATAGGATGGTAACCTTCAAAGCAACAGTCATTTATCCAATCTTCTCCTGGAGATCCCTTCAGAACTTCAATTAAACTAGTTTGTACACTTATATCATCTTTGACGAAGACTCCGCGATTCCAAAGGTGGTAAAAGAAGAGGATAAAGAGAACAAAATCCCATTAGGGATTCCCGCTTATGGACCATGCATTTCAATTAAGCTAAAAGAAAATATGGCTCAGGAGCTAGGATATTCTTGGTGTCCCCTAGCAAAAAGAATATACTTCAAGTGTTTCACTTCTATTTCACTTGTACACTGTAATGAAGAAAATTATGAATCCTTAGTACATGGCTTGGCCATGATGCGGAAGGAAGGCATCAAACAGATTGAGATTATTTGGAAACTTGGAGTTGGTGGTGACACAAGTAAGGAACACCACCACTAAAAATTTGAATAATGAGGTCCTATCGACATGGGGTGTGGTATCTCATTGAAGATTTCAAATCCTTTACTATCAAAGTTATTCGTGAGACCAAAAATAAAGGTTGATAGGATGGCTTTAATCGGGTCTCAATTCAACCCAATCCATGACTTAATAGAAAACAAAAGTAAAATAAAATTTATAATCCACCCTTCTATATATGATAATATCAATCATTGACATGTTTTTAACAATGAATGATAGATTATACACTTTATCTCGCAATCTAACTAGTTTGTGAACCAACTCTTACCCAAAATTGAAGAATCATATGGAGATTAGATTATTCAATCAAGACAGACAAACTTTCAAAAGGGTTAATAACACTAGAAAGCATTTTTATTCTAATGATGATAATTCAAATCAAAGGAGGTTTGGAGTGGTAAAGGAGGATTACATCAACCTAGAAGTGACTAATGGGAGGAAGTGAATAGGAGATTAGTCACTCAAAGGGAAAGGGAAATACTTGTGTCTCTATACCATAAGTATGACAAAGTGATGGCTTGGACATATGATGACCTACACGGTTACAACAAGGATATCATCCAACACACCATTGACCTTGAAGAAGGAACTAATCCTATACGCTAAAAACCGTGGCTCATGAACCCATAGATAGAATCCCTCGTGGCCAATGAACTGATAAATCTCCTAGAGGAAAAAATAATCTTCCCTATCAATCACACATGGGTCTCTAACCTAGTTCTGATAAGGAAGAAAAATGGTGAAATTTGGCTCGAGTAGATTTTAGAGACCTAAATAGAGTGTCCCTAAAGGATCACTATCCCTTACCCTCCATGGAGCAGATATTACAAAAAGTTGCAGGCTTAGAGAGATTCTCTCTACTGGATGGTTTTTCAGGCTATAACTAGATATGGCTCATGGAAGGAGACCAACATAAGACCACTTTCACGACAAAATGGGGAACCTTCACATACGTGAAAATTCCATTTGGACTCAAAAATGCTGGAGCTACCTTTCAAAGAGCCATGGACACCACGTTTAGAGAACTGATCAATAAGGTAATTCTTATATACCTAGATGATCTCACGGTATTTACCAAGACAACAGAGGATCATTTTGACACCTTGGAAGCCGTATTCAAGAAGTGTCAAGAATTCAGGATCTCCTTGAACCTAAGGAAATGTGTTTTTGGATTACCCTAGGAAAAGCTCTTGGAACACATTATTTTAAAGGAAGGAATATTTATATATCTAGAAAGAGTTGAAGCCATTCTGGGACTACCCTTACCATTCAATAAGAAAGTGATCCAATATTTCTTAGTCAAGATCAATTTTGTCAGCAAGTTCATTTCAGATTTTTTTGGGACAAGCCTCCTAATCATGCTAATTCTCAAGAAGGACCTTAAATTCAAATGGAATGCTGAAGGTCATTAGGCCTTCAAGGTAATTAAAGGGGCTATTGCATCCTCCTTGCATCCGCATAACCCCAAATTCTTAAAGGATTTCATCATGTATGTATATGGGAGTAAACATAGCATAGCATTTATGCTTTGACACGAAAGGAGAGTCTTAAGGAGAGGAAAATCCAGTCAAATTCTTTTCGTAAACTTTCCATGACTATGAAATGAGGTATAACTTTGTAAAAATAAAATTCTTACGCTATAATCAAGGTGTGAATAAATTCTGGCACCTTGTCACTCATAGTAGAACCCAAGTTATGATGGCACACTCCAGCGTCAGGAATATATAGCAGAGGGTGAGATAACAAATAAAATAGCTAACTAGATCACTTATATCTTTGAATATGAAATTTATATGAATCCTACAAAGCTAGTATGGGGAAGGGGCCTATGCCAATATCTTACACAATACTCAAGCCCCTAACTAATGATGATCCCGAAAAGATACTCTATGTCTAAGAAAGTGACTCTAATAGTTGGGTCTCGGATAGGATCTACTTCATACAGATAGGGAAATACCCAAACCATCTCCCTCTAAAAAAGAGAAGGTACTATAGGTAATAGGGATCCAATTTCACCATGATTGATGATTTCCTTTTCAAAAGAAACTTTAACATGATCCTACTCAAATGCCCGAGAATGAAGAAGTTGAAAATGTCTTACGTGATTTGCACCATGGGAGCTTAGGAGGCCATTTTTCTACCCAAACCATAGCTATAAAAATATTACAAGTAGGATACTTTTGGCCAAGCTTGTTTGCTGACTGTCAAGTGGAAACAAACAGATGTATGGTTTTTCAAGTTTATATGGGCTTCTAGAGAAACATGGCATTACCTCTTAACCCCATCCTAATTGAGGAACCATTTACACAATGGGGTATAGAATTCATTGGTATGGTCAACCCAACTTCAAGCATTGGGCACAAATGGATTCTCACCAAAACCGATTACTTCACCCGATGGGTGGAAGCAGTTCCACTAAAAGAGGCCACCAAGAACATGATCCTGAGACTCCTATAGGATATCACTACTCCTTTAAACCCCTAAACTATTATATTAGATAATTCTAATGCATTTTTAGGGGGCCAAAGTATCTGAATTCCCTATGAGGAATGGAATATATCTAAAAATATCCTCCAATTATTACTCACAAGGGAATGCTCTGGATGAATCCACTAACAAAAATCTAATCAGGCTCATAAAAAGATGGGAAATGAGAATAATAGGTTGTGGCATGAACACATCAAGATAGTATTATGGGCTGATCGAATCACACCTAAACAGATCTTGAAATCCTTTACATATGAGAAATTTTAGAGGAAAAGCACCGTGATGCCTATTTATCTAGAAATCCCTGCATTACAAAGATTAAAACAAATTGAGATAGAGGAAAATGAGGCAATGTAAGTAAGACTTGCCAAGCTAGTAAAGATCTGAGAGAAGTGGGAGGCCGCTCATGAAGCCAATATTAGTATCCGTAAGGTGGTGAAGACTTGGTTTAATCAAAATATGCCAGAACAAAAATTCCAAGTTGGTACTATGGTTTTGAACTGGGATGCAAGGGATTTGAAGCATATAAATCATGGAAATTTTGACCCCTTATGGATAGGACCCTTCAAAATCAGCACATGCAAGTCATAAAATAATTTCAAACTTGAGACCATAGAAGGCAAACCCTTGGCAATTCTAGTAAATTGGATTCACTTAAAGTGTTTCTAGTGAGTCTCTTCATTTAAAGTATTGTATCATATAAATAGTTTTTGTTTTTCCTCATTCTTTTACTTCGTTTGTTTTTTCTCCTTTTAATAAGTGTCTTAGACATGTGTCCCTTTCAGACCACCCTTGCCTCTTTTTGATGTTTTGGAAGAAGTACATCTTCCTAATTTTACCTTAAATTAATGATCCAAAGTCTTTCTAATATATTTGGGGAAAAAGATTGAGAATTGATACAGAATCTCTTAGAAAATAAAAAGGGTCATTATATGATGTGACTATATATATGTGTGAGCCATTACTATAAAAAATTTAAGGTGGTTATTTAAGATAAGTGAGATCATCTAACAAATTCATTTCAAATGCTAAGATTTTTCTAACCAGCCTCTAAGTTTTGAGTACAAAGGAATTAGAACCTTCTCCTATACTTGAAAACAGCCATGGCGACTCCCAACTCTACACCTTAGAAAAATTATTATGCAGGGAAACCTACACCCCCATGCCCTCTTCAACCAAGGTTGAGCTTCCCTGATTGTGGATCATGGTTCACTGACCCTTCCATGGTTTCCAACTTTTCCAATGATGTCTTTGACCCTATTCTCAGGAAGAATCCCAAAGCTCTAAGAGAGTCAGCCCACGCCAGGTTTTTTAACCTTGGAAATTCCAAGGATTTTAGCACAAGAATATGGATCACACCACTTGCTCAATATATGGTGCCTCTCGTGCACCCATACCCAAAGCTCGTAAAAATGTACATGAACTATTTCAACACCGACACCAATTTCATCCAGGTCAAAACATAAAGGTGGTAATCATACCTCAAGATATTAGAGACATGTTAGCTAAAGTATGTGTCAGTTTATAACATGGCCAAGATACAAATCATATGTGCTCAATGCCAAGACAAATCTTTGTTCCTAAGTAGAGAGTTAAGGAAGGTGGATTCAGGTGGTTTGGCAACTACAGGATTCCCCATTCCTCTGAAGTCACTAATGACAGATTCTCAAGATGCTTAATCCATGCTAACATTCATTTTTAGCTAAGATTCGAGACAGAGTTTCCATGATTGGTAGATGGCGGCCCTATTCAAAATTAGGTCTGTAAAGAAAGAGTAGGCATATTGCTTTGAATTTTCCGAAGTCATTTCAGAGTCTATTTTTTAGTAGCTAACCATGTTCCCAATAAACTCCACCTTTAGGTATTCATCTTATTTTTTCCACTTCATTTTGTATTAGAATTCCCAGTACCTCAGCCAACACATGACTCTAATGCTATGGGATACACAAGTAGACCCCCAAAAGATCATTACATTGTCTATTTTGACTCATGTAGTGTCCCACTCATTGGATGTCTATGAATTTTTTTACTATTTTATGGAGCCCCTTCTACATGAATTTGACCCAGAAAGGGTCAATAACGAATCAATAGCTCTATTCACCCATCCTTATAGATCCCATACACCCTTGCAATTATTTTTTCCGGGTAGGACATTTTATGATTCAGTAGCATTGTTTTTGAGATGAATCCTTCATGCTCTTGAGGGTCCTCACAACACGTGGTGAGTCTTTAGATATCCGTGACAATTGGTACTCCTCAATGTTGAATTTGGCTCCAGAAAAAGAAAGAACTTTTGACCTCCCCTTGAGAAAGGGAGGAATTATTTTGATTAAGAGAAAGGTAAAGCATATGCTCACATACAAAAGTTGGCTTTGTACTACTTAGTCCTAATTCAAGACTCATGGAGGTATGACTCGGATGGGATGATGGCCTTGAATTCAGTTCAGAAAAAAGTTTTTGACTCCTACAAGAACGAGTCTAGGAATTGTTTTGAACACAGGTGGTCCCCTTGAATAGAGTCACCTGAGATTTTCATTGAGCTTAGCGACATTCAAATTCTAGAGTGGGATTTTTTCCATATATTATGGAATAGGTATGATCCCACCCTCACAATGAAAAAATAAATCAAACTGGCCTTGTGTAACATTGACTTGAGTACACATAAAATTTAAGCCTATTAGAAGTATAGGAAGGAGATTAAACAAGCCACCCTCAATTTTGAGGGTGTATCCAGTGATGAACAATGGGTGGAGTTTTGGAATATGGATCTAGGGTTCGATGTGGAGAGTGAGGAGATAGTGACAATCATCACAAAGCATCCCATGAGATCAATCAGAAGTCCTTCGGCACTCTCAACAGAAATTTCTAGTACATCCCCCACCCTCCACTTCTCAGCAAGGTCCTTCAATTTAGACACCCACTCCACCACCCACATCAATTCCCTAGGATGGGAGACTAATGGAAGAATCATTGTTAAGCCCCCATAAAAAAATTTAAATACAATCTAGATCCCTACATCTCCATCCCCTCTCCCTCCTGCCGGGGATCCCTTTGAATCTCCTCCTCCACCACGATTTCCCCTTCATGGGGTATCCCCTTATCAGTGACCCCATCTCAAACACTCCCTCCATTCGAGTCTCTCTTTTGCCTCAACCTCCCTACACCATCTAAAATTTCTCTCCTCATGTAGTGACAAACCCTTCTTTGACTGTGGTAACTTCACAACCTCAACCACCTGTTACAATTCCATATGGTCTATCACTTGGGTTCCCACTCATAGGAAGGGTCGACCCTTCTCCCTCGTAACTCTTGAGTTATGTTGAAATCCCCAAGACATCCTAAGATAACCGAAGGGTGAAGAAAAAAAGTAAATTTCAATAGGAGTGATGAAGTAGATGTGGTCGGTATAAACAAATCAAAAAATATCCTTGAGCATTACATGATTAGTACCCCAAGTATCCAAACCCACGTATCATATCTAGCCCGACAAATATTCCATCAAGAATATCACGGTCGACGTCTCGAGTTTCGACCTTAGGTTAAGGTCAAGCTAATGAACGAAATTGTTGTCGTAGTCATAAAATACTACATCAAGTTTAGTAACCACCTCAAAAAGTCACAATCTAGCCTCCATAGGGAAGAAGCCACTGTAGCTAACCAATAATTTGAGATTAAAGGCACGGAAAGGAGATTGAATAGCTCCACAAGGAATTGAAGGAAGCTCCATCACGATAAGTCCTTGTGGCTTCTCAGGTGGATGCTAAGAGTCTTGAAGCTAAACTTGTCATGTCCGAAGCCTCGGCTAACTCACTCTCATAGCAGAAAGGATCCCTCCAATAGGAGGTTGATTCATGTTGTCACCTTCAAAATCCCCTCATTTTTTAAGTCAAATTCAAAATTTTTGAGCTTACGCCCTCCGTAAGTGTTCAAGTAAAGTTAGAGTCTGAAAAAAGAGAAATTCATGCTTTGAAGTTGTTTAAACTCTCCAACAAGACGTTTTGATAAATTTTCTATTTTCCTATTTGGACGCATGAAAATTTTATTGTTGTTCTCATTTAAATGAAATTTTTAATCTTTCTATAGCCATGGATAGTCGAACCTTGTATAGTTTTCAATCCCTTGGCTCGTGAAATAAATTTCAAAATCAGGCACGGAATGGTGGAGTTTTCTTCTTCTCTACATTTTTTCACAATCGTGAATGATGGGCATTTTCTTCCCCATCAATATTTGGCCCCATTATCCACGAGTGCATGGATATCTCTGATTGGATGTGGCATGGCCATGTTTCAAGCAACAACGAAAGCCTCCACATGTTCAAATGGTGCAACTCCAAGGGAAGGGCCCAAGGGATAGTCTACAAATAAGCATAGGATTTCCATGTGTCCAAGGTCCAAAACGAAGACAAAATAAGCCCATAACAGCTAAGTATGGAAGGTTAAGAGGATGGTGCTACATGCTTCATCAACACAATTTCAAGGGTTGAAGCTAGGGGTAGTTCTCAAACTTGCACCAATCCTCCACATGTCCCAGGTCCAAAAAAGGGATAGAGTCGATTGCTTAAATTGATTAAGTATGAGTGGGTCAGCGAAGCCTCCACGTGCCTCAATGGTGTAATTTCAGTAATGAAACCAAAGGGCCAATCTTCAAATGAGTGCTAGTTCTCCATGTTTCTAGAGGTCAACATAAGTCAAGTGGGAAGTAATCCCTAATCAGATAAGTACAAAAGAACCAACAGAGCTCTCCACGTGTTAGCCTCGCACAAATTTAAAGGCAAAATCCAAAGGTAGGTTCCAATGAGCATCGAGTTCTCCACGTGTCTAGGGTCAGATATATAGCCCCACTAAACAAAAGGGAGAAAGTCAAATATTAATCCTGCATCAAAAAAGTCAAGGTGGGGAAGTGGACCGTCGGGGAGATTTGAGAATTTGAACCTTGGTTTCATTAAAGGGGTTAAAGTTAAAAAGTGACATGTAGCCCCACCCACACTAAGGAAAAAGTCAAATCTTGAGCCTGCATCAAATGTCAAAGTGGGGAGGTGGGCCGGTGGAGAAATTTGTGTTTTTGAGACTTTTTGTAAAAAGGGCTAAAACTCATAAAGTGACTCATAGGCCTGATCATGCTATGAGAAAAACATCAAATGTTGAGCCCGCAATTGAAAGTCAAAGTGGGGAAGCGGGTCAATGGAGAACTTTGAGGTCTTAAGCCTTTTTGTAAAAAGGGCTAAAAGTCATAAGGCAAGCCGCGATTCCTTCACCAATCAAGTGAAGCCACGTGTCAAGACCATATAAAATCGGGAGTGGACCAAAAATGTAAAAATGCCAAAAATCTATAAGGGAACAAACTTCCCAAAGGGATAGTCTCTTTAGAAGACCTCTTTGACAAACATGATAGATTCATTCAAAAGAAAGAAAAGTAATCTTCTTAGTGCGCAACTGATTTTGATAAAGAAAACATTGCTAACTCGAAGGAGCCAAAGATGGACAATATTGGAAAATGTTGCTCACCCGAAGAAAAAAGAAGGTTTGTTAGATTACTCAAGAAGTAATCAGATGTCTTGGCCTACTCTTATGATGAACTCAAATCCTTCCAGCCAAAGGAAATGTATCACTCGATTCCTTTGAATCGGGTGCTAAGCCCTTCGAGTAGAAATAAAGGCCGTACAACCCAAAGATTACGATACCATCAAAGAGGAGGTAACGAAAATGATTAATGCAAGGATCATCTTTCCCATCCACCATTGAATGTTGGTGGCTAAGATTATGTCAGGAAGAATAATGGTGAAATAAGGATATGTGTAGATTTTCAGAACTTGGACCAGCATCACTAAAGGACAATTATCCTCTTCCTATCATGGACCATATCTTGCAAGCAGTCAACATCTGGATCTGAAATTCTTTCATTACTTGATGGATTCTAAGGATATAATCAAATCAAAGTGGCGGAGGAGGACACCAAGATAACCTTTACAACACCTTGGGGCACTCTTGCCTACAATAGAATGCCTTTTAGCCTAATCAATGTAGGAGCTACATTCCAAAGGGTGATGGATTTGGCCTTCAAATATTTGAAGCATTTCATTTTCATATATCTTGATGATCTCATAGTATTTTCAAAGAAGAGGGAGATCATATCTATCACTTGGAATAGGTACTTACAAGGTGTAGGAAACATGGCATATCACTAAATCCAAAAAAGTGCATTTTTGGAGTCACATAAGGCAAGTTATTGGGGCACATTGTGAACAAACATGGAGCACACATTGATCCTAAGAGGATTATATCCATTCAAGCATTAGCCCTTCCCACAAGCAAGAAAGGAGTTCATTCATTCTTTGGAAAGGTGAACTTTCTTCATCATTTTATGCCTGAGTTTGCTAAGTTGACAAAGCACATCACTTCCATGATGAAACCACAAGCAAACTTAAAATGGAACAATGAAGGGAAGGCAACATTTAAAGAGATAAATAAATCCATTTCCAAGGCGCCGAATCTTATATCTCCATATTTTAACAAAGAATTCACCATGTATTGTTATGCATTGGAAAATACACTCTCTGTCATTCTCATTCATAAAAATGATGAAGGCGTGGAAGCACCTATTGCATTCAAAAGTTGCGCTTTGAAAAAGCATGAGCTAAAATACACCAATTGGAGGAGCATTCCTATACAATGGTAAAGGTTGTAAAAACTTTAGATTTTACATCATCAATTCCCATATGGTGGTGATGGTCCTGGTAGTGCAATCAGTCCATCTTGACACAACAGATCTTGGAGCTAAAAGAGGAAATTGGATTGCAAAGACAAAAGAATATGACTTGGAGATTTGACCCTCCAATCTAGTAAGGGGAAATGGCTTGTGTAAATTGATTTTGAAGATCAAACACTCAAATTTCAACATGCGAAGAAAACTATGCTCTGCTTCAAAAGATAACCCACAGTTCTCTTTGTCACCACTACTGATGAGTGGTATGCTGATATTTTCTACTACCCAACTTATGGAGAATTCCCTCCCCATCTTGATTACAAGAAAAGGAGAACACTCAAGCTAAAGACAGCTAAGTTTGTAATCTGGAATCATGTACTTTACAAAATAGGCCTGAATGGTTGTTTCCTTAGGTGCGTAGATAAAGAGCAATAAGAAAAGTTTCTTATAGCATACCATGACCAAGCGTGTGGTGGGCATTTTTCAGCAATGTTCATTGCACATAAGATCCTCTGAGGAAGGTATGATTAGCCCACCATCTTTGCAGACACTCAAGATTGGGTTTCTAAATGCAAAGCATGCCAATAGTTTGTTGGTAGACCACAACTCATTACATTACCACTCATGCTTGTGGTTATTGAAGAACCATCTCAACAGTGGGGGCTAGACTTCATTGGTGTTCTAAACCCTCACTCAAGTGTGGGGCACACCTTTGTACTCATAGCAACAAACTACTTCACCAAATGGGTGTAAGCCATTCTGGCCAAATAATCCAACACTAAAACAATATGCAACTTCATCAAGGAGAATATCATAGTCCATTTTGGAGTGCCACAAAAGATTGTAGTAGATAATGCTACCTATTTATCTTCAAGAGAGTTGACTGATTTTTTCTATAGCTACAAAATCTCCTATCTCATTCTTCTGACTATTATCCACAAGGAAACAAATAGGACGAATCAAGCAACAAGAACATTGTGACCATTGTCTGTAAGCTTGTAAATGAGAATCAAAGGAATTGGCACAAAAGGTTATATAATGCATTGTGGGCGGATAGGATCACTCCCAAGAAGGCAATAAGTATGTCACCATTCCAGCTACTGTATGGAGTCGAAGTAGAAATTCCTCTCACGATCGAGATGCCGGCTCTCAAGTTACTATAGGCAGTAGAATATGAATATGGTCACACAAGGATTCCATTGACAAGAGGATCCTCTTTCTTAAGAAGCTGGAAGAAAATAGACTCCAAGTGGTGGATCGCATTAAGGAGCACCAATTGAAAGTAAAGAAGATTTTTGATAAGAAGGCCAAGGCAAGAGAATTCAAAGTTGGAGACTTCATCCTGCTATGGGATAAGAGAAGAGAACCAAAAGGCAGCCATGGAAAGTTTGATTAATTGTGGTTCAGCCCATTCCAGATTCATGAAGCTTGTGGTGAGAATTCTTTTCTCCTCTCATATTTGAATGGAATGCCACTGGAATCACCTAAGAGCGGGAAAAACTTGAAACTATATTATCAATGTAAGCGGGTTATCCCTCGCCTTGTACCATAGATGTGTTTCCCTTTCCGTTTTGTTTTTTTGTTTCCCCTTCTGTTGCGTGTAGTGTGTTTCCTTTCTATTGTGTTCTTGTGTGTTTCCTTCTTCTTATATTTATTTCTTGAAGTTTTTCATGACTCTGCAAGGCCCAATGGATAAGGCACTGGTCAATGAATTATAGGGTCTAGAGATTGAGATTCTGGATTCCCATGTCATGTCTTCACTATGCTCAGTCCATGTCATGTCCCCAAGCTAGAGCCAGTTGTAGTCACCCTAAACGCCCCCCCCTCATTTTATAAGTCAAATTAGAAACTTTTGAGCTCACACCTCCAGAGGTGTTTAAGTAAAGTTGGAAGTCCGAAAGGATAGAGAAATTCATGCTTTGAAGTTGTTTAAACTCTTCACCGCACGTTTTGATAAGTTTTCCATTTTTCTTGTCTAGATGCATGAAAATTTTATTCTTGTCCTCATTTGAATGAAATTTTCAATCTTTCTATGGCCATGGATCATCGAACCTTGTATTTTTTCAATTCCTTGGTTCACTTTTTTTTTAAAAAATCGAGTGCAAGATGGTGGGGTTTTCTTCTTCTCTGCATTTTTTTCACACTCTGAATGATGGGAATTTTAATCCCCATAAAATTTTTGCTCCATTATCCATGGGTACATAGACATATCTAAATGGAGGTGGACCGTCGGGAAGATTTGAGATTTTGAGCCTCTTTGTAAAAAAGGTGAAAAGTTTAAAAGTGACCCATAGCCCCAATTAGGCTTAAAGGAAAAAGTCAAATCTTGAGCCTGTTGTGGGAAATTCAAAGTAGGGAGGCGGAGACTATCATGTAGATTTGATATTTTGAGCCTCTTTGTAAAAAGGTGAAAATTTAAAAGTGACCCATAACCCTGATCAGGCTTAAAGGAAAAAGTTAAATATTGATCCCGTCATTGGAAAGTCAAAGCAGGGAGGCGATTGTCGAGGCCTTTTGATTTTTTGAGCCTTGTTTCCAAAAGGGATAAAAGGAATAAAGTGACCCATAGGCCCAATTATGCTATAAGGGATAAATTCAAACATTAAGCCCACATCAAAGGTCATAAAGCATAGTGGGCAGTGCCTTCGAGCAATTTTTGTTTTTGAGCCCACATTGAAAAAAGGTAAAATTATAAAAGTGTCTTGCACTGTCTCTACTCAAGTGAAGCCATGTGTCAGGATCATATCAAAAGTGGAAGGGTAGACAAAAAATGTAAAAATTTCAAATCTCTATAAAGTCACAAAATGCAAAAGGCATCCTCCACGCTCGCTCCAATAAATTTCTCCCATGTGGACAGCTCCGCTTTTAAGTTTCAAAGGCAAGATGAATGGTTCAAATTCAAAGTACAAAACAAGTGTAACGATTGCATTATGAAAATTATAGTTTTTCTTGCCATTGGTGTTTCTTCACAAATCAAGAATCTAAATGGATGTGAATGATTGAAAAGAAATTGTAAACCATTTCTTGCTAACAAAGAATAAGTTGTAACCATTTCTTGGAGGAGATTTAATGGATTCTTCATGCCTTTGATGAGGGCCTAATAATTGATCTTGTAAACTCACGAGTGCATTGTACTTTGAGAGAATAAAGGAGATAGCCATTTTCTTCCATTCCCCCTCTCAATTTCCTCCATTTCTCCACTATGTACAACTTCTGTTTAAGCATCAATACAAGAAGAAGGATTTTGTATCCTCTTTGATGAGGAGATTTTAGAAACTTTGAGTTCACAATCTTATCTCGTCTTGTTTCCATTTACAGGGTTGTTTCTTCTCATGAATGCATGTGTTGAAGTTTCTAACTAGTGCATGCAGGAATATGATTTTCTACCTGCAACATTAGTTCTCCTACCTCTTTTCTCACTCCCTTTCCCACTTTCAGAAAAAGTATTCTCTAGTAATATATTGCTAGCTTTGTCGCAGGGTCAATGGAGTGCCCCTGTTGGATCCCTAGTCAAAAGGCCACCACAAAAATCCACATTTTATCATGCATGTATATACGGTAGATGCACTAGTTAAGTAGAGGGACTTAGATTCCTAGAGCATTGGCAGGGGAATTAACAACTTTGTCCACCCAAAAATTCCATCGCCAACAAGTCACAAAATGCAAAAGGCATCCTCCACACCCGCTCCAATAAATTTCTCCCACGTAGATGAATCTGGTTTAAAGTTTCAAAGGCAATATGAACGGTTCAAATTCAAAGTTACAAAACGAGTGTAACGGCTGCATTATGAAAAGTCTGATTTTTCTTGCCATTGGCATTTCTTCACGAATCAAGAATATGAATAGACACAAGTGATTGTAAACCATTTCTTGCTAACAAAGAATAAGTTTTAACCATTTCTTATAAGAGATTTGATGGCTTCTTCACGCCATTATAAGGGGTTAGCAAATGATCTTGTAGACTTGAGAGTGCACTATACCTAGAGACAACAAAGGAGATATAAAATTTTCTTCCATTTCCCTCCCTTCTCAATTTCCTCAATTTCTCCACTATGTACAACTTGTGTTTAAACAATCAATACAAGGAGTTTCTTAATTTCTTTGACTAAGGGATTTCTTGATACTTTGTGATTGATGAATTCTATTTGGTCTTGTTGTTATTTGTAGAGTTATTTCTTCTCACGAATGTATGTGTTGTTATTTGTTCGTGTGTTTCTTTTCCATTGTGTGCTTTTTTGTTTCATTCTTATGATATTTCTTTCTCAAAGATTTTCATGACTCTGCAAGGCCCAATGGATAAGGCACTAGTCAACGAATTATAGGGTCTAGAGATTGAGATTCTAGATTCCCATGTCATGTCTTCACTACGCCACCATGTCATGTCCCCAAGCTAGAGCTAGTTGTTGTCACCCTCAAAATCCCCCATTTTTAAAGTTAAATTCAAAAAAATTAGCTCATGACCTCAAGAATTGTTCAAGTAAAGTTGGAAGTCTGAAAAGATAGAGAAATGCATGCTTTTGAGTTTTTTAAACTCTTCAGTTTGCACGTTTTGATAAATTTTTCATTTTCTTGTCTAGACACATGAAAATTTTATTATTTTCCTCATTTGAATGAAATTTTCAATCTTTCTATGGCCATGGATCATTAAACCTTGTATTTTTTCAATCCCTTGGTTCTCGAAAGAAATTTGAAAATCGGGCATGAAATGGTGGAGTTTTCTTCTTCTTTACATTTTCCACAAATGTGAATGACAGTGTTTTCTTCTCCATCAAATTTTGGCCCCATTATCCATGAGTACATGGATATATCTGATTGGATGTGACATGGCCATGTTTCAAGTAATAACGAAAACCTCCACATTTCCAAATGGCACAACTCCAAGGGTAGGGCCCAAGGGACAAGATACACAAATAAGTGCAGCTTTCCACATGTTCAAGGTCTAAAATTAAGACAAAACAAGCAAAAATCGGCTAAGTATGGAAGGTTCAGCAGATGGTGCCATGTGCTTCATCAGCGTAATTTCAAGGGTCAAAGCTAGGGGTAGTTCTCAAACTTGCGCCAATCCTCCATGTGTCCTAGGTCTAAAAAAGGGGATAGAGCCGATTGCTTAAATTGACTAAGTATGAGTGGGTCGATGGAAGCCTCCATGTGCCTCAATGGCGTAATTTCAATAATGAAACCAAAGGGCCAATCTTTAAATGAGCACCAATTCTCCATGTGTCTAGAGGTCAACATAAGTCAAGTGGGAAGTAATCCTGAATTGGCTAAGTATAAAAGAACCGGTGGAGCTCTCCACGTGTCAGCTTGGCGCAACTTCAAAGGAAAAATCCAAAGGAAAGTTCTAAATGAGCTCCGTGTCTCCGGTGTCAGTGGTATGATATACGGCCCTAGAAAACAAAAGGGAGAAAGTCAAATATTAAGCCCGAATAGAAATTCAAGGCGGGGAAGTGGGCCGTCGGGGAGATTTGAGAATTTGAGCCTTGTTTTCATTAAAGGGGCTTAAAGTTAAAAAGTGACCCGCAGCCCCGCCCACGCCAAGGAAAAATTCAAATATTAAGCCCACATCGAAGGTCAAAGCGGGAGGTGGGCCGGTGGAGCAATTTGTGTTTTTGAGCCTTTTTGTAAAAAGGGCTAAAAGTCATAAAGTGACCCACAGCCTCGATCATGCTATGAGGAAAAATTCAAATGTTGAGCTCGCATTGAAAGACAAACCAGGGAAGCAGTCGGCGGAAAACTTTGAGGTTTTGAGCCTTTTTGTAAAAAGGTTTGAAATTAATAAGGTGAGCCACAATTCCTTCACCAATCAAGTGAGGCCACGTGTCAAGACCATATCAAAAGTGGGTGAGCAGACCAAAAATGTAAAAATGCCAAATCTCTATAAAGTCACAAAATGCAAAAGGCATCCTCCATGCCCACTCTAGTAAATTTCTCCCACATGGACAACTCTGGTTTAAAGTTTCAAAGGTAAGATGAATGGTTCAAATTCAAAGTTACAAAATGAGTGTAACAATTGCATTATGAAAAGTATGGTTTTTTTGCCATTGGCGTTTCTTTGCGAATCAAGAATCTGAATGGATGCGAATGATTGAAAATATTATATACGGTTTGTTGCTAACAAAGAAGAAGTTGTAACCATTTCTTGTAAGATATTTAATGGCTTCTTCACGACATTGTAAGGGATTGGTGATTGATCTTGTAGACTCGAGAGTGCATTGTACCTAGAGAAAGTAAAGGAGATAGCCATTTTTCTTCCATTTCCCCCTTCTCAATTTCCTCCATTTCTCCACTATGTACAACTTGTGTTTAAACAATCAATACAAGAAGGAGTTTCTTCTTTCTTTGACTAAGGGGTTTGTTGATACTTTGTGATCAATGAATTCTATTTGGTCTTGTTGTTATTTGTAGAGTTGTTTCTTCTCACAAATGCATATGTTGAATTTTATAACTAGTGCATGCAGGAATCTGATTTTCTACCTGCAACATTAGTTCTCCTACCTATTTTCTCACTCCCTTTCCCACCTTCATAGAAACTTCCCCCTTGCGAGATAACTCAAGAATTTACTGCAAGGTTATTGGAGTTCCCTGTTTGATCCCCACCAAAAGATCACCTCAAAATCAACCTTTTTCACGTGCATGCATATACAAAAGCTACACTGATTAAGTAGAGGGACTTAGATTCCCAGAGCATTGGCAAGGAATTCACAAATTTTTCCACCTGATAAATCTTCTCACCAACAATTTAGGAAAGGCGGAGGTTGCTATGTTGTAGGAAACATTGCATGCCATCAACGCAGAGAAGGAAACCTCTAGAAAAGGTTGAACTCATCTAAGGACACAACCAAGGAATTGACCCGTAAATTAGGAAAATAACCCCAAAAAGTGGAATTGTAACATTGGTGCAGGATTTATGTGTCTCTTATTGTGACCAAATTTCCACCACATAATTGAATCTATCCCCCACACTTGGATTTATATATGATGCACAGGGTTATGCTCAAATGTAGAAACCACAACCTCCATGATCAGCATCGCCAGTATCCGCCAAGGTCCCTAAATCATTGTTGATGATTCAGAAACTTTATGATTCTTTTGACTCCACCCTATAAGGAGACATAATCACATACAGGTGGATGATTGCTGCGAAGATCAATGAGATCCTAAGTTGTAACAAAGAATCCATCAAATGCTAGAATCTCTTGACCCGGCTTGAGCAGGGGATTAAAGATCGAAAATAGAGTATCAATGAATTAGTTCAATTAGGCTTCCCCTCCCCTTCCCCAATGAATCTATAGTCCTATCAAAGGACCAAATTTAATAGCTCTTGATCACTAAATGACAAGACAAGACTATCTTTCAATCTTTAAAAGAGATCTTCAATGTTGCCATGGTGGAATCCATCCTAAAAAAAACATGCAGTAGGAGTTCCATTTTCACACAGTAGTACAGAGTCTCCAAAATTTTTCTCATAAGGAGATAATCAAGCTATATTGACCTTTCCATGCCTTTTTGTGAAGAACTTACCCTACGGAGGCAAAATGGATTGGGTATTAGACCATTTTTCAATATCTTTAATTGGTGTTTTGTATGCCACATTTTGAATTTTGAGGCAAAGAGGACTGTTGAACTTTCCATGGTCGGCACATAGTCCCTTCATGATTCTCCATAATCGTATGCTTCTTTTTGTATGAGACTCTTTTACCTACCAATGTCTTTTGTCACCCCAACCTTGGTTCTTTTTGTTTTGTTTGTTTGTGCCCAAATTCAGCTAAGTATGGAGCTGTATGTGGAAGATATCCACATGTCCCTTTGGCATGCTCGGGGCATAATGTGGAAAAATAAATGTTCTCAAACTTTGTTTGCACCTCTCATGTGTCTCGGGCTCGATAAACCTACCCAGAAGAGATTTGTTGGTGTGTGTTATTTTCCACATCATTAGGTAAGTCATCTCACTTAGGTGAGATCGTAGGTCCACGTGTCATTTAGGGGTCATTATGAGATTCCCTTACGCGTCAGTGTGTTAGCACATCGGTGCGTCGGCATGTAAGTGCGCGGTGTCATATGCGTCATTGGGAGTTACACTTCTATTCTAGGAATGTAACTCCCCCTCTCTACTCAAGTTGTCATGATTGCAGCACTGGGGGTTACTCAGCACCTCCTATATGTACACATCTTTTGATCTATGAGATAGAGGAGAGTTTTATGGCTTAACCAGGTTCTATCCGTTTGTTGAATATTTACATGCACATTTGGTTGATGCTCACTCCTCTCGAGATCTCTTCATGCTATCGTTCACACGTCCGTTGATGTGCACGTCATCCCTCATGATCATCACTTGTGGGTTTTAAACCCTCTTTCATGGTATCAGAGCAGATCTTGTGGATCCGTGCACTCATCGGTGTTTCATGCGTGTTTTCTGGCTTCCGGCGTGATATTTAGATCTCTTTCAACGTGTGTCATAATGGATATTCTTTGTGCACTTTTGTGCATTGATTTCAGGAGTTTATACCTCAGTTTGGTCTTTGGTTGTTCGTGGGTGTTTTTTTGGGTGTTCATAGGCTTTTCCGCCTTGCATGCGCCCTTGGAGGTATCTTACCATTTTGGATCATTTACAGGTTGCAGATCTGAATTTTTTGTGCTAGTTCTATGAGTTTTTAGTGTAGTGCAAAAGCTACCCTAGATCATCACTACCCTCAACTCAAAATTTGCATTTTGTTGGCTCGGTCTATGTTTTTCTCTTATCATGTTTTTCTTTGGGCATTTTTGTTTGGAACCATGTTTACTGTGGTTGAAACCGTGTTTGAAAATGTGTGTGCTGTGGCATTAGTTTGTTTTTTTCCTGCATTTGGAGACGGATGGAGAGTACTTTGAGAAAAGTAGTGCAACCTGGTGTGATTGATGTCAATAAAATATCGAAGTGCCCCTCAGGTAATAGGGAAGTGAAGGACCCTTATAGTTTTGTGTGGACTCCTTCTACTCCCATTAAACCAAAAGCAGCAGCTGCTGAGGTGGATAGTCTCTCCACCCAAAGCGCAAAGCTGACCAAGATCTCCCTCTCATCATTCACACCATTCTCAAGTTTGAGGCTGTGGAGGTTATTATCTGTAACAAAACAGATGACGATGTTGAAGGGGTGAAATGTGCAGCATCTCCCACTCGCCTGTAGCATCCCAAATCTCCACGCATTCATCCTCCTTGACCTACGTTTTCTCATCTCCTCGGCGTATCCTGCGGTGGTCTCTCTCACAACCATTTGAAATTTTTTTGGTGTTGACATTCATGCTATCCAACCATTCCACCTACCTCCTGCCTTGGGATCTTTAAACGCTGCCTCCAAAACCTTCGGTTTTTTTGGCATTGAAAAGAACCACATTTTTTAGCTTTGGAAAATGTTTTTCTATCTCCTCGTCAAATAGCCACCTCCAAATGACCTTTGTGGCACCTCCAACACTACCTCTGTGGTGTGGCCATTCTTGTGTGGCCGTTCCTATCTAGTGTGGCCGTTCTTGTCTGGTTCAATGCATCTCCAGCTCCAACAACTTGAAAAAGATTCTCTGTCGTGACCGTTTCACACACTCTCAGCAGACCTGCGCATTTTCTTGTGGACGTTGCTCAATGGTTTCACCAACTCCTAGTTGTCTAAGTAGTTACACTCTACCACATCCCTCTGATTTGTGGCTAATAATGTGGATCCCCCTCCTCAGCCTGGTAAATCTGCATGCCCAACTCAGGCTTGGATGTTTTTTCCACACCCACAGCCCTCCAACAACACGTGGTTCCTTCATTTAGCTTGGTCAAAAAGTATTTCCAAGTGGGCCCACCTCCTTTCCACCTTTTTAATGTTTTAAGGTGTTCAAAAAAACATTTCATTTTGGCATTGTAATTTTTAGGTTGTTCGCTTGTATTGCTTACCTTCCTACGCTTGTCAAAGACAGAGGGCGAGGTCTAGGGTTGGCAGGAGGCTAATCCCCCCTCGCAGTCAAAACAAAACCTATCTAAAATTTCATGCCATTTCTAATGAGTACCCACATGATACCCTTTGCACCCATCTCGTGTAATTTTTTAATGCGTTTGGAGCATCTAGTGCATTTTCCCATCGGTTGCGGGAAACATTTTAATGCGATAACTTTTGACTTGCTGCTCATTTCTGAGCGCTTCCTTAGTCAAAGTTGCATGATTTTTCACACTTTATGTGATGGCATTACCAATTTTGTAAACGCACTACTTTTATAAAGTGCCACATTCTGGGGGGTTGCTTGTACTCTTGGGTTTTCACATGCAGACGCATTATCGGCCGAGTCCAACGTCTTGCTTTCGTGCACCTTGCATCTTGCATTTTTTCATCATGGAGAGTGCTCTTTCTAGACATGAGCGTCATAGGATCACCTTACAGCCTCTGCCACTTCTCACCGGGAGAGAGACCTATTCAGCTTGGCGTGCTTCCATGGAACGTTACTTCGCCCACGAGGGTCTTTTACCCTTCTTGCTTGGGCCAGTTCCTACACCCGCTGATCATCATCATCTAGAGGACTTCCTCAACACTTGTGACCATGTCTTTGGTCACATGATGATGCATGTCTCTCGTTCTCTCTGGTTTCACGTGGCAGATTCAAATCCACCTCACCATGTCTGGAGCATTCTTCAGTCCTTGTATGGAGACCCTTCACATACTACCGCCATTTTGCTTTGCTACTGATTTAGTTGTCTCCTCCATTTCTTCGTGTGATGACAGTTCCACTGACATAGGCTCGCTTGGTTCTACTTCTGATGATGAGGATTGTGCATCTAGTTCTGATGTCGAGAGTACTACAGAGGACTCTTCTCCTCTTTCTCTCACTATTCCAGACATTGTTGTCACCCCCCACATCTCATCAGATATCGAGCAGTCTCATACTCAGTCTCACACCGTCATTACACCAGCCTCCTTTCCACCTTCAGTGTGCGAGGCCCCTTTCACTCCTTTACCTTCATTAGATGACTCATACCTATCTGACATCGCTCTTTTGTTTGTTGAGCCCCCTCATTGGGATGAGTATATGTCTAACCTTAGTTGTCTTTTCATAGAGTACACTTGTGATACACTATAGGTTTCCCATCCATCTACAGGTGTTTCAAAGGAGTTCATCATCTCCGTTGTTGGGAGTGCCCCTTCTAGGACTAATACCACTTCCACTTTTCTAGAGACCTTCATTGATCCACCCTCGGTTGTGGATCCATTTTCTGTTGTGGAGGATGTTTTATTCCCTTCACATCACTTGGACATCCTTTCTACAAGTGTTCCTCTTTTCACTCTGATAGTTCTACACACGTGGCATTACCTTTGGTTCCTTGGCACTCACTCGCTAGACCTATGTCACACTTCCGTGCACCAGACTCAGAGTTCTTCATGTTACTACCTTCGGTTTCCTTTGTGGAGTGGGCGACTTCTAGCACGTCATTTCTATCCTTCCTAAGGGTAGGCACACAGTTCATTGTGGGTGGCTCTTCTTTAGTCTAGAGGCAGAGGATCTCGTCATCGACATTCTTTTGGGAGACCTCCTAGAGTTGCAGAGTTCAAATCCGTCCATGGCATCTTCTACATTCCTCTCATCTCCCTCTTCTTCTCTCTTCTTCTTCTTTCCGAGAGATTGCCTCTTTGTACATGGGTACCCTTTCAGGCTCGTCTATGGCCGAGACCCATATTTGGCATCTTTCTTAGATTAGAGAGTGTTTTGTTCTCTTGTGGTGGATGTTTTTCCCACTGGGTTTTCCTTCACTGCTTGGGAATTCTTCTTGTACATGGGTACCTCATCGCCAGCTTTGTGCCGGACCCATTTCTCATTTCTGACTTACCGCCTCATCCTAGGTTATGATGAAGGGAGGGTGTTGGTGTGTGTTATTTTCCACATCATTAGGTGAGATCATAGGTCTACATGTCATTTATGGGTCATTATGAGATTCCCTTACGCGTCGGTGTGTTAGCACGTTAATGCGTCATATGCATCATTGGGAGTTACACTTCTAATTTGGGAATGTAAATCCCCCTCTCTACTCGAGTTGTCATGATTGCAGCATTGGGGGTTACTCAACACCTCCTATATGTACACGTCTTTTTATCTATGAGAAAGAGGAGAGTTTTATGGCTTAACTAGGTTCTGCCCATTTGTTGAATCTTTGCATGCACATTCGCCTGATGCTTGCTCCTCCCAAGATCTCTTCACGCTGCTGTTCACACATCCGCTGATGTGCACATCATCCTCGTGATCCTCACTTATGGGTTTTAAACCCTCTTTCAAGATTAAATAGTCAAATATACATTAAAAATGCACATGGCCTCCACATGTCACCCGAGAGAAATTTCAAATAAAGAGAGGGAAAGAACATTCTCAAACAATCGCTCAACCTCCATGCATCACTTAGGTGCAGCTTAAAATACAAAGCCCCAATAAAGGCCCTAAAAAAAGTGCGTAAATGTCACGTGGTAGGGAATAATCATCACCAACCAAAGGAGCACAAGTTGGATGAATTAAAGGTAATCGTAAATATCACCAACGATGGTTGAGATCTTGCCTAGATAATGAAGGATTTTGTAAGAAAATTGAATGTTGATGGTGGAAGATCTCATTCCTGACATCGAAGCAAGTGCCAAGGGGTTCTATAAAGGAATATTCTGATCCAAAAGGAGAGAGGAGAAAATTTAGAAAAGAAAACAGACCGGAGCTGTGAAAAAATATTCTAGACTTAGTTATTGTGTTTGCTAGCCTTAGTAAGGATTTATTGTAGAAGAAAGTTGTAATCTATGCCAAATCTGCATTATGTATTATTTTCTCTATGAATAAAGGGCTCTTGTTCTATGAATTTTAGCTCTCAATAGTTTGTGTCTTTAATCCTTAATTGTTGGTATTTTTAGATAGATTTTTAAGATCTATCGTGTTATATGCCCTTGGGTTTTCTATATGCATATTTCATGTACATATTATTATTTTTAAACTTCCTCAACCTTTTATAATTCAAGATAATTCTAAAAAAATTAGACCATGCTAAACACTCTTCGACTATTCTAAAAGTAGTTTCCCAGGATCTATCTCTATGTCTTTTAAGATCAGTTTCGGCATATCACCTTAGTTAGTTTTGTACTTTGTTTTATTTTTCCTCTAACTCTTACCTCGCGCCATAGAGAAGAACCAAATTCTTTAAAACTTGGAGGTTATCTTAGGGGCATGTCCCACATCCCTAAGGTATCCCACGACTCTGACGGTTCATCCAAAAAAGACAATCGTTAACAATTTTTAACACTTAATGGCATGGATTATGAAGTGGTTTTATTATCAGTGTGTATTTATGAAAAGTGTATGAAAAATTTCCACTCGCACCTACCATACCAATTGATTTAAAGAAATTTAAATCTTATATCGAGGACTAAGATCAAATGAATATTATAATAATAAAAATATCTAGCATGTAAAATTACAAGAAAGTATACAAGATAGGAGAATGAAAATGACTTAGCTTGTAACAAGAGATCTGTGTTGATCCTAGGATAGAAAACTAGCCGAGAACGTTGGATATGGACTATGCAAGATTTGTCTAAGAAATTGGGATTTAGGACTTCTTTAAATAGGAACACTCACAAGAGAATAGGACCTCCCCAAGAACTAGTGTCCGGTATATGCACTAATTTCCTAGTAGAAGCTACAATTTTTGTCTTGTTAGGGTCTAAACCTCATTCCTTTGTTTTGTATTGTGTCACTTTATATATTTCATAGGGTTCCTCTATTGTACATGTTTCGTAAAACAACCCTATATACTTGCACAAAGTTTAAGAAAACAATATATGAAATAAATAATGCACATTCTTGAATCGAATGACCTCGGTAGTCACCCCAATGTGATATTCACCAAGGGTTGCACTACATTTTAGACTCTATGTAGTTCTTGTGAGTTTGTGATTTGAATTGTGTACCTTGAAGCTAGGTTTCCGTTACACAAAAATAGTGGGCTACAACGAATTTTTCCCCAAGATAGAATGTGTGATATGGAATTCAGAAATAGCCCTTCCTATTTAGTGAATAATGTAACCAAAATTCATTCCTTGAGTATTACTCCTTTTCTAAATGATAGACAATAAGTACTAGCTCCCAATTTCCTAGCCTCTAATAATAATGAGTAATTCATGTGTGTGTGTGTGTGTGTGTGTGTGTGTGTATATATATATATATATATATATATGATTCCCTTATATGAATTTAGTCATTAAAAATTGAAAATCCAACACAAATTTATAAAAGACACCAAATGATTTGGAAATTCAAAATCGAGAAAATAAGGGAAAGGGACAAAAACACCCAAACGGGACAATAGTTCCTAGGGCACTATTGTCCATAATGTGAGGTAGTGTATGGGATTCTCGAATATGTAACGCAGTTAATAAAGAGATGGGTCAAGTGTCTTTTAGTATCAAAAAGTAAAGTGGTCTCTAGAAAATAAAATAGCAAGAGTGTGTGAGAGATAAAAGCAATGAAACAAGAAATAAGTGTTGTTAATTTCTAATCTTCTTGCTTAGGAATCATGTATATGATGAAATACTTAGAGGTATGATGAAAGTAGTGTTATCCAAAATTCACCCCCCAGGGTAATTTTGATAACATGCATCAGAATATTCAAGTCCCAGGCAAGTAGGTTGATCCAGGAAAAATTGTGAAAATCGACTAAGTCCTAGTCCTTGGGACAGTAGGGACGTGTGGGACAGAAAGACGCGGATCGGCCGAAAAGCCTCCAGGTGGCCCGCTAAGCATTTGGGACAATCGGGCCAGAAGTACGCGGCGGGCGCGAGAAGCCGATCCGGCCGAAAGAGGAAAAGAAAATCGACTAACTGCTGAGAGGGACAGTTCGGGACAAGAGTACGCGAAGGACCCAAACCGCCAGTTCGGCCAAAATGGGAACAAATGGTCCGAAAGAAAATGGGACATTTGGGCCGCGAGTACACGAACCGGCCGAATCGGCCGAAATGAGCACAAACAGTTCGAAACAAAGTGGGACAAATGGGACAAAAAGACCCGAACCGGCCGGATCGGCCGAAATGAGCACAAGGAGCACTGGGACATCCGGGACAAAGGGACGCGTGGGACGCGGATCGCCGAAGGAGCCGAAAACCAATGAAATAGCGCCACGTGTCATCGGCCGAATGAGGGACAAGGAAGCCCATTTCAAAGCGGATCGAGGTTTATGTCCCAAATGGTTTGGGACATCCGGGACAAAAAGACACGAAGGGCGCGAAAGAGCCGACAGGGCCGAGAACCAACCAGATCACGACATGTGTCACAAGTGGAAAGGTCCAAAAGGTCAAAGGGGTGAGTTTTCAAGCACTGATCCGAACCAATGAAATAGCACCACGTGTCCAAGTTTAAGGGGCCCACAAGTAAATTTCAAAAGAAAGCCCATCGAAAGGCAGAGGAGAGAGAATCACGCGACCAATCAATGCGTGCCACGAAGCGCGGGAAAATATTTCAAAATCCATTTTGGTCTGTTCCGTGCCCTAAATCTTCAGATCATCATATCTTTTGATCCAGAGCTCAGATTTTCACGTTCTTTATATCAACGGAAAGCTGTTGAAATTCTCTGCATGATTCTGGGATCAATCTCGAGTTTTGGTGTAGTATAGAGAGAGAAAATTGAGAAACAGCTCTGACACGTGATAATGGCCAGAGGCGACGTTTCAACAACCTGTTTTAATGCTAATGGGTCGCATTCTTCTTCAGCACGGCCAGAAGTGACATTTTAGCGGCCAAATTAATACAAATGGGTCGCATTCTCCTCTAAATTGGTGAAAGATGGTAGGGTATGGGTTGGTAAGGTCCTCCATGCTGATTTAATGCATTGGCATTCAATGAGGAATGGGCTGGCATGTTTTCCTATGTTTTCTCTCTCCTGGGCTCGACCCATGCAATGTAAAAAAGCCAGATTTGGCTCATTTGAAAAGTGGTTCATTCTTTCTGCTCTGCTCTCCCTTCTTTTATTCTCTAGGGTTGAAAATGGAGTTCGAGCCTCCTCCCTTGCTCTGTAATGGTGTTTTTTGCCTTTTACTATTGAAATGATGTTCTGTGCAAACTTCTGAGCAACAAAACGTGTTTCGTGATGCATCTATCCATCCTTGCTCATTTTTTCTTGTTCTCTTCTTGCCTCTCTTCATTGCAGGTATTTTGCATGTTTGAATGTTCATTGCAGGTTTGGAGCCGTGTTCATGGAGTTTTGGAACATTTTCTCGTGTGAAATCTATCTTTGGGTTTGTGATGCTTCATCCATCCTTCCCATTGCTCACCTCTCTTTGTTCCATGGCAGCTTTTGATAGATGTTCAACATTCTCCTTCTCTGGTGTATCACCGTTTTAGTGTAGGCTTTTGTTGTTTTTTCCTTTTTCTCTCTCTCCCTGTCTCCTTGGTGGTTAGATTAGGATTAGATTAGCTTGCCTGCATTGGAATAGCTTGTGGCAGGTAGTTTAGGAGCAGGAACCAGCCTTCTCTGGAGATTCCTCTCTCGGTTTCACAAGTCCCACACTTGGAGAGAGGTTTCCATGTTGTGCAATCACACTGGATGCCTGAGTGATCAACCTAGAAACCTGATCTGCATCCAGGGGTGCTGTGATTTTGCACTAACAGTTTTGGCACGCCCGGTGGGACCTTAGAGGTCTTCCACTTCATCTTTTGCAGGTTGGTGTGTTCCTGTGAAGATTTCAGCCTTTGGAGGCACTTACAAACACATCTGGCGACTCCATCTGATCAGCAACCCATTTCTCTGAGCTTGCAGACCCGTTTCCATCCATTTTCATCCATCTTTCTTTCCATCCCTTTCATTCTTTTCCATTCCATGAAGTTGTGCAATCATGACTTCATTTCCATCATGGAATTCACATCAACAACAACAATATATTCCACCTCCAACATGTTTTACAAATCCTCCAAATCAGCATTTTGAGCAGATTCAAGATCAGTATGCATACCCATATGAGCAGCAGTGCCAAAGTCAGTTTGGCTATGGAGCTTTCCAAGAGCAAGGGTATGCATACAATGAAGACCATCAGATCCAAGATGCTGGTCTGTTAAAGAAAATCCAAAAGATGGAGGTAAATATAGTGCAGTCCAGGGCTCAAGCACAAATGAAAGCTTTTGGAATCAGTTATGGAGCACCCTGTCCATGGGTGGGACCTTTTCCAAGGCATTACAGCCCTCAAGAGAAGCTTGACTTCATGATTGCAACGCTGCCTTTGCTTGCAAAGTGGATTGAAGAAATAGAGGTGTATGAGAGAAGTATTCAGCAACCTTGTCAACGGGTAAGCACACCATCTCATGCCTTTTCTTTTCCTCTTTCCCAATCTGCTTTCTTTTCAAAGAGTGTCAAGTTTCAAACCCTCCATCTGCTGTCCCAAGTGTTGAATCCATGTCTCCATCCCCTAGTCTTCCACCACATCTCAATTCTTCTTTCCTTTTTCCTTCCAAACAGTCATTCCCTCCACAAGAGCTAACAGAAACACCCCCTCCTCCAAAGAATCAAGAGGTTTCACCGCCTCCACCACCACAAAAAATTGCAAAAATCAGTCATCAAGGACAGCAAGAAGAGGAGCCCAACAGAAAAGAAATGAAAGACAACTTGAAGGTTTGGGCTCTTAGATTTGGGATGACAAAGATCCCTTGATGATTAAGCCTATAGAAGAGGCTAAGGTTGAACGAATGGTGGTGAGGACTGATTTTGTTGAAGAAGAAGATCTTGCAGCCCCAACTTGTCCTCTAGAGCAGCAGAATGAAGAGTTTGACTTGACAAACTTCATGCTAGAGGAAGAGTTTTATCAAGAGCAAGATTCTCTTCAAGTAGTAGAGGAAGGAGAAGCTGCTCCAAATCCAAAAGAAGAGGAGCACAATCTAGCTGTGGAGGAGAAAAGTGCAGATCCAAAGGGTTTGAGCACAAAGCAGGCTACAGGAGAACCTTCAGTTCTTCTTTCCACTTCATCTCTCTCAAGTTCTAGTACTGAAGAGGAGTTTGATCTCTCAAACTCAATATTGGAGAGTGAAGGAAACCATGGTGGTCAAGTTGCAGATCAAGAGGACACCATGGAGGAAGTTGAACACGAACAACGGGACAGCAATGAGGTAGTTTACCTGTCAGATTTGGAGGACTGTTTTGATGGAGAAGAGCCGGTTGAGTTTTCACCATTCTCTCTTTCATCATCCACATTCCAAACACTAGAGTCTGCTGTCATGGAGGAGAGCTTTCATTTGCAACAGCCCGCATCTTATAGCAGCTCTTTGGAATCAAAATTGGAAGATTCTAATCTTCCCTATTCTTCATTGGAGGAAGAGAAAGGGCAGAAGGGTTCTACCATTGCTTCCACACCATCCATTCAAGGTCTACAAGAAGACTCCATTCTTGGAGTTGAAAATCAGAGCTATGGGCATATAAAACGGATCAGACCTTGCCCAATCAGGTATTTGGCTTCATTGGAGCCAAAGGAGAAGCCACAACTGGTCATGCTCACTTCTGGGCATGAGGATGAGCTACAAAGTACCAAGGATCAGCTACCATACCTCTCCAATCCAAATGTAGAACAACTAAAAGAGGTATTGGATTTGTTTTCAGTTGATACCTTGATGATTTGGATAGAAGACCAGCTTCTTGTTGATTTTCCATCCATCCAAATAGCCATGATCGGTGCAAGCAAATCAATTGCATGGCTGCCAATTTTGAAGAAAGGAAGCTATTTTGCACAACCAGTTGCAGTGTGTTTGTTTAGCTTGCCTTTGCTTCCAGCTTAGAGTAGAGAGTAGCTAGGTTTGCTTTCAGCAGAATAAGTGCTTATGCACACTCTGCATGTTCCATTTGGGGCATGTATGATTTTCGCTTTGTACATAGTTTTTGGTATTGCTGGTTTTGCTCTTGCACGCTCATTCCAAAGTGGTTTTGGTGAGAACAACTCCATGCCCAAAGTGGGGTCCAAGTGGCTCGTAGGGGAGATTTTCAAAGTTGAGATCAGTTTTCGAGCTTGATTATGACTCCATGCCCAATGGATTGCTTTAGGCAACCGGGTCTTTTCATCTAGAGTGAGATGACCCCACCGAAGTCGCCAAAATCAAGTTATCCAAAATTCACCCCCTGTGGTAATTTTGATAACATGCATCGAATATTCAAGTCCCGTGAAAGTAGGTTGATCCAGAAAAATTGTGAAAATCGACTAAGTCCTAGTCCTTGGGGCCGACGTAGGGACGTGTGGGACAGAAGACGCAGATCGGCCGAAAAGCCTCCAGCGGCCCGCTAAGCATTTGGGACAACCGGGCCAAGGCGAGACGCAGCGGGGCGCGAGAAGCCGATCCGGCCGAAAGAGGAAAAGAAATTTGACTAATCACGAGAGGGACAGCTTTGGGACAAGAGTACGCCAAGGACCCGAACCGCCGATTCGCCAAAATGGGAACAAATGGTCTCAAAGCAAATGGGACATTTGGGCCGCGAGTAGAGAACCGCCGAATCGGCCGAAATGAGCCAAACAGCTTTGAAACAAAGTGGGACAAATGGGACAAAAAGACCCAACCGGCCGAATCGGCCAAAATGAGCACAAGGAGCACTAGGACATCTAGGACAAAGGGATGCGTGGGGCGCGGATCGCCGAAGGAGCCGAAAACCAATGAAATAGCGCCACGTGTCATCGGCCGAATGAAGGACAAGGAAGCCCATTTCGAGCGGATCGGAGGTTTATGTCCCAAACGGTTTGGGACATCCGGGACAAAAAGACGCGAAGGGCGCGAAAGAGCCGGCAGGGCTGAGAACTAACTAGATCACGACACGTGTCACAAGTGGAAAGGTCCAAAAAGGTCAAAGGGGCGAGTTTTCGAGCACTGATCCGAACCAATGAAATAGTGCCACGTGTCCTAGCTTAAGGGGCCCACAAGTAAATTTCAAAAGAAAGCCCGCCAAAAGGTAGAGGAGAGAGAATCACGCGACCAATCAATGGGTGCCACGAAGCGCGGGAAAATATTTCAAAATCTGTTTTGGTCTGCTCTGCGTGCCCTAAATCTTTAGATCATCATATCTTTTGATCTAGAGCTCAGATTTGCACGTTATTTATATCAACAGAAAGCTGTTGAAATTCTCTGCATGATTCTGGGATCAATCTCAAGTTTTGGTGTAGTCTGGAGAGAGAAAATTGAGAAACGGCTCGACGCATGATAATGGCCAAGTGACATTTCAACAACCTGCTTTAATGCTAATGGGTCGCATTCTTCTTCAAAGACGGCCGTAAGTGACATTCCAAATAAGCTAAATTAATACAAATGGGTCGCATTCTCCTCCAAATCAGTGAAATATGGTAGGGCATGGGTTGGCAAGGTCCTCCATGCTGATTTAATGCATCTGTAGTCAATGAGGAATGGGCTGGCACGTTTTCCTATGTTTTCTCTCTCTTGGGCTCGACCCATGCAATGTAAAAAGCCGATTTGGCTCATTTGAAAAGTGGTTCATTCTTTCTGCTCTGCTCTCCCTTCTTTTCTTCTCTAGGGTTGAAAATGGAGTTCGAGCCTCCTCCCTTGCTCTGTAATGGATTTTTTTGCCTTTTACTATTGAAATGATGTTCTGTGCAAACTTCGGAGCAACAAAACGTGTTTCATGATGCATCCGTCCATCCTTGCTCATTTTTGCTTGTTCTCTTCTTGCCTCTCTTCATTGCAGTATCTGTGCATGTTTGAATGTTCATTACAGGTTTGGAGCCGTGTTCATGGAGTTTTGGAACATTTTATGTGTGAAATCTATCTTTGGGTTTGTGATGCTTCATCCATCCTTCCCATTGCTCACCTCTCTTTGTTCCATGGCAGCTTTTGATATATGTTCGACATTCTCCTTCTCGGTGTATCACCGTTTTAGTGTAGGCTTTTGTTCTTTTTCCTTTTTCTCTCTCTCCTGTCTCCTTGGTGGTTAGATTAGGATTAGATTACCTCGCCCGCACTTTGGAATAGCTTGTGGCGGTGTAGTTTAGGAGCAGGAACCACCTTCTCTGGAGATTCCTCTCTCGGTTTCCTACAAGTCCCACGCTTGAGAGAGGTTTCCATGTTGTGCAATCATACTTTGGATGCCCGAGTGATCAACCTAGAAACCTGATCTCGCATCCGTGGGTGCTTTGTGATTTTGCACTAACAAGTAGAAAGTGCATGATTTTGTGACTATATTTACACCACTTTATGTTGGTGAATGAATATTCAAAAGATAGTATAAGTAGATAAGAAGAGTGTATCTTGTGTAGAGCCGAGAGATTTAGAACCAATAATATGTCAAATGAGTATTCTACTTGATATCATGTCGAATGGGATAGTAGAGTATGTATCATATAATCTAGATGAGGATAAAGATCTTATGGGTGACATTTATGTGTGTTTTAGATGTGATGTATGCATGTATTCCTTGGATATTTATTTTTTTGGAACGTCTTGTTCTTGATATGGTTATTTGTTCCATTTTTTTGTTTCCATTTCACAAAGTGAGATAGGACATGAAAAAGAAGACAAGTGTAGTTAATACTCATGATAAATGAAATTGAAATTTAACTTATTAAATGTGGAAATATAAATGATTGTTTGAAAAATAGGTGAATCAAGGATAGAGTACACTTGTGTTTCATGAGAAGATAAGTATAATTCTTCTTTTATGTTTGCTTCCTTAGAGTTGGTTGGAATAGTATAGAGGATTAGGCATCCTATCGAAAAACTAAGTATTTGAGCATTTTTCACTAAATTGAGGATTTAGGTGTCTTGTCGCTAAGGGAAGATTATTGAGAGAGTTATATGATTTTCCCTCCAATAGATAATTCTTCCGTACATATAATTTCCACTAAAGATGATCACAACCTAGTTGAAACCCATCATGGGTGACACATTGTTCTAGAAATATCATATGTCTTACATATGCTTTAGGTTTCACTTCCTTATTTTATCCTGCGAAGAAATAAATTAATTATTTCCCTTGTAACTTTACATTTATTATTTTCTTGTTGGTAACTAATTACAATCTACAACTGAGTCTATACTGTTGGCATTAGAGAAAATAGTCATTGGAAAATTGTTAATCTGTATTGTTCCTATTTTCCCCTAGGACAGAGTGCTAAGCTAAGGTACTAGTGCCCATCATTCTGTCTAAGTTGGGAACTTCTATTCTACACTGAATTTTGGCTCAAGTTTGATTCTCAACCTGTTTCTTAGCTCTTGTTTATCCTAATTTTTCTTTTTTCATTTTGTATCTATTTTATGGACTACTGAGAGGGTGAAATAGTAACCCAATGATTTCCCCCTCTTCTTTAGGGTACATGATATGATTATAGGAAAGTGTTGACCAAATGAGGAAATCTAAAACTGGTGTGCACATATGAAATAGAACCCCTACATAGGAATAGGGAATACACGTGGTAACAACCATGGTGTATGCAAACAATGGGAAAAGGCTATCAAAAATATTTAGTCACAAGAAAACATGACAAAATGTAAAAAAGTAGTCAAAACATGTAGTAATATGGAAAATGACACATTGGGTAGTTGGTTGAATACATGGGACACCACTCAGGATGTTGCAAGAAAATCTAAGCCTTCAAGGTGATACAAAAAAAAAAAGAAATTAATATAGGGCATAACCCACAAACAATGAAAATCAAGACATAAGAAAATAAGACAAGATATAAGTAAATCAAAGAACCATGATTAGAAGTAGGTCTACAATACAAATGTTACACATGAAGCACCCATTAGCATGTTATAAAAATTTATAGTATGTGACAATGTATACAATTATAAATATGAATAAAAGTAGTAGATATTGTAATGATAGAACCATAATATAGATAAATATGAAAGTTAAATGTCCCCATGAGCCTCGGTGGGGTTGGTATGGTATAGTTCCAAGCATCATACATTATGCAAGAACCTATAAGTGATTTGCATTCACCTCAATAGTACCATGTGAATGTGCATGTGTGTATGGAAAAATATAGAGCATACCTTTGTGAATTGATTCAAGAGCATCATCAAAAGGACATAAAAAATGAAAAATATCATTCTTATCATGGTCGTGAGATAAAATTAAGTGTATTAGATGGTGTTGAATTCATGAGGAGGAATCTAAAGTGATCAAGCATTCAAAATTTAAAAATTTGTACTTTCCCTCCCTTTTGTAAATTCAAAATTGGAAAGGTTGTAAAAGAGGGTTTAGAGCTTGTAAGAAAGAGTCTTGATGGTTTATGCATGTAATAGGTGTCTAAACATGTGAAAAGAGTCCTAGAGTGAGTGAGAGGCAATAAATGCTTTAAAAGTTATAAAAATTCTTCATGATGGTATGTAAGGGAATTTTGAGTCATAGAAAGTTAGTCGGGTTTTAATAGTAAGTTGAATGAGTTAAATCGAATGGAGAGTCGAGTTAGAGAAGGAGAAATTAAGTGGAGAGAGATATCTCGAGAAGAATGGGGAGAAATAGAGGAGATGAAGAACGTAAGGAGAAAATCATGATGGTGAGGAGAAGATTGTAATTTTGGCAAAGTGAATAAGAAAGGTTGTTTTTAAATAATAATGTTCAATGTTTGCATGCATGAATGAGTATTCGTCTCTCTATGTTCTTTCAAGAATATGAATCTTGTTATTAATGTTTCAATATAAGAAGTACTCTATGTAGACACCTATATATATATATATATATATATATATATATATATATATATTATATATCCCGTCGTTATCCAACTAGAATTAATTAAATTTATTTTATCCTACCACAACATCCCCTTTGGAATTAATTAAATTAATTCCATCAATTAAATACCCCTTTAGAATTAATTAAATTAATTATATTTCCTAAGTCATATTCCCACCTTATAGAATTAAATAATTTAATTATATTATGTCTTTGGAATTAATTAAATTAATTCCTACACCCCCTTGCTAATATAATTAAACATTTAATTAAATAAATGGTTAATTATTCCCTCACAATTAAATACTAATTAATTTAGTTATTTAATTAAATCCTATTATCTACTCATGCTCCACTTCACTCCACTTTCAAAATCCTACAAATGTAGAGGCGGAAATAATGTAAGTGTAGCCACTTCTCGAATGAATTCAAAGATAATAGTTTCCCTTGAAAAGTTGCAACTGCAAAAACATAGTCATCTTACTATTTCATGTAATTATAATTATTACATGTGGATCCAATTCAACCCAATATCCACTTATCATGGCCTCACCCTCAGCTATAAAATATTTCCAATTCCTTTACAAATCCATACCTGGAGCTTTAAGTAAATTGTATCCAATTATTGCCAATTTGACATCCATTTCCTTGTGAAAAATTACTCGTAGATCTGTAAATACTTTTAGAGAACATTATAAAGAGCATCCACAATAAAAATGTAAAAAAATCAAACAATATTCAAGTTTTTATGATCTTAGCTTGAGGTTTACAAGAGTTATACGGTGAATATATATCTAGTATTTGTTTACTTACTTTCTTTGTCTGTGATTTTTACTTATTTTGTCCGTGATTTTTACTTATTTACTTACAAAGTGAATACTCAAATGATCTTGAAATACTACCTACAATCCCCAATATATGCTATTCATATGTTATGGCCATCACCAAGGCCAACCTACTAAGCATGAGAAAGTATAAATGATATAATAAAATGATATGGTAAGCCACAAGTTGGCTACTCATATCCTAATATAAGCAATAGGTTAAGGGTGTAGCATGTCTTGTTCTCTTCAAAACAACATTGTCCCCAATGTTGAGAAGCTCACAGGTGCTACTTTGCAAGAATGTCATATCATCCCATATTGCATCTTAATTGTCCATATTCTTCCACTTGATCGTGTACTCGGTAATAACCCGTGATTCAATCTTTTAGTGCATGTTTAAAGGATGTATTCAGGTTCCTAGATGACCCTCCTCCTCATCGATCTCAGCTAACACTATTTGGGCTGATACTCTCTATCCAATTACTTTCTTTAGGCAAGAAACAGGAAATACGAGATGTATTCTGGTTGATTGTGGAAGTTCTAATTTGTATGCTACAAGTACTCAATCTTCTGCAATACTTGATAGGGGCCATAATACTTTGGTGAAAGTTTGTTATCCTTTTGTTGTTGTTTCAAAGACATTTTCTTATATGGTTGTAACCACACAAAAACCCAATCACTAACTTTAAAATGCCTTTCCATGTGATGTTGATCAGCCTGTTGCTTCATGTGGTTTTGTGCCATGACCAAGTTCTCCTTGAGACTAAAGAGGACCTCTTTTTGATACTGAATGTGTTCTTCTACTGCTCTAACCCATGGTTTTCCTCTCAATGATGATGTGATGGATGGTGGATGGTACCCATAGAGTGCCAAAAAAGGAGGCATTTTAGATGAAGTATGGAAGGAATTTTTATACCACCATTCCGTGAGTGGCAACCATTGGATCCATCTCGGCTTGTTTATCAGATGTAAAGTAATGGAGATATCCCTCCAAACACTTATTTACAAATTCTATTTTCCCATCAAACTGGGGATGATAAGAAGAGCTATGAGCTAACTGAGTACCCAAACATGAGAATAAATCAGTCCAAAAATTACTAGTAAATATAGGGTCTCAATCACTTACTATAATCTTTGGTGTCCCATGAAGCTTCTGAACTGTGTCCATGAAGGTTGTTGCTACCGTGCTTACAGCAAATGGGTGTGCCAAGGCACAAAAATGAGAATATTTGGTGAGTCTATCCACCACAACCATGATGACATTTTTTCCATCAGATTTAGGTAATCCTGTGATAAATTCCATGGAAACCTCTTCCCACCACTGGCTAGGAATAGATTGAGGTTGTAGAAGACCTGGGGATCAAACTGTTTCACCCTTATTTTTCTTACAAACCATGTATTATGCCATAAATTTTTTGACATCCCCTTTGAGCCCTTCCCAAAAGAAATCTTATTTGACTTGATGATAAGTATTCAAGAATCCAGTGCCCCCTACCGGAGAAGAGTGAAGCTCGAGATAGAATCCTATTTTTAAGAGTGGAGTTATTACATAGATATAATCTATCTTTATACCATAAAGCATCCCCTTTCAATACAATTTTTTTAGACATGCTTGGATCATTCTGGAGATGATGAATGAGGTTTTTTTGTGGTTGGGTCATTTCTCCATTTGGACCTTGCCTCATCTATCCAATCTTCTTGTAATATGGATATGACACATAACAAGGCTACGGTTGAGTCATATTTCCATGATAGTGCATCTGTAACTACATTATCCATCCCTTTCTTATAGATAATCTCAAAATCATATCCCAACATCTTGGAGACCCATTTTTTTGTTCTTCGGATGATAAACGTTGCTCCAAGAAGTATTTCAGATTATCATGATCTGTCTTTGCTTTAAAGTGTCTTCCTATGAGATGTGGTCTCCATTCTTTACTTTGCATGAAGTATGGCTAGCATTTCCTTCTCATAAGTCATCTTGGAAAGATTATTACCTTTGAATTGACGGCTCAAAAAGGCAATAGGATGGCCTTCTTGCATGAGAACTACCCCCATACCCACCCTTGATGCATCACATTCAAAAATCAATGTTTTGGAAAAATCTGGAGTAGCCAAGACTGGAGTGGTTCACATGGCCTCCTTTAGTTGATCAAATGCTTTGGTTTTATCCTCACTCCAATGGAAGGAGTCCTTATTTAATAAATCTATGATAGGTTCAGTTATGCTTCCATAATGCCTTACAAATCTTTGGTAATAACTCAGTAAGCACCAAAATCCTCGTAGATTCTTTAGGGTTTTTGGAACCTTCCACTCCATCATGGCTTTGATTTTATTAGGATCCACTTTAACCCATTCATGAGAGACAATGTGACCCAAATATTCAACCTCCTTGAGTCCAAAAGAACACTTAGAGGGCTTTGCATAAAGTTGATGTTGCTCAAGGGTTTCCAAAACCTTATTTACACGATGCAAATGTTCCTCCCATGTTTTGTTATAAATTAATATATCATCAAAAAACACTAAGACAAACTTTGGTAGGAATGACTTAAAAATAGAATTCATCAAACTTTGAAATGTAAAAGGTGCATTTGTGAGTCCAAAAGGCATTACCAGGAATTCATAATGGCCTTCATGTGTCCGAAAGGTAGTTTTATGAACATCCTCATCCTTGATTCTGATTTGGTGGTATCCCAAATGAAGATCAAGCTTTGTAAAATAAACAACACCATGCAACTCATCAATCAAATAATCAATAATAGGAATAGGAAACTTATCTTTGATTGTGTACTTATTAAGTTCCCTATAATCGAACACATGTCCACATGTCATCTTTCTTTCGTACCATCACTACTTTGGAGAAGAATAAGCACTCGACTATGTCGAATGATTCTTGCTACTAACATCTCTTGTACAATCTTCTCGATTTCACTCTTTTGGGTACCTATAAGGTCTGATGTTAGGCGGTTGACTTCCTTGTAATAACCGAATAACATGATCATGATCTCTCTTTGAGGTAAGCCCTTTGGTATATTTTCAAATACAAGAGAGTGTGCATCCAACACCGCTTTCATATCGATGGTATAATGTCCTTAGAATGATGAGCCTCTAATGAAAAGAGTTGTGCCACAAATCCCTCTACACCATTTTTAGCATTTTGTGCATCTCGATGAGAACTTACTATTTGTGTAGACGTTTCTCTTCAGCCTCTTAGCTCAAAATTCCTTCCTTCAGAGTGAAATCGCATGAACAAGTCTTGGAATTTCATCTCAATGGTTCCCAAAGTGGTAAGCCATTGAACCCCTAACACAATGTCTGCTCCTCCCATAGAAATGGCATACATGGGACTATTTAGTATGTAATCTCCCATGGAAAGCTTAATGCTATGGAATTTTCCAGAACAAGTAATAATATCTCCATCAGCAATCATTACTTGACATTCAGGAGCTAGATAAATGAAATAGTTTAGGCACACTGCTAACTTATGATTGATAAAGTTGTGAGTACTTCCTGAATCAATCAACACTATGACCCTCTATTTTTTTAGGAATCTAACCACCTTTAGGGTTTGGGGGTTCTAATTCCTAAAATTGCATGGAATGAGATCGTTGGCTGAGGATCTCCTGACTCCTCCTCCGGCTCAACCAAGACCTCGACTCTGCATCTTCATTATTCTCTTCATCTCCACTAGGCCCATGAATGTGGAACAACTTCTTTTCATCACATTTATTTATGGGTCCAAATTTATTATCACAATTATAACACAACCCTTTCTCTCTTTTTTCTTCAATTTGTTAAGGTGTCAATTTAATTGGCCGAGGGAGTGTTGGGGCCAAAGTGTTGTGATCTATGGTATAAGTGAAATGTTGTCTCCTACTTGAAACAATTTTCTCCTTTGCCCTTCTTGCCATAATCATCGAATCAGAAACCTTATGAGGATTAAACATACACACCTCATGCTCAATGTGATCCTTAAGACCCCCAAGAAATAGGTCATTCAGATTCTCTTCAGTAATATTTTCCACCCACAGAGAAAGGTTTTAGAAGTGATGAATGTAATCCTTAATAGATCATGTCTGTCTCAACTTTGCTAATTGGTTGAAGTAATTATCTGACACACTAGAACTGTAGTGTAATTGTAACTCTTTAGTGAAGACTGTCCATGTAACATTGAGACCACTCTTCTTCCTTTGAGCACATAACCATCGATACCAGATGAATTGGTCAGGTTCGAGATACAAAGTTGCCATGGTCACCTTTTGTCCTGATGGAATCTGATGTAGTTCAAATAAATTCTCCATTTGATTGATCTAATTGAGTGGATCCTTTCCATCAATCTTACACATATCCACTTTTGGAAACATAGTACAGGCCTACAGAGTGCTCGTATTTGGATTGTGCACAATCGAGGAACCACTCTAGCTCATGTGTCTCTAATGTTGACCTGAGGATCCACCTTGATTGACATAAGTATGATTACCCATTATATGTGTGCTGATGTTTTGCATGAAATCCTCCAATCTTTGTCCAATCCTATCCACATCTTCTTTGCTAGCCACCCTAGATTTGAGGTCTCTCAGGTTAAACTCAAGTTGGCTTACTTTATGGTCTGTCAAGTAAACCCTAACCCTGAGGAATCTGTAGTTATATCTTCTGTCTCCAACTCCTCAACTACTATCTCATTATTTTCTGGTGTTTTACCCAAAGTGATGGGATTCTTTTTTCCTCTTGTGGAAGGCCCCACCATGATGCCCCAAAATAGTAGGATGTAGGGATCACGATCAAATTTTAGGGTTTCAGATTTCGATAATAATTAGGCCAAATATAAAAAAACTTGAAGAACAAACCCCAGATAAATTTTGTTTTTCTTTCTAAAAATGTAATGAATTTGAAAAAATTCCACAATTTTCCCCCTAGGGAACGATTTTATGAAAAACACTAAATTCTTAATGGATTTTGTAAAATAAATGAAATAAGTCTGAAATTTTCAAGGAACCTTACTTGAAATAATTCGCAAATCTAGTAAAAATACATCCAACCAATTCACTTTTGTTCACAATATATGGCGGAAACAAAAAATTAGGGTTTTTGCCCTAATTTTGGCCCAGATCGCAGCTACGATACCACTTGTAATGACATTACTTGTATAATTCGGATCATGAGCAGATATATAAAACCAAATAACACAATATTCTAGAATAATGATCTCAATATGCAATTATAATAGCTTTTCCACTTTGAGGGCAACCTCCAATCCATACAATAATACTCAAATACTCCAATGATTAAATACTACCCACAATCCCCTATATATACTATTCATATGTTATGGCCATCACCAAGGCCAACTTACTAAGCATGAGAAAGTATAAATAATATAATAAAATGATATGGTAAGCCACAATTTGGCTACTCATATCCTAATACAAGCAATAGGTTAAGGCGTAACATCCCCTATTTTTTCCAATAGTTCCAATATGATCTAATATGTATTTTTTATTTATTTAATTTTGTTTCTACAGATTTTTTTTGTTTTTAAGCTTGTAATAAAGAAATTTAATTTTTTTCTTAAATATTTGTGAGATCACACATATGCTCTTTCCTTGCGCTTTCTAGAAGTGACCTTGGAAATCAGAAATATGATTCTCACATTTTCTAGTTTTTGTTTAAAAGGGAATTAATCTTTCTTTTCTCTTTTAATCAAATCTTGTTCACATGTATGTTTTTTCCTTGTGCTTTCTAAGAGATCTGGGAAATAATAAGTGTGAAATTTCTTCTATCATCTTGTCCTTTACCTACCTTAGGAAAACTTCCTAACTTTTGTGTGCAGGACCAACTCTTAAAGGTGGCTATAAAACATTAAAATACTAATTACAGGTTTGCCTTGATTAAAGACTAAAATAGTTTACTAATTGTAGGTTGCCTCTATCAAAGACTAGTGGTTCAAACAATCTCATTTCTTAATAAAGATAAAATGAACATTACACGTTGTATTTATAGGTGTGGATGACAAGGCTATTTCCCAACCACTATAACTGTGGGAAGTGCTTTGGCATAAGCCATAAAACTCATTTGAGTAGTACCATGAACCCCAAAGTAGTCGGCACATTGAGGGAACTAGATGATGAAATGGTTACCTTTATCCTACATGACTAATAAAATGTGTGAGATTAGAGTCACAAAATATCTAGTAAAGTACAACCCTAGGTGATTCATTATGAGCAATATTTTTCTTAGGGTTTTAAAGGGGGTAAAATAAAGTCAACTAGTAATAGCTCAACACTCACTTGGGCATACTACTAACACCTAGTTGAGAGAGTGTTATCACCAATTTTTACATCGCAAAATTAATAAAAATAAAATGGAAATTTTGAAAATTTTCAAAAGTGTTACTTTATTGGTTTATCACTCTCATCACAAACCGTCTCATTTTGTGATGGTTCGGCCTTTGTTTCAATCATTTTGGGTGAGAACTCCTCCGCCAGTCTTAAACTACGTTAACTATTAATTAATTAATATTTAATTAATTAATTACTTTTTGTTAGATAAAATTAATTTTTAATAAATTTTGAGTATTTAATTAAATAAATATTAATTAAAATTCATTCGACAAGTTTTATTTTAATTTTTGGGGGAAAATAAGCTTCCGCTTCCCATTGCTGGAGGATGCCAAATTGGCTTCCCAGGCCCGATTTCCCCTTTCCTAGAAAAATTGTTTTAAATCCCCACTTGTGGGATTTCTTCCCCGATTGCCAAATTAATGAATTGGAAAACGGAAAAAATCTCCCGATTTCCCACATGGGGAAATAAAATGGGGATTTTCAGCCCGCCTTGCCATTTCCATTGGCAATTGGCCGTTGATTTCCCCATTTCCCCCTGGCAATTAATTCCACTACCCGGGAAGAAGGGAAGTTGGATTAATCCTCATAATTTCCTCCGTCAAACTCATTGGAAAGAGTCGTGTGAAGCTTTCCAAATTGCTTCTTATTTCTTCTAAAGGAACATAATAATATTTGTATCACATCCCTCAAACAATACTAGTCTGATGAACGCCATTGTGAAGGAGAAATACAAGAAGGAGGATAGTCCAAGCAAAGGCCATAGCAAAGGATAAAACTAGTCCCAAAACACCACGCAGGAGAAGGAGGACAGTCATAGAAATATCCACGCATTGGAAAAGGGAGGGTAGCAAGGTGAAAGCATAGGCCACGTGGGAAAAAAAGATAGTCCAAACCAAATCTGTTCATGCACTCTTCAAAGTAAATCTCCACACAAGGTGAAAGCATAAAAAAAAATCCACGCAGGTTTTAAATATAAAAAATACAAAGTAATGCTTTTCACGCATTAGCAAAATCCAGAAGTAGTCAAGCTACTCTGCAACCAAGGAAGGGAAAGGAGGATTTCACACAAAAGAAGAAAAAGAACCAAACACAGGCCACACATGCATAAAAATAGCCACATGCCCAAGGAAAATTTCCATGCATTGGTCAAGCTTTGTTTCGTAAATACATGCAGGTCCATGCATTGTGAAGGAGGAATATTCTTGGTCATGGAGGGATAAAAGACAACAGTCTAAAAAGAAACAAACAGTCCACACATTTATCCAAAAAAGCCAGCCACGTGGGAGAGGAGCAAAAAGTAAGAAGAAGATTCTCTACAAATCTCCATGCATTTTCCTTAGAGAACAGTCCAAAACAACAAAAGGGCATTTGTTTGTCTTGTTAAGGAGCCCACACATTGGGCAAAGGAAAATTTAAATGCATACATATACCCAAAATCATACACATTGCCAAAATAGCCAATGTAAATTGTAAGTTTCCACACATTTACTTGGGTCACTTCCACGCCAAAGACAAGGGGAAAGAAAGAAAAAATAGCCCACACATTGGGAAGAGGAAATCATCCAAACACAACCAAAGAAATAAAATCATTTCCATGCATTTGCAAAATCAGGAGTCTTCCAACACAAAATACCAGTAGTTCACGCAACAAGGAAGAAGTATTATTTTCTGACTCTTCCACGCATTTGTATAAATACAAGATCTTCCACGCAAAATCAAAATATATATGATTTTCACGCAGAGAAGTGAGGTGATATAAAAAAATTAAATTGATACGTGTAGAATATTAAAATAATGAGATTTTAATTATTATTTTTTAAAAATAAATCATCATTGTCACCAGAATCAAAATCCGAGCCTAGTCTCGGTGTGATGTATTGACATTTTTTTAAAATTTTATAACTGGGACTGATTATTATTATTTAAAAAAAATTAATAATAAAATTAAAGCGAGTCATATTTTTCTTACATTGATGGGGTTTTGAGATCGAGACCCAACCCGCTTGTGTTGTTTTACATGCCTCGAGCCATTTTTCTATGAAATTCATAATGGCCAAAAATCTAAAAAATTTGAAGGAATATCGAGGAAGCCAATGGAGAAATCGAATAAGTCTGCACTCAAGTATGAATTCCAAGGAATCATCCCTCCTAGCCCATTAAGTTAAGCATATGACAATATCACTGATACAAATTTGGGTCACATCAATGTGCAAACAATTCTGTGAAAGGGCGAAAACTGAAGGCAAAACCATATTCTCGAATAGGCTTTACCATAGTGGTCTACCTCAAGTAGTAGCATTTCTGTCTCTGGTGTAGTGTCCAGAACTGGTTATCACTTGTGCAGAGCATTATGATCCCGAGAGATGAGGAATTTTTAAAGATAATCGCGAGCCTTTCCTCTTAATCACACTAGATTACATTGAGGAATTGCTTGACATACCTGACTTTCCTGAGAATGTGGATATCACTCATCAGTTAGCACAAGAATTTTGGGATGAAGAACCCCTTAGGTGGAGAAAGATGGTTAATAACAACTGGTTAGTGACCAAGAGGCCTCGAATTGACCGGCTTCCCAAATAACTGTACCGCATTGAGTTTGTGGAAGAAATCGAGGACATGATTACTCTCCTAAGTCAAGTTTTCGGTTTACCCTCTGCTAGGATTTTCCACCCATGGATGTATCAGTTTATCTGTATCATCCTTACCAAGAAAGAGTTTTGGATTGGGCCACCATCATCAGTAATACCCTTCACAAACAATTGATAGAATTTAAGATGACTGGATGCTTCTACATGACATCGTATCTAACTTATGCAATAGTAGCAAGAAGAAAGCTATTTTCTGGACTCAAAACAAGAGGAGTCATGGGGCCATCAAATAGTGTCTTCCATTACTATCCACAACTAAGTTTCAAAAATATCTCTCACCATTTTAGAAGAGTCAATGATGCATTCACCTTTCTCATGATTCGAACCTTAATTGGAATACAGAGGAAAGATTTTCTAAAGAAGCCATGAATGTCATTTCCCAATGGGGAACCTAGTTTATTCAATTTTCATCCTTTTCCTACATTCACGTGAGTGGCTTTGTTGGTACTCCATGGAAGCTTCCTAAGTATGTCAGTGACAGATGGGAATTAATGGAGCTTGTGCGACAACTATTCCAAGTTCATTGTCTTCTCAATGACAAGCACCGTTTAGGAATTCATTTCCCAATCCAAATCGGGAATACCAATGTCCAAATCTTTTTAGTGCACAACTCATGGAAAAAGAGTTCTCCCTCATCAAAATTCATCCATATGTGAAGAGAGCCCAGTTTGATATCAATGGATATATGTAGAAGATTCTTGGAGCAAAGTATCAACATAACCCTACCATGGAAGATTTCGGGATGCCTGCTTGATGAATATGAAGTAAGAAGACGAGAGATCTTTCTTGCCTAACACTTGCTCAGATCAAGGCATTTCGCATCAAGAACCCTCCCGATTCATTCGTAAATGATGATGAATATGTTATTGATCCCTCATATGATGCAGTTACTTTTACCCCGTTTCCTCGAATTGACTAGACCAAAAGAGATGAATTTTCTCTTGATAGCAAGAATCAACTGATTCTTGAAAGAGTCATATCTTGGTACAAAAAGAACTTGCCAAGTTATAATCAATTCAAGATCATACTTTAGGATCAAAAAAACTTCCAACATAAGGATTTCTTCATTAAACCAAAGCCCCTTCTCGATCAACCTCCATACCATCCAATCATACACAACAAGTAAGAAAGGAGTGGTTGCCAAAATCCACTTTTCCAAATAATGTGCCACAAGGAGAAAAATATAAAGACCCTATCTCTGGCGAAGGAAGAGAGCATGTATCAGGATTTTCTACTTCAAGTAGAGATTCTTCTACTCACATTGTTAATATTTCTCAGAAGCTCATGACAAATGATCCTCAACCATGCTTTGCACAAGCGTCCACTCAAGTGCAGGTAGTCCAAATATCAAACACTTTGGAGCATGCAGTTAATGAAGAAATTTCCCAAAATCTCCCAAATGATCAGGAGGTGGATATTGAGGTTATTTCTCCTCAAATCAAGGTCATGGATAGGATTCTTGCAGGATCTCATGATGTCGAGAACAATGAGAATATTGCTTCAAGCTCTAGGATTTTGTATGTGGAAATAGTGAATGATACTCCTTCTTGGGTTGATTCTAAGGTTAAGAAAAGGAAGAGGGTTGTCAAGGAAATTGATATTGATTTTGATGCCCTTTTCAAACTTTCAAATGATGTCATTCCCAAGAATCCTAAGGTGCTTTCATGAATAATGGTGGATAATGACGAAACAGATTTGTAGATCTTACCATCCCACAAGTTGATAAGGAACATGATGCCATGACACCTGCTAATTATGAAGTTTCCAGACTTGGACTTAGGAGGTCCACATTAGAAAGTGACATGGAAATGGATTTAATTGATATATTGCTAAAGAGACTTGAGAAATATAAGTCTCAAAACTCTCATCTCAAGGCCGAAAAGAATCAATTGGTGGAATATGTTCAACATATTATAAATCCCATATCATCCACTTTCCCAAGACTGATGCGCAAGTGGCTGCCCCCGATGAATAAAACTCTTAATTTGTCAAAATAAATAAACACATTGGGCCATGTCACTAAAACTTGGCTTTTAGAGATTCTCGTTTTAGGCCAAGGAATGATCAAAATAGCGATTAAGCTCCATGAAGATGTCAGTGCGTATCTTGATCCAATTATTTCTTTCAAGGAAAATTTTGTTTCTAATATATCAAATTTGGATGAGATATTACCCAGTCTACAGAGATGATGAGTATGGAATCCTCAGTTTTAGCCATTGAAGGAATTCTCAAATTTGAACATCGAGGGACACATTTTCTTTAGTGTCTACATCTCAAATCAAGGAAGATGCTTCTCGAGGATTTTATGATCCATTATGAGAGAATATGCAATGAAGCCTTCACTTCACTCACCTTGATTCAAGAATTCATAGCTGAGATCCCTTGCAACCTCATAAATGAGCATAATCAAAGGTGTTCATCGGAACAGGTGGAAGAGCAATTTTCACAATTGTTTAAGGACATGTACACTCCCACCAATAATTTCTCATCAGTTTCAATGGATCGGTGCATCAAATTAAAGAACTTATTTGAGAACGCTCAATCAAATATTATTAATTTAAATGATATGCCAAGTAGTATTATTGAATTGTAGGTATTTTGTGAGGCTATTCTTCACCAAATGAACCTCCAGAAGAAGAAAATATGTTTGAAACTTTGGGAAGGTTTAGATCCTTTTAACTTGCAAAAGTGGAAGATCCTAATTTCACCGATGGTTCAGGAGATAGTTTTCTTGGTATCTAATGAAGTGGGAGAGTCCATTTCTCATATGCTTGAGATAGGTGGACCCCATTTCAATGGATAAGGCACTGGTTATTACTGTATATTTTAACATGTGGGTTTTTAAGAAAAGGATGTTGTTATTTGCTTTCAGGAAGCTCAGGTGGATAACTTAAGTGATTTCTATTTTTAGTTGTTTTTAATAAAGTTAGTTAGAAAAAGTCAAAGGTCACTTAAGTGCCTTATTTAATGATCATGTAAAACCCTAAATACTTTGTAACCAAATTATGGGTTATAAAAGGAATTGAGGAGCTCATTTGTAAAGTGATTTTGAGAGAGGAGAAGAAAATACTTTTGTGTGCAAGATTTGTTTTAGGAAGAAACTTTGTGTTCTTTTGTGAAAATATTTTGGAGTTAATGAAATACAAACTTTGTGTCTCATTCATTGTCTCTTATAACATTTGATGTTCTTATGTTCATTAGATGTTAGATGTTTAAATCTTGCATGCAAATATTGTTATTTATATTATTATCAATGTTATTAATCTATTGTTCTAGTTCACAGTGATCAAGCTCTCCGATTATTTACTCGCTCACGTGTGTTCCCTTTTACATATTCTTGTTTAACTAACTCAAACTTTGTTTTATTTGTGTTAGTTATTCATCTTTCCTCTTCTGCAATATTAGGCTCTATTTTTACCTAACTCTTGGATGTTCTTTCAACTCATTCCATTTCACTCATTTCCTTCATTCCATTCCATCTCTCTCATTCAATTTTCTTTCCATTTATGTTCCAAAACACCCCCCCACATACAATTTTGAATGTACAGATGTAAATACAGATTTTGGCTTTCAATAAAGGTGGCCTCATCTTCATTGAGGAAGGACTTCGTTCCCACACGGTTGCATGTCATTTTCATGCATGCAAATCTATATGCTAATAGAGAGCCACCCAAGAAGCCAAACATTTTCCAAGTCAAGCTAAGGTAGAGGCCACAAATAAACAAAAAAAAAAAAAACTCTCTTTTTCTTTCTTTCTTTTATTTTCTTTTTTCTTTTTGTAGTAGTGTTACACACTCACTTTTTTTTCTAAACACTCCTTGTTTCAAATTAATCTTTCGGTTCGTATCTCACTCACTTTTTCCCAAACACTCCTTATTTTGGATTCATCTTTCACATTTGTATCTTTTCATAGTTTCCAAACACTCTTTATTTGGATTCATTTTTCATCCTCTTCTAATCTTTCCAAGTAATCTTTATTTTTATTCGTTTGTTCACTTCTTCTTCACTATCCCAAATACTCCTTATTTGGGCTCATTTTTTATTATTTTCACAATCTCCAAATTTATCCTTATTTGGACTTGTTTTCACTTCTTTCTTGTCATCCTTTTTCTGAATTTTTAGTCATTCACTACCTCTCTTTTTACTCTTAAAAATCCACTTTTTAGAGATTTTGTCTCTTTTCCATCATCTCACTATTTTCCTTCATTTGGAACTTCTCTTTCATGCTTCTCATTTGACATTATTTCATCCCTTTTGGAGTTCTCATTTTTCCATTTGAGTCTTCCTTTTCAATATCATCCTATCTTTCACACTTGTCTCATATTGAGCTTATCCCCATTTCATTCTAGTCTCAAAATTTGGATCACATTTCCCAAAAGTTTAGGCTTTCACTCCCCTTTCACATTAAGTCTTGAGTTGTGGATATCCAAGTCCTCACTCAAGAATTATCTTTTCACAATTTTCATCTTGACATCATCATATCTTAATTTTTCACAATCAAGTCCCTTCATATCTTATCTTTATTAAATATTCGATACTTTATTCTTCTTCATACATCCTTTAGTTCAAAACCATCATTTTTGAACTATATGTGTTCATTTATATCACATCTCTAATTTGAAAAACCCTTTGTTAAATTTTTAGAAACTTTCATTGTCTCTTTTGTCAATGTTCACGTCATTGATGCTTGAGTCTTATCCTTTTGTTGATAAAATTCTTCCTTCTTAACTATTTTTTTAAGGGTTGAGCACATTGCATATAATTTGACTTCTTTTTATACCCACTTTCATTATAGCATTCACTTTTCTAGATGTAGAGTACATTCGTAAACCATTTTATCATTGTTATAATTCTCCTCCCATCTAGCATTCACTTTGTTAGAGGACGAGAAATTTCAATCAAACCTCTCTTCCATATTAGCATTCACATTGCTAAGGGTTGAGACATCTTTCACATCTCTTTTTTCTCCCCCTCTTTTAAAAATGGTGGGAACATGACATAGACACTATAGCCCTTTGGGAGAACTAAAATAATGGAAAATCCTTTCGAAAATCATGTTGATAGTGATGATGACCAAAACAAGGAGGAACTTCAAAACGATGTTTCTCCCGAAGAACAAGCTCATGTCGAAAATATCTTACATATGAATAAAGACAAAAATTTTCTTCACCTCCTTGAGATGGGAGAAAAATTACCCTTTGAATTCAATGAGGATGTTTTATGAACATTACTCGGTAAGCCAAAATCCCAAAAAGGTAACCCATTCATGTAAAATAACAATGACGATGGATCGGGCCCTATCCACACAAATAACAAGGATTGAAACAAATCCACCTCCAATAACACCAATGATGATGAATTAAATAAAGACAAATATAAATTTGGGAAAAAATGAAAATTAAATGATTCGCCACCAATACCATGAAGTCCTTCATGGATTGAATTAATGAGATGGCTAAGTAACTCACTATTTTAAATTCCAAACTCACTACCAAACCTCCTAACAAAGAGGCACCCAATAAGACTAGCAAAGATTTATTTAAGATCCATATTATGCCCACAAAAGAGAAAAACAACTCTAAGAGTGATGGTTCATCATCCATCTTACATAATGACTCGTCATTTATTCACGAATGGAAACTTATGAAAGACACTATCTCGGTATGTAACACCAACGTAAACAATTCAATTTTGAAGAATTATGTCCTTACCCCTTTGATAATAACATCTTATGTATACCCTTTCCCAAACCTTTTGAGATGCCCAAGTTTGATAAATACAAGGGAAAGAATGATCCTAGAGAACACATCGAGTTCTATATGAATTTCCAAGAGGTGGCCTATAGTGATATCTTATTAATTTGTCTCTTTCGATGAAGTATAGGTGGACAAGCCTTGGACTAGTTTTTACACCTCCCCAAGGGATCTATAAAAACTTTTGCAGACCTCTCATAGAAATTAGTTAAACATTTATCATTCAATCTAGTCTCTAAAATTACAATGATGGATTTTTGCAATGCTAAACAACATTCCAACAAAACCTTTGCACAATTCCTACAAATATGATATGGGATTGCTAGTCACTTCCAATGTTCAATTCTCAAGATATAGCTTATGATAATATTTGTACCTAACCTCAATAGTGAGTTATTATTTCACATGTAAATGCATTACCTCAATAATTTTGAGGAAGTTATTAGGAAAGGATTGCATGTTGAAAAATCCCTTATCGTAAAAATTTTGATCAAACCTCACTCAAAGGATAATGGGAAACATAATAAAAATCATAATATCTCTCACCAAGACAAATTCAAAAACGTTAACTGAAATTGCAATGTGGTCAATGATGGTGTTACAGAAAACCAAAATGTCCATAATGTTCAAAACACTTAAGCTAAAATAAGCAAAGATAAACAACCTCTTGTTGTTTCTAGAAAAGAGGCTTCCTTCTCACGTGATTCTAAATGATGTCACTTCACTCCTTTGGGAGAACCTCTCTCAAATGTCTTACGATAACTTATTAACACCAACATGGTAACGTTCCCCATCATAATAACATGGGTTGAAGAATAACCTAAACCTAGTTTGTACAAACCTAAAACTTATTGTGACTTTCATCACATCGATGGTCACACAATTGATCAATGTGTTCATTTATGTCACTTTTTCCAAGACCTTATTGATAGTGGAGAAATTACCATTGATGAACCTTCATCTAAAAAAATACCAAATGAAAATCTTAAGGTGTTCACAAACCCATTCCCAAAACATTTTCTTTATCAAGGAACATTGATAAAGGCCCATCCTCCAATAACATTGAGTTTAAATCAATTATTTCATTTATTGAGGAAGTGCCTCCTATGGTCACCACCATTAAATTCAAACCTCCAACTAATGTTGTTGCCACACATCAAAATAAGATATGGGTTCCCATGGAAAACCAACCATTTATGTCTTCTATTTACCTCCAAACATTGAAAACAATGGCTCCTCAAACTCAAAAATCAAATTCTAATGTTAAATTTGTTTCTCCTAGTCGATTTTACCTTATAAAATAGTTAATGACTACACTGTGTACATATATATAATGTAGTTATTGAAAGATTCACCTAACTTGTAAGACATCCTCATCCATTCTCTTCATGAAGCATGTGTTTTTTTCCCTTAACGTTCAACATTTCAAGCTATGATTGTAAAAGTTTCTCTTGAAAGCCTTATCTTGTCTTTTTTTCCCTCAAGATATGTTGAACCCTAACCTCCAAAACAATAACTCTTTATATATTGAAGCATACATAACAGACCACAAGGTCAAAATAGTTCTTGTAGACAATGGAGCAACTCTTAACATCTGCTCTATGAAAATACTAAGTTGTCTTGGTCATACGGTGGTCAACTTAGATGTTAGTGTTATTACCATTCATCATTATACAAAACCCGAGCGCTAGTCTTCTGGTATGATCACCCTCCCCATAAAAATTGGTCCCTAAAGTTTTGACACCCTTTTTCATGTCATGGATGTAGAAACATCATATAACCTCCTTTTGGGTAGACCTTGGATACATGCAATGCAATTTGTGCCTTCCACTTTCCATCAGTGTATCAAATTCCTACATAACGGAAAAGAGTTCACCTTGCTTGGTGATGTTAACCCCTTCGAGTATTGTAAGTGTTTTGAAGAAAATTACTAGAATGCAAATTATTACCCACATGTTGATTACATAGATGAGCCTCATATCATCCCCATTACTAATAACCATGTTGATCCTAAAACATTTCTCCACCCTCATGGCTCTATGTATTCTTCAAAAGGGTCTATGTCTAAATCTTCACCTGAGATTAAGTTCTCCCATAAATTTATTGGTGAATAAAAGCTTGAAAATATGTTCCTCTTGGCTAACTCCCATTGTCGCCTCACGCTTATGGATGCTATGATGCTCCTCAATTATAAAAATATCCAGTCTATTATCTAGGAACTACTCTTTGGAGATGACATGGATAACTAGAAGATGATCATATTCAAGGCTCGATAGATCTTGGCTATACAAGTATAAGATGGCAGTTTTCTACGAATCCACTAAATATAATAAGGCACGTCGAATGATGAAAACGTGAATTAGAAAAGAAGAGGGCTAGGGCCATAAATACATATAACTCTTGAACCATCATAAATTAAATATAACCTATATATACATGGTCTATGGTATGAAACATTTGAGAAGATAATAGTTATATTTGATGTATTAACTAAAAATGAGGACTCGATTCAAAAGTTGAGATTGGTTCCACACATAGCCTCTTCAAATACCTAATCGAAAACCAAAATTTTCCTTAAAGAACTATCCATTAGAACCCTTAAAATTTTTTACCCTTCCCTCATTGAACAAGATCTACAAGTGTCATATTTCCATGGACCTCTTTCAAATCATTGAGGTCATCTAAGTGTTTCACACGATTCTAGATCATTTCTTCGAATGTTGACGAAACAGATAAGGGTAAAGGGCTAGGAGGAATACCTATCGAAATGTTGGTTGTAGGTTGTTGCATGTGTATGACTTCTTAATCCACAGCTGATCTTGAGAGCTTCCTTTTTTCTTGGAGGAACTACCTGAAACAGAAAACAAAACCACTAAATGAAAGCTAAACAATACATATAGTGGACTACTTTAGCGTATGCTAGATAATGGGAAGTGTGATACTTCCTAGAAGGCTGTTAATCCACTATCAAAAACAACTTAATGCTAACAATAAAGAAAATACTATTTTATTTAAAATGATTTAGGTATCTCATTCATCTATAATAAGTAAATTTGTTCACAATAGGCTAAGCTATGATTGAATCTGAATGTCAAGGTCTCTGCAGAGTGCAGCTATTGGTTAGGGTTAGGTTCCGGGCTGTTTTGGGTATTGGGTAGAGAATGGAAGCTCTGTTCTTGGTTTCTAGTTAAGAACACAGAGAACAACATCGGTCTGGTATAATAGATGTCGGTTTAGGTTAACCGGTGATGGTTGTGGGTACTCGGCGTCGGTATGGTCTGGGTACAGAAACTCAGGTAAAACTTGGTAAGGTGATAGATCTGAGGCTATGTGGAAATGGAAGGGAAATGGTCATATTCATGTGGATCCTATAGAGCACTTGAAGCAACTACAGAGCCCCTTGCCTTCACGGAATATGGAATATCAAGTGCTAGCTATGGATGCTCTGATGTGTGTACTACTGCTGGTTCTACTTGCATGTGGCTTTGGTTTCGTCACTTGTTCTCAGAAGAAAATTATGACCTTTAAAAAATGTGCCAACCTCAAAATAAGGTTGTTTTGGGGGTTAAATGGTAGCCAATGGTGGTTCCAGGTTGACCGGCGGTGGTTTAGGGTGACCGGTGTCGATTAGGGTGGGATTTCCTAAGTTTTCTAAAATGGGAAGATCCTTTTGATTTTCTTGGATCTCACCCGTTTTACCCCATGGAATAGAATGGAAGCTTCCTCCTACAGACGGGAATGTGGTTAGAGGGAATATAGGCTTTGATTTTTAGGGTTTGGGTAGGTCTTAGTTAGTTATGGCAACATACTAAGAATAGGTCTTAGGGTGAAGTGGCTAGATGAGGTGTCTAGGTGAGGTGGATATGTAGGCATTATCTCAATTAGGATATTAAAATAATAAATATTATGAGATAATGAATTAATTTAATTAATATTAGAGTGGGATGAAAGGGGCCATGGTTAGGTGAATGTGTTTGTGTTTATTTGACGAGGGACCAAGGAGAGTGCGACCTAATTTTGGTGTCTACATTTTTCCCCTTTTGTTGTGTAGCTTGTATTGGTAAGTGACACTAACAAAAATAAGATGTGGTTGCCCCATGTGTGGGCGAAGGTGATCTCCCTCAAACCAAGAACTGACGAGGTAGAAGATAGAATCGGTGAGTGGTTTTATAAAAGGTGAATGTGATGAAGATGACAGAGGGCAACGAGGGTTAAAAGGGAAAAAGGTCCACTCGGGTAATCTAGGTAATGGGTTAGGGTCAAAGGTAGTAATAGTCAAATGCATGCACACGTATAAACTATGACATGGTACCAGGTTGAAGAGCAGGAAAACTCTACATTGTCTAAAGTTGATAGGCTTATCCAAACAAGGTTAAAGTGATTCTAGTATCCAAGGTATAGGATATGGTTAAGAAACATGATGCGGAGTCAAAATGCCGAATGTTTAGGTATGTTCTAGTACACCAAAGGTTGGGCTAGGATAAATGGTCACGGCAAGAGGTAAGGTAAGGTCAAGATTTCCACAACATGGGTAACAGTATCACAAGGTATAGTAGGAACATGAGGTCAAAGGTCACTAGTGATATTCTAAGTCCAAGTATCTAGGTCATGACATGGGTAGGGTTGAGGTATGGGAAAATAATGAGTCCCCAAATGAGGACGAGGTGAGGTAGTAAATGATGAAGTCGGAGGATAAAGTGAAGTGTTTAAGTCGTGTGTGTAGGATAAAAAAGGATCCAGGTCAAAAATGGGGGTAGGGGTAGGAAAAATACTAAGCAAGATAACCGAAATGGTTATAAGGAACCAATGTTGGTCACGATGGACCGACCATGATAATTTAGGGCACATGACCGATTTCGGTTATGGGAAATCGATGCTTGGTTAGGTCGGGGTTGTTATAAAAGAGAAAAAATCATGTGCCACAAGTCATTTCTCATTTGTAAAAGAGGAGAAAATGACAGAGGAGAGAGAAAAGGGTGGAAAGTGACCGAGTGAGACGGAGGACTAGGTTGGCGAGCTTCGTGGCTGGTGAGAGTTGGTTGATAGGTGGATCCACAAGCTAGGTTAAATTGGTTTAAGTGTATTGATTGATTGGAGAGTGAGTGGTCAATGGTAGAGGCGGGGAGAGGGATCGGGGGGACCACCAGTGCAGCAGCCGGAGGTGCCACCATGCAGATGGTAGCGTGATGAGATAGGATTCAATTCGACTTGTTATTTTGTTTACTAAATTGAATTAGTTGGTGAAAATGGGTTTTTTTGCTTTTGCAAGGAAAATAAATTTTGAATTATGGTAGGGAAATCAAGTAAAATAGGAAATGGAGGGAGGGGATTGGATGAAAAGGGGTGGGGAAGGGTATAAGGGGAATTTGGGTAGGATTGGGTGGGTAGAAGGGAGTAAAAAAGGGAATTTTGAGGGAAAATGGGGTTGGGCAGTGACCGATGCCGGTTGAAGGGGCACCGGGGTCGAGCTTAGGGGTAATGGTACTTGTCGTAATTGGGGAAAAAGGGCCACAAGGTGTCTGAGGTTGGGTGGGTGAGGTAGATAGGGTGAGAAAAGTGGTTTTGATGAAAATCATAACATAGGTAAGGGGTAAAAATAGGTAAGGGTGGATTTATTAGGGAAAAATGTATAGATGTGTAGGAAAAAGGTAAGGTCAGAGAGTGGGTCAAAATGGAAGTAGGGGAGGGGTCAGGGTGTGGTTAAATAGGTGAGGTGATATTAGGTTAGGTAGGGTGAGGGTAGGTAGGTCGATAGGTTAGGTTGGGTTAGGTAGGCGGGCGGAGAGCATGAGATGATCCTCATGATGACAGGTCGATGGCGCTTGGATTACTACAGATATACCTTCGTCCTTCCCATAATACCGGAGGATGATGTAGAGAGACCACTGCCACTTCCACAACCGATAGTACCTATGTGGGCAGGTGGAATAGGTTATAGAACAAAGCAGATTGATGATGCCAAAGTGACGGATAGGTATAGATAGTGGTGGGCGGCCCAACTACAAGTAGTACCTCCTAGGCCTAGGCAGCCAAATTTAGCCACCATCACTGTGTAGAGAGATGCCCTACAAGGGTAGGTGGTGACCCTGATTACACATTTGGGGATGGTACATGGGTAGCTAACAAAGATCGGAGGTAGAGGTGGCTGCATTTCATACACAGTGGCCAATCTATAGGCCTAGATGGCCCAGGGTGGAGATGGAGAGGGTGATGACGAGCGTGTAGCACCCCTATAAGAGTAGGTTATAGGTCTGCAGGGGCCGGTTGGCTCTGCGTATAGGCATAGATCGGCACTACGAGCTCGAGGCACGGTAGATGGCACTGCATCACGACACGGACAAGGTCCTAGTTCACGAGGTAGGGATGGGATAGGGTCCCACAAGACAGGTACAGGGGTCGAGGCCTATAGAGCTACCACATACTGTACCCATATCTAGGTTACGAGATGCCTTAGGGGAGGCCATATATTACCAGGATCAGCTGATAGTGGTTGGGATAGATTTTCTACCCTATGGGAGTACATAGACAAGAGAGCCTCGAGTGAGAGGACTAAATCCTAGACTCACAGTGTGGAGAGCACAAGGGGCCATCAAGCCCCGAGACATGATAAGGGTGAGGCCACCAACTCATGGAGGCCAGCTCTAGGTGATGTACTAACAGGGGCCCGACCATGACCTATGGCAGGCCATGAGAGGTTATCAAGTTCTTGGACATGAGCCAAGAAGGAGACAGAGATACCGATATGGAGGATACCCGACAGATGATGCCCGATGCACATCCCTCCATTTTGATGTATTTTGGTCATTTTTATATATGTCGGCTGTGTGCCAAGAGAGAGAGTTAGGATGTACGATATTTTTGTATATTTTTGAGCATATACCGGCCTGCGTGCTGAAGATGGTGAGGTTGTATATGAGATTTTTAAGAGATTGGATTATATACACCAGCTTGCATGCCGAAGACATTTGATAGTTATGTATATGGATACACATGTTTGGATATTTTATTTATAGAGATGATGATGATTATGGTCATTATGTGTTTGTGTTGATAGCATTTTATTATTATGCATAGATGGATTTATGGTAGGTGTGTTAGGCATGGATGGAGTCAGGTTTTAGGCATGGATTGAGTCAGATCATAGGCATGGTTGAGTTAGGTTTTGGTCTAGGCATGGTGGAGTCTAAATTGGTTGAGGTTGTAATTCATTAATTTGTGCAATGAATGATGATATGGGTCATTTTTAAGATGTTTTATAATACATGCATGATAGTGGTAAAGAAATGGTAGACATAATGAATGGATGTTGGATGATGATAAAGGTGGAAAACAATTTGTTGTTTGTTGGTTTTTAATTTCTAATTATTGATATAAAAATAAATTTAACAAGGGTAGATCATGATTTAGGAAAATGAAAGGTGAATTGGTTAGGGTTAGAGAGTGGTTGAGCTAACCTCTAAGGGCCCCATGCCCTCGGAGTGTTTCCTACATAGTCACGGTGAAAAGGGACCTCAGGACGATGTAGTTCTCCCATAAGCTAGGGAAGAATGTGAGGAGGTATGAGAATGAGTTGGTAGGTTTTAGGCATGATTGAGTCTAGGTCTGTTAGGTATGGGTGGATTGTGGGCACATTGGTATAGGTGATTTTGATTGTGGTGGAAGAAGAAGATTATCCAAAGGTAAGTGTCAAGGACCAAGTCCTGTATAAGGTAATCAATATGTAATAAGGAAGGTTAAAAGATAAAAGGAGGAAAGAAAGCTACCTGATTGGTTAGGATCATAACAAGTAGGTCATACCTTGGAGGGGCTGATGAATGTAAGACCCTAAAGACATTGCATGATTGATTGTTCTAAGGGTGAAAAGTAGTCATGTGACCACCAAATGTCATGGTTCCAAGAGGTCCCTTGAGGTGGTAGGAAATGAAAATGTGAATGGTGAGAGGGTGAAAATTGGTAGTTTATATGGTAGTAGGTAGCATGCCTTTGTGGCAAGAGATCCAAGGTCATAATGGGCAAGTCCATGACTAAAAGGCTTTTTGTGTTAACTGATGTTTGAGATAGATTGATCGATGTAGGAAGTCTATATGGGATGAGGAAATTAACTCCTTGAGGTCTTCGTGAAGCTGATTGATGCGGGAAGCTTTAGATTCTCTCTCTCTCTCTCTTTTTGAAAGAGCTTTACATAGTTGTCCTTTGAGGGAGCAGTCTATTTATAGCAGCGATTGTAGAGAGGAAGATGTCCTTTTGAGGGAGTCATATTTTTATTGGAAGTTTGACTCAAGGAGTTGGATCCCATGTGAGGGATTTTAATTCATGGACAAGACTAAGGTGAAGAATAGGATTCTTGTTTAGAAAGTAGGGTGAATCGACCGTGGGATCTCATTTAAAGGTATACAAAAAGTATCTGTGAGAATCATGCTATGTGCAGCACCGTGGTACACATATTTAAGAGAAGATTAAAATTGATGGGTATGCACATGATTCTTATTTAATCATTGGTGATGGCATAGGAAGTGGATAGAACTCAAGGGATAAGCATGAATAGAGGTAGAAGGTGAGGTAGGACTAAAATTCAACAAAATAATGGTAAAAATGTAAGGCGTTAAGGGGCCCAGTTTGGGTTTACCCTCAAGTGAAGATAAAAATAAGCGCCTGATCTGTAATTATGAGTCATGATGTATATTCCAAGCCAATTAGGATAAAAAAATTCCCGTTTACCTTTTTCTTCTTTGGCTACATGTTGATTTTCCTTCAAGACAAGGTCACCGACTTGAAAGGTTTTCTCATGGACACATTTTTCATAGGAATGTTTGATACATTTTTGGTAAAATTTAAGATAGTCAAGAGCATTAAGACAACATTCATGTAATAACTCGAGTTATGCTAAATGGTCCCGATGAAAGTCATCATCATTGAGCATGTCATGGAGATAAATGCAGAGTGAGGGAATCTAGACTTCGAGAGGTAGAACAGCCTCTATACCATAGACCAGAGAAAAGGGTGTGGTAGTAGTGGAAGTATGGATACTAGTGTGGTATGCCCATAGGGTGAAAGGAATGTGTGTATGCCAGTCCTTCCTAGTATCGTTAACCACTTTCATGAGAATTTTTTTCAGGGTTTTGTTGGTGGATTTGGCTTGGCCATTAGTCTATGGGTAATAAGGTGATGATAAACTCAGCTCAATGTCAAGGTGTCACAAATTTTTCGCAAGGTTTTATTTTTGAATTGTTTTCCATTATCAGTGATGAGGCGATGTGGGACACCAAAGTGACATATGATGTGATGATTGATGAACTCACATATTTTTCAGCTTTTGTGGAAATAAGAGGTATGGCTTCAACCCATTTTGTGTAGTATTTGGTAGTGGTGATGATCCATTGATGTCGTTGGGAAGAATGTGGATTGATCTCTCTAACAAGATCCAAACCCCATTGAGAGAAGGGCCAAAGGTCACGTGTGACCTGTAAGGCATGATTGGGTGTATGATGAAGGTTGGCAAAGTTGTTGGCATTTTACACAACGCTTTATGTAGTCACAACAATCATGGTTAAGGGTTGGCCAGTAATAGCCTAGGTAAATAATACGCTTAGCAATATCAAGGGCACTGAAGTGACCTCCACATATGCCATCATGAACTTCCTTAATGGTATAAGGAATTTCAACTTGTAAGGCACCGTAAGAGAATGCCATCAAAGCCACATTTGTAGAGGAGGCCACCCATGATGATGTAATGAGAGACCCTTTTGAGAAAGGCCCATTTTCCATTACGAGTGAGGTCGGGAGGCAAGATGGAATAGGAAAGGTAGTCTCAGTATTGTTTATACCAAAGGTCACTCGATCGGGGTAGTGGTTCCAATGGAGTAAACCTCATGAGGTAAATAAGAGGGTGATTGGAGTCTTTTTACAATGACAAATATTTTAGAATCGGAAGGTGAAGTGGGGATTTGAGAAGCCAAGCAGAAATGGTATCATGTAAATTTGTTCGTTGAATGTGGGATGGTTTCAAGGGTGTAATGGTTGAAGGTGGTCAACAGTATGTCTACGTGATGTTTATACTTTTGAAGTGTCTTATTATGACATTGGTATATACCATTGAATTATTTTATGACCAATTGGGAATCACCAAAGATGTTGATGGATTTGACATCCAAGGCATAGGTAGCCTAGAGACCTAATACGAGTGCTTCATATTCGGCAATGTTGTTTGTACAATCAAAATCAAGTTTGAAAGACAAAGGCATGGGTTCACCATTAAGCGGAATGAGGATAATGCCTGCCCCACCCCCATGCTGACACTTGGAACCATCGAAGAAGAGTGTCATTTGGTATGTGGGCTCGTCCAAGGAAAGGGAAGCAATTGACTCATCTGGAAAGTCAAAATTAGAAGGTTGATCCTCAAAAGAGGTACGTTAGCCAATTTTTCAATGATGGCCTAGCCCTTGATGAAATTTTGGTGGATAAATTCAAGGTCAAGGTTGGCCAAAAGCATAAGCCAGCATGCGACACGTTGATTTTGGTAAGGTTTGGCATACATGAAGTGTAAGGGGTCGAGTGTTGGTCACAACATAAGTTTTGTGATTAAGTAGGTAATGGAAGAGTTTTGTGGAAATGAAAACTAAGGCTAAGAAGAGGTTTTGGCATGGCTGTATTGGATTTCATGGTTTAAAAGAGTATGGCTTATGTAATAAACCACCTGATCCCCGTGTTGTTCATCATGATGAGTGAGCATGGCCCCCAAGGAGTGATCAGTAGTGGAGATGTATAGGTAGAAGGGTTGATCGTCTTTAGGTCGGATGAGCACAGGTGGTTGGAGAAGATATTGTTTTAAGGCCTCAAAAGTTTTTTGGCAGTCATTATCCCATTTAAAAGAGACATCCTTCTTAAGAAGATGATGAAATAGTTGACACCGATCAGAAAATTGTGAAATAAAGCGGTGAATAGACTGCAACTTGCCCTACAGGCCATAGAGTTGCCTAAGATTAGTGGGCAGTGAGGTATTTAAAGAATGGCCTTGACTTTAGCATGGTCAACTTCTATACCATGTAAGGAGATGATAAATCCTAGGAGATTTCCTGAGAGAACCACAAAGACACACTTTTTGGGCTGAAGGCAAACGCAATATTTAATAAGGCAGTCAAAGATGGTTTTTAGGATGGCAAGGTGCTCGGAGAAGCGTTTAGATTTGGTCAGGAGATCATCCATGTAATCTTCTAATATATGATGCATGATGTCATGGAAGATATAAGTCATAGCCCGTTGATAGGTGGCCCCAACATTTTTAAGGCCAAAAGGCATGACTCAAGTAGTAGAAGGTCCCCCAAGGGGTGATGAATGCAGTTTTGTGTTGATCCTCTGGGGCAAGAAAGATTTGGTTATAACCCGAGAAACCATCCATGAGTGATAGCATCTCGTGACCAGTGGTAAGGTCAACCAGTTGGTCAATACTAGGTAGAGGGAAGTCATCTTTTGGGTAGGCTAGGTTGAGGTCATGGAAGTCCATGCAAATATGAAGTCCCCCTGTCACCTTAGTGATAGGGACAATGTTGAAATCCACCGGGGATAATCAATGGGTAAGATGAAGGAAACAAAAGGAGGTGCTAAAGTTCTTCTTTGACTAGAAGAGCAATGCGAGGGTGCATTTTCCTCAGCTTTTGTTTGATGGGTTTGGCATCGGGAATGGTTACAATATTATGTACCACTATAGTGGGGTCAATATCAGACATATCTATGTAAGACCAAGCGAAAACATGGTTATGGTTTTGAGAAAAAAGTGATGGCTTCTGTTTCAACAACATCTAAAGATTGTCGATCTTTAGAATTTATAGGTCATTCGAGTATGAATGTTGATTTTGATATTCGATTCATTTAACATGGTTTTTATCTCATATGGTAATGACCGATGAGTATATGAGTCTTTGGCACTAAGGTAGGTGAGTATAGATTCATCATCCCGACATTGAACGCACGTTAATCGAAGGTGTATTGTCGTTGATCATTTCTAGATATAGGAAGGGAATAGAAGAGGGAGCCTCGCCGTCATGTTGATAAGTCGATGCCCCAAGGAGATGGTGTTTATGAAATTTTTTTTTAGGAGGAATGGATTTTGGATCCATCAACTCCGTTAGTGAAGGTGGTGATGGTGGTGAAGAAGGTGGAGAAGGGCTGATGTCCTCAATGAATTCAATGTGTGCCTTCTTGGTAGGTGGTTCCATAAAGCCGATACCACTATGATCATTATGTTTGTGGGTAGTACATGGAATAATAGTATGGCGGCCTTGCTCGTAAAATCCAAAACCAAAACCTTTCCATGCACATCGGTGTAGGAAGGTGTGGGTGAAACGGTGATTGGTGAGTGATTAGAGGTCAACGAGAAAATGGGTGGGTTTGTGACGGTGGTTCAGGTGTGTAAGTGTTAGTATCAAGTCCCCCATAGGTGAGACTAGTACGAATGTTGGGAGGACTATAAAGGAGGCACTCTCCTATATAGTGATCATAACAAGGGTGTTGGTGAAGGCTTCCGTATGCTTATGGAGTAAGGGATGTGTTGACACTATATAAGTGATACTCCCCAGTGAGGAGTTGAAAAATTCATTCCAAGGGATCGGTGGTTGTTATGTGGGTAGCTGGAATAGATGATGTGTCGGAGCTCAGCTCGGAGGTGGAACTAATGGATTGGGAGGCCGATGGTTTGGCTGTGGAGGTTGTGGCAGTGGTGGGAATGGAGGATGTAGGTGCGATTGAAGTAGCAGCTGCACTAGTGGGTGGAGGTGTAGGTGAAGAGGTAGTGATCATGGAGGTAGACGCCTTAATGGGTATAAGCATGTTATTGGGTTGGTAAAGCATGTTGCAAGTTTTGAAGGGTGATGGATCATCCGGAATGGTATAGGTGTGTCCTTCATGCTCAAAATTTACACAATGATGTAAAATGGAAGGAACACAACCCATGACATGAATCCAGGGTCTACCAAGTAACAAGTTATATTGAAATTCCCCCTCCAAGACATAAAATAACTCTAGAATAGTGCGGGGGACCACCCAAATGTGGAGGATGGTGGTGCCAACTATAGAGGTGATAGCATCATTGAATGAACACAACATGATAGGATTTTTATGCATGCAATTGTCGGTATGCACATTTAAGCGAATGCATGGGAGGAAATGATATTAATTCTAGTGCCCCCATCGATAATTACACATCATACACGTATATCATCAATGTGGACAGAGATGAAGAGAGTTGGATCTGGGTCATCAGTTTTGTGCGGTGTAATCTCTTCCTCTAGAAGCTAAGGGAGGATACTTGGTGAGTAGGTAGAGGTGTGGATAAAGCTGGTAATTTAGTGAGAGAGGCTACATGATGAGGCATAATAATGGAGGCTAAGGGTGTAAGGTCATTGGGTAAAACCTCAATAGATTACGGACGTCCATGAGAGCTTGACGATGGGATTCCAAGGTTTGGATGAGGTCATACAGAGACATTTGGAGGGATTAGTGCAACTGTTTGAGCATGGCGCAATGTGTAACCCCGTAAGAAATAGGCTATGTGGGGCCGCGGATAATGATTTTAGGTGTAGGTGTAGATGGTATGTTGGGTATAGGGTTGGTCGGTGTGTCGGTTGCCTTTTACTTTCCTTTTTCCTTCGAGCACAAGTAGCAACATGGATCATGTTGATCGAGGTGGGGAGGTAGGTGAGACAGTGAGCCATGAAAGGTATAGTGATATGAAAGGTAAAATCCTAGTGGCAAGAAGGAACCTTGTCAAATGAATTGAGCACACCGACATTTGGTTAGAGGTTTGGCAAGTTCTCTGATGCAAACCATGTTAATTTCAAATCTCATGGGTGGCTCTAGGAGTTGTAGGGGTGAAGGTCTGGTCATTGAGTAGGTAGTGAGGGAAGAGCTGTGGAAATGGGTGTTGGTGAAATGGGGTCCTCATTGAGAAGGTCACAATTGTAAAAGTTTCTTTAGGAGGACATAACTTGATAAGAATGGTTTTCAAATCCTTACAATTCTCTACATCGTGCCCTAGCACATGATAGTAGGCACAAAATTTGGTGTTGTCAAACCCTCTAGGTTTGGGTTTGAGTGGATCATAAGGTCCGAGGGGTGGTAATGTGATGACAAGTTTCAAGGAGGTTGGTTAAGATTTTTACATAAGACCCCGGTAGTGGATCATAATGGGAAGTGAAGGTGGGTTTGGGTGTAGGCACGATGTTGACTATAGAGGAACAATCTTTGCATGAGGGAGAGTAGGTCAAGCTACGGTTTTAGGTGTCAGTGTGGTCTTAGGTTTTGGTCGTTTTTACTTGGGCATGGGTATGGTAGATGAATTGGCAAGGGAATGTGTGGTTGGTTTGACTACCTTAGTAGAGGGTAGTGCATTTTTGTCTTTTGGTTGCACTTTCTTGGGTAAAGGGGATATGGGTGCATGATATCTAGAGGGAAAAGTGGATGGTGGAAGAGGGCAAGTTACCTAAAGGGATAACTGAGGTGCTTGTGAAGATAGATGGTGCGGGCCATGCGGAGGTGTGAGGGAAAGAGACGAAGTGTCATGGGTAGTGAAGAAGTTTCGATGGTATTGAAGGTATGGGTGGTAAAGTTGTTACAGTGTGAGTGGAAATTGTGTCGGGTGCTAGGGTATGTTAGTCGTCCTGCAAGGAAGGAATGGGCTGTTGTGTTTTTGGTTTATCGGCGGTTGGAGGTTTCTTAACCGTGCTAGAAGGGCAAGGTCACGGGATGGAAGGAAAGGGTGAAGGTGATGAAGGTGTGATTGGTGAGGTTGGAGTATAAGATTTAAAGGATTGGTTCTTCTGTTTGGGGGCGATTAGGTTTGGTGTTGACTTTGGAGGATGTAGATAAATCTAATTTGATGAGTGGATGAGTAAGGTTGGCAGTTGGGATGACCCCTAAGGCAATAATAGGTTTAGGAAAGGAAGACGATGTAGGTGTGGGCTTGGATGTATATGTATGTTGGGTTATGGGTAGGGGTGTGAGTTGAGCCATGAGTGGTATCGTGGTGGAATTTTTATCATTGTAGTTGTGCTTGGTTCAATTGGCCAAAATATTTTTGGGTAGATAGTGGAAGTGTCAGCAAGTGACATATGCATTTGTGTTGAGACAAGAAGCAGAAGATGCCCCCAAAGTAAGGCTCTATCCACATAATTTAGGCGATCAGATAAACATGAGAAAGGAACTGTTGTAAGTGAGGTTGATGAGGCTCCAAAGACAATTCCCATAAAATGTGTTTTAGAGACAGGGAATTTTCTAGCTTCGGCTTCCATGGGTAAGAGAGCCAAAAGTAAGTCCGTAGGATCTTGGGTAACTGATGGAGAATGATCACCTAGAGGAAAAGGTATCTTTCTTGGATTCTTGATAGGTGGAGGAGAAAATGGGTGCTACTCGTGGATTGAGGAGATAAACAAGTGTCTTCCATGGACTAGAGAAGTATTGTGGGTGACAGCTCTCTAGGTGGAGAAGTCAAAGGTGAAATAGTCTTGATGTTAATGGAAGGCTCCTCCATGGGTGAGGAAGGAGGTGAAGGGTGTTCCTCTGTGGGTGGAGGAATAGGTGAGGTGGGTTCAAGTGCAAGTGGAGGACTTCGGGCTAGGATTTCCTTAATGGAAGGAATATGAGGTAATTGGTTAGCAATGGGTGTACCGCTGAAAATAGCGTGGACCTCACAGATATGGCTTCCATGAGTTGAGGTCTCTCTGGTTTGATCAGAAGAAGGGGCATGATTAGGAAATGGTTTCTTGAAGATATGTAGGTTTTGATTGGCAGGTGCATTAGGATTATCCAAGGTAAACTCACCTTTCTCAAGCATTTCTTGGACAATGTTTTTGAAAGTGATGCAATTGTTGTCACTATGACCCTTTACTTGATGATAGTTGTAAAAGTCATTCTATTTATACCATGCAGGGTGTGGGCGAGCAGAGTCAAAACTAGTGTGTGGTTTCATGGGAGGATGTGTGATGGCCCTAGCTTTAATGAGATTTTCTAAGACAGAAGAATAAGGTTCCCCAATTGGGGTGCATTTACGTTGTTCCTGTCTGAATTGAAAAGTCTAGATAGGAGAAAGATTAGATGAGGGGCTAGCCTGATTTGATGGATGAGCTAGGCCGGCCTTGAGTACCACTATGTTAGCGGTCCCTTGGATTTTGAATAATTGTTCTATGGTTTCGAAGAAGAAGAGGTATCATTCGGCTTGAATGTTGAGTTCTTATTGCGTAGTTGGATTTTATTTTCTTCGATGGCCCGAATCTCTAGCTTTCATGCCATGGTGAATGCTTCATCAAAGGTTCGAAAGTCTGGACCTGTAGGGTTGATGAGATATGTCTAACACAAGCTGCGTGAAGAGATCTATGAGTTTGGTTTGTGGTAGTTGGAATGTGAGTTGATTGATCGAGTTACGCCAATGAGAAAAAAATCTATGATAGATTCGTCACATCTACGATGTGTAGAGTAGAGCTCGACCATGGTAACTTTCTTAACAATGTTAATGAAGAATTTATCCAAGAAGGCTTGGGCTACCTAATTAAATGATAATATAGAGTGTCTAGGTAACCCACTATACCAATCTAACATAGGCCCAATCGGATACATGGGAAAGATCTTTAGGAGTAAATCATCATCATGGGCGATCGATAACACCCATGTTTGAAACACCACAAATTTTGTTGCATGGTCTTATTTACTATTGAAGTAGTTAAATTTAGGCATTTGCCAATGCATGGGATATGGGCAGATAGGAATGGATGGGTGGGTAGGTTCATTACAAATCTCATCATAGGTGAGAGTGTTGAGGGAGCTAGAAACCAATTCTTCCAATGTCTACATCTTGTCCATCATTAAATTGATTAGGTCGTTGGTAGGTTGTGATGGTTGGGTGACTCCTGTAGTGTAAGAGGGTTGGTGTTGGGCATATGATGGGGTGGAATTCCAGAAATGGCACTTCCATATAGGTATATTAAGAAGGAGGGAATGAAATAGGGGTATGTACCCAAAAATAATGGTAGATGAAACATGAAGATGCTTTGATAGTATGTATATGGAGGTGAAAGGGTCGCGGTGACCCTAATGGCAATGGGGATAAGGATTGTGGAATAGAAAGAACAACATTTTGAAAAGGGGTAGGGGTTAGCGACACCGGGGTGGTTGTGTAGCTACGGATATATATGAAACAATAGGTGTGTATTCTGGGTGGTTGGCGAAGGTATAGTGGATGTGGTGGGTGCAATAGATGTGGCAGATGCGGCGGTCATAGCAGGTATGGGGCCTAGCTATGAAATGATTGGGGGCAAGGCAGGTGCGGGTAGCATGGAGCCAGAGGAGGTTGGAGCCGAAGTAGGAGTGATTATTGGGGGAATAAGTACGAGCATGTCGTATATCAACTAACCCGAGGCATCTCAAGTAGATAAGTGGGAAAGATAAAACTGCAAGGCGGCAGGGTTCTGGTCAAGGAGTCATGTGAACTCCTCATCTCCTATGGTGATAGTGATAGGATGGGTAGGATCCATGGGTGATAAAATAGAAGGTGGTAAAGGACTAGGTGGGAGTTGTTGACGATTGACGTGGAATATGAGAGTGTTTACTTGGCTTCGGGTCAACACCATGTGAACAAGCACTGATGTGGCAGGACTACTTTCTGTAAATGACACAAAAATATAGCATAGATAGGATAAATAGGTGGTGGTAGGTGAATTGGGGTTAAAATGTTAGCTAGAAAATTACACAGGCTAACTGATGTCGGTTAGGTTAAACTAATGCCAGTCATTGGTAACCACAGTCGGTCACTGTGGAAAGTGGATAGTTGGTCAAAACAAGGTAAAGGCCAATACTTTGCCAAGTATACAAAATGTTGATGGAATTACTAGGTCAGTGAATATGATAAGAGTGACAGAGACTTTGAATAGTCAAAGAAGGTGAATAGGTGTCCTTTTGGGTAGGTTAACCAAAATAACAGTGAACCGATCTTTGGTTGAGTGAAACTGATCATGGTCAGAGGGTAACCGACGATGGTCATTGGACCGACACCGGTTACTATGAAATTGAAACAACAATGAAGAAAATGTGGTTGTGAGTTAAAATAAAATGTGGAATTAAACCCATAATTCTAAGAATGATGAGAATATGGTCCAAGAACACTCGATGAAGTCTGGAATACACTAATTGTGATGAGGAGGGTGTAAGGGGAAATAGAAAAAAATGAATAACATGACCTCACACCTCAAAACACAAGACAAGCGAAACACCGAGAAATACGATCCTAAGAGTGCTTTTTCTATTATGTTTGTTTAGCTTATGCTATTTAAGGACCGACTCATGAACTTTAGAATATAATTTTTTGGTGAGGATGGCTTCCTACGAAGAAGGAGATCTATAAGGAGAGGTTTGGTGTGTTATGGCAAGGGTAGGTCGTCCTCTCAAGGGGTAGTGCTGGACGGAGATAACCAATGAGGTGCCCACTGTGTCGTGATCGTGTGATCACCTAAAGCTTCTTCCGGGTGAGATTTTGTTTAAGAATGTGTATATATTTTTAATTTTGTGATGTTTGGTAAGACTCGGAGAGAGAAAAAGAAAGGAAGTTCTTTTCTATGATTCATTTGTCAACCATCAACTAGGCATGACTTCCAACGTATAGGTTTCCCTCAATTAATGTGAGCTAATGCAGAGAAGCAGAATGAAATGAAATGAGTTTTAAACCCAAATTGAAATGTTGAATTTGATGACACAAAAATATGAACAGGAGAGGGATGCTCTTTCACTAATGCGATACTAATGAAAGGGAAGAAGTGTTCTTTTTAAAGCACCAAAATACGATTGCTTTTAGACAATAGAAGAAGAGAAGGTTCCAGGGGAGAAATTTTAATGTAAGAACCTTTTAGAAAGGAAACAAACATGTAAATTTTTCACCTAGAAATGAAAGAATGCAAAGAACCCCGAATGGGTCCCACCGGGCGTGCCAAAATGTTTCACCTAATTCTAGATCGTTTCTTCAAATGTTGATGAAATAGATAAGGGTAAAGGGATAGGAGGAATACCTATCGAAATGTTGGTTGTAGGTTGTTGTGTGCATGTATGACTTCTTGATCCATAGCTGATCATGAGAGCTTCCTTTTTCTTTGAGGAACTACCTAAAATGGAAAAAAAAAACCGCTAAATGAAATTTAAACAATATATGCAGTGGACTGCCTAGCGTATGCTAGATCCTAGGAAGTGTGATACTTCCTAGACAGTTGTCAATCCACTATTTAAAACAACTTAATGCTAACAATAAAGGAAATCCTACTATAGTTAAAATGATTTAGGTATCTCATTCATCTACAATAAGAAAATTTGTTCACAACAGGCTAAGCTATGATTGAATTTGAAGGTCAAGGTCTCTGTCAGAGTGCAGGTATTGGTTAGGGTTAGGTTCTAGGCTGTTTTGGGTATTGGGTAGAGAATGGAAGCTCTGTTCTTGGTTTCGGTTAAGAACATAGAGACCGACGTCGATCTGGTATGACCAATGTCAATTTAGGTTAACCGGTGATGGTTGTGGGTAACCGGTGTTGGTATGGTTGGGTACAAGAAACTCAATAAAAACTTGGCAAGGTGATAGATCTGAGGCTAGGTGGAAATGGAAGGGCAATGGTCAGATTTGTGTGGGTCCTAGGTATGCACAGGAATGATTAAAATCTAGATATGGGTAGTTCAAGGGTGTGGGTAAAGGGATGGTCAATTTTTCATGGAGGTAAAGTTGTGGGAATGGGAATGGGAGTAAAAACTAAAAAAAAAGTAAAAGGATATGCTCAAATGATAATGAACCAAAGGCGAGTTAACAAAACTTACTATTTGTATGAGCTTGATGTCTGGTTGGAAATGGTGGGTGATAAAATGGAAATAACTTAGTGTGGTATTGGCACTTCCTTGGATGATCCCGTGAAGGAAAGTGGCTGTGTAGTTGCTTTCCAGTGCTAGCTATGGATGCTCGATGCATGTAGTAATGCTGGTTTTACTTGCATGTGGCTCTGGTTTCGTCACTTTTTCTAAGAAGAAAATGCCGACCTCTAAAAAATGTGCCAACCTTGAAATAAGGTTGTTTTGGGGATTAAATGGTAACCGATGACGATTCTAGGTTGATTGGCAATGATTTAGGGTGACCAACATCGTTAGGGTGGGATTTTCTAGGTTTTCTAAAATGGGCAAATCCTTTTGATTTTCTTGGATCTCGCTCATTTTTCCCGTGAAATAGAATGGAATATTCCTCCTAAGGGACATGACCGTGGATAGAGGGAATATAGGCTTTGATTTATATGGTTTGGGTAGGTCTTAGTTAGTTATGACAACATATTAAGAATATATCTTAGGGTGAAGTGGCTAGATGAGGTGTATAGGTGAGGTAGATATGTAGGCATTATCTCAATTAGGATATTAGAATAATAAATATTGTGAAATAATGAATTAATTAAATTAAATTAATCACATTAATATTAGAGTGCTATGAAAGGGGCCATGGTTAGGTGATTGTTTTCAAGGTGTTTATTTGATAAGGGACTAAAGAGAGTGACCCAATTTTGGTGTCTACACCAAGAGTTCATCGTGGCTCAAGGCCCTTTTCCCTTGTCGGATCACATGAAGGGTTTCAATATAAACCTTGACACTACTTCTTACTTCAGAAAAGAAATGTAAATCTTTAGTCCAAAACAAAAATAAGTGAAAAATGAAAAAAAGAAAATCATATCTTACATAGTGTAAACCTTTATGAGGCGTTATGCAACAGACAAAAATTAAAATAGAAACATAAATAAAAGGATGTGTTTCCTATTGAAAACCTTTCAAAGGTGCTAGAGAGAGGAGATATAGATCTAGAAATATCCAATGAATTACATAAAAAATCAACATCATTTCAAGAAAACAACACTTCCAAGCTGTTAGTGGCATAAACGACCATTAACAATATCAGCATAAAAGACCAACCCAAATTGTTATAACTTGTTTCCATTCTATTAGAAACATAACTCAAGGCACTACAGGGCCTCTGGTAGAATTTCAAGATGTCTTTTCTTGGTCTTACATAGATATGTGAGGCCTTGACCCTTATTTTGTGGTTCATCACCCTGTGGTGTGCCTAGATGCCAAGTTTGTAAAGAAAAATTTGTGTAAGATGCACCCTAAAGTCGCATTGCTTTTTAAGGCCTAACTACAAAAATTGATAGATGCGGGATTCATACGGTCTATTGACTACTCAAAATAGATATCAAATATGGTACCAAAGAGAGAAGAATACCCACAAGATTCACATATGTACATATTTCTAAAACATCAATAAATTTTTTTCCTAAGGATGACTTCCCTCTACCCAACATCGACAAGATTGTTGATTCTATTCAGGGGACATGATATGTTATCCCTTATGTATGGTTTCTCAGGATATAACAAAATTAAAATTATTGAAGAACACCAGCATAAGATTGCTTTCATAACCCCATGTGGTACATTTTATTATAAGGCCATGGCTTTTGGATTTAAGAATGATGGTGCAACCTATCAACATGTAATGATAGTTATTTTCATGATCATCTTCACAACATCGTAGATGAATATGTTGATGATATAATTGTTAGGTCTAGAAAAAGAGTTGACCATCCATTCATTCTTCAATGGATCTTGTTATCTGAAATGCACCCCCATGTTAATCTTGACAACACATTATAAATGGACTTAGTTATTCAGGCTTGAGACGTGTGGATGGTCGTCAATTTATCCCCAAAGAAGAATAGAAATAAAACTTGTGTTTTGGCTTGGTCGATTTGGTATTTTCTTTTCACGATATGGTGAGATGTAGTGAATGTTCGAGTTGGTGGTTGGGATCATTGTGGAAATATAAAATTTCACTAGGTTGGACACGTAGGTTGGATGACTAGGTTGGACACCTAGGTTTGATGATTAGGTTGGACACCTAGGTTGGACTCATAGGTTGGATGCCTAGGTTGGATGTCACAAGGTCGATTTATTAGGTTGGATGGATGGAGAATTTTATAGGAGAGGTGTTTTGGCTAGGTAGGTCAGATGGATGTGTCAATCGTTGATTGGTTGAGATGGACGAATGGGTGTGTTGATTGGATTAGTTGACAGACTATTGTGGCAGTGTAGTGACAAGCTTATGGCTTGATAGGTTAAAGGTGTATAGCTAGGATGGACATCATCCAACCTCCTTTGGTTAAACATCATAGGGTTAGATGACCCATCGGGATGGTCGGGTGACACATTATATGATGCAGGAACCCCATCATCATGTACGGTTCAAAGATCAACGGTCATCCAACCTCCCAGGTTAGATGACCCATGGTGTGAAGATGGAACATCCCAAGTTGGTCGGAGACTAGAAGAATGTATGAACTATAATTTTTATGTCTTCTAACCTTCCCAGGTTGGGTGGAAATGAGGTTATATGGCCTACTCACAAATTATATGGATCATGGTTAGATGGTTGTCCAACCCAGATAAATAGAATATCTCCCGGGCTAATCAATTTTCTAAATGGAGGTTGTATGGCCCAATGAGGATGGATGATGTCCAACCTAGCAAGGTTGGATGACCAACACGGTTGGACGAGTCACAGTTCAGGTAGAAGTAGGTGGGTGAATGATAACTTAACAACCAAAATTAATGAGGCATGACACCCATGACTTCTGTGTAAGTAAACTACCAAATTGTATGGCTCCCCATACCTCTTTAATGCATCCTACTGGTTGGTGACCCAAATTTCCTATATATTGTAAAATCCACCTCATTTTGAGGGGATACTTTCTGAAAAGCAAAGGAACTCTATCAAAATTGTTCCAAAGCTATTGTGAGCTAAAGGCCTCAAATTTGGGCTTATTGTAAAGGATTTTTCCTTGTGCCTATATACTGTAATGATTTATGCATGTTTATGAGAAATAAATTGATATTTTGTGGCTTTTCATTCCCTAATTTGAGTTTTATTTCATCTTTTTCCTTCCATTATGTTTGCAGGTATATTGTGCATGTTTATATCTCTTTGTAGGACCTTTTAATTTGTTGTGCTTTATGAATATAGGGAATTAAATACTGTCTTAGACTGTGGCACCTCCACCTTCCCTCTCTTACCTTGTTTTATCCCTATTTTTCACTCACTTAGATTGTTTCACCCTTTCTTGGTGCATCACCTTCACTTAGAGTAGGTTTAATTTTATGTATTCTTCTGTCCATGTCTCCTTGGAAAGCATTAGGGTAGGATTAGTTTAGTTTTCCATTCTTTGAACTTTGGAGAAGTTGGCACTCGGTTAGAAGAAGAATCCTAATTTCTCTAGAGGATTTTCCTACTAAAAAATTCCCACACTCTAGGATAATCCCATATTATGTAGGTTACACTTTTTGCCTCACACACAAATCACAAGCAATCAGAGGTACTATAATTTTGCGATAGACTGATTTTGGCATGCCCAGTGGGACCAGAAGTCAATATTTTCAGGTTTATCAAGATTGGATGTGCATCTTGGTGAATTTAAGTCTTTGGAAGCTTTTTATCAACACATCTGGTGACTCCTAGGGTCATATTTCAATTGGTTTCAACAGTACTAGTGGCCCAAGTACATGAGAAGGATCCAAACTCGGTCTAGAGCAAGAGAAGAAGGTGTCTTTGAATACTTGTAATTATCACTAGGTAGAGGAAGGAGAGGAATAAGAGTACAAAGGTCTCCATCTCTACCAAACATGACCTTTTCCACACCTCCACCTGGTAGGCCATTCCTTCAATCAACCAGGGTCCTTAGGCCAATCAGGATGGTGCATCAACCACCACCACCATAAGGACCACCAAATCCCTATGTCCACTTCATGGGTAGTAGTCCACTTTCCCTCAATGCCCAGAACCCTATTCTGGTTGTAGCATTAAATAATATTCCCTACTTCATGGGGAGAACCACACAAATCCCGCTGACCATATTCAGGATATTATGAATATCTATACAATTCATGAAATAAATGAAGTGGATATTGTAGTAAAATTGTTGGCTTCCTCTTTCAAAGGGAAGGCCTTGCAGTGGTTCAAGAGCTTAGCAACAAGGTCCATTAAAAATTGGGATCAAATATGCATATCCCTCTACAACTAGTTTTGAGAAAGAGGAGATAATTTGTCCCTATTGGAGCAGATGACTACAATCAAGAGGGCTCCCAATGAAACAATGGAAAATTTTAATTTTTCAATTTTAGAAAATGTGGAATTGGATCTTGATCCTTGTAAGGATGACTGCTGAAGGTGTATTCATCTATTTCCTTAAATCTTTAAATTTTTATATATCTGTTATGATAGAATCCATAGGATGGATAACCTTACCAAATGCTTATGCAACGACTATTAGATCTTAGAATTGTCTCATTCAAGCCGGTAAACTAGCACCTAGGCCACCTATGCCTCTCTACCTAGAAATGAGAAATCCCACTTATAATAATGCACCTAAGTTAGCCCCTATTCCTACCCATAGAAATAAAATAAATAAAGAGGCCTCTACTTGTTCTAGTAACCCATTTGAAATCCAATAACTTAATAAAGTGTTGTAGGAGATAATCAAGGAGCATAAAACTTTCGGGAATGAGTTAGTGGTCATCAAGAGGAAATAGGCCCATAATTTTAGACACTTTCAGCCTCAATACCAAGGTAGGCCCCCATATCAATAAAAAAGGGTTCCCACTCAAGCTCCTAATTAGAATCAAGGGAAACCTCCTGCTACCAAACCATCTCAAACTTATAATCTCAATGCACCACTAACCTATAGAGCTCTGGTCCCAATCCGAACAATGTGGCATAGGAATATGAATGGTATCCTCCATATGGAAACTATTACAATAAAACATCATACTTCCAAGATCCATAAAATCAAGCCTTTGTGGTACAAACTATGGGCGTTCCTTAAGAGGCAAGCTAAGAAGAGAATCAACAACAAGCAAGTCAACAAGAGGCTTCTCCAATGAAAACCACATTGGTTAATTAGCAAGCAGAAGATTTATGTGGAAACAATCAACATCATTTCCAGGAGTAGCCTCCAATATAAGGTCCAAGAAGAGGAACATAGAGGAGGGGTAGTAATCTAGTCTAGATACTTCACATCCTACTCTCACAGAAAGCAGGAGTCACTAGACAAAATTTTGTTCCTAATGTACAAAACCAAGATAAGGCAACTTATGTATCAGCCCTGAATATGTAAAATCAGTCTTGGGTTCCAGTTGTAGCTTCTTCTCATGGACCAGCCCAAATGCCAAAAAGGTCATTCCCATTAAGGGACAATAAAATAAGAACCCTCCTCCATTAAATATCATCGATAAAATGAAGACGAGAAATGTTAGCATTTCCATGTGGGAATCATTGGAAATTCTAGGGCAGCGAGATTTATTACAAGAAGCTATGGAAAATTAGTCCCCTTCTAATGAGCCATTCAAAAATTAGGAGAGGGTTATTACTAACACTACGCAATAAAGATAAAGTTATTCAAGTAAGAATGTGAAGCCTCTACCATTCTATGTCTCATTGATCATTAGAGATAAGTTAGTACACAATTACATGATTGACTTAGGGGCGAGAAACTTAGTAATGCCAAATAAAATCATAGATAAATTGGGCTTAAAATATGAGCCAATATTGAAGGGAGTAATGAAATTGGATGGGATAGTAGTAGGGAAAGTTGGACTGATAAAGGAACTGAGCCTTATGTTCCATGCTTGGCCAAATGTCATAGTTTTACAAGATGTATCAATGATTGACTTGCCACCACTATTTTCTTTGTGCCTTTCAAGGATTTAATGGACAATATCGGTGGGTACTTATCAATGGATTGGTCACATATTTTGTTTAGTATAAGTTATGGAGCTAAGATTACTATTAGGTCGGAGCCAATTACACACTTTCACATTGAGCCCCATGTACCAAACCCAATAAATGCTAATTGTGTAGTTTTTGAATGGGAGGATTTTTTAGATGCCTATGAACCAGACACCAAGGTTAGGACTATTCATGATTTTATGATTGATGAGTGGGATCAAAAAGGCGTGGTTATGATCCATACATGGATATAGAAGAATCTGAGTTAGAAATTTATTATCTACATGAAGAAAACCTACCCACCCTCAAATTCACCAAGTTATAAAAGAAGGATGAAAATGGAGTGTTGAAGATATTCTTTGATGGTTCAAGGAGTATGCAAGGCATTGGAGGAGGTGAAATGGTTTTTCACCAAAATGTATGAAGTACTACTCATATTTACATTTTTAGTTTGCTTGTTAAAAAAATAGCTGAGTATGAGGCTTTGATCCATGGATTGCATTCGGAAAGAAAAATGGGTATCAAAAACTTAGAATTGTTTGGGGATAGTGAGTTAATTGTCAACCATGTTAGAGGACAAAGCACACTTGCTAAGAATTATCCGATCAAATCCTACAAGCATCAAGTATGGGATCAAATTGAATACCTTGAAGCATTCAATATTCAGGCCATACCAAGGAAGATGAATGAGGCTATAGATAGGCTTGTGAAAATTAGAGAAAATTTGATGTGGTTGACACTATTAAAAGAGATAAAATGCAACCACATATCCATGTCATTATAAGGCTAGTTGTACTAGACAATAACACAAGCAGCAGTGTGTTTAAGAATGATCATCAGATCATAAAATTTTTACAGGAAGAGGTTGAGTTCTCAACTAAAAATCAAGAGAAATTGGAGCAGCATTATGGGGATCAAGTGGTGCAACTACGGACAAACAAATTTCCAAAGGGTTTAGTGACTCTAGAGTTAATATTCAACCCAAATGATCAATTCCGAAAAGATAAGGCCAACATTCGGTCAAAAGGAAGATTCAGAGCCCATTTCAGTTGGAGAGGGTAAAATGCTCCAAATTGGCAAGGTGAGAATGGATCAAGAAAAATCTAAATTCATACAACTTTCCCAAGAGTTATTGGATGTCTTTGCTTCGAGCTATGAATATTTGAAGGGATTTAGTGTTAATTTTGCGTAGTACATGATTGAACTAGATCCAGGAGCTAAACCCATCAGGTAGAAGCAAAGGCCAGTCAATCCTCATATCAAACCTCTTATGAAGAAAGAGTTAAATAAATTGATAGAGGAAAGCATCATATTTCCAATCAAACACTCGAGTTGGGTAGCAAATATGGTACCATTCAGGAAGATAAATATAGATATTAGGTTGTTAATGGACTTTTAGGATCTAAACAGGGCCTCCTTAAAGACCACTACCCACTTCCTTCCATGGAGTAGATATTACATGCATAGTGGTCGGTTTAGAAATATTTTCCTCCTGGGATAGATACTCGAGCTACAATCAGATCATGGTGAAGGAGGAAGATCAATTTAAAATGGATTTCACTACAAAATGAGGCACTAATGCCTATAAGAAGATTCCATTTGGGTTGTCAAATGCCAGAGTGAAATTTTAGACGGCTATGGATATAGCGTTCAAAGGGATTTTGAACAAAATAATGCTTGTCTATCTTAATGACATCACTTTGTGTTTTCCAAGAATGTAAAAAGCCACCTCTTTCACCTCAAGAAGGTATTCCAAAGGTGTAGAAGGTTTTGAGTGTCTTTGAACCTAAAGAAATGTATATTCTTGGCTTATATAGGCAATTTGTTAGGCCATATCATATCTAGAGAGAAGTTAACTATTGATCCGAGAAAGGGTTGAATATATTAGATAATTTTGATTTCAAGTCACAAGAAGGCTCTTCAAACTTTCTTGGGTAGGATTAACTTTTCACGAAGGCTCGTGCAGATTTTATTGCTCTTGTCAAGCCGATAACAATGATGTTGAAGAAGAAGATGACATTTAAGTGGACAATGGAGGGGAAAGAAATATTTAAAGCTATCAAGGATTCTATATCTCAATATTTAACTCTCATCAATCCATACTTTTCCAAAGACTTCATGTTCTATGATTTCAGTGGTTTGGACACCATCTCCGCAATTCTAGTGCAGCAAAATAAAGAAGGGATATAATAGCCTATTGCATTCTTCAACCAAAGTTTGGAGGATTATGAGGTAAGATACTCCTTCATTGAAAAACATGTCCTCATAGTTATTAGGAGTTTGAAAAATTTCAAGCATTTGGTCTCAAATAATATGATTCAACTTCTAGTATCCCATGCGGGAGTTAAAGATTTCCTCTTGAAGAATGAGAATCATACATGTTAGATCACCCATGTCATGGAGTATGACATAGAGATTAAAGTCACCAAATTGGTCTGTGGAAAGGGGCTATGTGAGCAGCTAGCTTCTAGTCAACATGTTGAGGCAGGTGATCAAAGAGAGGCTATTTTGGTATTAGAGGATAATTAGGAACAGGTAAATGATAGCATGCATACTCCTTGCTAGACTTGGGATATGATATATTTCCTACAAACAGGTCTATGCCCTCTAGGGATGAGAAAATAAAAGAGAAGGTATTTTAGACTTCAAGCCATTCCACATGTTTTGATTAATGGTGTTTTGTTCAAGAAGGATGTGAATGGAGTCATATTAAGGTGCATTGGGACAAACCAAATTGAAAGGGTGTGACAGAATTTCATAATAAATAATTTAGAGGTCATTTTTCTCCATGAGTGATGGCTCTCAAGATCATGAGAGTTATTTATTATTGGCCTACACTCTTTAGTGACTATTATGCTTGGGTTAGGAAGTGTAAAATTTTTCCTTCTTCATAGGTAAGGAAAATCTAACAACGACTGCCACTTCATCCCATTTTAGTAGACCAACCTTTCATTCAATGGGGATTGGACTTCATTGGGGTCATCAACCCAAATTCTAGCCAAGGCCACAAGTGGATCCTAATTGCAATAGATTATTTCACTAAGTGGACCAATGTGGTGGCACTTAAGGAGGCCAATGATTCTAGTATACTAGAATTTTATGAAGGGATAGTGACAAGATTCAAGGTACCGGCCACCATTATATCAGATAATTCTTTGGCATTTCTTGGCACCAAGATCACATAATGGGCTGTTAGGAATGGAGTATACCTCAACACCTCATCAAACTATTACCCCGGGTAATGGGTAAGTAGAGTCTATAAATAATAATTTACTGAGAATCATCAGAATAACTTTAGATGAAAATCAAAGGAATTGGAATACCAAGTTAAAATCAGCCTTGTGGGATGATAGAATCACACCAAAAGTGTCAATGGGAAACTCACCTTACACACTAGTCTACGAACGAAACCAGACTAGCCATATCACTTGATTTGTCAACATTGAAGCTCATGAAATAGTTAGAGCTATATAAATTTGATCCCATGGAGGCTAGGTATGTGGAACTCATGGAGTTGGAGGAGATAAGGGAGCATGTAATACATACTATGGACAAGGACCGAGCCTTGATCAAGAGGAAATCGATAAGAAATCCAAAGCAAGGACCTTTCAAAGAAGGGACTGGTCTGAAAATGGGATGTGGATCAGCCTAAGTCGAGAAGGCATTCCAAATTTTATGCCATATGGAGTGGCCCCTACATGGTCACAAAGTAAACGAAATCTATCTCTAACACTACTAGTGAAAGGAAATCCTCACCATTGTACATACTAGTTTAGGTTTTAAAATTCCTCCAAGTGCTTCCAACACATTGCTCTGTTGTATTTTTACATTTTCTTTTGTAATAATTTCTTGTGCATGCTCTCTATATTTCCATTTGGAACATGTATGATTTTATATCTTTTACATAGTTTTTGTGTCATTTTTTCTCTTACATAGTGCATTTATGAAGTGACAAAAAAATGAGGGCAATTCTAGGGTAGGACAATAAGGTTTCAATTGAAAAGCTAAGTCAATATGAGTCTAGGGATGTGTTTTCAAAACAAAGATCATCTCATAGGTGTATCATGTTGACTTCATGCCCAATGGATATTTCGATTAACTTTTCATGCATCTAGAAAATAGATGTCCCTAAGATGTCACCAAATTTTAATCCAAAATTCACGCACCCCTAGGTTAATCTAGATAACATATTATAAATGGAATTAGCTATTTAGGCTTGAGACATGCGGATGGACATTAAATTTAGCCCCAATAAGAAGAGAAATAAATATTTTTCTTTATTTCAACCAATTTGGTCTTTACATGCCACGAGGTGGCGAGCCACAAAGAATGTTCAAATTGGTGGTCGAGCTCATTGTGGAAATTTAAAATTTCACTAGGTTAGATGCCTAGGTTGGATGACTAGGTTGGATTCCTAGGTTAGATGCCTAGGTTTGACGTGTAAGTTGGATTCCTAGGTTGGATTGATGGAGCATTGTATGAAAGAGGTGTGTTGGCTAGGTAGGTCGACGAGTGTGTCGATGGGTTGGTCACTTGAGATGGAAAGATGTGTGTGTCGGCTGGGTTGGTTGTTGACAGTGATTATGACAAAGATGATGACAAGCTTATGGTTGGACGAGATAGAGGTGTATGGCCAGATGGACGCCTTCCAACCTTCTTGGGTTGCATGTCATAGGGTCGAGACATCATCTAACCCCCAAGTTGGATGACATAGAGTTAGATGCCCCATTGGGATGGTTATTTGCAACATCGTATGGAAAAGGGTTGGATAGCCATCAAACCCCATTGGTTATACAATTCAAAGATCAACATTCATCCAATCTTCCAAGCTGGATAGCCCATGGTGTGAAGATGGTGACTCATAGGTTTTTCGGTGACCAGAAGAATATATGGCCTAGAATTTTGACGTCGTCTAACCTTCCCATGTTGGGTGGAAATGAGGTTAGATGGCCTACTCATAAATTATATGGATCATGGTTAAACGGTCATCCAACCCAGATATATAGAAGATCTTGCGGGCGTAGTTTTCTCAATGGAGTTTGAATGACCCAATGAGGATGGACGACCAACACAATTAGATGAGTCACAAAACACGAAGAGGTAAGTGGGAAAATGATAGCTCAAAAACCATAATTAAAGAGGCATGGCACCCATGACTTCCCATGTAAGTAAAGTACCAAATCGTATGGCTCCTCATACCACTTTAATACATCCCGCCAGGACTCAAATTTCCTATTGATGACACCCTAAACTTTACAAAGAAAATTACATGACTAAACAAGGAAATATAACACCATTTCCATCCATCTAGCCAAGCTTCTAAGTCTAGGAATGTAAAATTAAGATAGAATCTTAAAAAAATGTTTAACTAGTATGAAAACAATACAAAATCTAACTAAACATGCCTACCAATATGCTTAAATTACCTAGCATGGGCCTAAATTAACCTAATAGGGAAATCAAATGGTTATGGTTGCTACTCTAAACAAGTTGAAATGGCCTCTCCCAATGAATACTTGGTCATTTTGGATATCCATCTACTAACCCCATTGAAGGCTTTAAGAAAGGATTGAATTTGGCTATATATCATATTTATTATATGAGATGCAAATCAAACATGGTGTAAAATATAAATGAATGACGTGCACCCTTTTTATTGTTTTCCTTTTGGGATAAAATTTTATTTTTGTGCATTTGGGACGAAAATCCCGAATTAGATTAAGATTTCTAATCATGATTAGGCATTGCTAATCACAATGAGTGAATTACCAAGTGATTAAGAGGTGTGAATCCTTAATCAACCGCTTAGGGTCAACTAGGAGGCTAGGATAATATTTTGAATCTTGGTAAGATGTTGTGAAGGTGAATGGGGTGATTTTGAACGGTTGGAAGAGGGGTTTGAGTTAATACTAGGGTATATCGACCAAAACAAGGGGAAAATAGGCTAAATTAGCTAATAAACTATAATTGTTTATTTTGAAGAGGACCTTGACTTATGATTCACTGTAAAGTTGCGTTCTAAATGTAAAAAGGGGTTACCCAATCAATAAAGTGTTGTTAATTAGCTAAAGTGGTAAGAAATGTTATTTAATTAGCAAAGAGCACTAATTATAATGGAATTGGAAAGAGTTAGAGTGATTTACGTGTGTTTTGGAAATAAGATTGTAAAAGTGTAATTTCGGTGTCTACATATCATTTTAGCCAATTAACAACGCTTTTTGATTGTATAACCCATTTCACATTCAAGCAGCCACTTTGTGGTGAATCATAAGTAAAATTCCTCTTCAAAATAGACAATTAGCGTTTATTAGCTAATTAAGCCTATTTTCCCTTGTTTTGGTCAATATACCTTAGTATTGACTCAAACCCCTCTTTCAACCACTCAAAATCACCCCATTTACCTCCACAACATCTCAATAAGATTCAAAATATTATCATGGCCTCGTAGTTGACCCTAAATGGTTGATTAGGGCTTCACACCTCTTAATCACTTGATAATTCACTAATTTGTGATTAATAAGGCTTAATCATGATTAAGCAGTCCTAATCTAATTTGGGATTTTAGTCCCACATGCACCAAAATAAAATTTTCTCCCTAAAGGAAAACTATTAAAATGGTACACCTCATTCCTTTATATTTTAAACCATGCTTTGATTTGCATCCCATATAATAAATATGATATATAGCCAAGTTCAATCCTTGCTTAAATCCTTCGATGCGCTTATTAGATGGATATCCAAAATGACCAAGTAGTCATTAGGAGAGGTCATTCACCTTGTTTGGAGTAGCAACCATAACCATTTTATTCCCCTCTTAAGTCTATTTAGGCCCATGTTAGGTAATTCAAGCATATTAGTAGGCATGTTTAGTTATATTTTGTATTGTTTTCATACTAGTTAAGCATTCTTTTAAGCTTCTATCTTAATGTTATTGGCTAACTTTCCTTCATCCTTCCTTATTTTGTGCCTCATCTAATTTTTCCACTTTTCAGGCACTCAAAATTATCTAGAAATGGCTTCATCAGATAGAGAATTTTCTCACCTTTCCAGAAAGGTAAAATTTTCCTTCTAACTCCTCGTATTTTGCAAGTTATGGCTCGACAGTGGAGTTTTTGAGGGAAATTTTCCTTGGGAAGGCCCAACCAATAGGAATGTGCCACGTGGTGGCGTGGAATGGTGGGTCAATGGAGGTAAGTTGGAAAAATTGCCAAGGAGTGGGCGGGGCGCAAAGGAAAAAATTTTTTCCCGCGGGCCCGCCAAGGAGAAGGAAAAGAAATGGTTTGAACCCGCGAACGAATGAGAATGTGCCACATGGCGGGAGAGATCAAACCGGTGGGGGTAAGTTGAAAAAGTGGTTAAAAAAGGCGCAAAAGAAAATTTTTTCCCACAGGCCCATAGAGGAAAGAAAGTTGATTAAGGCCCATGCACCAAATCAAAGTGTGCCACGTGTCCATGAAACCGGTGGGAGTCGAGGGGCAGAGTAAATTTTGGATTTTTGCCAAAGTAGTAGAAGGCGCAAAGGAAAAATTGGCCCGCAAGCCCGCCAAGGAGGAAATGGAAATTTTGGTTAAATCCCCGTGGACTAATGGGAGGATGACACATGTCCTATTCTCGGTGGAGGTCGGGGGCATGGGAGAATTTGGAAATTTTCCAAAGTGGTCAAAAAGGCAAAAAAGGAAAATTTGGAGCACGTGCCCATGCCCAGAGGAAATAAATAAGGTGGTGACAAATCAAAGTGTCCATGTGGCTAATGTGGGGGGCGCAGAGGAATTTTGGAATTTTTTCCAAAATTCAAAAAGTGTAAAATGGCCATTTGAACCCATGGACCAATGGGAATGTGCCACGTGGTAGCAGAGTGGTGGGGTGCATGGAGATTTTTGGGGAATTTTTCCCAAATTCAAAAAAGGGGAAAAATTTTAGGTTTCGGCCCACCGACCCGATTTTTGCCCCATTTTTCCCTAAATCTTCAGAGGGGCATATCTTTCAATCCAGAGCTCATTTTTTTCTCAATTTTGGTGTCATTGGAAAGCTATTGAAGTCCTCTACATGATGGAATCTTCAATTTTGTTTTTTGGTGGAGTTTAGTGAGAGAAAAATGAGAAAAACACCTTTGGCATGGGGAAAAGAGCAGAACCACATTCAACCACCATTTTTAATGCAGTATGGCTTCCATTCTTCTCCAGCATGGTCAAAAATCTTGGGAATGAACTTTTAAGGGTACCCATGCTATTTTGATGGATCTGGTTGGTGGTTGAATCATTCATTTCAATTTTTCCCATGTTTCTCCTTCCTAAACTCGAGTTTTCATTGTTAAAAGCCAAATTTGGCTCATTTGTAAAGGGTTGGACATTTTTTTATGTTCTGCAGGCTCCCTCCTTCACCCTGAAAAAGTGAATTTGTGGAATATCAGACCTTTTTTTTAGGACTACAACATGTTTTTTACCTCCTTGTTGTAATGCACTGTATTTAAAAATGGAAATGACAATGCAAGCTCTGTGAATGAATTTTCAATCCTTTCTTGTGTTGTTTGCTCTATCCTAATCCTTCATTACAATTTTAGCAATTTGTGCATGATTTGTGTTGCATTTTTATAATCTGTGTCAATCTTGTACAAAATAGATGTTCACCACTCCTTTGGTGTATCACCTTGTCAGTTTAGTTTTATCTTCTTTTCTTTCTATCCTTGTCTCCTTGGCAGAATTAGAGTAGAATTTTGAGTTAAACCTCTACAAATTTCATGCATACATCTGATCAGAGGAGTAGAGGAACCAACCTTCAATGGAGAGTTTTTTTCCCATTTTTGCAAGTCCCACACTTGGGGAAAAGATTCCATGTTGTGTAATCACACTAAATGACCCAATTCTCACTTGCAGATCTAAAGGTCATTTAGGGGGTGCTGCTGATTTGCACTAATAGTTTTGGCATGCACCCGGTGGGACCTTAGAGGTCTTCATCTTCATTACAACAAAGTTGATGTGCATTTTTTGTAAGTTTCTTGCTTAAAAGAGCCCTGATTTACACATCTGGCGACTCCAAAGAGATAAAATCAACTGGTTTCAGTAGTCCAAGTCTGAAGATTCATGAGAAGGATCCAAACAAGGTCAAGGGCCAGAGAGGAGGGATTTTCTGAGTATCTACAGTTATCCCCAGAAGAAGAGAGAGAGGGAAGAAGAATTCAAAGGTCTCCATCTCCACCAAACAAAACTCTATCAACTCCTCCACCTGGTAGACCTTTCACCCAATCAACAAGGGTTCTCAAGCCAATCAGAATGGCACAACACAACCCTTATGTCAACTTCACTGCAGCAGCCCACTTGCTCTCAATGCACAAAACCTAGTTCCAGTTACAGCATTAAGAACATCCCATACTTTACTGGGGAAAATCAGACCACTCCTGGTGATCATGTCAAAGACATTGCTAATGTTTGTGCAATCCATGAGATTGTTGAGATGTAAATTACTATCAAATTGTTGGCATCTTCATTCAAAGGGAAAGCCTTGCAATGGTTCAGAGCCTTGGGGTAGGCTCTATCCAAAATTGGAACCAGTTGTGCATAGCTCTCCATGAGCAGTTTGGAGAAAAGGGAGATAATTTTTCTCTATTGGAACAACTGACAACTATCAAGAGAGCTCCCAATGAGCAACTGCTAATAGACTTCAATTTCAGATTTCAAAGGACATGGGATAGAATCCTAGTGACAATAAGGCCAACAACTGAAGGTGCTTTCTTATACTATCTCAAAGCTTTAAATTCTGATATTTCTATGTTAATCCAATCCATGGAGGTGTAAATATACCTGCAGCTTATAGCATCACCATTAGGGCTGAGAATTGTTTGATCCAAGCTGGTAAACTGGCACCTAGGCCTCCCATGCCCTTATATCCAAACTTGGAAAACCCAAGCACTAGTCAAGCACCTACTTTAGCTCCTATTCCCACTCCTAGAAATCAGAGTTCAAATGAAACTTCTACTTCATCCTCTAGTGCCTCAAATGAACTTCAAGAAGTCATGAAACAATTACAAAATTTAGGCAATGAGCTGGTTACACTCAAGAGGCAACAAGCCCAAAGTTTTAGACCTTCTTATCAGTCTCAAACTCAGCCTAATAGGCAACCATATCAGCCTAATAGGCCACCCAATCCAGCTACAAATCAAAATCAAGTAAGGCCTCCTACCAATAGACCATTTCTACCCTATAACCCCAATGTTGCATCTACCTCTAAAGCCTTAGTGCCAGTACAAAATAATATAGCTCAAGAGTATGATTGGTGTTTCCCATGCAATGAACCTCACAACTAGTCTATGTGCTTCAATGGTGCTTTGAACCAAGCTTTGATGGTGACAAAAATTGGCATAGAGAGTGAGGTGAGTCAAGAAACAAACCAACAACAAGGAACATCTCAACAAAATACAACTCCAAATGAGACTACACTTGTGAATTGGCAGTCAAGATTTTTGTGGTATGAATCAAACAATTTCTCATAATGTAGCAGCTAACACATGGTCAAAGAAGAGGAATATTGGTGAAGGGAAGTCATTAGCTCCAGGTGATCCACAACCTTCCATCACTCCACAAAGTGTTGGCAAGCAAAATGCAGTTCCAAATGTGCAAGGACAGCCCAAGCCACCTTCTAGACCAGCTCAAATGCCAGCTGTTGCAGCCCATGTACAAGAAAAGAATGTGCAAGCTAAGGGGCAGAAAAGAGATGTTTCATCCCCATTTAACATCATTGAACAAATGAAGAAGACAAATGTGAATATATCTATGTGGGAATCACTATCCATCCTAGGCCAAAGGGATCTACTACAAGCTGCCATGAAGAATTGGTCAACTTCAAATCAACAAGCTCATATGCAAGAGAAGGTACTCACAAATGCTGCTCAGCCTGAGGGGAAGCTTGGAGGACAACAAGGTAAAGTTTTGAAGCCCCCTCCATTCTATGTTTCATTGATCATTGGGGATAAACTAGTACACAATTGTATGATTGATTCTGGGGCAAGTAGTTCTGTGATGCCCAAGCAAATAGCTGATCAGCTAGGCCTCCAATATGAAGTCATATCCAAAGGGGTGGTGCAACTGGATGGGACAACAAAAAAAAGTAGGGGGGTAATTAAATATTTGAGCCTCACTTTGCATGCATGCCCCAATGTCACTATTTTGCAAGATGTGTCAATGATAGATTTACCACCACTTTTTTCCCTATGTTTGTCAAGGGATTTCATAGCTAGAATTGAGGCTATTTATCTACTGATTGGTCACACATGTTGTTTCGACCAGATATGGAACTAAGGCCACAATCAGGTCTGAACCTATTGCAAAATTTCACATTGAGCCTCATACTCCAAGCCCAATCAATGCCAACTGTTCAACATTTGATCAAGAGGATTATCCAGGCACAAATGATGAAGCTAACACCAAAGTTGAAGCATCCCATATTTGACTCTTGATGAATGGGAAAGCAAGGTACATGCTTTTTATCCCTACAAGGAAATAGAGGAATCTGAACTAGGAGTTTATTACATGCATGAAGAAAATCAGCCTATTCCTAACATCACCAAGCCAGACCATAAAGATGACAATGAGGTATGGCAGCTATTCTTTGATGGATCAAGAAGTAGACAAGGTGCAGGGGGAGCTATGCTTGTTTCACCTCAAGGCATTAAGTATTATTCAGCTTTTAGATTTCAGTTTGCATGTTCTAACAACACTGCTGAATATGAAGCTTTGATACATGGATTGCATTGGTCAAGAAAGAGAGGTATCAAAAACTTACAAGTCTTTGGTGATAGTGAGCTGATTGTTAATCAAGTTAAAGGACAACATGCTGCCAAAATGACCTACTCAAGAGTTATAAGAATAGGGTGTGGGACCTCATTGAGGATTTTGAAGGCTTTGGCATCAACTCCATCCCTAGGAAAGAAAACCAAGCTGCTGATAGGCTTGCAGCAGTTGGAGCAGCCTTTGATGTTGTGGAGAGTATCAAGGAAGATAAAGTGCAGCCAAACATTCATGTGATTGTAAGGCCATCAGTGCCAGATAAATAATGTAAGTTGGCAAGTGTTTGAAAGTGACCAACAAATCATCAATTTCTTGTAAGAAGAAGTTGAGTTCTCAGCCAAAAATTAGGAAAAGTTAGAACAACAATATGGTGATCAAGTGGTACAACTGAGAACCAACAAACTACCAAAAGGACTTGTCACTTTGGAGTCCATCTTTAATCCTAATGATCAATTTAGGAAGGAGAAAGAAAACATCCAAGTCAAGGGAGAAGATTCAGTGCCCATCTCAATGGGAGAAGGCAAATCACTTCAAATTGGTAAAGTGGCAACCAAGCAAGAAAGGTATGAGTTCATGCAACTTTTCCAAGAGTTCCCAGATATATTTTCTTGAGCTATGAAGACTTGAGAGGTTTCAATCCCAAGCTAGCTCAACACACAATTGAATTAGATCCAAGTGCTAAACCCATCAAAAAAAACAAAGACCGGTCAATCCACACATGGAGCCTCTCATGAAGAAGGAATTGAATAAGTTAATAGAGGCAAGTATCATATTTCCCATCAAGCATTCAAGTTGGGTTAAAACTTGGTTCCAGTTAGAAAGAAGAGTGGAGAAATCAGATTGTGTGTAGACTTTAGAGATTTGAATAGAGCATCCCTCAAGGATCATTACCCACTTCCTTCTATGGAGCAGATTTTGCAAGTTGTTGCTGGCTCTGAGAGGTTTTCATTGCTAGATGGTTATTCAGGGTATAATCAGATCATGGTAAAGGAGGATGATCAGTTCAAAACAGCCTTCACCACCAAATGGGGAACCTATGCATATAGGAAAATGCCATTTGGGTTGTCTAACACCGAGCTACCTTCCAAAGGGAAATGGATATGGCGTTCAAGGGATTGATCAAAAAATAGTGCTGATATACCTAGATGATATTACTATATTTTCTAAAAGTGCAGCAGATCATCTCTTTCATTTGAGACAAGTGTTCCAAAGATGTAGAAGATTTGGGGTATCCTTGAATCCCAAAAAATGTATTTTCCTAGCTCATGAAGGAAAGCTCCTAGGCCACATTGTTTCCAAAGAGGGATTAGCAATTGATCCAGAGAGGGTTGAAGCAATAAAAGCACTACCATTACCAAGTCACAAGAAGGCCCTTCAAAGTTTCTTGGGAAGAATCAATTTTGTTCGAAGGTTTGTTCCAGACTTTGCAGCCCTTGTCAAGCCAATAACTATGATGTTGAAGAAAAGTATGGCTTTCAAATGGATAAATGAAGGTAAGGAAAGTTTTGAGGCAATCAAAGAGGCTATCTCACAAGCTCCAACTCTCATTAACCCATATTTCTCTAAGGATTTTATCCTTTATGCATTTGGCGGTGATGATACAATTTCTACAATTTTAGTACAACAAAACAAAGAAAATGCAGAGCAGCCAATTGCCTTCTTTAGCCAAAGCTTGGAGGACTATGAGGTGAGGTATTCCTTTCATTGAGAAGCATGTTCTTGTAGTGATTAGGAGCTTGAAGAAATTTAAGCATCTAGTTTCAAACAACAAGGTTCAACTGCTGGTTTCTCATGTGGGAGTTAAGGACTTCCTCCTCAACAAAGACCTAAATGAAAAACATGCAGGTGGATTACTCATGTCATGGAGTATGACATTGAGATCAAAGTCACCAAGCTGGTCCGAGGAAAGGGATTGTGTGAGCAGCTGGTCTTGAGAAAATCAATGGAAGCAAGCAATGGGAAGGATGTTGTTTTGGCATTGTAAGACAACCAAGAACAAAGAGGTGTTCAAGAAGAGAATGGTGGTATGCTCACTCCTTGTTGGACCCAAGACATAATGCACTTCTTACAAATAGGCCTATGCCCTCCAGAGATGAACAAAACCAAGAGAAGACACTTCAGATTGCAGGCTATTCCATATGCACTTGTTGATGGTGTCTTGTTCAAAAAGGATATAAATGGAGTGCTGCTGAGATGCATTGGGACAAATCAAATTAAGAGAATGTTAGAAGAGTTCCATGGTGGATCAGCTGGGGGTCATTTTTCTCCAAGAGTGACAACCCTCAAGATTATGAAGGCTGGCTATTATTGGCCCAAGGTGTTTAGTGATTGTTATGCATGGATCAAGAGGTGCAAAAATTGTGCATTCTTCACAGGCAAGGAAAGATTAGCAGCCCTTCCATTGCACCCAATTTCAGTTGACCAGCCATTCATGCAATGGGGTTTGGACTTCATTGAGTCATTAACCCAAACTCAAGCCAAGGACACAAGTGGATTCTAACAGCAACATGACTACTTCACCAAATGGACTGAGGTGGTGGCACTCAAAGAGGCAAATGAATCTAGCATTCTAGACTTCTATGAGGGGATAGTAACCAGATTTGGTATACCTACCACTATAATATCAGATAATGCATTGGAATTCATAGGATCAAAGGTAACTAAATGGGCTGTTAAGAATGGGATCTATCTAGAGCACTTCATCAAATTATTACCCTCAAGGTAATGGCCAAGCTGAGTCTACCAACAAGAACCTATTAAAGATCATCAAGAGGACTCTTGATGAAAATCAAGAGGACTTGGCACACTAAACTTAAATCAGCCTTATGGGCTGATAGGATAACTCCCAAGAGATCCACCGGTAACTCTCCATTCAGACTTGTTTATGGAAGAGAGGCAATCTTGCCTATGTCACTTGAGTTGCCAACATTGGAACTCATGAAGCAATTGGAATTGTTGGAGTTTGAACCCATGGAGGTTAGATATGCAGAATTGATGGAACTCCAAGAAATCAGAGAGCATGCAGCCCAAACAATGGAGAAGGACCAAGCCTTGATCAAGAGAACCTTTGATAGGAAAGCTAAGGCTAGAACCTTCCAAGTTGGAGATTTAGTGTTGAAATGGGATGCAGACCGAGAAAAGCCAGAAGGCATTCAAAGTTTGATGCCATTTGGAGTGGCCCCTACATGGTCACAAAATGTAAGAACAACAATGCCTTCCAATTGTCTACATTGGATGGTGAAGAACTACAGATTCCAGTTAATGGAATCCATCTAAAGCATTGCTACTAGAAGGGAAACTCCTCACCTTGTACATATTAGCTTAGATTTTCATTCCTCCAAGTGCTTGTGCACATTGTTTTGTTGTAGCTTAGTTTTACATTTCCCTAAGTGCTTTGGCACAAGCTTTGTTGTCCCAAGGATGCATCTTTAGGCCATGTTCCAGATCAAGTGATGTTCTACTCTCACAATCTTCTTTCTAGAAATTTTCTAATGAGTTGAGAGTACCAAGCAGTTAAGTTGATGACTCCATTGCCCAATGGATTGCTTCAGGAAGCTGGTCACTTCATCCAACAGGTAGATGACCCCTCTGAGTCACCAAAATTGTTATCCAAAATAAGCCCCTTGCTTATTTTGGCTAACTTTCTTCATTCCTTCCTTCCTTGTGCCTCAGTCAAATTTTTCCACTTTTTAGGCACTCAAAATTATCTAGAAATGGCTTCATCAGATAGAGAATTTTCTCACCTTTCCATAAAAGGTAAAATTTTCCTTCTAACTCCTCGTATTTTGCAAGTTATGGCTCGATGGAGTTTTTGAGGGAAATTTTCCCTGAAGGCCCGCAACCAATAGGAATGTGCCACGTGGCGTGGAATGGCGGGTCAGTGGAGGTAAGTTGGAAAAAATCACCAAGGAGTGGGTGGGGTGCAAAGGAAAAATTTTTTCCCATGGGCCCACAAGGAGAAGGAAAAGAAATGGTTTGAACCCACGCCGGAAAAATGAGAATGTGCCATGGTGGCAGAGTCGAGATCGACCGGTGGGGGGTAAGTTGAAAAAGTGGTCAAAAATGCGCAAAGGAAAAAAATTTGCCCACGGCCCACAAAGGAAAGAAAAGAAAGGCCCAAGGCCAAATCAAATGTGTGCCACATGTCCATGAAACTAGGGGAGTCGAGGGGGGAGTAAATTTTGGCTTTTTTCCAAAAATAGTAAAAAGGGCACAAAGGAAAAAAATTGGCCCACAGCCCACCAAGGAGGAAATGAAAATTTTGGTTAAATCCCCATAAGTGAATAATGGGAGGGATGACACATGTCCTATTCTCAATGGTGAGGTCGGGGCATGGGGAGAATTTGGAAATTTTCCAAAGTGTTCAAAAGGCGCAAAGGAAAATTTTTCCCATGGCCCAGGAGAAAAGAAAATTGATTCAGGCCCACACCAAATCAAAGTGTGGTGACACATGTCTCGGAATGGCGAGCGCGAGAAAATTTTGGAATTTTTTCCAAAATTCAAAAAAGGCGTAAAATGGCCATTTGAACCCGTGGACCAATGGGAAAGTGCCATGTGGCAGTGGAGGGTGGGGCATGGAGATTTTTGGGGAATTTTTCCCAAATTCAAAAAAGGGGAAAATTTTAGGTTTCGGCCCGCCGACCCGATTTTTGCCCCAGTTTTTCCCTAAATCTTCAGAGGGGCATATCTTTCGATCCAGAGCTCAGTTTTTCTCAATTTTGGTGTCATTGGAAAGCTATTGAAGTCCTCTACATGATGGAATCTTCAATTTTGTTTTTTGGTGGAGTTTAGTGAGAGAAAAATGAGAAAAACACCTTTGCATGGGGAAAAGAGCAGAACCGACATTCAACCACCATTTTTAATGCAGTATGGCTTCCATTCTTCTCCAGCATGGTCAAAAATCTTGGGGAATGAACTTTTAAGGGTACCCATGCTATTTTGATGGATCTAGTCATGGTGGTTGAATCATTCATTTCATTTTTCCCGCGTTTCTCCTTCCTGAACTCGGGTTTTCATTGTTAAAAGCCAGATTTGGCTCATTTGTAAAGGGTTGACATTTTTTTATGTTCTGCAGTAGCTCCCTCCTTCACCCTGGCAAGTGAATTTGTGGAATATCGACCTTTTTAGGACTAAACATGTTTTTACCTCCTCTATTGTAATGCACTCGTATTTAAAAATGGAAATGACAATGCAAGCTCATGAATGAATTTTCAATCCTTTCTTGTGTTGTTTTCTCTATCCTGATCCTTCATTACAATTTTAGCAATTTGTGCATGATTGTGTTGCATTTTTATAATCTTGTGTCAATCTACAGAAATAGATGTTCACCACTCCTTTGGTGTATCACCTTGTTAGTTTAGTTTTATCTTCTTTTCTTTCTATCCTTGTCTCCTTGGTAGAATTAGAGTAGAATTTTGAGTTAAACCTCTACAAATTTCATGCATACATCTGATCAAAGGAGTAGAGGAACCAACCTTCAATCTGGAGAGTTTTTTCCCATTTTTACAAGTCCCACACTTGGGGAAAAGATTCCATGTTGTGCAATCACACTAAATGACCCAGTTATATCATATTTTTCAACATCAATTATTTTTACAAGGGGGCATGAACACGCTCGCTATTACAAGTCCAGTATTAAAACAGGACACCGCTTCTCTCGAAGTGTACATGTTAGCTTGTCTTTTTAATCTATAGTAATTTTTTCAACGGGGAGTGCAAGCATTGATACACGTGTGCACATGTTGACCCCAGGGGGCACGTAGGTGTTTCTATATAATTTTTTCCTACAAACTCAAAGTTTCCATTTTTTGGTTTGTAGGATTTGAGGGATAATTTTCTAAGAGGTTTTTAGATGTTATTTTTGTCAATTTCATATATTTAGAGTAATTTTTCTTATAATATCACTTAGGGTTTGAAGTAATTAATCTTATTTCCATGCTTTGTATGAGTTTGGATTAAGGTGTGTATAATTTTCTCTTAACACTCCTTGTGATCTAGAGAATCAAAAGCATTCTTAAACCTTATTTTGTTATCATTAGAGTAAGTAGGAAATTTTTTGTGTGAATCATTTTTGTCTTTTTTAAATGTTTTTACATTTGGTATTAGAGTGGTAACACTTGGGATTCATAGCTAAATAACTAGGCTAGAATTTCGGTATGCTCTTGCTTGTACCTAGTGTGATCTTGGGAATCAAAATAATTTTACTATTTTCATTAAAAATCACTTGGATGAATTGGGAATAAACCTTGTTTTTGTAAAATTTGATAATAGTTAGTTGATTTACAAAATTTTCATTTAAGGTTATTTTCTTATGATATCATGTGAATCTATTTTGAAACTACTAACCATTTCCTAGGAAGGACCTAGTGCTATTCAAAGAAAGGAAGACCTAAAAAAATTCTAACTACATGTGTGATTGTAGGTTGCCAAAAGGAGTAAAAAAAAAAAAACCACATTAAGTCTAAAAGATTAAAAAATACACCACAATCATCACATTATATTTAGTTTACAGGTTTCATTTAAGAGCTATGACTCGTCCACTCAACTAGGACATAACCCTTTTGGTAAAATCCTTAAGCTAAAACAATGGGGGTGGTCTAGGAACCCTAAAGTAGTTCATGCAAGAGGTAACCTTGTGAATGAAATAGGAAAGTTCTTCACACTACTCGACTTGTCTAGTGCACCTTGGTTAGATTAGCATCGAAGATATCTATATCACGGCCCCAGTGAAAGTATAGCTAAATGCACTTCGGTGCTCATTATAATGAAGGGGGTAAATTAAAGTTGAGATACCCCTCAATTAGTCAATAAAAATTTTGGATGAATTGAGCTCACTCATAAATATATTGACACCTAGAGAGAGAACCACCTAGGATGATTGTTGGCTTAGAGCCATTGTTTTTGTCTTAGATAGTATATTTGTGGAGAGCTTTCTCACAGAGTGACAAATTTCCCCATGTTAGATTCAAACTCTTGTTTTTGGAACAAGCGAAAAAATTTCTTAAATCAAAACCACATGATTTTCATCATGAAATCTACTTAGTGTCATTTTGTCCTAGTTTTTCACTTATCTTAAGACAAGGCGAAACTCTTCCAAAATAACACCAAGTTTATTTCAACACCACTTAATCTACACCCTTATTTTACTATTTCCCATTTTTGGAGAAAATTAAACAACATATATGGATACTATTGGTGCAATTTCTAGGTTTGCACGCTTTTCCTTAATTTCCATGTTCCATTTTTTCTCCAAAAATGTTCATTTGTTCTATCTGGTGGCCTGTAATTCATGTTTTCCATTTGAATGCATTGAAAGTGCCCTCATATTTCCCTAAATTGAAGAAAAATCCAAGTTTCCCCTTTGTTGTGCCCTAATTTTTTCATTTACACGGATGTGTCATTTTTTTCTTTGCCCTAATTGTGAAGAAATTTGAAATAGAAATCTGAGTTATTTGTTGCTAAAATCCTAATCCCTAGGCCTAAACCATTGTGAAATCATGATTCATTGGATTCAAAATGGAAAAATATGCCTTCCTTATGAATTTTTTCGATTTCTAGGGCATCCCCGCATTTTTACATTTTGACGGGCATACGGGTGTCATCTGCCCATCAAAATTATCCTTGCATGTTATCGCTAATGTGGCAGGTTGCTATTGGCCGGGAGCGGTCGGGAAAATATTACAACTTGTCATTTTTTGACTTTTAGCAAAAGGAAAATTTTACTCCGCGGCCCCGCATTTTTGCTATAGTAGTATGCCTACGTGGCATGATTTGATTGGTCAGATGGACCGGTGGGTGGCGGGGGTCACTTAGAATTTTTCTTCAATTTTGGAAAAATTCTCAATGTCAATTTTTGACCCGAGGGCCCACGCCCAATGGGAAGTGGACACGTGTCCAGGGAGGTCAAACGGAAAAGAGGGGACTTAGAAAAATTTGAAGTTTTTGGCTTCAAAATGCTAGAGGAAAATTTTGGCCCGAGAGCCCACAACGAATGGAAGGTGACACGTGGCACAGGAGGGTCGGGTAGGTGGAGGAGGGACTTGAAAATTTTTATTATTTTTTCCTAGGATGCCAAGGTAAAATTTTGACCCAAAGGCCCACCTCCAATAAGAAGTGGACATGTGTCCAGGAAAGTCAGGGGGACATGGAGGGGCGAGTTTGTGAGAATTTTGAAGTTTTAACTTCAAAATGCTAAAATCAATTTGTTGCCCGAAGGCCCGCGAAATTTAAAATTTGGCCCGAGATCCCTTGCAACAAATAGGAAGAGGACACGTGTCCCGGATTTGGCGGAGATTTGGAGCGCGGAAGAAATGTTGGAAAATTTACAAACTTTGGCGAGAAATTTCAAAGGGAAAAATGAACCCGTAGAAAATTTGGAGGTGTCTCCCCACAGCCAATTAGGGGGAGACACGTGGCACTATTCAAAAGTTAAAAAGGGAAGCTCAGGCTCGAAGAGGATTTTGTGCTCATGGAGGAATGAAGGAAAAAATGAGGGGTTGGCTCTGTAGCGAATGGGAGACTACCACGTGGCGGAGGAAGTAGCGGGCATTCGGGCCCATGGAGGTTCTCAAGGAAATTTTCCTTTTTTCACAAAAGGAGCAAAAATTTTATTTTGGCCTCGTGGATCTTGGTAGGTTCCACCTAGGACACGTGGTGTGTCCAGAGGGCATGTGGGAAAATTTTCAAAATTTTCCGAGGTTAAAAAGGTTTAAAATGCATTTTTAAGGTTGGATGCCCGGTCCAATGGTATTTGGACATGTGTCCACCTTATCCAAAAGTCAAAGAAGATATTTTTGAGCCTACATGTCGAATCTCATCAAGACACGTGGAGGGCAGAAATTTAAAGTTGATTTTAAATCAATGGTTGCTGAGTGTTTTCATTTCTTACCGCCATTGGAGCTCCAAGATGCTTGGAATCGTCATTTTTACACCAAATTGCATGAAATTTTATATGAAATTGCATCCCCTTGACCTTCTGGATGCAATGGCATCATTCATTTGAGCTATTTCAGGTGCCCTATAGTGATTTTCATGAAATATTTTTCTTGGCCCGTGTAAAAACGTGAAAAGTGAAAAATTAAAGTTGCAGAGTTAAAAATGATGAGGAAAAGGGTGGAAAATGATTGCAAATGCATGCTGGCATGGTGGAATGACAAAAATGTGACCCTAGGATGGATAAGGATCCAAATCCATGCAATATTTTAAAATATTTGTGCATCTCTTGCATTTTGCGAGCTGTTTTACAGTTTTATATCATTTTTCATCAAATGGATAGGGTTTTGTAACAAATTTGATCCCTTTGGCATTTTCTTTGCTTGGGATGCAAGGATCCAAGCTGGCATAGGGTATATTATGTAATTTGGAGGCATTTTGTAAATTCTGTTGAGAATTTTGGAGAAAGAGAGAAGAATTTTCACGAGGAAAACTGGAAGAAGTCCATTTTCTTTTGGAGAAACTACCTGAGAGCCATTTTTTATTCCTGTTTGCATCAAATGTTCATCATGTTGAGTTGGTTTCAGTTGTAAAGCCATCAACAAGCTTTGAGATTGTCTAAATAACATTCCCTTGCTGATATATTTGATCAAATTCTTGGATTAATTGGTTTTATCTCTTGGCAAAGCTTGCATACACTTGTATTTCAGTATGTTTTCAATTTGTGTTTCATGCTCATGTTGCAATCTTGTGTTTGGGATATTTATTGGTCATACATTATCTCATTTCTCATAGAGGGTTTGAAGGAATCTACAATAATCCATTCAGAAGAGCATTCATTTGAGTGAAATCTATAAATTGAGGGTGTTTGTAAACCTTTGGGTGTACCTTAGGTCATGATCTAACAAGGGTTTCTAAATGATTCATTGATATTTTGCTTCAAGCCTTTGTGGCAAGTTATCAAAGTTTGTATGGAATAGTGCAGATTTGGGCATCCATGTGTGTACACATCCTGGTTGAAAGAGCACTTAAAATTCATTGAAACATATTTTTGTTTAGGTGTTGCAATTCATTTGTAAAGCTTCCCAAAGAAGGTGATGATTTCTAGCTACTCTTATCCCAACATCTCTCATCAAAATTTCATTTTAAACTAACTCGTCCTACCTACAATACCCCTACATTTGCATTGTGTGTCCATAAAATAATTCAATCCTTTCACTAAAATGCACAAATTTGATCAAGGTTTTATCATGTCTTTAGCAACTCTAGTTTTGTTTTGAAAACATTTCCATCATTTAGTAGTGACAACTCCTTCTATTTTGTATAATGGATACTTGATCATGTTTTCACAAAGCCTCTTCCATATCATATGCAAAATGTAAGGATATATCCATTTCCTTACCATATAAGGGTTGTAATTTAGGTTCTCTTGCCTTGGTTGAAAGGCACAACCTAAAATAGTGAGGGTTAGATCAAAACCCTCTTGAAGGTGCTATCCACTCCCTCAATTCTTAAATGCAAACAAGTAGATAAGTGTGCTTCCCACTGGCTACAAACGACATACAAAACACCTATCTATCCTTGAGTGTCTTGTCCAAATTTATGATTCTGTCCAAGTTATGAAGGAGAGTAAAATTGGATACCAACAGATACCGCTAGATATCATGTGTCCACCACTTTTGTATTCTACTTGTGTAACTAGGTTGCATGTGTCTGAGTATAAGTGTTGAAATTGTGCATGCTACGTACTCATGATCTAGTAGGCCACCTTGTCTCAATAATCAATATTTGAGGCTTATTATCATTGTACTTAGGAGATTTCATCCTTTTCCTCTTTTGAGTTGTTACACCGCCCACATTCTAGCCATATAATTGAGAAATTTACACCTTGTTTCCATTGTGAAATTAGGCCTAAATCTCTATATTGTAGAGTTATGATGTTTGCACACATAACAATTTATTTTTATACTTAGACGTAATTTATACATGCTAACTTTGTCTTGATTTTTGTGAGTGTTAATAATACATTGTTAGCATTGCAAATAACATCATTTTGACACTATAAATCTTGTTTTCCCAAAAGCTTGGTTCATGTGTCAAAATAGGGTCGTTATGTTGCTCACATTGTTATCATCCATTTTACGAGACTTGGACTTTGTTAGTGTTTAGAAACTAGTTTTTAGTATATCCTATTAGAAGATCGCATCAACACTCTCTTATCATTTAGGCCTTGTTTGTTGCAAACTTGACCTAACTAGTGATGTTGTGTTGTCACTATTTGGTTGCTAACCTATGTAGATGAAATCTTAGAGAATAAACTATTAGGTGTAAAGAAAATTTTGAGTGGTGTACGTCATTGTATTATTATAAAGAAAACTTGTGTCGTATATTACCTTGCTAGGGTAGCTTGTTCATTATTCTTTAGTTCATATGTTTGTTTTGACCTATCGGTTTTGTGGCTATTCTATAGTCACCTTATTTTAACAACTTAGGGTCATTACACTACATAAGTTTGACTAGGGTCCCTTGTTAATAAACCTTAGTGGGAACATTTCACATTATACTATTCTAATAAATTCCTACTACAAGAATGGGATCACGAAAGTTGGTAGAAAATATATTTGGAGGTGACAACCCTATTTTAGAGGATAATATCATGGTTTACCATAGTGGTGGAGAGGAAGAGTCTCCTCGTGCAGATGCGAACTTCATTCCGTCCATTTTGATGACTACTTTTTCATAACAAATATGAAATTCTTATGCGGGTTGTAGAACTAGGAGCCAAATTACCCTCCATAGTAGACCCTTCTCTTATCATCGACATGATTCAGGGAGAAGAAGAAGTAGACCTCCCTCATCACACTCTTAATGAAATTTTAAATCGAGGTCATGCCTATACTTCGCATGCCAAAATAATGAGGAGATATCATTTGAAAATGATGGAGACTATTGTTTTCCTTGTATTAAAATTTGTTGTGAATACCATGAAGAACATGTTCATCATGCACAACCTCCTCCTAACGTAGATCATCATGAAATACCTATTAAAGAGGTTACGTTAGAACAATGGTTCCAAGCCATCACTTGTCAATTGGAAAGTTTGGTTGCACATATACAAGAGGAAAAACCAAAAGTTTTGAAATAAACAATACTAAAGGCAAAACCTAAAGCTTTTTTTTTTTTTTTTATGAATTCTCAATAAACACTCCTCAACGGAGGCACAAAGAGATCCTTATTAAGATATTATCACAAAAACTAGGGTGGTCATACACCTAGGCCTAACCTACACTCACACCCAAAAAGATCCACTTTTTAATCAAGAGTGTTCAACAATGAATAACACCCTTCAATCGTTACAAGAGGGCCCAACCGGCAGCAATAACACGTATCGGTTCGATGAGTTATGTCCTTACCCATTTGAAAAATCCATGTTGTAGGTACCCTTCCCAAGACATTTTGATTTTCTAAAATTTTGTAAATATAAGGGAAAAGGTGACCCTCGTGATCATATAAAATTTTTCTATTTGGCATGTCAAGAGGTGGCATTCAGCGACAATTATCTTATGTGCTTGTTTCCACAAAATTTAGGAGCAATGACGCTAGAATGGTTTGTACATATCCCTAAGGGATCCATATCAACAAGGCTAGAACTAGTAGATATTTTTGTATGAAACTTCTCTTTCAATATAGAAAATGAAAGTACCATGTTAGATCTCTGCAATGCCAAGCAACAAAATAATGAAAACTTCGTTTCTTTTTTACAAAGATGGAGAGGGTTAGCTAGTCAATTTCCTTGCTCCCTACCCGAAAAGTAGATGATAGGCATATTTTTTCCCAACCTCCATCCATACATTACATTTCACTTGCAAATGAATTGTGGTAACACGTTCAAGAGGTAATAGAAAAAGGGAGTCAAATTGAAAAGGCTTTGTTAGCTAGGGGACTCTAAAACCTTTCTCCCGCGAACACAATGATTATAAATCTAACGATAAAAAAGTATTCCTAATTTAAACAAAAATGTCATTAGTGATGGGATAGTAGACTCTCAACAGGTTCAAAGGGTAATCCACCTACCATTTGAAACTTTCAAAGGGTAATGCACCTACCGAGTGTAACATCTTTGACAAACTGTTACTCTAATTTTATTTCCTCTTGATATTACAAACTTTGACATGTTGTTTATCTTAGGAAGATGTACTCTTATGAATTTTTGAAATCATGTTTGCAATGGATAAATTATTGATGTGAAGAGATTCATTTTTTTGTGATTCTTCTTACTAGAAAACAAGGCCATTTATCTTTTGGTACAACTTCAATTCATTTAAAGAAAAAGGATTTAGAGCTTATGTTTTTGTTGTCTTAACTCATTTTATGTTGAGGTAAGACCTTGGATCAATTCCATTGATCCAAGGTATGCTTCAGTTCTCCTTACCTGATTTGTCTGGCTGACTTGGAATTGTGAAATGGAAGCTAAAGTGGAACTAAGTTTTGTTTTGGTTATAAACTTAAAGGACCCGACTTCTGGTGTCCTTGTTTTGCATCATGTTGTAATCTGTTAGCCTAATCCTTCTTGTTAAATATTTATAATGTTGAATAGTGTAATAGGACTAAATACCTATTACTAAGCTATTAAGGTTAACACCTTGTCCTAAGTTATAATGTTCTATACTATTGGATTTCAACCTAAGGTGGCTAAGACCTACCTAGGACTTATTACTAAACTACAAAGGTGACACCCTAACCTAAGTTGGTATGGTTATGGTTGAGGAGTTTGGAAAAATCCTATGGAAAATAATATTTTCCTAAAGACTAAGGTTGAATCCTAACCTAAGGATAATCTAACCTAAACTAATACTAAGCTAAAAGGTACCTAAGGGCTACTTGGAAAGTGGTGAGTTGGTGGCGTCAATTTCTAAGGAATTTATGGGAATTGATTTTTGTATTTACATCTTTAAACTACCAGTTTTGGCGGAGGCATGGGGAGTTAGGGGGATGTCTAGCTGGCATCATCACTAAATGGATTCGCATGCATATTTTGAATTTAAAAGACTCAAAAAATTTGGATGGCGGTGGTGTGCAGAAATAAGCAGGAAACTAATAGTCCTTGCATTAAATAACATCAGTCGTGGTAAAGAAAATTCCTAGGAGAAGATGCAAGCAAATTTAGGAAGGGTTGTTTGGTCATTTGTTCTTTGTGATTTTTACTCTACATGAAGTTTTGGTTCTTCAAACCAGCAGTTCTATTTTTGATCCAATGATATTTTTGGCATCTCTAAGCTATTTTTGGATCTGGTGGAAGAATAAGAAGGGTAGAAAGTTGGAGTTGTGGAGGTCATTTTGGAAAAGGAGAGACTGTGGAGGCTCAGCTGGAAATATTCTACAAATCAATAGAATCTCTATCATGCATGATAGGATCTACCCATTAAGTTGTTATGCTTTTTCCTAAATGAATTCATTAAAAGAACTCTGCTCTTGGAAATAAATGAGTTTTTATGAGATGTTTATCTTTCAATCTTTCTTGTATTCTTCACTGTAATTTCTGCTTGAATTTACTGTTTGATGAAGATTTGATCTGGTTGTTTCTTTGTTGGAAAAATGAACGAATTTGGCTTTAACCATGTGTGAGCTAAATGTTGTCAATTCTTGTATACTTTTGTTGTCTGTGCAAAATGGTTTAAGGGAATGCACTGTTTGATAAAAAGATACATGAGATGGGTTGTTTTCCTTGTTAGGTGAAGGTATGAAATGCATTTTCTTTTTGTTAAGATTGAGATGATTTCAAATCCTTTCTTCATCTACTTGAACTATGCTTAAGTAGATAGTCTGATTCAATGTTGGGAGTCATTTTTGGTTGGAAAACAAATGTAACATGTTTTACTTCTTCTAGAGCTTGAGATATTATTGAATATTTCTATGTTTGGTTGAACTACGCTGGAAGGGATACATAGGATTCATTGTTTTGAGTCGTCCTTGTTGGAAATTAACAATAATCATGATTAACCCTATTGAGCGAAACATTTTGAGTCTTAGAAATCTGTCAGACTGTTATGGAAGAAGTATGTTTCAGTTTTGTTCTTCCTTTCTTGAGACTTGATAAAACATGTTTAGATTCTTCTTGAATTTGTTTGACTTTGTTTTTGTTTCTCACACATGTATGTTATGGGATGATTACTAATGAAATATATGGTTTTGGGATCTGAATGAATCCCCTAATATGATCTATTTGATGGTAGGGTTGAAAGTTACCCTGTTATCGTGATTTGAAAAGGTTTATCGAATTTGTTTATGCATCTTTTCTAAGTGAGATTTCAAGCTTCAGGAGTTACCTTATTGGTTCATCTTGTTAGATTTACTAGTTCCTTGCATTCAAGTTTGATGTTTTTATGATATTGTAGAGATGGGATATCTAAGTTGAACTATGGAATAGTTCAGTCTTGTCTATCTTAAGAAAATGGGTTGGAGCGTTACAGTTTTTTCTTCTCTTCTATCTTTGGTCTTCGGATGCCCGATTGAAGTCATGTCATCTTTGTTTTTTCCTCGTGGATGAATCTGGGTTGGGGTTTGACCTTCTTGAATTTGTATCATGTTCCATTGACTCTTGTGAAATAGGGAATCTAGGGTGACTTGAAGATAAGTTGAGATAGTCAAACTTGTATTCACGTATCTTCATTTATGTGTATTTTCCTTTGAAAATAAATCAGGACTGTTGAATGAAGATTTACTTCATCACTACTTTGTCTCTCTCTCTTAAATGGGAAAATTAGTGATATATATATATATAGACTGAATTTATTAATGAGGGATGAATTATAATTTTTAGTTTCCATTTGTGCTTATGTACTTTTGCTAACTTCATTCATTCATATAACTCCTGTTGGTCATAGTTTTCGCACTACTGTGGAAATTCTTGTTTGAATATTGAGAAAGCTTTATCTTCAGTCTCTAACTTACATGTTACAGTCGTATACCTTGATTCATTACCAATGTTTTTGTATATGGAAGATCTATTGATCGGATATGCCTCAGTCTTTTATTCTGATATGTATTTCTTTTCTTAGAAAAATAGTAATGAGATCCTATCTCATCCTTGTTGATGACACCCTTTCTCTCTTTTCTAAGTAAGGTATTCAATACTCTTTCTTATATGTCTAAAGGAATTTATTAGTTGTTCTCTCCCCTCTTGTTTATTCTTTCATTGTGTTACTCTTATGTTAGGAATAGTATAATTCAGTTGTATTGGTCTAGATGAAAAGGGTAGAGTGGATATTCGGAGGATCTATATTTATTTTCTTCTTCTTCCAAAATTCTTGATAAGGATGTAATGATTTTGATGTGTGACTACTTTCGGTGTAAGTAAATGGAATTTATACTTTACAAAACCTGTTGATGATAAACATAAAACTTAGGCTAGAGTTGGCTTTGAATTTGGATGTTGTATCTTAAATAACAAACTCTTATTTTAGGACGTTGATGATTCTTCCTAATGAGATTGAATGAGCTTGACCTTAGTTATTCTTTAATGAAGTATGTTAATGATGAGTATTGTGGATCATTGCTTCTTTAAAATAACTCTATTTTTGTGAATTATTAGAGTTAGTATCATTCTTTGATTTAGATTTAAATAATCAAGAAATGAACTATATATATCTATAGTAGGAATGTGATAAGTAATTTGGATGGATTATTACTTATCTGATTTAATTCCTTATGAAATCATTGACTCAAGGTTATTTTGATTACATCATGATCTTTACTTAATGTTAATGTGATTATCTCTTTTTTCTTCTTTTCATGACTGTTATTTCTTAAAATGTGTCTTCCTTTGATGTTTTAACTATTTCATAAAAGTAGAGTTCTATTTATGAAATAGTTAGTTGAAATCACATCGTTTTAATTCTTAGTACTTATCATTTTAATTTTTGCAGATGGACTTCGTAAGTGATAAAAGAAGACAAGTTATTTTATGAAGTCACTTTTTTTTACCTAAGACTGGATATTTTATGAGGAAATATGATTCATTATTGAAATGTATTGTAAGGGGAAAAGTTGTATTTCTTATTGAGTTTATTAATGTTGTTTGACATGAAAGATGTCTGAAATGATTGGACTTGTAAAGTGTGTATTTCACTTTGATGAATGGAAAAGATTGAGAGTTTACTTGTACTTGATGTGTCACTCCCTTTGTGCATTCTGTAAAGGGAATTGTAAGCTTATCTTATTCTTTCTTAATCATATTTGTTTTGAACCTTTTCAGTTTGACTTAAAATGAAATAGGTGGATAGGGAATTTAATACACTATCCCTTTATTAAATGCAACTTATCAAGTTGGCATTCATAGTTGATCATTTAACTAAGTCACTATGGTTTATTAATTGATGTTAATGGAAGTGAAAATTCATTATGATATCTTGTTTAAAGTAAGAGGTTACAATGAACCCTAATTCTTAACAAGAAAGAGGAAGATGAACTACCTCTTGATCAATACCTTCATTAATATAAGATAAGTGAAAAGTAAACATGAACACTTAATAAGTAGACTTCATCTCAATGAATTCTAACATAAAGGAATCTAATTTGGAACTTAATCAAACTAGGAATGGTTGAGTAAAATGAGTAAACCTTAATGTTTGTTTGTTGTTTCTGTTTTAAACAACTAAACCCTAAAGTAAGAAGTTGATTAAGAGGAAATCATAATGTTTCTGCAAAACATTAAAAACTCATTTATGGTTGGAAACCTTAGGGGTTAATTAAACTAGAATTCAGCAGGGCTGCTGTAATTAGTCTTTAATTATGGATAAATAATTAATTAATAACTTCTTTCTTGGGTGTGTACATCCATTGGATGTTGGAACATGCCAACTACAGTACTATACCTTCATTACGACTTGGGTCTTCATGAGGATATAGTATTGCAGTTGACATGTTGCAACTCAGACTTTATCTTAGTTAAACTCTAGGTCAGCTTAGAAGTATGATTTAAAATAGGGGATAACTCGCGATGACTTAGGATAACTAGACACACACAATCAACTTAGGTCGATTGAGTATGTCTATGTACCCTTAGTCACCACGAGTGGTTCTCTATACCAAACTATGTTGCTAACCTGGGTTAGGGTTAAACCTTGAACAAGTGGACTGACATGAGTCAATGAAGACCATTCTAGATAACAGATGAAGTGGGGTGAAGGACGTATTCCATTTGATGAGTATGCCATCTAGGAATATAAACATGAACAGTATGTGAAAATATTTGGCCAAAGTATCGTAAGTTGTTGGTTGTGTTTTCCTATGTCACCTAGTTTAAGAAGTGGGATTTTAGATGAATATTGGTAACAAATATTCAGATAGGCCTCTTAAATGAACACTTCAATACCTGGATAAGGGTAAAAGAACCAAGTATACTTAGTATACAATACATTGAGTTAACATGAGAGATTGGTAGTTCACTAAGTCATTTACAACTGCATATGGTTATCTTTTATGAGATTGATTAGCATGGAATGTGTGTTCTAAATTATGATTATTTAAAATAGAGAACATTTTTATTAAAAATTATCCTTCTTCTAAAATCTTAAAATGGGAATGTTACATCTTGGAATCATAGCTGAAGGTTGTAGCTCTTGGACATATTGTGTCCATAAATATGATAGAACTTAAATTATTTTGTTAATAGAAAATGTTTAGAACAAGAGGAAATATTGTAAACAACCCACCACCCGGTGGAGAAGCATTTACTACCCAAAAATGTGATGAGATCCTTGATGCCCTATTATACTATTGGTTTCTTAGATGTGTACCTGCATCTCAGATCTCTAAAAAGGGTTGAGCTATCTAAGACCAAAATGGAATTGTCCCCAAGTTATAGGACCTTGCGTGCTTGGGACGGATCTCCAGAGAAGGTTGGTTCCTCTACCTACCTCTAACGCATTCTTTGTTATTCTCTCTTGTTGAAAGATAATCCTAGACTAAACATGCCAAGGGACTAGGGATAGAAGGATGTGTAGAAAGGGGAAATCCTAAGCTAAGGAAGGAGATAAAACTAGAAGGAAAGGGTCGATCTCTCTCCATGAGCGGTGAAGGAAATAGAGGGCACAGGAGAAGAGGGCGGATGGCGCGTGTTAAAGATCAACACATGGGCTCATCCTTTCAGTGTGCGTAACACATGAATGTGGGGAATGCAAGCACAGGATTACGCATAACATGCCAAAAATGCAAATAGAGAGGTGAGATGTAATGAAAATGAGAGAGGGAAGACAAGAGTTCCACAAAACATGATTTTATTGCTTAAGGGACACACAGTCATTTACATTCATGGAAAGAGGTGAGAAAACATTGCAGAGACCACGCCAAGGTCTAAGACCCATGGGAAGTCAGCCACCATTTTTGCATGGTGTCATTACAACAAGGAGGGATGATTTTTACAAATCAGAACTCTGTTATTTATAGAAGAAGAAGGAGAGAAGAGAAGGAAAAAGGGAGGGAAAATCATATTCAAATATTTAACCACCAACAACCAGCGATAAATGCTAGAAAATATGTCTACAAGGCTATCGATGTACTTCCCCATGTCTACAAATCTGATTGCAAGGTGCCTTGAAGGAGGAGGAATGGTGGAAATCTGATCTAGTTATTGGGGAAAATAGATCCTGTATTAATGGTATGAAGACGTTTCTTCATTTTTTTCCCCACCTAACCTCTCCAAAATTAAATTTTTATATCTCCATGGCATAAACGAGGTGAGATCTTTCCAACGGTGCCAAATTTGTCATATTTCGAGCACTGAGTCAAAAGATATGCTCATTTGAAATTTGAATCGGGTCCATACAAAATGGCGGGAACCAACAACCAAAATGGGCCCCCTTTTGAAACCAGACATGTGGAGGGCTGGTGCATGTCTGAGGGTAGCCTTTGTATTTTTATTTTGGAGTTACTCCAAGCTGACACATGGCTTCTTCTACGGCTCACTCAGTTTCTTCATGTTTTGGCTAAGTCTTTTGCTTGGTAGGGTCATATATCTGACCAGGGACATGTGGCATCCTGGTGCTTGTTTGGAAACCCTCCCCCAATTTTTCTCTTGAATTAGCGTTGTGCTAACACTTGGCACCCTCTACGGATCACTCATTTTCTTCATGTTTTGACTATTCAATCCCGACCCTATCCTTTTATAAAACCAAACACATGGAGGATCCACACTCATTTAGAAATTTGCTCAGGAATTTTCTTTTGAAGGAGCGTCAGTGACTAGAAAGAAGGTGAACATGTGGAATGTGGGTGCAAGGAAGAAGTGGAAGAAAGAGGCATGGGAGGAAAGTAGATAAAGGCAAAGAGGGGCACACACTATGCACGCAGGGAGATGAGGAGCAAGTGCGTGAAAGAAAAATAAAGGGGAGGTACGAGAGGAGCGCACGTGCGAGGAAGGCATATTTGCAGAAGGAAAGTATGAAAACAAGACACATGCATTCAACTAAAGGAAGGCACACGGAGGAAGAAAGAAAAGAGGATGCATGAAAGAACTAAGTTTGGGTAAGCATGCAAGAGGAATTCCAGGGACTTAGCTGATTAGAAGGTAATTCAAGAGGGGCGCGCAAGGAGTGCACAACCTGGATAGGAGAGAAAGTGGGAATGCAGGAGGAAGGTGTGTGAAGGGAAATGTAAGAAGATAAAAGAATGCAAAAAGGAGAAGGAAGGCATGAAAGGTCATGCAGAGGGACTATAATTGTGCCAAGGTGTCAAAAGAACAATCTTGAGTGTGCACAACCTGAAATGTGAAACACCAAAGTCAGGATAAAAATATAAGTTATCTAGATAACTAGGAGATTTATTTGGATAACAGTTTTGGAAAATTTCATGGGCCATCTTCCTGTTAGATGAAGATACCAGTAGCCTTAGAAGTCCATTGGGCATGGAGTCAAGTGCTAATCTTGAAGATCTAGTCTGCAACTTGAAGAACACCCTAGAGTCACTTGAAGCTCTATCTAAACTTTGAACTGAATTATTTCTCTCATATGAAGATATTCTAATTGGATTGATGAGAGTGGAAGCTATGCACTAACCATTAGAACTACCTCTACCAAAATTGAACTTTCATCACAAGAAGCAACAAAAGGGCATGTGGGTGTGACAGAAAGGAAAGGTTCCATAGGAGCACGCTGAAATCAAGCACAACACTATGTACAAAGCTAAAAATCATACATGTCCCAAATGGAACATACAGAGTGTGCACGAGCACTTTTTTACTGAAAGAAAACCTAAACTAACCTAAACTAACCAGAGGCAAGGGGCACTCAAGTAAAACCTACAACAGGTAGGGAGAAGTAGCTTCCCTTCCTTACAAATTGCGACCATGTAATTGATTTAGTGCTTGAACATGGTCAAGAATAAGAGTGAAAAACCTCCTTGATGGAATTTCACCCTCCTCAAAGTATCAACAAACATAACATACACCTCCTGGAGTTGTTTTGTACTTGGATCTGGGAGGTACTGCTACTGACCTTTGGCATGCTAAAGCTCTACCCGATGCCCTAAAATGAGCATAACTTGTAAGAACTCTATTTTTGGCTCTAGGATAGCCAGATATCTTATTGGGCACAGTCTAATCCTTGTGGTTTTCCCATTTCTTTGAATCTCAATCCCACAGATGATATTTTCTTGCAGACTTTCTTGGGTGGATGGTGTGAGAGAGATGATGACATCCTCTTGCCTTTTTCTTCCTTCTCTTGTGAAGAACATGGAAGACTATGATCCTCCAACCTTGGTTCTAGAGGGTTGTCATGAAGTGCAGGATGTTGTCCTTGAACACTCTCCTTCATGGCAAAGTAGGATCGTGTGCTTGGAAGGTGGATGATGGAGGATAAAATGATGTGATCTCCATGGGATCCTCTCCATCAAAGCAATCTTCTAAGTCAGATAGATAATCTATCTCCTTGTTGTCCTACTGCATGTGGTCTACCTCCTCCATGGTGTCCTCCTGATCTGCAACTTGATCACCATGGCTCCCTTCATCCTCAAACATGAAGTTTGAAAGCTCAAACTCTTCTTCAACATCAAAGCTTGAAGGGGATGAAGTGGGAGGAAGAACTGAAGGTTCTTCATGGCCTACTCCACACTTAGGGCCTTTGAAACTATATGGTCCTCCTCCTCTGCTACAAACTCAGCCTCAACCACCACTGGTTCTTCAACTCTGACCTCCTCTAGGACTGCACCCTCTGGAGCAAGTTGATTCTCCTTTGGAATAGGCACCTATATGATTTCCTCTTCCCATTCGGAGTCGCATGACTCACACCATTCTTCAACTATCCTATAGTCATCAAACATGATGACATTGGTTGGGAGGGGGCATTGGTTGGGGGTTGTTCATTTATGGTATAGCTAGATAGAGGGGACTCAAAAGAAAATGGGAGGATGGATGCAGAAGGGATGGAAGGTGCATGTACAAGAGGAGCAGAGGCACGCGCAGGAAGGGGAATGGAAGAGAAATGAAGGTGAGATGAAAGTGAGGGAGAAGGGATGGAATTCTCAATGGGGGAAACACACAAGAAGCTAGGAACATGTGTAGTGGGCTGAGATGATGTACATTGCCACAAATGAGTGGGAGGGCTATAAGATTGTAGTGTAGGGTTTCCCATTGGCGGGTTTCCGAGCCTCCATTTCTTCCACCCAATCTGTGATCTGGGAAAACATCTTAATGATGGATTATAGCTTCATGGGCATTAAACCATCCTGGTATAGGGCCACCCATGGACAAGGGACCTTGAAGCCAACTTCACCGCCTTTATAGAGCACTTGACTCTGAGCTACATCATGTCCATCTCCATCTCTTGCACCTACCTCTCAAAATCAGCTTTGGCCAAGGAGTTTCCACCATCATCTGCATAAACTTGTTCTTCATAAACATTTTGGTTAGAAAAAATTGGGTTATATGCACTTTCAAGATAATGGGGTTTATAAAACAGAGAGGTGAGATGCAATGAAAATGAGAGAGGAAAGACAAGAGTTCCATAAAACATGATTTTATTGCTTAATGGATGCACAAATCATTTACACTCACGGTAGGAGGTGAGAAAAATTACAGAGACCACATGAAGGTTTACAACCCATGGGAAGTTGGCCACCATTTTTTCATGGTGTCATTACAACAAGGAGGGATGATTTTTACAAAGCATAACTATGCTATTTATAGAAGAAGGAGAGAAGAGAAGGAGAAAGGGAGGGAAACTCATATTCAAATCTTCAACCACCAACAAACAAAAATATATGCTTGTAAATCTGACTACAAGTCTCGGATGTACTTCCCCATATCTGCATTAATTACTTGTTCGGTGCCTCAAAGGAGGAGGAACAACAGATCAAATCAAATCTGATATGGTTCTTGGGGGGTAAATAGATCATGTATTAATAACACGAAGATGTTTCTTCATTTTTTCCCACCTAACCTCTCCAAAATTATAGTTTCAGATGTCCATGGCATAGACGAGGCTGAGATCTTTCCAATGGTGCCGATTTGTTAGATTTCAAGCACTAAGTTGAAATATATGCTCATTTGAAATATGAATTGGGTCTGTACAAAATGGTGGGAACCAGCAACCAAAACGGGTCCCCTTTAAAAACCGGACATGTGGAAGGTTGGCGCATGTCTAAGGGTAGCCTTTTTATATTGCTTTTTGATTTTCTCGAGGATGACATGTGGCTTCTTCTATGGCTCACTCATTTTCTTCATGTTTTGGTGATGTCTTTTGCTTGGCAGGGTCATATATCTAACCAAGGACACATGGCATCTTGCACTTGTTTGGAAACCATCCCCCAATTTTGCTCTTGAATTAGCGTTGTCCTGACACTTGGTACCCTCCATGGCTCACTCATTTTCTTCATGTTTTGACTATTCAATCCTGACCCTATCCTTTTATGAAACCAAACACATGGAGGCTCCACGCTCATTCAAAAATTTGCTCAGAATTTTCCTTTGAAGGAGCGTCAGTTGACTAGAAAGAAGGTGAACACATGGAATGTGGGCGTAAGGAAGAAGTGGAAGAAAGAGGCATGGGAGGAAAGTAGATAAAGGCAAAGAGGGGCACGTGCTATGCGCGTAGGAGATGAGGAGCAACTACGTGAAAGGGAAACAAAGGGGAGGCACAGAGGAGCGCACATGAGAGGAAGGCATACTTGCAGAAGGAAAGTATGAAAACAAGACATGGGCATTCAACTAAAGGAAGGCACGTGGAGGAAGAAAGAAAAGAGGATGCATGAAAGAACTGAGTCTGGGTAAGCACATAAGAGGAATGCCAGGGACTTAGCTGATTAGAAGGTAAGTCTGCAGAGGTGCATGCAAGGAGTGCACGACGAGATGGTAGAGAAAGTGGGCGTGCATGAGGAAGGCACACAGCGGGAAATGGAAGGAGATAGAAGAATATAAAAAGGACCAAGAAGGTACGTAATGTCACACGAGGGACCGAAACTATGTCAAGGTGTCAAAAGAAAAATCTTGAGTGCGCACAACCTGAAATGTGAAACACCAAAGTCAGGATAAAAATATAAGTTATCTAGATAACTAGGAGAGTTATTTAGATAACATGTACACAAGAGATCATTTGACTATACTTGAATAACAAGTAATGGGAAATGAGGAGGAAGAATATGTTGGTAATAACAATCATCCACCTCCTGTGGAAAATGCTAATGTTGGAAATTTAGGCATTGATAACAATAATACAACTAATGCACCTAATCAGCTTGAAAATAAAAAGGCAAGGTTGGCAGCTGAACTCACTAATGATATAAAAAGGATAATTCCACCCAAGTTTGATGGCACTACATTAGGAGATTGAGCAAATCCACATCGCCATACCTGCCACCTCATTTTGCCACCTCATCATGACCTAGTCCTAACCCTAAACTAACCTAATTAAGACCTATAACTTGGTCTACATCCACACCCATGACTAATGACTCCTCACCCGCACCTAAAACCAACCTCATAATGACTTGACCAAGCCCGCAACTAATCCCTCGGGAGAAAAGGAGGGAAAGTTGGCTATTTTACTAAAAATAGCCCACTTTGACCTGACCGATACCGGTTCCTACTCGACCGCCGTCGGTTACGTAACCACCATCGGTTCCCTGTAAATGACCACTCCCAACCAAAAAAAAGGGTTGGATTTTCATTTGATCGAAAAAGGAGAAGTCATTGAAAAGATCCGGAATTGACTTGGCTGAGCAGAGACAAGTGAAGGAAAGAGAGAAGTTTACAGAGAAGGACATCAAGCCCAAGACTGCAACTGAATAACCAGAGCCCAGTGACACTCATCCGAGCATCAGGAGAGGAGATAGCTCATCTTGGATTGTCAGATCATCCTACTTGAGCCCCGCTTCATCATCACAAATCCCGTAACCTCATTTTCCATCGTGAACTAGTAAGTAAGTCTTATACGTTCTTTTAATAATATTTCTTGGATTTCTGAATCACAATAATTACAAGTCTACCCTCAGATCCACCACCCGGTAACACTCTCCATCTAACTTACATTCCTCTACCCCTACTTTGCCCCAAGAACAGCCCCCATACTCTCTGAGTCTTCTCCATCACCTCATTACCTATCCCCAGTCATTCTACCAGCCTTATAAACACCATAACTATCATATAGCCATCTTATAGCCAACCTTCACCCAACCCCTTAAATCACTACCCCTACCGATATCGGTTATCATCAACCGGTACTGGTGACACTAACCGGCGTCGGTCACCGTGATTCAAAACCAAAACCAGCCTTTCCTCTACTTGTTTCAACGAGGCAATTAAATTGTGATTTTACAATCATTTGTGTTAATTCATATTAGCAGGGGAACTGACCACCTTCGAAAGGAAGTTTTATATTTCCTGGGCCTAAGGCAGCTCCCTCATTTATTGTCTAATTAAAATCTGGTGGTCTTGTATTCTTACTTGCAGGTAGTCCTTCCAAGACAAAAAGGAGTTCTTCGCAGTCGATCTGATCTTTCTCTACGGTACGCGCACACCATCTCAACATTCAATAGGTATTCCTCCTAGCCCTAACCCTTATCTGTTTCTCAAAGGAATGAAAGGATAAAAGCAACTCTATTCCAAAAATGGAAACATTCTGTGTGAAACATTTTGCACGCACTTATGGGGACCCATTTCGGGTTTCTTTCTTTCTTGCTTGCTTTCATATAGGGAGCATACTTGCTGTTTTCTTCTTCTAAAAATTTCACACGATATTTTGTTATATTTGGTAAAAGAATTTGTCTTGCTTTCCTAGTTTTGCATTAGTAAAAGTCATCTTCTTTGCTTCATCGAATAACATTTTCAATTTGGGTTTAAAACACGTGCATCCCATTTTTGCGTGTTGTTTTCAATTCTAGTGAACATAGATTAAGTAACAGGTCATACACGTGGGGGTGATTTCCATGGTATTGACAAGAAATTAATCTTACTTTCACTGCACAACACATACCGAATCACTTCACAATTAACACAACAGCTCAAAACATCCCCCCTTTTCCGCGGTATTCCTCCGCCCGATTGAGGTAACCTTATAAGCCAAAACAAACTTGACATTTCCCCTAAGTATTTTGTTTAGGATTGACATCATTCTAGCATCTAAAGGCATAAGCCCAAATTGATTAAAATTAACCCTAGGGTTAGTCTGTTAATTTGTTTGTGCATTCTTGCTTGTTTTCAGTTCTGTTTCTCTCACATACACTCAAGCTTTCTCGTGATCACCTCGTAACAGCTTGGTAGGCATACTAAGCAATCGTTAACACCAAATCAACAACTTCCTACTACTTACACCATTTCTATTCTACCGACATCGATTAGCTTACCGAACGCTAGCTACACTTTTGACTGACATTGGTTATCTGACCGATATTGGTTATCGTCTTTCATAGCTTCCAAAACCAAGAACTCCGCCAATTCCAACATTTTGTTGCTTCTTTTCGCTCTCGATAGATTGCATCCTCACCGTGTACCCTTGTCCATGGTTGTTATCACTCGAAAAAAAGCTGCAACCATGGTTTCACATGCCTGCTCTGTACCTTTGCCTGAATCACCTCCTGCCCATACTGTGGGAAATCCTACGGACACCGACGAGGTTCCCAAAATCCCTGTAGGAGATAAGGAATTTGCAAAAATTTTGGACGCCAATCCTAGCGCTGTACAATACTATTTGTCTCATGCCCCTGACCGTACGCCCGATGGTCAACTCCTTATTGGCATGCCTATTAGTATAGCTTCTCATTTAGCTCCTTCTCCGCCTGATAACTTCTACTTTGTCTTCTGCATCTTTAGTCCTGTCTCCTAACTCAGCAGCTTCAGGGGTTCATACGGCACATATTGGCTTTCCTTTGGTTAATCTTGGGCCCAACATATCATTACCGCCGACTGCTCCCACCTCGTCTCTCTTGCAGACTGCCCTTTTATGACTTGCTCTCTGCCACCTATCCACACGAGCTTTCCTTCTCAAGCTCCGCCCACCTTTTCATTTCCACACACGTATCCGGTAACCTCAACGTCTTATATAGGACATCCCTATTCGGTCGCCTCAACACATTCATCCTCCATACCTTATCAACATTTAACCCCACCATTGTCTAGTGGTGGCCCTTGGCCCAATCTACCTCCGTTTACCACAACCGCACCATCATCTCATCCAACTACTGATTTAATTAAACAAATGATGGACAAAATGCAAAATCGAGGCTTCGCTTCAGTGAAGTCGTAGCACTTCGACATACGAGCAAGTTTGTCGAGCCTATCCACCCTTCTCGTCCCCCTTCATTCATATCCTCCTCAATGGGAATTACCAAAATTTACCCGCTTTTAATAGTAAGGAGGATCTCAACAACACTTGCGCTCATTTAGACATGCCTACTATCTAATTGCTCATGACGATGCCTTACTACTCCGCACCTTTCCCATGTCCTTATCAGACCCGCCTTGAGTGGTACAAAGCTTTAACCCAAAGACTCAATCTTCTCTTTTAACCAACTAGCCCAATCTTTCTTGGATCATTTCTCCATTAACATTGCCAAGAAAGTATCTATCACCGACCTTTATGCCATCCGACAATTTGAAGACGAATCTATCGTAGATTTCGCTGACGATGGCGGGCCTTATCAACCAACTTACGTATGCCTTGCCTCAGCCGAACTTATCAAAATTTTTACGTGGGCCTCATATAAGCACATTTCTCCTACCCTCCAAATTCAAACTTTCCACACATTTGACGAAGCCTTTACTATGGCTCGAAAACTAGAGATTCGAGCCTTAGAGGAAGAGAAATTGCGGTTGCGCAACAAAAACCCCAATTTCTGAACCCAAGATTCCACCAACAAACCTAACACAACCAATCCTCACCCATCGACTGCTTCAAATCAAAAGGAGCTGTGCACGCGGTGATGGTCAAATCCCAACCACCGTCTAATACCCCGCCAAAAACCACCTACAAGTATAAAGCTGAGCCCATCAATTACACCCCCTTGGGAGAAACTTATGGTGTGATATTGGAAAAATTGCTTAAAGCAGGAGCCATTACCTTACCTCCTGTTAAACCTCACTCCGGGTTTGATTCCACTCGCGCCATACCTTCTTGGTACAAAGAAAATGACTTCTGTAACTTCCACCGTGTGAAGGGACACAGTCATGAAAACTGCAAGATGTTGAAAAACATAGTGCAGGAAATGGTTGATGCAGGGGATATAGCCCTCGATAATCCTAACGCCCCTGCTAACCGAAATTTGAAAATTTTCAACAAACCATTCCCGAATCACTCTCCTAACAGTAACATAAACCAAGATATCTTAGCCGAGGAGAGTGTTCATGAGATCCATGCAGTCTTCGACTCCCAGCCAAAAGCCTCTATCGAAAAATTCTGAATCAAGCCTCTTCACTAACGCAGGAACCCGAACCCCCTTCATCACCATCAAGACAAGATGAAATCCTTGCCATTCCTTTACCCATCAAGGAATTAACCACCCAGAGTTCCCTTCTCACAAATGAGCCTTCTTACACCACATCCTTGCAAGACTGTGAGCGGATGTTATCTAACTTATCTATTTCCCAAACGTCTCCTTCTACCATTCTTGTTGTACAAGAGGAAGGCTCACCACTTCTTTTGTCATCCTTAGACGAGAAACCTCTTGCACCGACATCACCACATTCTTTAAACATGACGGATCCTCTCAAACACGCCCTCCTACCTATTAGTTCTTCATCGCCTAAATCTTTTCAGCAACCGGTTGACCTCTTAACGCCCATTGATACAGTGCCTCATCTTCCCCCTGTATCACACCCACAGTGGACCGGAATCACAACCCACCTTTCTTCCATACAAAAGTTCCTATTCACACGTGAGGATTGTCATCCCTCAGAAGATAGATGAGTCCTATGGGAACGTTTGAGTACGCCATATTCTACTCAAATGCAGATGACCGATCCAGACGCCTCTACCATATACCCGAAGTGTTTACAGAAGCTTAAAATGCCTATGTCCTCATCTTCACCCCCCTCATCTCTACCAAATACCTCATCCACCTCTATTAGCCTAACCAAATCTTCCCCTACGCTTGGGACCTCACCAATACCCAGTCTAACACACCCACCTAAGCGGCTTGATTTATCTAAAAATAAAGCCGTCCATCCACTTAGGAGACAGACTCAATCTCCTCAACCTATGTCTCTATCACAACTAAAACCATCGTCATCACACCTACCTTCCATATTGGGACCTCATCCCTCCACCTTGCATCAATATATCATACCTCCTGCGTTTTCTTTAAAATGACCTACGCCTTCTGCACCCATACAGAGATCCAAGGGTATATCAACACCGTCACCCCGCGTATCCTGTCCACCTATCAACCCTAAACAAATTCCATCATCAAAAGATTTGTTTGCTGTCACTCCTATTTCTCCGTGGTTGTTTTCTGATACCACATCATCTGTGGCCTCATCATCTAACCAGCTAAACATAGCTTCTACGCCAAAGAAGCCACGTTTAGTTAAAACCCATTATCAAAACCCCTTGGCTAAACCGCCACCCATACAAATCAACCATACCCCGTCATTACCAGAATCTACCCAGTCAATAGCCTCATCTTCCTCTGACTTTGACCCACTCAAAGGGTCTTACGCCAAAATCCTTGCTATGTTGGTGGAGAATGCGACCATTTCCCTACCCCCACTTAGACTTTATGATCCATCTAAACCTCGACCTATAGGTTATGATGAGTCTAAAATCTGCACTTACCACCGCACACCAGGACATGACGTAGAGGGATGCAAAGCGTTGAAAGCCATACTTCATCAGTCACCTCTCTCAGATAGAAAAGTTAAGAAAGACAACTTACGAAGGGAGAGACCTTTAGCTTCAATTCCCTCTCCTATACCACCTGTCCCCGCCTCACCAAAATCTATCATTATTACAACTCCACCTCTCGAAGACCATGACTTATCCATACCGTCTTCCTCCTCTCGTATTCACGAGATCAATATGATTAGTGTTGCTACTCGAGGGCAGAAAAACAATGGGAAAGTGAAAGAAAGCACACCTGCGGCCTCCTTTCTCCGTCCACCATCCCGATCACACCACCACCTAAAGTGGTTATTCATGGACCCACCTACCCCATCTCTAATGGAGTTGCCCACCGAACCATGATCAAACAACTTCACCAATCACCTATAAAAATGACACTGTATGATCTCATTCAGACTTCTGAATCTCATCGACAAGCTCTCGTTGAAATCCTTCAAGGGATAGAGGTCTTACCTAATGAAACCTTTCCTGTTACCTCCATTCTCACACCCAATCACGTTGCTTCGCTCACCAAACAACCCATCTCCCCAACCACTTCTGTCTCTGTACAGCAAGCCGCTGCTGTCAGTTTCACCGAAGACGAAATTATCGACTTTGGTGCTGAAGATCCTGACCCTGCTTTGTTCATCTCAGCTTATGTCCGGGACATTCGGTACGTCATGTTATGATTGACGGGGGCGCTAGTCTAAACATCATCTCTTCAAAATCCTTCCAACAAATGAATATCCCTTCTAGTTGCATGTGTGCCAACCCCATTATGTTGCGATCATTCAATGATGCTATTACTTCTACCTTAGGTACCGTGATCCTTAACATTCGTGTAGGGCCATGCACTTTACCCGAACTCTTCTATGTCCTTGAGGGAGAGTTCCAATACAATATGTTGTTAGGCCGCCCTTGGATCCGGGCTATGGGATGCATTCCCTCCACCTTACATAGATGCATAAAATTTGAGTACGAGGGGAAGTCCTACACCGTAAAAGCTGATCCTCCCCCCTTCAAAACCTGCAATATGTTATATCACCCTAATGATGTGCTTGTACCAGTCAAGACACCCATTCATCCAACCCAACCATCCACTTCAACCACACCTCTACCATCCACTTCAACCGCACCTACACCTTCAACCAATGAAACCACCGTCGCAAATACCACTTCCTTTCCCGCAGATAACATCCCAACCTCAGACCCCTTAGTAGATGTTTTTCAACGCCTTACGCTGGGGGAGTACCGCCTATATAACGTTAGTTCTTTCCATACCCCACAGGAGTACGGACAGTTACATGCGCATCCTACCTACGACCGTCGCGTGGGGGAGGTAATCTCTTACGGACCACCTAATTTCCGCACCAACCTAACGTATGGGGGTGTCGACGCATCCTCCATTACCCCTGAACCTCCTCTTGGGGTGGTTCCCTTCCAATCCGATTTTCAATACCTGACAAATCGTCATTTCGCCCTCACCTTCTTGACTCGCTGTGCTTGGAAAGGCTTTGGTTTTGGTCTTTATGAACAAGGCCGACATACAATCATTCCCGTGACTACACGCAAACACAATGATCGTAGTGGTCTCGGATTTCCTGAAACACTTACACCGAGAAACCTCGTGTCAGTTGTATCCTGGAAGATGACGATGTCACCCCTACCAAACCATCATCACCCATTTTGCCATCGTCACCCACAGAGTCGATAGACCCTGAATCTATCCCTCCTAACTTTTTTTTTTCATAAATGCTATCTTCTTAGGTCCTCTCACTTATCAACGCGATAATGAGGACCCATCTTCTCTTCCCCTTCTATATCCAGACATGATCGAAGAGGATTCACCTTCAATTAATGTTGTTGAGTGCCAGGATGATGACTCCATCCTCACTTACCTTGGTGCGGATGACTCCTATATTCAACGCGCCTTACCATCTGAAACTCAAACCATGTTGAATGAGTCGACTATAGAAATCAACATCCACACAGAGGAGGATCCTCACATTGTGAAGATCGGACAATCCCTTAACACATCAGAACAAGCCGCCTTTACTACCTTTCTCCGTACCCGCAACCAAGCTTTCGCTTGGTCCTACGCTGACATGCCAGGAATTGATCCTGACATTGCTGTCCATAACATTACCCTAAAACCCGATTCCAAACCAGTCAAACAAAAACTGAGAAAAATGCATCCACGCATTGCCCTCTTGGTCAAAGAAGAGCTTCAACGACTTTTTTCTTTCCTTCATCTTGCCTATCGACTATCCTCAATGGATTTCTAACATCGCACTGCCACTACTAAAGCGACGGGGGACTTCGGATATGCACGGATTTTCGAGACCTTAACCTCGCTTGCCCCAAGGATGACTTCCTCCCAAGTATTGATCAACTTGTTGATCTCACCGCAGGCCATGAAATGCTTTCTCTCATGGATGGCTTTTCGGATACAATCAAATTTTGGTAGCCCCGCCGATCAACATAAAACTACCTTCATAACTCCTCGGGAACCTTCATTATCGTGTCATGCCGCTTTGGCCTTAAGAATGCTGGTTACGACCTATCAGCGGGCTATGACTTACATTTTTCATGACATTATGCACACTATTCTTGAAGATTATGTCGATGATCTTCTTGGCAAATCTAAACATCGCAGTGAACATCTCGATGTTTTAACCATTATTTTCGATCACCTGTTACAATATTCTGTCTAGCTTCAACCAAAGAAATGTGTCTTTGGTGTCCTTTCGAAAACTTCTTGGTTTTATCGTCTCTTTGCGTGGCATTGAGGTCGATCCATCTAAAGTCAAAGCTATCCTAGAAATGCCCCCACCCAAAAACCTCAAACAATTGCGTAGTTTGCAAGGTAAACTTCAATCTATCCGGCGTTTCATTTCCCAACTCTCGGATCGATGTCAACCTTTCCATCACCTTCTTAAAAAGGACATTTCCTTTCAATGGAGCGAAGAGTGTCACCAAGCCTTTGAAGCTCTCAAAGCCTATCTCTTGCAGCCACCCGTGCTTATCCCACCTCAGGACTGATCACCCTTTCTACCTTTACCTTTTCGCCACCGACCATGCTATAGGAGCCATGCTCGCACATCGGACTCCGGCACATCGAGAACAAGCCGTTTATTATATAAGTCGTACTCTCGTGGATTACGAGACTAGGTATACACATGTAGAAAAATTGTGCCTAGCCCTATCATTCGTAGCCACCAAACTCCGACACTACCTCCTGAATCATAAAACTTTTGTCATCACCAACACGGACCCCATTCATTATATGTACGCCAAACCACATCTAAACCAACGCATCGCCCGATGGCTTATGCTCCTCGCTGACCTCGACCTTGAATTTATACACCAGAAGTCAATCAAAGGACAAACTATTGCAGACCAACTCACGGAGGCCCCTTTACCTGGGGAACAATTTACCAATTTTAATTTCCCCGACGAACTCATCGCTACTCTTTCACTCAGGGAGGAGTCGTATCCAATGACCCTCTTCTTCGATGGATCCAAATGCCAGCGCGTGGAGAGGAGCCGGCATTGTTCTCATTCCTCTTGATGCTGAGCCTATGCCTCTTTCATTCCGCTCGATTTCCCCTGCACTAATAATACAAATGGAATACGAGGCCCTTGTTTTTTAGGGTCTCCAGTGTCAAGCGTTACACTTAGGTGTCAAATCTATCAATATTTTCGGCGACTCTCAATTGGTAGTCAATCAAGTTATGGGCATCTACCAATGTAAAAATGAGGAACTTCAAAAGTACAAACATTACGTGGATTCACTTTTGACCTCATTTACTCATTATTCTATCCAAACCATTCCCCGCTCCACTAACAAATTTGTGGATACTATGGCTTGCTTAGCCTCACAAATTCCTACCTCACCAATTGACTCTGACATATTCATCTTGGTCCAACAACTCTTTGCCCCATCTTACTCAGCTTGTTTGTATGATAAATACTGTGTCTACTAATTCGCAGGATACCTGGTACCACCAATTTCACGACTACCTTACAACCTCTGTTCTCCCACCTGACCTTACTAGTAACGGAAAACGTGCTTTTCTTAAAGGTGTTTCTCGTTATGTTGTCATGGGGGGACTCCTTTATAAACGTGGCTTTGATGGCATCCTCCTTCGATGTCTAACTAGCGCAGAGGTCACTTATACCATCCAACAAGTCCATGACGGTATTTGTGGTGGACATTTTAGTGGCCTTGCCGTGGCTAAACGAATCCTTCGCCTAGGTTATTATTGGCCTACTCTTAATAACGACTACTACGAATATGTTAAGCGTTGTGTTATGTGTCAACAACATGCCAACCTTCAACATACTCCTAGCCATCCGCTACAGGTCGCACGAGATCTTTGGCCTTTCTCACAATGGGGTTTAGACCTTATTGGTGAGATTCATCCACCCTCTTCGCAACGTCACCAATGGATAATCACAAAGAACCGAATATTACACAAAATGGGTGGAGGCCATTCCACTCATTTCAACCAAAAAGAAAAATCGTCGAATTCATTAACCATCACATTATCTCTGCGCTTTTGGTGTTCCTCATCACCGATAATGATAATGGTAAATCTTTCAAAAATAAGTTGTTACAAGACCTTTGTGACAACTTTGGTATCAAACTTAGTTTCTCATCACCTTACTATCCACAAAGCCAATGGTCAAGCTGAATCTTCTAATAAAACCCTAACCAAAATCCTCATGAAAGTTGTTAATGATTCCGGAAGAAATTGGCATGATCACATCCCCTTTGCCCTTTGGGCTTATCATACTAGCATTCGTACCTCCACTAATGCCACACCATTTTCTTTGGTATATGGTACCGAGGCTGTCTTGCCTCTCGAAATACAAATACCCTCCCTCAGAATATCTCTTCAGGATATTCTCACCAACGATGATTTCCACCAAGAGCGGTTAGCCCAATTAGAGCTTCTTGACGAGCGTCATCTTACGGCTCTTGACCACCTTCAAATCTATCAAAAACGCATCAAGCGTGCTTATGATAAGCGACTTCATGAGCGTACCTTTAAGGTTGGTGATCTTGTCCTCAAAGAGAATCAACATGTAACCAAACTAGAAAAGAGAAAACGTGGAAAATTTTCTCCTAATTGGATTGGGCCTTACATTATCACTCACACTTATGGATCAGGCACTTATCGTTTAGCTTCACTTAATGGTAAACCTGAGCCTGAGCCCCTTAATGCCTTGCATCTTCGACCATTCTACTGTTGAATTCAGTGTTATATCACTTCTTATCTACCTTGCGCTCGTCCCTTGAGCTCATTTACCACCGCATACACTTTGTTTCCTACATCTCAAAATCAAATCAAGCTCACATGGTTTGATTATCACCTCCCCTTAAAGATGCCTTCCCCTTTTTAGTCTAGTCCATGACTTCAAAGTATCAAAATGACACATTCTTAATTAAACACTTATGGGATTTTCTTGAGTCAAACTTCCTACAAAACTAGATGCTTTATGCCCAACGGACATCTAGACCTCTAAATTATACATAGACTAGCTCCTCGAAGGATAGCTATATGCCAAACTATTGCTGCTATTATATATAGACTGCTCCCCCGAAGGACAACTATACACAAATGCCGCATCTGCTACTATAAATAGATCGCTCCTCAAGGACAAATATATACACAGCCAGCCTTTATCGAAGCTTTCTCGCATTGATCAGCTTCTGAAGACCTCAAGAGTAACAAAATACATATCCTCAGTAGACTTCCCACATCGATCACTCTATATTCAGCAAAAAAAAAAGCCGCATTCAAAAGCACTTTTGAGTCATGGACTTGTCTATTTAGGTTTGGTTCTCTTTCGTCAGAATAATCACCTTGTAACAAGCTCTCAGCACCCCCGCCTATATCAACCACCTCACCTCACCATTTGTCAAAGCAACAAAACTCAAGGGACGTGACGTATATCCGATATATTGTGATTATACAACTCTTTTCACCTATCGACTTCTCGCCTATGCAAGGTACCTAGGGATTCAAGCTCATCCTATGTTAATATGTGGTTTGTTTAGCTCTTCTCAACTACGGGACACTTTTGCCTCTTTTTCTCGACTCTAGGATTGTGTGTTGACCTTAATCAGGATACGGTTCCCTACTATTTGGGTAAGCTAACTTTCGCTTTACCTATACCTACATCAACATCGCCCATACCTTACCAACACCAACAACATTACCCTATCAACATCAAATTCTTATCAACCAACAAATTGCCTAACCATAGCCAAATTGCTCAATTCACCTCTCCTTCGTCCTAAGGGAGAACTACATCGGTCTGAGGCCCTTCCTTGCTTTGTGCAATGGGCTATGTAGGCAGCACTTGGGAGACATGGGGTCTCCCAAGGTTAGCTCGACCATCCCCTACCATACCCTATCATGTGTTGTAAATATAAATATTTTTGTGTATTTCTATTTGACAACATTCATCTTTATCCTTTTTCAAAACAAACAAAAACAACATTCAAAACACAACCATTCTTATTATTATCATCACTCAAAACAACATACATATTTAGTTTTATTTTAGATGTTAAACAAATACATCTTCTCTATCATCGACTCGCAGGTCGGCATCCTTATTTATTCTTATATTCCTATGAAATTCACTTAGACCCTTGCGCCTCCTCCCGAATCAGGTGGTGATCATGATCATCGATGCCCTTCACTTGGCCTCTCCATCCTCAAAGGTGCCACTACTATTGGTTCCTCCCACTGATCCACCAACATCTCCTGTAACATACGAATACGTCCTCTCGCGTGGAGGAATCTTGCCTCTAGTCTCTCCACTCGTAATTGTGAAACCTCTAACAATCTCGTTGTCTCATTCACCTGTGTTTGAAGCTGGTGAACCAAATCCTGTAGACATCTCTCTCCGCTGTAATCACAGCTATGTCAGGGCGCTCACGTGCACCTCGCAGCTCTGCTACCCACCATACTCTATAGGCCTCTGTCGTTCCCGCATCCATTACCCTACGATCGGCTACTATCTCTTCTGGCCCTTCTGGAGGTGTCGGTGGGGAGGTGAGAATGCTGCCTCGGTGTCGATCCTCATGTATGGTCTATATGTCATAGGTATATCCTGAACGAACCCAAATTGTCGCCGCACGTGATCTAGAGGAATCCTCTCGTACTCACCCGGCCTGTGCCCTGCGATCCACCTCAATCGCTCTACACCCCTTAACTCCTCAGCTATGTTCTCTGTCACCATATAGTTCCCGTAAGGCCTCCAACAAATATCCGCAATCGTCACCATCTCCCATACCTACCTATAATACTCGATATCATCTATCATGGCCTGGGATCTCGCTTCTTGTTCTATCTGGACCCATCGTCTGAATCCCAACCTCTACACTCCTGCCTCTCCCGACTCGATGGGTCGGCCTATCGGGCGCACACAAACAATGTGCTCATAGGCCCAACAATGTAATAAGTACGAACAATCCAAAGTGTCGCCTCGTGTTTTCACCACAGCCCATAAACCCCTCGTATAACTCTCGCAGATATGCAGTGCCCATGCGAAAGTCACGCTCATTTCTATCATTTCCCAAATAACACTCATCAATGCTTTTGGAAATCTTCCACCCTCCGCCCTCGGTAATGCATAATACCCCACCGCTATCATTAATACCACTGCCAACCTTGTTTCCTCAGGGTGTGTTGCATACATTGTACCATAAGTGAATGTCAAACCTCGCTGTGTCAAATCTCGTGCAGCTGAACCAAATACTGCTGTTATCGCTGCCCGCCCCGCGCTAGGCAACACCTGATACACTATTTTTCCTATCATTGGGAGCCTCAAAATACTGAACACATCTTCCAACGTCACTGTCATCTCCCCTATTGGCAGATAAAAGGTATTCTTTCTGGATTCCATCTCTCAATCAACGCCTGCAACATAGCATGGTTACGTGTGATTCGTGAATAATAGTGGATTCCACTTAACCCCAAACGATTTATCAATGCCCATTCAGCTGGTGTTACATCCGCTCGGATTCGTGACAACAACGCTGGCATAGTATCATTCATCCTTAACCTTGCTCCGCCTACATACATCAAAACGACACATAATTATTCAATAAATCAAATCTCCAAGGGTTTTTCTCAAATTCTGGAAATTCCTACAGTAACCGATATCGGTTATAGATAACCGATACCGGTTTGCTAACCGATACCGGTTATCTCTAAACGATACCGGCACTATCAAAATATATACACCCCGCTAAAAACATACACCTACGATAATTATTTTTGCTTACTCCTATCTATACCTAAAAACATACGTGAACACCCCGATTACCTACCCCATAACACTCACCCCATCCCAAACCCTTGCCTATCACCTTTTCTTTCTCATCTTTACCCACTTACTACTCTCTCTCATCCTATTCACAAAAACATGCAAGAATCAAATTACAACCAAAACGCTTACCTCTTGGGTGCAGCACTTGAGGTGGAACTTGTCTTCCCTCGTCCCCCCTCGCTGGATGCTTCTCCTCGTTCACCATGTTCACCACCCTCTTCAAATATAACTTGCTTTTACCTTCTCCGAATCCCAGCCCACATTCACTTCACCTATCTCTTTCCTCCTTATCACTCAATTCTCTCATGCAATTACTCTATCTTAGTCACAAATAACGTCACATTCACGTATTTAACTTCTTGCATGGCTCTCAAAATAAAAATAAGAACTTAAGTTACCACCCAAGCTTTTCTATTTTTAGAAAAGCTCATTATTTTGAATAACCGATATCGGTTACACCGATAATCGATATCTAAGATCTACCGACATCGGTTAGCTAACCGATATCGGTCACATGCCTACTTTTTCTTAAACATAGGCCTTTTCTTTATTTTTTACCCACTTTTGTGTAGCGCCCGCCTCTTTTTCCCGCATATAACACCATTATCAATATTTGTCATCCAAATCACATATATATATCCTCACAATTTCAGCAACATCATCCATCTACATTATAACAACCATCGACAACATACATATCATACATATATACATATATACAAAATACATCAAACCATCAACAACATGTGAATTAAACTCATCATCTATATATACATACATTCCATTTCAAAAGCCATCAACAAAAACATCAACACCATCAATATATAAACCATTCATCAAACTCATCATACAAAATTTCACAAACCATCGACAAAACACTTAAAACATTTTAAACACAGCATATGGATCAAAATCATCATATATATCTATATATCAAAAGTTTCAAATATACAACTTGCCCTGCATAGGGGCCTCTGTGATCTCATAATAATACAAAGCCGGCACGCAGGCCGCAATAACTGTCAAAATATCGACTCGGCTCGCAGGCCGGTCTCTCATATCACAAATATACTCGGCTCGCAGGCCGGTATCACATATATAACCCATACTCGGCTCGCAGCCGATATATAGCAAGAATGAATAAATGAATCATATGTGGGCACGCAGGCCTCTATATAAATAGCTGGTTCGCAGACCGGTGCCTATATCCAATATACAAACAAAACATCTCTCTCTGACCCAGGGATGTCTCAACTCTCCCCACCACCCTCAGCACCTCTCCCCTGGGTCGGGTCTGGCCCCGCTCCCGCCTCCTCCTCCCCCGCACCGACCCACCGCCGTAGCTGCACCCCCTGGGATCTCTGACTCCGTGAGGTCTCGCTCTGTGCGCCGCATATGGCTGATAGTCAGCCCCGGTACCATCAAGGACATCCTGATAGTACCGGCCTCCGCTCTCACCTCCATATAACGGGCCCGTGCCACCATAGCTACTGGGGCTGGTCCCCCGACTCCTAATAACAATGGCCCCCTCCTACCAAGACACCTGTGCTCGTGGCTGCTGCCGGTGCCGGGCGGTACTCGTGCTCGTGGTGCGCGTGGCGGTACTGCACTCGTGGCTATGCCGGTGCCACTGGTGGTGCCTGGTGGTGCTGCTGCGGTGCTGTGGTGGTACACTGTGCTGTCGTACTCGTACCGCTAAGCAACCGCCTGTAATACACCTATCTCATGCTCGCAGCAGTAAGCCCTCGTAATAACCGCACTCTATCCTAGAGCTGGTCCTCTCTCTATAAATAGCCGCTAAGTCTGGTTGTGTGGGCTGTGCTCTCCTCGCTTCTCTCCCACCCACCAAACCAAAATGAACTCAGACACTGGCGGCGTCATCCACAGATTATCCGCTGCCTCTCTACCCACCCAATCTGGGTCCACGGGTGGTGGGGCAGGTAAGGTGGGGCCTCTACATCATCCTCCGAGACTCGAGGGAAGGGAGGTGGCTCATCCTGCCGTAGCCCCAATCGCCGCCGCACTTCTCTCAGGGTATCCGCCATGCTCTCTCGGCCTCCGCCCCGCTATCCGTAATGTATACTGGATCCAACGCATCTCGTGATCGGCTCTCCTCGGGCCGATGACCTCTCGTAAGGCCTCCATACAATATCCAAGGCAGTCACGCCCTCTAATAAATGACGGTAATACGCTACATCCCGTCCGGCGAGCACCGCTCGTGGCTGGCCCACGACCCCCAACCACCTCTGAAAGCCATATCTATATATCACCTGTGGCCCTGGCTGCTGGGGCAGCCCTACTGGTCGAATACATATGATATGCTCATATGCCCAGCAATGTAACAAAAATGTGGAACAAATCCCGAATCGCCTCATCCGGCGATAGCCCCACAGCTCTCTGTATAACTACACCAGGTATACTGGTGCCCAAGCATAACATGTATGCTCCTCCACCATCTCGTGTAGTACCCCCATCAACGCACGTGGAAAGCGGCCTCCCTCTGAGTCTGGGAGGGTGAAGCATGTGATGCCTATCATCATCAACACGGCTAGCCGTGTCTCATGTCTGTGGGCACGATACATGTCCCCATAGGCAATGCTCACGCTGTGATAAGTCAATAAGCAAGGGCCGCATCCCCAAATACTTGTAGAATGTTGTCCATGGCTGTCTCTCGCATCTACCAAATACTACCTCCCATCGATCGCGCCTAAGGATGCGATACACATCCTCCAGCGTGATAGTCATCTCTCCAGTCGGGAGATGGAAAACATTAGTCGCCGGATCCCATCTCTCGATGAGGGCAACCATAAGACTGTGATCCCTCTCTATAGCCCTATATCGCTGGACTCCGCCGAGTCCCACCTCGCGCATGATGGCCCACTGCGCTGCGGACACGTGTGGCCGCATCCGTCTCAACAACGGGGCATCCTATCCCGCATAGTCAGCTGCTGACGTGCCTGCACAAATCACCCACTTCATTAGACCTACCCTTTCAAACAACAACTCCTTTAACCTTCTATACCCCCTTTTACCCACCCGACCACACAACCGCCCCATTTTTCCCCCCCACCCACCAATCAACCTTCCTATCAACCTCTACCCCTTCCCTCTCCACCCCCAAAAACACAAAGCCCAACAATAAACACAAAAACCAAATCACTACTACCAACACACCCAAACAACAACCCAAACAATACCAAAACACCCAAACAACAACCCAAACAACAACCACAAATTCAACACAACAACACACCCAAACCAACAAAATAAATAATCTTAACTAAGGACCGGTACCGGTCACCCATGACCGCCACCGGTCCTCTCTCCATCGTCTCTCCACCGACGCCGGTCGACCCACGACCGACACCGGTCAACCACAAACCAACCTCGCCCGAAAACTTCGTGACCGATGCCGGTCGCTTAGTGACCGACATCGGTCACTGTAAAATTACGGAGCCAAACCCGACGCGGCCCCCCAAATCCATTTTTGGCCTATTTATCTCTATTTACCCACCCAAACACCCTAAAAACCTACCCACCCTGCCGCCTTGGCCTATTTAACTCATCTACCCTCTCCATTTTTCAAATAGCTTCAATTTATTCATTATTTTATCAAAATATTGGATTCCTACCCAAACCCCCAAATCTAGCTTAACAACATCAAATTCACATAATGAGAGGTTTCGAACCTACCGGTATGACTACACGTCGTCGTGGTGGGATAGGTGGTGGCGGTCCAGCTGGTCCAGCACCTCCAGCTCCTCCTGGCTGTGCCATGGCTCTAAATCTCCTCTGCTGGGTCCTCCACCAATCAAATGCTTGCCTCCTACTCACTAGGGCCTACCAACCACTCACTTCTCCACTCAAATAGTGCCACCTCAGCCGACAAATTCAACAATCTCACTAACACACCTCAGACAACTAAAATTGGTTTTCAAATTGACAATGTGACAATGACAGGCCGTATTTTTCTTTTTATAGGTTTTCGACCTATAACCGATATCGGTTATATTATGCCCTACAGAACCGGTATCGGTCATCTAACCGATACCGGTCATAGAGAATCGATATCGGTTTAATCCCACCTTTTCCCCAATTTCTACCCTTATTTACTAATCACCCTTTCTCAACATCAACATATCACTTCGCCTATATCCGCCTTCACTTTGAAAACCCTTTGTTGACTTCATTGGCCAATTTGGCCCGACCCAAGGCCGAACCAACCAATTTGGCCCAACCCCTCGACCCAAGGCCAGAACCAACCATTTGGCCCGACCCAAGGCCAGCAACCAACCATTTAGCCCACCCAAGGCCAAACTTCAACCATTCGCCCGACCCAAGGCCGCAACCAACCATTTGCCCGACCCAAGGCCGCAACCAACCAATTTGGCCCGACCCAAGGCCGTAACCAACCATTTGCCCGACCTAAGGCCAGAATTCAACCATTTGGCCCGACCCAAGGCAACCCATTTGTAAACCAACCATTTGGCCCGACCCACGGCCGCAACCAACCATTTGGCCCGACCCAAGGCCGCACCCAACCATTTGGCCCGACCCATGGCCCTCACTAATCAATCGGCCCGACCCAAGGCCGCACCAATTAAATACCTCGCCCAAAACCAACAAATTACAATTTTATCCACCCATCATGTAGCTTTTTGTTCAATCGAGCTCACCTGTTCATGTTTTAGCATGATTAGGGTCCTTGACTTGATCAGTCGACCAACTTTGCCTAGACCAAGACCGTGACGTTTATCTCAACCAAACCAACCATTTGGTACTACCGAACATGCCTAAACGTTCCTGTACCTTACCCGTTATATCCCCTGGAGCTACTTCCTATGCCTTGGATACCCTGGATTATATCACCCTTGTTTGGATAAACTATCGACCTTTTCCTATGAATTGCTTGTTTGCTCTTCAAATCATGTACCCTGGTCGCACTACTGCATTTCAACGTGCGTCTGCTTCCTTGGACCTACCCCACCATCTTACCATCATCTAAACACCATTTACCCTTTATCAACCCTATCCCTGATTTCACGCTACCTCAATCTGTGATAGATTTGAGGGGGATTACCTATACCCTTAATAGGGGTAACCACTTCTTATTATTGTCCATGCAGCTTTAACAAGACAAGCTACACGACAACAAGGGGCTAATGTAGACACCAAATTTGTGTCTTACGACCCCCTGTGCCCCGCATCTCATTTCGCAACCTAACCTCATCACCTAAACCTTACACAATTATTTATTAATTACCTTATAATTAATAAATCCACATCGCCATACCTGCCACCTCATTTCACCACCTCATCATGACCTAGTCTTAACCCTAAACTAACCTAATTAAGACCTATAACTTGGTCTACATCCACACCCATGACTAATGACTCCTCACCCGCACCTAAAACCAACCTCATAATGACTTGACCAAGCCCGCAACTAATCCCTCGGGAGAAAAGGAGGGAAAGTTGGCTATTTTACTAAAAATAGCCCACTTTGACCTGACCGATACCGGTTCCTACTCGACCACCGTCGGTTACGTAACCGCCATCGGTTCCCTGTAAATGACCACTCCCAACCAAAAACAAAGGGTTGGATTTTCATTTGATCCAAAGGAGAAGTCATTGAAGATCCGGAATTGACTTGGCTGAGCAGAGACAAGTGAAGGAAAGAGAGAAGTTTGCAGAGAAGGACATCAAGCCCAAGACTGCAACTGAATAACCAGAGCCCAGTGACACTCATCCGAGCATCAGGAGAGGAGATAGCTCATCTTGGATTGTCAGATCATCCTACTTGAGCCCTGTCTTCATCATCACAGTCCCAGAACCTGCATTTTCCATCAGGAACTAGTAAGTAAGTCTTATACGTTCTTTTAATAATATTTCTTGGATTTCTGAATCACAGTAATTACAAGTCTACCCTCAGATCCACTACCCGGTAACACTCTCCACCTAACTTACATTCCTCTACCCCTACTTTGCCCCAAGAACAGCCCCCATACTCTCTGAGTCTTCTCCATCACCTCATTACCTATCCCCAGTCATTTTACCAGCCTTATAAACACCATAGCTATCATATAGCCATCTTATAGCCAACCTTCACCCAACCCCTTAAATCACTACCCCTACCGATATCGGTTATCATCAACCGGTACCGGTGACACTGACCGGCGTCGGTCACAGTGATTCAAAACCAAAACCAGCCTTTCCTCTACTTGTTTCAACGAGGCAATTAAATTGTGATTTTACAATCATTTGTGTTAATTCATATTAGCAGGGGAACTGACCACCTTCGAAAGGAAGTTTTATATTTCCTGGGCCTAAGGCAGCTCCCTCATTTATTGTCTAATTAAAATCGGGTGGTCTTGTATTCTTACTTGCAGGTAGTCCTTCCAAGACAAAAAGGAGTTCTTCGCAGTCGATCTGATCTTTCTCTACGGTGCACGTGCACACCATCTCAACATTCAATGTATTCCTCCTAGCCCTAACCCTTATCTCTGCTTCTCAAAGCATGTTTCCCATGAAGCATCATCATGGTGGGATAGCCACAAGGCTGAGTTAAACATTGATGAAACAAATATTACTTGGGATCAATTTAAAAGTTATTTTAGGCAACGATGGTTGCCAAAAATTTATTATGATTAGAAAATGACTGAATTTTAGAACTTATCTCAAGGAAAATTAACTGTAATAGAGTATTGGGAGTGGTTTACTAAACTCCTTAAGTATGTACCTCAGTATCAAACTGATGAGAAGTTTAGGATACAAAAATTTATCATGGGGTTAAATCCCATTATAGGTGGTGAAGTGGATGTTCACAACCCAACCACTATGGAAGGGGTAGTTGAAAAATCCATAAGGCAAGAATAGAAATTGAAAGCAATCTCTTCCCATAAGGAGGAAATTAGAAAGAAAATTCCAAACTCTTCATCGTCTCTTACACCTAAAAAGGGGCCATGGAAGAAGTTTGGTATGAAAAATAAATTTGTAACTAAAAAAATAAGAAAAAAACAACAAATAAACCTACTGCTAATGTATGAAATAACTTTGTCAAGAACAATAATAATGGATAGAAGTCCTATGGGGGTCAGAATGATAACTTTAAGGCTAGAAATAAATTTGAGCCTAAAAAGGGACCTATAGGAGGCTATTAAAATTATGGAAAGGATCATTACACAAATCAATGTCCGTTGAATAAGGGTGACCATAATCAGAAGCACAAGATACACACTGTAGTAGCTGACAAACAGGCTGAAAAGTAAGTCACACCCATAGAGGTTCTAGGTAAGTTATTTGGCATACCTATAACTATTATTTTTGATACTAGAGCTACTGAATGTTTTATTTCTACTAAATTAGCATCGAAATTAAAAATAAAAGCTAGAAAATAGATAAATCATAGACTCGTACATTATGTGAATAATGTTGTTCACACAATTAGTATGTGTTTTTTTGGAGAAATCCTTGACTTGCCTAGTTTTTCCACTGAGGTTGACCTTTATGTTGCTCCTTTGGGGTCTTATGATGTAATCATAGGTGTTAATTAGTTAGCTGAGCATAAGGAAAAGGTTGCCTATTTTGAAAAAAATATTAGTTTTTTGGATGATCTGCAAAAAACAAAAGAGATTCAGGGTGTAAAATGAGAGATTTCGGTTAGGAAATTATCAGCTATACAACTTAAAAAGGCCAAAAACAAAGGCTGCACCATGTATGCAATAAAAATTTCTGAAAAAATAGAAGAAAGTAGTGACTTCTTGGAAAGGTATCCAACATTACTGAAATTCGGTGATGTATTTCCAGAAGAGTTATCTGTCTTCCACCAAAATGGGAGTTTGACTTCACAATTGAGATCAAATCGGGAACCAAACCTATTTCCAAGGCACCTTATAGAATGACTACTATTGATTTGATAGATCTTAAGGCACAGTTATAAGAAATTTTGTCTAAAATTTTATTAGACCGAGTGTCTCACCTTGGGGAGCACTGGTAATCTTTGTGAAAAAGAAAGAGGGAACACTTAGACTATGTATCAATTATAGGATGTTAAACAAAGCAACAATTATGAACATATATCCACTTCCTAGAATTGATGATCTGTTTGATCATATGTAGGGTGCATCAGTGTATTCTAAAATAGATCTTTGATCTGGATATCATCAATTACGAATAAAAGATGAGGATATTCATAAAATATATTTTAGAACAAGGTATGGACATTATGAACTCACAGGTTTACCATTTGGATTAACAAATGCACCTACACCTTTTATGAATTTAATGAATAATATTTTTCAAGAATACTTGGAAAAATTTGTGCTTGTATTCTTGGACGATATTCTCATATACTCTAAAAGTATCGAAGAACATCATGAGCATTTGAAAATAGTTCTAGAAATCTTGAGAAAGATAAGGTTGTTTGGTAAGTTGTCCAAATGTTCTTTCTATGACACGGAAGTGCACTATTTGGGTCATGTCATAAGAAAAGATGGAATAGCGGTAGATCCCTCTAAAATTGTTGCAATAACTAAGTGGCCTGCACCAAAGAATGTACATGAAGTTAGAAGCTTCATGGGTCTTGTTGGTTACTATAGGAATTTTGTTAAAGACTTCTCTAAAGTTGTTGCACCAATAACTTCACTACAGAAAAAGGATAAGAAATTTGTATGGAATGAAAAATGTGAATCTGCATTTAAGACTCTGAAGGATCAGTTAACATCAGCACCTATTTTGGTTGTACTTGATCCTAATGGAGACTTCACTGTTGTAATGGATGCATCTAGGAAGGTCTCGGAGGTATTCTGTTACAAAAGGATCATGTCATAGCTTATGAAAGTAGAAAACTCAAGTTACATGAGCTGAATTATGCTCCACATGATCTAGAGCTTGCTTCCATTGTTCATGCACTCCAAGTATGGAGGCATTATCTTCTTTATAGACCTTTTGAACTAAAAACTGATCATCTTGGGTTGAAGTATATTTTTACTCAGCCAAATCTGAATGCAAGACAATGAAGATGGTTAGAATTTCTATCTCAATATGATTTTGACATAAGTTATATTAAAGGAAAAGAAAATAGAGTAGCAAATGCTCTAAGTCATAGGAAGCACATTTATGCTCTTATAACATTGAGAACTTAGTTTAAAGATGAGGTAAAAAGTGTCATGCAATCTGATTCTTATTTTTAGCAAGTAAAGACAACACTTTCGTAGATCCAAATGATGTGAGATATAAAGGTTTTCACTTTGACAATGAAGGAATCTTGCGGTTTGAAAACAGGGTATACATACCTTTGTTAAATGATTTAAGAAATAAATTATTAGCTAAATTTCACAATTCACCTTTTTCTAGACACCCTGGCATTACAAAAATGCTTGCTGATATAAAACAACAATATTTCTAGAAAGGGATGAAAAAGGATGTGATTGAGTTTGTGACACACTGCTTAGAGTGTCAACATGTTAAAGTTGAGCATATGCATCCAGTTGGTTTATTGTATCCTCACAACATACCATAGTATAAATGGAAAGTGATAAGCATGGATTTTGTTCAAGGGTTGCCTATGTCAAGAAATAAACATGATGTTATTCTAGTGGTTGTTGATAAACTAACAAAGGTAGCTCATTTTATTGTTGGTAATCTTAAGGATGATTCACCTGTTTTAGCAAAAAGATTCGTGCATGAAATTTTTAGATTACATGGAGTACCTGAGTTGATCATATCTGATAGAGACCCAAGGATGACATCTAGATTTTGGAAAACACTTAATGTAGCCCTAGGAACTAAGCTGAATTTCATTCAGCATATCATCCAAAAATGGATGGACAAACTGAAAGAGTTAATAGAGTTTTAGAGGATATGTTATGAATGTATCAGCATGGATCGAGTATAACCGGGAAGAGTGTCTCCCATTAGTTGATTTTTCTTATAATAAAACATATCATGCCTATCTGAAAATGGAACCTTTCGAAGCATTATACAAAAGGAAATGCAGAAATCCTATTAGTTGGGACAATATTGAGGATAGAGAGGTAATTGGACCTAAAATCCTTACGGAAATGAAAAATCAAGTTAAAATGATTCGTGAACACTTGAAAGAAGCTACGAGATAGGTGAAAGATTTATGAAGAATCAAATTGGGTGGATAAAAAATTTGAACTTGGTGAGAAGGTCTTTCTGCAGGTTAAACCAAAAAAGAGTTCTATAACTTTTGGCAAGGTTGTCAAGTTATCACCTCGTTATGTGGGACCCTTTGAAATTGTTTAAGTAATCAACCCTATAGCTTATCGTTTAGCTTTACCTCATGTTTTATGATCAATTCATGATGTTTTCCATATTTCTCTTCTTAAGAAATACGTTTCATAATTATCACATGTGTTAAACTAGAATTCCTTGCAGGTCCAAGACCCATGAATAATCATGGTTAAACCCATTAGAGTGTTAGAAACTAGCCAATTGCACTTAAGAAATTGTGAAATAAGCTAATGTAGGGTCTAGTGGGATTAGTTTAATGAAGAGATTACAACCTGGGAAAATATTGAAGATATGAAAACTACTTTTTTGTACTTATTTGAAAAAATTTGATTCTTTTGACAGATAAAATATAAATATTTTATTCATGATATGTCAATAAATCTTCCAATCTTGGGTAGACATTACATTATTTAAAAATGGATAGCTACTTTAATGTTGATCATGGAATTTGAAAAATCTAGTTTTGTTTTGAACATATGAATGGAAGTATAATAAATTTATTTGTCCTTGATGCAATTTTTTGACTAAGTTAATTATCGGCACAATGATTCTTTTTAGGAGGGAAGTATGTAACAAATTTGATGAACTGTTACTATGATTTCATTTCCTCTTGACATTGCAAACGTTGACATATGATTTTTCTAGGAATTTGTACTCTTAAGACTTTTCGAATCATGTTTGTAATGGATACATTATTCTTGTGAAGAGATTCACTTTGTTGTGACTCTCTGCTTACTAGAAAACAAGGACATTCATATTTTTGTATAACCTTAATTAATTTAAAGAAAAGGATTTAGAGCTTATATTGTTGATGTTTTAACTCATTTTATGTTGACAACAAGACCTTGGATCAATTCCAAGTATGCTTCATTTCTCCTTACCTGATTTGTTTGGTTGACTTGGCATTTTTAAATGGAAGGTAAAGTGGGACTGAGTTTTGTTTTGGTTATAAACTTAAAGGACCTAGCTTCGGTCTCCTTTCTTTGCATCATGTTGTAATTGGTCAGCTTGAACCTTCTTGTTAAATATTTATAACATTTGAATAGCGTAATAGGACTAAAGACCTATTACTAAGCTATTAAGGTTAACACCTTGTCCTAAGTTATAATGTTCTATACTATTGGATTTCAACCTAAGGTGGCTAAGACCTACCTAGGACTTATTACTAAACTACAAAGGTGACACCCTAACCTAAGTTGGTATGGTTATGGTTGAGGAGTTTGGAAAAATCCCTTGTGATAATATTTTCCTAAAGACTAAGGTTGAATCCTAACCTAAGGATAATCTAACCTAAACTAATACTAAGCTAAAAGGTACCTAAGGGCTACTTGGTAAGTGGTGAGTTGGTGGTGCCAGTTTCTAAGGAATTTATGGGAATTGATTTCTTTTATTTACATATTTAAACTACCAGTGTTGGAAAAGGAATAGGGAGTTAGGGGGATGTCTAGCTGACATCATCACTAAATGGATTCGCATGCATATTTTGAATTTAAAAGACTCACCAAATTTGGATGGTGGTGGCATGGAGAAATAAGTGGGAAACTGACAGTCCTTGCATTAAATGACCTCGGTCATGGAAAAGAAACCACCTAGGAGAAGATGTAAGTGGATTTAGGAAGGGTTGTTTGGTCATTTATTCTTTGAGATTTTTACTCTACATGAAGTTTTGGTTCTTCAAACCAGCAGTTCTATTTTTGATCTAATGATATTTTTGGCATCTCTTGGCTATTTCTGGATCTGGTGGAAGAATAAGGGTTGAAATTTGGAGTTGTGGAGGTCATTTTGGAAAAGGAAAGACTGTGGAGGCTCGGCTGGAAATATTTTACAAATTGATAGAAGCTCTATCAGGCATGATAAGCTCTACCCATTAAGTTGTTCTACTTTTTCCTAAATGACTTCATAAAAAGAACTCTACTCTTTGAAATAAATGAGTTTTTTTAGATGTTTATCTTTCAATCTTTCTTGTATTCTTCACTATAATTTCCTTCTTGAATTTATTGTTTGATGAAGATTTGATCTGGGTTGCTTATTTGTTAGAAAAATGAATGAATCGGATTTAACCATGTGTGACCTAAATGTTGTAGATTCTTGTATACTTTTGTTGTCTGTGAAAAATGGTTTAAGGGAATGCACTGTTTGATAAAAAGATACATGAGCTGGGTTGTTTTCCTTGTTGGGTGAAGGTATGAAATGCATTTTCTTTCGTTAAGCTTGAGATGATTTCAAATCCTTTCTTCATCTGCTCGAACTATGCTTAAGTAGATAGTCTAATTCAATGTTGGGAGTCATTTTTGGTTGGAAAACAAATGTAACATGTTTTACTTCTGCTGAGCTTGAGATATTATTGAATCTTGTTATGTCTGGTTGAACTGCTAGAATGGATAAGTAGGATTCAGTGTTTTGAGTCGTCCTTGTTGGAAAGTAACAGTAATCATGATTAACCCTAGTTGAATGGAAACATTTTGAGTCTTAGAACTCTGTCAGTTATTATGGAAGAAGTATGTTTCAGTTTTGTTCTTCCTTGCTTGAGACTTGATAAAACATGTTTAGCTTCTACTTGAAGTTATATGAATTCATTTTTGTTTCTCACACCTATATGTTATGGGATGATTACTAATGAATTATATGGTTTTGGGATCTAAATAATCCCCTTGATACAATCTATTTGATGGTAGGGTTGAAAGTTACCTTGTTGTCGTGATTTGAAAAGGTTTATCAAATTTGTTTATGCATCTTTTCTAAGTGAGATTTCGAGCTTCAAGAGTTACCTTATTGGTTCATCTTGTTAGATTTTTTGGTTCCTTGCATTCAAGTTTGATGTTTTTATGATACTCAGTAGAGATGGGATATGATAGAATAGAATTAGATTACAATGACCAAAGAGGGAAAAAGCCTCATAAATATTAGTGATCATGAAATCAGATTACATAACAATGCAAGAGCTGTAATATTCATAGATGTTAGATAGCCTCATATGGATAGACATGACACCCTATCAGGCACCAACTATGAGATGATAAGACCCATCTCACATGCACATGTAATTACTACTAATACTAATATTGAATGTTTTCCAACATAACAATATTGAATGCAAGTCACTAGACTAGAGTGCACATGTTGCACATTATTAAATAAAAGAAAATACAATAAATATGCCTATGCTAAATTATGCTAACATTCCCCCTTAATTTTGCATAGTTTCCAATGAAGTGGAGAGGAACTCTCGAATGGTGTGAATTTTTCACATGTAAGTGACTTAGTGAAAACATATGCCTTCTGCTTCAGCTATAGGACATAATCGGAGCTATATGCTATGCTTCAAAACATGCTCACGTATGAAATGAACTGTACTTTAACATGTTTGGTTCTCTCATGAAATACTATATTGCGAACAAGCTTCGAGAACTCCTTCATTATCAACATATACTAGAGTAGATTTCTTTTGTGGTAGACCAATTGCTTCCGTTTGGCATAGCCATATTGCTTCACAAACAACTTCACCTACAGCTCGATACTCTAATTCTGTCAAAGAGCGAGAAACAAAGTTCCGTGTCTTGCTTCCCCATGATATCGGTCTAGATCCCATAAAGAAGACGAAGCCTGATGTTGACTTCTTATCATCCATGTTTCCTGTATGATCTAAATCTGAATATCCTATCAAGAAGAAGTTTTCATTCATCTTATACTCTAGACCAAGGTCAACTTTACCCTTTAGATATCTCAGTATTCTCTTTACTACTTTCCAATGACATATATTCAGTTCTTACATAAAGCGTGATAAATAGCTGATTGCAAATCTAATATCTGGTCTAGTATATGTCGGAGTAAATGAGACTCTCGATCAACTACCGATAGAGAGTTGCATTCACCGGTGGTGATGGATCGTAATGAGATAAGTAAAGTCTCGTTTCCATAGGTTTAGCAATAGGAGTGCAGTCTAACATCCTGAATTTCTCGGCGTTGTCTTGGTGTATTTCAACTATGACACAAAGATATGATTCTCTATTTTCCATACTTCCAACCCAAGACAATAGTGCATGAGCTCGAGACCGTCATGTCGAACAATCGATTAAAATCCTTCTTTGTTGCATCAATCATCTTCACAAAACTACCACCGTAATGACTAGATCGTCGACATAAACAACCACAATGACATTCTCCCCCTTGCTTTTTAAAGTAGAGACTGGGGTCATAAGGATTCCTTTCAAATCCATGACTTATGACATGCTTATCAATTTTGATGTACCATGTCTAGGGTGCCTGTTTTAGGCCATATAGAGATTTTATGAGTCTTCATACCATCATCTCTTTTCTTGGTATTACATAACACTCTAGCTAAGTCATATAGACTTCTTCTTACAAATCTCCATTAAGAAAGGAACTTTTCACATCCATTTGGTGGACTTTCCAACCAAATTGTGTAGCTAGAGGAAAGATTATCCTGATTGTCTTGATCTTGGCTGTGGGAGTAAATGTCTCCTCATAATCAATGCCTTCTTGTTGTGTATACCCCTTTGCTACAAGCCTTGCTTTATACTTGTCAATAGTCCCATCTGATTTGTACTTAGTCTTGAATATCCATCTACATCCAATGGGTTTCTTCCCTAGTGGAAGGTTGACAAGTTGCCATGTGTTGTTCTTCATCACTAACTAATACTCTGAATCCATGGCATCTTTCCAAGCTTTTGATTGTAGGGCTTCTTGAACTGTAGATGGCTCAACTATTTCAACAACTCTACTCATTAGGGCATAATTGACCTCTTTACGAGCTTGATCAAGCGAGTTCTAGGTCCAAGATTGGATGATGTGCTAGGTGCATCATCCAAATTTGCATCTCTTATTAATTGAGTATACCATTTAGGTAGCTTCTTAGTAGCTCCATTGGCTTGTGGTGGATCGAAGTTTTCACCATCATCCAATTCATCACTATCATCTTCAGTGGGAACATCAAATTCTATCTTCATAAGAGGTGTATTTTACATGTTTGTTGAGTTGTTGAGTGGAGCATCTGCTTGTTTCTTCTCAAAGAACTCAACATCCCTACTTGTGTATACTTTCTTTGCTTTTGGATCCCATAATCTGTACCCAAGTGCTTCTTCACTGTATCCAATGAATATCAGTTTCTCACTTTCATATCCAACTTGTTCCTATTTTTCTTGGGTATGTGCATGTTAGATTTTCACCCAAATACTATTAGGTGTGCAATGGATGGTTTCGATTTGACCATGCTTCTTGAGGTGTCACTCCTTAAAGAGATATTTTGGGCACTATGTTCAAAAATAGACTACGCTTCTTGCATCTTCTCCCCAAAATGTCTTTGTTAAACCTGATTCGTCAATCATACATTGCACCATTTCCATGATAGGAGGAGGAGGAGGCATTTGTCAATGAATACCATGAGCTTCCATGTAAGTCTTGAACTCATTGCTTATGAATTCCCCCTCGATCTCGATCGAGAGTTTTGATCTTACGATCAACTTCATTCTCAACAAGTGCTTTGAACTTCGAAATGTCTCAAAGGCTTGACTCTTGTTTCTTAGACAATATATCCACATCTTTCTTGAGTATTCATCAACACAAAGCATGAAGTATTGACATCCGAATGACTTGGTTGTATGGGCTGTAAATATTGTTGTGCACCAAATCAAGCTTTCCCTTAGCTCTGTATCTGTTCTTCTGGAAGGGTACTCTGTGTTGCTTTCTAGGTAGGCAATTGTGACACTTTTCATTTTTGTGCTTGAGTGTAGGAAATCCTTTCACCATGTTGCCCTTTTGAAGTTTTTGGAGATAGCCAAAGCGATGTGACCATATCTGCGATCCCATAGTTCTACTGTTGTGTGGCTTTGGCCACTAGAGCTTGATCTTCCTTGTGGAAAAAATCAAGTTGGAACATGCATCCCACATTGGAGGCTCTTGCTACAATCTTGGAACCTCTTGACTTATCTCTTATCAAGCACACTTTTTCTCCATTATTACTGTCAAAATCTAACTTCAAGTTGTGATCAAGGAGTTGACTAACTGATAGAAAATTCTTGGTCAACCCAGGTACATACAATACATCTGTGATTTTGTAGTTATGCTTTCTAAGAGGTAGTGAAATGTTTCCAATCCCCTTGACATTGTATGATGATTCATCACCTAATGACACATGGTTATTGTTAGGTGAGTCACGTAGTGTGTAGAACCAATCCTTGCGTCCAGTCATGTGTTGAGTTTCACCCGAGTCAACATAACAGATATCTTGTGTGGACTTGGTTTCTTCATCAAATTGAGTAGAATACATGTGGTGTCCTTCATCTGAATCATCCTCATGTTCAGAAATGTACCCTTGTTGTTTGGGTTTTCTTTTCCAATTACCATTTTTCTACCCTTGATTGTTGTTATTGTTGGACTTCCCTTGATTTGAATTGTTGTTACCCTGTTGGTTATTGGGTTTTGAATTGGTTAATGAACCCTTTTTGTAGGAATTGTACCAACAATATTTGATGTCATGTCCCCCTCTATTGCAAATGGGACACTTCTTGGTGTTGTCTCATTGACTTTGGTCCCTTTGTTGACTTTGATTTTATTGGGACTTCTTGTGATTGGACTGAAATTTCCCCTTTACTTTATGATTGGAAGATAGTGCTTTCTCATCTTCATGATCTTTTTGTTCATTGTCTCTTCTTGTTGGAGTAGATTGACCAACTTCTCAAAGGTGACTGTCTATTCACTCATATTGATAGTTGTCATAAATATTTTGTAGGAAGGAGGAAGTACTCACAACATAATTGGTATGAGGTCCTCATCACTTATCTCTTTTTCCAATGCCAGTAGAGATGACCTCAAAGTAGAAACTCATCTCAAAAAAACTTCAACCTTCTCATTGTGCTTGAACTTGAGAGTATGCAGTTGTGATAGTAGGTTGAGGATGGCATTCTTATTCTTTGCCTCATAGATTGTGCTCAACTTATCCCATGCATCCTTGGTCATTTTGGCATCTCTAATGTGGGGTTACACATAATTTGTTACGCCAAACAAGATGATCAATTTGGCCTTTTGATTGGCCCTATCAAATTGAACTTGTTGTCTTCCATCATCAAGTGATCTTGTTGTTGTTCCATCTATAACTGTCCATAGGTCTTCAAACTCAAGTAACATCTTGATCTTCGAGTTTCCATGTAGCATAGTTGTCTCCTCTAAGTAGTTGTGAATCTGGCAAGAAGAACTTTGGTGCTTGTGCACCCATTTCTGTAATCTGAATTTCTAAAACTCTAAATTTCTGACAAAGGGTAAGGCTCTTATCACTCCAGGTTTATGGTCTCCCTCTCAATATACCGTCAGGCCGATATACCAAACCTTTCTATATATGCTCCCTTCCGATATACCCATCGGTACATGGAAGAAGATCACCCTTTCAATATACCCATCAATATGGAAAGAAGTGTTAACGCACGTGAAAGAATTTAGTATGTTGTACATAGACAGTATGGATAGGGGTTTGTGCAAGCACAAATGGATGGGAGGGCTCAAATGTGTGTGTATTGTGTCCTTATTACTCCCCATCGATTTTATAGGGTCGATTCCCAGACGACGTTTAGGTAGTTGTGTTAGGTGTTAAGTGCAGTAGTAGTCATGACAGAATCACTGTAAGCACTTCCTATAGGCACCATATATACCGAATCTTTCTTTATGAGATCAAAGATCTCATGTGGTAGAACCAATCATAAAATAAAAAAATTGCACTTTTTTTTCACTTTATGCATCAAGATTAGTACAAATTCTCCAAAAGTACATCAAAATGATTTTTTTGTGTTCCCCCTCTTCACAAAAAAGTGTCTAGAATCACAAAATACACAATTTAGGCCAAAATATTTTTTTCCCCCCAATAGGTGTTTTTCCGCTAAATTTAGCGGTGGCTCTAAATGTGTTTGGTGAGCTTCTAAATTTAGAAATCCCCCAAAATTTAGTAATTTCTCAAAATTTTCCAAAAACAATAATTTAATAAAAAATATGGAGAGGCGGGAATTGAACCGCTGCATTGTTTGTTCCCAAGATCCAAACAAACAATCTGAATATTATTTTCACCTTTTCTCATAAACCATGATCTACGTTTTTCTAAAATTTTGACAGCAGCATAATAAAATATTTTTCTTGAAACCCACAAAATTTCAGAAGAATTATAATCTTGGTTTTTGAGATCTTACCAATTTACCAGCTAGATCTGATTTTTTTCAAAAACATGACCCGACTTGCACAGAATCTGAAGATGATGTAAAATACAAAGTTGTGCGTCTCCTTGTTATATTTCTAGAAAAAAAATGGCACATCAATCCAAAATTGTATGAAAAAGTTACGTCTTTTTTTCTAAGAGCTATCTGCTGGAATTTTGTTGACGAGACTACTTGACCTTTGCTCCCGATTTCTTCACTCCACTTTCAGATCTGATTTTTTCACTTTTTTTTAGATCTGTAATTTTTTTTCAAGATTTTTTTTTTTTTTTTCAAGATCTCTTTGTTTTTTTCACAAATCTTTTTTCAAGATCTTTTTTTTTTAAGATCTCCAAATCTAAAATATTCCGCCAATATGTTGGATCAATTGGCTATGCCAATGACTAATCAAAAACAAAAATTACCTTCCATATAAGTGGATAGGTCAAATTTTAGTTGAGGGATGCTTGGAAGGAATGGAGGTTGTGGGATTCTTCAATGGCTCTCCTTTGATGTAGATATTATTCTCCAATGGATCCTCTCCAATAGTGCTCCTCTTCAACCTTTCTTGGATAGAACCTGCTCTGATACCAAATGATAGAATAAAATTAGATTGCGATGACCAAAGAGGACGGAAGCCTCACAAATATTATTGATCATGAAATCAGATTATATAACAATGCAAGAGCTATAATATTTATAGATATTAGATAGCCTCATATGGATAGACATGACACTCTATTAGGCACTAACTACGAGATGATAAGACCCATCTCACATGCACATGTAATTACTACGATACCAATATTGAATTTTATCCAACATAACAATATTAAATGCAAGCCACTAGACTAGAGTGAACATGTTGCACATTATTAAATAAAAGACAATGTAATAAATATGCCTATGCTAAATTATACTAACAAGATATCTAATTTGAACAATGGAATAGTTCAGTCTTTTCTATCTTAAGAAAATGGGTTGGAGCGTTACAGTTTTCTCTTCTCTTTTGAGCTCATCTTCGAACACCCGATTGAAGTCATGTCATTTTTTTGTTTCCCTCATGGATGAATCTGGGTTGGAGTTTGACCTTCTTGAATATGTATCCTATTCCATTGACTCTTGTGAAATAGGGAATCTGGGGTGACTTGAAGATAAGTTGAGACAGTCAAACTTGTATTTGTGTATCTTTGTTTATGTGTATTGTCCTTTGAAAATAAATCAGGACTGCTGAATGAAGATTTACTTCATCGCTACTCTGTCTCTCTCTTGAATGGGAAAATTAGGGAAATATATATATACACTAAATTTATTAACGAGGGATGAATTAGAATGTTCAGTTTCTATTTGTGCTTATGTATTGTTGTTAACTTCATTCATTCGTATAACTCCTGTTGGTCGTAGTTTTCACACTACTTGTGGCAATTCTTGTTCGAATATTGAGAAATCTTTATCTTTAGTCTTTGACTTGCATGTTATAGTCATATACCTTGATTCATTACCAATGTTTGTTGGAGATGGAATATCTCTTGATTGGATATGCCTCAATCTTTTATTCTGATATGTATTTCTTTTCTTAGAAAAAGAGTAATGAGATCCTATCTCATCCTTGTTGATGACACCCTTTCTCTCTTTTCTAAGTAAGGTATTCAATACTATTTTATTCGATGTCTAAAGGAAGTTATTAGTTGTTCTCTCCCCTCTCGTTCATTCTTTCATTATGTTACTCCTATGTTAGGAATAGTACAGTTCGGTTGTATCGGTCTGAATGAAAAGGGAAGAGTGGATAGTTGGAGGATATATATTTATTTTCTTCTTCTTCCCAAATTCTTGATAAGGATGTAATGATTTTTATGTGTGACTACTTTTAGGTGTAAGTAAATGGAATTTATACTTTACCAAACTGTTGAAGCTAAACATAAAACTTAGGCTAGAGTTGGCTTTGAATTTGGATGTTGTATCTTAAATAGGAAACTCTTATTTTAGGATGTTGATGGTTCTTCCTAAATTTTTCATAGAGATTGAATGAGCTTGACCTTAGTTATTCTTTAATGAAGTATGTTAATGATGAGTATTGTGGATCATTGCTTCTTTAAAATAACTCTATTTTTGTGAATTATTAGAGTTAGTATCATTCTTTGATTTAGATTGAAAGAATCAAGAAATGAACTATAGATATCTATAGTAGGAATGTGATAAGTAATTTGGATGGATTATTACTTATCTGATTTAATTCCTTATGAAATCATTGATTGAAGGTTATTTTGATTACATCATGATATTTACTTAATGTTAATGTGATTATCTCTTTGTTCTTCCTTTCATGGTTGTTATTTCTTAAAATATTCTTCCTTTGATGCTTTAACTATTTCATAAAAGAAGAGTTATGTTTATGAAACATTTAGTAATATTTCATAATGAACCCCCTTCCGTTTTGAGAAGATGTGGCTTCATAATGAGGAACTGAAAGATCTCCTAACTGATTGGTGGAAACTTAAGGTTAAGGGATCTGCGATGTATAGATTAACCAAGAAACTTCAAAATGTCAAAAATCATCTTAAAGATTGGAATAAGAAGAGTTTTGGTAATATTTTCCAAAAGAAAATGGAAACCAGAACTGAATTACAGATCCTCCAAAGATAGATTGAAAGTAGGGATCTTGAAAGGGATCTCAAAGAAAAGGAAATATCTCTATTGGCAGAGTACCATAATATTCTGAGAAAAGAGGAAATCTTTTGGAGATAGAAATCTCGTATTACTTGGCTCAAGGAAGGGGAAAAAATACTAGGTTCTTCCATTTGTCTACTCTAAAATGTAGAATTTTTAATAGAATTAGTAGAATCAGAAAAGAAGATGGTTATCTTGTGGAAGAGAAAGAAGAAATAAATAAAGAGGCTATTTCTTTCTTTCAAAAGTTGCTAACTAATCAAGGTACCCCAAATTTGGCCAAAGAGCAAGATTTTCTAAGTTGCATTCCTTCCTTAGTCTCTGAGGAGGATAATTAGATGCTCTCTTTGATCCCGTCAATGGAGGAAGTGGAATTCATGGTGAAACATCTTAACCCAGATAAGGTGCCTAGTCTGGATGGTTTTCAAGCCTTTTTCTTTCAGCACTTCTGGGACATTTAAAAAAAAATGTGTACAATGTTGTGAAAGAATTATTCATCTAGAAAAATATGCTAAAGGATATGAATTGTACCTTCCTGACTTTGGTTCGAAATGTGGTAATGCCATGGAATTTAAAGACTTTAGACCTATAATTCTTTGCAACACCACTTATAAAATCTGTACTAAAATCTTGGCCCTCCATTTGCAAGTGATTCTCCCCTCTATCATATCTGATCAACAAGGGGGATTTTTTATTGGATGCCAAATTCAAGATGGGATCATCACAATAAAAGAGACTATTCATTCAGCTAAACTCAGTAAGAAGGCAGTTTTTTTTTTAAATTGGACATGGCTAAAGCCTATGACAGGGTCTCATGGAGTTTTCTTGATAAAATCCTTGATAGGTTTGGCTTTGATTTTTCCCTTCAAGCTTGGTTAAGGCTTGTATTTCTAGTGCCTAGTTTTCCATTCTCATTAATGGGACCCCTTTTGGTTTTTTCCCTAGCTCTCAAGGTTTAAGGAAAGGGGATCCTCTCTCCCCTTTCCTTTTCATTATCATGGTTGAAGCTCTAAGCAGAAGATTGAATGTTGAGACTGAGAAAGGTTACATCAAAGGGATTTCTCCGTGAAGGATTTGGACAATGTGTCTCACCAACATTTTGTGGATGACACTTTCCTTGTGGGAGAAGCTACTATTCTAGAAGCTAAGAAGCTTAAACACCTTCTAGATGACTACATGGAAGTTTCTAGCCAGATGGTGAACTATAGAAAAATCTCTCTTTTCTTCATTCATACCTTGGAGAGTCGTTGTAAGAAGATTGCTGAAATTTTAGATTGTTCCTATAAGTCCTTCCCTACTGTCTATCTAGGAATCCCTCTTGGGGATAAGAGACCCTCTAGTTCGGAGTGGAACTTCCTAATTGAAAGGTTTGATAAAAAACTTGTAGGGTGGAAAGCTAATTTGTTATCTCAGGCTGGAAAAATTACTCTTCTTTCTAGTTCAAGGTAATCTTATGTCTTCAACACACAATAATGGGATCTGTGAATCTAAGGCAAAGAAGGCCCTCCTAACCTAAATCCGGTGTGATAGATCGTTCGGTGAGGATAGCTGCTCGAAGGCTCCAATCAATATCGAGCTCTGCCATGATCCGATCTATGGGTTATGGGATACGTGGAAGATGACCTATGGGTGCTTCGTATATATCTCCCAACAAGGTCATGAAAATGGAATGGATAAATGTGTAGTGGATCTTTTGGTGCTTTATGGATGATTCTCTGGTCTAGTCCAGAAATCTTTAGCTTGATTAGCTACTACGTTTAATAATGATAGTTGTGTGATAATGTCTAGTGGAAGTGGAGAGGACCTAAATACTAATGTTCACAAACCAACATCAATGTTGGATTGATTTGTAGGCCCGTTGGGTTGTGGGACCTATGGATCACAACCGTAAGTTCATGGTTGTTGTGGACCTCCTATGGTCATATGAAGAATCAACCCCTGATTCCAAGTATCCAGTAGTCATATGCCTTTTCGGCCTCTACGTTTAGAACTAGAAGTTGCACGATTTTCTCGAGTACCTAATAGGTGTTCTGGCAACTTGGATACGTAAGCTAGTGTCTATATCAACGAGGAGGTCTCCTGCATCTGGCTATGGGACTAGTGGATCACAACCGAATGTTTTCTCTCTTTCAGGTCCTTCTACAGTCATACGGATATCTATCAAGGCAATCTATAATTTGGCTGATTTGACCAGAACATGTGTGCTTTGTCATCTTCTATGTTTAATCCTCTTAACTTGTGTGATTTTCTCAGTAGGTCTATGTTGTTCTAAGACCTAAATTCTGAGATTTTGATCTATGTCAGTTATTGCTGCAACAATATTTGGTTGAGGCACGATTGGCTCAAAAATGTATTCCCTGGGCTCCCTAGGTCCCGTGATTGTCATACAAGATCAATATAAGCCTAACTGAAATGAAATAAACTAACTATGCAAGATATATCTACAACATATATATATTCCTCTATTTTTTTTGTATTTTTGATAGAATTTTAATAGAATCGAAAGAGAAACTAATCTAATATATTCAAAAAATGACAACTAATCTAATAACAAAATTAAAACAAACAAGGTAGCCCGGTGTAGCTACTTTCCTGCAATTGTGAGTTTTATCCTAAATAACTAGATAACTGATTAACTTAATTGAAAGATTCTCGATCCTACCTCAGAAGTGAGGAATGAATCATAGTTTCTCAAAAACTATCAATCCCCACAGCTTCCCTGGCAATATCAAAATGAAACTTAACTGAAATGAAATATTTCACTACTCTATTTGATATGTTTTAACTAGAACTTTGATAGATAAAACCTAGAATTTGTAGAACAATGGTGAATCCAGTAGTGTATGATTTTTTCCCCTCAGAATGATCTCCTCATTCCTTCGTGTTCACGTGAGTCCAGAAGAGCGTGTATATGCTAGCATCAACAAAAGAAGGTATTTTGAACAATGGAAACTTTTTGGATATAGACCGAATATAATGTGAGTAGGAGAGGGATAACGCAAGTGACAGAGCTTGGCATATGCAATTCCTAGTGGGATTTATTGTGGGAATACAACACAAGTGTACCGAGAGATTCTAGAATCTACCTTCTATGAAGAACACAACCTACAACTCTAATGGATTCAATCTACAAATGACACTACTCTACTCTAAACTAATTTGTATGAACAACAATGAACAAGACTGAAGCAAGAAGATCGAATGGCTTCTAACAGCAAAGGAAAACTAGCATGGATGCAAACATGAAAACAAAATGAGCTCTAAACAAGAAATTGAAAGACTAAACAATGGAAATGAGAAGTTGAGGGGCCATTTGCTTGAAAACAAGCTGGATATTTATAGATTTCACATTCACCCAAAGGTAATTCCTATTAGAACTCTTTTACCATTAAACAATGAAGAAACACTATTCCAGGGGACATAAAACATTAATACAAGCTAAGGCGGTTGAGAAAAGCTGGTAAAAGTTGAAAATTACGCAAGTCACGATCAAAGGAACGTGCTGGAAAATGCGTGAAGGACCGCCACCCTGAGCAGGGGTGGTGGTGGTTACCACCACCGACACTGGTGGTGCATAGGACCGCCGCCCGCCAGGTGGTTTTCATCACTAAAGGTCAAAAGGTTTAAAAAGGGGGCGAGGGATAAAACAAAGCACAAGGAACTTGGATAAAGCATTTGGGATGCTAACATATACTTCGTGAGCTTCTCTGGATCCCGAACACCTTGCGAGGTGACCTGTATCATCATTGGGGCATGTGTAACATCGTTCGGTGGTACAATACCCTACAATTTTGGGTACGTACATATTGCCCCCTCGAGAAGCATGTTTTAACCATGAAGAGGTGTAAAATGGTGGGTCCGAGTATGGCGGTCCCAAAATGGGAAGCTTAGAAATTATACCTGACACGCCCGTGTGTCAAATTTCACCATCCAAGTTCCCGCTACCTGCAAAATGGAAAGAGGACTCAAGTGCAGATAGATAAAATAAATCAAAAATAAATACTAAATTAGTATGAAATGAGGACTTACCATTTGTGTGGGGATGAGAACTTACCTCCGTCGCGCTCTAAACCTGCAAAAGGGGCATTCAAAATGAGTCAAAACACTATATATATATATATATATATATATATATATGGGACCATTTTCCTATTCATTTGCGCATGTCGATTTGATAGTTTTTGAGCTCTGGGACCCACGGTGATGGTTTTCAATGAGAGTATAGTCGAAACGTTCATATCGAGATAGCGATCATGCCTCCACGAGCGGAACATCGACCCATGAGATCTCAGGTTAGTTCTTCTTGATTTAACGTTTTTGCACCCAAAATGTTAAAATGATGAAATCTTTGTCTTGGGGGGGTTTTTTAGAAATGTCAGTTTTAAATGTGTCTCTTAGGGGGCGCTAATGGGTAGGCTTTTGTTTTAGCTAAAATGGTCAATTTTTAGCATTTTAAGCATTTTTAGGGCATGCGACCCATTTTTAATCACGGGACAGGACCGCCACCCTGAGCAGGGTGGTGGTTACAGGACCGCCACCTTCCAAGGTGGCGGTTATGGAACCACCACCCTGCTCAGGGTGGCGGTTCTCTCCAGAATGCTAAAACAACACTAGTTTGAATTCATTTTTGCATTTTTAGCATTCCTACTTGCTTTAATGATTTTTCTAATGCAATCTTGATGCTAACTTGCTTCTTTTTGCATGTGTTTTTTGTGTGTTTTGCAGAAGAAGGAAGAGTACATTAGATGGAGCCAGAGAGAGGAGAGAGTGATTGGCTTCCAAAGAGTGTTAGATGCACTCTCTCAGGCTGAGCAGATACTCTTCTGAGGGCAGGTATATTGAGGATCACACGGGTCCCCCACGTTGCACACCTACCAGTCACATACTATGTGACTTATTTTCTTACTAGGGATGCAGATCGAACACCTTCCGATTTCCAGGTGTTAGGGGTGAGTGGACTATCACCTAGAGGATGTCTACCACATTTTGGGAGTCCCGATTATTGGGAGGAGACTTTCATTTGATACAGCAGTATCTAGAGCTCAGGTGACTCAGTGGGCCACCTATATGGGAGACGCAGTTGTCTCCACTAGTTCGAAGAAGGGGGTGAAGGTCCATTCTATTCCTGGCTTGCCCATCCCTCTGATCCATCAAGCCATTATGGGCATCCTTGCTTCGAGATTGATCGAGAGACAAGGGAGGGGATACTTTACTCTACTACTGGGCCCCCATCATCACACAGATTGAGGCACATGGTCAGATTTATGCCTGGGAGCCGATATACTTGGGACCACCTATCACGACTTATACAGGGTGGTTCGATTATAGGGACAGTCGCTGAGCCATCCGACCTTAGTTATGAGTTGGGTCTATGAGCGCATCATCCCTTATGGGAGAGGCATAGAGGTGGAGGATCCCGGGGCCGTGAGGGCAGCTAGATGGACAGAGATGATGGTGCTTAGAGCACCCCACCAGCCAGTTGCTTCCCTACTACTGAGGATATGGAGGCCACACCTTATCAGGCCATGGCAGGGTTATGGGGTGAGGAGACCTTTACTTTGATTTCCTACTCTACTACAGGGCAACTTGTGGATGGACGGGAAGGTAGAGACACACCCTTTGATCGAGTGCCTCAAAGAGTTCAGCCCTTGCTTACATTGACATGCTTCCCCAGTGGTGGTGCCAAGTGTTCAATCAATCGGGAGGCTAGGGGAGGTCCTAGAGGCCGGGGTTGGACTGTTGTTACTCCTGGCATCCCTATTGCAGCCAAGAGGGTGGTACGTGCTCGAGAGAGAGCCGGTGCTCCTCAGGCACCTTTACTTCAGATTCACCACCGGTCCCTACCCATACATAGCAGTGATGACCCCATTGATATAGACTCCGAGTCTGAGGAGTTCACAGGGGGAGAGACGGAGGAGGAGACCGAGGACATGGAGATCAGCGAGTCGGGTGGGGAAGAGGATAGCGATCCCGAGTGGCATGACACTCAGAGATCTTACAGGCCGAGAGGGTAGAGCAGAGCACGAGAGAGGGTGACTCTAGTCTCGAGGAGTTACTTTCTCAGGACCTAGGCAGAGAGGATGAGTCCGTGGTAGGATGCCATGTTGTCCCAGACGTAGGAGGAGGACATCAGTCAGCGGTGGCATCCGTGGTAGGCATGGATCCTAGAGATCCTTCTTGGAGGCCCAGAGATCCGAGTGAGTTATCACTCTTCTTTTGATATTTATTTTAGCTAGAATTGCCTTAGTTGCTACCTCTCTTTTTGTTCATCCTTGGTTTTACCTTTTGATTATTTTCTAATTTGTTTTCTCCTTTTCTTGCAGAGACTACTGATGAGTGGCGAGACTTGATTCACTGGGTATGTACTGACACCCTGATGCTCCCCATGGAGAAGACTCATGCCGAGCTATCCATGGATGCAGGGGAGCCTTCAACAGCAATGGTAGGCATACCGATGTTTTTTCCCCCATCTGGCATGTGGCCAAGATGGTGACTTCCCTCCATACCGAGTTAGCCGGGTATAGGGCTGCAGAGCACTGATGAGGAGGAGCCACTCTCATAGCGAGGCTACAGCTACTGTTCAGGATCACGAGCCCTCAGTGCACTCAGAGCGCCGCATAGCCGAGTCCTAGACGTGATCGTGCACCTTCTGAGGGATCCCATAGGGATTGAGAGGCCACTTGGCTCTTTTTGTAGTGACTCTTGCTAGATTGTTTATACGACCATTTTGTATTTTTCGGGCTCATTGAGCATTTTGACCATGCCTAGTGCATGATGGCATTGTACATAAAACCTGATTATATATATATATATATATATATATATATATATATATATATATACATCTCTTTTTGGATCTAGATCTCTTTGTACCTAGAGTTTTGTGATTCATTTTCACATGTATATTAGATGTTTGTAAAAAAATTTGTTTTTATATGCTTTTCAGAATGTATGCAATGGAGAACAAATATCACAAATGTTTTCTTTTTGTATTTCATGATGTTGATGTATGATGATGTGGACACTATGTGATCTTGAACTTTAGTTTCTATAAGCAATTTTCTGGTACTTCATATTGTTTTGACAAAATGTGATGATGAGCTGGTATGATGAGCAGATGAACTTGCCCCACTCCTAACTCCACGCAACTAGTAAGATGCGAGGGCTCACCACCGAGAGCTAGAAAGGGCACAAGCTATGAGGTGTGTTGAAATGGTAATGATGGGAGATAGACAAAGAGTTGGTGGAACCAAATTAGGATGCTACAAACCTATCTTACTCAAGTGACTCCATAGTTTAGAATGCAACTTGCTTTGCAGTTTATCCAGACTTAGATCCGTAGATGGCCACTTGGTTGACAAAATCTGGTTTTCAGGGTTTTGAACTCTCTTGGAATTTTGGACATCTGATTCATTTGTTTTTGACTCAAGATTTCAAAGGTTTGTTTGAACTATTTGCTTATGACTTTTAACATTTTCTGTCAAGAGGACCCCCTACACCTTGCCCCATGCTACTAGTAGGAAGCATGGGCTTATCACCATGGACAAGGCATAGGTGAGTAAAGGCATTCCCATCCTTTCCCAACCCTACGTCACTAGTAAGAGACACAAGCTCAACACCGAAGGTTGGTAGGGCAAGGAAATGTGTAAAAGTAAAATTTTCTGTTTGATCTATATTTGACTTACTTACTTGAGAAAATGTCAGGATGTTCTTATTTCCAAAGAGATATATACAGGATAGATGTGACACCATGAAGCTTCTAGAATAGACCATAGGCAAGACACCTATCCTAGGAAGAAACCAAAAGTGAGAACAAGCATGCAGGCCTTGGTATGGCTACCATTAAGACTTTGTCATATCTAGCTTTAATTGATGAAATGATTCTGAAACAGTTGATGATGTTATGAAAATGAAGAAGTATGATTTGAATGCTCCTACCAATACTATCAGAAGTTTGTAATGAATTGCTTAAGAATAAGTCCCTTGATCACCAAATTTTACGAAATGAGTGAACAAAATGAACCTATCTAAATGAATATGTAATGTAGATATAATTATACAAATAGTGTCGATGCTTCATGCGTAAAACCATTTAAGATGCAAGGAATTGACTGATTCATTGAATTCCTCACCCTCCAGTGTGCACAAGAGATACGCACCATTACCATAGTCTTTCATGACTCGATATGGGCCCAACCATTTGGGCCGAACTTTCTTCCTTCACCGGTTTTCTTATCGATCCGGCTGTCTAGTCTTAGAACTAGATCTCCTTCATATATTTCTCACTCATAGACCTTTTTTATACTACCAGCACATCCGGTCAACATAGGCTCTATGCCATTGTTCAACGCATTTAACCTGGCCTCATCTAGGCTTTCTAGTTGAGAGAGGCATGCCTCCCTATAAGCTTCTTCATCTAGAATCCCTTGTAATGAGATGCGAGAGACTGGGTATTTCAACCTCAAGTGGGAGAACTACTTCTGCCCGAATACCAATGAGAAAGGAGTTGCTCCTGTTGGTGTTCTTATTGAGGTTCGGTGGGCCCACAAGGCCGGATATAGTTTTAAATGCCAATCTCATTTATTCTCCTTGACTATTTTAAGGAGAATAGCTTTCAATGTTTTGTTTGTCACTTCAACCTACCCATTGGCTTGAGGGTAGTAAAGAGAGGTCATGTGATGGTTTATCTTGAACTTGCTACATAACTCACGAACCTCATCATTCTTAAAGGACGTGCCATTATCTGAGATAATGACTTGTGGGACACCATACCTAGATAATTTGGTTCAAAATGAATTTGGCAATCACCGAACTCTACACAAGGTGGTGAGAGGCATGGCCTCCACCCATTTGGTAAAATATTCCATGGCTGATGATTATAAAATTATGGCCATCGGTTGATGAGGGAGAGAATTTCCCTATTAAGTCTAGACCCCAAGTGGAGAAGGGCCACGAGTCGCTATTGGTTGTAGGGATTATGCTGGCATGTGAATCTCGTGAGAGAATTCTTGACATTTGTGGCACTTACGTACAAATTCCACTACATCATGCTCGAGAGTGGGCCAAAAATAGCCCATCCGATGTATTTTGTGAGTGGTGGCATGACCACCGAAGTGGCCCCCACATATCCCACTATGGGATTCATGAAGAATCCTCTTGGATTCTTCTATGTCGACGCATCTTAGAAGCATGTCATCGAAGGCTCTACGATAGAGTACTTGGTCTAAAACAACATATTTAGCTACGATAATGCGTAACCACCTTCTTTGTTGTGGCACGTGGCACTTTCTGGGTATGTATGGTCCATGATAAAATTGATAATATCAGTATACCAGGGACATGTAGAGATGGGGGTCTGGTTTCACAAAGTATACACATTCATCGGGAAAGTCTAGATCTACCAGCTCACCTCCATCTAGTGGATTGTCACCAACCAGTCTGCAATGATTTGTCCTTTAACGGATTTTTGGTTTACGAATGTTAACTCAAATTCTCCCATTAGGGTTATGAAACGTCCAACCTTTTTATAAGGACCTCATTGTGTGAGAAATGTCCGTAAATGGTCTGTCTTCACAATGACCCTTGTTTCTTGATTTAACATGTAATGTCTTAAACATTTTGTGGTGAAGACTATGGCAAGGCATTCTCTTTCTACCTGTGTATAACGTGTTTCATAATCGAGCAACGTTCGCTAATGAAATAGATCACGCGTTCTCGTTTATCATCATCTTCTTGAGCCAACATGCAGCCAACGAGACATGAGTGGCTCATGAGTATAGGATCAAAGGGTGGTCTGGCTTGGGAGGCATTAGCATGGGTGGTGACAACAAGAAGCACTTAACTACTTTCAAAGGCCTCATTGCAATCTTCAGTCCAATCGATACTATAATCTTTCTTGAGTAGATTATTGATTGATGAATGGAAAAGCTTAAATCTGGGATGAACCTTCGATTGCACTGAGTTTCCCAAGAAATGACCTGATTCCAGACTCATCCAAGGTGGGATCATTTCGAGAACAACCCGTATTTTGGCCGATCAACATCAATCCCTCATGAAGATATAATGTATCCTAGAAGTTTGCCTCCTGTTACACCGAAAACACACTTCTCTGGGTTTAATGTGACACCATACTCAATTAGTCATGAGAGGATGATACGAGCACCTCCGATGATCACAACATTTCTTGGCCTTGGCCAACAAGTCATCCACATATGATTCCACAATTTTATGGATAAGATCATGGAATATATAAGTCATTGCCCACTGATATGTAGTGCCGGCATTTCTTAAGACCAAATGGCATGACAACATAACAATAAGTTCCCCAGGGAGTTATAAATGTGGTTTTGGCTTGATCTTGTTTAGATATTTTGATTTGATTATATCCCGAGAACCCATCCATGAGAGACAAAAGCTCAAATCCAGCTATTGCATCAACGATGACGTCAATGGATGGTAATGGGAAATCATCCTTGGGACAAGCTTTGTTAATATCCCGAAAATCTATACAAATGCGTATCTTCCCATTCTTTTTGAGGATGGGAATGATATTAGACACCCATTGTGAATAGTCAATGGGCTTGATGAATCCTACTTGGAGAAGTTTTATTACTTCCTCTTTTACCATGAGAGCCACTTTTGGCTTCATTGGTCTTGACTTTTGTTTAATTGGCTTCGCATCTGGTTTAGTGACAAGATTATGTACCGCAACTTGTGGTGCGATACCTGTCATTTCTTTATAATTAAATGCAAAAGCCTTTTGATGTTCTTTGAGGATTTGGGTGTGTATTTCTATTTCTTCCGAGAGTTAGCGAGGATCCTAACTTCAAAATTCTTGGTTCTTCCTCCATTCCAATGTTTATGTCAATGGTTTCTTCTATCAAAGAAGCGTTACCTTCTTCAAATTCAGGTGGGGCTGGAGGTAGTTCCAAGCTTTCTCCATTTTCTATCTCATAGATATATGAGATCCTTCTATGGAGGAGACTCTACCATGGGATTTCCAAAGTAGGAAGAGGAGTGTGGTATTAGGGAAAGATCAACTATAGGGTGAGCAAGGTGTAGCTCTACATAGGCATTTAGATATTCGAGAGTGACTTTATCACTATCAACATGATGTAAGATAGAGATTCATTCTCAACTGTATGTGTTAGAAGAGGGTTCATTGATATTTTCTTCACCAATGGTTCAGTATGAAGTGATACCTTGAAACTTGTATCTTCCAACTCATTACTTGGGGTAAAACGTGAAGCTGAGGTTGCTATTGAATCTGTGAGAAGGTTCTATTCTCATGGGATTGCCTCAATGGATATGAAGTCAATCCTTTGCTTAGATCTAATACCGTTGTTTTATAGAGTTGTAAGTGCTCAAATCTAGTCTCATATACTTTAGAGACTTGGTTTGCAACTAATTGTGAGTCTCCTAACACTCTGATGTTATTAACACCGATCCTTTTGGCTATGATGAGGCCAAGGAGGAGGGCTTCATACTCAACCATTTGTTTGTATTCAAAGTTTAACTTAAAAGCAAAAGGTAGGATCTTTCCCTCAGGGGAAGTAAAGATCACACTCCCCGGCTCCATAATGACATCTAGCTCCATCAAGTGGAGAGTCCAATATTTACTAGGAAAATGGATGTCTGGACATTCTTTGCATCTGTTTCTTCTATTTTGGTTACTTCTACCATGCAAAGTTCCTCTGATGGAAGAGAACCAACTCCTAGGGTACATCCCATACCTGTGGAATCAAATGGTAGGAAAATTGGTAGATCTTGTTCCAGTAATTTGACAATTTTTGCAGTAGTTCCTAATGACATTGTTTCTACAACGTTAGCTTCATCCTTGAGGGCTGGGATGCCCTTGACTAGGTTCGTAATTTCTAGTTCTATTGTAGGTATTAATTTTTCTTCTAGTTTTGAGTCGATTGGTTTGTTAAGTTGGTTTGTTGGGAGTTCAAACTCAGAGTGAACACCTGGTCTTTTCTTCAGGTCTACTAGGTGTATGTCGAATGGTTTTGGGTCACCTTTTGCTACGAATATCTTTCCTAGGTGTAAGAATCTTATTTCCTGGAATAACGTAGAAGGGATTGCTTTCATGCGATGTATCCATGGTCGACCGAGGATCATATTATAGTTGGTTTCCCGATCTATGATATAAAACTCGGTGAGGATTGTCTTGGGTCCTAAGGTGACTGGTAATATTATAGTCCCAATTGAAGTAGCTTTAAGGCTATCATAACCTCTTAGCGTATTTCTTGTTGTGGAACAATTTGTTTCTCCATATCCTAGCTTTTGAAGGAAAGAGAAGGGGACAATGTTAACTGCTGCCCCATCATCAACCATTACGTGTTTAACGTAATTATTGTAAACCCACACCTATAAATGCAAGGCCGATCACCTCTACGTGTAATTTCAGCATCTGTTGGCATTTTGTTTATGTCGAATATAAACTCGGTATCCCTATCTGGCTGCCCTGGAGGGTGGATATCAAGTCTATATGGTTTACTTGTGTTTCGGGAGGTGGAGTGATGTTAATTAAATGACCTAGACCTAGTGCTTCTAAAAGAGCAGCCCTATGGGTAGGAGAGTTTTTCAACAAGTCCAAAAAGGAGATGTGAGAGAAGGTCTTTGTTAAGTCATTAATTAAATCATAAGCACCTACGGGTTTTACCAACATTTGTTGAATGTTATCTGGTTCTAGTGGATAGATTGGATTTGGTTGAGAAGAATATTCTCGTGTTCTTGTTATGGCTTCTACGTGCAGCTCAGTATCTAACTCCACTAGACCAACTATCTTGGTTCATGGCTGATTTCCTAATTGCGGTGCGATAGGTGGATTTAGTGAAGTTGAGGCTTCATGATCATTATTTCCTATCATTACACCTTTGTTCATCCCATTTGGATTTAATTTATTATTGCTATTGTGATTTGGAAGTGGATCATTGAAGATCTTAAGAGGTGCGTTTTGAGGGGAAACTACCCCTGTGAAAGTATTTGGCATAGGTGTCACAGAATCTATTAAGAACATATCTATGAAGAGTTGTCTTTGTTCTTCTGGAAAACGTTGCATGAACTTATTGTAATCATGGCAAGTCCTAGTGTCATGGCCTCAATTTTGTGGAAACCACAATACGAGTTAGGATTATAACTCCTAGGTTGTTGGTTTGGCACGTGTTGTGGTCCAAAACTCTGATTAAACTGTTGACTATTAGGATTAAAGTTTTGCGTTTGTTGTCTTTGGTTTTGGTTTTGATATCCAGTTGAGTTTTGACTTGGACCCTGTGTCTGGATCTGCCATTGTTGTTGTTGTTGTTGTTGTTGTGGGATGATTAAAATCCACCGCATTGATTGTTGGGGTAAAATTGTTGTTTCGTTGATTGTTAACTGGTGGTGGAACATTTACAACATTTGCTTTTTTAGTTTGGTCAGTCACTCCATCTCATTACCCACGGTTTTTTGTTAAGGATTTTAGGTCCTTGATTGGCATTTGTGGTAGTAGGATAAGTCGTAGTGTTTTGGTTGGGGATGATTAACCTCCCATTTGTTCCATATGTCTTATGACCGCTATCTATTGTAGCTTGATCTATTCGAGAGAGCGCTCTCGAGCACTTCATCATAAGTTCTTAGTGGGAACTTCTGACTTCTTCCTTTATCTCTCTCGAGAGAATGAAGGAATAAATCACATAGTTCCATCTCGATCCATGTTTGGAGCGCTTGTTAAGAATAGAGGACTCGTACGCCATCTTTGGATGAAATGAGCAACAGATTCATTGTGTTCTTGCTTAATATGCAAGAATTCCCTGATTCCTGTTCTCAACAATTTGTTCATGTCAAACGCCTTGATGAACTCTGAAACGAGTTGTTTAAATGAATGTATTGAGGCTTCAAGTATTCTATAATACCAATCAAGGGTGATACCCTCTAAAGTTTTGGGGAATATTTTAGCAAAACTCCCATCCCAAGGGAGCAGTTCTCGAATGGTCGGGGCATAGGCCTTAATATGTGCATTCGGGTCTCCCTCTCCTTTGTACTTGGGTAGATCGGGAGAGGTCTTGGAAGCATGATGCTTCATATAGTGAAGTCCAAAGGTTCTTTCAAATATTCTGAATAAGTCCCTATCGCATAGGTTTCGACCATTGATGGTGTTTGCTGAGGGGGTGGAGGTGGAATGGGTTGTTGATATGGCATAGCATATGTATTTACAGGGGCATAAGGGAATCCCTGTGGTTGAGTGAACATGCCAGGAGAAGAGAACATATCTCCCTGTGGTGATTTGGAATACATGTTTAAGTATGGAGGAGCATTGCTCAGGAATGGATTGTTTTGTACTAAACCGGGAGGTATTATATTTTCAACTGGAGCGGCATTAGAAAACACGGTTCTAGTTGGTGTTTGTTGTAAATACTGAGGAGGCATGCCCAACGTGCCTGTTCCTGTGAGGAGGTCTACTTGGCAGGATGATGTGGAGGATTGGAAGTTCCTTGCTTGCATGAACTATGAATTTTGACTTGCTTGAGCAAGTTCCAACCCTCTAACCTTCTCAACTAAGGCTGAGATGACCTCGTTTGGTGAAGACACAGTATTTTTCCTTAGTGGCGTTTGTTGTATATCTTGAGGTTATATAGGCATATGGTACCCTACTATGAATTGATCGGTGCCCTGCCAAGTTTCACCGAGGGCATTTCCTATAGGTGGAGGAATGGGGGTGTTTTCTTGGAATGAGACCTCGGGTTGTGTTTGCAAACCTCCTATAGATGGGTACATATTTTGAGAGTGTTGTTCACTCCTAGCATAACGTGCTAAGTATTCATCATCTAACAAATAGATATGGATCTGACTGTCTACTAATTTGTGGTCTAAGCAACACCTGAGGAGATGAACCAGATTCTCCAGTGAGCATCATATTGTTTGAGCCTGAAGGCTCTGGTTGTTGCATTTGAGTGAGCTGATCCAACTCCTCTATTTGGAAAGAAGAACTATATCTAGTCCTTTGAGGTGGAGTTTGTGTTGAAAATCGGTTAGTTGAATAGTTGTCACCCCATGCTGAGAGCGAGGGTGATGGTTGTCTATTTAGTTGATCGTAGTATGCTTCAAGACCTAGGAGAGGTCTGCCATATGCATCGTATCCCGACATATTCGGGGGTATATGAATACCCAAAATAATGGGAAAGAGCGAAGGTGGATGAAAGAAAAGAAGAGTGTGAAAGTGAAAATTGTTTGATTCACATCAGGTTCACCAATTTTGTTAGTGAAGCTGATGTGGAGGCTAAAGAGGTAGAGAAGATGAAACAGTTGTTTGTTTCACATCAGGTTCACCAATTTTGTTGGTGAAGCTGATGTGAAGGCTAATGAGGTGGAAAAGATGAAAAGTATACTAATTGGAAGAACAAGTAGAAATAAGACTCAAATCAGAAGGTTGCGTGTTCGATTTCACGTCGGGTTCACCAATTTTGTACGATGGAAAAGTGACATGCGAGCATGAGAATCTACAAGTAACTCTTCCTCACACCCGACCTCCCGAGGTCATGCCGAGACAACTGGTGGGGATGGAATACACGCGGATGTAGATAAGCTAGTTAGGTAATCTTATGTCTTCAACACGCAATAATGGGATCTACGAATCTAAGGCAAAGAAGGCCCTCCTAACCTGAACCGGTGTGATAGATCGTTCGCGAGGATAGCTGCTCGAAGGCTCCAATCAATATCGAGCTCTGCCGTGATCCGATCTATGGGTTGTGGGATACGTGGAAGATGACCTATGGGTGCTTCATATATGTCTCCGACAAGGTCATGAAAATGGAATGGCTAAATGTGTAGTGGATCTTTTTGGTGCTTTATGGATGATTCTCTGGTCTAGTCCAGAAATCTTTAGCTTGATTAGTTGCTACGTTTAATAATGATAGTTGTGTGATAATGTCTAGTGGGAGTGGAGAGGACCTAAATACTAATGTTCACAAACCAACATCAATGTTGGTTGATTTGTAGGCCCGCTGGGTCATGGGGACCTCGTGGATCACAACCGTAAGTTCATGGTTGTTGTGGACCTCCTATGGTCATATGAAGAGTCAACCCCTTAGTCCGAGTATCCAGTAGTCATATGCCTTTTCGCCTCTACGTTTAGAACTAGAAGTTGCATGATTTTCTCAAAGTACCTAACAGGTGTTCTGGCAACTTGGATACGTAAGCTAGTGTCTATATCAACGAGGAGGTCTCCTACGTCTGGCTATGGGACTAGTGGATCACAACCAAATGTTTTCTCTCTTTCAGGTCCTTCTACAACATATACGGATATCTATCAAGGTAGTCTATAATTTGGCTGATTTGACTAGAACGTGTGTGCTTTGTCATCTTCTATGTTTAATCCTCTTAACTGTGTGCTGATTTCTTGTAGGTCTAGTGGTTGTTCGGAAGACCTGAATTTTGAGATTTTGGTCTATGTCAGTTATTGCTGCAACAATATTTGGTTGAGGCACGATTGGCTCAAAAACGTATTCCCTGGGCTCCCTAGGTCCCGTGATTGTCATACAAGATCAATATAAGCCTAACTGAAATGAAATAAACTAACTATGCAAGATATATCTACAACATATATATATATATATATATATTTCTCTATTTTTTTGTATTTTTGATAGAATTTTAATAGAATCAAAGAGAAACTAATCTAATATATTCAGAAAATGACAACTAATCTAATAACAAAATTAAAACAAACAAGGTAGCCCGGTGTAGCTACTTGCTTGTGTAGCAGTTGTGAGTTTTATCCTAAATAACTAGATAGCTGATTAACTTAATTGAAAGATTCTCGATCCTACCTCAGAAGTGAGGAATGAATCATAGTTTCTCAGAAACTATCAATCCCCACAACTTCCCTAAAATATCGAAAATGAAACTTAACTAAAATGAAATATTTCACTACTCTATTTGATATGTTTTAACTAGAACTTTGACAGATAAAACCTGAATTTGTAGAATAGTGGCGAATCCAGTAGTGTATGATTTTGTCCCCTCATAATGATCTCCTCATTCCTTCATGTTCACGTGAGTCCAGAAGAGCGTGTATATGCTAGCATCAATAAAGAAGGTATTTTGAACAATGGCAGCTTTGGATATAGACCGAATATAATGCGAGTAGGAGAGGGACAACGCAAGTGACAGAGCTTGGCATATGCAATTCCTAGCGGGATTTATTATGGGAATACAACACAAGTGTACCGAGAGATTCTAGAATCTACCTTCTGTGAAGAACACAACCTATAACTCTAATGGATTCAATCTACAAATGACACTACTCTACTCTAAACTAATTTGTATGAACAACAATGAACAAGACTGAAGCAAGAAGATCGAATGGCTTCTAACAACGAAAGGAAAACTAGCATGGATGCAAACATGAAAACAAAATGAGCTCTAAACAAGAAATTGAAAGACTAAACAATGGAAATGAGAAGTTGAGGGGCCATTTGCTTGAAAACAAGTTGGATACTTATAGATTTCACATTCACCCAAAGGTAATTCCTATTAGAACTCTTTTACCATTAAACAATGAAGAAACACTATTCCAGGGGACATAAAACATTAATACGAGCTAAGGCGGTTGAGAAAAGCTGGTGAAAGTTGAAAATTACGCAAGTCGTGATCAAAGAAGCGTGTGCTGAAAATGCGAAGGATCGCCGCCTGAGCAAGGTGGCACCAGACCGCCACCCTACCAGGGTGGCGCTTTCAGACCACCTAAAGGGAAAAAGGAGTGGGGTTTTCATCACTAAAGGTCAAAATGTGAGCTTCTCTAAAAAAGGGGGCGAGGGATAAAACAAAGCACAAGGAAGTGAAAATAACATGGAAATGGTGAACCATCTGTTCTTAGAATGCCCTCTCGCTCTCCAGATGCTATCTTCTATTTTGGTTTGCTTTTCAGTTCCTTGGTAAACCCTAATGAAATCCAAGATGCATGGATTCAATGGAAATTCCCTTTCATCAGTCAAGGGCTTAAAAATCTTTGGATAATGAGCCTGAGTCACCTATGGTGGGAAATATGGAAAGAAATAAATAGGAGGATCTTCAAAAATAAAAACTTCCTAATAGGTTGTTAATAAACAATTTTTTCCAGTCATTAGAAATAATTTTTCTATCCTCAGGAAAAAAGAAGTTGAAGTTATTAAATGTAAACAAAATATCATTAGGAATTGGAATTTAATTTATGACCCTCAACCTAAGAATCCCAACCCTCGAGAGGGGGTTAAGTGGACTCCTCCTAGAGGTGGCTTTCTTAAACTCAACTTTGATGGAGCTGCTAAAGGGAATCCTGGGAAAGCAGGAGGAGGAGGTGTTTTTCGTGATGATGAAGGGAAGTTTCTTCTTGCCTATTTTTTTAATCTAGGTATCCAATCAAACAATGTTGTAGAGGTTGTTGCTTTGTTCTAGGGAGTGAAGTTGGCAGAAGAGAAAGGTTTCAAGCATCTAGTTATGGAAGGGGACTCTTTGTATATTATCTCTTATGTGAAGGGAGTGTCTCAGGCCTCTATTTCTATAGTTGACTTCATCAATAAATCCAAGGGTAAATTATCCTCCTTTGAAACTATATCCTTTCAACATGTGTTTTGTGAAGGAAACAAACTAGTTGATATTTTGGCTAATATGGGGGTGGATGCTAAGGAATTAAAGGTGGTCGAGGATCTTAAAGAGATGGATGCTAATTTCATAGACACCTTGAAAAGGGAAAGAATCCCTAATAGCACACCTTTCAATGAGGATGTAATTATTCCTTTGGTTTGATGTCTCATGATTTCATGTATCTCAACATCATTCAAAAATTTATTTCATATCTTCACAAAGTCGGAAAGATCTCTAGGTGTTATGGAATCTCACCATCAAGTCTGGTATAGACATTCACCCTCAGAAGAAAAAGAAGAAAAAATTAGTAGAATGGGAGGGGATTTAGTACGTACTGAACCAAACAAGGTCCCGGTGATGTCAAAAGAGGCTGAGGTTTTGCTCTAATGCGGATTATTACATTTCTTTAGCATTTTTGATGGGCATGATGAAAATTTGAGTGAAGCTATGGTGAAAACCTGGAAGGAAGGCCACATCTGGGTTGGAAATTTCTCTTTCACCATTTCCCCCAAGCTTATTGCTAAATTTTCTAGTTTATCCATGGAAGGAAGAAGCATTTTCAAACCTAAGTCGACTACAACAGAGATTGACTACTTCATGCAAGGTAAGGGTGTTCCTGTCTCTCTCCATAATGGTTATGCTAGAGGTAATTTTCCCCATCCTTATGGGGAAATTTCTCAATTAATTATGGCCTATATTACTCTTGAAGGGCATTACAAAGTGATCTATGGGTACCACTTTCCCATGTTGAACCATGTTAGAAACAACAAGCCCTATAATTTCCCATATTTTTTGTTCTCCTCCTTGTCCAAATCTATATCTTAGGTTGAGAAAGGTACTTTCTCCTTGCCATTGCATCAAGGTCTCATTAAAGCTATGCTTAGGCTGGGAACTCCCCTCATTGGCAAAAATGAAAAATTGGGGCCTCTACGAGCCTAAAGAACGATTCTTCATAATGGAATTCTGAAATCCTGGACGTCAAGGAGGTTATTGGTAGTGAGGATTTAGCTACTAGGCCCATGGCAAAAATAAATAGATCCCACCAGAAATTTCAGCCTTAAGAAACAAAGACAGGGAGGAGAAGGTTTTGGCTTCGGTTGAGAGGTTGGAAGTTATTGTGGAGTCGGAAGAGAATCGGAATGGTAAGTCCGATCATCCGGTTCCAGTGAAATTTAGGAGGAAGAGGACTTGGAAGGGGATCACAATGAGAAGATGGAAAGTGGGAAGGATCCTAAAGCATCTAAGGGCAAGATATGAAATAACCTTAAGGAGGATAAAGAAATCTTGCATTCTCTCAAAACTACCCAAAATAAACTCTTTAATGCTCAAGATTGTGCGGTCAAATCCAATGTTTTTATGAGGGAATTTGAGAATTGAAGGTTAGACAATGACATTAATAGACATAAGATCAATATGGTGTCTATGGACTTGAGGGAATTGAATGAAAAATTGGAGAAGTTTTCTTCTATTGTTCTGAGTGAACAATTAAAAAATGCTAATGAAAGAAGCCTGGCTATGGAAAATGAAATGTTGAAGATGAAGGAAATAATTCTTCATATAAGAGATGTTCACATTCTCAATGTTAAAATTACCATTCATCACCTTAAACTCCTTGCTAAGATGATCCATTCTATGGAATTAGCTAAGGAGAAATAAAAAGAAGGAAATGCCCCCAAAGTATAGATAGTTTAACCGAACTATAAGTTCTGGAAATCTATTATAGCCAGCTTAGTCAAAGAATGGAATGGATGCATGAGTACTGTGGGGGAACTGGTAAAATAAGGATGAAGGGGTTTGATCTCCGGATTATGTTTTCTTCTTGCTTGTTAATACTTTTTTGCTTCATAAGTTTTATGTTGTTAGTTACTCTTCCATGGGTTATCTATGTAGTTTATTTTTGATGTTTTGAACTATTTCTCTTGTGGTTCTATATGGGCTTCAATGGTTAACCCCATGGCCTTCGTGTTTATCAAGTTGTAATCTTTGTACGGGGTAGGGTCCCCTCAACCCTCTTTTACCTCTAATAAAAAAGTTAGTTGAAATCAAATCGTTTTAATTCTTAGTACTAATAATGCTCACCAATGAACTGACCCGTGCTAGAAAATTTTTGTAGATGGACTTCATAAGTGATAAAAGAAGACAAGTTATTTTATGAAGTCACTTTTGTTTACCTAAGACTAGATATTTTATGAGGAAATATGATTCATTATTGAAATGTATTGTAAGGGGAAAAGTTGTATTTCTTATTGAGTTTATTAATGTTGTTTGACATGAAAGATGTCTGAAATGATTGGACTTGTAAAGTGTGTATTTCACTTTGATGAATGGAAAATATTGAGATTTTACTTGTACTTGATGTGTCACTCCTTTGCGCATTCTGTAAAGGAATTGTAAGCTTATCTTATTCTTTCTTAATCATATATATTTTGAACCTTTTCAGTTTGACTTAAAATGAAATAGGTGGATAGGGAATTTAATACACTATCCCTTTATTAAATGTAACTTATCAAGTTGGCATTCATAGTTGATCATTTAACTAAGTCACTATGGTTTATTAATTGATGTTAATGGAAGTGCAAATTCATTATGATATCTTGTTTAAAGTAAGAGGTTACAATGAACCCTAATTCTTAACAAGAAAGAGGAAGATGAACTACCTCTTGATCAATACCTTCATTGATATAAGATAAGTGAAAAGTAAACATGAACACTTAATAAGTAGACTTCATCTCAATGAAGTCTAACATAAAGGAATCTGATTTGGAACTTAATCAAACTAGGAATGGTTGAGTAAAATGAGTAAACCTTAATGTTTGTTTGTTGTTTCTGTTTTAATCAACTGAACCCTAAAGTAAGAAGTTAATGATTAAAAGGAAATCTTGATGTTTCTGCAAAACATTAACAACTCATTTATGGTTGGCAACCTTAGGGGTTAATTAAACTAGAATTCAGTAGGGCTGCTATAATTAGACTTTAATTATGGATAAATAATTAAGTAATTAACTTCTTGCTTGGGTGTGTACATCTAGATGGGGTGATTCAGTTGGATGTTGGCACACACCAACTGTAGTATTGTACCTTCGTTAAGACTTGGGTCTTCATGAGGATACAGTGTTGTAGTTGACATGTTGTAACACCCTTCAGAATTGGATCATCTAGATCTACATAAACTTGGACTTGATCTTAGTTAAACTCTAGGTTAGGTTAGAAGTATGATTTAGTATAGGGGGTAACTCGCAATGACTTAGGATAACTAGACACACGCAATCGACTTAGGTCGATTGAGTATGTCTATGTACCCTTAGTCACTACGAGTGGTTCTCTATACCAAACTATGTTACTAACTCCGGGTTAGGGTTAAACCATGAACAATTGACTGACAGATTCAAGAAGACCATTCTAGATAATATATGAAGTGGGTGAAGGGTGAATTCTGCATTTTAACGAGTATGTCATCCAGAATATAAACATAAACAATGTGAAAATCTTTGGCCAAAGTATCGCAAATTGCTGGTTGCATTGTCTTATGTCACCTAATTTAAGAAGTATGATTTTAAATGAATATTGGTAACAAATATTCAGATAGGCCTATTAGACACAACACTTCAATACCTAGATAAGGGTAAAAGAACCAAGTATACTTCGTATATAATATATTGAGTTAACGTGAGAGATCCGTAGTTACGTGAGTCATTTAGAGCTACATATGGTTATCTTATGAGATTGATTAGTATGGAATGTGTGTTCTAAGTTATGATTATTTAGAAAAGAGAACATTATTATAAAAAAATCCTTGTTCTAAAGTCTTAAAATGGGAATGTTACACCAAATATAAATGTTGCACTTTTACTCCTCTATCTAAATCCATATCGTCTATACTAAAACAATCACAAAGGGCTATAAACATGGTTAAATACCCTAAAACACAACCCTACAAGGATGATACACCCAAACCATCATGGTTTAGGGAGGATGAATTCTATGGGTTCCACCGTGTAAAGGGTCGCAAAACTAACTAGTTTTTAAGATTAAAACACTATATTCAAGACATGTTCGATAAAGCAAAGGTGATATTAAAGTAGACTTTGTTATCGCTACTAAATATCCAAATAAAAACTTAGGGATCTTCAAAGAGCCTTTTCCCAATCATGAAGAAAGGAAAAATATGGATCAGGGACAATTGTCTTAGAATAAAAATTCTATCTATATGTCAAACAAAGACCATTTTGATGCCTTGATAGGTTGTGTTGACCCACTCATTGAGAAAATCAATAAAGTTAGAATTAAGACAAGAGAGTGTGATGTAGCAACACGGCAGCTCGCCTCACTATAAATTTTGATCATACTCCCCCCTCCTCAAGAGAGTCACTATGATGTGTTAGGTCAACTAGAAAAAACTATGGCTAATATTTCCATCTTAGACCTTCTAAAGATATCTAGTGTCTATAAGGATACACTTTACAAAACCTTACATTGATTAGGAGTATCCATGGATGTTGACCTAACACATTTTCAAGCCATGGTAGAACAACTTGTTCCTTTGGAAAACATAACCTTCATCAAACATAAGAAGGTTAAGAGAGTGTTTGTCAATGGTAGATTGGGTCTTAACATATGTACTCTCAAACTAGTCTCACAACTAGGATGCACGAAGCTTATCTGGAAACAAAGTTCATCACCATTAAGGCATATGAAAATGAAGAAAGACAATCGATGGAATGATCACTTTCTTATTATAAATAAGTCCGATAACACATGATACGAATTTCCATGTCTTGGACCTAGAACTCCCTTATAATATATTTCTCATTCACCAATCGATTCATGCCATGCAGGTCATGCCATCAACGTATCATCAGTGTTTAAAGTTGAAATATGAGGGAAAAACACTCACCATATAGGGGTACCCTCAAAATTTTTCTCATTTTAGAGTGTTGTCATAATTTTCCCCTATAATATATGAGTTTTCATCTACAGAGATCACTATTCCTATCAAACAGAGGCCCTTGATTCACAAGTGGATTCAAATGCCCTATCTATCAATGAAAATGATGCTTCCACCTCAAAAACTCCTTTTTCTACATGGGAGATGAAGTTAAAACCAAGGGTTTATGGAGAGTATGATCTACAAAAAGCCCCAATGGTTCGCAACAGTCCTCTATCAGCCCAAGTGCATGGTAGGTCATGTTTCAAATTTCAAAGATCAAGAGAGGCTTGCCCTTTCAAGAATTTTACTCCTAGCGGCTTGCTAGAAGACTAAAGGTTTCTTATGGACATTATATTTTGTCCAGATGATTATGACATGGCTACATGCTATAAATCATCTAAGTATCCCATTCCTAATCAGATAATGCTTGTCATGGGATATAAAGGATGTGGCTATGACCTCCAAGAAAAAGGCCAATTAGAAGCTCTTGTAATACCTCGCCGCATAGTAGGTAAATCAGGTAAATGCATCCATTTATATGAGTCTAACTCTTTAGATGATGAGTATTCCTCTTCTGAAAGTGAGGATAGTTTGTCTAGAAATGAAAATGCAACAGATTCCCAATGTATTCTTTACGACAACCTTGCCTCTACAAACATATTCGCCAATATGGCTATCCTTACTATAACCCCATTATACCCACCTTATCCCCTATAACTCAACCATTAACCCTCACCTACCCATCACTCATGAATTGGGATAAAAAAATAGGTACCTATTGATGTGTTCCAAAATGATGAGGTCATTGGTGAGTTCCTAGGAATCGAGACAACATTCCAAGAAATGGTCAAAAGAAGGGGTTCTCCATTCAACTTAATGCATGCGCATACTTTTGAGAAGAAGTAGAGTTGTGTGGGAATTTAAGTAAAAAGGGAGTAAGGTAAAAGTTCCAAAGAAAATACTTGTGTAAATAAAAAGGGGAAGTCTTATAGCAAAAACCTCTTTGAGGCACTTGTGGACAAACATGTAGAACAACCTGTGGAAAAGATAATGTAACCACTTTAAGATGAAGAGCTCCTTGAGCCACCTATGATAGAGGAGGATCTAAATCTCCCTCGTGATCCTACATGCATGGGGGATGAATCAAATTTATTATTAGAAGATACAATAGATGTTAATATCAGCACGGAGGAACTGCCATGGATAGTTAATTTGGGAGCTTCCCTCTCAGCCAAAGAACAAAAAACATTCATAGGACTCTTAAGAGAGTATGTAGACATCTTCGCTTGGTCTTATTCTGACATGGTAGGACTTGATCCTACACTAGTGGTTCACAATATTTTGGTACACCCAAATGTAAAACCCATTAAAAAAGCTCTAGAATATGCATCCTCTCATCTCCTTACCAAGAAACGTAGAGCTAGAAAGGTTACTAGAAGTAGGCTTTATCGGGCCTATCGACTACTCAGAATGGATCTCCAACGTGGTCCCAATTTAAAAGAAGCTATTTGGTATTAGAGTGTGTACAGATTTTAGGGATATAAACAAAGCTTATCCTAAGGATGATTTTCCTCTTCCAAACATCGACATGATTGTCGATTCTATAGCAGGCTATGAGATGCTTTCACTCATGGATGGATTCTCAGGTTACAATTAGATCAAGATTTCAGAATAATATCAGCATAAGATGGATTTCACAACCCCATGGGGGACGTTTTGTTACCAAGTCATGCATTTCGCCTTAAAAATGTAGGTGCTACATATCAAAGGGTGATGACTATAATATTTCATGATATGATAAGTGACATCATGGAAGATTACGTAGATGATATATTGGATAAATATAGAACCCATGAGGAACACCCAAAAATTTTACGGTGTATCTTTTAGTGCCTAAGGGATTACAAAGTCCGACTTAACCCAAAGAAGTGTGTCTTCGAGTGTGCTATCTAGGAAATTACTAGGATTCATTGTTTCACAAAGAGGAATAGAAGTGGACCCTGTAAAGGTCACAACTATCACAGAAATGCCTCCCCCTAAGAATATCATATAATTTACAGACATAAGTGTCATATATTTACACATCTTCTTAATAAGGATGTTAATTTTAAATGAGGATTAGAACAACAACAAGTGTCTACTTTTCTAAAATAATACGTGGCCAACCCCCATGTTCTCATGCCACCCACGGCAGGAGAACCCTTGTTACTTTATATCTCTACTACACATTTTTCAATTAGAGCACTATTGGCCTAGTATGACAAAGAACAAAGAGAAAATTTGGTGTACTATTTGAGAAGGACATTGGTAGCATATGATCTAAATTATTCACAAATCGAGAAGGATTTCCTAGATGTGGTGTTTGATTTCCATAAGCTACACCATTATATGCTTAACAATAAAATAAAGCTTATTTCAAAGGTTGACCCTTTGAAGTATTTATTGTCTAAACCAACACTAACCAGAAAGATGGCTAATTGGATCATCTTATTAAGTGAGTTTGACATTAAATACGTTCATCAAAAGTCAATAAAAGGACAGTGTTAGAAAATTAACTAAAAGAACCTCTGCTACTGTGCAGTCGAACCCTTGAGTCTAGAACTACCAGATGCATCCATTATGTACCTCAACTAATATATAGTTTGGCAAATGTAATTCAATGTCTCTTTTACCTTTCATGGTTCTAGTGCTAGAGTTGTGCTAATCTCTCCCATGGGAGACTTGATTTCCCATGCATTTCAAATTGGATTCCCTTGCATGAACACCATAAAAGAATATGAATCTCTCATTATAGGAATGAATTTGGCCATCAAATGGGATATCAAACAAGTAAAATGCATTGGTGATTCAATTCTTATTATCAAACAGGTCACAAATGAATATAAAGTTAAAGGTGAACAGTCACTTCCATCTAAAAGATTGGATGATTCCTTGAAATAATTATTTTAGAAAATAACATTTGATTAAATACTAAGAGCTCAAAATAGAGCAGCAGATTCCATGGATAGAGTAGGATATATGTTGAGCATTCCACCAGAGAGCAATGATATGCCATTCTTTGTTGAAAATCTGAGAACAACGACATAAAACTTACCAAACTCTTACTTAGTGTGTGATTTGGTCCCTTTTCACCATGGTACGCTGAAATATTTAATTATATCCATGATGGAAAATTCCCTATAAACATTTCCTGTGCTGAAATTTCAACCTCATATAGCATATAGCCCGCTATACCCTACTTGGGGAAACACTCTTCCACCAAGGCTATGATGGGAATATGTTTTGTTGTTTGAATTTTGACAAATCAATCCAAGAAAGCAAGGAGGTGCATTAGGGCATTTGTGGATCTCATACTTATGGGATTATCCTTGCAAAGAAGATACTCATAGTAGGTTATTATTGGCCTCCCATAGAGCATGACTATTTTCAATATGTAAAGAATCTGTGTGGATTGTCAAAAGTATGGAAATTTTATACATGCACCGCACAATCTTACAACCAAACACAACACCACAGCCATTCTCAAAGTGGGGTCTTGATCTAATAGGAAAACTTAATCTTATCTCCTCAAATGGCCACAAGTTAATTTTAATGGCCAAAGTGAGTACTTTACAATATGAGTAGAGGCAATTCCTCTTACTTATATAGAAGGTCCCCAAATCTCAAAGTTTATAACGAATCATATCATCTCGTAGATATTGTATCCCTATTCCATTATCACTGATAATGGTAAGTCATTCAAAAATAAAAATGTGAAAGCACTCTACAAACTCTTTCAAATTTCCCCCAAGTTTTCAACCCCTCATTACCCTCAAGGTAATGGGCAAAGCTAAATCTTCCAACAAAACCTTAATTCATAGTATGGATAAAATGGTGAATACCACAGGCCGTAACTGGCATCTACAAATTCACCCTTCCCTCTAGGCATTCAGAAATTCTATCCATACCCCTATAGGTGCAACTCCATATTCTTTAGTATTCAGTTTCGAAACCATCTTTCCTTTAGAGATTGAGATCCATTCTTTGCGTATTGAGCTAAGGGGTTACCTGAATGAAGAGGAGGACTATAGAGTAGCCCAACCGACAAAGTTTGAACTATTGCATGAGAAACTCCTTCACAACCTCAATCACCTAAAAGTGTATCATGATCGAGTGTGGAGGGGCTATAAAAATAATTTCATACCTTGTTAGTTTGAGGTAGGGGACATAGTGTTGAAAGAGAATCAGAAGAACACTAATAAAGATCAAGAAAATAAAGGGAAATTTGAGCTCAACTCGGCTAGGACCATACATTATGGTTTCCAAGTTTGGTTCATGTGCATATAATTTGGTCTATTTATATGGACAAGATCTTCGAGAACCCATGAACACAATGCATCTTAAGCACTTTTATACTTAATTATGGGGTCTCTGCAGAAAACCAAGAAAAGTAAAACAAAAAATTATAAAAGCAGAAAAATAAAAAGATAGATAAACAGATACATCCAATAGTGAAAACCACATAATGGTGGTACTTTGGAAAATTCCTTTAGTGAAAACTAGTTTACGCCGCCAAGGGAGGGTTCATTATTCACAACCAGTCTAGGTTTACAGAGTACAAAAAACTTTTCCCGAAGTTAATCTTTTCCTTCATCCGATCCCCTTGTGAGCCTATCCTTCTTTTCCCTAATTCGGATTATCTAACCTTCTAAGTGCGGATAAGTTAACATTGAATGAACCCATCTCATGCAGGGGAAGCTTTGCAATGTCACTTTTGGCATACACTATGTTGAATTTTTCCTTGGACATCCCATATAATGTTGGGGGCATCCATGTTTCTTTATTTCCTTGAATGTTTGCTTTGGAAAACTATTGATAAAACGTCAAAAACATTCGTATAACTTTTTAAAATCCCAAAAACACAAAGATGTGTCCTTTGGAAAAAATAAAACATTCAAATATGTTTCTTAGAAAACTCCAAAATAATAGAAATTTGTCTTAGAAATAAAATCGAAATAGTGAAAAACATCCCAAAATTGTCCTATAAAAATAAAGTAGTGTTTTGTTTACATTTAGTTGATTGGTTTATATGGTTTTGGTTGCATTACTTGTTCATATTTTATGATTTAAATTGGATTCACTTTCTTACTTAGATTGAATATCACTTTAGTCCGTAGTTTATTGCATTAACTCCATTTTATATTGCAACTTGTAAATAAATGTGTTGCTTTGATTATATTTGTTTAAACTAATGCTTGTTAATTTTTACTTGTACATTATGTTTTAATTTCATCATCATATCACACATATCCATCACATCTATACATCATATATCAAAAATATGCTAAGTCTACATCACGCATGTATACTAAAAGCTAATCATCAAATATTGTATCACCAATGGGGCAAGAGGGGTTGCGCATGATCACAAATATCCCCCCCACACCAATATCAAAAATATAAACATGTTTCTCAAATGTATCTCATCAAACATACAAGTATGATATCAGCTAAATCTATCTCATAATCTAACAAGGTGATACAAAGCATATAATAGTCAAAATTGTTTAAAAGAAATTTAAAAAAAAAAATTGATAAAATCATTAAAAATCCAAAAAAAATGTTGTAAAAATTTAAAATTTTACAAAAAATGGTAAACAACATATATGTAGCTAAAGTCTGTGTCAATTACATCATCCTCAAATGTTGAAATATGTCTTAAAAATCATATTTCTATGGTTCTTGCTTGTTCTGGTCTCAAACAACTTGCGGATCATCGTGATCTACCTCCATTAACAAAAGCTCAGCTACATACTACGTCGGTCCTCCCGTGCAATAGTGAGTTGTCAAGGAGTATGTCATAGTGCACGAATGCTTTTCCATGGGACTAATTGTGTCCTCTGTTTCTCCTGTGCATGTGTTATTGCTTAGGGCATCATTTTTGACCCTTGTCGTTACAACATGAACATTCAGAACTACACTTGATAACAAAAACATTGGTACAATTGTCTTAAACATTATTTATTTAAGTACATTTGATTGTACTAGTTTCTCGGCTAGGTTATCTGGTTTACTTTCTCGTATTACATTGCATTTTATATGTTTCATAGAGCTAAATATCATTTTATTTTCTTGTATTGCATTGCATAATGTATGTTACATGGAGTCACATAGTTTTAGCGATAAAACAATTGTTAGTAATTTAGATTTTCCTATTATCTTAAACTTTTGTTTATTTTAAATAAAGTCCGATGATGTAGACCTAGGGGAAAAATGATATAAACTAGTTGCTTATGGAAAGGCTGGATGTAAAGGTTTGACTTGTCTTATATTTCTCCATTAATCATTTCTTCTCCATTATCATTTATTACCACTACTAATTTTTCTTCCAAATCACTTGGGGAAATAAACAACCATGTTTATTCCTATCCTTATTCATTCTCAATACCTAAGGTTTTCACGCCCATTCTGACTCATTTTCTTCTATCCAATTCAAATCAAATTTTTGATTTTCGATTGACTTCTTCTATCACCCCATCGACACTCGAGGGGGAATCCTTCATTCCCGCTAAATTTTTTTAAAATTAACCGTTTTATGCTTGTCTACTATATGTGAAGTGAAGTCACTAACTTCACCTCAATCAAGGGCAAATGTAGACACCTAAATTATGCTTTTATAATATTATTCCCAAAACGCATGTAAATCACTCTCATTCTTGCCAATTCCGTTATAATTAGTGAGCTTTTTTATTTAAATAATGTTTCTTACCACTTTATCCAATTAACAACGCTTTATTGATTGTGTAACTCCTTTCACATTCAAGATGCCACTTTGTGGTGAATCATAAGTCAAAGTCCTCTTCCGAATAGAAAATTAGAATTTATTAGCTAATTAAGCATATGTTTCCCTTATTTTGGTCAATATACCTAGTATTGACTCAAACTCCTCTTCCAACCACTCAAAATCACCCCATTCACCTCCACAACATCTCATCAATCTTCAGAATTTTATCCTAGCCTCCTAGTTGAGCCTAAATGGTTGATTAAGGCTTCACACCTCTTAATCACTTGGTAATTCACTAATTTTGATTAGCAAGGCCTAATCATGATTAGAAATCCTAATCTAATTTTTGGTTTTTAGTCCCACATGCATCAAAATACAAGTTTCTCCCAAAAGGAAAACTATCAAAAGGGTGCACCTCATTCCTTTATATTTTACACTATGCATTGATTTGCATCTCATATAATAAATGTGATATATAGCCAAGTTCAATCATTGCTTAAATCCTTCAATGGGGTTAGTAGATGGATATCCAAAATTACAAAGTAGTCATTGGGAGAGGCCATTTCACCTTGTTTGGAGTAGAACCATAACCATTTTATTTCCCTCTTAGGTCTATTTAGGCCCATGTTAGGTAATTCAAGCATATTAGTAGGCATGTTTAGTTAGATTTTGTATTGTTTTCATACTAGTTAAGCATTCTTTTAAGCTTTTATCTTAATGTTACATTCCTAGACTTAGAACCTTGGCTAGATGGATGGAAATGGTGTTAGCTTTCCTTGTTTAGTCACACAGTTTTCTTTGTAAAGTTTAGGGTGTCATCACCTATATATTGTAAAATTTTCCTCATTTTGAGGGGAGACTTTTGAAAAGAAAAGGAACTCTGTCAAAAATTTTCCATAACTATTATGAGCTAAAGGCCTCAAATTTGGGCTTATTGTAAAGTATTTTTCCTTGTGCCTATATTGTAATGGATTGTGCATGTTTTTGAGAAATAAATTGGTATTTTGTGGCTTTTCTTTCCCTAATTCAAGTTGTATTGCATCTTTTTCCTTCCATTATGTTTGCAGGTATATTGTGCATGTTTATATCTCTTTACAGGACCTTTTAATTTGTTGTGCTTTATGAATATAGGGAATTAAATATTGTCTTAGATTGTGGTGCCTCCACCTACCCTCTCTTACCTTTTTTCTCCCTATTTTTCACTCACTTAGATTGTTTCACCCTTTCTTGGTGCATCACCTTCACTTAGAGTAGGTTTACTTTTATGCATTCTTCTATCCATGTCTCCTTGGAAATCATTAGGGTAGGATTAGTTTAGTTTTCCATTCTCTACACTTTAGAGAAGTTGGCACTAGGTTAGGAGAAGAAGTCAGCTTTCTCTGGAGGATTATCCTACTTGCAAGGTCCCACACTACAAGATAATCCCATGTTATGCAAGTTACATTAATTTCCTCACACACAAATCATAAGAAAACAAGGTTGTAATTTTTAGTAATAGATCTTTGAGAGATTAATGGAATACAAGGTTCTCTTTCATAAAAAAATGTGTCTTTGGTGTCACTTTGGGAAATCTTTCAGGATTCATTGTCTCACAAAGAGTAATTGAAGTGGACCCTACCAATTTCAAATCTATAATGGATATGTCACCTCCTCATAATTTGCGTCAACTAAGAAGATAAAAGGAAAATACAATCTATTCAGTGATTTCTCTTTCAATTGGTAGACAAGTTCCATCACTTCGACAAGTTGCTTAAGAAGAATTTCTAGTTCAAATGGACAGAGTGTCAGTAAATAATCTTTTGCTAAATTGAAATAATATTTGTCCTCTTTATCAATGCTCATGTCACGTATATAGGAAAATCCTATGTTGTTGTACACCTCTATAATAAATCATGTTATTGTGGATTTTTAGCACAATATAATGATAAGGGTCAGAAGAAGTCATGTACTATTTTAGCGAGACTCTACTTGAACATGAATTCAAGTACTTATAGGTTGAAAAATCTTGCTTAGCAATCACTTGAAATTTTTCCAAATTGTAGCACTACTTGTTGAATCATACCACCAAGTTAATTGTAAGGGTCGACCCTCTCAAGTACCTACTTTCAAGACTAGTAATAACAAGATGGATGTCCGATAGATTACACTCCTAAGTGAATTTGACATTGAAATTTTCAATTAGAAGGCTATAAAAGGTCAAGCACTCACAAATCAACTGTCAGTAGTGTCACCGCTAGATTCACATCTCGTTAAACTTTGAATTTCCATATGAAGACCTATTATACATAGAATCAATCCCTTCATGGACTTTATTCTTTGATGGATCCTATAACATCCATGGTTCAAGAGCAAGAACTATCTTGCGTACACACTGATGGAGACCTTATACCTAAATCTTATCACATAGGCCTCCCACCTTAAAAAAATAACATATCCAAGTATGAATAATTGATAACATGTATAGGCTTTGTTATCTCTTGTAACCTACAAGAATTGACATTTTTTGGAGACTCTCTTCTCATCATTAATCAAGTCAATGGTGAATACCAAGTCAAAGATGAGAATCATCTACCCTAAAAATACTTGGTTGATAGTCTTAAAGATTATTTCTCGGATTATCACTTTTGAACAAGTTCCTCATGCATAAAATAAAGCAATGGATGCCATGACAACTATTGCATCCCTTCTGCATTCAATGAAAATGAAACTCATAATGATTTCTTCATTGAACACTTTTGGTGCTCAGTATACAATTTACCATCGGATTCCACCATGGTCTATGATATTTTTAGTCATGATCATCCCTAGTATCAAGATATATACACCTTCATTCAAACAAAAGTCTACCCTCTTAATTTAAACTCAGCCAATAAAAGAGCCTTGGCACAACGTGCCTTACACTACACCATCCTTGCTAACACCCTATATCGAAGAGGCTATGATGGGACTCTCTTAATATGTCTCAATCAGGATGAAGCTAATCAAATGCTAGCTAAAGTACACTCAAGTATTTATGGTGCACACACTAGTGGACTAGTCTTTACGAAGAAGATTGTTTACATTAAATACTAATGGCCTATAATGGACACGATGATGTGTGTTACTATGTAAAAAAAATCAATCTTTCCAAAATCATGGTAATATAATTCATGCACCTTCCCAAGCCTTACATCCTATCACCTCACCTTTTCCTTTTTCAAAATGGGGGCTCGATCTAATTAGAAAAATAAATCCCACATCTTTGATGGCCATATATTCATTATAACTACCACTGAGTACTTCACAAAGTAGTCCAAGGTTATGCCTCTTACCTATGTTTCTAGGTGTAATATTTCTAAATTCATCTTCAACCATATTATTTATCATTTTGGCATTCCCACTGCTATTATCACTAACAATGGTGGTTCCTTGAAAAATAATAATGTAAAGGCCCTTGCTAAAAAATATAATATTTGTCTGAAATGTGCTATACCCTACTACCCTTAATGCAATGGCCAATCTGAAGTGTAAAATAATACTATCAAATCCATCTTGGAAAAGACAGGTTTATAAACATGAACATAATTAGAATACGTAATTTTATCCCGCCCTATGGGCTGCGGCACATCTTTTCATACTCCTACAGAGCTACCCCATTCTCCCTAGTATATGGATCTGAAGCCATATTATCTATCGAATTCAAAATACCTTGCTTCATGTCTTCCTCCAACACCTTATATATGAAGAGTATTACCATGTTGCATACCTTGCGGAGTTGGAGCTACTGGATGAGAGACACATTTATGTTTTGGACCATCTACATGTCTATCATAATCGATTGGGTCATAACTATAACCATAAGATTCGACCAAGACATTTAGAAATTCGTGACTTGGTTCTAAAATAAAATCAAAAGATCACAACCAAGCCACGAGAAAAATAAAAAAATTCAAGCCTAATTAGTTGGTTCCTTACATTATAACTATAGAATTTGGATCTGGTGCATATAAACTATCTACTAAAGATGGCAAAGAGTTGAAAGAGCCCATGAATTCTATTCATATGAAGAATGTCTAATACTTATTATCCAAAGAGTAACCCTTGTCTTTGGGGACATATCAAAGACACTCACTTACTTCACCTTTTTTTCCTTGTCTTCGCCTTGTGTCAATATGTCTCATATTGTATTGCATGTTCTCCTTATCAGTCATTATACCCTTTTTTCACCACTCTTGTTCTATTTTTTCCATACTTACGTTCACCTTATTCATGTGTAATGTGTTGGTTACATAATGGGAAATCACTTTTCGCTATCCTTTGGCATGTGGTCAAAATCTAAAAAACCCAAAAACAATAATAAATTGTTCAAAAATACCAAAAACATTCACATATGTTTCACAAAACACAAAAAACAATATAAAATTGTTCTAAAAATACAAAAAAATGCATAGCATTTCGAAAATGCTTTAAAAAACACTCACAACTATATACCTTAGTTTGTTAATTTCACTATCTAGATTGTTCCAAATCATTTTCATTTTTCAAATCAATCATGTTACCCTTCATAATATAAATTTTCATGGGGGCACACTCGACTTTAGCCTCATATAAGATCATGATTCAATAGGATCTCGAAAAGATTTTCTTTGGGGTATCTAAGCATCACCCCACTCTTCAACTTGATTCAATCCTCACACATTTTGATCTATCACTTGGTGACATTCAAAATCTATCTATCTCTTCATTTAAGAACACATTAAGGGTGTCTTTAAACATTTATGTTACGAATTATGTTATATTGTTACTTCTTAATTAGTGATTTAATTAACATAAAATGTAAATAAGATCCTAATCAAAGCAAGATTATAACAAATGAATAATAAATTAAGTACATCAATTTACCTGTAAACTAAAAATAAAATGTAAAACCCTAGGTGCAAAAGAAGGATAAAAATACTTAGTTGATTCGCAGTTATGGAGAATTCTCAAAGTTGTAAAATTTGAAAATACGAAGCACTAACCATCACACTCGGAATTCAAAAAATGTAGAACGGAGGATTATGCTAGATCGAGGCACCTGGAGAGGGACATGGGCACCCACAGTGCCTGGACCTATTTCTCGGGTGCATGGATCTATGTAAATTCTCGAATACCTACTCTATGGTGTGACAATGTGTTCGTCTTTAGTCATCATTGATCATTTTGAGGTTGCACCAACATCGCCGAGGTCATTGGAAACTCACAATGAAGAATGAACCTACAAAACCTTGAAATAGACATCAAATCCCAACAAAGAAAGATGAATAATGAGGGGTTAAACTATCCTCGATTGTCACAATTGCGAACTTACAATGGAGCATTACACTACATCTCAGACCTAATGTAGTTTTGTGTGTGTGCGGAATTGTGCCCTAGGTTTCTCTTGTGTGTGTCGCACTTGGATAGTGAGAAAGTAGATAGATGTAGAATGTAGTAAATGTGTGCATGGAATAGAATTAAATTCCCTCCTATGAAGTGTGATGCATAAAACCATCCCTTATGTCCCTTTTGATGGAGTTGTATGGATGTAATGGAGCTCTTAGATTTCTTGATGGATGCAACCTTTGGTGATGATAGATAATGCTTAGTGCTTGGTCCTTTATTATGATCACATAACTTTATATTTATATGATTCCCTTACTTGAATTTCATAATTAACCTCGAAAATGATGACTACTAAAAAGATAAGATGATCAAATGGCTAGAAAGGACCTAAAAGTGTGAGTAAAGTACAAAGAGGACAAGGGCACCCAGAGGGATGAGGGTGCCTAGCATTAGCGAATTGGCTAGGTGCTGGTGTCCAAGATGAAAAATTTCAAAGATTAAAAATGCAAAGCGAGAAAGTGAGGGTGTAAGACCAAAAGCGATATGAAAAAGAAAAGCAAGGTTTCCAAAGACATGGGTTAAGTAGTAATTTTCTTACTTAGGAATCATATGAATAGTAGTATGTAATCATGACTAGATAATTAACCAAATTGTGTAATTTTGTGTCTACATTTTCCCCACTTCTATTATCTATTATCTAGTCCTAATTACATGTAATTTGGTTAATTATCTAGTCTTGATTACATACTACTATTTATAAGATTCCATGTAGATAGAGATATGTACATGATAACCATGTAGATTTTTGTCCCTCCGAGCGGTAACATAAAGTAGATAGAGATATGTAACTAATAACCATTTAGATGAATGATGAAAGTGTGCCGAGGGAAAAGACAAACAATGGAGTGATAGAAAAATGTGAAGCATGGATGTTAAAGAGGAGAGAGTCTAAAAGTGATTAAAATGAACCTAGGTCAGAAACACATGTGTAGATGTCAAGATGTACTGTTGTCAATGTCGATGGCATTGTTGTTGTGTGTGATGGTGTCATTATTGATGTTTATTACCGCTTCCCATATGGATGGAACTACAAAAAGAATCGAACAAGTAATCAAATACACAAGTATATGATCTAAATATGTAAAAAAGTGTGTACAAAAAGTATGTAAAAATGTTGAAAGTGTGAAAAAGGAACATGTGAACCTGATTCGTGATGAGGAAATGGTGTAGAAAATGATCATGTAGATGATGTCGATGTGCACGTTTTTTTCGAGAAATATCATGCCAATGAAATGGAAGAAGTGTAGGGAGAATAGTTTGGTGTCATCCTCCAATCTTTAACTACTTCCCACAATATAGAACACCACTACAAATGGTGTGTATAAATGCATGTGATAAGGACTATATGCCCTAAAAAATCTGTTGTGTGTGGAGTTATATACACTATGCTTAGCTACCAATTATTTTGTAATTACCCCCGGTTTTAGGAATCTAGAAAAATCCATTGTTCAAAGGACCTAAGTCTGATTTTGAAACCTCGTCTACAACTGAAAACTATGTTGTACATGTATTTTGCTTTGTATAATGTTTTATACGTTGACCGATTCACCTGATGATGCCCCCTCATTTGGGGTGCATGCGATTATTCTTGAAGGAGTATGCAGCCCAAAAGAGGTCTCGATCGATGTGCTACATATGTGCCCTATAGGGAGGGATGGAATGTGCTTGGTAGAAACCAAGTCACACAAAAACAAGTGGCTAGGAGGCAAGTTTTAGTACAAGAAAATACAAACATGTATGTATAAGATAAAATTTAGGCTAAGCAAACAATGTCTAAGATAAAAAGTAAGTAAACACACAAGAAGACAATATAGACCATGAAAAGAAGGTTGCAAACATGAGACACCACTCACAATGTCGTAAGATAATCAAGTCCATAATTTCCATAGGAAATGATAGAACAAAAAGACATAGGGAAAATCCTGCAAACAATGACAAGCAAAGGAAAATAGTGTATCAGACAACCATGGAAGTAAATAGTCTTACATAACAAATGTTGCACATGAAGCACTTGTTAGCATGTTAAAAATATAAAAAAGTATATTAAAGTCTCAGTATAATCTGAGAAAATAGTGTGTTATGAAACAATAACACATGTAGTGTATGAAAGTGGATGCCCCCAGGAGCCATTATGGGATTGGTACTAGGTATTGCACCAAGCATCCATGCTGCATATAATGGACCTCTTAAATTTTTGATCATAACTAGAAATTACATGAACGTGCATGTGTGCATGGAAAGATAATGACATACAAGATATCTATCTAGCATGTGTAATAAAATGAACATGTAACAAGTAAATGTAAGCAAGATTAAATGCAACCAAGATATACAGTATGTTGTGAATGAGGCGGAATGGAATGTACGGTGAATGATAGAAGTGGTGTGACCCCAAGCGAGATGTGAATGGAATTGTATGCAGTGAGGTCTATTTGTTTATTGCCCCTCGTAGTCAATAATGAGCCATAAATGAGATTTCATCATCAAGAAATGGTTTGAATGATGTGTTGTCATATGTTAAAAATATTTGATGAATAAAGCGTGGAGTGTTGATTCTAAAATGATGATTTGTAGATGATATTGAATGTGACATAGTGATACTTTCATCGTAAGATTGTAGAATGAGGTGCTAGGATGTGTGATTATTTAGCTTTGAAGTGTATATCACAAGGTGTATGAGTAGGATGTCAGAAAGCATGATGATGTAGCATAAAGCGTATATCACGAGATGAATGAATAGGAAATCTAGAAAGGGGTGATGATTTAGCATAAAGCATATATCACGATATGTGTGAAGAAGGCACTAGCTAGGAATGTCACATGGTAAGAGGATTGAATGATTGAATGTGTGAGTTTGATGAGGTCCATTTGATATGTATACCCTCAACAGTTGAGTATGGACCATGGGACTAGAGTACGTCATTGGGTAGTGTGTGTAGCACGTAGAGGATGATGAGTAAAATGTGCAATATGTGTAGTAGATTCCATAGGTGTGTGACATGTAAAGGGTGTAATGTGTAATGTAGAGTGTGTAGTATAATGTGTAGTGTGTAGTGTTTTAAGTTTAATGTGTATAGTGTAGTGCCCACATTTTTATAGCTCAGTTACTTGTTGTTCCTCTTACTCATAGACATGTTTTCACGTGGATTTGATATTTCTTGGACATTTTATTTAGAGATTTGATCTTATTAGACATGTATGGACATTTAGGCGTATAGTGCCAATCTAGCTTGATCACTATGTTGTAGCATTTTCTTATGTCATCATGGATGCTAATTTATATGATGTTGCTTTGGACCGTAATTATATTGATGGATACTCAGTTAGTTGCATGTTGGGATTCTATGGTTATATGTCACTTTATCATTATGTCTAACTTATGGTGAATTGAGTATAATTGTGCACGTTGTCACATTTTGATTTCAGTAGGATGATATGATAGTTTATAACTCATTGATATCTTATTGAGTAGTTAATTTATATTTTATCGGACAGGTGCGGTTAATGTGTGCAATGAGTGTGCAGGTGACAGGTTATAGGAGAACGTGGGATTCAGGCCAGCTACACAACTTTGCACAAGTAGCCCACAGCTGAGTCCTAGCCATGTTAATTTTGTGAAGCCTTAGTATTAGAATTATTGTTGTGGGCACCATGAGTGACCCCCTTTTATAATGTAATATGTCTTGTATTATTAATATTGTTTAGGGTAATTAGTTGCATTGTAAACTTGTTTTTGGGAATTAATGATCCCACTTACATTTAAGTTTTATTTTTTTAATGGTGTACTTAATCACAAGGGTTTAGGGTCACATGTGAACCCTTGGGTGGTCCCCACACCCTCTACCCTTGTGCCAAAAATGCAAAAACCCGAAATTAGGTTATTTTTGGTAGTTTTAGGGACCTCCTTTTATTTTGGGGTTCCTTAACATTAAAATAGGCCCTTGGACCCTACCTAATAGGTAGGGGGCTTATTTCCAAGGCTAGAGGGAGTTTTCCCTCCCTTTTGTCTCCCCTTTGGTCACATCCATGTAAGGGGTATGGATAAGTGTGCTTTGTGAAAAGTTACACTTGTTTTGTTTTGTTATCAATTTGGGTAATTTGGGAGAAGGGGGCTCAAAGGAATTTTATCCTTTCTCTCTTTTGTTTTGGCATCTTTGACCTTGAAGGAAGAGATGGGTGACACATGTCACCCCCTCATTTGTGAGATTTTTGCTTGCTCCTCTTCAAATTTCCCTTCATGGGAAAAGAAAAGAACTTATTTTGGGGGATTTTTTCTTGGATGCTTGGGTGATTTGGAGTGAGAGGATTGATTGGGTCAAGAGGTGGAGAAGTTTGAAGTTGGAAAGATTTTTGGAGAGCTTTCTTTGAGGTAGGCTCTTAAGCCTTATTGTATGTGTTGTATTCATATTAGTTGTTAGATTGTTTACTTGAAAATGTTGTTGTTGCATGTGGATTTTGGTTATTGTTTGCTTGTTTTACTCCCTCCATCATATGGCATGATGGAGTTTTAGATTTTTTGGGGGAAGAGAGAAGGATTTTTCCCTCTCAATCCTCATGGCTTGATGGACAAGCCTTGTAGGATTTTAGTGACTCCCCTCAAATGGTTTGAGGTGGGGATGGTGATTCATTTGGCTTGAATCTCCTTCCCCATTCTTGGTAAGGAAACCCCTTTGGGGTTTGAAAATCCTTCCAAGAAGGATTTGGTGAAAGGGAGGAGGAATAAGGAGGGCTTGAATGAATTAGGAGAAATAAGGAGGGCATGGAGATCTTGTTTTAATGTAACTATTGTTGGTTACAATTTTGGAGAACTTCTCTCCTCTCTTCCCCATTTGTTTTAGAGGTAGAAAATTGGCTTCTCCTCTTGTTCATCTTTGTAAAAGTTGGAGTTTTGTCTTAGTCATTGCCTTGTTTTGTATGAATGTAATGTTGTTTGTCACCCTCATTCTTGTGAAAAGTTGTGGATGGTAGTCCTCTTTCCCATGGGCTTGGGGGAGGCTAGCATGCATCCCAACCTTGGGAAAGGCATGTAATGATGCCTATGGTTGGGTGGAAAAACAAGCTTCTTTCTCCTTGCATGGATTCCTTGAAGGCATTTAAAGTTGGAGCTCAAAGTTGATAGTTGATGATTGTTGAAGTTCTTTTGTTCTCTCAATCCTTGTGAAACATTCTTGCATTGTAACCCTTTGGGATATGGCTTGGTGGAAAGCTTCCTCTTTATTGTAACTCCTTTTCCTTTTGTATTTGAAAGACTTCTTCAATCTTGGAAAGGAGTTGATAGTTGTCTCCTATGTATTTAGGCATGATTGTGAAATATGAAGTATTGAGTTATTGAGAGATTGTGCAAAAGAAGATTTGTAAAATATTGTCTTTCTTTAAAATACATTTAGTAGAAGCATTTTTTTTACATTCCCTTAACATGCTTGTTGTTGGAATATTTATTTGACAAAAAAAAAGTTTGTCTATTTGAAAGGAAATCTACTTTGTTATAAGAAACTTGTTGTTTAACTTTGGAAGAAACTATTATTATTTTTGAAATGTACATCTCCTTGTAGATTAATATGGTTTTAGAAATATGTTTTTTTTTTTTTGTGTGTGTTCAAAGGAAATTGGACTTATTGTGAATATGGTATTTTTCTTGATTTTTTCAAAAGAATGATAATATAAATTAGATTCCTATTTATTTTACTCTCTTGGGTTTTTGTATGGAAGATAAGTTTTGCAGGTTTATAAATTTAAAACTATTTATTTATTTCTTTTTCTTTTTAGTACAATAAATCAAAATAATATGAATCAGTTTTCTTAGTATTTCATTGGGAATAAATGTTGTAGATCTTGCATATTAAAGTTGGTTTTATTTTGTTTAAGTGCAAGCTCCTTGGATTCAATATTATTTATTTCATCATATGGATTTATACATATGTAAGTTCTTAATTTATATATGTATAATATAAGTGTTATCAAATTAAGTCTTTCAAAAATATAGGTATATATTATATATAATATATATATATCTATATATATATATATATATATATATATATATACATATTTACATATAAAAACATATATTATAGGTTATAAGTTTTAAAATAAACATTTATATTTTTAAAAAAACGTTCTAAATAATTTATATAAACAAGAAAATATACGGAAAAAAATAGAATCATGAGGGAGGGGCCGAGCCCTCCCCATCCCTCGCGCCCTGCGTAAATAGCCCTCGACCCCGTGTGCTACCCTCAACCCGCGCCACCCACCCGCCACGCCCGCACCCCCAAACTCGCCCCTCTCGCCCACGCCAGTAGCCACCGCTACCCATGCCAATGCCGCCCTACCACACCTCTAAAACCATACCGCCATCATTGTTTTTTCCTTCCCCTCTACATAGCCTCAACCCTGTCTTCCCACTCTTACTCACGGCTCTTCTATCCTCCATAGAACCGTAGCCATTCCCTTAACAAAAGAAAATAGTATTACATTAATATATGTTTTTTTGTGTGTTAAATATATATATATATATATATATATATATATATAACATGTGGCCACACCATGTACACAATAAAAAAAAATAAGTAAAACTCCATGGGAGCAAGTTTTCTTCTCCCCAAACAACCTGCAAATATTGAGACCAAAACAAAATGGGAAGAGAAATGAAAAAAAAAAAAAAAAAAAAAACCTAGAGAAAGTTAGGGCAGCATTAGGGCAAATTTCAAACCAAGGGTCAAGATCTGATTTGATCCAAGGGCCCATGTTTAACCCCTGCGCACATGGTAAGTCATGGGAATTTTAAATGGGTTTGGGAAATAAAATTAAAAGGGGATGTGTGTGTAATCTATTAAACAAAAATGGAAGACTAATATAATTAAAAGATGTGTGGACTTATTGTTTATGGCCCTAGTAAATTTAAAGTATGAGTAAATAATTAAAGTTGGGTTTAGGCTGGTAATTAATGTAATTAGGTAAATTAAAATAGTATAAAATTTGTTATTATCAAGAAAGGTGATAAGAGATGGATTAGTGTTAATTAAGCACTTAAAAAAGAAAAATTTACCCTGAATTTTTTTGTCACATTTGGTGTGTTTTTCGGTGACCCAAGCGGGGCACTACATATAGTATTACCTCAATAGTCAAGTGTGAACTAAAGCACCGAGTGCATCATCGGGAATGAAGATACTAGTGTATATTGTGTGTAAATACTTAGGTGTGATGTGATGAGATTATAAGATGTGTGTTGATGTTGCGGGAGGGAGAGAATAAGCATGATCCCCCACAAGTATGCCAAAGATGGAGATTTATGTAGCGATGTGAGAGGTAGCATGCCATTTTGGGAGAGCATTTTCTGTGTTGTGATGAGAGTGACAAACCAACACAATGATAGGAAAATAAATAGTAGGTCCAGATGATGTGGTGAAATTTGAAATGTGTCATGGCCTTCATTAGGATTAGTTTCTTTGACAAAATGAATTGGAAATGGAAGTGGAGTAGGATGGGAAAAATATTGAATGGTGGTAACTTAGGTGGGATTGATGACATTGTAGAAGACTTGATAGGAGAAGAAGGTGGACTGATTTTTAGAGGTGGTTGCATATTTTGACTTGGTAATACCGCATATGACTTGAGAAGAGGGGGTGCTATATTGATTTTTAGAGGCGGTTGCTTAGGAGGTTCTTGAGTCTTCATAGAAGGAACCTTAGAAATGATGGCATGATGCTCATTAGATATAGATGAATCATATTTAGGAACCCATTGGGATGTAACAATTGTAGATGGGCATGCAACAAGAATGTTGTGTAGAAAATGAGATAAATCCTTGATGCTTAAGACGCTTGATTCTTCATCGTAAAGAATAAAAATCATTGTCATTATGTCCATTAGTTTTATGATAATTACACTATGGAATACCTTGATATTTTGTAAGCTGATAAGGAGGATAGAAATGAGTATATTGTAAATTGATTAATTGATGAGTTATGATTTTTGGAAGAAAATCTTGTTACTTAGCATTAATATTAAACTTGAGAGGTGCAGGAAGTGGTAAGACTTGGGGTTTACTAATATGAGCACATGTAGAACACATAGAATGAAGATGAGAAGAAAAATCAAAGTGTGATCCGAGAAGCATCTTTAAGATGTTGGATTTCAGATTTTAGAGATGTAATCGTGGATTCCATAGCCTATAAAATATTTGAAATAAATAATACAAATCTTGAATTGAGTCCAACATGGATTGATTAGATGGAGGATCACAAAGACTAGAGTCATCAGATAGATGATCAAAGATAGGGCTTATTGCATGTGGTCTAGTATCTTTAGGAATATACATGGTTGCTAAGTTTTTTTTGCAAAACATCTTAGAAATTGGGATGCATCTTAAGTAAATCAGACAAAGAAATTTGAGGAATTTTATGACCCGTGATAGAGGGAAAATGAGGATCCTAAGCATGAAAGACATCGAGTTCATAAAAATGATTAAGGTAAAATGTAAATAAGATCCTAATCAATGAAATTTAGCCACAAATGAATAATAAATTAAGTACAAAATTTTACCCACTTAAACTAAGTAATAAATTGTAAAACCCTAGGTGCAAAGGAAGGATAACAAGACTTAGTTTATTCACATGATTTTTGGAGCATGCTTAGAGTTGTAAAATAGAAAATATGAATCACTCGACCATCACACTGGAATTCAAAAAAATGTAGAATTGGATGAACATACTAGACTAGGGTGCCTGTAGAGGGATAGGGGCACCCATTGGCACCCTGGACCTATTTCTAGGATCCCGGGTCTCGGAAATGCTTAGAAAACATCCTCTGAGGTGTTGCAAGGTATTTTCCTTTAGTCACCTTTGATCACTTTGAGGTCACACCAAGATCTTTGAGGTCAATAGAAACCTGCAATGAAAAATGAACTTGCAAAATCCTCAAATAGACTTTAAATCCCAACAAAGAAAGATGTAGAATGAGGGTTGAACTTCCCTAATTGTTCACAATGGTGAACATACGACTAATAATTCCACTACATCTTAGAACCAATGTATTTATATGTGTGCATGTGTGTGTGCAATTATGCCCCAAATTTCTCTTATGTGTGTCTCACTTGGATAGCGAGCAAGTAGCTAGATGTAGAATGTAGTAAATGTGTGCATAGAATAAAATGAACTTCCCTCATGTGAAGTGTGATGTAGAAAACTATCCCTTGTGTCCTTTGTGATGGAGCTAGATGGATGCAATGGAGCTCTTATATGCCTTTATGGATGTAACCTTAGGTGGTGATAGCTAATGCTTAGTGCTTGGTCCTTTATTATGATCACATAAATTTATATTTATATGATTCCCTTTCTTAAATTTTGTAATTAACCCCGAAAAGGCCGAATACCAAAAAGATAAGATGCTCAAATGGCTAGAAAGGACCTAAAAAGTGTGAGTAAAGTACAAAGAGGACAGAGGCACCCAGAGGGGATGAGGGCACCTAGCACTAGCATCCTAGTGGGCACTAGTGTCTAGGATGACAAATGTCAAAGAGTTAAAATGCAAACCGAACAAGTAAGGGTGTAAGACCAAAAGCAACAACATAAAGCAAAGAAAGGTGGCCAAAGACATGGGTTAATTATTACTTTTCTTACTTAGGAATTATATGAATAGTAGTATGTAATCATGACTAGATAATTACCCAAAGTGCGTGATTATGTGTCTACATGATTAACATTATCATTCTTTGTTCACTTTCTTGGTTGTAACTTACATTATTTGTTGGGTGTACATAAAAAATGTTGTCTTATATGTTAGATTAATCTTGTGTTTAATCAATTAGATAAACTCAATATTTTTGTGCATCTAGATCATTATTGCTCTAATGGACCAATTGCAATTGAGTTATTAAACATCTTAGTTCATAGATAACTTTGGTGTGAGTTAATTCCTATTCATATTGGGTTTGTTTATCTGACTTAATTTCTTTTCCATGTTTGTATTGTGGTCTTGGTTTATGTTATAAGCCATGATTTGTTTCTTGTATGCATGTGTTTTATATTTGTTAACTCTTTTGTACATTTTTGTTTTTCTTGTATTTTTGTTATCATGTCACATTACATTTATCATATCACATCGCATCTATCTCTAACATCATCATACATCATCATTAATAAATGCTAATCTATTGCCATGTATGCTAAGCTACATCATCATCATCAACAAAAAAATTAAATCAACATCTATTCTATACACCACATAACATCATATCATCTACTCATAAATCACAATGGGGTATACCACGTGTCCATCATATACAAAAAAAATTAAAAATACAATGTCCATATACCAAATATATCTAGAAAAAATCATATACATGTCGATATGCCATCATGGGCATCAATCAAAGAATATTCATTCATCACGATGTGTATACAAAAATACATCATATCTCATCCTATAACCTAAGTCATCATTGGTGACTCTCTCTCGCACTCAGATTGCTTGGCCTAAAACCGTGTGGTGGCATCATTACCGATATCACCGATCTCAACTGCCGATGAGGCCTCATAGATCTTCTCCCCCAGTATTTGCATATATGTAGGAGATCTCTAATCCTTTAGTACATCCATATGGTATAACTCTCTATAGTAACCTACCTCACCGATGCCACCATGATCTTAGGTAGGACATCACTTAGGCCACTAGTTGTCACTACACACTGAAGATTATATTGCTACGTTATGAGCTATTGTAATTGGACCCTCAATTGGTCCCTCTTTGCATTCATCATGTCTCACTCTACAGTGACTTGGTATCTCTCTATCATATATTATTGTACCTGTTGCCTAAGGTCACCTAGCTCGGTAACCCTCTAATCTAACTACCGTTGTAGTATATGTACTATAATTAGGGCTACATCACACCGTAGCATGGCCCTATCCATCTCCACATGTATAATTGTCACCGATGGCCCACCTACCAGTCATGGGACTCCTCTCCAAGTTGGTACCTATATCATCTCTACTTCATCATTGTTATCTCCCCGACTCCCCCATATCCTACCATCTCACTTGGACTACCCGCTCTCGGTAAAAATGGTTACAAATGTAATGGTCCATGTTGTGGTACTTGTCTCTACACAAATGGCCCATGTAATGGTACCTATTGAGGAACCTACTACATAACTTGTTGAGTACCTATTCTACTACATGCTACACTATAACCTGATGCACCACTTGTGCCACGAGCTTTAGTACAACATGTGCTAAAGGAATCCTATCATCCCCTTCTAATGGCCCATGTGTTGCCTAACCCTAAGGAACCTAATCCTACACTTGTCCCTAAACATGTGACTTTCCTCCACCTTTGCATCTCATTGGCCAATTTTGGCCCTATCTCTCAATCTCTAACCACTAACACGTGTTGTTGTTGTTTTTATGCCTATTGTTATAACCTCCTAAGGAATGGTAATCCTCCTAGGCATGATCATTTCATGTCATGCAACATAATCCACAATAGCACCTAGGTCTACCACATGTGCCCATGTATCCCATGCCTGTGGGATGACTCTCAAAAATCTTGATCTAGTAACAACCACTCTATTCCAAGGCCTGAAGTCAAAATTAGCATGCACTACACGCGCGTACCACCGATCACCATCGGGTATCCCCTATATAACTCCTATTTGGTGTTGTTCCTGTCCACTATATATACCTCCATGATACGACTATGGATTCTTATAGTAAAATACCCCACCTCTCTCGTCATGCTCAACTCAAAATCATATGTCCACCAATGGTATAACTAGTACGGCCTCCATGTCACCATCTCGTAGTTCTAAATCATTAAAAAGACTAGCATATAAAAGGTGATATCTCCCATGTGGCCTCTATGGCCTGCACCCACTATCTCCCATCCTCTGCAAGATGAATCTTCTAGATGTTTATCTCTCAACACATATAGTGGTTGACCAATCGCAATGTGGTCCCATGACTATATCTCACACGAGTCGTTGGACTCAACATCCTCATCCCCTCTAAGCAATCAAGTGGATATCCCTATATAAATGTGTCAATATGCACTAGCCCCATGTAAATACCTCTACCTCCATTAGTCTAGTCATTACTCCTATCAACCCCAAATAAAAATGCATACCCATCTTATCACCTAAGCAGGTATCCATTGATAAGATCAATCGATATGCATACATCCATCATATCCTCCTATCCACAAAGCAATGATACAAGTGTACCGCCATCCCTTCTCTGGGTATATCATGTCGTAGGAAAATATCCCAAATGTGTCCTTTTATGCGGGTAGCACTTTGCCATTGTACTCTAAAAAATCCCATGTATCGGCACTCATAGGATCTGATACACATCCTCCAAATTCATTGTCATCTCCTAGTCAAAATCCAAAATGTCCGGGTCTCATCGTTCTCATCACTCCGTTAGGTAAATCAATAGGTTATGATCCATAAGCTATTGTGGTAGCTCTGCTATGTATGATGACCACTGTCTCCTCTAAAAATACCATTAATCCCCTCTCCTCATGTGATGATAACTTCCTATAAAACATCCTCATCCACCCATGGTGCTCCCACACGTCTAATGTCGGTGGTCTCTCCTAAAAATCACTCAAAAACATCAATTCACATTCATTTATTCTTTCCTAAACCTCTCAAATATTCCTAAAAAATCAAAATAACACTAAAACACCCTTTTATACGCTAGCACATGCATTCTGAACCTAGTGCATCTACATTGATGCTAGTGTTTCACACTAACGCCTTCAATCTATCATTAGTGCATGCACACTAGTACATCCACTCTAACGCTCATGCTCTCGGTTTAACAATAGCGTGTGAGACACACCAACACATATCTTGTCTCATGCCTATGCTCCTAATTATACACTAGCACATGCACTTGCACGCTAGCAAATTTTTTGGGATACGCTAGTGCACATAAATGCATGTGCTAGAGTTAAATTATCATTTTATTCTAGCTAAAAACACAATAAATGCACCCGAATGGAAAAAAATTGAAGTACTCACCATGGGACCATCATCTGGAATCCACCCATACTCATAAACTCGGTCTACATTATGTTTCCTATTTCATACTCATGTCATCTCTCTCATGACTCAAAGCTCTAATCTCTCACAAACTGAAAAAGAAATCTAATATCACAAATGAGTCGCAATAATTTTGAACCCATCCTTTTTCTATATATACCTATTTTCAGCCTAATCACTTATTTTTTCTCACCTAGTATGGTGGCAATTACTAACTTCTCTTTGTCATTCCTTTTTCAGATTATTCTTCTCACGCACATTACTTTCATTTTGCTACATAGGCTCATTTATTTTAACAATTATTTATCACCCATTACTTCTTCTCACCATGGTATATTAATACTTCTCTATAAATATTTGGCACTCCTGTGTCCCAAATTCCATAAAAATACCATATTTTACACCAAAACTCAAAAAAATCACAATTTATCAAAAAATTCAAAAACATTAAAAATTTGCAAAAAAAACCCTACAAAATGCACATTTTTGCAACTTCGCCAATGCCATGCATTTTTAATAAATTAAATTTTTAATCTCTCCTTTATCACTCGTTTCATTCTTATGATTTTTCACCACATCATACTAACCATATTCTCAATCATTTCATAATTTTAGTGTTTGAGAGATTTCACATATGTTTTCTTTTCATTGTGGCACATTTTGGGGCATAGATAAAGTGTCTTGTTTTACAATATTGTGTTGCATTATTGAGATTTACATTTTAGACCAATTGCAAGTAGTGTGATAACATCCTTGTTCCTTTATAACCTTAATTCCCATACCTAACTGTTCATATTGGGTTATTTTCATTTTCCTATTTTCTTTGCTTTGTGTATGTTTGATTTACATGCATCTGGGTTAACCATCATGATTCCTTCCTAATCATGGTGACAAATTTATTGTGCAACAATAAAATAAAGGTTTCTCTTATATTCACATTCTCCAAATGACGCTCATGCTACGAGCACAATCCTTCCTATATTCCCTTTTCCTCTTATCAAGTGGTTGCCACCACTTTCACATGCTACCCACCCACTTGAGTGGGCATTCCCTTACCATTCGATCTCAATGGGGCATCCAAATGATTCACCTCTTTCTACTCATTAATCTCAGTGTATGCTATCTTTAAAGCATTATTACTTTGTAATAGTACTTTAAAGAGGGGAAAATGTAGACACCCTAAAAATACATACATATTTCTATCTCATCGCTATCCAATTAGAATTAATTAAATTAATTCTATCCTACCACAACATTCCCTTTTGAATTAATTAAATTAATTTCATCAATTAAATACCCCTTTAGAATTAATTAAATTAATTATATTTCCTAAGTCACATTCCGACCTTATAAAATTAAATAATTTAATTTTATCATCTTCGGAATTAATTTAATTAATTAATACACCCCTTTGCTAATATAATTAAACATTTAATTAAATAAATGGTTAATTATTCCCTCACAATAAAATACTAATTAAAATGGTTATTTAATTAAATAGTATTATTTACTCATGCTCCACTTCACTCCACTTTCAGAAGCCTATAAAAGTGGGTCCAGTAGTAATGTACGTACAACCGCTTCTTAGATGAATTCAAAGATAATGATTTCCCCTACAAAGCTACAACTACACAAACATGGTCATCTTGTTGTTTCAGGTAATTATAATTATTACTTGTGGAGCCAATTCCACCCAAGATCCAATTCTCATGGCCTCATCCTTAACTATAAAATATTTCCAATTCCTTTACAAATCCATCCTTAGAACTTTAAGTAAATTGTATCCAACTATTACTAATTTGACATCCACTTCCTTGTGAAAAATTCGTAAAGCATCGGCAAATACATTTGGAAAACTAAAGAGCATCAATAATCCAAACTCTAACTAGATCAAACAAGCTTTAAGCTTCTATGTTCTTATCTTTAGGTTTCACAGAGGTCTACAATGAAGATATATCTAGTATTTGTTTATTTACTTTCTTTATGTGTGATTTTTACTTGTTTACACTTTGTATGTAATTGCATGGACTATAAATGAGAAAAATATTTTGTCTTGGAATTATTGAATGTATCTTATTGTAAATTATTGTGTGGGCATTGGAGAGGATGCTCTATGTTAATATTTCCCATGAAATGAGGAAAAGGGGTTTGATCATAGAGATTTGGATATATATATGTAGCATTAAATAACTTGATTACTTAAAGAAATGCTTGGAAGTGTTGATACCTTTATTTGACTACATAACTCCAAAGGAGAGAACTTTGTAAGAACTTATAAGGCATTGCATGTTATATTTTTTTATTTTCATGTGGAAATAGGGTGAAATAAACCTAGAATGCAAAAGTATTAAGAATACAATGAACTATGTGTGGAAGGTTTGAATCATGGAGGTTTGAAATTGTCCCCTACAATTCTCGGTAAGTGATATTCAAATTATTTTAAGGTTTAATGAGTTAATTCCTCCCCACTACTAATAAAATCACATGGATTATAATGAAACAAACGTATATCCAAAATTTGGTGCCTTGAAATTACAAACAGAAAGTTATAGCAAATTTTATCCTCGTGTGTTCTACTACCTAGGGTTTATACACAAAGTGAGTTTTGAGGTCCTTATACTTGGTATTAGAGTTTAAAAACTTGAAAAACTATCTTCATCATTCCCTTAGCCTAAATCAAGAATAATTATTACAAAATGAGGTCCCAATTAAAATAAATTCTTGATAGTCTCCCAAGGAAACCTAATTACAACCGCAATAGTGAGTTTTTAAGCCATTGGTTCCAAAGAAAGTTACCTTAAAAAATTTCATGAAGACTAAAGGGAATAAATGGTATCTTAGGTTGTGTTTATTTTCTCAAATGAGTGAGGTAATCAAAAATTATTCATGAAAAACTCCTAAGGCATGGCTAGTGAACGTGAGTTAACTAGATATATGAAAGTGAAATTTAAAAGAGGAGTTAAAGGAGTTAGCATCTCAAATTTACCACACACCATCAAAAGATAAAAAGGTAATTAGAACTATTTTCATTTTGTCTCGGTATCTACAAATCATTCCAAGCATGGAATCACCAAGAGTTAGGTCTTCGAAAGCCTACAAAGGGTAGTTTGAGGGAAAATGAAGGAATATCTCGATGTTTTCTTGTTTCCAAACACTTATATGATCATTAAAATATTGAATCAAGTTATTGGAATATGGTTCAAGGTTTCTAAGGTGCTAGTTAAGTCTAAAATCCAAAAATTGTTTGATTTGGGTTAAGAAGCTAGTGAAAATACAAAGGGTAAGGTAAAGTTAAGTTTTCATGAAATTTGTTCATCTTGCAAGTGGAATTGGCATTACGTGAGGTGTGTGAGAAAGATATAGTGAGTGGTGAGGACCTCTAAGGTATAAATGGTCAATTTTTGCATATTTTAGCCCTCAAAACCTAGTTTGATAAGACCCCAAAATAAAGTACTTAAAAGAAATAATTATTTTTCATTCTAGCTTGGTTGAGTACATTGAATTTTTGTTGTGATATCTACATAATTTTTGGTATCCGAGAATACTTATTATTGAGAATTAAATATTTTTCTTGCTAACAGCAAATTTTTTGAGTGTGAGTGTGAGTGCGAGTGCGAGTGCGAGTGCGAGTGCGAGTGAAAGTGCGAGTACGAGTGCGAGTTTCGAGTGCTTGGGTGCGAGTGCGAAAGTGCGATTGCGAGTGTGAGTGCGATTGCGAGTGCGAGTGTGAGTGCGAGTGCGAGTGCGAGTGTGAGTGCGAGTGTGAGTGCGAGTGTGAGTGCAAGTGTGAGTGTGAGTATGAGTGTGAGTGCGAGTGTGTAGCCATACAGTGCAAGTGAAGAGTAAAAGGAAGTGGAAGTGAAAAGTGGCTGAGAAGAGTGTGAGAGTGAAAGAAAAGTGGAAAGACACCAAAAGACCAGGTAAGAATCCTAGGTGAGGTGTGGAAGAGAAGAAAGGTGAAAGAACTTTCTTGAGGAAATAAGAAAGAGAGTAAAATTATAGAGAAGAGTTAGTGAAAGAGTTAGGGGATTTGATCACCAAAAGAAGAATAAAGAAGAGAGGGAAATAATCCAAGAAGAGAGAAGAGGCAAGAAAACAAAAAGAATGGATGGAGCAAGGGTTGAGAGAGTTGAGGAAATATATAGAGAAGATAGGATAATTGATGAGATATTAGAGCATGATGAAAGAATAATTTGGATTTGTGATGAGAAGAAAGGTTAAGTGGCCTATAGAGCTACTTGTGAAGAAGAAACAAATATTGTAGCTGAGAGAAGCAATCAAAAAGATGAAAATAAGTTAAGGAAAGAGGAAAAGCAAGAGAGAGATGATAAAATAGATGAGAATATCTCAAACCTACTTGAGAATCATGGATATGTGATGCCTAAATGGCTTTAAAAACAAGAATTAGAGAGAGAGTATGAAAATTCAAAGCAAGTAATTGAAAGGTCAACTTGAACAATAACAAGGAAAGAAGGAAAAATCAAGATTTTTGAGGAATCAAACAATGCACAAGGAAACAAAAATAATATGGAAAAGGAAGTAAATAAATGTGATGCAGGAAAGAGAGGATAGAATGATGAAAGAGGATAAAGAACTCTTGGAAAGAAAGAAGGTACAAGAGGATGAAAATTTGATGCATGCAAGGGATGATGAAAAGGTAAGTAAAAGTGATTATTTGATAGCCAATATCAATTAGAAGCTCTCAAACCTAGTCAAGAATCATGGATATGTGATGCCTAAATGGCTTCAAAACCAGCAAGTAGAGAGAGAGGATGAAAATTCAAAAGAAGTAATTGAAAGGTCAAGTGAACAAAAACAAGGCAAGAAGGGAAAATAGGATTTTTGAGGAATCAAGAAATGCACAAGGAAATATAAATGATGTGGCAAAGGAAGAAAAAAATGTGGCATAGGATAGAGAGAATGGAATGATGAAATAGGATGAAAAACTCTTAGAAAGCCAAAAGGTACAAAAGGATGAATAAGTGATGCATATAAGGGATGATGACAAGGTAAGAAAATTTGATTGTTTTCTAGCTGATATTGATTTCTCTTTAGGTGAATTCCTTGAAATTGTACAAGATGACTCCATTAGTACATTTGAGAAGCATGAAACAAGAAAGGGTGAATGGAATGATGAGCATAATGAACATGGAAGGTATGATGATCATTTTTGCATAGGTGAAGTAGATGATCTCTTGTAAGATTTGTTGGATATACTTTGGAAAAAAATTAGAAGAGTAAAGGTACAACCAAAATAACATTGATTTCTTGGGAAAATACAAATCTAAAATAAGGAAAAAAAGATACATGGATTGAGTTAACATAAGGTGAAATGGTCATCAAACAATAAAATGAAGATAGTGGGAATTTTTTCGCATCTTCCCAAAGAAGGAAAAGGATGAAAACATGTTGGGAAAGATCTATATAGAGATGAAGACCATGATAAAACATGAAGAAGAGTATGTTTTTTTATTGTGATGTTTGTTTTTATAGGTACAACTAATGGAATCTTGAGGATAGAGACAATGAAGATGAAACTCAAGAAGAAACGAAGAAGAAAATTTGAAGCAAATGCAAGATTCAAAAGGAACATATGGAATCCATGTGGTCATTAGACCTAGGTTCATTTTAAGAAGCCTCTAGTAAATTAGAGGTGGAAAATCCCCGACAAATATACCTTGAACAACTTTCTCTAGAAAGGAAAATTTTCCGGGTTTCAATACAAAAAAATTCCTAAAATATTTTAGGGAGAGCCAAGGCCCAAAGGCAAGTTTGTGACATGTCTTACTCCTGGCAGGCTATGTTTTATCTACGCAAACATAGAAAACAAGATTTTTTTGATGTATAGTTGATGCATGACAATAAGCCTTGTTGTTTTGCGTCAATAATTCTCATTGACATGTGACAACAAGCCTTTTTGACATACGTAAACAACCCTTACTATCGTGCAAAAGTAAGGGTTTTTTGAATTGCGTTGACAAGCCTTATTATCGTGGGTCAACGAGAATTGTTGACGTATGATAGTAAGGCTTGTTGTCATTTTTCCACAACTCTGAAACCCTAATATTTTCCCTATAAATACCCCTCTTGGTCATCATTTTCACATTCACACTTCCCTGGATCGTAATTTTTTCTCCATTCTCCCAGTGCTATAAGTCTCAACGCTCATAACTCCTGCTCCCAAGAGTATGTCAATATAGAAACCAAACACAACATCCTCTCGGGTCTTGAATCTCTACCTCACCTCATCATGGATACTCAATCTCAAGATCAAATAGAAGCTCAAACTAAATAGGCAACCCCCAAGTCCTACCCAAGGGAAAGATTCAATACAGAGCTTGATGTGCCCGCACATTTATAATGTTTTGAAAATGAATGAAATTACAAGGATTGGGTAAAAGCATGTGAATTCATAGGGTTGGTTAACATGCCCTAGTTTGAGATAGATCATGACATTCTTAACTACCTCCTCTCCTCATTCAATACAAAAGATGGACAATTTACTATTACTTTGGATGATGGTCATACATTCAGGTTTAGTGTTGATCAATTGATATCCATCGATTGATAGGCCTTCCATTTAAAGATTCCCCCATAGTAACAACCAAAGTAACCCTGACTGAAAGATGATAAGATTTACCTCAAATCTTGTTTTGGTTTCCATGTTGATTGTACGTGTAACGTGCTTTCATTTGTAAGATTTTTATTTTGATATTAATTTAAATTGTGGTTAATTCAACATCCAATGAATTTTTTGTAGCTCATGTCAACAAATCAAGATGAGGAGTAGATATGTAAGGAATTGCACACCACTTTCTTGCTTGCCATGATTTATTTTTTCAAGCCAAAATTTTTCTACAAGGTCAAAAACTATATTCCAAATTGGGCTATTGCATACATTCTTGCATCAATCGGAAAGAAAATATTTGATTGGTGCACATTTTTGTCTAATAAGATAAAAGTTGACATTACAAATGCTAGACTTGCTAAAAAAAGTTATTCATTCCACTAACTATCTCCTTGGTCTTTATTACAAGGCATATTATAATTTAAAAGGCGAACCAACTCCCACTTGCACGAGTGACATAATGAAGCATTTTTCAATTCCTATTGAAGAACAACATGTTAATAGTTTATATTTTGATGTTAGTAAGGTTATTGTCTTGATTTTTCACTTGTGTGACAAATCTTCTTCTCTCTACTAACATTATGTACTTCTATTTGCATCTTTACCATATGTAGAGAATATTTTTGGAGGCCCTTCCATGAAAAAAAAAAACAAGCATCAAGAGGAAGAGGCCAACAACACGCTGAGGCATCGGAGATTCCCAATCTGAAATGGAAGCTCACTCATCACCTAACCCCCAAGTGTTTTCATTAGTTAAACGACCAAGACGTAATACCCTTAACATTCAATATAGGTTTTTTTACACTTACCATTTAGTATTTACTATTTACCATTTACCATATTGATTTGACATGCAGATGTTACATGTACTTTGGACTATCTACATGCTTCTCAATAAGCATCACCCACTCACTCAGTCCAATCGCGTGCATTTTTCAATGCTCAACCATGGAAAAATGCAACACCCTACTCCACCATACCTATCACCCACAACTCCAACACAATCAATTCAAACTCCAACATGGCCACCTCCAAGTATAGCCACATGTTGCCCCTCAATAAGGTATAACTTGTTTTTTTTGTGTAATTTTTAATAGTTTTTCATATAAGTTAGTAATGATTTTATTCTTGGAATTTATAGTACATTGCATTCCTTCACCATCTATTCAAACAATTTCACTACCACATCCTCCACCAACAACATCATTACGATTCAAAATGCCCACAAGAGGTTTAGGTAAAAAGACCATTGGTAAACACATGATGTCAATTCCAGCCCCAAACATAACACTAATGATTCCCTCTAAGTTTCCAAACCTTTCTTTTGGTGGCTTCCCATCATAATGGTAAAATCAATTTTAAATGAAATAAATTTAGATGAATATTATTTGGGCATTGATAGAAATGACCCAACAGTTTTTTTTTAACACATGCGATATGATTCAAGGCCCACTGGGTATATTTCCATTTTGATGTACTTTATTTAACATTGATACATATCAATTTCTCATCTCTTTTTAATTTTTATCACATACAATTTTAATATTAATTTATTTTATCACAAATAGGATCAGGGCACCTAGAGGAAAAAAGAGGCAGACAGACGTTGCTCAACCCAAAATCCCCCATACCTCTCCATCGACAACATCCTCTTCGGATATAGATAGTGAATAGTTGACATCATTTCCTTTGGATAGCTTGATTGGTTATGATTGTGAAGCCCATGTCAAATATTTTATTATGCCTCATATAACTCATGCTCATAGAATGGGAGCAAAGGGATAAAGTATTAATCAACGAGATAAACAATCATTATGATAACCATTGGCAAAGGGACAATTTATATGTTGCAATCCAAAATCAACCTGTGAAGATGGATGCCTTACTCAACCAAGAAAAAGGTGGGACTATCACATATAACAACAAGTTATAAAGACAATGTTTTAGATAAATTTTTGAATAAATTAGAAAATATTAGTGTTGAAGCCCATGACTTTTTTCAACAAATGGTCAAAGGAAAAAGATTTGGTGGCAATTGCAAATGCGGAAAGAGATAGAGCTTTTGTAAGTATTATCAATTTGAAACAATATTTTTATTAATTTCTTATTTTAGTAATATGTTTAATTGAGCTCAATGTTTTTGTTGTAGTTGAAATATGAAAACTTAAAGAGTCAAGAAAAGGTGTTCCAAGTTCACTTGGAAACCGCTAAGAAAATTTATCTACATCAATGAAGATGAAGGAAACTATTGTTTTGGTTAACAAACAAAACAATACACTTAAGAGGATAATTAAAGAGAATGGCTTGACCCGAGAGATTTTTTCAAGGCAAAGGAAGTTGCTAGATCCTTCTTTGGCATCCCATGGAGATGCTTCAAAGGAAGAAGAAGAAATCATAAATAATCTAGACATTGTTGCGGAGGATCTTGTTAGTTCTAGAATTATTGAAGCAAAATAATATAGGAGCAATCCATTGGGAAAAGTGGCACAAAAGTTGCTATAAAAACTGAAAAGGAAAGTGTTAGTGGGTCTGGGGAACTGTTAATGATTGAGCAAATAGTCCAGTGGGTGTGGGGAACTTGAAACTTGAAATATTTTATATATTGAATTATGAAACTTGAATATTTATTTAATTTGAAGAATGTTTGGAGTTGAATATACGATGCAATGGTTTTACTTTTCATGTAATCTCATTTTTTTACACATATTATGTTGCAATCTGGATTTTTATATGTTGTTATATATTATATATAGAAATTCTAGATTGTATATGATGGTGTTTATGTTTGATATGGATGTGATGGTTACGAATATAATAGTGATAGATGATAATCATGATTCATGGATGATGATAATGGATTTAAACATTAGGCATTATTATTTCTCTTCCAGTTAATACAACAAAATCTTCTTCTCTCTACTTGTAATGATGATGACATTAGATGTGGATGATGAAATTAGAGTAGATATGGATGATGATGAATTGTATTTGGACATAGATGTAGCTGCTAGCATGATCATGGATGATGATAATGGATTTAAATGATTATGTTTTAATAAAATTTAGAATGTGGTATGACAGTGATGAGATGTGATAGATTTCTTTAGACATTATTGATTCTCTTCCACTTAATACAGTAAAATCTTCTTCTCTCTACTTGTAAAATTTGAACTTTGTATCAGGTTTCTTCACATTTAAACCTTCTAAAAATCTTCTTCTCTCTACTTGTAAAATTTGAACTCTATCAAGTTTCTTCACATTTAAACCTTCTAAAAATATTCTTCTCTCTACTTGTAAAATTCAAACTTTGTATCAGGTTTCTTCACATTTAAACCTTCTCAAAATATTCTTCTCTCTACTTGTAAACCTTTTGAAAATCCTTAGGAAGAATCACATTACAGTTTTTTGTTATGTGCTGATATCAAAATATGTCTGGAATGCATTTTCTTTAATGAAGAAAGTTTAGTTATTTACAATGCGATGTTTTTGGGAATATCAATTTTTACACGTAATTTGACTACCTCATTTATGATTTCACATGACCTGAGTACATTCAATATTTCATGTAATGATTCTCTTCCACTTAATACAACAAAATCTTCATCTCTCTACTTGTAAAATTCAAACTCTGTAACAGGTTTCTTCACATTACCTCTGTAACAATTTTTCCTTATCAAAATATTCTTCTCTCTACTTGTAAAATTCAACTCTATAATATGTTTCTTCACGTTACCTCTAATTGCATGTTTCAGTTTCTTCTCATGGAATGCATTTTCTTTAATGTTGAAAGTTTAGTTATTTACGTCTAATTATGATATTTAAAAAATAGTATTCCAAAAATGCATGCCACAAACACTACATCAAAGCATTTTGCAAATACCAAAATAAATTAAACATGATTGTTAAAAATCCAGCTATGATAGGGTTTAAGGTACCTCTAGTCTTCTAGATGGGTGATAAAGCATATGGAAGGAAAATGAGAAATCATCCTTCGTCAGCGAGCTAGACGACCTTCGAATCTAGAGAACTCAACACGAAAAATGGATTAGTATATAGATGGGTGAGTTTCCTGACAATGTCAGTCCCAGAAGTGAGAGCTTCCTTGGATGGATGTCAACCCATGTTTTTGATAAAGAAAATATGAAATATTGATTGAGCAGATGAAGGAAGAAACAAAAACATCAATGCAATGAAGATAAATTAAAATGCAGATCTGACCTAAGAAAATTAAAGAAAACTAGAACTTGTGCATGTCGATGGTGACACAAGTGTCAAGAATGTAGTGCCCATTGATAGCAATGGAGCAAATCAATTTGAAGTCTAGAAGAGACTAAGAGTGGTAGAATATGCAGATCTAAACTTTGAAGGCCTTGCAAATTAGTATTCCAAAAATGCATGTCACAAACACAACATCAAAGCAGTTTGAAAAATCCAAAATACCAATTAAATAAAACATATTTTTATAAATAATTGTATTTAAATAAATGTAAATATATATACTTGTAACATCTTCAATGATAACTAGAGTTGAAACAAAAATGTTAAAAAGCCTCCTCATAGTCAATATTTTCATATAGAAAAATTACAATTGTATTATGTCTAACTATAAACAATTATATTTGAATCTATTAATATGAAATTGAATAAATAACAATAGTTAAAATGTAAGGTGACAAACAATAAAAGTAAGGTCAAGGTGATACCTATTTAAAGCTGAAACAATCCATTTTCAATAGCTTCTTCATAGTTGATATTCACATCTGTAGAGTTTGACGACGCACCAATTCCAGTCTCATCATTGAGAACATTTGTACTTGTAGTTGTATTATTTACACCTCTTCTTTCGGCAAGGGAATTCCAATGCACAATTTCTCTGTCAAAAGGAAAGGTTTCCAAGGAGTAGCGAGAAACATAACACCTCATGCAAATTTCAAGATTTTTATCCAACCTATTTCTCAGTTTTGATTTTATAAAAGATAAAGCACTAAAAACCATTTCATCCTCCACAGATCCCAAAATAATTGTTTGGCACAACTCATATAATCAAAAATATTCACTGATGTCTTCCTGTAACACACTACTTTGGTAGATTTTTCACCAAAGCCTTGTAATAGCACCACTCTCGAAAGGTTCATCTAAAAATTTATATTGGGACCTCATTTTCATTACCTTTATTAATCAATATTCATACCTTGACCCGACCTCTACATCTTGGTGAAATGATCCATTATTGTACCCATGGATTTATGAAAAAACTTACTTACAAAATCTGCACGACCACCTTCAATATTCCAAAAATTTGGATTCATCACACCCATAGCTTCAAGAATTTTATCTTTGTTGAAACGTTCTCGATTTTTTATTATGAGGATTCTGAATTTTTTAAGATTTATTCTTGTTTCAACTGTAATAGAATCAAACAAATTACGTGTCACAAGAAATTCTTCTCTTTTTGATCATGTAATATCTTGACATTTTTGCAAAATGTGCAGTGGTATCTCTCTCCCATTAACATTGATACATAGGTGATCATGGATATTAAATCTCAAATAATTATTGGGATTCTTAAGATCTAATAAAACTTTCTAGTTATCAAAAATAGGTGTATCAAAACTATCTTGAGGAAGTGTACAAGACATCAAGACTTTGACATACCATTTTTCTCATCCGTATAAAATAAACAATATAGATTAATCTCTCTTGTGCATGCTTCATCAATGTATTGATCTCCTTCAACATTGGAAGAATTCCAACCAATGTAAGCAATGTTTCCAAATCAATTAAACAAAACAAAAATTCCTTCACCCTATCAACATCATGACAATATTTGTGCATGAAACCAACCAATGATGGATACTCCTCATGAATTCTGCATGCAGGCTCATACAAAGAAATCCACCTTGTCTCAACATCCTTCAAAAGTTTTTTGCCGTCTGTAATTCTAATTGAAAATTTTTGAAACTCAAGAAATCACTTTGGGTTGCTTGTCATATAGGCATGCAATTATTTAATAAGGTCTTCTACTTTAGCAACATTTTCATAGTTGTTAACCATTTTATATGCTAAATTCATTATGTGAGCCATACAGTGAATTGCTAACATATATAAGGGGCCACTGTTGTTTTTGCAATCAAACACACAACCCAGTTCGTTGACCCTACATAAATAATGCACCATCTTCTCCAACACATACCAAATTCGTAGAAATTTCATAATCAGTCATGCAACAATATCTTTCAAATGAGAAACAACTATTTTATATAGTTTTTCAGCATTGCAATTTTCAACCATTTTCGAACACCCAACAAATGTGGTGTCCTTATATGATTTTCTAAAGTATAAACATGGATACATACCCATGTAGTGTTATCAATTGTTTTCACTTCATCAATTGATAGAGAGATAAACTTTGCATTTTTTACACTCTCTTTCAAATCTTCATTCTCTATCATTACAAGGCATTTATCCATTTCCCATGCATTTTTGTTTAAACAATGAGACTGAGGAATGTTGTGCATTCCATTATATTGATACAAAAATTTGAAATTAGTCTTCCTTTGTTAGGGGATGTGGAATAAAGTAGAGAACTATATGATTTTAGCATGCAAATTTGATTGATTCATCTTACCAATTTGTGATGTGATCGTTCCTCCCTTTTCCACAAGATGTCTACATCTTTTATGCTCTGCTTCATACTCTGTTGTGTATTTAACATGCATGCATTATTTTTCAATTTTCCACTTGTTTGTTTTTATTTTCTGACCATCCTCCCCATTACAGTCAAATATTTTTTCCACATTAAATTTCAATTGTGTCCAACTTCAGTTGCATTTTTTTGTTTTCCCAATTTCCACGTACATATTGTACATGTACATTCAGATGGGATATCTTCTGAATTAGCTGGTTGTACAGGTCGATAAAAGGAAATTTGGCAGCCCACTCGAACTTGTATGTCCTCCCAAGTGTCCACATATTCTTGTTCATTTTCAATGTTTTACTTTTACAAGAATAATTTTGAGGAATATCACAATCATCTGGTTTCCTCTTTCATGAACCAGAATTTGCATTTGATTTTTGTGTTACATTTTGTTGAGTATTTGTATTTGAGATATCTTGATGCACTCCTAGTTGCACCTCAACAAGAATATCTTCAAGCTCTAGCATCTCAACAGAATATCTTCAAGCTCTGGCATGGTATCATCATAGGTGTCATTTGGTTGATATTGTGCAGAATGTATGTCCAATTCAATAATATCTTCCAAACAGTCTATATTTTTATTGATTCCAGGTGGCAAATGTATAGGTGTTGGTGGTTGTAGTATCTATACTTGAACAGGGACTTCTAAGATTTTTTAATAACTTTTTCAGGTCTTCTCGAGCACTAGTAGCTTCCATTATTCTCGAACGGTGAAGTTTAACCCTTGTCATGCATCACTTAACCTTTTTTTCATACATTAGCAATATTGTGGCATGCATAAACAACAGAGTATTTTGTGTGAACATCTGTTTGTCGTGTGTCAACAGAATCATGTCGTGTGTCAAAGAAAACCCTTGTCACATGTTAGTAGATAACCCTTGTCATGCATCGCCAGAATAACCTTTTTGCACATCAAGAGAAAACTCTTGTCATATGTTAGCAGGAACCCTTTTCGTGCTTCAAATGAGAATACCCTTGTCATGCTTGTCACACCGACTACAAATCTGATCTACTATTAGTGTCTGGTGCTTTGCAAGTTCATGGTACTTGATACGTCTCAGTACCTCGGTGGCTAGTAGTAAATTACTATTATACTACATGGTGAATCACCTAGATTTTTATAGGAGATGTTTTCAAGGGTAGGCGGTTTACCCCCCTAAAAAAAACTTATGCTATAAATTTTAGGTGAATAGGACACTAACTTGTTTCAAAAAATATCCTTTTCAAATTTTCCTAAAATGGAATTTTCACCATATTACAAATATTCACCACTAAAAATCCCAGCATTAGACAGACAAGGACAATAAGAGTAAAATGTGAAGAAAAATAATGTGTAAGGATGATAAATATTCGGTTTAAGACATATCTATATAAACCAAGTACATGGTTTATTTTCTCCACCTCGGGAGTATGATGCGGAGGCATCATCAAAAGAACATCAAAATGTAAATTCTCATTCTTATCATCGTCATGAGATCAAATAAAGTGTATTAGAGGATGTTAAATTCATGAGGAGGAATCAAAGGTGATCAAACATTCAAATTTTCAAAACTTATACTTTTCCTTCCTTTTGTAAATTCAAAATTGGAAAGGTTGTTTAAGAGGGTTTAGATCTTGCAAGAGATATTTTTATGGTTTATGCATGTAATAGGTGTCTAAACATGTGAAAAGAGTCTTAGAGTGAGTGAGAGGCAATAAATGCTTTAAAAGTTTAAAAATACTTCATGATGTTGTGTAAGAGAATTTTGAGTCCTAGAAAGTTAGTTAGGGTTTTAAAAGTAAGTTAAATGAGTTTAAAAACTCGAATGGAGATTTAGTTAGAGAAGGAGAGAGTTAATGAAGAGAGATATCTCTAGGATAATGGGGAGAAATAGAGGAGATGAAGAATGTAAGGAGAAAATCATGATGGTGAGGAGAAGAATGTAATTTTGGAAAAGTGTATAAGAAAGGTTATTTTTGAATAATAATTTTCGATGTTTACATGCATTAATGAGTCTTTGTCTCTCTGTGTTCTTTCAATAATTTGAAGTCTCGTTATTAATGTTTCAACATAAGAAGTACTTTGCATGGAATTATATGGACTATGGATGTGAAAAATACTTCGTCTTAGAATTACTTGATCGTATCTAATTTCAAAATCTTGTGTGAACATTGGAGAGGATGATCTATGTTAATATTTACCATGAAATGAGGCAAAGGGGTTTGACCAAATAGGTTTTGATATATATGTGTAGCATTAACTAACTTGTTTACTTGAAGAAATGCTTAGAAGTGTTGATACCCTGTTATGACTACATAACTCCAAAGGAGAGCACTTTGTAAGAACTTATAAGGAATTTAATGTTATCTTTTGTTTGATGTGCATGTATAAATATGGTGAAATAAATTTAGAATGTAAAAGTCTTAAGAATACAATCAACTCTTTGTGGAAAGTTTGAATCATAGAGGTTTGAAACTATAACCTATAGTTCGGGTAAGTGAGATTCCAAAGCTTTCAAGGTTTAATGAGTTAATTCATCCCCACTACTAATAAAATTACTTGGATTATAATGAAATATACCTATAGCCAAATTTTTGTTCCTCAAAGTTAATTTTGAAGAAAGTTATAGAAAATTTTAGCCTCTCGGGTTCCTAGGAAATCCTACCTAACATTTGTGCACAAAGTGAGTTTTGAGGGCCTTGTACTTGGTCTTAGAGTTTGAAAAATTAAAAAAACTATCTTCATAGTTCCCTCAACCTGAATCAAGAATTATTATTTCAAAATTAGGTCCCATTTAAAATAAATTCATGACAATCACCCAAGGAAACTAGTACAATCATAAGGTGGCCTAATTACAACTCCAATAGTGAGTTTTTAAGCCATTGGTTCCAAATAAAGATGCCTTGAAAATTTGCATGAAGACTAAAGGGAAAAAAATTGTATCCTATGATGTGTTTATTTTCTCACATGAGGGAAGAAATCAAAATTTATGTATGAAAAAATCCTAAGGCGGGCTAGTAAAAGCTAGTTAACTAGAAAAATGAAAGTGAAATTTAAGAGGGGAGTTGAGGAGTTAGTCTTTGAAATTTATTGCACACCATCAATAGCTAAAAGGGTACTTAGAAAATTTTTAATTTTGTCTTGGGTATCTACAAATCATTCCAACCATGGAATCACTAAGAGCTAAGTCTTGAGAAACCTACAAAGGGTAGTTTGAGGGAAAATGAAGGAATATTTGATGTTTTCTTATTTCCAAGCACTTATATGATTGTTAAAATAATGAATTGAGTTATTGGAAAAAGGTTCAAGGTTTTTAAGGTTCTAGTTTAGTCTATAAGACAATTTTTTTTGATTCGGGTTAAGAAGCTAGTGAAGATAGAAATAGGAAGGTAAGGGAAGGTCAATTTTTCATGAAATTTGTTCATATTGTAAGTATAATTGGCATTGCATGAGCTATGTGAGAAGGGTATATTGAATGGTGAAGACATCTAAGGTATAAATGGTCATTTTTGCATATTTGAGACCTCAAAATCTAGTTTAATAAGACCCCAAAATAGATTACGTAAAAGAAAGAATTATTTGTTGTTATAACTTGGCTAAATGCATTGAATTTGTGTTGTGATATCTACATCATGAACCAACGTAACATGATAAGAAACATGAAATAGAGAATAATATAAGAAAGTAAGAGTATAGGAAATAAATATCTAAGATAATATTTTTTTAAATATGTGAACATGCAATAAAAATACTTTGAGAGGGGAGAAAGGTTGCCCCTAGTCTATGTGTGTAAAGTGATGTCCATGTAGGTAAGTGCACCCTCGATAGTCATGTTTGGACCTAGAACAAGAGTGTGTCATTTAGTAGCAAGGGGGAATAATATTCCCCAATGTATGAATGTTGAATTGACCTACCCAATTATGGTAAAGGAAAAACACCCACTATCTGCTAGTTCAAGAGGGGTGTGCATGTGATCATGATCAAATTGTATATGGAAACAAGGTTGTGTGTGTGGAGAAAGATACCAGGAAATGGGCCTATATGTACCATGGGTAGTATGTACTCCAAGAAGAGACATACACCTATGGGGTTCACTATGATACCGATGTATTCATCGTGAGTGAGAATCGAAGCCACGTGTGGATGATATCTAATCGTATGTTTAAAAGTAACACTAGGAACAATATATTCCACAACTATAGGACCATCAAGAGGATATGTAGAAATAGGTGCATGAGTGATAGAAGCAACTGAAGGTGTAGCAATAATAGGTGCCAATGATAAAGGATTCTATGGTGGAATGCCTCGAATAGTGATAATGTGACCATCATGTACAAACTTAAGGCACAAGTGAACTATGGATGGTATAACTTTGGAAGCCATAATCCAAGGAATCCTAAGACCATGTCACAATGCACAACAAGATGAGAACCAACAATGAATGACTTGGAGATAGTAAGGGGCCCAAAGCAGTAATAGGAAGATTAACATGCCCATGAAAAGTAGGATACCTAAGGGTCATTTGAGATAATGCAAATTTGATGGCTTGTAAGAAAGATAGTGAAAATGCACTGAAAGTATAAGTAGGATGTATCATAACATTTTTAATAACATGAGGACCAACAAAAAAATCAATGTGTAGTTTATGCGATGAAAAAGAAGCATGAAAATCAGCATCGGTAAAACTAATGAAAGGTGGAGAAAGATCAATAGTACTAACAAGAAATCTAAGAGGGTAATCTGAAGATGAAGGAGAAGGAACAACATGATATACATGTTTCGAAGAGGATTCAAGATCTTATTTTTTCATTCTTAGATAAAGGGTTATTGAATATTTTATGTTTTCCATTTTCATTAGTAGATTGTGGAATAGAAACAGTGGACTCATTAAACTCAATGTTATGATTGTCAATCATATATTTGATTATATTTCTAAGCTTGAAAAATCTATAAGTAGAACGACCGTTGCATCTATGGTAATCACAATGTGAATTTTCATCAAATTTATTTCCATGGGATCTATTATGATCTACCTCAAGAGGTTTCGGAAGAGAAATCAAATTGTTTTCTAAGATTTGAGGTAATAACATACGTGGTGGATATGAAAATTTAGTAAAAATATGTAATGTAGGCTGCAATAGGAGCTTCTTATTTTGAGATACAACATTAATAGTAGGCTTAGGATCACTAGGATTTCCTTGAAGGTAAATGTTTTTGGGAAATTTTTAGTAGATTGATAGAAAACATTAGCAGAACATATTTAATTTTTCCCAAAGAAAGTAACTTGATTTCATGACTTTCATAGTTGATCAAAAGAGTGAAAAGAGTCAAAGAGTACACACTCTTGCAAAGGAGGTAATAGGATTTGAATGAAAATATCTTGTAATTTAGATTCAGCCAAGACATTTTTCATTTTAGAAAGATTAGTCTTATAATGCAACACATAGTCACTAATATGTTCATTAGTTCCTTACCTCATTTTTCCATTTGTACATATGATATCTTTGTGCCAATATTCATAGAAAAATGAGTTAAAAACATATTTCTAAGAGGAGTAATAGATTGAATATAATGTGTTGGCTCCTGGATTTACACCCTGGGGGAAGGGGAAGGGGAATGTGGATGTGTAGGGAGGTCGAGCGATAGAGGGGAACCCTCATGAGATCTCCTCTAGTTTCCCATCCACCCTTCCTAAGGGAGTGATGGGGAGGTACCCGAACAAAGGGTGTGGCTTCTATCCTTTCTAATTTTGACTTTGCCTAAGTCAGGGTGAGAAGACCTGAGAATGCAGTCAGGGGAATATGGAGGTTGAGGAACGTAGTTAGGGTGATGTTCTAGGGACTTCTAGAGGAACATATAAGAATCAGGTGTAGCCACCAAATATAATGCTCACTCAAAAGAGTGGTCACTAAACACTATAAACCCCAAGAACTCAATACAGACCGCTAGGGGTAGTGTTGGTCCGACCCGCAATTTTTTCCCAAAGTTATATGTGAGTTAATGATGAGAGACCTCGGATCGGGGTTAGAAAATGCAATATATATGAGTTGATAATGTGTTCTCCCGGGTAGGTCAGTGGAATATAAGCAAGGCAATTTAGGACCCATGCAATGAGTTATGATTTTCGTTGAAAGTTGTTAAGATTTTTATTGGGGATAAGAAGGATTTTGAAAAAATGGAGGAAAAAGGGAAAAAAATTATAAGAGGGACTGGGGTAACTCCATTGAAAAAATGCCAACCATCGTATGTCCTTATTACCACATGAATACTGGTGAATACAATGAGTGAGCCTCTTGTACAAAGTTGTTCTTCAGGGAAAGCTCTGGGAAAACCAAGATCTAAATTCCTAAAAATCTAGCTTAGTATACCTAAGACAGGATCATCTCATGTAAAATCATGCTAAATAGTCTGGATCAAGGGACCCCCAAGAAATTACAAGTCATACCCCCAAATCCCACTTAGTCCACATGGATATTTTTATAGGCTTCAGAAGTGAAGTTTTCAGGTACCCCCAAAAACTTCAAATACTCACACCCTTCCTAGACAAGAGCTAAACAAGTGTAGGATATGTTTGAAATTGAGTTACAACCATGATTCACACAAAATTATAAAAAAAAAGACACATATCACCTCAACCTTAGCATCATTTCACAATAAAACAAAGAAATGTCACGAATCATGATAAATTCCTCAGGTGAAAACCATTAAACTTAGGAAAAGACAAGGGAAACATATATTAATGCTCTCAAATCCCATTAATGACTATACATATGCAATCATCTTAACATAAATTCCTGATAATTGGGTCACATAGAGAAAAAACCTTCATCACAACATAGTCCTTCCTTCTAGTTAGTAGTGCCTCTACAAATTCCCTCAACAAAATTTTCCCCACAAATTTCCCACCCTTTTCGCCCTTGCCAAGAACCCCCTCCTAAGAGTTGCCTCTTATTTTCTTTCTAAAACCCCTCTTACTTATTATATATCACCTTATCCTCTTATGGTTTTAGAGTATATTCCTCAGATACTCAAAAAACTTACACTATCATCAATTGGTCGAAGCCGCCACAAAAATACAAATGATTACTCACAAATGGCTGCCAATTTTTCCAACTGTCACCATGTCCTTCATATGTCATCATGTCATAGCTACTTTTTTTCGATCATGTCACACTTATAATTTGGAATTTCCACATGTGTATGAGCATGACATGGCCAGAGAAATAAATTTGACAAGACATTTTTGAAAATTTTGGGCCTTTAATCACTCTCCGGTGACATGTTCCACATAAATAGGTGATCCTTATTTAAAACTCACACGTACCTGTAAATCAGAATGGGATATAGTATTAATATCAAAATGATGTCATTTGTCATCTCAAAGACTAGCGCCATGCCTATTTAAGTAGTTCATCATCATTCCATTTGTCATCTATCTTTTTAGATTCGTCTAATTTCTATTTTTGATCAACTATCTTGCTTCCATGTCTTCTTCACCTCTATATTTGAATATTCCTCCAATATAACTCACCCATTTGAGTGATTGTTTCCAATAGACTACGACAAATGAGGCTCTCATTCATCATCTTTTAAGCATACTACATACTAGGGCTAGTCCTTACAATATTTCTTCATTGGAGGACATGCTTTTAGTTTTCTTGCAGCACCTCACAGAATTGTGCCCTTCCTTTCCTATTTTCCAAGTTCTTCATTTTCACCTAGTTCTCCCAGAGTACTAGGTGGACACCAAATAATTGAAATCTTGTTGGCTTTGCACGCCTTGCTTCTATCAATAATAATTACGGTGTGTTAATAGGGATTACTACCAACCTCTTAATTTGACCATGGAAATCACAATGCCCAACCTCCTACTCACCCCACATGGGGATGAGAAAATCCCAACTGTACTAGAGAATGCAACATAGAAATGCCCGATGGCTATACAGGCTACCTTTTCTAAAATGTGGTTCACTAAAGGAATTCAAGTCTTTCCCCTCAAGAAAAGGAGAACCATGAGGGAATACTCTGATTAATAAGATTCCTCATTTCCCTGTGTCTTGATCTCCTCAGGTACAAAGACCAAAGCATATATAAGAGGGGACATTCCCTACCTGAATGGGTAAACTCCCGAAAGGAAAGTGAACTCCTTCCTATTGTTGAATGGGTCATGTTTAGGGACTCAGGAATTGTTAGAAATGGGCATGTCGTAGGGCTTGGTATTTGAAATCCAGTTTGTGTTTGGCATGGTAGCCCATGATGACTTTATTCGGCATAGGGATGACTTGCTTTGAAATGTATTCCAGAGCTTCCAAGTGATAATGAGCCTGCAAAAGTTTGATGTTTATGTCTTTTTTCCTTTTTCAATCATTCCATTTTTATAACACTATATACTCTTTTATGTGTGTGTGTGTGTGTGTGTGTGTGTGTGTGTGTGTGTGTGTGTGTGTGTGTGTGTATAAGTATGTATGTATATATATATACATACACACACACATATATGTATATGGGTGTGTGTATGTATATATATACATATATATACATACATATGTGTGTGTGTGTGTGTGTGTTTTGCAAGGGTAGGGGCCCTCAAATGAACCCCATTTTGTTTAATGTATTCACTTCTTTGGGTAGCCTTTCTATTTTAAAATGCATGTCGTGTGTACATATTATTTCTTTTAAAATCAATCAGGCGTGTCTTAAAGTTACTTATTTTCTCATCCTTGTAACATGAACAACCCTTGAAAATAGAAAATTTCATCTCATGGTTGTAGTTTACACTTTACTCACACTTTGCACAAAATCATGGGAGGGAAAATTATAAACTCGTTATCTTGTTTTCCCTAAAACTTGGGAAAACCTAAGTTTCTTTACTTCTTTCCATTTTAGTCGATGATAGTCAAACCCGAAAAAAATCCCCAGCACCATGTCATGATAAAAATTTGAGAATCGGGCCCTGGCTCTCATATTTTATTCACTTTATAAAGCAGGTTAATATCTCTTCTCGGATGTGGAGGTCAAACTACTTCTTGTGTACATTCCCTGGTATGACCAAAAATAATCAAAATTGTTTATTCCCACTATGGAAAATTTAATCAAGGTCGAATTCTAAGGAAATTTAGAGTGTATTTTCAGGCTGGCCTACACAAATTCTAGAGATAATTTGATTTTTGGGCTTCGAGGAAAAACTGCACCATCCATACCCTATTCACACTTTACAAAATGTGCTCAAAGTCCTAGTATTTTACTAGAGAACAATGTGTGTTGTAACTTAATCATGAAAAAAATTTAGGGACCTTCATAGCATCAATAAGAATACTATACTCTCTTAGCCATCCCATTGCTACAATATGAGTCCAGATAAGGAAAATATAAGCCAAAACCAGCCCTCATTCCTTACTTCTCTAGGAAGAGAATTCATTGAATAGGTTATTTTTAGAAAAATAGGACAGACATAAATGGGTACCAACATCAGCTCCATCTCAGGGATGGACTCCCCCCACATGTATCTAAAGAATTCCAAAAAAAATATTGGAAGAATAATATCAGTTGCTTATCCATTTGGCAATGGAGTCATGAGATGATTCAAAACTATAGGTCACTACTAGAGAGCATAAACCTACAATAAAAAAACAACGAAACCCAAACAGGAAAAAAGCACACCACTCTACACTTTAAAAGAAAACCATCAAGGTCCAAGGACCCAAAATCTCTTGATTATAATTTGTCGGGATCCCATACAATATTCCTCTTGTCCCATCCAGAGACACAAGTTACCCCGCTAACTCCTAAAATAAATGATCACAATCATTTGAATCAAACACATTATTAACTAGTTTCTATCACCTAAAATCCCTTCTTCTTGTAGAAGCAAAATCATGCCTCCATTCATACCAGAGATTTGATTTCCCCTCTAGGCACAATCCAGTCACATATAATTTCTTTTCCACAACACACCACATTATACAACAATCTAAGGACCTGTATGTGTTTCTCAAGATGTCTGATAAATTTCTCTCTTTCCAAAGTAGATAAATCTCCATTTGTCCAATTATTTTTAAACTCAACATAGGCATCAAGACAATGGTCAACATACTCATCTTTACTTGTATTCACCATACCTACTCCTAAAAAGGGACCATCTGTTCCTATTGCATTTTTCTTAGCAGGTGGGAAATCGAAACCAGACTCCACACACATATCATTCTCATTTTTTGAAGGGAAGGAACTGACCTGTATCTGAAAATCCCAATCCTTAGGTGAAATGACCTAATGCATTCCCAAAAATTTGGGAAACAAGAAATGCTCCATCACTTGTTTAGAGAAAGGGGGAATAAGAGCACATACTCCATGCTTCAAAGGAAACTTGGTACCAACATCTTCTGGGACCAAAATCAAATCACCAACCCCATATTTTCATTGACTGATACATCATTCTCAGTATTATTCCAAAAATTATCTTCCCTTTATCCAAGGTCATGACACCATTTTCAGGGACATATGAGGATATCAACTCATCAGCATTCAGGTCTTTTGATAACTCATATGATAGTCTGAGATGTTTCTCTTGTTCCACTATTACATCAAGCAAAACACATTTGTCTTCTACTAAGGGGACACCTCCATTATATTTAGAAATCATTTCATCCTTTATCAGAGAAATATTATGATCAAATGAAGTACAACCTATGTCTAAAACCACTACATCAAAACCTTTGATCAAATCCTGGCACACCCTAGAGAGAATATCCCAGAACTCATTAGTTGTTTGGGCATGTAGGAGGTTAGTGGAAAACACCCCACCGCCTTTTGTGGAGCTATGTAATACATATCTTTCTTCAGTGCCCAATTTCATTTTTTTAATACTGAGCACATTGTCCAAAATACAGGGGGCATGGGGCATAAAACATTTGTCACACCAAACACAAGCATAATCAATTTGATCATTCTTCTCAATACAATCATCAATCAGTGTCTTAACACCTGACACATTTCCTACCATGTTATTTTCTTCATTCCTAAAACACATGAACCTTCTTCCTTCAACCGAGTATAAGGAATCTTCATCATATTCATAAAAGAAATAAGCAGGGTCATCACTTTGAATTGTTTTCGAAATAAAGTTACCATTTCCATCCACAAATAAACAAATATCTGAGGTAAATAATTAAACCAATCTCTAGCATCTCCTTGCAGTGTTTACACAAATAGCCTCATAAAAATATCTTCATAACTCACCTGGTATTCATGCATCACTTCCTCAAACATGACAATATGTTGTTCCATAGAAGTATTACCATATCCTTGAAACATAGGTAATTTGAGTCTGATCCCAGCAGGGATCTGATGGGGGTATCCACATATTTTCTTAAAGTCCAAGGGTTTGAATGAACCTAGTTTAAAAGGAACTTTAGAAGGAAGACAACCCTCACCACTATCACAGATACCCATGGAACACTTCACAAAAAATTGATTCTTATAGATAAATCTTCACCACATAAAGTCCAGATGACACAATGGTAAACATTAAATACGGGGTTAAAAGATCTAGAAATTTAGTTGATCCTCATCAAAATGAAAAAACCACTAGTCTACTACAACCAAAAGGATAATAGAGTCACCACTAGAGTGATAACTCTAGAAAAATAAATCATATGACATAATGAGAGCAAGGCACGATCACAATACATTTTTAAATACTGTAGAGATAAACAAAATAATGTCAAATCAAAAACCTAGGATGATTACCAAAATTTAATTCCCCAAAAATGCCACCATAAAAGGTGTTGGCTCCACATTTACACCCCTGGGGGAAGGGGAAGGGAAATGTAGATGTGCAGGGTACATCGAGCGATGGAGGGGGACCCATGTGAGATTTTGTCTTATAGTTTGGGAGAATATCTCCTCCAATCTCCCATCCACCCTTCTCGAGGGAGTGATGGGGAGGTACCCGAACAAAGGGTGTGGCATTATCCCTACTACTTTTAACACTTCCTAATTCAGGGTGACAGGACCCAAGAATATGGTTAGGGGAACATGGAGGTTAGGGTACATAGTTGAAGTGATGTTCTAGGGATTTTGAGAGGAACAGATCAAAACCAGGTATAGCCACCAAATATAATGTTCACTCGAAAGAGTGGTCACTAAACACTATAACACCCGAGGACTTAATACAGAAGCCGCTAAGGGTAGTGTTGGTCTAACCAAGTTTCGTCCCAAAGTTATATGTGAGTTGATGATGAGGTACCTTAGATCAAGTTTGAGAGCATGTAAGATATATGAGTTGATAATGTGTTCTCTCGGGCGGGTCAGTGGAATATAAGCAAGGAAATTTGGGACCCAAACAATGAGTTAGGATTTTTGCTAAAAGTTATTTAGATTTTTAGTGGGGATAAGATTGATATCGACATAATGGAGGAAAAAGGGAAAACATATGTAAGGGGGACTGGGGGAACTCTATAAACAAAATTTTGACTGTCGTATATCCTTATTACTCTATGAATATTGGTGAATAAAATGAATGAGCCTCTTGTAGGAAGTTGGTTTGTAGGGAAAGCTCCAGGAAAACCAAGATCTAAATTCCTAATAATCCATCTTAGTACACCTAAGGCAAGATCATCTCATGAAAAATCACGCTAAATAGTCTAGATCAAGGGACCCCCAATAAATTAGAAATCATACCCCCAAATCCCACTTAGTCTGCAAGGATCTGTTTATAGGCTTCAGAAGTGAAGTTTTCAGGTACCCCCAGAAAATGTCAAATACTCACACCCTTCCTAGACAAGAGCTAAGCAAGTGCAAGATATGTTTGAAATTGAGTTACAGCCATGATTCACACAAAATTATAACAAAAATAAACATATCACCTCAACCTTAGCATCATTTCACAATAAAACAAAGAAATTTCACAAATCGTGATAAATTCCTTAGGTGTAAATGTTTAAACTTAGGAAAAGACAAGGGAAACATATATTAATGCTCTAAAATCTCATTAATTACTATACATATGCAATCATCTTAACATGAATTCCCTATAATTGGGTCACACAGAGAAAAAACCTTCATCACAACATAGTCCTTCCTTATGGTTAGTAGCTTCTTTGCAAATTCCCTCCAAAATATTTTCCCCCAAGAGATTCCTTCCCTTTTTCACCCTTGTCAAAACCCCTCCTAAGAGCTACCTCTTTTTTTTCTAAAACCCCTCTTACTTCTTATATATCACCTTATCCTTTTAAATTTTATAGCATATTTCTTAGATACTCAAACAAACATACACAAATCATCAATTTCTTGAGGCCGCCATGAAAAATACAAATGATTACTCACAAATGGCCACCAATTTTGCATACTACCACCGTGTCCTTCATACGTCATCATGAGGCGGCTAAAAATTTTCTAGATCACATCACACTTAATATTTGCAATTTCCACATGTGTATGAGCATGACATGGCCAAAGAAATTAATGTGACAAGACATTTTTGAAAATTGCAAGCCTTTAATCACTCTTTAGTGACACGTTCTCGCATAAATAGGTGATCCTTATTTAAAACTCACACGTACCTATAAATCGAATGGGATATGGTATTAATATCAAAATGATGTCCTTTGTCATCTCAGTGCCAATGTCATGCCTATTTAAGTGGTCCATCATCCTTCCATTTGTCATCTATCTTTTTCAGATTCATTTTCTTTCTATTTTTATCAACTATCTTGCTTCCATGTCTTCTTCACCTCTGGATTTGAATCTTCCTCCCATAGAACTCACCCATTTGAGTGAGTGTTTCCAATTGAATGGGCCAAATGAGGCTCTTATTCATCATATTTTTATCATACCAGATACTAGGGCCGGTCCTCCCAATATTATTCATCGGAGGACATGTTTTCAATTTTCTTGTAGTTCCTCACAGAATTGTGTCCTTCCTTTCCTATATTCCAAGTTCTTAATTTTCACCTAGTTCACCCAGAGTACTAGGCAGACACCAAACAATTGAAATCTCACTAGCCTCACTACTTCCCTTCTGTCAATAATGATTATTGGTGTGTGAACAAGGATTACTATCACCTCTTAATCTGACCACGAAAATCACAATTATCATCCTCCTGCTCACCCCACATGGGGATGCGAAAATCCCAACTTTACTAGAGAATGCAACAGAGAAGAATCGATGGCTTTAGACGTTACCTTTACTAAAATGCGGTCCACGATAGGCATTCAAGACTTTCCCCTCAAGAAAAGGAGAACCATGAGGGAATATTCTATTAATAAGATTCCTTGTTTCCCCTATATCTCGACACTCCTCGTGCACAAAGACCAAATCATATATAAGAGGGGGAAGAAGTAGACACTCGTTATCTTGTTTTCCCTCGAAACTTGGGAAAACATAATTTTCTTTACTTCTTTCCATTTTAGTTAGATAGTTGGGCCCAAAACAAAACCCCTAGACCATGTCCTAGTAAAACACTGGAGAATCAAGCCCTCGTCTCCAAGATGTTATTCACTTTATAAATTGATATAGTGTCTCTTCTTTGATGTTGAGGTCAAATTGCTTCTTGTGTACATTCCCCAGATGACCCGAAAATAAACAATATTGTTTGTTCCCACTACGGAAGATGTAATCAAGGTCATAATTATAAGGAAATTTAGAGTGTATTTTCAGGCTGGCCTACTCAACTTCCAGAGATACTTTAATTTTTCAGGCTTAAGGGAAAAATTGCACCATCCATACCCTATTTGCACTTTACAAAATGTTCCCAAAGTCCCGGTCTTGTACTGGAGAACAATGTGTGTCATAACTTAATCATGCAAAAGTTTCAGGGACATTCATAACTTTGGTAGGACCACTATACTCTTAACTGGGTAAGTGCAGCAAGTTGGGGGACAAAAAAGGGGTCATAAGTGGACGTCATATTGCAAATAACAACATAATATAAACTTGTAGGGATTATTAGCAATACATACACTCAAAATTAGAAAAACTTATATTAATATGAATTGTAGAATCCGGAATCTAGTTTCTAAAATATTCATTTTTAAATTTTTTTTGATAAGAATAGCTATATTAAACACTCAAAATTCAATGACTTGGTATTTTTTTTAAAAACGCCTATAAGATTATAGTTCGTTTGCCCACGATTTGGATGACCAAAAATTGATATATATTTTTCTCCTTTGGTGAGAAGTTAGATGCCACTATCTATCTTGGGATGAATTTTATTTTGTATTTTTTTGAGCAATATTTTATTTTTTATGATTTTTTCCGTGAAAGTGGTATGAAAACATAAAGAAAACAGAGCACTTTCTGTTTGCCCGCCATAACTTCATCAAAAAATATTGAAATCAAATAATTATTTTTTTGAACATGTATATAATTTCACCACAATTGGGATGGTATAATTTTTATCACATTCTGATAAGTGAAACAAAATTTGCAGTCTTAAACGTAGACATAAACATTCACGGAAAAAGTGTCTTAAAGACCTACTATTAGTAAAAAATTATAAAATGATATTTATCCTATTCTATTCACTTTAAAATCAGTATTTCTACAAAGCTAACAGTCTCCCCTACGCAATGGTACCATTTTTGTGACATATTTTTAATTTTTGGCATGGTTTAAGTCCGTGAAAGACTAAATTTGATGTTTTGTTGTTTTTAATGTAAAATTCAGGATTTGATGTCCACTTAATTGTCCCCCAACTTGGTGCACTTACCCAACTATCCCATTACTACAATATGATTCTATATAAGGAAAATAAAAGTCAAAACCGCCCTTATTTCTTAATTCTCTCGAGAAGAGAATCCACCGAATGTGCTAGTTTTAGAAAAATAGGAAAGACATAAAAGGGTACCAACATAAGGTATAGGAAAATAGTAAAACCATTGTAAGGCATAGTCCTATAAACTATTAGGGAACAAATTTGTTAAAAGTGTGCCATCACAAGCATAATCCAAGCATGCCACATGAAGTTATTGAAGTTTATCTTGGGATCTCAATGGCCATCTAAGAGAAGAATCTTAGGTGAGGAAAAATTAGGAGGAAGTGTATAAGAATAAACCTTAGGTGCAAGAGGACTATGAAGAAGAATAAAAGAATCAAGGGATGGAGAAGAAGAAGAATAGTCCTATTACAATTGAAAAATTTGAGCTTATAAATCATGATACAAAGACTCTAAGGCATGGGTTCCTAAAGAAGTGTTAGGTTGGATATGAGAAATGAGAGGAGAAGAAAGATGAGTGTTAGGTACGAAATAGGAATGTGACTAGTGGAAGCCCCCATATTGATAAGAGGGGAGGAGAGTGGAATAGAAGATGTGGTGGTCGTAGTGGGGATAATGGTGGTATCTAGAGAAGTACAAGAAGATATTCATTGGTATTATTCACAAATAGAAAAGAGCAATATTTTCAAGATGATTAGCAATGTATGTATTTAGTTCATTAAGATGTTCAGTGGTAAACTCATGAGAGGTGTTAGCCATGATAGAAATATCTCGAGAATGGGAATGTTAGGATCAGTTTACAAAATGAATTAAATAAATTTAAATACTATATCAAAGGATTGAGATCAAATGAATATTACAAAGAATAAATAAGATCTAGCATGCAAAAAAATAACCAAGTATACAAGATAGGATAATGAGAATGAATCATTGTGTAATTAGAGGATGGGCTGATCATGGGTTAGAAAATCAGCTAAGAAGGATGGATCTAGATTGTGTATTCTCTATCTAAGAAACTAGGATCTAGGATTTATTTAGATAGGATTTCCCACATAGAATAGGACTTCCTCGGGAATTATTGTTTAGTCTAGGTGCTAGTGTCTTGGTAGATCTCCACTTCAGTCTTTCTAGGGTCTAAACTAGGTTTTTTCCTTTCATTTTTATCACTTAAGATATTTCGTAGGGTTCCCGTATCGCTCCTATTCCTGCAAAAAAACATAGTTACATGCACAAAGATCAAACAAAAATTAGATGAAATAAATAATACATATACTTGATTCGACTAACCTCGACGGTCACCTTGATGTGACATTCACTGAGCATTGCACAAGATTTTAGACTCTATGTATTTCTTGTAAGTGTGTGATTTGAATTGTGTCCTTTGAAGCCAAGTTTCCCTTGTGCCACCACACCAAAATAGTGGGCTACAACTACCTTTTCCCCCAAGGTAGAATGTGTAACATGGAACTCATAAATATCCCTTCCTTTTGAGTGAATAATGCAACTTAAATGTAGTCCTTGAGTATTGCTCCTTATCCAAATGATAGATAGTAATTATTTTCTCTCAATTTCCCAACCCATAATAATAGTGAGTAATTCATGTATATATATGATTCCCTTGTTTGAATTTCATCATTAACAATTGAAAATTTAACCCAAAGTGATAAAAGAGACTCTAGAAAAGACACCAAATGGTGTGGAATTAAAAATCAATAAAAGGAAGGAAAGGCGCAAAAGAACCCAAAGAGGATAGTTGCACCTAGGTCACTCATGTTCCTAATGGGTGGTAGTGTCTCGAGATGATCATAAGATGTAATGGTCAATAAAAAGTTGGGTCACATGTCGTTTAGTATCCAAAAGTAAAGTGGTCATTCCATAAAAGTAAATAACAAGAGTGTGGGAAAGATAAAAGCAATGAAAGAGTAAAATAAGTGTTGTTAATGTCTAGTCTTCTTGCTTAGGAATCATGTATATAATGAAATACTTAGAGGTGTGATGTAAGTAGAAAGTGTGTGATTTTTTTACTACACCCTCACTTATGAGGAGGTTTCTAAGGTTTGGTTAGATCATGTAGTTGGTAGGACGGGTTTTTGTGATGATTGTTACATTGGTTGGACATAGATTTGTTTTTTTAGGCTTTGCATTGTCTCATAGATTGTCATGCTCTATGTTTTGACAAGGTAATGAATTTTCTAGTTATATAATTCATATCACTATAGTAGAAATGAGCTTTCCTAATAATCCATGTTGATCTTGTTGAATATTGGAATTTGAATTTTTCTATAAAGGGGAATGATGGTACTATGTAATAAATTGTTTTTGCTTACCTCTCCTCTTTGAGATGCACTTTCAAGCCTCGGTGGAGTAGAATAAATTTTATCTTGTAAGAGGGTATTGGTGTATGCTTTTAACATATCAAGTGACTCATCTATGGTTTTGATTCATTCGGTGATTTGGTTTAACCATGCTATGAATTCATCATCAGTCACAAGTAATATGGAAAGGAATCAAATTATATGTTGATTTACGGCCTAGTTGAAACTTGTGGATAAATACCTCTTTCCCCAAAAATGTCATGTTGTTAAAATTGGAAGGTTCCATAGAATATCCTTGATAGTTCGATGGTTGATCGATGTCTTCAATCCTTATGTTAGAAGAGAAACTTAGAATTTGGGTGGAAGAGACACGCGACAATGGTCAATTTTGAGAATAGTTATTGGTTTAACTAGATAAAGAAGGTGATTTTTAAGCATTCATGTGAAGCCTTGATGCCTAGTATGGTCCTCTTAAATTCCCTACCCGACATATTTAGGGGGTATATAAACACCCATAGAATAATGGGAGAGGGAGAAGGTGGGATGATATAAATGAAATATATAGAAATGAGAAGAACTAGTATTTCATGTTGGGTTCACCAAATTTGTACACACCAAAAACATCAATTCCCTTTTTCCGCACTTGAATCCTCGTGATTATAGGAAAAGGTATTTAATGTAGAAGATGATGGGATGGTATTGGACTAGGGCTATATATAGTGTGAGTTTGGTATGATTTAGAGTGTAGGGATGCAAAAATCCAAAAAAAGATTCATCTACCTATGTTCTTGAGAGAACAAGACTTGTTCATCAAGGATGATGGTGACCTAGAGCCTTATATCTATGTGCTAATTTTTGGAGGGATGAATGTTGGGTTGTGCTACTCGTAAAGTGGTTGTTTGAATAAATTTGGCCTAGTATGGAAAGGTCATATGGAAGGGAGTGATGTAGGGTGCTAGATAAGATAAGAGAACTCAAATCCCCAATGGGAATAACTTTCTAATGAGATTTTGAATGTGGTTGTTGTCTTGTAGGGTTTCACCGTAATAAAAACAAGCTAAAGAATGGTTTTTTTTTAGTACAAAGTGAGAAATGAAATACCTCTCTTTTGAGCTTAGATAAAATATCATCTTGTATGTTTTATTTTTCCAATAAGGTGAGAATTTGAGGAAGTTTCCAATTCTTCTTGGAAAGATATTATTATTTAGATTTATTAATGGTTAGATGAGAAAAACTATTGTGTAGTGTTTTATATGGTCTAGAGTGAAGCACGGTGAGAGCCTATGTTGTAGGATGTGGTATGAATGTCTTTGTTATCCAAATAAGCCCCTTGCTTATTTTGGCTAACTTTCTTTCATTCCTTCCTTCCTTGTGCCTCAGTCCAATTTTTCCACTTTTTAGGCACTCAAAATTATCTGAAATGGCTTCATTAGATAGAGAATTTTCTCACCTTTCCGGAGAAGGTAAAGTTTTCCTTCTAACTCCTTGTATTTTGTAAGTTATGGCTCGGTGGAGTTTTTGAGGGAAATTTTCCCTGGGAAGGTCCGCAGCCAATAGAAATATGCCACATGGTGGCGGAATGGTGGGCAGCAGAGGAAAGTTGGATTTTTTTGCTAAGAAAGCAGTGGGGGTGCAAAGGAAAAATTTCACCCGCAGGCCCACAAAGGAAGAAATGGCTCGAGGCCCATGTGAATAAGAAGATGCCACATGGTAGTGGAATGGCTAGCTAGTAGAGGTAAGTTACGAAAATTTCCAAAGTTCTCGGTGGGGGCGCAAAGACAAATTTTGGCCCGATGCCCCGTAGACCAATCGGAGGCCACCGCGTGTCTATCAGGTCAGTGGGAGTCAGAGGGGTGGAGTGATTTTTGGATTTTCACAAAAATATTCAAAGGGCGCAAAGAAAAATCTTGGCCTAAAAGCCCGCGAAGGAGGAAAACAAAAAATTGCAAAGGCCCCCAGACTAATCAAAGTGTGACACATGTCTGGTTCACGCCAGAGGTCGGGCGTGCGGGGAATTTATCAATTTTTCCAAAGTGTTGCAATTGGCACAAAAGAAAATTTGTTCCCGCGGGCCCGCAAAGGAAAGAAAAAATGATTCAGGCCCATGCCAAATAGGAGGGTGACACATGGCAACGAGCGGCGGGGTGTGGAGTGATTTTGGAATTTTTCCAAAATTCAAAAAAGTGTGGAATGGCCATTTGAAACCATGAACCAATGGGAGTGTGCCATGTGGTAGCGGAGTCATGGAGGGTAGAGTTTTTTGGGGAATTTTTCCCAAATTCAAAAAAGGGGAAAAATTTTGGGTTTCGCCCGCCAATGACCCGATTTTTGCCCCTTTTTTGCCCTAAATATTCAAAGGGGCATATCTTTCGATCCAGAGCTCATTTTTTCTTGATTTTAGTGTCATTAGAAAGCTACTGAAGTCCTCTATAGGATGGAATATTCAATTTTGTTTTTTGGTGGAGTTTAGTGAGAGAGAAATGAGAAAACGCCTCTGGCATGGGGAAAAGAGCAGATCCGACATTCAACCACCATTTTTAATGTAGTATGGCTTCCATTATTCTCCAGCATGGTCTAAAATCTTGGGTAATGAAATTTTAAGGGTACCCATGTTGTTTTTATGGATTTGGTCAGTGGTTGAATGATTCCTTTAATTTTTCCCATGTTTCTCCTTCTTGGCTCATGTTTTAATTGTTAAAAGCCAAATTTTGATCATTTGTAAAGGGTTAGACATTTTTATGATTTGCAGGCTCCCTCCTTCACCTTGGCAAGTGGATTTGTGGAATATCAAACCTTTTTAGGACTCGCAACATGTTTTCTACCTCCTTGCTTTGTTGTAATGCACTAAATTTAAAAATGGAAATGGCAATGCAAGCTCATGTGAATAAATTTTCAATCCTTTCTTGTGTTGTTTGTTCTATCTTGATCCTTCATTACAATTTTAGCAACTTGTGCATAATTTTTTTGCATTTTAGAATCTATGGCAATCTGCAGAGGTAGATGTTCACCACTCCTTTGGTGTATCACCTTGTTAGTTTAGTTTTATCTTCTTTTCTCTTCTATCCTTGTCTCCTTGCGGAATTAGAGTAGGATTTTGAGTTAAAACTCAGTAAATTTCATGCATAAATCTGATCGTGAGGATTAGAGGAACCAGCCTTTAATCTGGAGATTTTTTTCCCATTTTAACAAGTCCCACACTTGGGGAAAAGATTCAATGTTGTGCAATCACACTAGATGCCCATTATCAAACTAGAAATTTGAGAAAACATCCAGGGGCACTACTGATTTGCACTAACTATTTCACACACCTGGTGGGACCTTAGAGGTATTCATCTTCATTACAACAAATTTGATGTGCATTTGTTGTAAGTTTCTTGCTTAAAAAGAGCCTTGATTTGCACATCTGCGACTCCAAAGAGATAAAATCAACTGGTTTTAGCAGTCCAAGTCTAAATATTCATGAGAAGGATCCAAACAAGGTCAAGGGCTAGAGAAGAGGGATTTTCTGAGTATCTGTAGTTATCCCTAGGAAGAAGAGAGAGGGGAAGAAGAATTCAAAGGTCTCCATCTCCACCAAATAGAACTCTATCAACTCCTCCACCTAGTAGACCTTTCACCCAATCAACAAGGGTTCTTAGGCCAATCAGAATGGCACAACACAACCCTTATGTCAACTTCACTAGTAGCATCCCACTTGCTCTCAATGCACAAAATCTAGTTCCAGTTGTAGCATTGAAGAACATTCCATACTTTACTGGAGGAAAATCGACCACTCCTGGTGATCATGTCAAAGATATTGCTAATGTTTGTGCAATCCATGAGATTGTTGAGATGTAAATTGTTGTCAAATTGTTGGCATCTTCATTCAAAGGGAAAGCCTTACAATGGTTCAGGATCCTTGGGGCAGGCTCTATCCAAAATTGGAACCAGTTGTGCATAGCTCTCCATGAGCAGTTTGGAGAAAAGGGAGATAATTTGTCTCTATTGGAACAACTGACAACTATCAAGAGAGCTCCCAATGAGTAGCTAACAGACTTCAATTTCATATTTCAAAGGACATGGGATAGAATCCCAGTGACAGTAAGGCCAACAGCTGAAGGTGCTTTCTTATACTATCTCAAAGCTTTAAATTCTGATATTTCTATGTTAATCCAATCCATGGGAGGTGCAAATATACCTGCAGCTTATAGCATTGCCATTAGGGCTGAGAATTATTTGATCCAAGCTGGTAAACTGGCTCCTAGGCCTCCCATGCCCTTATATCCAAACTTGGAAAGCCCAAGCACTAGTCAAGCACCTACTTTAGCTCCTATTCCCACTCCTAGAAATTAGAGTTCAAATGAAACTTCTACTTCATCCTCTAGTGCCTCAAATGAACTTCAAGAAGTCATGAAACAATTACAAAATTTAGGCAATGAGCTGGTTACACTCAAGAGGTAGCAAGTTCAAAGTTTTATACCTTTATATCAGTCTCAAAATCAGCCTAATAGGCAACCATATCAGCCGAATAGGCCACCCAATTCAGCTGCAAATCAAAATCAAGTAAGGCCTCCTACCAATAGACCATTTCAACCCTATAACCCCAATGCTACATCTACCTCTAAAGCCTTAGTGCCAGTGTAAAATAATATAGCTCAAGAGTATGATTGGTGTTTCCCATGCAATGAACCTCACAACCAGTCTATGTGCTTCAATGGTAATTTGAACCAAGCTTTGATGGTGACAACAACTGGCATATAGAGTGAGGTGAGTCAAGAAACAAACCAACAACAAGGAACATCTCAGCAAAAAACTCCAAATGAGACTACACTTGTGACCTAGCAGGCTGAAGATTTTTGTGGTATGAATCAAACAATTTCTCAGAATGTAGCAGCTAACACACGGTCAAAGAAGAGGAATATTGGTGAAGGGCAATCATTAGTTCTATGTGATCCATATCCTTCCATCACTCCACAAAGTGCTAACAAGAAAAATATAGTTCCAAATGTGCAAGGACAGCCCAAGCCACCTTCTAGACCAGCTCAAATGTTAGTTGTTACAGCCCATATACAAGAAAATAATGTGTAGACTAAGGGGTAGCAAAGAGATGTTTCATCCCCATTTAACATCATTGAACAAATGAGAAAGACAAATGTGAATATATCTATGTGGGAATCATTATCCATACTAGGCCAAAGGGATCTATTACAAGCTGCCATGAAGAATTGGTCAACTTCAAATTAGCAAGCTCATATGCAAGAGAAGGTACTCAAAAATGTTGCTCAACCTGAGGGGAAGCTTGGAGTACAACAAGGTAAAGTTTTGAAGCCCCCTACATTTTATGTTTCATTGATCATTGGGGATAAACTAGTACACAATTGTATGATTAAATCAGGGCAAGTAGTTCTATGATGCCCAAGCAAATAGCTGATCAGTTGGGCCTCCAATATGAATTCATATCCAAAGGCTTGGTGCAACTAGATGGGACAGTAGTAACAATAGTTGGGGTAGTTAAGGATTTGAGCCTCACTTTGCATGTATGCCCCAATGTCACTATGTTGCAAGATGTGTCAGTGATAGATTTACCACAAATTTTTTTCCCTATGTTCGTCGAAGGATTTCACAGAAGAATTGGAGGCTATTTATCTACTGATTGGTCACACATGTTGTTCCAGACCAGATATGGAACCAAGGCCATAATCACATCTAAACCTATTGCAAACTTTCACATTGAGCCTCATACTCCAAGCCCAATCAATGCCAATTATTCAGCATTTGATCAAGAGGATTATCCAAGCACAGATGAAGCTTACACCAAAGTTGGAAGAATCCCATATTTTACTCTTGATGAATGGGCAAGCAAGGTACATGCCTTTGATCCCTAAAAGGAAATAGAGGAATCTTAACTAGGATTTTATTGCATGCATGAAGAAAATTAGCCTATTCCTAGCATCACCAAGCCAGACCATAAAGATGACAATGAGGTATGGTAGTTTTCTTTAATGGATCAAGAAGTAAACAAGGTGCAAGGGGGGAGCTATGCTTGTTTCACCTCAAGGCATTAAGTATTATTTAGCTTTTAGATTTCAGTTTGCATGTTCTAACAACACTACTAAATATGAACCTTTGATACAAGGATTACATTGGTCAAGAAAGAGAGGTATAAAAAACTTACAAGTCTTTGGTGACAGGTGAGTTGATTGTTAATCGGGTTAAAGGGCAGGATGCTGCCAAGAATGGTCTCCTCAAGTGTTATAAGAATAGGGTGTGGGACCTCATTGAGGATTTTGAAGGCTTTGGCATCAACTCCATCCCTAGGAAAGAAAACCAAGCTACTGATAGACTTGCAGCATTTGGGGCAGCCTTTGATGTTGTGGAGAGTATCAAGGAGGATAAAGTGCAGCCAAATATTCATGTAAGGCCATCAGTGCTAGACAATAATGTAAGTTGGCAAGTTTTTGAAAGTGACCAACAAATCATCAATTTCTTGCAAGAAGAAGCTGAGTTCTCAGCCAAAAATAAGGAAAATTTGGAACAAAGATGGTGATCAAGTGGTAAAGCTAAGAACCAAAAATCTGCCAAAAAGACTTGTCACTTTGGAGTCCATATTTAATCCTAATGATCAATTTAGGAAGGAGAAAGCAAACATTCAAGTCAAGGGAGAAGATTTAGTGCCCATCTCGATGGGAGAAGGAAAATCACTTCAAATTGGTAAAGTGGCAACCAATCAAGAAAGGTATGAGTTCATGCAAATTTTCCAAGAGTTCCCGGATATATTTTCTTGGAGCTATGAAGACTTGAGGGTTTCAATCCCAAGCTAGCTAAACACACAATTGAATTACATCCAAGTGCTAAACCCATCATGCAAAAACAAAGACCGGTCAATCCACACATGAAGCCTCTCATGAAGAAGGAATTAAATAGGTTAATAGAGGCAAGTATCATATTTCCCATCAAGCATTCAAGCTGGGTTGCAAACTTGGTTCCAGTTAGAAAGAAGAGTGGAGAAATCAGATTATGTGTAGACTTTAGAGATTTTAATAGAGCATCCCTCAAGGATCATTACCCACTTCCTTCTATGGAGCAAATTTTGCAAGTTGTTGCTGGCTCTGAGAGGTTTTCATTGCTAGATGGTTATTCAGGGTATAATTAGATCATGGTAAAGGAGGATGATCAGTTCAAAATAGCCTTCACCACCAAATGGGGAACCTATGCATATAGGAAAATTCCATTTGGGTTGTCTAATGCTAGAGCTACCTTCCAAAGGGCAATGGATATGGCGTTCAAGGGATTGATCAACAAAATAGTGCTGATATACCTAGATGATATTATTGTATTTTCTAAAAGTGTAGCAAATCATCTCTTTCATTTGAGACAAGTGTTCCAAAGATGTAGAATATTTGGGGTATCCTTGAATCCCAAAAATGTATTTTCCTAACTCATGAAGGAAAGATCCTAATTGATCCAAAGAGGGTTAAAGCAATAAAATCACTGCCATTACCAAGTCATAAGAAGGCCCTTCAAATTTTCTTGGGAAGAATCAATTTTGTTTGAAGGTTTGTTCCAGACTTTGCAGCCCTTGTCAAGTCAATAAATATGATGTTGAAGAAAAGTATGGCTTTCAAATGGATAACTGAAGGTAAGGCAAGTTTTGATGAAATCAAAGAGGCTATCTCACAAGCTCCAACTCTCATTAACCCAGATTTATCTAAGGATTTTATCCTTTATGCATTTGGAGGTGATGATACAATTTCTACAATTTTAGTACAGTAGAACAAAGAAAATGCAGAGCAGCTAGTTGCCTTCTTTAGCCAAATCTTGAAGGACTATGAGGTGAGGTATTCCTTAATTGAGAAGCATGTTCTTACAGTGATTAGGAGCTTGAAGAAATTTAAGCATCTAGTTTCAAACAACAAGGTTCAATTGTTGGTTTCTCATGTGCAAGTTAAGGACTTCCTCCTCAACAAAGACCTAAATGAAAAACGTGCGGCGGGTGGATTACTCATTTCATGGAGTATGACATTAAGATAAAAGTCACCAATCTGGTCTGATGAAAGGGATCATGTGAGTAGCTTGTCTTGAAAAATCAATGGAAGCAATCAATGCGAAGGATGTTGTTTTGGCAATGCAAGACAACCAAGAACAAAGAGGTGTTCAAGAAGAGAATGGTGGTATGCTCACTCCTTGCTGGACCCAAGACATAGTGCACTTCTTAAAAATAGACCTATGCCCTCCAGAGATGAACAAAACCAAGAGAAGAAACTTCAGATTGTAGGATATTCCATATGCACTTGTTGATGGTATCTTGTTCAAAAAGGATATAAATGGAGTGCTTCTGAGATGCATTGGGACAAATCAAATTAAGAGAATGTTAGAAGAGTTCCATGGTGGATCAGTTGGGGGTCATTTTTCTCCAAGAGTGACAGCCCTCAAGATTATGAAGGCTAGCTATTATTTTCCCAAGGTGTTTAGTGATTGTTATGAGTGGATCAAGAGGTGCAAAAATTGTGCATTCTTCACAGGCAAGGAAAGATTAGCAGCCCTTCCATTACACCCAATTTTAGTTCACCAGCCATTCATGCAATGGGGTTTGGACTTCATTAGAGTCATTAACCCAAACTCAAGCCAAGGACACATGTGGATTCTAACAGTAACAGACTACTTCACCAAATGGACTGAGGCGGTGGCACTCAAAGAGGCAAATGAATCTAGCATTCTAGACTTCTAAGAGGGGATAGTAACCATATTTGGTATACCCGCCACAATACTATGAGATAATACTTGGGCATTCATGGGATCAAAGGTAACTAAATGGGATTTTTAAAATGGGATTTATCTAAGCACTTCATCAAATTATTACCCTCAAGGTAATGGCCAAGCTGAGTCTACCAACAAGAACCTATTAAAGATCATCAAGAGGACTCTTGATGAAAATCGAGAGACTTGGCACATTAAACTTAAATCAGCCTTATGGGATGATAGGATAACTCCTATTATCCCGTAAAATTGACAAGGGCAATTTTACCGATAACCATACCGAAATTTTGTTCCGATCCCTCGTTAGGGATCCCTTGCATTCGAAACATTATAAAATCCCTTCCCGGGAAATCTGGTTTTTTGAACTTAGTCTTTTGAGCCTTTTTGGCTGGGCGCATGAAATTTCTATGTAACACCAACATTTGGTGCGCCCCTTTAAAACCTTTGGCGCGTGATTTTCGGTGTCAACACACCTTTGGTGCGCCAAAGTATGTTGAGTCTTCCCCTGCGTGCGCCAAGGCGCATACGCCCGTGTTGCCGCGCAACTTTTTTACGCCATGTTTTGGTGTGCCAAAGGGCGCACATAATCCCATGTCGACATCCCTTTCGCGCCAAAAGTGTGCTTAATTTCTTGTTGATAGGTGCTTTGGTGCACCAAAGGGCATGCCTTCCCGTGTCGACATGACCACTCTCATGCGCCTTTCAAAAAGTGGGTGGCACATTAATGACCAGCTCACCTATATATATATATATATGGTTTGCGCACCCAAATGTCATTATCATCAGATGCATATCACGTGTTGTTTATCCTCTGAGCCTGTCAGCCTCTGCCTCGTCGTTTTCAACGCGTTGTGGACCCGTGCTCAAGATTTTCACTATTTATTCGGGTAAGTGCTCCTATCTCGTCCATGTGATTTGTTGATCTGGTTTTTGCTTGCTGATTGGTTTTTGAGATGCATCTTTTGAGCTAGCTCTCCCCCCCGTGCTTTCTTTCCTTGTTTTCCTCTTTCCAGATCTGCTGGAAGAGGATGTTATCCTGAAAAACTTGGTCTGAAACCCCCTTTGGCTTGAACCATTATATCTCTCGAACCAATCTTTGAAATGAAAGAAAGGAAGAGGGGTTGAACCATATGAAAACACTGTTTTTCCCTTGGGCACACCAGCGTGTCTTGTTACACTATAAACAGTTGCGCCCACATGGCGCATCTGTCCCCCCTGCAACATGACCAAAACCCACACCAATGGCACACCCATTTTGCCTGCCACATCATGAACTTCTGCGCCCTCAAGGCGCACCTCTTTCACATGTTGCAAGTGCTACACTTGCACCCCTTTGGCGCACAATCCTTCACTGCTGCATCACCTTCCCATGCGCCAATGGCGCACCCGGCATCTATGCAACACAAGTTCTATCTGCGCCAAGTATAAAGTCATAAAAGCACAGGCGCATCCCTCCTTACAGTAACATTTGTGTTGTGCAAACCCTCCGTGCGTCGTGCCATATTTCCTTTGGCGCATGAAAAGTTCCTGTTACACACTTTTCCCATGCGCCAAAGGGCGCACCAAATCACAATGTAACATGAAAAGCCCATGCGCCTTTGGCGCATCCTGTCTCCATGCAACATGATGTTCCCATGCGCCCTTTACTAAAATGCACTCTGCAGTATGCATGCGCCATGCGCCTTTGGCGCCAATTTAACCTTTGCAACAGCCCTTTCCCGTGTGCCCTGCCTATTTAGCCCTGTAAGCTGCATTTTCATGCGCCCTGAGCCTAAAAATCTCTAACTCTTTCTTCTGCTAACATTCCAATGGAAGATCAAATGGCTAATTCAACCTTTTCGGATTGGGTCTCGCTTCTTCTTCATGCAGATCAGCAGATAAACTTAGAAGAACATATGTCTACATCCAGCAAGAGACCCACCAAATCAAAAGGAAAGGCCAAGCTTACTGAGGAAGAGATGAAGTACAAATATCAAAGGGTCAGAATGCCCGAGTCACAGGCCGAATGCAGCATGGATGTCAGAGACTCAGAATTGGGGCATATCGACATGGAGGAATTCTGGGCCAGAACTCAGAAAGTTACAAGGAGTCCATGGATGGACAAACTAATAGGCAGTGCCCTGCACTTCACCGGAGGAATCCCCGTCAGTGTCGTCAACAATGAATTTATAATGGTGGTTGCCCAGTGTTACAACAAAGACACAAGATGTGTCAAAAATAGTAAGGGTGAGGTAGTCATTAACCTCACTGCCTGTCATTTTGAGATCATACTCGGCATCCCTCACCACCGGCACTTTGTGGCCGTTAGCCAAGCAGAGTGCATCAAGGCCTGGGAAGACAATGAAGACCAATGTATGCAGCTAATGAACGAAGTATATCTGAAAAATAAGAAGGTGGTAACCCGGTGGCCCCAAATCATCCACCGCAGTGACTTCTCAGAAGAGCTCAGCGATACCATTACCTTCCTGAGCAGGGTCTTCGGGCTTTCTGATGCCCATTACTTCCATAAATGGATGTTGCGCTACTTGGAAACAATGAACAAGAATTTTCCTGATCAGCGCTTTTGCTGGGGGGAAATTATAAGCAACACCATCTCCGAACAGCTACAACAATTCGGCACAACGGGAGTATTCCATATGAACTCCTACGTGGTCTACGCTGCAGCGTCAGAGAGGGATTATCCAGGCCTAACCCGAGTGGAGTTTGGCCTCAGGTCAAAATATATGAGTATTATCCAGAATTAAGGCTGAGAATAGCATCTCCCAATTCACAAAAGTTAACGATGTGTTTTTCTATCACATCATCTGCCTGCTGAGGCCGAATATGACTCATAGTCATATAACCAAAAACATAGTGGCAGCCACGGAGAAATGGGGAGCCCTGTTCACCCAATTTCCTACATTCACCTATCTGAGGGCTGCCAACTTTTTGGGAGAGCCAACCAGGCTACCAAGGTATGCTGGGCCTAAGCTGATTCTGACTGGAACTATCAAGGCAGCTGGTCACATACCACGAAAAATGCCTTAAAAGAAAGAAGGGTGGAACTCCTTTCCCCCTCACAGTAGGCCGATACACATGCTCTACCCACCACAAGGCGAAGGAAATGTTTGCAGAGCTGGAGTTACTCAATTTGAAGCATGATTTCCCAGCCAGGCCCACCTTCGACCCAAGGGGCTGCCTGCCAAGAGCAAAGCTTGATCCGATCCATGTTCCTCAGATCGAGGATATTTATATTGACGTCCTCCATGAGGTAGAGCTCAGAAGAAAGGATCATTCTCGCCTAGCATTGGCAGAAATCATCCAATATGGGGTAGCCATTGTCCCCAAAGGCTACCAAACAACAGAAGATGAAGTAGACAAGGTATATACTGATACAGAGGGGGATGATTGGCCCTTTCCAGCCATTGATAGAACTAAAGCTCCTCAGACAATTGAGGAGAGGGTCAAGGAAACTTTGCGGAGGACAAAACATTGGTGCCGAATGAATGGGCTAATCTACCTTGGGGTAGATTTCACAACCTCCCAGTTGGGCAACGCACCTTCACGGTCCAAGAAGCGCTTTAAAGGCAAAGGTGTAGAAGGTGAATCCAAGCACCATTCGTGAAGAAGCCCCCGAGAGTCCTCCTTCCACGGCACCCGAGCAGGTAATATCTCTGGTCACACCAGAGAATGAAATAGAAGAGGAAGTTCCAATTGGCCCATCCACTCAGGATGTCGGCATTGCTACCACAACAGAGGTCCCTTCTATCCCTTCTTCTTCTCTTCCTTCCCCTCCTCAAGAGACTCAAGCGACCATCCCTTTGGTCGTGTCCTCTGTCCCTTCTTCTACTCTTTCCCCTGCTTCTTCGTCTATCTTCTCCTCCCTCGCTGATCTGTCCTCCTCCATTTCTTCCCTCATCTCCGGGCTCCCTTCCCTTCCTATGTCTTCCACAGCTGCAGTTTCCCTTCCTCCCGTGGACACTTCTTCGGCTATTCTCTCAATGCCGCCACCGCGTGTCTCCACGTTTTTCCCCTCTTCTACTGTAGCTACCTCCTCCTCTGTCTCTGGTCCTTCTTCCATAGGACCGGTCTGGATCTCTCAGCAGCTAAGCCAACAAAAGAGGAAAGTTCCCATCACTCCGATGGACTTTTCAGTGATCCCAGCCAAAGGGGCAAAGAAGTAGAAGCCTGTTACACGCTTCTCTAAAAGTGCTGCAGGTGAGAGAATCATGGAAATTACATACCCCGATCCCCTCAAAGAGAAAAAGGATCTGTCTCCGACAGATTTCACTGTGACCCAAGTCATAATGGGGACATCTTCTGAAAGTCTCCAGGGGGAAGCTCTTTCCGCGGTTGACGCCCTCTGTCAAAAGCTTCAAGAGACGAAAGAAGAGAAAAGGCTACTAAAAGAGCAAAATAAATATCTGCTCCAAGCCTTGCAGAAGATGGGTAGTGCGCCTCCCACAACTGCCGCCGAGACTTCTGAGCTTCTCAGCCAGGAGAAAATCAACAAATATGCAAAGATCGGTGAGCAGGGTATGGCTGTTTCCGCTTGGAGGAGCCAAATCCTCAAAGACAGTGAAAAAGTGATCGCCGAGTTCTCTGACTTATACCTGAATATCAGTAAGGCGAATAAAGAACTCCAAGCGTTAGCAGGGCCCATATCAGAAGAGCTGGAACATGCTAGATTGCAGCACGAGGCCTTCCAACAAATGTTCGACTGTTCAGTCGAAGATCTGGTCAAGTTCGGCGTCTTCGGCCACCCAAGGGCTCTCAACAAAATCATGTCCACTCTGGACTATCGGGTGGATCAGCTAGAATTTATTCTAGAAAAGATTGACAAAGTAAAGGAAGAGGCCCTGGATGCGATGCATCAAATGGAGTGAATTGTTCTCAACATGTCGCCAGGGTTGCTCACTCCTTCCTTTACCTTAAGGTCAGCTGATGAAACCATCCGGATCTTCAAAGAGATCGCTTCTCAAGGAACGGGCCGAGGTCACATTTGACACTGAATCTATCAACAACCCGTCAGTTGGCTGTAGGGACTTCGTCGGGTTCCTCATTGAGGCGGAAAGGACTTTTCCAAACTCCCGAGAAGCTCATAGATGAGCGGGAGACTTGTGAGGCAATAAGTGATAGGCACAAGGATCCTTCTCAGGATCAACTTGGGCTAATAATTAACAAGTTTTTGGAATACCGCTCGCTTCCATATCTCATCACTCGAACAAAGACTAAAAAGCAAAGCTACCCCTTTCGGCCACAGGATGATGACGACGAGTAGCTTCTTCTTCTTCTTCTTTCTTCTTCTTCTTCTCTCTCTTCTCCGACTTTCTTGTTGGAATGTCTAAAGTATGTTGGCACAAATGATGACATCATCCATGTTACGTCATGGGATGATGTCACCCATCAAGTTGTAAAAAGTCAACATGACTTTTAGATATTTTGTAAATATCTTTGTAAATAGTTTTGGCTCCCTTTGCCTTTTTCCTTCTCCTCTTCTATATATATTGGAATACTGGTCAGATTCAAGGGTGAACATTTTTTAGATGAAAATAGAAGTGAGGAGAGAAAGACTTTGAGCTTTCTTGTAATAGAAGAAAACAGTAATACAAATATTGAGACTTTGTGCTGAATACCTGTGTTATGTGTCAGAACTTTCTTATGTTAGATCTGCACGTGTTTATTCTCGTTAGATTCGAGATCTACTTTTCTCGTCATTTGCTCATCAGTATTGCTTTGTTTATTTATGCAAGTAGGTTTGGCTCCGTTTACTACCAACCCAAAAACATAAATCTTCTGACCTTTCTGCTTTGGAATTCATTTCTTTTCTCCCTTCGGACCTGTTCCTTCTTCCTCCTCTCTTTCATTCCTTTCTTTTCGCAGTCGGAAAAACCTCTACTGGGATGAGATCCCAAACCCCCGAAGGCAGAATCTGTGAGACTTGCATAGATTCCTGCTGGTAGAATAGCAATAAACCAGTTTCGCTTTGCTGACTCAAAGAAGGGCTATGCCCTACACACTGTTGGCTCGTTTATCCATAGATCTACCCAAGCGACAGATTTTTGGACCAATAGTTTTTGGCGACTCCACTGGGGAACGAATAGATCTGTCAGATCTATGATGGTGGTAAGATTAAAAAATCAGAAAAATCAGAAGATTGCTGCCTGTTTGCAAATCTGAACTTTTTGATAAAAATCAAAAAAATTACAAAAATGCTCTAAATTGAAAATTTTCTTCTGAGATCCATAGATCTGGCCTAGTTACAAATCTTTAGTTCGCTGAGTTTTTATAAAAATTAGTATTTTGCCGTAGATCTGGATTTTTGGCTGTTTGCTAAAAGTTTGAAACCCTCTGAAAAAAGTCAAAATCAGATCCAAAATCAGCTTACTAATCTTCCCTGCCATCTTATCCTCATTGTTATTTGTCATTTAACCGCAATCGGTTTTCTGAAGAGGATAGTTTTAAATATTTAGAAAAGTATTTGCTGCTGGTTTTTATCAGAAAAACCAGAAAATCAGCAAGTATAACCAAAAAGAAAGTTTAAATCTGCGCCGTAACATTGCAGATCTGGAAGGTACACTGGCGAGTGAACCTTTTACGCACAGCAAGCGAGCCCATGGAGAAGCTGATCCTACTTTCGATCTGCTTAAAAGGCACAATTTCAGCGTGACACCGGCACGTTTTTCAGCGCTAAGCTCGGCTAGCTGGTCATCCAGGAGTGTCTCACCTTCACGAAGAAAAAGTCAGGGGGCATCCACATCCCTTTGTAGTGCCTTGCTACTCAGCGGAACCACACTTCCAGCTCGTGTTCTCTTTCCGGCTTTTCAGATGGCGGTACCATGGGGAAATGCGATGGGTCCTTTGGCCTTACCGCATCCAATTCACGCGCTCCCTCACGGAAATCAAAAGAATTTTCCCAAATTCGATGGGAGCGGGAATCAAAGCATGGATTCCCACATATCTCGCATTCATCATGTCATGCAGTATTTTGGATGTGACTCATGAAGATGTGTCGGTTCACCTTTTCTGAAACCCTACAAGGACCTCGGTGAATGGTTTCAAAGATTTGCCGCCGGTCTATTACTGGGCCACCTTACGGATGCTTTCAAGACAGATACAAGCCTTCGTAGAGATGCATTTGTATTATTATCACGAATCACTCACCAAGAAAGAGGTAAATGAGACCATGCGTGATTTTGTCACCCGGTTCAATGCACTAATCAACCGTGTCCCTGTTGCCATGCTTCCAACGCCGGAAAATCAAAAGTGTTTCTTCATAAACGCTATGAGCTCGAAAGTTAGTTTCTTGCTCCTTCAGGAACGAGTTGCCACCTTGATTCTCGCCCAAGCCGCTGCCATTCGGATAGAGGATAATCTGATAATATCTGGTGAATTAAAAAAGGAATCAGCAAAGCCTAAATCTTTGGGCCCTTCACCCACTACTTCGTCTGATCCGGCCTTTCAAAAGATGGCGAATGACTTGCTTGCATTGAAGAAGCAGTTGGCCCAGGCCTCCCCCAGTTCCTCGTACCGGATATTCCGCGGAGGAATTTCGTTCCCAACAATGTTTCACAAAGGCCGCGCCTACCTACAGCTGCTCCGCGGTTGGCGCTTGAGGCTCCTCCGGTCAATGCTTTGGCCGAGATTGAAGAAGAAGAGCAGTATTATGAAGAACCTTCGTCTCAAGGCGAAGATGATCAAGATGTCGGTGAACCGACTGGCGACTCTACTATCGGGTATATGGAATTTGATGAGGAAGAATCTGATGAAGAAGAGGGTACCCAGGGATATGCAAGCGGACAGTCATACGCTGTTTTTACCCGCTCACAAGGAAAAGAAGCGGAAGTTGCTGCCCATGTCCAGCAGGAGAAGGCCGTGTCAAACGCGCCTCCGATCATTGCTAAAAGAGGTAATCCTCTTCCTACTCAACTCCCTGGCAAATCTTTTACAAGGAAACCTTTTCCCCTACCTCTCCTCCAAATCAATCCTCTCACGTTCCTACCAAGGCCAGTAATCCTATTCCATCATCGCGAGGTGAGGGACTCATTCCTTTACCAACGCAACCCTTGGCCGCATTTGATATCATAGATCATGCAAAAAAGACCAAGATCCAAATGTCTGAAGCTGAGTACCTTCAGTCAAACCCCGAACAGCTTGTAAGATTGACTAAGTATATTCAGAGTCAAGCTGTTGTATCTAAACAGGTTTCCCCAAAAGGAATCCTTTCCACTCCCCCTGAATCCCACATAAATGTTGCTTCAACATCGGCATCAGGCAAGATAGAACCTTTCTATCTCTCCCTCCTAATCAACGGACACAAGCTGAGTAACTGCATAATTGATTCCGGGGCTTCTGATAACGTCTTGCCGGCAAAAGTCGCCCATGCTCTGGGCCTCAATCTTACCAAGCCTTTCGGCAAGTGTTATTCCTTGGAAACTAAGCAAATTCTGTTGGTTGGCCAAATCAAGGACGCGCAATTTGCATTTGCGGCTTTCCCAGATAAAAGAGTAAAAATGACAGTCCTCGTTGCTGACATTCCGGCAGCCTATGGAATATTGCTGGGAAGAAGTTTTTGCAGCGAAGTTGGTGGAGAAATTCATATGGACTGGTCTAAAGCTAGAATTCCAGTCAAAGGCGTAATGCAGACTTTGGAGCCGGAATCACAAAAGAAATACTTGGTTACTAGTTCTGAGGACCCCAAAGCTCAAATCCTTTTTGAATCATCAGGGATGGGGAACTACTTCTTGTCTACCGAGACGGATAAAATGGGTGTTCTCGTTCAGGAAAAGGATCTTAATGAGATCTGGACCTTGCAGTTTGATGGCAGCTGTGCAACTAGTGGATGTGGCGCTGGGGCCGTGCTGATATCTCCCGAAGAGGAGGTAATTCCTCTCTCTTTCAAATTGCAGTTTTTCAACACAAACAATACTGCTGAGTATGAATCTCTCTTACTCGGTATGCAAGCCGCAAGGGAAAGAGGAATTAAAAATCTAAAAGTACAAGGTGATGCAGAGCTAGTTGTAAATCAGGTCAAAAGGATTTACCAAGTGAAGAATGAAAGGCTCAGGCATTACCGTAATGCGGTATGGGACAACATTGAAGAGTTTGATGCTTTTTCAATAGAATCCATTCCAAGGGCTCAAAATGACATGGCCGATTCATTGGCCGTTTCAGCGTCCCTCATGCTCCCACACCCAGGTTTGAAAACAAACAAGTACACCATTGAGGTGGTTTTCCGCCCGAGCGTGCCAGACAATTCTCAGCATTGGCAGGTGTTCAACGACGATAATCAACTCATTGCTTTTCTGGAAAAGGTGGAAAATTTTAAAGAATTGCACTTTGAAGGGTCTACTTCCACTTGCCGTGAATCAGTCACCGATCAAGGTGATGAATCCGAAGGGAACGACGGCATATGTCAGCTCAAAGGAAATAAAATTCCAAAGGGCCTGGTTTCTCTGGAGCGGTTGTTCGACAGGCATGACCGTTTTGTGAAAAAGAAGAGGCAAGATGACCCTAACTCATCCCCGGAAACCGAACCGGTCAATATAGGTTCGATAGAGCACCCGCAATTTGTGAACATTGGCAAATGTTGCACGCTTTGGAAAAGTGAAATTTTTTTCAAGTTGCTAAAAAAATATATGGACGTGTTGGCATGGTCCTATGCCGATCTAAAGTCCTTCAAGCCAAAGGACATTCAAAGATGATATCCCATTAAAAGAAAATGTCAAAGCCTTCCGCCGTAAGCGAGGCACTATAATCCGAAGATTTCGGTACCATCCAGCCGAAATTCAAAAGATGTTGGATGCGAGGATCATCTTTCCTATCCATCACAGGATCAAGAAAAACGCGCGAGATACGCATATGCGTAGACTTTCAAATTTGAATCAAGCTTTCTGAAAGACAACTACCCTCTTCCAATAATGGATCAAGTTCTCGCAAGCATGAATCGGATCGTAGATGTTGTCCATGCTTGACGGTTTTTCGTGTTACAATCGATTAAAGTCTCACCAAGATCAGGTTTAAAACAGCATTCACTACTCCTCGGGTACATTTGCCTACAAGGATGCCTTTTGGCCTAACTAATGCGGTGCCACTTTTCAAATGGGCCATGGATTTCGCATTCAAAGGTATGATGGGGAAAGTCATCGTAGTTTACCTAGATGACTTGACCGTGTTCTCTAAACGACGAAATGATCATTGTGATCATTTAGAGCAAGTGTTGGCCAGGTGCCGAGAACATGGGATTTCCTTAAACCCAAAAAAGTCTGTTTTTGGAGTCACGGAAGGGAAGTTACTAGGGCATGTGGTTAGCAAAGAAGGAGCAAAGATAGATGCCGAAAGAGTTAAGGCTATTCAAAGCCTTACTCTGCCTACAAGCAAGACTGGTGTTCATTCTTTCTTTGGAAAGGTGAACTTTCTTAGGCGTTTTGTTCCTGACTTTGCTGAGAAGACCCGTCACATATTGAACATGATGAAGGGGTCACCAACTTTCAGATGGAGTGAAGAGGGAAAAAGGTCATTTGAAGAAATAAAAGCTTCCGTTGCTCATGCACCAGTCCTGGTATGCCCCGATTTCTCCAAGGACTTCATCATGTATAGTTACGCATCTGAGCATACTGTGTCCACAATCTTGATGCAAAAGAACTCGGAAGATATTGAATCTCCAATCGCGTTCATGAGTTCTCCTCTCAAGCCTCACGAACTAAAAATGACTCAACTGGAAAAGCATGCCTTTGCTGCTTGTCAAATCGAAGAAGAATTCTAGGTATTACATTCTAAACTCGCATACGGTGGTGTTGGTCCCTGACACGGCGGTGAAATCAATTCTAACTCAGCAGGAGTTAGGAAGCTTGCGAGGAAATTGGATCGCAAAGGTCCAGGAGTATGACCTGGATATTAAACCAACCAAGCTAGTGAGGGGCAAGGGCCTGTGTCAGCTAATGGCTGAGAATAAAGATTCAGAAAACCCTGATGAAAGGGGTGACTACACCGATGAAGCACAGGACCGGCGGGAAGAGCCTGATTCTCTGCCTCTGGTTCTATTTGTTGCAACTAGTGATGAATGGTACTCCGACATCGCTTTCTTCCTTACCTACGGCGAATGCCCTATGCACCTAACTGCAAAGGAGAAGCGCACTATAAAGCTCAGAGTGGCTAAATATGTCATCTGGGATGACGGTTTATATAAACGTGGGATAGATGGCATCTTTTTGCGATGTGTTGACAAACCCCAGCAAGTAAAACTACTGGAAAGTTTTCACAATTCAGCCTGTGGAGGGCATTTCTCTTCCTCTGTAACTGCACACAAGATCATTCGAGCCAGGTACTATTGGCTGACGCTCTTTCAAGATACAGCCATCTGGGTGGCAAAGTGTGAACCCTGCCAGCAATTCATCGGCAAGCCCAAGTTGGCTGCCTTTCCCCTAAGGCCGGTCATTATCAATGAACCATTCAGGCAATGGGGAATTGATTTTATTGCGCACTCAATCCTCAATCGAGTCTTTGGACATAGTTATGTCCTTACAAAGAATAAATTACTTCACCAAGTGGGTGGAAGCCATGCCTGCACAAGCATGCCACTTCGAGGTGGTTTGCAATTTCATTAAAGAAAATATCATTGTCAAGTTTGGCGCCCAAACAAAATCGTTGCTTGATAATGCTTCTAACTTCTCCTCATGAGAAGTTATTAGTTTTTGCTATGAATATGGGATAACTTTGGCTCACGCATCCGACTATTACCCTCAGGGAAATGGTCAGGCGGAATCCAGTAACAAGAACTTGGTGACCATCATACGGAAGTTAGTAGATGAGAATCAATGAATGTGGCACAAGTCTTTGTACGACACTTTGTGGGCCGATCGTATTACTCCAAAGAGATCTCTCGGCATGTCACCTTTTCAAGTGTTATATGGCACTGATGCCGAGCTTCCCATTTCTGTGGAACTTCCTGCTCTGCGCTTGGCACGAGCTATTGAAGATGAAACTTTCCAAAGTTCTCTTGAAAAGAGAATCATGTATCTGGCAGAACTTGAAGAAAAGAGAGTGAGGGTGGTCGATAGGATCACTGAACATCAGAATCAAGTTAAGAGGCTTTTTGATAAGAAAGCCAAGCAAAGGGATTTTCAAGTGGGAGATCTCGTCCTTTTGTGGGACAAGCGAAGAGAACCAAAGGGCATGCACGGAAAGTTTGATTCCCTGTGGAGAGGGCCCTTCAAGATCAAGCAGCTCAACGGAGAGAATAGCTTCTATCTCTCATATCTGGATGGAACCGAACTCCCACTTCCTTATAGCGGGCAGCATCTGAAGATCTTCAGGAAGTAGAGCTTGCTCTCTTCTTTGTACAGTTTGCTTTAAGTTGTGTGTTTGCTTTCGTCGTGTGTTTGCTTTTGGTTTGTTGTGTGTTTCTTTTGCTCCCCTCCTGGTCGCCCTTGTTTTTGACTCTGTTACCCAATGGATAGGCACATGAGAACTGGGATTCTCTACCCCCGAGTTTGCTCAGGGATAGTCCCCAGAAAGAGCCAGCTGTTATCCCGTAAAATTGACAAGGGCAATTTTACCGATAACCATACCGAAATTTTGTTCCGATCCCTCGTTAGGGATCCCTTGTGTTCGAAACATTATAAAATCCCTTCCCGGGAAATCTGGTTTTTCGAACTTAGTCTTTTGAGCCTTTTTGGCTAGGCGCATGAAATTTCTATGTAACACCAACTTTTGGTGCGCCCCCTTTAAAACCTTTGGCGCGTGATTTTCAGTGTCAACACACCTTTTGGTGCGCCAAAGTATGTTGAGTCTTCCCTGCGTGCGCCAAGGCGCATGCGCCTGTGTTGGTGCAACTTTTGTTGCGCCATGTTTTGGTGCGCCAAAGGGCGCACATAATCCCATGTCGACATCCCTTTCGGTGCGCCAAAGGCGCGCTTTATTTCATGTTGGCAGGCGTTTTGGTGCGCCAAAGGGCGCATTCCTTCCCGTGTCGACAGCCACTCTCATGCGCCTTTCAAAAAGTGGGTGGCGCATTAATGACCAGCTCACCTATATATATATATGGTTTGCGCGCCCAAATGTCATTATCATCAGATGCATATCACGTGTTGTTTATCCTCTCGAGCCTCATCGCCTCTACCTCGCCGCGCTTTCAACGCGTTACGACCCGTGCTCAAGGTTTCCTCTATTTATTCGGATCACTAAGTGCTCCTATCTCGTCCATGTGATTTGTTGATCTGGTTTTTACTTGCTGATTGGTTTTTGAGATGCATCTTTTGAGCTAGCTCTTCCCCCCCGTGCTTTCTTTCCTTGTTTTCCTCTTTCCAGATCTGCTGGAAGAGGATGTTATTCTGAAAACTTGGTCTGAAAACCCCTTTGGCTTGAACCATTATATCTCTCGAACCAATCTTTGAAATGAAAGAAAGGAAGAGGGGTTGAACCATATGAAAACACTGTTTTTCCCTTGGGCGCACCAGCGTGTCTTGTTACACTATAAACAGTTGCGCCCACATGGCGCATCTGTCCCCCTTGCAACATGACCAAAACCCGCGCCAATGGCGCACCCATTTTGCCTGCCACATCATGAACTTCTGCGCCCTCAAGGCGTGCCTCTTTCACATGTTGCAAGTGCTACACTTGCGCCCCTTTGGCGCACAATCCTTCCCTGCTGCATCACCTTCCCATGCGCCAATGGCACACCCGGCATCTATGCAACACAAGTTCTATCTGCGCCAAGTATAAAGTCATAAAAGTGCAGGCGCATCCCTCCTTACAGTAACATTTGTGTTGTGCAAACCCTCCGTGCGCCGTGCCATATTTCCTTTGGCGCACGAAAAGTTCCTGTTACACACTTTTCCCATGCGCCAAAGGGCGCACCAAATCACAATGTAACATGAAAAGCCCATGCACCTTTGGCGCATCCTGTCTCCATGCAACACGATGTTCCCATGCGCCCTTTACTAAAATTCACTCTACAAAAAGATACATGCGCCATGCGCCTTTTGCGCTGCTTTACCTTTCAAACATCCCTTTCCCGTGCGCCCGCCTATTTAGCCCCGTAAGCTGCATTTTCATGCGCCCGAGCCTAAAAATCTCTAACTCTTTCTTCTGCTAACATTCCAATGGAAGATCAAATGGCTAATTCAACCTTTTCGGATTGGGTCTCGCTTCTTCTTCATGCAGATCAGCAGATAAACTTAGAAGAACATATGTCTACATCCAACAAGAGACCCACCAAATCAAAAGGAAAGGCCAAGCTTACTGAGGAAGAGATGAAGTACAAATATCAAAGGGTCAGAATGCCCGAGTCACGAGCCGAATGCGCATGGATGTCGAGACTCGGGGAGTGGGGCATATCGACATGGAGGAATTCAGGCCGGAACTCGAAAGTTACAAGGAGTCCATGGATGGACAAACTAATAGCAGCGCTGCCCGCACTTGGCGGAGGAATCCCCATCGCCGTCGTCAACAATGAATTTATAATGGTGGTTGCCCAGTGTTACAACAAAGACACAAGATGTGTCAAAAATAGTAAGGGCGAGGTAGTCATCAACCTCACCGCCCATCATTTTGAGATCATACTCGCATCCCTCACCACTGGGCGGTTTGGGCCAGTTAGCTGCAAGAGTGCATCAAGGCCTGGGAAGACAATGAAGACCAATGTATGCAGCTAATGAACGAAGTATATCTGAAAAATAAGAAGGTGGTAACCCGGTGGCCCCAAATCATCCACCGCAGTGACTTCTCAGAAGAGCTCAGCGATACCATCACCTTCCTGAGCAGGGTCTTCGGGCTTTCTGATGCCCATTACTTCCATAAATGGATGTTGCGCTACTTGGAAACAATGAACAAGAATTTTCCTGATCAGCGCTTTTGCTGGGGGGAAATTATAAGCAACACCATCTCCGAACAGCTACAACAATTCGGCACAACGGGAGTATTCCATATGAACTCCTACGTGGTCTACGCTGCAGCGTCAGAGAGGGATTATCCAGGCCTAACCCGGAGTGGAGTTTGGCCTCAGGTCAAAATATACGAGTATTATCCAGAATTAAGGCTGGAGAATAGCATCTCCCAGTTCACAAAAGTTAACGATGTGTTTTTCTATCACATCATCTGCCTGCTGAGGCCGAATATGACTCATAGTCGTACAACCAAAAACATAGTGGCAGCCACGGAGAAATGGGGAGCCCTGTTCACCCAATTTCCTACATTCACCTATCTAGAGGGCTGCCAACTTTTTGGGAGAGCCAACCAGGCTACCAAGGTATGCTGGGCCTAAGCTGATTCTGCTGGAACTGTCAAGGCAGCTAGGTCACATACCACGAAAAATGCCTTAAAAGAAAGAAGGGTGGAACTCCTTTACCCTCACAGGTGGGGTGATACACATGCTCTACCCACCACAAAGTGAAGGAAATGTTTGCAGAGCCGGAGTTACTCAATTTGAAGCATGACTTCCCAGCCAGGCCCACCTTCGACCCAAGGGGCTGCCTGCCAAGAGCAAAGCTTGATCCGATCCATGTTCCTCAGATCGAGGATATTTATATTGACGTCCTCCATGAGGTAGAGCTCAAGAAAGGATCATTCTCGCCAGCATTCGCAAAAATTATCCATAATGGGGTAGCCATTGTCCCCAAAGGCTACCAAACAACAGAAGATGAAGTAGACAAGGTATATAATGATACAGAGGGGGATGATTGGCCCTTTCCGGCCATTGATAGAACTAAAGCTCCTCAGAAAATTGAGGAGAGGGTCAAGGAAACTTTGCGGAGAGGACAGAATATGGTGCTTTGAATGAATGCTAATCTACCTCGGGGTAGATTTCACAACCTCCCCGTTGGGCAACGCACCTTCACGGTCCAAGAAGCAGCTTAAAGGCAAAGGTGTAGAAGGTGAATCCAGCACCATTCAGGAAGAAGCCCCTGAGAGTCCTCCTTCCACGGCACCCGAGCAGGTAATATCTCTGGTCACACCAGAGAAAGAAGCAGAAGAGGAAGTTCCAATTGGCCCATCCACTCAGGATGTCGGCATTGCTACCACAACAGAGGTCCCTTCTATCCCTTCTTCTTCTCTTCCTTCCCCTCCTCGAGAGACTCAAGTGACCATCCCTTTGGTCGTGTCCTCTGTCCCTTCTTCTACTCTTTCCCCTGCTTCTTCATCTATCTTCTCCTCCCTCGCTGATCTGTCCTCCTCCATTTCTTCCCTCATCTTCGGGCTCCCTTCCCTTCCTATGTCTTCCGCAGCTGCAGTTTCCCTTCCTCCCGTGGACACTTCTTTGGCTATTCTCTCAATGCCGCCGCCGCGTGTCTCCACGTTTTTCCCCTCTTCTACTGTAGCTACCTCCTCCTCTGTCTCTGGTCCTTCATCCATAGGACCGGTCTGGATATCTCAACAGCTAAGCCAACAAAAGAGGAAAGTTCCAACAAATGTTCGACTGTTCAGTCGAAGATCTGGTCAAGTTCGGCGTCTTCGGCCACCCAAGGGCTCTCAACAAAATCATGTCCACTCTGGACTATCGGGTGGATCAGCTAGAATTTATTCTAGAAAAGATTGACAAAGTAAAGGAAGAGGCCCTGGATGCGATGCATCAAATGGAGCGAATTGTTCTCAACATGTCTCCAGGGTTGCTCACTCCTTCCTTTACCTTAAGGTCAGCTGATGAAACCATCCGAATCTTCAAAGAGATCGCTTCTCAAGGAACGGGCCCAGAGGTCACCTTTGACACTGAATCTATCAACAACCTGCTGGCCTGTAGGGACTTCATCGGGTTCCTCATTGAGGCGGAAAAGGACTTTTCCAAACTCCCAGAGAAGCTCATAGATGAGCGGGAGACTTGTGAGGCAATAAGTGATAGGCACAAGGATCCTTCTCAGGATCAACTTGGGCCAATAATTAACAAGTTTTTGGAATACCGCGCTCAGTTCCATATCTCATCACCTGAGCAGCATCAAAAGCAGGCTACCCCCTTTCGGCCGCAGGATGATGACGACGAGTAGCTTCTTCTTCTTCTTCTTCTTCTTCTCTCTCTTCTCCGACTTTCTTGTTGGAATGTCTAAAGTATGTTGGCACAAATGATGACATCATCCATGTTGCGTCATGGGATGATGTCACCCATCAAGTTGTAAAAAGTCAACATGACTTTTAGATATTTTGTAAATATCTTTGTAAATAGTTGTTGGCTCCCTTTTGCCTTCTTTCCTTCTCCTCTTCTATATATATTGGAATACTGGTTGTATTCAAGGGTGAACATTTTTTAGATGAAAATAGAAGTGAGGAGAGAAAGACTTTGAGCTTTCTTGTAACAGAAGAAAACAATAATACAAATATTGAGACTTTGTGTTGAATACCTGTGTTATGTGTCAGAACTTTCTTATGTTAGATCTCGCACGTGTTTATTCTCTGTTAGATTCGAGATCTACTTTTCCGTCATTTGCTCATCAAGATTGCTTTGTTTATTTATGCAAGTAGGTTTGGCTCTCATTTACTACCAACCCAAAAACATAAATCTTCTGACCTTTCTGCTTTGGAATTCATTTCTTTTCTCCCTTCGGACCTGTTCCTTCTTCCTCCTCTCTTTCATTCCTTTCTTTTCGCAGTCGGAAAAACCTCTACTGGGATGAGATCCCAAACCCCGAAGGTAGAATCAGTGAGACTTGCATAGATTCCTGCTGGTAGAATAGCAATAAACCAGTTTCGCTTTGCTGACTCAAAGAGGGGCTATGCCCTGCACACTGTTGGCTCGTTTATCCATAGATCTACCCAAGCGACAGATTTTCAAACCAACACTCCCAAGAGATCCACAAGTAACTCTCCATTCGAGACTTGTTTATGGAAGAGAAGCAATTTTTCCTATGTCACTTGATTTGCCAATGTTGGAATTCATGAAGCAATTGGAATTATTGGAGTTTGGACCCAAGGAAGTTAGATATGCATAATATATGGAACTCCAAGAAATCAAAGAGCATGCAGCCCAAACAATTGAGAAGGACCAAGCCTTGATCAAGAGAACCTTTGATAGGAAAGCTAAGGCTAGAACCTTCCAAGTTGGAGATTTAGTGTTGAAATGGGATGCAAACCGAGCAAAACTAGGAAGGCATTCAAAGTTTGAGTCAAAGGGGTGGAGTGATTTTTGGATTTTCACAAAAATAGTCAAAGGGCGCAAAGAAAAATCTTGGCCCGAAAGCCCACTGAAGAGGAAAACAAAAAATTGCAAAAGCCCTTGGACTAATCAAAGTGTGACACGTGTCGGGTTCGCATCGGAGGTCGGGGGCGTGGGGGGAATTTATCAAATTTGCCAAAGAGTTGCAAATGGCCTAAAAGAAAATTTGTTCCCACGGGCCTGCAAAGGAAAGAAAAAATGATTTACGCCTGCGCCAAATAGGATGGTGACATGTGGTAGCGGAGCGGTGGAGGGTAGATTTTTTGGGGAATTTTTCCCAAATTCAAAAAAGGGGAAAATTTTTGGGTTTCGGCCCGCCGACCCGATTTTTGCCCCTTTTTTCCCTAAATCTTCAGAGGGGCATATCTTTCGATCCAGAGCTCAATTTTTCTTGATTTTTGTGTCATTAGAAATCTATTGAAGTCCTCTACATGATGGAATCTTCAATTTTTTTTTGGTGGAGTTTAGTGAGATAAAAATGAGAAAACGCCTCTGGCATGGGGAAAAGAGTAGAACCAACATTCAACCACCATTTTTAATGCAGTATGGCTTCCATTCTTCTCCAGCATGGTCAAAAATCTTGGGGAATGAACTTTTAAGGGTACCCATGTTGTTTTGATGGATTTAGTCGGTGGTTGAATGATTCCTTTCATTTTTCTCGTGTTTCTCCTTCTTGAGCTCAGTTTTCATTGTTAAAAGCCAAATTTGGCTCATTTGTAAAGGGTTGGACATTTTTATGATCTGCAGGCTCCCTCCTTCACCCTGGCAAGTGGATTTGTGGAATATCAAACCTTTTTAGGACTACAACATGTTTTCTACCTCCTTGTTGTTGTAATGCACTATATTTAAAAATGGAAATGACAATGCAAGCTCTGTGAATGAATTTTCAATCCTTTCTTGTGTTGTTTGTTCTATCTTGATCCTTCATTACAATTTTAGCAACTTGTGCATAATTTTGTTGCATTTTAGAATCTGTGTCAATATTTAGAAGTAGATGTTCACCATTCCTTTGGTGTATCACCTTGTTAGTTTAGTTTTATCTTCTTTTCTCTTCTATCCTTGTCTCCTTGGCAGAATTAGAGTAGGATTTTGAATTAAACCTCTACAAATTTCATGTATACATCTGATCAGAGGAGAAGAGGAACCAACCTTTAATCTGGAGATTTTTTTTCCATTTTAGCAAGTCCCACACTTGGGGAAAATATTCAATGTCGTGCAATCACACTGGATGCCCATTATCAAAGTAGAAATCTGAGAAAACATCTAGGGGTGCTATTGATTTGCACTAATGAGTCTTAGGATAGGATTCAAAGCCGTGGAAATTTATTATTTTGTGGTTTTCTTAAAATTATAACTTTTTGTCATGAAGATCAACAATCTTCCTTCTCTTGTATTTTTGTTCTCTTATTTTTGAAATAGTGTTCTATGTGTGATGTTTGTTGTAAGATTTTTGTTCTAGTATTCGGATTATTTAGGTCTCAAAGTTGTATGTTTTGATGTTTTTAACTCAATTTTTGGTATTTTCGTTTTTCCTTGTTCCAATTAGTGGTTATTTGAATTATTTCAACACAATTAAGCACAACAAAATAATTAAAATGCTTGCTACAAATAGAATCTTTAAATGTTAAATTTTATATTGCATGCAATGGGATATTAACAGTTGATTCTACCTCTTTCAGTACTCTAATTGATAAAGATAGGAATTTCTATGTTTTGGGTATTTTGTGGGTTTATAAACACAATGATTATGTAATATTAAAATGGATCTATAACAAAAAAAAAGTTTGTTTCACTATGTTGAATGTGTCACAAGATAAGTAATGATAACAAAAATTAATTTCAAATGATCATTGTTCTCATATCCAAATCGTGTACATTGTTTGAGTGTGATATCTCAAGCTAGATGCTGATTTTTAAGATAAAAACTTGTAAGATGAAATCAAAAAAATTAGCTACGTTTAATCTATCCTAAAACTAGATTTTAATTAACCTACAAGTGAATTTGAAAGTAATCTAATGGATTAAACTATGTTTTAGTGGGATTGTGTTTTCTAAGTGCAAACTCTAGACTTAAACCATCATGTATTTTAAATGTGACATATCATATTGCTACTCTAAACTTAGGATCTAATCTAAGAGATGGAGAAGCATAGTTCAAGGATATTTTACTATATTGAACTACAATGCATGAATCCAATCAAACATATCTAATCTAACTTTTTTTTTTTCCCTTTTTATGGTTTTTCAAATTAATATTAAGGAAAAGAGCTAATTCTAAGATAATGATGTAAATAAACAAACTTGATGTAGGTACAACCTCTTTATGCAATCAAAATGGAGTTGATATGAACTTTGTGTGATTATACCCTCAATAGACTAATCCATTTGAGCTTATGAAGATTATTTTTGTAGTGATGTATTTAGTCAAGGAGAAGAAAGAGATTGATGTACTTTGGAAGAGGAACAAACAAAAAAATTGTGGCTTGTTCAAGGGGAATAAGAATATTTGAGTCTGAGGCCCTTGTGTTCTCTTTTGAGTAACAAAAACAATGCACAATCCTCAAGGTGCTTAATACTAGAAGCAGTCTCCTTTGGGTTTGGTTTCTCTCTCTGGATCAACAATATAGTAGTAGCAGCAGTCTTCTCTAGAAAAGATAACTTCAAAATTTAGGGGAAATAAATGAGCACTTATTTTTTCTTAATAGCAAGCCTCTAAATGATCACAACCTCAACTCTATATCAAAATTCCAATCTATGGCTAAGATTAGACCCATAGATGGTTAACTTAAGTGCTAGTGGGTAGGATTAATGAAATAGGAATTAAAAATGAGGTCAAGTGCATACATGGTGAAAATAAGGATCAAAAATAACAAATGAGAAGTTTGAGTTTGAACTGAGTTGTACAAGATATGGAATATTTAGTTCCTACAGTGTGGCGATTATGTAACCGTTGTAGTAGGAGATGCGATTGCAAGAAGAAGAATAGAATATTTGTGGATAGTTATGAAACCATCATGATAGTGGACAAAAATTCAATGAAAATTGATGGAACACTATGGTAGTTGTGTATCCATCACGAGGTACCCTCCCAAGTGATTAAAAGGGGTTAGGAGGAGAAGAAAACCAGAAAAAAAAAAAAAAATAGGAGGGCTCGAAAGGGCCAAAAAGATGCAAACGAGTTTGAAGGGTCAAAAGAGTGTTGGGAGGTTGTTTTGAGGATTTCTAAACATCTCATCATATTTTTGGAGATACTCATTGATGTAGGGGCATCGCTCAATCTTCCTTCTTATAAAAATCCATCATGAGCATGAATGGAGGGCTTAGAATGATCTAAATGTGAGGTTGAGAGAAACTATAAGTCTTAAAGGTTTGAATTTGTATCATTATAGCATTTCCCTCCAAAACTCTAAATTCAAATTTCAAATATAGTGTTATCACCACCTACGCCATTCTTGACTTGTGAAAGAGTGTTAGTGGTCCTAGAGTGATTCAAAGGTCTTAAAGAGAGAATGAAGACTCCTCATGTGTATGTAAAGGAGAAAAACATGTAACTAAGGGTAAAATGTTCTTATTCTTTGGGTTTGAGTGAAGATAGAAAAATAAGATTTGGTTAGGGTTAAAACATGTGATATGTATATGAAGTAACGCTTGCTTGGGAGGTGGTTAGTTACTCTGTGATGGAGAGGCTCATGGAGAAAGGAGCCTGAGAAAGGAAGTTTTGAAGTGAAAAACATAGTTGAGAATGAGGGCTCTATTTTTGCATATACAAAAATGTTGTATTTTGATATGTCAGATTATGACTATGTTTATGCTCATACTGTGAAAGGTTGGCCTTGTAATATGAAAGAAACTCTTGATGAGAAGTCACGGTTCTCGAAGTATAAGATAAACAAGATCTTGCATTACATTATTGGCAAGAAGAAATATAACGTAGTTTTTCTTATTGAATTATGTTTTTTCTTATGTGTTTTTTTGATTGATGTTAATAGCTCTTGAAAGATGCATTAAATTCTAAAGGAAAGTAAGTAAAGGTACACTCTTTATATTTCATAACGTTTTTGAATGGAGTAATGGTTAAATGGAACTATGTATATGTGATAAAAGGATCAAAACCCCTGTTTGGTAAACTCCTATGGACTCTTGATTGATAAACTAATAGTTGCAGTTGTGAGTGACCATTTATGGATTTTTTACAATGTGTTTCAAGTGACATGGTGTATGAAATATTATTTTCAAATTATAGAATATTGACATTCAAGTGGGTGTGAATAGTGATCAAACTTGCATGCATTACAAGCATGACTATGAATTGAATGTGGAATGGTAATTTGAATGGGTAAGATATTTTGGACAAATTGTTAATTATGTGAATGGTTGAAACTTATGTGTGGACCTTCAATATAGGCTTAGAGATATTTCATTGGGTAAGCCAAACCCAAACATTCTTATTGTCACCCTTGAGGAAGTATTACTCAGTGCCCTTACATTTTGATAGTCTATTGCTTAATGAAATGTGACTCTATGCACTTCACTACAAGATACTATTAAACTAAACACGTGCATAGCCTAGAAATAGTACCTTATTTAAAATCATAGGCTTTGGATTGAAGCTTTTGAAAAGTTAGAGAAAAGATGCCTTCTTGAGCTTGTAAGAGGATTTATGGGTTCCTAAGCTAGAGCTTTAGGAAATAACCTTCTCCACTCATCCAATTAACTTGAAATTAGGTACAAATCTCTATGGGAAAGGATACTAAGAGATTCAAAAGGAAAATTCATTTTAATTTGATGGAAAAAGAGTAGTTTTTGACAGTTTGGTAGGTATAGTCACAAAATCACGCACGTACTATTACATTTATACCATCGGGTATATTATTTTATATATGGATCTTGTGTAGTAAAATTACTCACAAGTGACCCATCCTTTGGTCTTGTTGTCAGTTGGTGGGTTTTCATTTTCATTTTTATGGTTCAGTCGTCACTTGTCCATACATTTTTAGACATCTTTTAGGGAGTCTCATGGTTTCGTAATCTGTTCAATTGTAGTCTCCAGATCTATATTAGGGTGCCTAGGGTTTTTGGGGTGCCTTGAGGTGCCCTGAGTCCATGATTTTAGGTGCCCATGTCTTCGTAATTTGTGGTCTTAATTTATTTGTTCAAGGTCGGTATTAATGGTTACCATGTGCATTCCCCTAGGTCATAGTCGGTAGTTTTGTGTCACTAGTGTCAAAATTTAAACAAGAGATCCCTATATAAACATAGCATACTACATTATGCGTAGACATCTTACCATCAAGGAAGATATCTACTAAGGTAAGGGACTCAGTATTTGGGAATCTTCTACATCTCGTATCATAGAAGCATTGGGGAAAGGGTTGTATTCTTTCTATTCCATCCACCATTTGCATTTTTACATCTAGTTATTGCCCCCTACTACCGCATCATTGGCGCTAGGGAATCACAAAATTACACACACACGCACATAAAACTACATGGGGTCTGAAATGTAGTGCAACACTTAGTCGTAAGACCACTAGTTTGGTAGTTGAGGTCAATTCAACCTATTCATATGCATTTTTAATTTTTAGGAATTGATGCTTTGAATAGGGTTTTAGGAGGATATTCACCCATAATTTTTAGCGACACAAGAAACACTATGGTGACATTCTTGTGATAAGAATGAAGATATTGTAGAGACATTGTGACACTATAAAACTCAAGTTTTAATCTTTTTCGCATTCTACATTTCCCAGATTACGTACTCAAGGCGCTCCAAGTGACCCAATACCCTCCCATGTGCCTCAATACAAGAAAATATCCAACTTCTTTCCTTACTAAGGCCATTTAGTCATAGCTTTCCTAGTTTGTATACCATCCTGCTATAGTCCAACACATAATGAGGTAAGTTAATTTAAGGTTAGTATCATATCCCTCTTATTTCCATTATTTCAATATATTCAAATACTAAAACAAAATATTTAGATCTAGCATTTCAATATAGCATTTAGTTTCTATTTAGATTAACTTATAAAATAGGTAAGAAACCCCATTTTTAGTTAATCATTTTGGTGAACCCCACGTTTCGAACATTTTGCTTTTGGATCCTCTTTCATACCTTAGTGGTTAAGCATAGTTCTTATTTTCTCTCATCATGTCTCATTTTAGCATCAACCCTATCTATGATGAGGCTGCCATAGCTGAACTTAAGGCTTTATATAGTGCTCCTATGATTTTACTTGATGATACTCAACAAGCCCTCTTAGAAGGCCAACAACATGTGCCAACTAATCTTGTCGATTCTCCTATAGGTATATGCCTTTTGATGACCCTGTTTCTTTCACTCATTATACACCATGTCATCTGGTTGCATGTGATCCTTCTTATCCTTCTTTTGATATGCCACCTAATGCTTTAGATGATTCTATCATTGATTATTTATTAGGAATTGATTCCCAATTAGGTGTACCTCCTACCTCTCCTCCAGCCACTCCTATAGCTACTCCTATGTCTTCTACCACTTCTGATAGTCCTCCTCACACATCTCATTCAAGCATGCATTCTCCTTCATATTACATTGATGATCCTATTGATTCTTGTGATGACCATAACATTATTTCTAGAACCCCACCTTCTACTGATCAACATCATGGATCTCCTTCTTTCCATATTGTTGCATGTAACTTTCTGCTCCATTGTTATCCTATCTTGAGTTTGCATCTACTATTGTACATGATTCACCCCCTTTCATTGCTTCTTCTTCTTCTTCTATTCCCACATTTTCTACCCCTCATACTACATCTTCACCTATTGTGGTTTCTTCCTTGCTCACCACACCTACTAGAGCTTGTGTTGATACTAGTCATACTACTACTCCTACATCCTCATCTACCACCACACCTTTAGCATTTGATTCCACTATATCACCTCTTGACATTCCTATGATCACTCATAATGGAAAAATTCAACCAATTAATACATTATTTCCATCTCCTACCATCCCCTCACAGGATATTCTATCTCTCATGCATGTTATAGGACAAATCCAATCACAAGTTCATACTCTTACTTTATAAAGTAGAGCCTATTATGCCTCTATTGACAACAACTCTTTACATGGAAATCATGTTCCTAAAAAGATTCATAATTATGCCTTCCCAAAATATTTTTCCATGCCTACTTTCACATGCTTCGATGGTACTGGTGATCCTCATGCTCATATCATACATTACCGCACACTTATGGCCAACTACTCTAATGATCGCTTGTTGCTTAAGGCATTCCACTATAGTCTTACTAATGAGGCACTCCAGTGGTACACCCACTTACCCTCTGGGTCCATTAGTACTTTCTATGATATGGAGGATTCTTTCCTCCATCGCTTTATTCTTAACAATGGCCCTAGGGTTACATATGACCACATTCCTACATTGCATCAAGGCTCCTTTGAACCTATCTCGAGATTATATTTTACAATTCAATGCTTGTATACACCAGCTCATTTTCCAGCCTAGTGACTTAGAAAAATAATTCATCTTTTATCGTGGTCTTATTCCTCCACTTAAACAAAGGCTATAATATGACACTTATGAGTCATTCATTCTCTTGTGTTATAAGGTTATCAATCTAGAACAAGATATTTCATCCTCACATGTCGTTGAACCCCCACATGTTTCTCCACCAATTCCATCCGCTACTCCTCCACTCCCACCATCAGTTGAGCATCCAAAGCAATCTCCACCATTTTCTAAAGTGAATTCTAAACAAGCTCAACCCTCTTCTTCCCCACCATTACATTCTTCTCCAATTCCACAACAAGCTCCTACTTCCACCACTCCACCTCCTTCAGACATCCTTTGTACTTCTCTCCTCATACTTGACCACATGATGTACTTCACATATTACTCAATGAGCGATTGATTTGGTTACCCTCTAACAAGCATCATCCTCCACACCACTTGCAATGTCAGCATGACCAACATTATTACAATTATCATCACAAATCTAGCCATAGATACAATGATTTCCTTGCCCTACGTGAAACAATACAACTAGTGGACTCTGACATCATCTCATTTTCCTCTCATGAGCAATCATTGTCTCCTTCACCTCGTCAACATAAGTGTACCATCATTTCCACCATCACATTCATTACATCTACTCCACCCACATTATCTACCACTTCATGTCACTGCATCTCATGTTTTTCCTTCAATTTATTCATACCTTGTAGTCACTACACATGACATTTTGTTTGGTTCATATAATCACGCTCCATCCATTCCACATTTTCCTACCATCACCCGTCATCTTGGTCTTTAGTAGGTAATTCTTATCACCTTACCCCCCAATGATGCACTTGTGTTCTTATGGTTCTTACACAACTGTTGAGGGTTTAGTTCTAAGAACCTTTCATCATGTGCTTCATTGTTCATCTAGCGTACCTCAATCATTTCCCGATGATGCACTCTTTCTTACATGGTTCATACTCAACCAACCGCCGAGGGGTTTTATTACATGATCCTATCCCTTCATATGTTGAGGGACATAATTAATATCCCCCTCCTATTTTTTATCTCCTTATCATATTACGATTGTATTACATTTTCACATATTCATTATGATACATTCATTTATTTCCTCATTTATTCTATTATCACCATTACATTACCTATGCACTACATATTTTATTCATCTCATCAATCACATTACATTAGTTATCTACATCATCATTTACCATGCCTATTTTATCTACCATTACTAACATCATCATACAAATTTATATTCATCACATACAATACACTACACATGTTAGAGAAAACAACCATAGAACCATACGATATCCATTACATCACAATGGAAAAACCTTTCAAATATCGATCTCACATATATAAAAAAATTGGTATCCATACATATATCTTTCATATAATCATCGTTGATGGGTCATTGTATTCTCTAATCATTTAACTAATAGGTTTTTATGCTAGTGTCATTATAAACCAGGGTTGTGTGTCTAAGGCTATATGCAATGAAGCCCTGTACAACTAGTTATGTTGTTAGGTCTTTCTTTGGGGTTTTTTCCTGTTGGATCTTTCTTTGTTTCATACTAATCTACGGAAACTTAATGCTAAGATACAGAAATGACTGTTAGTGCAAAATCACAGCACCCCTGGACGCTGATCAGATTTCTAGGTTGATCACTCTAGCATCCAGTGTGATTACACAACATGGAAACCTCTCTCCAAGTGTGGGACTTGTGAAATTGAGAGAGGAATCTCCAGATTAGAGGTTGGTTCCTCAAACTCCTCTGATTTAGATCTATATTTGCACAACTACAGAGGTTCAGATCCTAATCCTACTCTAAATTGCAAGGAGACAGGGATAGAAGTGCAAAAATTGAAACTAACTAAAGATGGTGATGCACCAAAAGGAGTGGTGAATATTTTTGTCATGCAAATAGACACAGACCAAAGATTGCAACATAAAACATACACAGGCTGATAAGATATAATTTAGGATCTGAAATGAAGAAAATAATACAAACAAAGGACTGAAACCCATTCACAAAGCTTGCATTATCATTTCCAATGTCAAAACCATTGCATTACAACCTCAGAGAGGTAGAAAACTGTTACAGTCGTTGAAGAGATCTCGATTCTTGCAACAATCACTTCTTTGGAGGTGAAAGAAGTTTTTTCTATGCCAAAAGTGTTCCCCACTCCTTTTGGTGCATCACCATCTTTAGTTAGTTTCAATTTTTGCACTTCTATCCCTGTCTCCTTGCAATTTAGAGTAGGATTAGGATCTGAACCTCTGTAGTTGTGCAAATATAGATCTAAATCAGAGGAGTTTGAGGAACCAACCTCTAATCTAGAGATTCCTCTCTCAGTTTCACAAGTCCCACACTTGGAGAGAGGTTTCCATGTTGTGCAATCACACTGGATGCTAGAGTGATCAACCTAGAAATCTGATCAGCATCCAGGGGTGCTGTGATTTTGCACTAACAGTTTTGGCACGCCGGGTGGGACACTAGAGGTCTCATTTTTATTGCAGCAAAGTTGATGTGCATCTGCTGTAATTTTCTTGCTTGAAAAGAGCTATTATTTGCATATCTAGCGACTCCAAGGGGAAGAATCAACTGGTTTCAGCAGTGCAGGCCTGAAAACTCATGAGAAGAGTCACCATAAGGTCAAGAGTTGGAGAAGAAGAAGTGCTATTTGAATACCTGCAATTATCTCCAAGAAGAAGGTAAAGAGGAAGAAGGATTCAAAGGTCTCCATCTCCACCAAACAGAACTCTCTCAACTCCTCCACCTGGTAGGCCTTTCATTCAGTCAACAAGGGTTTTAAGACCAATTAGAATGGCACAAAACAACCCCTATGTCAACTTCACAGGCAATGAGCCCACTTGCCCTCAATGCACAACATCCAATTCCTATTGCAGCCTTGAAGAACATTCCCTACTTCACCGGAGAAAATCAGACTACTCCAGGTGATCATGTTAAAGATATTGCTAACCTTTGTGTAATCCATGAAATCAATGAAATGCAAGTGGTCATCAAGTTCTTTGGCGTCTTCATTCAAGGGGAAAGCATTACAATGGTTTAGAAGCCTTGGAGCTGGTTTTATCACAAATTGGAATCAGTTTGTGTATAGCACTTCATGAGCAATTTGGAGAAAAGGGAGACAACTTGTCTCTTTTGGAGCAAAATGACCGATTTCAACTTCGATTTCAAAAGACTTGGGAGAGAATTCCAAAGGTGGCATTCAGCAAACAATGAAGGTGCTTTTCTCTACTATCTCAAAGCTCTAAATTCTGATATTTCTATGTTAATTCATCCCATGGGAGGCATAACTATCCCTATGGCTTATAGCATTGCCATTAGGGCTGAAAATTGTTTGATCCAAGCTGGCAAACTTGCCCTAGACCTCCCATGCCATTGTTTCCAAGTTTAGAGAGCCCAAACACCAATCAAGCACCTAATTTGGCTCCTTCTCCCACTCCTAGAAATCATAGTTCAAATGAAGCTTCCACTTCATCTCCAAGTGCCCCAAATGAGCTTCAAGAAGTCATGAAGTAATTGCAAAACCTAGGCAATGAGCTAGTTACTCTCAAAAGGCAGCAGCCCAAGGTTTTAGACCTTCTTATCAACCCCAAGCTCAGCCTAACAGGCAGCCATACCAACCACAAAGGCCACCTAATCCATTTGCAAATATGAATCAAACAAGGCCTCCTGCCAATAGACCATTTCAGCCCTATAATCCAAATGCCATATCTACCTCTAAGGCATTGGTGCCAACACAAAACAACGTTGCCCAGGAGTATGATTGGTGTTTTCCATGCAATGAGCCTCATAACCAATCCATGTGCTTCAATGGTGCTTTGAATCAAGCACTAATGGCGACAACTACTAGTGTGGAGGGTGAGAGCAATCAAGGAAACAGCCAACAACAAGAAACATTCCAACAACAATCAGCCCCAAATGACACCACATTGGTAAATTGGCAAGTAGAGGATTTTTGTGGCATGAACCAGCAGTTTCTCAAGGTGTTGCAGGACCAACACAAGGTCAAAAGGAGGAATTTGGGTGAAGAACAGCCATTAGCCCCAACCAATCCACAACCTTCCATGGCTCCACAAATGGTTGGCAAGCAAAATCCAATTTCAAATGCACAAGGACAGCCGAGAACAGCTCCTAGACCAACTCAAATACCAGTTATTGTTGCCCACGTGCAAGGAGTGAATGTACAAGCAAAGGGACAGCAAAAGGATACTTCATCCCCATTCAACATCATTGATCAGATGAAGAAGACAAATGTTAATATATCAATGTGGGAATCCCTATCTATCCCAGGCCAAAGAGATCTGCTACAAGCTGCCATGAAGGACTGGTCAACTTCAAATCAACAGGTCCAAAGGCAAGAGAAGGTACTTACAAATGCTGCCCAGCCTGAGGGAAATCATGGAGGACAACAAGGTAAAATGTTGAAACCCCCTCCTTTCTATGTTTCATTGATCATTGGAAATCAATTAGTGCACAATTACATGATAGACTCCAGGGCAAGTAGCTCAGTACTACCTAAACAGATAGTTGATCAGCTAGGGCTCCAGTATGAAACAATATCCAAAGGGGTAGTGCAGCTAGATGGGACAGCAGTAGCAACGGTTGGAGTGATTAGAAACTTGAGTCTTACCTTGCATGCATGTCCAAACGTTGTTGTTTTACAAGATGTATCAGTCATAGACCTTCCACCACTCTTTTCCCTTTGCTTGTCAAGGGACTTCACAGCCAAGATTGGAGGATATTTGTCTGCTAATTGGTCAAACATGTTGTTCAGAATGAGGTATGGAACTAAGGCTACAATCAGGTCAGAACCTATTGCAAACTTCCATATTGAGCCTTACACTCCAAGTCAGATTAATGCCAATTACTCAGCATTTGATCAAGAAGATCACCCAAGCACTGATGAAGTTGACACTAAGGTTGGAAGCATCCCGGATCTAACTCTTGATGAATGGGCAAACAAGATACATGCATTTGATCCTTATCAAGAAGTGGAAGAATCGAGCTATGGGTCTATTGCATACATGAAGAAAATCAGCCTATTCCTAAGATCACCAAGCCAAACCACAAAGATGACAATGAGGTATGGCAGCTGTTTTTGATGGATCAAGGAGTAGACAAGGTGCGGGGGGAGCTATGCTTGTTTCACCTCAAGGAGTAAAGTACTATTCAGCTTTTAGATTTCAGTTTGCATGCTCCAATAATACTGCTGAATATGAAGCCTTGGTAAGTGCAAGGGATGCATTGGGCAATAAAGAATAAAATAAAGAACTTGAAAGTCTTTGGGGACAAAGAATTGATTGTAAATCGTGTCAAGGGACAACATGCTTGCCGAATGATCTACTCAGGTGCTACAAGAACAAAGGGTGTGGGACCTCATGGAAGATTTTGAGGGTTTTGGCATCAAATCCATTCCTAGAAAGAGAATCAAGTGGCTGACAGCTTGCAGCAGATGAGGGGCAGCCTTTGACATTGTGGAAAGCATTCAACAAGACAAGGTACAAACAAAACATCCACGTGATTGTGAGGCCTTCATGCCGATATAACAATGTTAGTTGGCAAGTGTTTGAGAATGACCAGCAAATCATCCATTTCTTGCAACAAGAAGCTGAGTTCTCACCAAGAATCAAGAAAGATTGGAGTAGCGATATGGTGACCGGGTGGTACAATGAGAACTAACAAGTCTGCCCAAGGGACTTATCACTTTGGAGTTCATTTTTAACCCCAATGATCAGGTTTAGAAAGGAGAAAGAAAACATTCGGGTCAAGAGAGAGGATTCAAAGATCCATCTTGGTAGAAGAGAACAAACCATTGTAGATTGGAAGGATGACAACCGAACAAGAAAGGTATGAGTTCATACAACTTTGTGTCAAGAGTTCCCGACGTGTTTGCTTGGAGCTATGAATACTTGAAAGGTTTCAATCCCAACTTAGCTCGGATACCATCGAATTGGATCCAAATACTAAGCCTCACATGTGCAGAAATAAATACCATCAATCCACACATGGAGCCTCTCATGAGGAAGGAATTGGACAAGGCTGATTGAGTCAAGGATCATATTCCCTATCAAGCATTCTAGTTGGGTTGCAACTTAATTCCAATTAGAAAGAAGAGTGGAGAGATCAAAATGTGTGTTGACTTTAGAGACTTGAATAGAGCCTCTCTCAAGGACCATTACCCACTCCCTTCCATGGAGCAAATCTTGCAAGTTGTGGCTGGCTCTGAGAGGTTTTCACTACTTGATGGCTACTCAGGCTATAATCAGATTATGGTGAAGGAAGAGGACCAATTCAAGACAACCTTCACAACCAAATGGGGAACTTTTGCATACGGAAAATGTCATTTGGGTTGTCCAACGCTGTGCTACCTTCCAAAGGGCAATGGACATGGCATTCAAAGGTTTGATTAACAATGTGGTGCTGATTTACCTTGATGATATCAACTGTTTTTCCAAAATGCAGCAGACCACCTCTCTCATTTGAGACAAGTCTTCATGAGGTGCAGGAGATTTGGAGTGTCTTTGAATCCTAAGAAGTGCATCTTTATTGCACATGAAGGAAAGCTCCTTGGCCATATTGTCTCCAAGGAAGGATTAGCAATTGATCCAGAGAGGGTTGAAGCCATAAGAGCACTACCATTGCCAAGCCACAAGAAAGCCCTTCAGAGTTTCTTGGGAAGGATAAACTTTGTTCGGAGGTTTGTCCCAGATTTTGTAGCCCTTGTCAAGCCCATCACCGTAAATGTTAAAGAAGAGCATGGCATTCAAGTGGACAAGAAGGAAAGGAGAGTTTTGAAGCAATCGAAGAAGCCATCTCCCAAGCACCAACTCTCATCAATCCGAACTTCTCCAAGGATTTCATCCTCTATGCATTTGGAGGTAATGACACTATTTCTGCCATTTTGGTACAGCAGAACAAGGATAATGATGAGCAGCCAATTACCTTCTTTAGCCAGAGCCTAGATGACTATGAGGTGAGGTACTCTTTTATTGAGAAGCATGTACTTGCAGTAATCAGGAGCTTGAAGAAATTCAAGCATTTAGTCTCAAACAACAAGGTCCAGTTGCTGGTCTCACATGCTAGGGTTAAGGACTTCCTCCTCAACAAAGATTTGAATGAGAAGAGGGCAGGTTGGATCACCCGTGTCATGGAGTATGACATTGAGATCAAGATCACCAAGCTGGTAAGAGGGAAAGGATTGTGTGAGCAGCTGGTTTTGGGGAAGCAAAAAGAAGTATGCAATGAATAAGAGGTTGTTTTGACAGTCCAAGACAGCCATGAGCCAAGTGGCAATCAAAAAGAAGACAATACTACCCCCACTCCTTGCTGGACCCAAGGTATTATACACTTCCTATGCACAGGCCTATGCCCTTCGGAGATGAACAAGACCCAAAGGAGACACTTCAGATTGCAGTTGTCCCGTATGCCATTGTTGATGGAGTTTTGTTCAAGAAAGATGTGAATGGAGTGTCTTTGAGGTGCAATAGCAAAAATCAGATTCAAAGGGTGTTGGAAGAGTTTCATGGTGGACCAAATGGGCGGTCATTTTGCACCAAGAGTGACAACTCTAAAAATCATGAAGGCTAGTTATTATTGGCCTAAAATCTTCAAAGTGATCGCTATGCATGGATCAAGAGGTGTAAGAATTGTGCATTCTTCAAAGGAAAGGAGAGACTTGCTGCCCTTCCATTACATCCAATCTCAGCTTGACCAGCCATTCATGCAAAGTGGGGTTTGGACTTCATTGAGTCATTAATCCCAATTCAAGCCAAGGGCACAAATGGATTTTGACACCACGGACTACTTCACCGGATGAATAAAGGTAGCACTCAAAGAGGCAAACGAGTCTAGCATCTTAGACCTTTATGAGGGGATAACAACCAGATTTGGTGTACTGCTACAATAATCTCGAGATAATGCATTGGCATTCATTGGATCTAAGGTGACCGAGTGGGTGTCAAGAACGGTATCTACCTTAGCACTTCATCAAACTATTACCCTCAAGGTAATGGCCAAAGTGAGTCTACAAACAAGAACTTGTTGAGGATCATTAGGAGGACTCTTGACGAGAATCGAGGTCTTGGCATACCAAACTGAAATCAGCCTTATGGGCCGATAGGATAACTCCCAAAAGATCCACAAGTAACTCTCCATTAAAACTTGTCTATGGAAGAGAGGCAATCTTGCCCATGTCACTTGAGTTTCCAACATTGGAACTCATGAAGCAAGCGGAGTTGCTTGAATTTGAGCCCATGGAAGTAAGGTATGCAGAGTTGATGGAGCTACAAGAGATCAAAATCAGCATCCCAAGCAATGGAAAAGGATCAAGCTTTGATCAAGAAGACCTTTGATAGGAAGGCCAAAGATAGATCTTTTCAGGTTAGAGATCTAGTGTTGAAATGGGACATGGATAGAGCAAAACCGGAAGGCATTCAAAATTTGATGCCATTTGGAGTGGCCCATACATGGTCACGAAGTGCAAGAACAACAATGCTTTCCAATTGGCCTCATTGGATGGTGAAGAACTGCAGATTCCAGTAAATGGAATCTATCTCAAGCATTGCTTCTAGAGGGAAATTCACTACCTTTGTAAATATTAGATTAGATTTTCATTCTTCCAAGTGCTTGTGCACATTGTTTTGCTGTAGGTTAGTTTTGTTTTCCCTAAGTGCTTTGGCACAGCTTGCTGTCCATGGAGATGTTTTGCAGTCCTTGCTTCCATCAGGTGATATTCCATCTTCCTCCTTACACATTCTGAGTCAGTTGGGGTTCTAAACAGAATATTTGATGACTCCATGCCCAATGGACTACTTCAGGCAACTGGTATCTTCTACCTAGCAGGCAGGTGACCCCGCTGAGTCGCCAAATTGTTATCCAAAATTCACCCCCCAGGGTAAATTTGATAACATGCATCAAAATACTCAAGTCCTAGGCAAATAGATTGATTCAAGGCAAAAAATCATGTTTCTAGGGTCCCCTCGGATTTTTTCTAACTCTCATGTCCAAGAAGAAAGGAGCAAGTTCTAAAAAGGGTGAAAAAGTTGCAAAAACAAGCTTGGGCCAGAAAAAATCATGAAAATCAGCGAAATCCTAGTCCAGGCGGTCCTTGGGATAGTTGGGACGTCGGGGCGCGAATTGGCCGAAAAGCCTCCAAGTGGTCTGCAAAGCCTTTGGGCCGGTTGGGACATCGGGACGCGTGGGACGCGGAAAGCCGATTCGGCCGAAGGAGGAAAAATTGACTAATTGCTGTGCGTAATGTGCCGACATATGGGCCGTGAGGATGCGAAGGATGCGAACCACCCAGATCGGCTGAAACAGAGAAATTTTGCACTGGGACAGTTGGGACAAAGGGACGCGGAGAGCCGAAGGAGCCGAGAGCCAATCAAATCACGCCACGTGTCTTCGTCTCAAAGAGGGACAGGGAAGCTTGAATCGGGTGGATCGGAGGAATTTGTCCCGCATGCTTTGGACATCCAGCCAAAGGGACGCGAGGGACACAAAAAGCCGGCAGGCCCGCAGATGAATCAGAAATGCCACGTGTCACAAGGGAAAACGTCTAAAATTTCAAAGGGCAAGGTTTGAAGCGTTGGCCCGAGCCAATAAAAAGAGGACACGTGTCCTAAGGAGAAGGGGTGTGGAGCTCAAGGAGGAATTAGAGAATTTGGCAAAAGTTTTGGCCAAAAACTAAAAGGTAAAGGATGACCCCGCGCCCCTGTCCTCCAACCAGATCATGCCACGTGTCCCAAGTGGCGGGGACGCGGGAAAAAATGGGAAATTTTCCAAAATTACAAAAAGTCAAAACTTTCAAGGAAAACCCATGGGTAAGGGAAGGAGAGAGAATTTCTCATCCAATCAGCACCCGACACGTGTCGTCCAGGTGGTGGAGCGTGGGAAAAAATTTCAAAACCCATTTTTGCCTGTTTTGTGCCCTAAATCTTCAGATCGCCATATCTTTCGATCCAGAGCTCAGATTTGCACGTTCTTTATATCATTGGAAATCTTATAAAATTCTCTACATGATTCCAAGGTCAATCTTGAATTTTGGTTCATTCTAGAGAGAGAAAGTTAAGAAACGGATCTGACGCGTGTTCATGGCCAGAAGTGACATTTCAGTGACCAAATTTAATACAGAATGGGTCGCATTCTCCTCCAATTTGGTCAAAAATGGTAGGGTATGGGTTTTTAAGGTCCTCCATGCTGATTTAATGCATTTGCAGTCAATGAGGAATGGGCTCCCATGTTTTGTACGTTTTCTCTCTCCTGGGCTCGACCCATGCAATGTAAAAGCCAGATTTGGCTCATTTCTAAAAGGGGGAACACTTTTGGCATAGCAAAACTTCTTCTTTCACCTCCAGCAAGTGATTGTTGCAAGAATCAGACCTCTTCAAAGACTATAACAGGTTTTCTACCTCTCTGAGGTTGTAATGCAGTGGTTTTGACATTGGAAATGATAATGCAAGCTTTTTGAATGGGTTTCAGTCCTTTGTTTGTATTATTTGCTTCATTTCGATCCTAAATTATATCTTATCACCTTTGTGTATGTTTTATGTTGCAATCTTTGGTCTCAGTGTCTATTTGCATGACAAAAATATTCACCACTCCTTTTGGTGCATCACCATCTTTAGTTAGTTTCAATTTTTGCACTTCTATCCCTGTCTCCTTGCAATTTAGAGTAGGATTAGGATCTGAACCTCTGTAGTTGTGCAAATATAGATCTAAATCGGAGGAGTTTGAGGAACCACCTCTAATCTGGAGATTCCTCTCTCGCCACAAGTCCCACACTTGGAGAGAGGTTTCCATGTTGTGCAATCACACTGGATGCTAGAGTGATCAACCTAGAAATCTGATCGGCGTCAGGGTGCTGTGATTTTTCACTAACAATGACATTACTGTAATGAAATGCAGCTACTAGAAATAATTTACTAGATTGATAATGCACACACTAAATTAATATACTAAATTCAAATAACACACACTCTTAATTGAATTTACAGAATAAAAAAACTCACTTAGAATTTAAATTGCATAAAAAGAAACATACACTCTAAATGAAAATTGTGATAAAGGAAATAAACATACTAAATAGAAATTTTGGTAGAGGAATTAAGAAACTAATGACTTATCAGAAAACCACATTCATGCGCAAATGTGAATAGCCTCCACTCACCTCGGTCAAGTTGGCCCTTGCTCTCCCTTGCAATGGAGGTGATCTTAATAGCACGAGATACTCAAAATTATATCTCCGTATATTAATTCAAAAAAATTCTATGACATAGTCATTACTTCTCAAAAGTAAATACTAACTATTACGAACTATATTGTAGATTACCAATATTATCCAACTACTACATTTTTCTTCAAGGAGATGTCTATATATAGACACAGTCGGTTACATATCATGCCAAAATGATAGGCACCAAGTTCTTGCCACTAACAATATTTAATTAAGGTTCATAAAATCCTACAGAACTTGCTAGAAACAAGACCCATGTTTATAGGCCTGTTAATGGAAAAAGTCCTCCACGACTGCATACCGACTTCAGACTCGGAATCCTTGACTACACACCAAAACTGGTAGTAAATGCTCATTATTATCCTACACACGTTTACCACATTTCACTCATAAAGGCAATTAGTAGGAAGTTATACGGTTAACGGGTTGCATGAACAAAGACAAGGAAAATGCATTAAACTCACTAAGATATAACCATATAAAGCATCCCCATGCACTAGTGAATCATGTGTAAATGAAAAATTATCAATCATATGAATGACATAAATAAGCCAAATAATGTACTCATCATCTCCCTTGTACTTTACATGTTGCATGTCCCAATGCAACTCATCTTTTTCCTGCCCTTTGGCCAAGCTGTTGAGCCATGTCATACTCCTCAAATTGATTGGCATATTGTTTTCTAGTTCCCTTACATCCCTGAGTGTTAGAAATTACTTCTACCCAAGCTATGAAACTCTCATTTGACTATGCAACATTGTTTTACCAGGTTGTAGTGGGACTCAAGAGGAGAGGTTTCCCCCCTGCAATCGTACCCATTCGTCACTATATTTCTTTTCATTCTTTTACGATAATCTGTTGAATTATTGTGATGAGGGTATCACCTCGTCTCATACTCCAACTTAAATTTTGAGGAGAGATAACCTCTCTCCTTTTCAAGGGTAAAATCAAAGTATCCCACCTTCTGTCACAAGCTTGCCTTGCTGCCCCAAAATATTGCTAACTGTAGGCCTCAAAATCCTACACACATTTCAATAGAACTTTGGAAGTATTATCCCCAATACCAACCTAATAGTAAAGAGATCTGAAATTCTTTCTCATGGCCACATCATTGTGATGAGTGGGCCTAATGTAGAAACCGATTGTGTGAGTTGTTTGATTAAAAATTTCCATTTTCTCTCCCCACACAATTTGATTCCTAAGTAGTGACTAGAAGGATTTTAACTGAAAATCTCCCATGAACAAGTTAATAAAGAAGTTAGGAACATTGGTGACTAGCATATTGTGGAGGTAGAATTCACATAGCTGATTCTGTATGTCGGGGGACTATCTTGATAAATTGATAGAAAGGTGTTACCATCAGGAGCTTCATAAGGTTCTTGACTACATAGTCTCAATAACTTCCAAGAGTAAAATTGTTCTTAAACAAACATACTATAGGTAGAAGAAGGTTTCCTATAGGCCAAGAGTTTACAGGCCAAAGGAAAAACAGAATCCAACAGAGATTGTAACTTATTTTTCTCATTTGTGTTGGCCTCAAACTCTTCCTTCAATTTCTTGTTTTCCTTTTTTAACTCTTTATTTTGAAGAGATAATTGATTAAAATCAGCCAAAACTCTAAGGCCTAAATATTTTTGTCTTTTAAGGTTGCTAACTTCTACCTGTAAAGTAGTAATTTCTCTAACCTTTTCTATTGTTCTCTGTGTGAAAGTAATTTACAAATATAAATTTGTTTCTTGCATACCTTTCAATTTTTCCTTGAGAGAGGTAATTTCTACCAAATAAAACCTTGGTACATCACCTTCATGTAATCCACGACACCAGTCTCCATCATAACTAGTTTTGGAGTTGAGGTCTAAGTTTCAGGTACTAAGGGTATTTCTAGAGCTGCTGAGTGGATTTCTAAAGATGTAGGCATATCGAGCTCTATGTGGCAGGGATAGTTGTGGTGAATGCAGCATCTTGAGATTGGTCAATAGGGAAAAGAGAGGCATTGGCATTTTCCTTTTCTTCCCGAATGGGAGCAGAATCATCCTCAAAACTTTCCAGACAGAACTTCCGTGTCTATACAAGGTATAGATCGCTTGCCTTAAAAAAATAGAAGAAAAAAGTGGCAAAGTGCTCTTACCCTTATAATTGTAAGGCGTAGAAGATGGGTTCCCCTGACTACCAGGTTCCTCCACATGCTCTTGTGAAGGGCGAGAGGTTGACTCGAGCTTGGGTTGAATAATGGAAGATGGTCCCTTTTTGAGTTTTTGTGGTTTGGAACTTTCCCCGCACTTATCTATTCGAGTCGTCTCTTCGATCTGTAGAAATCTTGATGTGAGCAGAGTAACTAAATAAGCCTAGGATGTTTCAGCGCTACCTTACCACCTCCATTCTTATATTTTTGCCCAACTTTGATGACTGCATTGGCTAAATATTTAGGTAAATTAACCCTGAGTGTAGGGTTTGTGTAGCCATGCCTTAAATGAATTATAATTTTTAGTGAATCCTCAAGAACAGACGGTTTTCTGTCACAGATGAAGTATCGGTTGACCCATTTAGCTACCTCTTTCCAAATTCTAGGCAAAATTTCCCTCTTAATCCCTTTTTGAACACCATTAGAGGTGAGGATTACCTCTGGAAAAGCTTCACCATCTTCATGAAACAAGGGAATCAAATCCTTAAGAGGAGCATTGGTCATGACTTTGAGACCAAAATCCAATAAACTAGACAAATCTGAAATAATTTGACTATTGATTTATACTTGCTTACCCCTAATGCATGAGCAAGTGGATTCAAAATTTATCAGGAACTTATCTACTAAATTTTCATCAAAACGTTTGAATTTCCTAATGAATTCTAACCAACTAACATCATAAAATACCTAGGAAATCGCAGCGTTCGAGCAATGGGTCCGGAGAGACTGGTTCAGATTTTTTCTTTTGCCCCATAGCAAAAAGGAACCCCAATAGCAGAAAATACAGAGACAAACTTCTGTTCAGATGCATAGAGTAACAACAGGAAGCAATAAGTGAGTCACAAAATTTGAAATACACCAAAATCTTTTAATTGTCTATATTTGGTGTAAATTTTAGCGGCGTAAAAAGTTGACAAGACTACGTATGCATGAGAAGTTTTAATGTGTGGTATGGCACATATCCCACAATTTTGAATAATAATGCCACATGTCCCTCCTATAAAACAGTGTGTCCCTTTCATAGTAATTCGACACATGCGGTTTCCTCGGTAATTATGACTCATTACACCCCAATCCGTATTTTAAGATTTGGAATGATATCCATAATAAATGCATTGAACATTTTGAAGTGATTTAATCATACTAAGTACATGCGATGGGGAGTTTCTTCAGAAGGAAATAATCATAGTGAAGTAAAATGAACTTACCCCTACCTTCTTAGCTTCTGATATCCGTATATTTCCCACATCCCGCACTTTGAGAGTAGTAAAGAGTATTTTGATTGATTGAATGTGTTTCTTTGTTGTTTTATAATATTTTGATGAAGTTTTATGCAAAGGAGGAAGACTAGAAGGTGCTAAGACAGAGAATGATCAAAGTGCATGCTTAGTCAAGAGACCAAGAACAAAAGAAATTCAAGGTGACAACTTTGAATAAGTGAGTGAAAGTTTAGTGAGATGATGCTCTAAAACATGATTTGTAATAGGAATTATGTGGGGTTAAGAGGTATAAAATGGTTTAAGGAAATGATGGTGTCGAATGACATTTAGGCCAAATTTTCATGAATGAGTTGAGAACTAGTAAAGAGCAACAAAGGACTATATTGAGAATGTGAGCAAGTATGTTGTTCTCTTGATGAGAAGTCACTGTGAGAATGGTTTAGACATGTGAAGAAGGTGATATGACAGAGTCTTAGACTTAAATATACCATTTGAGGTAAACCTTTGGTTATTTTTGCATTGTTAGGCATATTGGGCATAATGAAAAAGTTGATGGTCCTCATTTACTATGTTTGACAAAGGAAATTTGTTGATTTCTCTTAACATGTTGGATTAATAAGGAAGTTTTATAAGGTGACTATATCACTCATCATCATTGGATATTTTTATTTTGGCACCATGAAAAATGGGGTGCGTATAGGATCCTTTTAGGAACTACATTTGCATGCATTCTACATCATATACTCGACATTTACCTTATCTATATGGTCTATGAAACTACTCCTAATTAAAATTCACCTGCCCAATTATTTTTTTATAATAGATCATTATTTAATACCCCCTTCCTTAACTTCCAAAAATACTTTGTCCTATGATCCTCTCCATAACTTACACAAGTGGGAAATTTTATACATTTTTCCATGATAATGGTTAGTATCCCCACACTTGTGGAAATTTCTCCATGTTTGATTTCCATTCCCAAGGCTTATTCCACCTCTCTTGTGAAATATCACATATCCAAACCCTTGACCCTAACTTTGGGACAAGGAGATTGAAACAAAGACCTCTTTCCCTTATCTCCTTACTTTATCCAATAAACCAACAAATTTTGGTGTCATGAGTATTTGCATAGAAAATCTTAGGCCAACATATGACCTCAACCCGATTCACTTTCTACATCCTTAGAGAGGTCTTTAATGACTAAAAAATATTCCATATGACGTTTATATAGCACACACTTTCATGATAAGTTCTATATCATGTGACCTTTAACCTCACAATTTATACACCAAATCCCCTTCTATACCTCCCGAGAACTCCCAACTATAGCCAATTTCTAGAGATAAAATGTCATAGTAAATAGATAAGCTTATAGAAACTAAATAATTATCGTATTGAAATTTTTGGCTAACTCCACTCTCACGGAAACATCTAAAGCCTCTTGTATATCCTTAAAGTTATTCATCACAAGTTATTTATGAAAGGGATTCAATAAATCTCCCAAAAACCATAGTGCATGATACAATGGGCGGATATCATAAGAAAATTTTGATAATAATGTCTTAAAACATGTTTCATATGCATGTACACTTTATTATTGGTTTCCTTCACCACATAAATGTTTTTTATTGAAATGTAGGAATATACAACTCCAAGAAATCTTCCTTCAACACATCAAAATCAACCACTTCTTGTTTCATATCAAATTTCATGTACCAAATATGTTCTCATCCCTATAAATTCATTGTAAAAGGATTACATTTACCTTGGAATATATTTTGTGTTTGGCCCTTCATGTAATTCACATTTGTGTATGTGTTTTGCACCATCTTTTATTTTGGTGCACTCTATTAACTTCAAGTTCATGGGATAAATGGATTAATGTTGCATCGATCTCTCAACATTTGTAATCAAGTTCGTATGGTGAGGTAAGTTCCACATGTCCTCAATGGTGTAGTAAATTATTAGCCATAAACTATGATTTTGTCCCAATTGTGTCAATATTATATGTGTCACTCACTTAGAAACAAATACAATAAACATAGTAATTACCTCTCGTTAGGCTTAAAAACTTTTTCCCCGGTACTTGATTGGTCATCAAGAATTATTATTTTTGTCTATTCTCAACTTACAATAGGCACAATAACCTCCCTACTCTTTTCCAAAGCAGTGTAGAAGCATTATTATTCACCGTAATTCATGTGATTTTTTCTATAAGTAATAGTTCACTAACATCCAAACACCTACCCTTTTCAAATACACCAACACCTTATAAATATTGTAATGGTCTTCACCTATATGTAACACATTATACATTTGTTGTCATGTAAAATTAAATTAACCAAAACTTCTCGATTTGTGTTCCATTGTTTTAAACTCTTTAGAGAGGTGAATTTTGAGTACAAACCCTTACTTGTTACAATTCCTAGGCATGACATCGACCCCCATTGGTATTTCCTAACCCTCCTCTCTGAATATGTTCACCACTAACCCCCCTTTTATTGAATTCTTCCCCTTTATATAACTTTTGTTGGATCTCGATATTCCTAAAGTATGCCTTTTTATTGCCTTATAGTATTTTATGTACATAGTTGGCACACACATTCTCCCAATATATGTGAGATAGCCACCAAATCATACCCACTCTACCAAGACGTTTATGCTACATACATCCACATAATCTCCAAAAATATTCATGTGGGGTTGAAAGGTCTTTGTAGTTTGTGATACCTCTGCATGCCTCACTCATGTTGTTTTTCTAGGTGTTTTCACAAAATACCCAATCAATATATTTCCATACTATATATATCTTGTTCTTCCTTCAACAATACATTTAACTTCCCCACCCTACCTCATGTTCCTTGTACCTAGGAACTATTAGTTCAAGCACACGAACTTGAACATTCATCATGTACACATTTCATCATGCTAAAGTAGCTTAGATATCAGTTTGAATATCCCACATATAATGAAACCATTGTGTCATTCTCTTTAGGTGTCTCTAATTGCACATTGTGTTAAAATAACATATGTGTGCCATTTAGAAAGAGAGGTATTATGATTAAGGTGTTTCATATTATGTACAAACTTGAAGGCATGGTGTTGCTAAGGAGGTGTTTTGGAAACTACAATTTCTAACACATTGGAGTTTTATCTTTTCTTTTCCTTCATATTCATAGGATTTGGTTGCAAGAATTTTTCTATTTTTGGCATTCAAGAAGGATATTTGTTGTATGGCATTTCATTTTCATTGGTGATTTGCAATTTGTATTAGAGGACTGTTATATCTAATAATTTAAAGCTCTCTAATTTGAGAAGTTGGGAAGTGACATTAGAGAATGGAGGAGACTCTTCTAAGAGTCGAAGCCAAGTTATCCTTTTAGTTTTGTAAATATCTATATTTTAATGCTTCTAGTTTGAAAATAAAAATTCATATAATATTTTGGAGAATATTTCAATAGTCAAGTTTTAAATATTTCGAGGAGATAAGTAATATAGATTATTATAGGGAAGTTAGAAAATCTCATTTTGTAAGCCCCTTCATTTCCAAGATATCCAAAGTTAGAAACTTTCCCACTTTCTTTTTGTTCAAATTCACAATTTTGTATTAACTAGAGCAAGCAGGAAAATTAGTACTTCTATATGCATTTGTCATCATATCTATGTCATTAGGTAAAATGTGTCTCTAATTTTTTTTTCAAACTATACTCATTCACAATTCCAATAAGTATAAATAATTATGGTTAAAACTTGTCTACCTAGTATATTTGAATCCTTATAAATCATGATAGTTTGTGTAAATTACATCGAGAGGGGTCTATCTTGCCTCAAACTAGTCTAAATTCCAAAACAACATAATTTTTGCATACTATGGCCAAATTGACTTATAACCACTCATCATGTAAAAGGGATTCTGAAATCATTTATGCGGATGCATTATGTTTTTGTAGCTTCTAAAATGTGTTTTGGAGAAATAAGAGTCAAAAACTTGTTTGAATGAATTCAAAGTAAAAAGAATCATCCAATCAATATTTTTTTCTATTTTATGAGAACCTTCAATATTACCCAAATTATAATGTGTTATTCCACATACTCTATATAAGCATGACCCTTGTGGATAAGGTGCCAGCCTAGCGACTATGGGATCAAAAGGGAATATTCTAGGCATGTGATGGAAGGTTCCAGAAGACATCATTGCAAGGAGTGGAGAGCTCGGATCTGAGAAGGCATGCTCCCATGGAGGACCACTTGACACTTGGTGACCAATCTGTAACTTGAAAAGGCATGGCGGTGGGTGCTTAAGGTTATAAATACAAGTGCTCGATAAGAAGAAAAGGATGATATAGATAGAGAGTGTGTGGAGAGTGTGAGGAGAGAAAAGAGAGGTGAAGCCCTACAAAAATGAATGGAGGATGTTATGGGTTAGGGATTAGGAGAACTCTATAAGTAATGGCACATTTAGAGGGATGGGTTTGCATTCTTTTTGTTTTGTAATATGATGAGCATAATGTAGTTCTGATGCATGACTTGACTCTGCATTGTTATATAAGGGTCTGTCATGACCTCAAGGGATTGTAATGTGGTTATTGAATCTGTTAATATGAATATAATGCTCTGTTATAAATCATCTATGTGTTTAGGAGTATAATACTTATGCATTTCCTTTATGTATGAACCATTTCCTTATGTTGTTTTTTATTTCTCTTTTGGATGCAATGAGATAACAACTCATTCTAGGTTCTTAGAATGTGGCATGGTTCTTTTCTACTCATTTCCATTTGAATATCTGTTATAAGATGATGCATTCTCACAAGACTCACATAAAGGAGAGACTCGGCACCCACGCGTGCCTCGGTGAGCACCCAGTGCACCCATTGGGTGATAGGTCGATGCACATGGGATTAGACTATTGGTCTAAGGGTATAAAATATGACTACATCTTGGTTCCATTATTGGACCTCTTTTTGAAGTTGTTGTGAGAAATGGCATGCATCTTTGTCCTGTGATGTGTGATGATAGAGTGTTTGACCTTAGAAAGTGTTGAAACATGGTTCAAGAGCATGGAGGATGAGTTTTCTCAAAGATTCAACATTGGACTGAGTTCGATGCATGTAGATGGGTAGAAGAGAACCTATACCATGAGTTGTATGAGACATTATTTTGTTGCTTCTTCCCAGTAGAACTATATGAATGGCTTTTAGCATACACATCTAGATCGAGCTGGTACTATAGATCACATGTGTGGACCCAAGATGACTATAGGGCTATAGGATGTAGATCTGACTTGGACGTGTGTTGTTGATCACTAGTGGAAGAGAGTGTTGACCAGTTATACTCTTGAATATGCCATTTCTACGTATTCTTTCCCAGAAGTTGTTGAGTTTGAGTTTAAGGGAGCCTAGAGGATCATTTTTGTGTGTTATTCCTTTGGCTATGAAGCTCTTGGTCATTACTTTGAGTTTAGAAGCATTTCCCATGGTGGCTAAGCTTCTTTGAGCATTGGGAGAGGAAGCTAGGGTGGAGGAAGATGGCGGACATTGTGGTTGAGAAGGAAAGGGAGGAGAGATGACTCAAGTATAGTGAAGCTCATGAAAGGGAGATGACTAGACAAATGAGGTTGCAAGTGTGATGGATCTATGGAGGTAGATTGTGGGGAAGGAGTTGAGGTTCATGTAGAGGATGTGGAACCTAAGCAATCTATTTACCCCATCTTGGAAAGCATGGGAGAGAGGCCCCTTTAGCTTTTGATGAGAGTTCATCGCATGGAGAAAGAAGAGTCATCGGCACATCTAAACCCACATGGTGACCAACCCCTGGCACTTGGTTTTTTTCCAGATCAAGGGAGAAGTATTGTTAACCTAGTTGGTATCGGTGGGAGTAACCGATCTGTGCCCCAGGAGATATAATTTCTCATTTGGAACATCCATGGTTATGCAAGCCATTCCTATATTTGGAGGAATCTTTGGACAAGGTGCAAGTACACAAGGTTTGGGTATCACATCTGGGAGTGGCATGGGACATACAACTGGAAGTGGGACAATATCACAAACCATCGGCGCATGCGTAGTTCAGTGGGACATTGGGAACACTAGGCGTGACCACTTCGGTCCTTTTCCACTACTATAGGAGGTGGATCTGTGGGTCAGGAGGAATAGGACCTGGTGGATCTAGTGGATCTAGTGGAGGAGGAAACACCGAGAGGAAACCAAGGCTCTGGATCGGGAGGACAAGGACCCCAGCCACCTCCCCAAGTGTTTTTTGAGATGTCTTTGCACTTACCAGACTATAGGGGTATTGAAGATGTTGTAGAGCATGTGCACAAGTGTGAACTTACTATGGCATGTGAAAAGGGATCACTACCCCGAGTGAAGGCAAGTCATTTTGCAACAACATTTGCAAGGGCACACATAGTTGGTATAGGAAGTATGACCCCCATCAGATGGTGGTAGACTACACCATTGAAGAATGCCTTCCTAGTAGAGTTCCATATCCCTAAGTTTGAGTAGAAGAGCATCAATGCTCTAAAGGAGATCCAACAGGGAATGGTAGAGAGTGTGTGGGAGTATGATGCACATTTTCAAGACTCTCTTGTCAAAACTATCCTATGACATTCATCCTTCTCAACATGCTCAATGGTTTTTCAGAGGATTGATAACACCATTTAGAAGGGCTCTTATCACAAGACTTTCACAGACCCATGCGAGGCATTGGAAGCTTTCCCTACACACTGCCAAGAAGCTGTTGGGAGCATTGATACTGGTGTTAGTCCTTTTCTAGAGGCTCAAATTGTTATAATGGCCAAGAAGTTGGAGAAGCTTATCTACAAACTCAATGCATGAGGTTCATAGTGGGATTTTGTGTATAGAATATGAAGTGGAGGGGCATGCAAAGGATAGTTTCCCTCGAAAGTTAGTGTGCTATGTATGTGGTAGACTATGAGATTTTTCCATGGGGATCATGATGTAAGTAGATGCCCTCTACTCCAATGTGCAATCCATAAGAATGTTTCTTGTTATTGTAATATTTACCTCTACGACCCATGATACCAAGGATTACAAGACTGATTGATCAAATCCATGATGTTATTGATCTGGGTGTGTGCACAAACTAGCCTTGCAAGTAGTTCAAAGGATGATGACCATCATTATGAAGGGCATGCAGATGGAGGAGTGCGTGGAAGAGGTTTTCACGGAGGATTTTGTGGTCATGATAACCATGGTGGAGGATGAAAGTGAGTTCCCATGAGGAACTGTTATAATTGTGGATCTACATGAGCATTACAAATGTGAGTGTCTTGATCTATTACAATGCTCATGGTGTGGAAAGAAACACAAGTATGAAGAGTGTCCAAAACTTTATGAGCATATGAACCAGCAAGCTTTGAAAGAAAAGACAAAGGCATTGGGATGGTGAGCATCAAGAAGGCTGATTCACAGTGGATGCCAAGAGTGGCGCATGAGTCAGGGCTAGAACTTGTGTTGGTGATGATGAGTAGAGGCCACGTGCACAGGGAGATGCCAAGACAAAGGACACTAGTTTCAAGAGAGGAAGTGGTACATGGAAAGTATCCAGACCCTGCTCATCAGAAAGAGGTGTATCAAGAGACTATGGACGTGATTCGAGTTTACAAGGGGAGATCCAATGTTTGAAGGAGAAATCGAGGTAGTTGGAGCAAAGGAAGAATGTTGAGGTTCCAAAGGATGACTGGATGAGGTCAAGGAAGTATGTAAGATGTTAAGGCAAGAGAATATTATTCCCTTGCTAGGAGAATGGCTGAGAGAGAAGGTACCACATGCACTGGAGTAGAGCGTGAAAGGTAAGTTTTGCATGCAAACCTTCCTCCTCATAGCCTTGACTATGATAAGGAGATTACTTTGAATGTGGTTGTTGATGGATGGCTTCTTGAGCAATATTCTCATCGACACATGGGAGAAGGTAAATGTTCTTACCTTAGATGCCTAGACATCAAATGGGAAGGCCCACATTGCAACCATCTTTGAATGTGTTGTATATGGAAAACAAGACTAAGGCAATGCCCATTGGAGTCTAAAGGATGTAGTTATCACCATTCAAGGGGCCAAGTTCACTGGAGACTTTGAAGTCTTGGTGCTCACCAAGGAAGAAAAACTTTCCAGCATTGCTTGGGTGCCCATGGTGTTACAAAAATGCCGACCTATGGTTTAACAAAGGGTATATCAGCTTTGAGAATAAGGAAGAAAGGGTGATCATTCCTTTGATAGATGGGAAGTCAACACCTATACTTGAGCCCCCTTAGGAGAAGAATTCCTTGATAGAATCTATGTGCGCTCCATCAGAGATCTTGAGATAATTCACCCCACGGAGGGAGTTATCTAGTTTGAAGATGCTCAATCCTTGAGTGATACCACTAGTGTGGCATGTGAAAATTGGGTGCATGGGACTTATGAGTTAATTGGGTGATAGTTGAGAGGATCTATAACAAGGGTAAAAAGGCACGCTCAGTCAAGTGCCTAGGAGGAAAGAAGTTTCCAAGTTACTCTGGAGGAGCATATCCTAAAATTTTCTTGCGAGAAATGGAAGCTCAGTGGAAAAATGAGGACGAGAGGAGGGGAATGCTCAGTTATAACCTACTCGAAACTACAGTGTGCTTGGTGGGCTACACATCGGGAGAACCTCCTAGAGTGGCACAGAGGTGAGGATCACATTTTCTATAAGGTTCTCTAGGAGCAACGCACCCATGATCATACAAGACTACCATGGTAAAGAGACCACCTCATTTCATATCCAAGCATGTGAGAAGGCCTAGATGGGAAGCACAAAGCATTTACCACCTTCATTATGGGTGTATAAATTGTATTCCACCTTACAAGGTTGTGTGCACACATGGTATATTCATTCGGAGATGCATCATCAAATAGGTAATTGGCAGGAGTTGGCGGTCTGATCTCATTCAAGCTTTCAGTATAGGAGTACCAAGCCATCAGTGGATAAGGTGTTGTAAGTGATCAAGCACCTTACGATGGGAGATAGTGCTATGGTAGAGGATAGGCTATTGGAGTTACTAGGTGAGCCTTACTTTGAGAGACATGCCTCAATGAAGAAGAATCAGAGGAAATACAACTTGAGCACATGTGCATGGAAAAATAAAAAGGAAAAATGGTCTATGTAATAGATGGAGAAGAGATGGAGACTTTGGATGTTAACCATTCGGAAGGTACACGTGAAGTCATAGATAACTTGATGAGTGAGCACACACCTACCATGAGCCCTTGAAAACAAAGAAGGTTAACATTGGAATGGAGACAAAACCTAAGGAAGCTATCATCGGAGACTATTGGTCGAAAAAATAAGTTTCAAAGGTCATTGATCTTGTTGCGTGAGTTCAATTTTTGTTTCCTCATGGGTACCATGAACTCAAAGGTGTTCACCATTCCTTGGGAGAGATGAAGATCAAGTTGAAGGAAGGTGCGTGCACCCGATTTGGAAAGAGGCCTTATCGGATGAATCCAAATTTATGCATACGGGTCAAGGAAGAAATAGACAAGATGATAGCATCTGGTATCATTGAGGTAGTGGAAGAATCAAAATGGATAAGCCCAATGGTTATCGTATCAAGAAGGATGGTAGGATAAGAATCTATGTTGACTACAGGGATCTGAATGTAGTGTGTGTCATCGATCCTTTCCCAACCCCCTTTACTAAAGAAATTTTGGAGGGAGTAGCCGGGGTGAAGTCTACTCTTTCACGGATGGGTTCTCGGGTATCACCAAGTCAGGATTGCAAAGGAAGACCAAAGAAAGACAAAAATTTCCACTTGAATGGGGAAGTTTTCCTACATGGTTATGCCTTTTGGATTGAAGAATGCACTGTTGTGTTCTCACATCGTGGTACAAGCATTTTAGGACTTCATCCATAAGTTTCTCCAAGTTTACCTAGATGACTGGACTATGTATGGATTGGTGAAAGACCATTGTGACAATTTAAGGTTGATGTTTGAGAGATGTCGAAAATTGAGGATATCCCTCAACATTAAGAAATGTGTCTTTGCTACTCCATTTGGAACCCTGTTAGGACACATTATATGCAAAGAAGGCTTTGTTAGTAGATCCCACTAAAGTTGTAGTTATTGTAGGATTAGGGAACCCTACTAATCAAAGCGCAGTGCATGGATTCCTTGGGCATACGGGGTATTATAGAAAATTCATCAAGGGTATGCCAAGATCATGCCCCTTGGAGAATTGTTAAAACACAAGAGTGCCTTTCATTGGGAGAGGCACAGAAGGCATTTGACACTTTGAAGGATAGGCTTGTCACGACACCCATATTACATTTTCCTTCTTGGGATAAGCCTTTCCATGTGCATGTTGATGCCTCAGGGAAAACTATGGGAGTAGTACTAGCACAACCTTTGGTGAGGAATTTTGATCATCCCTTGTGCTTTGCAAGTAGAAAATTGACACCAACAGAATAAAATTACACAACTACTAAGCATGAAGCATTGTCTATGATCTACGCGCTCACACAAGTTTAGGTAGTATCTATTGGAAACACCATTTATATTCTACATGGACCACATGGCATTGAAATACTTAGTCAACAAGCCCATTTTGCAAGGGTGCATATGTCGTTGGGTCCTATTATTTCAAGAATTTGAGTTCACAGTGGTCATAAAACTAGGAAAAAGCAATTCAGGACCTGACCACTTATCAAGGATTAACTTCGGGAGAGGATGCACAAAAGCATTGAGGATACCATGTTAGATGTGCAACTATTTAGGTTGCGTGTGCACCCTCAGACTTGGAAGATATCACGCAGTGTTCTTAAAAATAGGTGTGGCACGGAAGGGATGAAGGCTCTAGAGAGAAAGTAAGTTAGCAATATATACGTTGCACCTTACATGTTGATTAGTGGAGACCTGTATAAGTTAGGTCATGATGAGGTTTTGCATGCCGATGCATATTGGAGCATGAGCACGTGGAAATTATGGAGGAAGCACATGGTGGGATTGCAGGAGGACACTATGCGAAAATGCTACCATGTGGAAGATTTTATTAGTAGGGATTTGGTGGGAAACCATCTACAAGGATTGTATTGAGTTTTGCAAGGCATGTGACCATTTCAGTGCCTTGGAAAACCTAGAAAGAGAGATGAAATGCCTTTGCGACCAATAGCCAGATGTTGAACCATTTGAAAAATGGGCAATTGACTTTGTAGGGCCAATTACGCCAGCCACATGAAGGACTAGTTCATGTGGTATATATCATCACTTGCACTTGATTACTTGACATGGTGGGTAGAGGCAGTGCCTACGAAGGATTACACCAGCAGAAAACTACTAGTATTTTTATGGGAGAACATAATCAACAGGTATGGTTGTCCTTTAAGTTTAACAAGTGATAGAGGTACACACTTTCTCAATGAAATAGTCAAGATTATGTTAGTAGAATTTATGGTGGCCCATCATAAGACTACCCCATATCACCCTCAAGAAAATGGAACTGCTTGAGGCATTTAACAAGATACTAAGTCACACATTAACTAAGATATGTGACATTGGAAGACAAGATTGGGATGACAAAGTATCATCCATTCTATGGGCATACATGACAACCTACAAAAGGTTGAACAAGGCCACACCATTTCAATTGGTGTTTGGCATGAGGATATTTTTTTACCAGTGGAATTCATGTTACCATCATTGCGTATAGCATGCAGGAGGGGGTTAGCTGATGAAAAGCACTTGGAAGAAATAATTGATAAGTTGATGTAGTTAGATGAAAGGTGATCACTTGCTAGATGGAGTCAAAAGATAGAAAAAAAAGAAGACAAAAGGCATGGCATGATCATCATATCAAGAACAAGAAGTTTGAGGTTGGGAAGATGGTATTGTTGTATGATTCCAAGTATCTGCACCATCCTGGGAAGTTGAAAGTCCATTGGTTGGGACCTTACATCATCTCATACATTCTTGATTTAGGTGCTTTCCAATTATAAGCGTTGGATGGGATGAGGTTACTAGGTCACTTCAATGGGAGTAGGTTGAAGCCCTACTATAAATAAGTCTTCTTGGTGTTTGTAATAAGGTAGTATTTCCAGTTAGCTTAGAATTTCCCTTTATGATTTTTCTTTTTCTTGTGTTTCCCTTTCTTGTTTTTGTTCCTTTCTTTTTTTTTTTTTTTGCCTTGTGCCTTGTAAACCACATTATTTTTTTTTTTCCAAGGTTGTGTATGCATAGAGGACCACACATCTATTTTAGTGTGGGGTGGAGTGAAAAGTATAGGCCTATAATACAAGTTTGAGCTGGTAGTAGAAGTTGTGGTGAATGGCCCGGTTGAAGGATAAAAAGTGTGTAAGGTTAAGAGAAGCATAGAAGAGAAGTGGATGAGAATGGTTGGTGTCAAAAAGGCTTTGCAAAAACCACGTACATAAAAGGATGAAGAGCGCAGGAACAACATGAGGTAGGTGAGGGAAAAAATCGGGTAAAGGATAGAAGAAGTGCCTTTGGTGCTATGTGGACACGCATAAGAGTCTTCGATCGGGTTGGATTTTTGTGTGCCAGAAGGTTGTAAAGGGTTTTTCACATAGGATGTGGCATGGGTAAAGGCACTTAAAGTCGGCTTAGTGGAAAAATCTACATTTAATGTTAAAGTACATTTGGTAGGTGGTATAGCATTTAATGTTGGAAAGAAGCAAAAACTATAAATACAAGGTCGGGAAAGTCATTTGTTACCTTGTGATTACAAGTGAAAGAAGCTCTTGCAAACTAGAGCATCTAGAGAGAAATTTGTGTGAAGAAAGGAGAATCCAGAAATTTGAGTGTGCATCTAGAGTAGATCTGTGAACCAGAAGGAAGGAGTACACGGGCGTGAGGAAGGTTGTGTGAAGAGATGTCATCTTGTGGAAGGATTTCTAGTTAGGGTTTGGTAAGCTAGGCATGGAGAAAAGAAGGATTCATTTCAGGAGTTGAAGCTTTGGAGTGAGCTTTGGGATTGAGCAGAGTAGCAGAGAAGAGCAAGAGGAAGGATTATTTAAGTTCAGTCCCGACTAGAAAAAAATGGCACCCAGAAACCAACCATTTCACCAAAGAAAACAAAGGGCAAGGGCAAGGGAAAGAAAATCACTACCATCATCATGAGCACCAATGAAGAATGGTATACAGAAATGTAGTACCCAGATGGGGTATTGCTAGGAAAAGAGTGGGAGTCACACTTACGAAAGATGGCCATAAGTGATTATAACCATCACATGAGCACAACAGAGAAGGAAATGGCATTAGAGTTGGTCTGACCAACTAACAATAGGATGCACCAATGGAATGCCCATTTACAATGAGAGTGAAGGTCAAATTAGAGAAGGTTGGATTATTGCAACTATATGAGTTGCCATACTTTGGCAAGCTTGAGTGCCTTTACCAATGGTTGATGTCACGCATGCATGAGGATCATTTTTATTTCATGGGGCAAAGATGCACATCACACCACAACTGATATCCAAGTTCACAGGCCTCATTTGTGAAGGAGATAACATAGATGATGATCTGAGTGACAAGGAGGCTATCAAGGAGACTGTAGCCATGTATGACTACAAGAAAGGGGTCACATACTTTGACATCACCAAGATTCTAGACCCAAGTTATGAGGATGGCCATGCACTTGGTCACCAAGCTCAATGATCGGAATGATGGACACAAGTAAACAAGGCATGGCTAAATGTATGTCGAAAGATATCTGAAGGAACCATCTACAACTTGTCTTGCTTTCATCGCGATGATATTATAAGTAGCACGGGTAGGAGAGAGAAGATACTCTTGGTAACATCCTCCTCACCATTGTATTTTCAGAGATTGGAGTGCCCGATGGGCTAGAAAAATTTGTTTGGGAATATCCAGAAGAGGATCCCTCACCCAAAAAAATTTGAAAATATACTTGTGAAACCATGACGACCACTCACAAGGCGCACCTAGAGAAGTGGTATAAGTGAATGTGTGACACATTCGGGGCTGAGTGGAGGATCCCAGAGTAGTTTCCATGCTTCTCATGAATGGAGAGGTAAAATTTGTAGTGTACCAACACTTTTACATTGGTAGATTTATATTGATAGATGGGAATATGAGTCCATGGTGCAAGCTACCCTTCTCCTTCACCGTAATACTTCCAAGCCAGAGTTAATCGGTTCAAGGAGGCCAAGAGACTAAGGTTTGACCTTAGTGAGGTAGATATAGACCACCACGAGTGAGCTGCGCTTGAAAGCTCACCTACCCAAAGAAGCACGTGTATACGTGGAAAGATATGTCTCCCATGAGATATAGATGATGAAGCCTTTAACGTTTTGATTGCAGGAAGGACCACAACAAGGGTGTATCTACGCATAAGGCCAAAATTTGAAAAAGGTGCTTACTTGGAGAATGATGTCTCCATCCTTGAAGACCCTACGAAGGAAGAAGGCCATGCCTAGAAGAGAGAAAGAGAAGAGGTGCAGAAGGCACCAAGTGTTCAAACCACACAAATGGTGAGCATGCGTTGGAAGCAAGCGCTAAGCCTAGTACTTACTTACGCGTGGAAAAGAAGTCTCTAGTCAAGGTGAAGACCCCAAAAGAGGTGCAAGGAGAGCATGAAGAGCCCCTCACCCATGAGGAATCACCAAGGAAGACATCACTATCAAAGAAAAAAAAAAAGAATCTCTTGTATCTTGGAATCCCTAGTAAGGAAGAAAAGAAAGGTGATGATGAGGTAGATTCGAAAAGATAGAAAGTCTAGATGCCTACATCGGTGACAGGGATGATGATGATGAGCCAATAGGAGGTGAAGACCATCCAGTCTATGAGATACATGATTATGAGGAAGAAGGGGATGAGGAGTATAATGAAGGGATGAGGAGAAGGAGGACAAAGAAGAAACTGAGGCCCAAGGAAAGGGGGTAGGTGGGGAAGAAAATACAAAAGGATCAAAGGACCCCAAGCCTCATGAAAGGAACAGATAGATGAGGCCATAGAGAGAGAGAAGTGGTGAAAATCATCAAGAACTTGGTGGAACAAGAGGTTGAACATGCACATGATGTGGTGCTGAAGGAAGTTGAGGAGGAAAGCATAGGAAAATAATATGACAGCATGGGAGGAGATCCCAGTTTGGTTGTAAGCTTTCCAAGGGCCACACACACATAGGAGGAAGAGCACAAAAGTAATGCAAGGTCAAAGAATGGGCTACATCGATGATCTAAACAAGGTGTTGCACATGCTTTCCAGAGCACCATGCCATGGAACAACTCTTAGCCATGGCTTCATTTGATGAGGAAGGTGCATACCCTCGGACAAGGAAAATGTTATCATGGGCATTTGAGTCCCACATTGATGAGCCCAATTTGAAGTAAGCCAAGGAGCATTGTTGAAGGTGCCAAAAAAAAGGGAGTAAACCCCTTGGTAAATGCCTAAACAATTATTAGATGAGAAAATCTGCAATGCACTCAATAAAGTCTCAGTTGAGGTTGAAGCCGGCTCTTGGAAGAAATGACAGGGTGAAGTTCCTAGAGGCAGAGTTGAGAAAAAGGAGGAAGAGCTCCTTGAGAAAATCAAGGACCTGAAGCAGGAGGAACTAATCAACACTCAGTTAAGGTGTGAGTTAAAGGATGAGAAGGAAAGAGTGTGTGAGGCATACAAGAAGATAGAGATGATCACGGATGTCATTTTCTTAAAGCATCCAGACTTAACACCACCTTGCAAAAAATATGGATCATCCTTACAATTCCTAGAGGACTTGACCCACATACTCACTATGGAGAGGTGGCCACTTTCCTTAGAATCCATAGAGAGGTTGGCACACCAAGAAAAATAAAATAAGATGAAGGTTGTGGAAATTGTTGCTCTCAGTACAACAAGATCCTCACCGATGTAAAATCCCATGCAAAGTTGTTGAGGCTACCTATGATAATTGTGGATAGGGATAGAGTGGAAAATCTTGGTTGCCACCATGAAAGTGGAACTCAAGGAGTTCTAGAAAATAACAAGGGGAACAATGGTGAGTGAAGACAAAATCCTAGCTAAAGTAGAAAAGAAATCAGAGGCCATTGAGACCTTGCGGGGCTCTCATCAAAGAACTGGGAATTGTACCCCCAAATCACTCAGAGGATGGACATGCTCGAGGATTTGGGAAAAAAGAGCTGAGGAGATCATAGAGAAATGAGAGTGCTAAGGGAGAGGAGCTGAGTTTTGAAGAAGTGAGTGCCCTGGTGGGTGACCTCTATCAGCAAGCTCAAAACGAGGTCGACACTTGGGAAAGTTAGAAGCAAAATTAGGGAAGGATTTCCCTCTCCTCCTCCAGAAATAAAAAATGTTCCCCATTCTTTCATTCTTTTCCCCATTTCTTCATTCCTTTATTCTTCCATTCCAACCATTTGTAAGGATCCACCATTCTTTATTTCTTTATTGAAGAGTGTTTCGAGGATGGAGAATAGGCATAGTGTGGGGTGATGTTGGGCCCCAAAATATCAGCTAAGTACAAGAAGGCACGTGGGCACGCGAGACCCTAGTTGAAAAAGGGCACGCGGGTTGAAGGCACACAGGGAAGGGTCCTAGCAGGGTTTTAAAACATACGATGCATGTGCATGCAAGGAAAAATAGGTTTTGTACTTAGCCACATTCGACATCCCAGGAAGCACACATGAAAAAAGCATGACCCTTGTGGATAAGGTGCCACTGAGACTATGGGATCAAAAAGGGAATATTCTAGGCATGTGATGGAAGGTTCCAGAAGACATCATTACAAGGAGTGGAGAACTCGGATCTGAGAAGGCATGCTCCCATGGAGGACCACCTTGACACTTGGTGACCGATCTGTAACTTTTGAAAGGCATGGCGGTGGGTGTTGAGGTTATAAATACAAGTGCACCCGATAAAGAAAAAAGAAGAAGATATATAGTGTGTAGAGTGTGTGGAGAGTGTGGAGGAGATAAAAGAGAGGTGAAGCCCTGTAAAAAACTGAATGGAGGATGTTATGGGTTAGGGATTAGGAGAGATCTATAAGTAATGGCACATTTAGAGGGATGGGTTTGCATTCTTTTTTTTTTTGCAATATGGTGAGCATAATGTAGTTTTGATGCATGACTTGACTCTGCATTGTTATATAAGGGTATGTCATGACCTCAAGGGATTGTAATGTGGTTATTGAATCTGTTAATATGAATACAATGCTCTGTTATAAATCATCTATGTGTTTGGGAGTATACTACTTATGCATTTCCTTTTTGTATGAACCATTTCCATATGTTGCTTGTTATTTCTCTTTTTGGATGCAATGAGATAACAACTCGTTCTAGGCTCTTAGAATGTTGCATGGTTATTTTCTGCTCATTTCCATTTGATCCTGTTATAAGATGATGCATTCTCATAAGACTCACATAGACATGAGAAAATTCATTTGTAGAAGAAAATTTATTTTCAAAAGTATCATTCTCTTATTAACAATCCCATGGTCAAACATGTTGTAGAAATTATAATCAAACCATCTACCAATGTTAAAAAGGCCAAATTTGTTAAATTTATTAAAAATAGTCAAACCCCATCATGAATACAATACATGTTATTCCTCCTATTGTTAAATCTACACTTGCTTTGTGAGTCTAGGAGATAATGAAACACACAAAAAATTATATTGGTATGGGTTTTATAGGTTTTGTGAATTTTCATATAAAGCACAATATTTTAAACTAGTCAAATATATGTCCGGAGATATTATTGTCAAAATTCAAGTTTAGTCTTCACCTATCGACTAGTCTAGTGAAATTTCCAAGTTGTCAAGTCACCAAAGTCAACTTACATTAAAATCCCTCAAGTCCAAAAATGTTGTCATTGTGGATGTCGTGGTCATACCTCTAATGATTGTTTTGACCTACATCTTTGTCTATCATGTGGTTAACATACACATTTTGTTAAACAATGTTATCTCAAAGGTCCACCTACCAAATCTATGAGGCATGTGCATTTTGGATGGATAAATCACTCGAGATGGAAATTAGAGGCTTCTTTATTGTCAAAGTCTTATAGACGAGTACACTCCACTATATCAAATGATGAGCTCAACTCGCAGAGATATTGTTGAGCTTGCAATGTGATTCCAAATTCCATCAAGAAAAAACTTGTTGAGATATTTATAATCCCACAGAGGATAATTATGCACTCAATACCATTGATATTGACCAGAGCATGGACATATTTTTCTTATGATTTCCCATTTTGATTGGGATATTGATGATGATCACACTGAGACCACAGGATATGCAATTCAATACAAATTACATGTTGATTATAATTTTGCAATTGAGTTTTAAGTTGAAAACCCCAAAGGGTAGCTTACAAACTCTTCCCATTAATTCGAAAACATGAAAACATGAATTAATGGAGACTCGTGATGTAAACCCAAGAGGACATCATTGAGTTGTGCATTTTCATTACATGATGATATGTGTTATTGCCATTTTTCTCGAGGCCTATGTTGCATCTCTTCAATATCATCTTATAGGTGGAGAATCATGAGTCAAATTTTGAGATATTCGAGAGGATACTTCATATATTAACACACATTGCAGATTATAACATATCATGCACCATAACTTATGCACAATATGTGTTCTTCAAGATTATACTCCATACATTGTAGATTATTATTGTTATTGTAGCATATTGTAAATCATAACATATTGTCACATATCATGCACCAAACTAAGTGATTATCAAACCAACATATGATACATTAGAGATTACACTTCATTCAAATGACTATACATGGAGCTAGTTCATCTAATTTTGATGCAATTTTTTGCTACAGTGTAGTTGTTTATGGCCGACATGAGTCTTCATTTTGATATATTTTTGGAAAATAATTATTTTACATTTTCATCTTGAAAAAAGTAAGGTCATTTAGTGCAAGCTTCAACACACTTTTGGGTTACTCATGGGCTCAATTGGCTTGGGTTATCCACTTTTCAAGCCACATAATGTAACTACAACACACTTAGACTACTCATGGGCACAATCACCCCAAGTTTTCCATTTTCCACTTTATTTAGCATGTAGTTTATTTTTTTGGATCATCTCGCATCATGAAAATTAAATAAGACAAACAACACATTAGACTTAGTCTTACAAGAGGGTGTTAGAAATAATATCCTAATACTAAGTCTAATATTCACCACTTTAATATTAGTGGTTGTAATTTATTGTAAATAATGCACACACAAGGGAAGTTGAACAGCCATCTAGAAGATGAACCAAAGAGTCTCCCTTTGTGGCTATTTATACTTGTATGCATATGTGCATCATGAAGAGCTTTATTGAATACATGAGAGCTTCTTTGAATATTTTCTTCTTGTCTAATTTCCCATCCATTTCATTTTGTCAATCTTTCTCTTGCAATTGTATTCCTAGCCTAATAAAACCTCACTTTATTTTATTTTCATTTTCTTTTCTTTTTCTTTCCCATATGACCTCCTTGTTTTCCATTATTTTCCCTTCATTCTTTATGTATGTATTCGGAAGAAAAATATATTATGGAGGGGAAAAAATCGAAGGGGTTGGAGACTCAGCGTAGGGCCTTTGATTCCCATCCTCCCTAAATTTGACAATTGTGATTATAAGCTACAACACACAATGGCCTTTTAGGATCTTTGAATCGGTTGGTTTCTAGTCAATTTTAGTGGAAAGATTAATTTGATTCATATAGAGTGGTATTTTTATCGACATGTATTAAATTAGGGTTTGTGACATACATTATTCTTGATATGCTAGGGGACCGAGACGATGGAAAATGGACCCCAACTTAGCTTCAACTACACAACATAACAACCTCCATTGAAGGAATCTCCAATTCTCATAGCTTACCATCCCTCTTATGGAATACAAAAAGAATTCAATATCAAATAGATATATGCACATCAGTAAGTGAGAAATTTTACCTTTGTTGAAGTTGTTTTAGATGAAAAAATGAGTTGTAGGTGAGAATCATGGCATAATTGCAAAAGTAAATATTGGTGGTTTGTGAAGATGTTGTATCATATATTGGAATCAAGAAAACCAATGCTTATCAAAGAGTAGTTTGATCTAAAATTAGTTGTGTTGCCTACATTCAATCATAATATTCTTGACCAAAAGATGCACCGATATTTCTTTTGGGAAAAAACTATTGAAATTCTCAATAGGTATTTTGAGAATTACTTACTTGTCCTTATAAATTAGTGACCGCAAGTAGAAATTTCCAACTTTGTACATGTCAAGTTCTAATTTTTTTCCTTCTAAAATTTTAAAAAATCTTCTTGAGAATAAAGTGTAAACATGTTTACATTTAGGGGTTAAATTTGACGGCCACTTATGTCTCATCAAACAATTTTTAGGTAACGGTTATTTTCAAATATTATCCTTAAAAATGTAAAACAATGTTATTTTTATATTGTTAACAATATATATATATATATATATATATATATATATATATATATATATATATATATATATATATATATATATATAAACTATATTTGTATACTTTACATATAAATCTATATAAAAAATGATAGCCGAGACTTAAAATATGTTAGTCACGTGTGCCAATTATTTCAAATATTTTACGAGCTTAAAATCATGAAAAAATTTAAACGATTGTCAAATTTAACCCTTGGTCATGTTACACACTATACAATGGAATTCTAGATAAATTTGATCGATAGTTTTTATAAAAATATAAAGTATACAATAAAATATGTTTGAGCATTAGTAGTTAGAATAAAAAGAAAGCAATTGGATTGTTGACTTCATATTATTACATATTTTGACTCAAAAGGAATTGAATATAACTTGCCTTTAATAAGAATACCAATACATATGATGTGAAATATATTGAAAAATTATAATTAAAAATAAGTATGTTGAAATATGTGAAATAACTTGCCTTTGTATTGAGACAAATCGCCATATCCCTAAGATACATCATATTTTTCATATTTGTAGTGTGGAACCCGAGATTGAGGACCATTTTGTTTTATGATGTTCCCCTTATTATGAGATAATATGACATTTTTTTCACCTCTTCAAAGAGACATTTATGTCTTATGAAGATCAAACATATTTAGTCCTCTTCCTCTAAGAAGTATTCGACCTTCGCCAACATCTCAAAGGGAACTTGCTAAGGTAATTACATTCCAATTTTAATTACCTTTATTTTTACGCCGAAGGCGTCCCCTATGGGAAAGGCTCTTGACGTTTCTACGACTGTGGTAAATTTGACAGTTTGATGGTCGTCTGAACATTTGTCCTTTTTCTCGCCTATTTTATCTTTTCTCTACTATTTTTAATAATTTACTTTTTAAGTTTGTGGGTTTTCTCGTGTGCTACTTAGACATACAATACTAAATAGTTATGAAATTCAACTTTGATAGATATAATCTAACGCACCGCCAATAGAACAAAATAGAACTTAGAGAAGTTGTCCAGAGCCCATGAACCAATACAAGTATTTCATATTTTTACAATGTGTGCTTTAATTCTCACAGCTTTTCATCAAATTTCAATGATTTCTCTACTTGGTCTCTACTTGTATAAAATTGTTTGTTTTCAAGACAATCGAGATCTATCTAAATAGATAACAAAAATAACTTTTTCAATTATCTAAACCTTTGCATATTATAAGTAGGATAGGTTTTAACTCACGACTTGTCATAGATGTATCTTCAAGACCCCTTTTGGGTATTACGAGGATTCAATCAAGACACATGACTAGATGTCAAAACTGTGGAATCCATAGATTCACTTATTGTTACTTCTTTGTTGTCTATAGTTTTTTCTTGTGTCTTAGTAGTGATAAAAGTGTTTTGGTTGTCATCAATAGGTTTCAAATTGGTAATTTCACCCTTGCGAGGCCTTTTTAGTGGAACCTTCACCAAGTATGGAAATGTTTGATTGAACTCCCACCATCTTCGAGCTCTCTAAAACATTTTCCCATGTGTTCACCAAGAGTGAATTGTCATGATGATTTTTGACAGTACCTCATGAATATTTTTAGTCATCAGAGAGGACTTCTGCTCAAAGCCACCGATTGGCATTATCACAAAATTTGAATATGCATCTTGAACATTATTGAACTTTTCTTAAGCTCAACAATGAATTCATTCACAAGATCATAGTACTGCAATGATATTTCCATGTCTTGCATCTTGGCAACCAAAACATTCATCTTGGACATTGTTGGAAACACAATTGCCCAAAACCATCTTTTCAGTATTTGTGTCAAGAGCATAATTTTCACTGGCATGTAAAGTGGTACCCATAGGTTTATCTTCAACATCTGCCTTGTATTGATCAGTAACCATAGCGTCATTAACTTTAGGGCCTTGAGTGTTCCCGAGTCATCATTACAATTATTATTAATTAATAGTTTATAATTGTTGCAAATATTGAGAGAGTATTGTGAACAAACTTTTGATCTATTATTTTGCACACAAAGATGAATTCGATGACTGCTATATTGCTTAAGGGTGTAAAAATCCAATTCCATATCCCTGATGCAGACTAAAACTCTAAATGCATTTCAATAGAATTGCCAGATAAGTGGATTTTTTTCCCAATATCTTAAGATTTGAGGGGAAGAGCAAAGTGTCTTAAGTGATGTGAGAACCCAATTATATCATCCTCTCATTTACATTTTTGATTTCTCATTTCAAGCTTTTTACATCTTGTGGACTCCCTCGCTTGCAAATCTACGCATTTCACCTACTTTTTCATTCGAGAGATACTCAAATATGGTGCACGTACCAACACTTGGAGCAAGAAGAAAGGAGGAAGCAAGACTACTATCACTCAACCCATCGTAAATACTACCCTCTGCTTTGATAGCACCTCCACTACTACTATACTCAACACTTCTTGTATCCAAAGCGACATTGTCGTTCAAGGGGTATCAAATGTAATCATGTTTATTGAAACTAAAATTGCCCACTAAAGGCTACCATTCATGATATAAATACTGCAAATGTATACATGTCTCATTATGTGCACGTAGATCTTCATGTATTTGATGTTGTGAAATATGATTTGCAACTTTAAATGTACGAATCTATAACAAAATTAAATGTACACATACAACATTTCAATGTAATGTTTCATCTATATTCCTACACTACCACTATCAATCACACACATTATCAACTGTACAATAAATGTTTTTTCAACAAAACACCAACCAAACAACCGATGCACAACTAACATAATAAACCCGAATTAAATACATACAACATCAACTATAAAATAAATTAACTAAAAAAACATTATCAAATGTATTCATGTACGAATTTTTAACAAGTTTGAAATATAGAAACAACCTTAAAATTAAGTAATAACTATATCAATCAATCACACCCCTTATCAACATCAACTACAAAAATAGTAACTATAACTCTAAATCAAATAACATATATCGTTCGACGTTCACATTGCATAGAAAACATACGATTACTACTTTAATTTTAATTTTTCCTTATATTATTTTAGATGTACCACACCATTCTTTTCATTCTTTTTCTTTTTAATAATGTGACTTTTACAATCCTTTAAACATTAATATATAAATTAAATTGAAAACACACTCCACACGAGATTAATTTTATTGTAAGATTGTTTCCCACCTTTAAATGGGGAAAAAGAAAAACAAGTAAACAAACAAAATAATAGGGAAGTACATGGCCCATTTCACTAGGGTGTAAGGGTTGCTTGCTTCTTGTGCTTCTCGACTTGTTCCACACGTTTGAGGTTAGTGGTGTTTGGGTTTTCCTTTGGGAAGGGACAAATAATCTCACCTCATTTTCGATTTCTAAGGGAAAAAAACAAATTAGTACTAAAATCCATTTCTCTTTTTGGGGAAAAGATGAAGAAGATCCGCTACTTCACTTGGGCCCGGCAATTCATTATTAAATTAAAACGAAAAGATTGGAATTTACACTCTTAATTTTTGTAATATTAAGTTCGCGAAAGTTAGAAATGTATTTTATTTATTTATTTATTTTTGTGTGTTTTTGATTTTTTATTCAAAATGTTTTTCTAGAGAGTTTATTTTAATGACATTTTAAAGTTATAAAACTTTCCAAGAATGATATGACAAGTACCAATGACAAGACTTAATATGTAATTAGTGTGGTAAAACTCATTACTTATACTTGCAACACAATACATGAGTTTTAAGATTCAAATTGATGTATTTCAAATCTCACTTTATGTAAGGCATCTTGATACTTAATGTATTCCGCATTAAAGAAACATTGTGCTAAAGTAATTTCAATCTAGGAACACATACTAGATACCCATTCTTATATATACACGGTGTTCAAACTATTTCAATCCGTATACGCGACATGATAATACAGTCTAATATTTAACTATAATTAGTGGGGTAAAGCCTAGTTACTTACAATTGGAAGATAACACATGAGTTTCAAGATTCAAATTGATGTCTTCAAAATCTCATTTTGTATTAAGGCTCCTTGCTACATGATGAATCCCGTGTCAATAAAGTATTATGCTGAAGTAGTTTATTTAACCTATGAACACATGCTACTCGATGTATTCCACATTAATGAATTATTATGCTAAAGTAGTTTCAATCTATGAACACCATCCTTATATGTACACATAATTCAAACTATTTCAATCCGTATGTGTGACATGATAATACAGCCTAATAATTAAGTGTGGGCTTGTGATCCCTTGTACACGTAAACCCAATATTTAAAATAAAATAAAATGAAGTTATTATTTTCTTATATATTTATTGTTGGGTAATTTGAAACAAACTGCGGCGGCGCGGCCCATACCTATATATGGATTGAAGTAAACCCAAGGTTAAAGTTAAACTAAAGTCGACTGAAGTGCAACTGTGCATGCAAAGTGGCAGTGGGATTAGCATGTTTAGGCAAAACAAGCCACAACAAACACGTGAAGATCTTAATCCCATTCCTCCCAAAAACATAATTTATTTTCTTTGTTGGCGAATCCGCGCAATCCCGTTCACATTTGCTTGCTTGCGTCCTGACATTTAATGCCAGTAAGCGGATATATATGATTTGATGGGATACTCAATTGTCTTCGACTGAAACCAGAGCTCCAAGTTTTTTTGTTTTTTTGTCTGGGGCGCCAAAATGGATGAAGATGATCATCGCAGAGCTGAAGAAGAAATGAATGCGCTGAGTCTCCGTCATCTGCAGCATCTTCAGGACAGCCAAAAGTTCGTGAACAAAATGACATCAATGCTGTACAAGGCGCTGGCCATCGGCATTGTGTTGGGATTGTTGTCTGTATTGCCCCGCAGTTGCCGTCATTTGTCGGACATATCCGTCACGCCGTCTTCGCCAGAACATGGGACGTCGTTAATGTACTGTTGGTGGCATTTGCTATTTCATACGGCGTGCTGGGCAGAGGCGGCCGTCAAGAAATTGATGGGCAGATCGATGGTAACGCAACCACCGATTTGTTCGACTACGAGTCCGTCAACAGACAGACGCAACATCGGCACTCCAATGTGGTGGAAAATTCTGAAAGCGAGGTGGTGGAGAGTTCGAATCTGTATGATCATGAATTTGCATATGAATTTCCAATTGCTGTTGCGGCGCGTCCGATGCGACGTATGAGAAATAGCGTTTCATATCAGGATTTGAGCGAGGCTGACCGCCCTTCGGATTCGAACCCGCGACGGGCGATGGACGACACCGATTGGGTTCGGAGAAGCCGCCGTGGATCTGAAGATTCTAAAGCAAATGGGTTCCAAGATTCTGGTCCTATATCAATGGGGTTTGGAGATTCTGCTCAAAAAACAAATGGCTGTCAAGATTCTGCTCAAAAAACAAATGGCTGTGAAGATTCTGCCGCTGGGTTGGAAGATATTGCGGCGAAATCAAGTGGATACGAGGCTGCTAAGCATTCGGAAGATCTTCAGAGCGCTGAAAAACCAGAGGTAAAGCCCCAAGATTTTGATTTTTCAGCTCAAATTAAAAACAATGTACTCACAGAAGAAGATTGGACACACCCCCTTCCGCCACCACCTCCTCCCTCCATTTCTTCGCTCCAAAGGAATTCGAACCCGGCACCTCCTCCACCCCAAAGCGATTCAAACCCGGTACCTTCTCCACCTCAAAGCGATTCAAACCCGGACGTGAATCCTGCACCTTATCAATCTGAGAAACGGAAGAGAAGGGCACCGTTGCCGCCTCCTCCCCCACCGCCTCGCCCTCCTCCTGAATTGGAAACGCATTTTTCCAAAACGAGTATTAGGGATGCCCCCGACGCTAATCCGCACCACAGGTCTGAAAAACCAGAAAAGCCCAAAAAATCTAATAAGATTAAATCAGATAAAAGGGCTCCAAATAACCCTATTCCTATGCCCCCGCTCCTCCTCCTCCTCCCCCCCCCACTCCCATTGAAATCCCGAAGCATGAATCTAGGCACATACATAGCAGAAGCAAGGATGATTCCAAGCAAAGAAGTAATGCTCCTCCTCCTCCTCCTCCTCCTCCCCTCCCACTCCTATTGAAATCCGGAAGCATGAATCTAGGCACAGACATAGCAGAAGCAAGGATGATTCCAAGCAAAGAAGTAATGAACACAAGCACAACAGAAGTGCCAAGGAATTTGCCAATGCATTTGGCCTGCTTCCGCAGTCTGAGAGAAAGCAGAAGAACACCTCAATACCATCCCCACCATCCCCTCCCCACTTCCTTCAACGCTCCAGCATTGGTTTTCATCATATAGGAGAGAATCCAAGCATAAGAGCAAGGATTCAGAGCCTTCTCCTCGACATCGCTCTGAAAAATCAAGAAGGAAGGTGCATTCCTCCTTCTCTCCTCCTACACAACCACCACCACCACCACCTCTCCCCTCTGCCCCCATTTATACTATTGATCCGATTTACCCCAAGAAGAGAGTATCTAAAAATAATGATTCACCAAAGCCTCCCATTTATTCCACTGATTCAAACTACCAAAGGAATGTTGTGACATCTGAAAAAATTAATAAACTGAAGCACCCCATTCATACCCCTGATTCACAGTACCAAAGAGATGAAACCTCTGAGAAAAATGATACACCCAGAAAATCCTCTGGAAAGAGGGATTCATCAGAATACATGAAGGAGAATGTGAATGTAGATGGCAAAGCAGGGGAAAAGTTGCCTGAAAGGAAATCTTCAATTCCTCTTCCTCCTCCCCCACCACCGCCATTCCCTATGGTTGAGAACCACTGGCCTTTTTACGATGCCCCAATACCCCAGAAAAGAAAAGGCTCTTCTCCTACAGATTCGGGTGAGTTTGAACATGTGCCTGAGCCTGAACCTGAGCCTGAACCTGAACCTGAACGTTGCTGGACATCCGTTTTTAGAAAGCAGTTTGCACTGGATAATGCTGATTCGCAGTTCTGTCCCAGTCCCACCCCTGACAAGGTGAATCGGAAAGCAGATGCATTTATTGCTAGAATGCACCAACAATTGAGGCGTCACTGAGAGTGCATGAAGCAATGTTAGTACACTGTCTACAGGTTGGTGAGTTGGCAACAACTGCATCAGTATGGTTATTTTCCTTTTTGTTGCCAAATTTCATCTGTTTCATGGTGCCATGCATGCCATGCTCTACCGCCGATGTTTTTATGATGGAATTTCTACAATTCAATGATAGTTTACATTCCAATCCCCAAACAAAGAGGCAGATATATGTTGAAAAAGGAGTGATATGACTGTCTCAGGTGGCCTGAACCTTGTTCAAGTTGGTCTAAATTTTGTGGATACAGGATAAGTAATAAAGATGTGTACAAGAGTTGTCAAATATTTAACAGAATTATCGGCACCGAGTGTAAATTTGATTTGAATTTGGAGAGACTCGGAATTGTCTCCATGCCTTCATGAAAAATATTTTTTAGGGTCCATTTACAATATCATTTGGTGTGAGCAATAATTTGATTTTTGGTTGTTGTATACAACATATGCTTCTCAAATTTCTCCCGAGTTATTTGGAACAATTTCATTTTCTGCCCTACAAGATAAATATAACAACATTTAGCTGCATCAAATGGATCAAATGATGCGTAAGTTGAATGCTCATCTGCATTCAAAGTAATGTTCAGGAGGGATTGTTTTCACCCTGTTTGATTAAAAGGAGTTCATTGTACCTGGATTTTTATGGGCTCAATGCCTCAAGTTGTGAAAGAAATAATCTGATTTTTTTGCAGTTCAAATTGTGACACAATGAGTGAAATTTGCAATCAATAATACCCATAAATTAAAAATTTACGTGTGACAGACTGATTGAAGGCAACTGAAAGATACAATTGCAAAGATGTCACAAGGCCAATATTTGCACTACAAGGCCAATATTTGCACTAACTGCTAAAATTTTCATTTTCTACTTCAGTTATAGCACTATGTAACTGGCAACATTGCTCTTGATCTTATCTCTTGGAAGAGTGTTTCTGTCTTTAAATAATGATTAACTGATTTTGATATCGTACTTGGAGATTGGAAGGCAAGCATATTTGCTAGCCAGCCCATCTGTTGATATGTACTTCAAGTTCTTATAAAATTTGAGTGGAGGCTTTCATGATTTTTTCTGTCTCTGCATAAAGGAAATCCTTAGCTGGTCTATCCATGAATCCTGATCATCAATATAATATTCTGACTTTTACACAGAAAAGATATGCATTCCAGTAAAAAATGATTCTTGAACATGTATGAGTTTTAGTTTGTATATGATGATAAATGTTGATCCTGATTCTGAGTTGTTTAGTCTATATAAATTCTCTCTGACTGAAGAGAATATCTACATGTGTGTTTTTTTGAATTCTCGAGTATATTTGTTGGGACTTCAAAAGAAAATAATGCTAAAATATGTGAGTCAGGTATGCAGCTCACAAATCTCTGCCATCAAGGAGAGGACTGGTTACAAACGGCGTGTGACAACTCTGAAATCTAGAGGCGAAAGCCATGGAGATGCTTTTACTTCGTAGGTTACTGGGAAGGGATTCTTTGATGGGCATGTTGCAGGTTGATGGCATGTGATTATGTATACATTCTAAAAAACGAGTTTCCATTTTTTTATCTGAAATACTATTCTTCACTTTTGTGTCTTGAAGATTAACAAGTTAAGATGAGATAGATTTAATTAGTTGATCAGAAAATTAGTCTACTCTTGAAATGTAGCTTTTCGGGCATGTTATATATATATTTCACCAGTGAAATCTTTCAATTATATGGTAAACCTGATTGATTTTTTTCCCAAATAACACATTTTTAGTCAGAAATGTCAGTCTTCTTTTGCCTGTCCACTGATGCTGAAATGTTGTTTGTTCTATCCTGGGTGAGCACCGAGCACTGTAGGGGTTAGTTTTCACATATGGCGGTGTCTGATCTTTGGTACTTCTTTGATGGATTGACCACTCATATTTTTCAGAGCATTCTGAGATTGTTTCCTGATATAAAGATCACACTCATATTATGTTTCCATCATGACCCGCTTAGTTACTTAGGGAGCTTCAGAATTTGAAATAATATGGCATATGGTCTCTTAAATATGTTAATCTTCTTTACCACTTCCTAAACATCACATGAGACCAATATCAAAAAAATCAACTGAAGTGTAGTATAATGCTTTGTAAGCAACTGTTGATGACTGTAAGAGTTTAACCTCCTTTTTCTAGGGGTGCTTATTATTACTGAACCCTACAAAGGTGCCCAGAGATGGTCATCATTATAGGCCTATTGTAACAATTTGGACATGGGCACCAACTGCTGTTGGCTCTGTTGTAAGCCTGCTTTAAGGCCAGTTACAAAGGGCCCAGGCTTCATTTATTCTCAAGAAAGGAGGGTTCACTGACCACTTAACAGGATAAAGCATGGCACACTTTTTTGTGGGGTGGGAAGTGGGGGCATCTGTGATTATTCGAGAGATGGTTCCTGTCTTTCAGCTCCGTTAAAACATTTTTGTTTCCAGTGAAACTTCATGTTTGTCTGCAAGTAATTTCCCCTTTATTTTTGTTCCCACTGAAAATTCATGTTTGTTACCATTGAATCATAGCCCGCTCTCATTTACTCCACTAGACCTCCGCTTTGACTGTTTCAAGGTGACAATAATTTAATCATTTGACCTTCATCCAATCATTTGTAATCCATGTAAATCCAATCCTCGACTTGTAGATGGATTCCTTTAGACAAAGATAAACTTGCCTGTAGCTTGATCTTCTCGGAAGTTCTTTGAATGTATATATAATTGGAGTTTGGTTATTTTCCGGCCATTGGACATTTATACCATTTGATTGATAAACGTGTTGAGGAAGAATGAGTAGTCATCCATTAGAATTATTTATCCCGATCAAAGATTTTTGAAGTCTCTGGTATCCTTTACGAGGCTGCTTCTTCTATTAATTGAAATTTACAACCCTCCTGACTCTTTTATTCTTTTTCCGAAAAAATAACTCAACCACGGAGCCCACTCTTACATGAAATCTCAAACATGTTGTTCTATCACAAATTTGTTGGACAAGAAAAGACATGGAAAGTTGATATATCCATTAACGGCGAACATACGAAATGTATATGTGGTGATACAAGTCAGGGCCGAGGCGGGTCTCACACGGGACAGCCGTACTGACACCGTATAACAACTGTCTGATTGATTAAAAATGAAGTTTCCAGTTTGTAGATGTTTAAAATAAGTGTTTATTGTTTGGGCTGGAAATTCTAATAGAGATGAAAACTTTTCTATTTTCAATGTTGACTATTCAAGCTTTCCATTTATTCTTTTTAAAGTGGGATGGAATCATTAGAGGCTATGGCGCTCCGCATTTTTGGTAACACCAAATGTGTTTATGACTATATAAAGTGATTGAGAATAATCAAGGAAATGGGCATCAATTAAAAGTCTACTTGACTTTTGAAAAGATAAAAGAATTGCTATAATGCAATGTGGCTTTGCACATGTTTACCATGTCAATGAAGATGAATTGGAATATAGTTTGCATTTAGCATTGTGATGTAGTAGGTTAATTGACTATATTTGTTTACCATTCTTGCACATTCTTGTAGATATGGAAATTAGTTTTACTCTATAATTTAATAGTTTAAATATAATTATAAAAATAAATATATTTTGTATATGAGAAACATGTGAAAACATATTTATATTTAAAGGTTTCACAATAATTAATGCTTCTATCATTTTATCTTCAAAATTTCTGATGTATGACTTCAATCTAATTACATTAATGTGTCTGGTTTTTTTTTTTCGGTTAAAAACAAAATTGGGCTACAAATTCCACCATACGTTCTAAAATATCATGATTTTTTTAATCGCATAATTACTCTTTAATAGTTGAATGGACGTTTATATTCACAGTTGGCCATTAATTGTTTATCAACAAACATTACAACCTACTACTACTTCCCCCTTCCCCTAGTTGCCATATTAGAGTGTGCCTTGATGTCATTGATGGAATAATCAAAATGCTTTGAGAAATGGGATTTTAGATTATGTAGACACCTAATTTTGGTTTGACACATTTGGCAATGTTAGTTTTTGCATCTTTTTCATACTTAGGTATTGTACGAAAGAAAATCAACATGTGACCTTCTTCGCACCCAACTTCTTGAGGTCATGCCGAGATAGCCGATGTAGAATAGAAATGGATGTGTATGTGTGGTGATGATGGATAAGCTAATGAGGCAACCTTATATCTTCGACACGCAATAACGGGATCTACAAATCTAAGGCAAAGAATGCTCTCCTAACTTGAAGTGGTGTGATGGATCAATCTAATATGGTAGTTGTTTAGAGACTTGACCAATATCGAGCTTTGTCGAGACTCTATTCATTGGTTGTTGAACACACGAAAAGTGACTTGCGGGCGCATCGTATAGATTTCCAAACAAGGTCATGGAAGTAAGAACGAGAGGCGTAATGAAGCCACAGGGACTATGGACGATTTTTTGGTCTAGTCCAAAAGTCTTAGCCTGATCGACTGCTATGTTCAATAATGAAAGTTGTGCAATGATATCATTGGAAGTGGTGATGATCTAAATATTGATGCATGTAAACCAATGTCGATATCTAATTGGTTAGCAAGCCCATTGGGTTGCGAGACATGAGGATCACAACCGAAAACTCGTGGAGGTTGTGGTCTTGTTATGGTCATGCGTGTAATCAAACCTTGTTGCCGGAGCAAGGTCTGATAATCGTAGGCTTGATTAGATGCGATGTTTAACATGTTTAGTTGTTCCATTTTCTTAGAGAACGTATCGTGTGTGCGTAAGATTGTCAAACGTAAACTGTATCAATGTCTCATTATCAACTCCGGCTCGTTGGGTTGTGGGACCAAAGATTCTCAACTGTATGTTTTTTCTTGTTGTAGGCCGTTGATGGTCATGCGGGAATGAATTGAAATGATCTTGATAAAAACAAGCTAACTATCAAAGGAAATCTAATCTATGTTTTTGGTGTTTTTACAAAGATATCGAGCAAAACAATGAAAACAAACTAACCTAACAAAAGTAAATGTTTTTATTTTTTCGCTTTTTAAGCAACGCGTTCTAATTTAATAAACAAACAAAATACAAGAAATCAACCAAATGTAGCTGTAACTTGGGCGAATATGTGAATCTAAATCTAAAACAAATAACCTAATTTAATCAAAACCCTTCAAACCCTACCTCAGAGGTGAAGAACAAATCATAACCCTAAAAGAGCTATTGTTCCCCACAACTTCCTTGGTAATGTCAAAGAGAAAACTTTCTAATGATTTGATCTACTTGTAATTGCCTAATCAATTGAAATGAACAATTTTACTACTTTATTTGATATGCAATTGAAACTAACGATTTGAAATTGATAACTTGACAAATGAAGCAAACAAATAAGTAATTCCAACTTGGATAAGCAAGAGCTTTGGCAAATCTGGTTGTATCTGTATATGTCCCCTCAGTTTGTTCCTTTATTTCTTTGTGTGTTCATATGAGTCCAAGGGATTGGGAATGCAAGAACAACAACAGAAGAAGACACTTGAGCAATGGTAGCTTGAAGGCAATTTGGTTAGTAATGCAAGTAGAAGAGAGATAACACAAGAGATTTGAGCTTGGCTATGCAATTCCTAGCAGGATTGTGGCAATAATACTATTCAAGATACACAAAAATTCCTAGCCCTTTTTCTTGAACACAAGCATGGAATATATAAGAATTGGGGCTGGGATGTGCCTTCGTGCACAAGGCAAGAAGAGACAGCCCAACTAACTAAAGCACATGAAAAAATAGAGGAGGGAAGAGGAACCAAACAATCAAAACTATTTTTAGACCAATCGATTCACAAACACATCCTAAAAGTGATGGAAAAATCGCTCAGACCGCCGCCACAGTGTAGGGCAGCTTGGCACTAAAGGCCAAAACATGCACAGAATGAAGTGGGAAGCTAGAAAAAGTGTGGAAAAGCTAAGTAAGGATGTCTAGGCTACAAATATACACTGCAGATGGGTTTAGGAGCTTGAACATCAGGGATAATTTTAGTGGTGAATATTCGTAATATGGCGAAAATTTCATTTTAGGAAAATTTGAAAAGGCGATTTTTTCGAGCGGGTCGGTGTCTTGTTCGCCTAAAATTTATAGTATATATTTTTTTGGGGGTTGGCTTTGCCTACATTTGAAAACATCTCCTATAAAAACGTAGGTGATTCGTCGGGTAGTATACTACGGTACTACCACAAGTAGCTTACCAAATTACCAATACTGTGAACTCGCATACTCTTAAGCACCAAAGATTGTTGTTAGCTTGTTAGTAGTTTAGAGTCGGGCGACAGATGATATTTGTCGATGCACAACAGGGATATAATTGACGCGTGACAAGGAGGTATCAGACGCGCGCGACAAGGGGGTTAGTTGTTGATGCACGATAGGGATATAGTTAATGCGTGACAAAGAGGTATTGCAGACGCGTGACAAGGAGGTATTGCAGACGCGCGATAAGGGGGTTAGCTGTTAATGCACGACATGGATAGAGTTGACGCACAATAGAGACAATTGACACATGATAGAGATAGTTGACACGTTGTTGATGCACGACAAAGACAGTTGACACGTTGTTGACACGTGACAGTGATAGTTGGTGCGTGACAGGGATTGCGATAGTTGACACGTGACAGGAATTTTGACTCTGACACGCTACTTGGTTCTTTTATTGACGCAGGACTCTGTTTAGAATAATGGAAGGTGCTAGTCCTCAGAATGCGAAGACCCTAAAAGTAACTAAGAAATCTCAGAAGTCCCTGTTCAAGTATTTTGGAAACTCTGCTGATACAGATATTGAAACTACCAACAACCATATAGCTACCACCAGAAAGAATCGAATCACGACTATGTGGAAGGTAATATTGAGGTGGACATGCATTCTAGCACAGTATCAAACAAATGACACCTATGATAATATGCCAGATCTTGAAGATATTCTTCCTGTTGGGGTGCAACTAGGAGTGCATCAAGATATCACACATACAAATACTCAACAAAATGGAACACAAAATCTAAATTCAAATTCTGGTTCATGAAAGAGGAAACTAGGTGATTGTGATATTGCTCAAAATTCTACTCAAAAAAGTAAAACATTGAAAACGAACAAGAATATGTGGACCATTGGCAGGACATACAAGTTTGATTGGGCAACCAAATTTCCATTTATCGAACCTGTACAATCATCTAATTCAGAAGATATCCCATCTGAATGTACATGTACAATATGTACGTGGAAATTGGGAAAGCAACAAAAAATGCAAATGAAGCTGGACATTATACAAAAACATTGTGGAAAACAATATTTGATATGCTAACGGGGCTAGATGGCCGAGAAAAAAAAGACAGTGGAAAACTAAAAAAGAATGCATGCATGTTAAATATGCAATGATTATGAAGCAGAGTAGAAAAAACGTAGACATCTCATGGAAAAGGGAGGAACGATCACATCATAAATTGGTAAGATGAATCAAACAAATCTACATGCAAAACTCATACAATTCTCTACTTTATTTCACATACTAAAGAAAGGAAGATTGATTTCAGATTTCCTTGATTTCAAATTTTTGTATCAATATAATGGAATGCCGAACGTACCTCAGTCTCATTGGTCTAAAAGTAGTGGATGGGAAATGGCAAAATACCTTTCGATGATAGATAAGTAAGATTTGAAAGAGAATGTAAAAAAATCAAAGTTTATCTCTCTTTCAATTAATGAAGTGACAATAATTGAAAAAAGCGCATGGGTATGTATCCACGTCTATACTTTAGAAAAACATGAAGGACACCTCATCTGTTGGGTGTTATGAAAATGGTTGAAAATCGTAATGCCAAAAACCTACATAAAATAGTTGTTTCTCATTTGAAAAATATTGCTGGAATGACTGATTATGAAATTGCTACGAAGTTGGTATGCGTGGGAGCAGATGGTGCATCTATCATGCAGGGTCACCGAACGTGGTTGTGTGTTAGACTACAAACAACAGTGGCCCCATATATGCTACAAATTCACTCTATGGCTCACATAATGAATTTAGCGTATAAAATGGTAAACAACTATGAAAATGCTGCTAAATTAGAAGACCTTATAAGAGAACTTCATGCCTATATGGCAAGCAGCCCAAAGTGATTTCTTGAGTTCTAAAAATTTGCAATTGGAATTACAGATGGAAATTTTTTTTTGAAAGATGTTGAGACTAGATGGATCTCTTTGTATGAACCTACATGCAGAGTTCGTGAGGAGTATCCTTTGTTGGTTGGTTTCATGCACACATATTGTCATGAAGTTGATAGGGCGAGGGACTTGTTCCGTTTAACGATTTGGAGACATTGCTTACATTGGTTGGTATTCTTCTAAAGTTGTAAGAGATCAATACACTTTGATGAAGCATGCACATGGGAAATTAATCTATATTGTGGATTTTATATGGATGAAAAAATGGTATGTCAAAGTCTTGATATCTTGTCACTGTTCCCAAGATAGTTTTGACACACCTATTTTCGAGAATTGGAAAGCTTTATTAGATCTTAAAAATCCCAAGAACTATTTGAGATTTAATATCCACGATCGTGTTTGCATCACTGTTAATGGGAGGGACATACCACCGCACATTTTGCAAAAACGTCAAGATATTATAGGATCGGAACAAGAAGACGTTCCCATGACACGTAATCTCTTTGAGTCCAAGTTATAGTTGAAACAAGAATAAAGCTTAATTTTTTTTGAGATTCCCTATCATCATAAATTAGAGAACGTTTCTCCAAAGATAAAATTCTTGAAGCCATGGGTGTGATGAATCCTAATTTTTGGAATACTAAAGGTGGTTGTGTAAACTTTATAAGAAAGCATTTCCATAAATCTAAGGGTACAATAATGGAACATTTCACAAAGACTTTGGAGTTCAAGGATATGGAAATCAAAGGTATACCTAATGTTGATTTATTAAAGTTTTAATCAACAAATTTTGTAACAACAATGAGGAACCAATATAAAAATTTAGACGAACCTTCTGAAAGTGGTGCTATTACAAGGTTGTGGTGAGGAATCTATCAAAGTTCTATCTTACAAGAAGATATCAATGAATATTTCAGATTATATGAGTTATGCCAAACAATGATTATGGGGTCTGTGGAGGACGAAAGGGTTTTCAGTGCATTATCATTTATAAAATCAAAACTAAGAAATAAATTAGATAAAAATCTGGAAAGTTGAAAGAGGTGTTATGTATCTCACTACTCCATGGAAACCTTTCCTTTCGACACAGCAATTGCACATTGGAATTCCCTTTGTGAAAGAAGAGGTGTGAATAATATAGCTACAAGTACAATTGTTCCCAACGTTGAGAGTGGAATTGGCACATCGTCACACTTTACAGAAGAGAACATCGATTTTGAAGAAGCTATTGATAATGGATTGTTTCAACTTTAAATAGGTATCTCCTTCACCTTACTTTTATTGTTTGTTACCTTAAATTTTGTTTCATCCTGTTATCATTAAAGATGTTATAGGTATATATATTTACATTTATTTAAATATATATTTTTAATTTTTTTGAAAACATGGGTTGACATCCATCCGAGGAAGTTGGTACTTCTCGGGACTGACAATGTCAGGCAACTCACCCATCTATCTACTAATCCATTTCTCGTGTTGAGTTTTCTTAAAACAAAGATCTAGCACATTACGAGTGATGATTTCACAACCATCTAAAACACTAGAGGTAACTTAAACCCTATCATATGACCTTTCTTGATTTTTTACAATTATGTTTAATTTATTTTTTATATTTGCAAAATGCTTTGATATATTTTTAAACTTTGTGGGATAAAATCACACAATCGAATTTTACACAGAGGAAGATTTTTCCATATTATACAATTCATAATCCACGATCCATTATACAATTCATCATCCACGATCGTGCTTGAAGCTAAATCTACGTCCACATAAAATTCATCATCATCCATATATATCATATCATTATCATATCATAATCCTGACACTCCAATTATTATTAAATTCATCATATCATTATCATAATCCTGACACTCCAATTATTATTAAAACAATTATTTATCTATTTTAAATTTGCAGAAACGTCTCTGTCCTAACACATTCCATTTTTTAAAAATAATTATCCATTATCATCATTCATCATCATCTATATCCATTCTAATGTCATCATGATCATATCATTACAAGTATAGAGAAGAAGAATTTGAGAATGTTTAAATGTCTCTGTCGTACAACATTCCAAATTTTCTTAAAACAATTATCCATTATCATCAACCAGATTCCATGATCATGCTTGAAGCTAAATCTATGTCCACATACAATTCATGATAATCCATATCTATGAGACTGATTTTATTGTAATGTCATCATCTACATCTAATGCAATCATCATTACAAGTAGAGAAGAAACATAAACACCATATACAATCTAGAAATTCTATACATAATCTATAGGAAGTTATAATATTAAAGATTATATAGTATTTCAAATTTTCAAAGGCTATAAAATTCAAGTTTAAAATTTCAAATCCGATAATAAAATTCAAATTCCATGACCATAGCATTCAATGTTTTAAATTTTCAAATATAGATTCAATTTTTTAAGTTTCCATACTTAATAATGAAAATTTTCAACTCTCAATTTTTTGTACCCATTTCCACTTCTGTACTCCTTTCCCCAATGGCTTCTCTGTATGTACCCCTTTCCCCAACGGTAGAAATAATCCTAGAACTTATGAGATCTTCCGCAACACTGTCTAGATTTTTAAAAATTCTTTCTTCTTGCTTTGTTGCATCTCCATGGGACAACAAATTTGGATCAGCAGCTGCCTTAGTTTTGAATAAAATTTTAGGGTCGAAGCCATGCTCTTTAATGATCCACTTCAGTGTATTATTTTTTTTGTTAACCAAAACAATAATTTCCTTCAAATTCTTTGTCGGATAAATCGTTTTTCTTTGCGGTTTCCAAGTGAACTTGGAAAACCTTTGCTTGACTCTTGAAATTTTCATATTTCAACCGCACAAAAAAAGTGATGTCAATTCAACATAGTAATAAAAATAAGAAAACTTTAAATTAACAAAAATATTGTTTGAAAGTGATAATACTTACAACCGCTCTATCTCTCTCGACATTTGTAATCGCTACCGATCCTTGTCCTTAGACCATTTGTTAAAATATGTCTGGCCTCGGACTAATATTTTCTAATTTATTTAATGTCTTATCCAAAATGTCGTCTTTATAGTTGTTGCTATATGTGTGCAGATCCCACTTCTTACTTGGGTAAGTAAGGAATCCATCTAAGCAAGTTGATTCTGACCGTGTAGTGTATAAACTATCCCTTTGCCAATAATTTTCATAATGACTTACTATCTCATTGATAAGTACTTTAGCCATTCTCTCCCATTCTATGAGATGACTGATATGAGGTATAATAAACTCATCGACATGGGATTTACAATCATAACCAATTAAGTTCTCTAAATGAAATGGTAGCAACTATTCACCATCTCAGTATCCGATGAAGATGATCTCGTTGAAGAGGTATGGAGGCTTTCGGGTTGATCAACTGCTACTTGTTTTTGCCTTTGGGTGGCTTGATCCTGTTGGTGATAAAATAAATCAAGATTCAAACAAATAAATCTAAAGTGAAATGTAATTAAATATGGTAAATTATGTTGAAATAGAAGTATACTTGCTGGCCTTGAATCATCTCACGTGTATTAAAAATTCAATTGGGTCATTGCTATCAATGCCCAAGTAATCTTCATCTAAATTTATATTATTTAAAACCGATATGCCCATTGCGTTGGGCAAGCCACCAAGTGAGAGGGTTGGAATTTGAAACAAGGAGGCAATGTTTAGTGTCCCACTAAGGGTCGAGAGAAATTGGCATGCATTTACCAATGTTCTTTTTTCCTAATCCTCTAGTTGGAATTTTGAATATTATTGGTGGAGGGGGTGGTGCCATTGTTTGTACAGAAGGAGGACTACAATGTGCTGAAAAGTTCAAGAAAAAACATATGAAAAAATATGAAATTAAATGAAGTACTAGTCAAAACTTGTACCTTATTGTTGAGGGGTAGCTTGTCGTGGTGCTTGAGGTGGCCGTGTTGGAGTAGTAATTGGTGGTTTTTGAGTTGTCTATTGCTGGGATTGCTGAGGTGGTTGTTGAGAAGACACAAATTCATGCGATTGAACTGAGTGAGTTGGGGAAGATGGTTGAATTTGAGAAACACGCATCTGGTCCAAATTCCCTCTAATGTCATCAACATACGATTGTATGTCAATTCAATAAGGTAAAATTTAAATGGGAAAATGAAAATACAAATTTGGAATTTATAAATAATATATGTAAGGGTATTAATTCTCTGGCATTTAACGAATTCAAATGGTTGGGGGTTCGGAGATGAATGAGCTTCCATTTCAAATTGTGAATCTCCGATGCCTCAGTGTGTTGTTGGCCTCTTCCTCTTGATGCCTCCTTTTTTTAGGGAAGGGCCTCCATAAATCTTCTCTATAAATAGTAAATAGTTAATGCCTGTGCACAATGTACTTTTGAAATACAAACTTTATAGTTTATACCTGTTGTTCTTCAAATGGAATTGAAAAATTCATCAACGCCTCGTTCATGCAAGTGGGAATTGGTTTGTCTTTTAAATTTAAAAGATCCTCGTAATAAAGGCCAAGGATATAGTTTGTGGAGTAAATGACAGTTTTTCGAAATCTTTGCATTTGTAATGTCAGTTCTTATTTTTTTATATAAAGGTGCACCAATCAAATTTTTATTTTGCGATAGTTGCAATAATGTATGCAATGGCCTAGTTTGGTATATCTGTTTGCCGACCTTGCAAAACCATTATGGATTGACTTTCATTGAAACTGGTTCCGGGGATATTCACCAGGTATTTTTCACCTCCAATTTTCTAGAGGTGTCTTAAAATGAACCCTGTCGAACATCTTCTAAAAGAACGTGAATCATCATTGGGGAATTTTGTAACCATTTTCCGACAATGTAACACATGCAATTTTGGGTGCATACATATTGCCCCCTCGGAGAAGTGTCTTAGCCATGAAAAGGCATAAAACATAGAGTCTCGAGTATGGCGTTCCCGAAATGGGGAGTTAGAAGCTATACCTGACACGCCCATGTGTTGAAACGTCGCCTTCCAAGCTCCTACTACCTGCAAAAGGGAGAGAAGACTCAAGTGTAGATAGATAAAATATTGAAAAATAAACACTAAATCAAAACGAAAAAAAGACTTACCATTTGTGCAGGGATATAGAGATATACTGCGCCAATGCTTCAACCATGTGAAAATATACACTTAAAACGAGGTCAAAACAACATATATATATATATATATATATATATATATATATATATATCAAAACAAACTCATTTTCCAATTCATTTGCGCTTATTTGATTTGGTGATTTCAAAGCTCTAGACCCACAAAGTGACTATTTTCGACGAGAGTAGAGCCAAAATGACCGTTACGATATTGTGATCATGCCTCAATGAGCGAGAGATTGACTGTGCATGCGTCTAAGGTTGATTTTTTCCACTTTTACGTTTTTAAACCTAAAATATGAAAATGTTGAAAAGTTTACTTAGGGGGATCATTTTCAAATTTCTTGTCTTAAATGAGTCTCTAGGGGGCGTCCATAGGGAAGTATTTTATTTTGTTCAAAATGGTATTTTTTGTGTTTTTGAGAATTTTCTAGGGTTAAAAATGCATTTGTAAAATCGTTCCAAGACCGCCGCCCTAAGCAAGGTAGCGATCACGGGACCGCCGCCCTGCACTAGGTGGCGGTTCTAAACAAAATGACCAAAATGCATGCTAACTTGATTTTTTTAGATTTTTGATGTTTTGTCATGTTTTTGGTGAGCTTATCCTTTGATATACGTTACTAACTTGCTCTTTTTCTATGTTTTGGTGAATGCAAAAGGATTATATCCATTGGAGTCACGAGAGGGAGTGTGATTGGCTCCCAAGGATTTTGGGTCAGTTGACTCAGGATGAGATGGAAAATCTACATAGGGTAGGGTAGGTATTTGGAGGATTGCACGGGTGCCCCATGTCACTCCTACTAGTCACATACTATGTGACTTATTTTCTTATTGGGATGCAGACTAGAACACTTTTTGGTTGCCAGGTGTCGGGGTGAGTGGACCATCACCCTAGAGGACGTATACCGCATTCTTGGACTCCCGATACTTGGGAGGAGATTGACCTTGAAGACAACAGGTCCAGATCTAGAGATCACTCAGTGGGCCACATACATGGGGGATGTAGTTGTTTCATTTGGCTCGAAGAAGGGAATAAAGGTTTGATCCATTGCCACTGCTCCTATTCCTATCATCCACAGAGCCATCATGGGCATCTTGTCCTCACGATTGATCGGGGACAAGGGAGGTGACACACTCCTTTAATGTTGGGCTCCTATTAGTGCACATATCGAGGTGCATGAATGCATATATTCCTAGGGATAAGACATCCTAGGGACTACCTATCATGACCTATACAGGCGGTCAGGCTACAGGATAGTCACTGAGCCATCCCACGCTGGTTATGAGCTGGGTCTATGAGCGCATCACCCCTTATGGAAGGGGAATACCAGTGTTGGATCCAGGGGATGTTTGGGCAGTGAGGTGGACAGCAATGTCGATTCTTCGAGATGCCACATTAGCCAGTAGAATCTCTGACTATGGTAGACATGGTTGCCACACCCTACCAGGACATGGTAGGGTTATGGGGGTAGGAGGTGACCACAGTGGTAGCTTTCTCTACCATAGGACAATTAGTTGACAGGGTGGGGAGAGTCAAGATTCATCCATTCGACCAGTTCCTCAGCATTTTGGCCTCCCTTATGTTGACATGCTTCCTCCAGTGGTACCAGTATACAAGACTATTCAAGAGGCCCGAAAGGGCCCTAGAGGAGATCTGGATGGATAGTGGTTACCCCAGTGTTCCTATTATAGTTAGGCATGTGGTCCGCACCCGACGGGAAGCTGGTGCTCCTCGAGCACCTTTACTCCAGATTGCAGCTACTCCCACTCACATCGGAGAGGAGGATAAGCCTATTGATGTAGACTTTGACTCCGAGAAGTACACAGAAATGGGATTGAGGAGTTAGTTGGAGAGGAGATGGAGGATGAGGGGTTAGGTGGTGAGGTTGGTGAGGCAACCCACATGGAGGAGGAGGATAACAATCTTGAGTGGCATGACACTTAGGATATGTTGAGAGTAGCATGGGAGGAGGCGAGTGTGGAGAGAGAGACCTTGGTCTCGGAGGGACCACTTCCTTGAGATGGAGAGGGAGATGATGAGTCCATGATGGGACAATGTCTCACCTCTGGCTTTGGGGATGCCCTTTAGCCACTAAAAACAGCCACCGACCCCTACTTAGATGCTTAGGGATCCAAGTACGTTGATACTCTTCCCTTAACTTTGTTAGTTGGTATTTATTTTTGTTTTGTTTTTGTAATTTTCTAACTCATCGTTTCTTCTTCTTTTCTTTCTTGCAGCTGACTGCACAAGAGTGGCGAGAGCTTATTCGACGGGTGTACGTGGACACCTTGCTTGATCCCCTTAGGGAAGACCCAAGCCAAGATGACTGAGGATTCAGTGACCATTAACAACCGACATACATACTAATGTGTTTGCACTTGTCTGGAGAGTAGCAGAGGATGACCTCTCTTCGTACTCAGGTGGCTGGGTATGAGGCAACCGAGAGATTGATGAGGTGGAGTTTCTTTCATAGTGAGACCATGACTAGTGGCCGCCACCACAAGTACTCACACCATTCAGTTCACTTCACTCTCATCATTGCCGTAGCCGTGTGCAAGAGTCTTGGATGCATCCGTGCACCATTCGAGGGATCCCAAAGGGATTGACAGACCGCTATAGTTATTTTATTGCTTTGTTGCAATTTTGTCGAGTGTTATATGATTTTTTTGTATATTTCGGGCTCATTGTGAGCATTTTGACCATGCCTAGCATGTGATGGCATTGTATACAAACTTGACTCATTATGATATATATAGACTCTTCTTTTTGGTTTGGTAATCCGTTGTATCTAAGTTGACTTCCTTTTGGCTCATCTCACATGTGTACTCTAGATGTTTAGAATTTCCACTTTTCTATGCTTTTCAAAATGTATGCAGTGGATGTGAATGCTAACAGAATGATTTATTTTTATATTTTATAATGTTGATATATGATAATGCAACACAATGTGATGCTGAAATTTAGTTTCTTTAAGAAATCTTTGGTACTTCGTATTGTTTTGGAAAAACATGGTGATACAATGATATGATAAGTGAATGAAATTGCCTCATTCCTAACTCCACACAACTAGTAAGATGCGAGGGCTCAACACCGAGAGCCATAATAGACACAAGTTATGGAATTTGTTGAATGGTAATGATGAGAGAAAGACAAGGATTTGACAAAACCAAATTGAGACACTACAACCTCACTCTACTCAAGTTTTCTTCATAGTTTAGAATATGAATTTCTTTCTAGTTTATCTAGACTTAGATCCATAGATGGCCACTTGGTTGACAAAATCTGGTTTTGAGGTTTTAAACTCTTTTGGAACTTTGGACATCTAATTCACTTTGTTTTGACTTATGATTTCACAATATTTGAATGAACTGTTTCTAACTTTCAAGTTTTTCAAAGAGACCCCCTACACCTTGCCCCATGCTACTAGTAGGAAGTATGGGCTTATCACCATGGACAAGGCATAGGCGAGTAAGGTCATTTCTCTCCTTTCCCAACCCTACATCACTAGTAAGAGACGCATGCTCAACACTGAAGGTTGGTAGGAAAAGAAATGTGTAAAATAAAAATTTTCTGTGGATTTTCATTTGACCTATTTATCTAGGAAAAATTTCTAGAATGTTCTTATTTCCAAAGAGATGTTTATGGGATAGATGCGACACCATGAAGCTTCTAAAATAGACTATAGGTAAAGACACCTAACCTATAAGAAACTATAAGCAGAACCAAGTATGTAGGCCTTGGTATGGTTACCATCAAAGCTTTGTCCTATTCTTTCTTGGATTGATGAAATGATTCAGAAACACTTGATGATACCATGAAGATTTGGAGAGGCATAATTTAAATGTTTTGCCAATGTTTTCATAATTTTTTAGGAATTGCTATAAGAATAAGTCCCTTGATCACAAATTTTATAGAATGAACTAGAAGATGAACATGCAATGCAGATGTAGTAATGTACATATGAAAATGTTAATGGATCAAGTGTAATACCTCTTCAGTGAAGAGAGTTCAAAGATTCGCTAAACTCCTCACCCTCTAGTGTACACAAGTAAAATGCCCCATTTTTGTAGTCTTCTATTACTCGATATGAAAATAACCACCTGGGTTTGAATTTCCTTCCTTCAAGGTATTTTTTTTTTGTTCAGTTGTCAAGTCTTAGAACCAAATATCCCTCATATATTTCACACTCATAGACTTTCTTGTTGTATTGCCGAGCCATCCGGTCAATGTAAATGTTATGTTGTTGTTCAACGTTGAGTCTAGCCTCATCAAGAATTTCTAGTTGAGAGAGTCATGCTTCTTAATAGCCTTCTTCTCCTAGAATTCCTTTCAACGATATATATAGAGACTATGTCTTTCAAATTTGAGCGGTAAAATCACTTCGCACTTTTGAATACCAAAGAAAAGGGGTTTTCCCGTCGGCGTTCTTCGATGTAAATCGATAGGCCCACAAGGCCGGAAAAAGATTTAAATGCCAAAATCATTTTTTCTCCTTGATGGTCTTAAGGATAATGGATTTAAAAGTCTTGTTTGTAGCCTTAGTGTTTCCATTGTCCCGAGGATAATAGAGAGAAGTCGTGTGGTGATTTATTTTAAATTTTTCACACAGTTCACATACCTCATATTTTTTGAAGGATGTGCCATTATCCGAGATAATGAATTATGGGACCCCATACTTGTTATCTAAATAGATCTCCTAGAAATTTTTATAACTTGCATACACATTCGGCCCCGAGTTATTCATTGAAGAATTACGCGCGCTCAAAATCACTTGGCACATTCCCTTGGTCGTAGTTACCTACGTGCCCCTTTCCCCTTCTCCTTCCACTTCTCCCTTGTGCCCACCTTCCACACATTCACCTTCTTCCTAGTCAACTTCTTTGAAACTCCCGCACACCTCACACTTACTACCAAGTCCTTGGCCCTTCGCACGCCACACCCATTACCTTATAATAGTTGCGCCTTAACCATACGTTCTCTGCTAACCAGTTTGCTTCATCTCCCCGTGCGCATCATGCCCGCCCCCTCTGCTCCTTCCTCTATTTTCTCCGTGTGCCCTTCCCTCATGCCCTTTTGTGCCATATCATCTTTTGATATGCTTAAGTGTGTTGCGCGTAACCAGTCAAAGTGCACCAATAGGGTGCCGAATCCTTATAATAAATCAATGATTGACATGTGGTAGAAAATGACAAAACAACTGCATAGTTAGCCTTCACTTCAGCCAATCCACATGTGCGGCGTGTTTTACATGCGTTGATGACTCGACATCTTCTCGATAGCTATATCTTCGCTACAAAGCTCGGATCGGTGCGTGCACTGGAATTTTCGAGAGAGATATTGACATCAGATATAGTGCTGGAAATTCAAAATTCAAATTCTGGTGGATCTGGTAGGTGAGAAATGGGAAAATGTCTCTCTGAAAATTGATGAGCATATTTGATTACTCTAACCACCCAATTTGGTATGATCTGCCCTCCTTTGTCTTCAACACGTCAAACAAGCATGGGGAAGCATACTTCACAGATTTCCAAGTGGATTTGTAGACATTGAATGCTTCTTGTTGGTGGTTGTGTTTCAAATTCGGGTTTTCCCTCCTTTTCCCTTCTTCCTCCATGGATTCATTTATAAATGTAAGAGCAAGGCTCATTTTTATGTTAGATAGTCTGGATCCTTACGCATTTTGCTAAGGACACCATATTTTCTGTATTTTGAGTTGCAGACCTCTATGTTTGGCTCTTGCATGTGGATATCGGCCTCCTTCATCATTGTAATAGCTCTGTGCATTCTTGGAAGTAATAGAAGTATATTTTTGTGACTATTATCTATCCTAACATGTTTACATTCCTTATTCTTGACTTATCTTTTGCGTTGTGTGTTGGTTGTTCTACTTCAAGTCCCCTATAGTTCCATATTTAGTTCTGTTCCATGAGAATGATCTGGTGAATACATATTTCACTATGCTACTCGTTCCTAGCCTCCTTTCATGCATTCCTTTTTATTCTTGCTTAGAATAGATAGTGTTCATCCATCTTTTCTAGTGTTATCGCCTTTTAGTGTAGTTTACTTCATGTTATCCTTCTTTGCCTAGTCCCTTGGCATTCTTAGCTTAGTTTCCCCTTTCAGCACTAGGAGTAGTAGTAGCAATAGAAATAGATAGAGGAACAAACCTTCTCCGGAGATTCGTCCCAAGATTGCAAGGTCCCACAACTCGGGGATGGTTCCATTGTGGTCTCAAACACCTTGGCCCTTCCAAGATCCAAGATGTGGGTGCACATTTGAGAAACCAACAATACCTATAAATAATTTGGTTCAGAATGAACTTTATGATTACCGATCTAGGCATGGTGGTAAGAGGCATGATTTCTACCCACTTGGTAAAGTACTTGTGGCCATGATTATGAAGTTATGACCATCTATTGATGAGGGAGAGAATTTTCCTATCAGATCCAGTGCCATGTGGAAAAGGGCCATGGTGTTGTAATTGGTTACAGAGCATGTGCCAATATGTGGATATCATGGGATAACTATTGACATTTATGGCATTTGTGCACAAACTCTACCATGTCATATTCTAGCATGGACCAAAAATATCCCATTAGATGTATATTCGAGCGGTGGTGTGGCCGTTGAAGTGACATCTAAATATTTCGTTATGTGATTCATAAAGAATTGTTTTAGATTCTTCTTTGTCAACACATCTTAACAACATTCCATCAAAGGCTCTATGATAGAGCACTTGTTCCAAGATGACATACTTGGTGGTTATTATATGCAACCATCTTATTTGTTGTGATGTTGCCCCTTCTAGATATGTATGGTCCACTATGAAATTAATGATGTTAATGTACCATGGACACACGAAATGGGAGGCTTAGTTTCAACAAAATACACACACTCATCGGGAAATTCTAAATTTACTAGATCACCTCCATCCAATGGGTTGTCAGCCAACCAGTCTGCAATGATTTTTCCTTTGACGCATTTTTGATTAAAAAATGTTAACTCAAAATATCCCATCAGAGTTATGAAGCTTCCAGACTTCTTAGATAAGGACCCTTGCATGGGAAATGTCTGCAAGTGATCTGATTTAATAATAACCCTTGTTTCTTGGTTTAACATGTAATGTCTTAAGCATTTTGTTGTGAAGAATATAGCAAGGAAATCCTTCTCTTCTTATGTATAACACACCTCATAGTCAAGCAACGTCTAACAAATGAAATAGAACACACACTCTCATTTATCATCATCTTCTTGATCTAACATGTAGGCTAATGAGACATCAATAGCTCATGAATACAGGATTAAGGGGTGATTTGACCTGGGTGGAATGAGCGTGGGAGGAGACAAAAAGAACCGTTTAACTGACTCAAATACCTCATTGTATTATTTTTTCTAATCTATTCAGCAATCCTTTTTCAACAAATTGTTGATTAGGTGAATAGAAAAGGTCAAATCAGGGATAAACCTTCAGATTGCATCAAGTTTTCCAAGAAAATATTTGATGTTAGACTCATCTAATGGTGGAGTCATTTCTAGTACAACTTGGATTTTGACTGGGTCTACATTAATCCTTCGTGAAGATATGATGTATCCCAAAAGCTTGCCTCTGTTACACCGAGCACACATTTTTATGGATTCAACGTGACACCATATTCGATTAAGCAAGAAAGGATGATACAAAGCACCTCTGGGTGATCACAACATTTTCTGGCCTTATCTAGAAGGTCATCTACATAAGATTCCACAATCTTATGTATAAGATCGTGAAATATATAAGTCATCACCCATTGGTACGTGGCACCAACATTCTTAAGCCCGAACGACATGACAACATAATAGTAGGTTCCCTAAGGAGTTATGAATGTAGTTTTGGCCTGATCCTCCTCAAAGATTCTAATTTGATTGTACCTAGAAAACCCATCCATGAGAGACAACAACTCAAAACTAGTTGTTGCGTTGACAATAACATCAATGGATGGTAATGGGAAATCATCTTTAGGAAAAGCCTTGTTGATATCCCGAAAGTCTATACAAATGCGGATCTTTCCATTCTTCTTGAGAACATGGATGATATTAGACACCCATTGTGAGTAGTCAACTGGCTTGATGAACCCTACCTGCAGGAGTTTCATCACTTCTTCCTTCACCATGAGAGCTACCTTTTGCATCATTGGCCTTGAATTTTACTTAATTGGTTTAGCATCTAGATTAGTGATTGTTAGGAATGAATAGTGTTCACATTATTATTAGTGTGTGCAACTATATTATCAAATATAATATATATGAGTAAATTGTAATATTATTAATGATGAGTTAATATAAATCATATTAATAATATAGGATTAATAGTTAATAGTTATTATATTAAAATACTATAACTAATATTGTTTATACGTGATATTTGGTTAAACAACCAACTCACAAATATAAGAGTTTGTGTGGAGAGTATGTTACAAGTTGTTAGTGCATGATTATAGGAGAGGTTATATCTTTCCTTCTTTGTAGGATATACTTACCTATATATTTGTGTAAGTAGTCCCGAGATAAAATATACTCGAATAATATTATATAGTGCTGGTTATTCGAGCTTAATCTCTGCAAACCTACTTGTACTATTTTCATTTGGTATCATATCGATGCAATCGTAAGGATCAGTAGGGGCAATCATTCATTTTTTGCCCCAGGATATGAGACATTATAATTACGAGATTTATAAGAGAGTCTTTTAGTTGGTAGCATATTGTAGAAATTCATAAAGGATGTGATTTGAATTCTGGCACATTCCATATTGTTCTCGCCTCCTGAAATCATAATTGTTTCCTATTCAGTTCAAAGTAGCGTATAGATTTTGGAATGACTCTTTCATTCCACATTGTGTGGCGGTGTTCTATATTGGGTTTTGGGAAAGATTATAGAGTCATACAAAGCTTGAATAAAATAACTCTTCATGACATCTAAGAAGTGCCACGATCGACTTATCTTAAACACAGGAATTGACGAAGATGTTATGTGGTTACAAACAACCCGTGATTACAGAACAATTTTAACTCCTACATCGGCTTGGGAGAAAATTGTAGGACTGTGCTTATTTTGTAATTTATTGGATTTCAAGGATTGTGTTTCTGAGGCCACGCTCCCACGCTCTTTGTGTTTTCTGCATGAACTATCCACAACTGGCTGGATCCTATCAACTATCAAACGCCATATTCTCCACAATATCACCAAAGCTCCTCTCACCACTTCAACAAACTTCCATGGTGGCTCTCCAAACAACAGGTTGTAAAAACATGGTTTAGATTTCAGTTGTTTAAGGTATAAGTTTTAGATCACATTTAAGTATTGAGGCATTTTCAATAGTCATCCTCATTTGAATTCCACCATTAACCACGTATGCCATTCATTTGTTCTCGTGGATCTGTCCGTCTCCACCGTTGCATAGTCAAGACCATAGTCACATACATTAATTGAATTGATTAATAGTTATTATATTCCATCATATCCATGTGTTTCCTTCTTTGGTGTTTTATTTATATAGTGTTCCAAGGTTTATTCATTAAAAATTAGTCAAGAATTCTTCATGGTCTTTATTGCGTCAAGAATCGTATTTTGTTATGTCAGTAGTCATTGAAGTTAAGTCATTAAAATTTTAGTCGACCAAAAAGATTTATTTTGTAATCCTCGTCAAAATTTTGAAAAATATATATTTTTGCCTCACTTTTCAATAATTGGACACATTTTCGCTTGTATGCAACGTCCATCTTGTGGGGATAAATTGTTCAATGAGCTCCATGATCAAATCTAGCTGATCTAGCAAAGCATGATACTAGAGCGGGGAAGAAATAGAGGATGGAGGGTGATCAACACCTCTCGTCAGTCACCAATGATGGGGTCACATTCAAATTTGGTGGCAGTATTTTCTATTATTTCAGTTGTGTGGTGTGTGCTGAATAAAATGGTGTGCGGTTTCCTTCCCCTATTTTGATTCAAATGAGGAAGATGTGTATTTTGGATGCTGAGAACAGTTGTATAGGAGGGTAGCTGAACTGGAGTGATCCTTTGACTGTAGAGATCCTTTGACTGTCATACTTCTAACATCGATCGGCTGGTGAAATCTATCGTTCACTGGAAGTGAAAGCGGGAACTGTTGAGTTCACGTATGTAGGTGAATTGGTGGAAGTGTGGTCATCCAGTATGGGGTTCACTGTGGTGAAGCGGATTGGTCATGTGTAGTAAGATCAAAAACAACAGTATATGCAGACCTAAAAGTATGCGGAGGCATACGATTCTGGTTCCAATTCTATGGTGCATTTTTTCCATGTTCACATTAAGGGGGTGAAGATTAGCAATTAATAATGTTCACACTAAGGGGGTGAATGTTAAGAATGAATAGTGTTCACATTATTATTAGTGTGTGTAATTATATTATCAAATATAATATATGTGAGTAAATTGTAATATTATTAATGATGAGTTAATAAAACTCATATTAATAATATAGGATTAATAGTTAATAGTTATATTAAACAACTATAACTAATATTGTTTATATGTGAGATTTAGTTAAACAACCAGTTCACAAATATAGGAGTTTGTGAGGAGAGTATGTTACAAGTTGTTAGTGCATGGTTATAGGAGAGGTTATATCTTTCCTTGTTTGTAGGATATGCTTACCTATATATTTGGGTAAGTAGTCCCGGATAAAATATACTCGAATAATATTATATAGTGTTGGTTATTACTTGAGATTAATCACTACAAACCTGATCGTACTATTTCAATGATGAGGATGTGAATTGCAATGTGTGGTGTAATTCCCGTCATTTCCTTGTAGATAAATGTGAAAGATTTTTGATGTTCCATTAGGATACATACATGTATTTTAACCTCCTCAGGAGTTAGAGAGGATCCTAGTTTCAAGATTTTTGGTTCCTCCTCCATCCCGATGTTTATATCAATTTTTCCCTTGATTAAATAGGCATTTCCTTCCTCAAAATTAGGTGGGGCTAAAGGTAACTCTAAATCCCCCTCTTCTCCTACCTCATAAATTTTGAGTTCCCTCCTAGGGTAATATTCTAGCATGGGATTTCTAAAATAGGAAGAAAAGTGTGGGATTAGGGAAAGATCAACCTCATGATGGGTAAGATGTAATTATGAAAAACATTTAGATATACCAAAGTTGCTTTATCAATGTCAACGTGATCTGAGATGACAGACTCGCTCTCGATTTCTATGTATGTTAACATTGGAGTTATCGGTGTTTTACGAACCAAAGGTTTAGCACGAACCGAGACCATGAAGTTTGTATCTTCCAACTCATTGCTTGGAGTGAAGTGAGAAGTAGAAGTTGCTATAGATTCTGTGAGGAGGTTCTGTTCTTGTGGAATTGCTTCAATTGATATGAAGTCAAACCCCTTTGTTAGATTTAGCACTACTATTTTGTAGAGTTGTAGATGCTCAACTCTAGTCTCATATACCTCAGATATCTAATTTGTGACAAGTTACAAATCACCTAGCACCCTAATATTAAGAGCACCCATTCTTTTGGCTATAATGAGACCAAGTAGAAGGGATTCATATTCACCTTGTTATTTATACATTCAAAGTTTAACTTGAAGGAAAAAGGCAGAATCCTTCCCTCAAGAGAGGTAAGAATCACACCTGCCTCGATGCCAAAATGACACTTGGATCCATCAAAATGGAGATTCCAACAATTACTTGGAAAAATGGATGTTGGATCATCCTTTGTGTCCTCTTCCTTTACCTTAGTTACCTCAACCATACAAACTTCATCTACTGGAAGAGATCCAAGTCCCAAGGTATGTCCCATACCCATAGAATCAAATGGAAGGAGAATAGGTAAATCCTTCTCCAATAGCTCGACAATATTTGTTGTGGTTCCTAATGACACTGTCTCTACGATGACAGTTTCATCTTTGACTGCTAAAATGCCTTTGATCAAACTCGTGACTTATAATTCCGTTGTAGGAACCAAATTTTCTCTGCACTACTAAGCTTATAGGTTTGTTTAACTGATTTGTAGGAAGCTCAAATTCAAAGTGAACCCCTGACCTCTTCTTTAAGTTAGCTAAATGTATTTCGAAGAGTTTTTGATCACCCTGTGCCACAAAGACCTTCCCTAAATGTAGGAAATTGAATTCCTGAACCAAAATGGAGGGAATTTCCTTCATGTGATGAGCCCAAGGGTGAACAAGGATCATATTATAGTTAGTTTCCCGATCTATAATATAAAAATTAGTTAACACCGTCTTAGGCCCAAGGGTGACTGACAACACTATAGTTTTGATTGACATTGCCTTGAGGCTATCATAGCCTCTTAACATGTTTCGTGTTGAGGAGTAATTGGTCTCTCCGTAGCCTAAATTTTGAAGGAAAGAGAAGGGACTATGTTAACCACTACCCCATCATCAATCATCATATGCTTTACATAGTTTTTGTAAATCCAAACTTGTAAAAACAAATCTGGATCACCTCTACAAGATATTTCAGCATCCAAGGGCATCTTGTTGATGTCGAATACAAATACAACATCTCTTTCATGCTACCCTGGAGGATAGACATCAAATTCCACATGGTTTATTTGCACTTTTGGAGGAGGGGTGACATTAATAAAATGGACAAGACCTAGTGCTTCTAATAGAGTGGCTCTGCGAGTAGGAGAATTCTTTAAGATATCCAAGAAGGAAATGTGAGAGAAGGTCTTGGTTAGGTCACTAAACAAGTCATAAGCTCTTACTGGATTTCCTAGCATATTACAAATGTCATATGATATAGTCATGTAGATCGGGATTGATTTGTGAAGAATGATCTTTGGTTCTAGTGGCAGTGTTAATATGAGGTTCAATGTCTAACTCCACCAATCCCACAATTTTTGTTTGCTTTGATGGCCATCCAAAGGAGGTGCCACTTGTGGGTTTGACAAAGTTGAGGCTTCACGATCATGGGTCCCTATTACAATACCTTTGTTTGAACCATTGGGATATATTATAGCATCCTTTTAGAGCGTGGGGAGAGGATCGTTAAATATTCCAAGTCTTTGTGTTCGTGGGGATACTTTGGTCCCATGTAGGTGTTATGAGTTGGTGCTATTGGGTTTTCTAAAAACATGTCAATAAATAACTATCTTTGATCCTTTGGAAAACACTTTGTAGAAACTTGTTGTAATTGTGACATGTTCTTGCATCATACCCGTGAACCCTATGGAAACCACAATATAAATTGGGATCATAATCTCGAGGCCTTTGGTTTGCACCTTGTTGTGGTCTGAAATTACGATTATTGTTTAGTTGTTGATTGTTATAGTTAAAATTTGGGAACCCCTACCCTTGGTTTTGGAATTGGTTTAGATACCCACCTAGGTATTGGCTAGGGCCTTGGGTCTACATTTGTCTTGTTTTATGAGTTTGTTTCTGTTGTTGTTGCTGAGGATGATTAAAATCTACAACATTGATTAAGGGTGAGAAGTTATTGTTTCTCTGATTATTGCCATTGATTTTGTTATTGGTAGCATTTGTATTGGGAGGACTAACAACATTAGGATTCTTAGGTTGGTTAGTAACACCATCCATTGTGACCCCATAGTTATTATTAAGGACCTTCAGTCCTTGATTATTGCTTCTACTATTGGAGTAATCGGGGTTATTTTGGTTAGGAGTGACTAACCTTCCATTTGCTCCATAAGTCTTATGACCACTGTCAATGGTTGTTTGATTAATCAGAGCACCCTCTAGCACCTCTTCATAGCTCCTTAATGGGAAATTTTGAACTTCTTCCTTTGTCTCCCTATTGAGGGAGTGGAGGAACAAATCACAAAGATCCATCTGATCCATGTTTGGAGAACTTTCACAGGAGTAAAGAACCTGTCACCACCTTTGAATGAAGTGGGCTACGAGACTCATTGTGCTCTTGTTTGATATGAAGGAATTATCTGATTCCTATCCTTAAAAGTTTGTTCATATCAAAATCCTTAATAAATTATGATACTAGTTTCTTGAAGGATGTATTGAAGCCTTCGGTATCCTATAGTACCAATCGAGAGCAATACCTTCTAGCATCTTAGGAAAATATTCACAACCCCGTGTCCCATAGGAGAAAATCTCGAATGGCCATTGCGTAAGCTTTGATTTCAGAATTTAGATCTACCTCCCTTTGAACTTGAAGATTGGGAAATGATCTTGGGAGCATGACTATCTGGATGGAGAAGTCTTGAGGCTCCTTAAGATATTCATAATAGGTCGCCATTGCGTGCGTTTCAATCATTGAAGATCCTGTTGGGGAGGTGGAGGTTGTATCGGTTTACGAAATGGCACAATATAAACATTTGTTAGGGAATATGGAATCCCCTATGGCTGTTCATATGGACTTGGGTAAGTGTACATATCCCCTTGTGGTGATTTAGAGTACATGTGTACATAAGAGGGTGACTACTTTGATATGGAGTTAAAGGCACAAAGCCGGGGAACATTGCATTTAAGTGATATGGCATTTGAGAATGTACTTTCAGTGGTTCCTATTGTAAATATCCATATGTGGCATGAAGGGGAATAACCAAGGTTCCCATCCTAGTTATCAAATCTCAAGGGTTTGAAAAATTTGGAAATGTTACCTTTTGCATTTTTTTCACACTTGGAGTATTGTACAAAAGAAAATCAACACGTGACCTTCTTTGCACCGACTTCCCGAGGTCATGCCGAGACAACCAAGTGTGTAGGGTAGAAATGGATGTGTATGTGTAGTGATGATGGATAAGATAATAAGGTAACCTTATATCTTTGACACGTAATAACGAGATCTATGACTCTAAGGCAAAGAATTCTCTCCTACCCTGAAGTGGTGTGATAGATTGATCTAATATGGTAGCTGCTCAAAGACTCCAGTGAATATCGATCTATGCCAAGAGTCTATTCACTGGTTGTTGAACACGTGGAAAGTGACCTACGGGTGCCTCGTATAGATTTCTAGATAAGGTTATGGAAGTAAGAACGAGAGGAGTAATGAACTCATAGGGACTATGGATGATTTTATAATCTTTTGAGTAATGATTGGCTTCTATGTTCAATAATTAAAGATGTGCAATAATATAAGGTGGAAGTAGTGATGATATAAATAATGATGCATGTAAACCAATGTTGATATCTAATTGGTTAGCAGGCCCATTGGGTTGCGAGACCTAAGGATCATAACTAAAAACTCATGAAGGATGTGGTCCTGTTATGGTCATCTATGTAATCAAACCCTATTGCTAGGAGCAGTCCAATAATCATAGGCTTGATTATTTGTGATGTTTAGCATGTTTAGTTCTATTTTCTTAGAGAATGTAGCAGTGTCCGTAAGATTGTGAAATGTAAACTTGTATCAATTTCTGTTATGAACTCCAGACTCGTTGGGTTGTGGGATCAAAGGATCAAAAATGTAATTCTTTTCTTATTGTGGGCCATTGATGGTCATGCTTAATGAATTGAAATGATCTTGAGAAAAACAAGCTAACTATGAAAGGAAATCTAATCTAAGTTTTTGGTGTTTTAAGAGTATATCGGAGAAAAACAATGAAAGTAAACTAATCTAATGAAAGTAAATGTTTTTGATCTTTTCTAGTTTTTAAGCAATGCATTGTAATCTAATAAACAAACTAAATACAAGCAATCACCCGGATGTAGCTTGTTACTTGTGTGAATATATGAATCTAAATTTTTAAAAAATAACCTAATTTAATCAAAACCCTTCAAACCCTACCTCAGAGGTGGAGAGAAAATCATAACCCTAAAAGAGATATTGTTCCCCACAACTTCCCTGGCAATGTCTAAGAGCAAAATTTCTAATGATTTGATCTACTTGTAATTGCCTGATTAATTGAAATGAACAATTTCACTACTCTATTTGTTATGAAATTGAAACTAATGATTTGAGATTGATAACTTGACAAATGAAGTAAACAAATAAGTAATTCCAACCTGGATAAACAAGAGCTTTGGCAAATCTGGTTGTATCTATATTTTCCCCCTCAATTTGTTCCTTTCTTTCTTTGTGCGTTCATATGAGTTAAAGGGATTGGGAATGCAATAACAACAATTTAATAAGATGCTTGAGAAATGGTATCTTGAAGAAAGTCCTGCTCAATGCAAGAAGAAGAGAGATAACATAAGAGATCTGAGATTGGCTATGTAATTCCTAGCAAGATTGTGGCAGCAATACTATGCAAGATACACAAAAATTCTTAGGCCTTTTTCTTGAACACAAGCATGAAATATATAAGAATTGGGGCTGGGATGTGCCTTCATGCAAAAGGCAAGAAGAGGCAGTTCCACTAACTAAAGCACATGCAAAAATAGAAGAGGGAAGGAGAACTAAACAATCAAAAATATTTTTAGACAAATCAGTTCACAAATGCATCCTAAAAGTGAAGTTAAGTGAATCATCGCATGATAAAAAAACACATGACAGAGTCTAGAAAAATCACTCGGGCTGCCACCCTACGTAGGATGGTGGTCACGGGACCACCGCCTTTCCCGGTTGGCGCTTTGAACCACTACCCATGCGGGCAGCGATCTTAGCACTAAAGGCCAAAACACACATAGAATGAAGCGGGGAGCTAGAAAAAGTGTGGAAAAGCTAAGTAAGGATGTTTAGGCTACAAATATACACTGCAGATGGGTTTAGGAGCTTGAACATCTTTTAAAAGGACATGAATCATCATTGGGGACTTTTTAAACCATTTTTCGACAATGTAGCACATGTAATTTTGGGTGCGTACATGTATCAACACATATTTGAATCTTTTATCACACATTTTCCCCTTTTGATTACACTTATGTCGAATTGGAAATATTGATTCACCAATTCTATTCATTTGAGACTAGTTCTGTCTGCATGTAAGAAAACCATCGACCTATGTAGATGTCCCTCAATTTTACATGTCCTTGATTTTCTCGATTCCCACAATATCCCCGATGATCCTATATATTATTGTTAATGATGGTATGTGACCTCATTGATATTTATATTTTCATCGACAATGGTTAATTTTTAAACATGGACGCTTTTGTTAGGCTAACCTAGGGTTGATTTTCGAGTCGACTTGCACAAGTAATAAACAGAGAGTCACCTATATACATAAATGACCCTCAAGATCATTATAAATCCCAAATCATCCTATTGCATCATATAATCATTTGAGAGATCATTATCAAAAGGTATATACATTATCCAAAATCTTTTAAGAATAGCCTTGGAGTGGTCCACAATTTGAATCAAAATTACAAGGTATGTTGTTAAAGTGTAAAGGGCTAAGAGAGAGATATGTATAAGTTGCATGGTGTTTTCGTAGTTGCATCTCATATAAGATCAAGGAGTTAATTTTGTCACTCCTCTTGGGAAAACTTCATCCTTGATTCAACCACACTTGTTTTTCGATGTGAAGTGCAACACTAATACCATGGGAGTGGGAGAAGTCAATGCATGGCAATAGAATAGGAAATTTTAGCGCATCATATTTTTGAGTTTTTCTATGGTTTGAACAAAGGAGAAATCATTTTTATTTCCTCATAACAAATCACAAGATTGAAGTGCTAGAAACATAAAATTTAGAGTAAGGAAAATATTGTTAAAAAGTATTCGATGGAATATACCGACCCAAGACACTATCATGAATGCTAAACAATCCCAAAGAGTAGTTTTCTCTAAATAATTATCCTTCAAATAAAATCAGGTTGGGTCTTTCTATTGTTCATTATTTAGCATTAACTCGCTACTTTCTCTCTCTAGATTGTCTGAATTTACCCTAATTTAGATTCAAACTAATTTACTTAATTGTTTATATTTCTTTAATATAAATTATGTCAAGTTTATAATTATTGTAGGCTTTTAGGTATTTATATAGTTATAACATATTAGTGGACCTATATATTAATTAAACACCAACCCTATGGTTTCCTTTCTCCATTAGGGTTTTTTTATCTCCCCTCGAAGGTTATAATTTCAATGTTTTATTTCTATTTTCTCTATCTTGAATGAAAAAATCTAATTGGCTTATGTCATTAACATTAGATTTCTTGGTGTTTTCATGTTTAAATATGCCACCTACGAAAGTTAGACCTCTTAAACCTATTAGACAAAGTCTTAGGCTGAGTGGTGAAATAATTGATAATATTCAAATTCCTTTGACTCAATCTTGTATTCATTTATACAATAATATGGTGAATAGTAAATACTTATAAGAATAATTGAGGTCATGAGATTATAGATTTCATAGTTAGGCTCACATCAAGTGAAATACCTTGAATATAGGAAATGATAATGTATATCACAAAGGTGAATATCAAAATGTTGTACGTTCAAGATAACACTCAAATACAATGAGATAATGGGCATAAATAGATTATGTAAGAGTATGATTCCATTTCCCTATTGGATCTACTAAAGGTGGCACACTCATAGATAACACTAAGTAATATTGGTGGTAATCAATATTTGTGGTATTAATTACTCACTAATTTTATTCTAAGATTAAGTTCGTGCATAAGGTATATAATAAATATATCTAAGCTAATCCAATTCAACTTAATATTAATGCACTAACACCCCTAATTACAAATTATGGAAAACTATTTACAACAAGACTAAGAATCCTCTAAAAATGGGTCCAAAAATTAGGCACGATACAATACTCATGTATAATAAAATGAAAAAATGAGACACCTTACCAAAAATTAAAATACCAAAAGTTCATAAAAGTTTTGAAGGTGATAATATATACTTGCAAGGTGTCCCACGAAATAATAAAACACACAAGTAATACAACAATGTTGAAGAAGATGCACTTCACGAACTGAAAGAAATAAAAAAATGTACTTGGTGGACTTAAATTCACTAGAAGATGCATTAGATGAGATGAAATCCATCACTTTGAAGATGCATTGTATGAGATGAAATCCATCACGAAAGAAATTTCAAAAAGTGATATAACCTTATATGAAAGAAGAAGGTGTAGAAATTAAACCGTATGAGTAGAGAGAATCCACTTCCGAACATTGACAAAGACAAGATGACACTTTGGACCAAAATAGCTCCATGTAAGGAAACATATCAATCTCTTGAAGAAGTGTAAAAATACAAGAGTTCATAAAATTATTACTTATAGTAGATGCAAGAACACAATATCCATAAAATTAATACTTGTAATAGATGCAAGGGACACTCAACACCCACTAAATGACTACATGTAGTAGATAAAAGGGATACTCAACTTCCACCAAATAATTTTCATATATAAAAGAAACTATCTCAAGTAGATATAGAAATGAGCCAAGGAAAGAAATAAACTCATAAAACCCACCAAATGAATGCAATATCTCACCACATACCCCCTCATAATATTGAATGAGTGGAGTGGATGATAAAATATATAAGAGAAGATAAAAACCACCACTCAATAATCGAAAAATAAACACAATATGCACTAATATAGATCCATACATGGAGAGTGGGAAACTATTAAAATACGTGTTGAAAATACGGAAAAATCTTACAAAAAGATAAAATCTATATGATAGCTCAAAAACAATCGGGAGATAAAAATGATCCAATGAGTGAAAAATAATTTGTAAGAAGAATCACACAAGCTAGAAATAGGAAAAAAACTTGTGACACTATAAATCAATCTAAGTACAATATACAAGCTACGAATCCAAAAAGAGACTATGCATCAACAATGAAAATTTCTTTAGTAAAAATCACTTCTATGTCATATAACAAGTGTGTGAATGAAGCAACTAAACTATATAAAAATCATACCTATAGTGTAGATAAAATTAACATTGATGAAGCCACAAAAGTGATCTAAAATCAGCCATTAGGGACTCAAATGTGGAATAATATGTGTGCATGTGACATGGTGATGTGTGCACAAATAACACATGTAAGAAATCATCTAATGATGTGTCAAGTCAATCACACATGACACATGTATTCTATGGTTTCTTAGGCCTAAGAGAATATGTGGAACTCATGTGTTTGTCAATGTGCTCAAGTGTAATATAACATACAAATATTGGTGATGTTATGTACCTTGGGATATGATATTATAGTGTATATGGGTTGATGGATATGCTGACATGTGGCACACATCCCCCTTATCTTGTTATATGTTTATAATATACATGGTCGATAATTAGTTATATTGGGTAATAAGTCGACCTACATTGGGATTAGGTGTTACCCATCCATTAAAAGGTATGTATGCCTATAGAAAGGATATGAGTATCATTGTGAGATATTTCATGTACGCACAAAGTCATTTACTTAGTAGAGGTATATTGAAGGTATCCCCCTTGAAGTGGAGTTCCCGTATTGGGAAATCTTAGAGTTACTCCTTCCTTAAGGAGCATTATATGGTGTTTCCCTACCTTAAGGGTATTTATTTGAATATATTGAATATTTGGGCATCTTGGCCCACAAATATCTCTTGCATGGTGTTGATATTGATTATAAACTTCATATTTTTGAATTACATATACAAAGATCTTATTAAGTGGTATCGAGCATTGATCTAGGCAATTTGTGGGATGAAACCTTGATTTCAGATGATTCAAATATATCTTGAGATCAAAAATAATTTTTGATTAAGTTTTTACATGAAGTGTATACAAATAATTCAAGGAATCTACCCACAAATTTTCACATTTTTGGAGTTTTTTGAGAAAGATATGCCAATTTTAGTGTTGAAACCCTATTTTTAATACTTCATCTATATCTTCCGTACTATGGAGAGTTTTTCAGTTATTTTTTTGTGTGGTGAGGTGATTTTTTTATAGTGAAACCATAAAATTTTAGAAATTTTGGATTTGTTTTGAGAGAGTTATTTCGCTTTTATGGGTTTTCACTAATCTTCTCCACAAGCCACAATATTTGGATTTTTTTGATTTGTTTACATTTTCATAAATATATCCAAAAAAAAAATTAGGTTTTTTTCATATATTTTCTTATTTGATTCGATATCTAGCTGAAAAGGTAAGAACAAATATTTATCAAAAGGTTTTGATTCTTGAAACCCTAGTTTTTGTAGATCATGACGATGGAAACATTTTGTTGAGATGGTGCGATTGATGCTAGAGAATGGTGGATTAAATTTAAGGAAAATTATTTTTTAGGGAGAAGGTCACGATTTAATTTTCAACTTCAGTTTGGATGTCTAACAAAAAAATTAGTGGTATCAAGAGAGATGAGAATCCAGATTGATCTTGGAAGGAAATGGAATAGGTTTTCTTAGATCAATGGGCCAAAAAGATGAAGAAGAAGAAGAGGATGTTACTGATGAGGATGTTTTTATAAGGATGAAAAAGAAGATGATGAATAAGAAATTGTTGATGATGAATAGGCTACACATGATTCAAAATTAGAGACAAAAAATCAAGATAAGAGTTCAAATAATGCATCTCCAACAAATGAAGGTTCAATATTTCAATTTAAATTGTGCATTCAACAAAAAAAAGGTAATTGTTTCCATAAACCATACTAACAAATATAACTTCACAAATAAGGATGTAGCTTAACTTATACAAGTTTAGGTAAAGAATATGAAGGAAGCTCAATTAGATGGTAATCAAATTCAATTATTTGAAGATTTAAAGATCTTTATGGATAAATATATTTTGCATTCAGATTTTTATGCTTTAGATATGGATGGTATGGATGTTTTTGTGGGTATCCTTGGTTAGAGACATTGGGGAAAATTAATATTAATGTGCAAAAGAAATTTATGAAGATTTGGTACAAGAAGAAGAAGGTCACTTTACACGATATTACACTTAATGAAAAACAAAGACATGTCAAGATAGAGCATGAGGATGATTTTGAAGATGGGGAAGAAGGGAATAAGGATGATTCAATAGAAGAACATGAAGAAAATGAAAAAAAAGAAAATAATGATTCATCTACTCAAGAAAAAAATAAATAGCAAATAACAATGGGGAAAAGGAAAATAAAGATGAGGAAAATGCTGATAAGGTTGCGGATAATAAAGTTGCAACATATAGAAACCCACATCATCATGAGAGACAATAATCATGGAGGTATGTTAGGGCACATGAGGGAAATAACCTATATAGATATACATGGAATTGGAGGAACAATCTCTATGGATACACAAGGAATTAATGGAGTAAGAATTATATGACATGAGATCACATGAATAATTACTATGGCTATGTATGGATGCCAAGAAAGAACAAATATGGATGTGGATGGAATCATATTAGCGCATTGGATTATGAAACTAGGTTTGAGATGTATCACCCACTAAGATATCATATGGGTGGTTGGATGATCGAGCATGATGAAAAGTGTGCAATGATTTGAAGCACACTCACTATATGGATTCTTCTCATGTTTCGGGACGAAACATGTCAAGGAGGGATGACATGTTATGTACCTTGGGATATGATATTATAGTGTATATGGGTTGATGGATATGCTGACATGTGACACACATCCCCCTTAGTTAGTTATATGTTTATAATATATGGGGTCACATAGGAATTAGTTATATTTGGTAATGAGTCAGCCTACATTGGGATTAGGTGTTACCCATCTATTAAGAGTAATGTATGCCTATATAAAGGAGATGAGTATCATTATGAGATATGGCATGTATGTCATGGAGTCTTCTACTTGGTAGAGGTATATTGGAGGTATCCCCTCAAACTAGAGTTCCCATATCGGGATATCTTGAGTTACTCCTTTCTTAAGGATCATTGTATAGTGTTTCCTTACCTTAAGGGTATTTATCTGAATATATTGAATATTTGGGCATCTTCACCCACAAATATCTCTTGCATAGTGTTGATATTGATTATATTCTTCACATTTCTGAATTATTATATACAAAGATGTTATTAGGTGAGATCATAGGAGAAGATCCCAAGGATGGTGAAATACCTTCGCTATAATTAATGCCACATAGAGAATTATAAATAATGTAATTTTATTCTATTTAATAACAACGTGGGAATTTTTATTTAATTGAAAATTAGAAATCCATAACTCAAAACTAGGTAATCCGAGGCTCTAGTACACTAAAAGTATGGTTGAGGTTACATGATGAAAGCTTTTATATTTAGGCTCACACTAAGTTGAAACAATATACAACAAGGAGAAGATTATATATATCACAAAGGTAAATATTACAATATTGTACATCCCGAAAAGAATTCATATAAAAAGAGATAAAGGGTATAAATATCTAGTGCGAAAAAAATCCCCCTTTTCCTATTGGCCTCAATCAAGGTGGAACATCCACTAAAGGTGGAATGCTCATAGATAACATTAATTTATATTTGTGGTAATTAATACTTGTGGATTCATTTACACACCTATCTTATTCTTGTGCATAAGCTATACTAAATATAATTAAGATAACCTAAGCCAACTTAATTTTAGTGTGCATAGAATAATGTACTTGAGATGGATTATATGTTTCTTGCTTTGTTAATACAAATATCAATAGTGGAAATATACATGTCAAAATTATAAACGATGATCATGAATTTTCTTTTGGTGAACATAGTTATATTACTTGAAAAACCACACACAATCCCAATCCTAGTTTCTACTTTATAGATGAAGTTAGGGAGCATCTTAAGTTATATCATGAATCGAGTGGATGCAATGTTACACGTGGATAGGGAAAAAAATATAGATAAGGAAAGAAAATTTGGGGAGATACATACTTTGAATTAATGATAGATACTAATTTATCTTCTAGAGACTCACATTTTATACTATGTAGGCTATTTTTATTCTTTCCCATGTGTCTCACTTATGGTTTCCCAAGTGATGCCCATTTGGGTGAGAAAAACCCTTCAATTGGTACCCAATTTTGGATAAGATATATAATCCATTGAGACGCTAAAGGATAAAATTTAGTTTTTATACTTCTTCCAAGAAGGTATTTCACACAAGACAAAGGGCATGTGGAAGTAACCTAGAGGGTTTTATGAGTAATACTACAATAGGGTTAATTAAGTGCAAAAGGAAGGATGGAATGTAAATGATCATGACAAGTGGAAAGGGTATGAGATTAGTATGAAGTGCGTAAAGTAGGATAATATGCATAGATTCCAAATCTAATATGTGCACTAGGTCTATGGTTATCACTTTAGTTGAACTCAATATACTATATCTAGGGTTGTAATAATTTAAGCATGCAGTGATTGTACTTATGCCTTTGATGTATATAAGTGTAGTCAATAAATCAAACACTTATTATGTACATCTATCCTATAGATATGTCATTTATATGCATGATTCCTAAGCAAGATAATTACTCATCAAAACCTCTTTACTTTACTTTGACATTACTTTTATCCTTTTCATATTTATTGCTTGATGTTTTTGATTGAAAACTTATAGTTTTGCATTCCAGATCGACATCCTACTCATATCTCGATTTCAATTTCTAACCTTTTGAGCACCTGCATAAGACCTCCCATTAGGGACATGAGTGCTCGGGTTCTACTATCCCCTCTCGGGTGCCTTTTTCCTCTTTACTTATAGTTTTGATATTTCAAACGTTACTTATTTCTTGTTTTCTTTTATCACTCTTGACTAGCCTTTTCACTTGTTAATGATGAAACTTAAGAGAATGAAACATATATAATATATATATATATATGATATACATATATATATATATATATATATATATACATATATATATATATATATATATATATATATATTTTATCTATTACACCAAGGAATGTATTTTTGCACTTACTTCTGGATAGGAGGGTTTATTTTGAATTTCATACCACACATTTACATTGGGATAAAGTAGTTGTAGCCTATTATTATTTGTGTGACTGACACTAGGGAATCCTAGTTAAAGGGATACTATTTCAGTCACACACACACACACACATGAACTATATGGAGTATAAAATGTATTTTAATTCTCACCAACAAGATCACATTGGGGTTATTATTGAGGTTTGTTCAACTCTCTCATATGAATTTTTTTATTTAGAATAATGTGTGCTTGAGTTTTGTGCAGGTAGTTAGGGTTTATTTTGTAGGTATAGGTGAGATGGAGCATAAGTTCAATGAAAATGACATGACATATGGTGAGCTAAAGGTGATAAAGAGAGACACAAAAATAACTAGATCCCGAGTTATCCTCAAGACATTAGCACCCAAAATAGATGCTAACACAAGGGTTCCCGTGTGCTCTCCCGGCACTCCTATTATTGAGATCATCACATGTTAGTTTAAAAATTAGAGCTTACAAAAATTGCAATACGCATGTTATGAGCATTCAATATCTAATAATTAGTATAGACCTACAAAGTGCAAGCCGAGTTATTCTAGAAACCCTATATATATCACTCTTGCTTGCATTTCCTTTTCTTGATATTTCTTATTTATTGTTTTATCTATTTGATCAAAAATGCCCTTATTTTAGATTTAATTTTATTAAATCATTTTATGAACCCTCTCCTTACATACCAATTATCAAATATTTCATGGCTCCCCATGCATTTTATTCCAATGATTCCCCATTTTGTACCTAGGTTTAACTTCGTAATATCCTTGTTAAACGTGTCCTAGTTGATCCTATATATGGTCTTAATGTATGTAATATTTAATTTATCCATAGAATAGTACTTTTCTCTAATAATCTCAATCCATATACTCTTTGTATACATGGATTTAATAATAGACCTAAGTGAGTGTTGGGTATAATATCTCTTCCCCTTAATATGGGATATTACACTCTTGATGTTCTATGCCATGCTATACCTCATGATGTTCCTTATACTATCCTTCTAGGCCCTACTTGGTGACATAATATGAATACACTTCTTTCTACCCATGCTATAGAGCACAATTCCCTTCTTTACACATTCTTCCATAGATACTTCTATAGTAGATTCGACACCTCATGTTAATACTCCTTGTGATATTCCTCTCATACATGATGCTCATGACATTACCTACATTTCACATCCTTATCCTCTTAGGATGCACCATAGTGCTACTTATTTACATGATGAATTTTCTATTAGGACCCATAATACTCCTCACATTATATCTCACTCTTGATGCACTTATATTGATCATATGCTTAGTACTTCCAATGTTACATCTCTCTCTGCATCTTCCTCATCATAAGTTAGAACACTCTGTACACTCGATTTTATAATAATTCCTAATGCTCTCAATTTCTAAGATCCTATGAATGATTCATTTACTATGGATACTCCTTACCTTGTTACATTCATAAGGCCATCCATTCCCCTCTTTCTAAATTTTTGCATATGATCATAGGGGCTAGTTCATAATGTTTATTTCTTCTAATCTTCCCAAAATACACCTATTATTTTCCACTACTACCAATGATCCTCCTAGAATTACATATGCTACACATATTTTGACTCACATCTTGATCCTTATGTTTACACTTACTCCTTCCACTATTTCCAATGAGCCTAAAGTTACATCTATTCTATTTTCTCCTAATGGACACAATCTTATTGCTTATACACTTGCTCCTCACATTCTTGTATATTTGACTCTATAGGGTTTTACCCTCACTATGTTGCCATCATTCTCTGGTAGCTCTTCTACTTCTCAATGTTACACCTATTCTAGTTTCTCCACATGCATGACTCCACATACTATAGTACATGCACTTTCACATGACACTAGGTCCTTGCCTCATGTTCACATATGTTCATATTCTCTAGAAGATCATGGCCCCTTGTCTATTAATCTAATTGCATAGATCATATTGGAATCCAAATTTGGGGGAATCCTAATTCCCCACACCACCTGATGACACACTCTTGTTCTTGGTTCATACTTGAATGTTGAGGATTTTGTTCATATGAAGCTCACTCTACACACACACAACAAGGGGACATACTTATTCCTCCCTTCTAGCTGGTTTTATTTCATATAATTGCAATAAAAAATACAAAAATATTATCTTAAATATTGATTGGATGCATTCTTCCTTGCTTATACTACTCTATATTACACCTTTTCTTACTATGTTACTACGGTTCTTAGTATGCTTTATCTTTTTTATATAAACATGTGTGTTCACATGGTATCTTGAGGTGAATGTAGGTCATTTATAGGTTGTTACATGATGTATGATTCTTAGACCCATCCATTACCAGTCCCACTGAGGCTCTCAAGGGTGTCTACCTTGTCTCACCTACTATCAAGACCTATAATTGCAATATTTCACATTTTCATTCCTATATTCAGATATTACATTGTCACATACTATTTATATTTCCTAACATGCTAACGGGTGCTTCATGTGTAACATTTTCCTTGTAGGACTTTTTCCAATCATGATTGTATGATTTTCTTGTACTTTGTAACTGTTTGTGGATATGCCCTATGTTTTCTTGATACTTTATTTACAAAATCCTTGATGGATCTGATTGTCTTGTGACATCCTAAGTGGTGTCCCATGTATGCAACCAACTACCACCTTTGTCCTTGTTTGTTGTTTTCTTATATGCCTTTACTAGTTTCTATTTCAATTTGCATTGCTTGTTTTTCATTAACACTTGTATGCTATCATTTTCCTCTTGTTTTTATTATGCTATGGTACCTACCATGCGTAATCCCTATTTCCCTAAATGATTTCTATATCAGTTGTGCACATCAATTTAAACCTTCCTTATTTGGGATTTGTTCCTTTTTATTCATCTAAGGCACCCAAAATGAGTGGGGTAAAACATTGGGTGAACATTTTCACCCCTCCCAACAGATTATAGAAAGTAGTTACTAAAACACAAACAACATGATCAGAAAAAACACTCACAAAATAGGGCCAAAAATAGACTTATCAAAAATTTACAACCTCGATAGAAGCACCTAGAATAGACAAGAATGCCTTGGTGCTAGTGTCCCACTTGGGTGCTCCTATCCCAGGGGAAAAAATATTTATTGTATGCATGTATTAGATTAACACTAAGCTAATGAAAAGAACCTAACACCAAGTATATTCCTAAATTAGTTAATCAAACAAAAACATCATGATAGCATAAAGGAAAATCTTAAACTAGTGCATTAAATATTTAAAACATCAAATGCAAAACCCATTCTTTGATTATTTAGATGAAATTTAGATTGTAGATACTTCCTTTAGTGATCCGAATGTAAATATGTATGATTAAAGGATTTCTCCAAGGAAGAGGAAGAGATCTCACCAATATGACTTAATTGTCATTTTTGGTTCTTCTCTTAGTACTCTTTGTCAAGTAGAAAAGGGAAAAGGTTGCTTGATTGATAATCCTTCCAATATCAAAATGCTCTTATCATGCATAGATGTATTACAGGGGACATGGTGTATAAAGGTGTAAAAATTGTAGGAAGGTACTAAGTTTCTTATATATCATTCCAATTTGGGAGAATCTTGTAACCTAGTGAATGTGGGATAAAGGTAAATTCAAATTAGAAAGGGATAAACATGATTAGAAGAGATTAATCAAAGATTAGAAACTCATGGGAGTTGGGGGTGATTTAATTAATCAACTAGGATTAATTAATAGAAAAAGATAGCTTATAAAATCCATTTGGAAATGATTTAGAAGTAAATTATTAGAATTTGAAGGATTTGAAAGGGGATTTAACCAATAAGAGGGTTTATTGATTAAATAGAAGATTTAAAGGCTTAATTAATTAATAATGATTAATTAATTAATTAAAATAATATTATAACTAAGAAACGATGTTAATTGACATCCGGATGAAGTATAAAGTTGGTTAATTAACAAAGTGTCATTAATTGACCAAGATGAAGGGGAATTTTATCTAATTAGCGGAAAAGACTAATTGTAATGAAATGAAGAGAAAGAGGATAATTAGTGTAATTTTAGTATTAAAACCGTGTATTTAGATTTAGGTGTCTACATTTTCCCCCTTTGATGTGGTGGAATGCAAGCGACACCATTTCAAAGATATTAGAAAATTTTAGACAATTAAATTTTGTAATGGTAGTAGAAAAATTAGTAAGATGGAGGACACCCCCTCGAGTGTCAATGGGGTGATAAAATAGGTCAATTGATTCTCGGAAATAAGAGAAGAAAATGATTAGAGAAGAAGAATAAGACACTGTGGGAAATTGGGATTCAAACTGGGTCTTGTTGGCCATTAATTGATTTAATTGATTGTGAAACATGGATCCCAAATCTCTTCGTGAAGAAAAAATAAGGGAGGAGGGAGGGAAGAAAATGTAGATAGATTAAATTGGAATCAAAGATAAGATATATGGGGAACAAGAACATCACGACGTAGTTGATGTACCATCTGGCTCAAAGTAACTTTTTATTTGATATAAACACACAACAAAAGGGTATAATGACATGAAAATCCATAATACTAATTCTTGTTCCATGCTAATGGAGTGACTCAAAGAAAAAAATATAAAGCAATGTATTACAAGAAAGAAAACAAGCGAAATGCAAAAAAACAAGCACAAAAATGTACTCAAACAAATAACGTTTAAGAAATTTGTACCAATGTTTTTGTTATCTAGCTTCAGTTCCCAAATGTTTGAGTTATATGAAAAGGTTTAAAATTATGCCCTAAGAAAGGATACATGCAAGGGAATATATGGAGGACATAAAAGTCCCATGAAAAAGAAACATTCACTATGAAACTTCCCGAGCAATGATATATGCCGGGAAGACAAACATAGCCAGAAAACTAGCTTTCTTGATGAAGGAAGATCACAATATGATCCATATGTCGTGTGCTAGAAAAACAAGCACTAAAGTAAGATATTTTGTAGGATAGTTTTCAATTTTTTAGGATTTTTAGTTTTGTGAATGTTTAGGATTTTTTGATTTTGAATGTTTAGGATTTTTGATGTTTTACCAATGTTTTTGGATTTGCAAATGTTGTGAACATTTTTGAATTTTTGAATATTTTACCAATGCTTTTGGATTTGGGAGGTTTTACTAATGTTTTTTTGGATTTTTGAATGTTTTGAATGTTTTGGATTTTCTAGTATTTTGTAAAATTTCAGGGTTTTTAAAAATGTTTTCCAAAGCTATGTACGGAAAATGAAGATGAAAAGATTCCTCCAATTAAAGGAGAGAATATACAAGGAAAAATACACACATATGTACAATATGAAGATCATCCAAATTAAGGCCACGAAGGAAAGGATAAAAAGGATTTCAAACAAGTAAATGGCAAGCTAGGAAGAAGTGACTATGCCCCAAGTGTGAGATGGTTATGAACAAAAAAATCCTTTTATGGTGCCAAAACTGGTTCTCACCAAAGGACTTGTCCAAAGTGCCACCATTGCGTGGTTTTCACATTTGAACGAATTTATTTCTCTTTACTATTTTTTATCTTTTATTTTTTGGAATGCCCCCAAGCTTAGGAATAACAATCACTTGAGATACATACTATTCATAGGTTCTTGGAGCTCATCACCATTAGGGTATGCAAGTTTATAGGCCTTGGAACCAAATTTATCCACCACAATGTATGGCCCTAACTAGTTAGGCTCAAATTTTCCTTTCTTTTCACGTTCTTTGGTAGTGTTAAACTAGTTTTCCTTAAGCACAAGATCACCTACCTCAAATTCATGAGGGATGATATGTTTATTGTATCCTGCATGGATTCAATTCTGATACACTTTAAGATGGTCTAGGGCATGAAGGTTTTTTTCATCAAGGAGTTCAAGATCTGTTAGCTTGGATACTTTGTAGTCCTCTTCTTTACCCAAATAGTCTCACAGGGAGATTCTCAAAGAGGGGAGATCAATCTCTAGAGGTATAATGGCTTCAGTGCGAATAATAAGGAGTAGGAGTTATACTTGTAGGTGTGTGGATGGAAGTACGATAGGCCCAGAGGGAAGGATGCATTTGGAGATGCTAATTGCAACCTGTTTTACCAACCATTTTCTCTATAATCCAAGAAAGCGTGTTATTGGTGGCCTCACCTTTCCCATTAGCTTGGGGGTAATAAGGTGTAGACCAATTTTGGAAAATTTTAAAGCGTTGGTGTAAAGACATCACTTACTTTTTTAAATGATTTAGCTTTATCATATACATTGATAAAAGGGATTCCATAATGGAAGATGCTATGATTTCGATAAACTTAGATATTTAATCACCCGTAACCTAAGTGAGAGGAAAAACCTCTACCCATTTGGTAAAGTACTTAGTGGCAGTAATAATGTGTTTGTAGTCATCGGATGAGGTAAGGGTGAGTTTTCTTATAAGATCGAGCCCCATATTATAAATGTCCATGGTGTTGTGATAGGATGTAATGATTAAGACAATGCATATATCAAATTTCTATACTTTTGGCATAGGATACATTTCTTCACATACTTGCAAAAATCTATTTTATAGTAGGCCAATAGTATCCCACACATATGAGTTTCTTTGCGAGGAGTATACGCAACCTATATAAGCACCACATATGACATTGTGAACCTCTTTGGTTGTTTGGATAACTTCTTCATCATTAAGGCAATGTAAGTAACCTTGATGATAAAGAATGCCCCCAAGTAGGGTGTAATAGGATATACGTTGGATAAGGGTTCTCTTCTGGGAGTGGGAGAGGTCAGGAGGGAAAGTACCATCTTGTAGGTAGTTATAAATGTTAGTATACGAGGGGGAAAAGGGACCATCAACTTCACATACCAAACATGATTCTGGCATGTCATAGGACGGTATCGTTAGAAGATCAATATGGAATTGAAATTATTTGGTATTTGGTGATAAGTGTAGCAAGGATCCAAAGGTAGAAATAACATTGGTTGATCAATTTTGCATGTGTGGGACTTGATGGAAGGATCGAGAACAAAATATTCTTTTAGGGTGTCCACCATGTATTTGTATGGGATAATATTCTCATCTTTGACTTTTTATTCCTCATTCACCTATTTGATGATAAGTGTGAGTCGCCTATAACCCTAAAATTGTTTGATGTTCCATTTAATAGTGACTTTAAGTCCTATAATGAGATGTTCATATTCGAAATGTTGTTTGTACATGGGAAACTGATTTTGAAAGCTTGTTGGATGATATCTCATATGGGAGTAATAACGATTATTCCTACTTCGAGGCATTAAATGTGATTGACCCATCAAAATATATCTTCCGGAACTCCCTTCATTCTTCCCTCTCTTGTGCAATCATAATTTTTTTTTACTTTTCAGCACTCAAGACCTTCTAGAAATGGCACCATTGATAGAGATTTTTCTCATCTTTCCAGAAAGGTAAATTTTCCTCCTAACTCCATGTATTTTTGAAGTTATGGCTCAGTGGAGATTTTTTGGGAAATTTTCCCCTGAAAGGCCCGAGCCAATAAGATGAGGCCACGTGTCCTCGGGAGGGCGGAAGGCAGAGGTAAACTTGGAATTTTTACCAAGTGTTCAACAAGTTTTCAAAAGGAATTTTTCACCCCGAAGGCCCGCCGATGAATTGGATGCTGCCACGTGTCCAAGGGGAAGAAATTAGAAAATTTTCCTAAGGGTTGATACAAGAAAATTTTCGACGCCAGGCCCGCATCCAATCACATTGTGCCACGTGTCTCTAGAGGAAAGGAGTGGTGAGGGGGAGAAAAAAATTGAAAATTTGGTAAAGTGATTGGCGAGGGTGCAAAGTTAAATTTTTTTCCCAAGCCCAGGCCCATGTCAAATGGGAGCTCGCCACGTGTCTCAAGGGCATCATTAGAGCTTCGCCACGCGGGAGAAAGTGGGAAAATTTCCCAAAGGTTAGATTAAAGGAGAAATGTTAGCCCCAAGGTCCACAATGAATGGAAACTTGCCACGTGTCTTCAACCGGTGGAGCACGGGAGAAATTGGGAGATTTTTCCCAAAGCAAAATCAAGGGAAAATTTCAAAGGAAAAGTCCGCCCCCTAAACGCGAGCCAATGGGATCTTGCCACGTGTCCAGTGGCGGAAAAAAAATGCAAGACTGCCCATAGGAAAAAATTCAAAAGGAAAAATCCACATCCAATAGGGTTTTTCCACATGTCCAAGTCAGAAAAGATGGTCAAAAGATGAAAAATTTAAGAGAAGATGCCCGCAACAAATCATATCATGCCACGTGTCCTCAGGTCATCGGCCCGGCAGAGAATTTTTGGAAAATTTTCCAATGGCCAAAATGATGGAAAATGAAGCATCAAGAGCCCGCATGACCAATGGAATCATGCCACATGGCACCGGATCAGTGGGGCACGAGATTTTTGGGAAAATTTTCCCAAATGCAAAAAGTGGAAAATTTCAAATTTTTGGCCCGCCAACCCATTTTGGCCCTGTTTTGCCCTAAATTTTCAAACGACCATAACTTTCGATCCAGAGCTCAGTTTTTTCATGTTCTTTATATCAACAGAAAAGGGTGAAATTATCTACAATATTCTAGGCTCAATTTTGTATTTTGATGGAATTTGGAGAGAGAAAATTGAAAAACACCTCTGCACGTGGTAATGAACAAAATGACATTTCAACCACCATTTTTAATGAAGAATGGCTCGCATTCTCTCCCAAAGATGGTGAAAAAAATGTCAAGGAATGGACCTGTAAGGATGCCCATGCTTTTTTATTATGAATTTGGTCAGTGGTTGAAGCTCCTCTCACATTTTCCCATGTTTCTCTCTCCCCGGGCTCATTTTTTATCATTGTAAAAACCAGTTTGGCTCTTTTTGAGGGGTTGACATTTTTCATGTTTTGCAGTGCTCCTCCTTCACCTTGAAAAAGTGATTTTGTGGAATATCATACCTCTTCCAAGACTGTAACATGTTTTCTACCTCTCTGATGTTGTAATGCATGTATTTTTGATATTGGAAATGACAATGCAAGCTCTGTGAATGAGTTTCAATCCTTTGTTTGTGTTGTTTGCTTCATTTCTGACCTTTCATTACATTTTATCAGTTTTTGCATGATGTTTTGTTACATTTCTATGATCTGTGTCAATTTGCAGAAGTAAAAATGCTCACCACTCCTTTGGTGCATCACCTTATTAGCATTAGTTTCAGTTTTTTTGCATTCTCTATCTCTGTCCCCTTGGAATTTAGAGTAGGATTTTGAGTTTAAAACCTCTCGCAAATTTGCAAGTAATACACCTGATCAGAGGAGTTGAGGAACCAGCCTCTAACCTAGAGATTCTTTTCCCATTTTTACAAGTCCCACACTTGGGGAAAAGATTCAATGTTGTGCAATCACACTGGATGTCCAAAATGTCAAACTAGAAATCTGATCAACATCCAGGGTGCTGCTGATTTGCACCAATAGTTTTGGCATGCCCGGTGGGACCTTAGAGGTCTTCATCTTCATTGCAACAAAATTGATGTGCATTTGTTGCAAGTTTCTTGCTTAAAAGAGCCCTAAATTACACATCTGGCGACTCCAAGGAAGAAGAATCAACTGTTTTAGCAGTGCAGACCTGAAAACTCATGAGAAGAATCACCACAAGGTCAAGAGTTGAGAAGAAGAGGTGTTGTTTGAGTATCTACAATTATCTCCAAGAAGAAGACAAAGAGGGAGGAGAATTCAAAGGTCTCCATCTCCACCAAACAGAACTCTATCAACTCCTCCACCTGGTAGGCCTTTCATTCAATCAACAAGGGTTCTAAGGCCAATCAGAATGGCACAACACAACCCCTATGTCAATTTCACTGGCAGCAGCCCACTTGCTCTCAATGCACAAAATCCAATCCCAATTGCAGCATTGAAGAACATTCCATACTTTACTGGAGAGAATCAGACCACTCCTGGTGATCATGTCAAGGATATTGCTAATATTTGTGTAATCCATGAGATTAATGAGATGCAAGTTACTGTCAAACTACTGGCATCTTCATTCAAAGGGAAAGCTTTGCAATGGTTCAGGAGTCTTGCCTCAGGTTCTATCCAAAATTGGAACCAACTATGTATAGCCCTCCATGAGTAGTTTGGAGAAAAGGGAGATAACTTGTCCCTTTTGGAACAATTGACAACCATCAAGAGAGCTCCCAATGAGCAGCTGACTGACTTCAACTTCAGGTTTCAAATGACTTGGGAGAGAATTCCAATGGTAGTAAGGCCAACAATAGAAGGTGCTTTTCTATATTACCTTAAAGCTCTAAATTCTGATATTTCTATGTTAATTCAATCCATGGGGGCACAACTATCCCTCGTTTTATAAAAGATTGCCATTAGAGCTGAAAATTGTTTGATTCAAGCTGGCAAGCTAGCTCCTAGGCCTCCAATGCCATTGTATCCAAGTTTAGAGAGCCCAAGTACTAGTCAAGTGCCTATTTTAGCTCCTATTCCCACTCCTAGAAATCATAATTCAAGTGAAGCTTCTACTTCATCTTCTAGTGCCTCAAATGAACTTCAAGAAGTCATGAAGCAATTGCAAAATTTAGGCAATGAGCTGGTTACACTCAAGAGGCAGCAAGCCCAAGGTTTTAGACCTTCTTTCTAGCCTCAAGCTCAGCCTAACAGGTAGCCATACCAGCCTCAAAGACCACCCAATCCAGTTGTAAATCAAAATCAAGCAAGACCTCCTGCCAATAGACCATTTCAGCCCTATAATCCCAATGCTACATCTACCTCTAAAGCAATAGTGCCAATGCAAAACAACATAGCTCAAGAGTATGATTGGTGTTTCCCATGCAATGAACCTCACAACCAGTCTATGTGCTTCAACGGTGCCTTAAATCAAGCATTAATGGTGACAACTACTAGTGTGGAGGGTGAAGGGAGTCAAGGAAATAACCAACAACAAGAAACATTCCAGCAACAATCAGCTCCAAATGATACCACACTTGTAAACTGGCAGTAGAAGATTTTTGTGGCATGAATCAAACAATCTCCCAAAGTGTTGCAGCCAACACAAGGTCAAAAAGGAGAAATTTGGGTGAAGAACAGCCATTGGCTCCAAGTAATCCACAACCTTCTACCACTCCACAAATTATTGGCAAACAAAATGCAGTTCCAAACACGCAAGGACTGCCTAAAATAACTCCTAGGCCAACTCAAATGCCAGTTGTTGCTGCCCATGTGCAAGGAATGAATGTGCAGGCCAGGGACAAGCAGAGAGATGCTTCATCTCCATTCAACATCATTGATCAGATGAAGAAGACAAATGTAAACATATCAATGTGGGAATCACTATCCATCCCAGGCCAAAGAGATTTGCTACAAGCTGCCATGAAGGACTGGTCAACTTCAAATCAGCAGGTCCAAATGCAAGAGAAGGTACTCACAAATGCTGCCCAGCCTGAGGGGAATCATGGAGGACAACAAGGTAAAATGTTGAAGCCCCCTCCATTCTATGTTTCATTGATCATTGGAAACCAATTAGTACACAATTGCATGATTGATTCCGGGGCAAGTAGTTCAGTAATGCCCAAGAAAATAGCTGATCAGTTGGGGCTTCAATATGAAGTCATATCCAAAGGGGTAGTGCAATTGGATGGGACAACAGTAACAATAGTTGGAGTGATAAAAAACTTGAGTCTTACTTTGCATGCATGCCCCAACGTTGTTGTTTTACAAGATGTCTCAGTAATAGATCTTCCACCACTCTTTTCCCTATGTCTGTCAAGGGATTTCACAACCAAGATTGAGGTTACTTATCTACTGATTGGTCACACATGTTGTTCAGAACAAGATATGGAACTAAAGCCACAATCAGATCTGAGCCTATTGCAAACTTTCACATTGAGCCTCACACTCCAAGCCAAATCAATACCAATTGTTCAACGTTTGATCAAGAGGATTATCCAAGCACTGATGAAGCTGACACCAAGGTTGGAAGCATCCCAGATTTGACTCTTGATGAATGGGAAAGCAAGGTGCATGCTTTTGATCCTTATCAAGAAATAGAAGAATCTGAGCTAGGAGTCTATTGCATGCATGAAGAAAATCAGCCTATCCCTAGCATCACCAAGCCAGACCACAAGGATGACAATGAGGTATGGCAGTTGTTTTTTGATGGATCAAGGAGTAGACAAGGTGCAGGAGGGGGAGCTATGCTTGTTTCACCTCAAGGAGTTAAGTATTATTCAGCTTTTAGATTTCAGTTTGCATGCTCTAATAACACTGCTGAATATGAAGCTTTGATACAAGGATTGCATTGGTCAATCAAGAGAGGAATAAAGAACTTGCAAGTCTTTGGTGACAGTGAGTTGATTGTCAACCAAGTTAAGGGGCAACATGCTGTCAAGAATGATCTACTCAAGTGCTACAAAAATAGGGTGTGGGACCTCATTGAAGATTTTGAGGGCTTTGGCATCAAATCCATTCCTAGAAAAGAGAACCAAGCTCACGACAGGCTTCAGCAGCAGCTTGAGAGCAGCTTTGATGTTGTTGAAAGCATCCAAAAGACAAGGTATAACCAAACATCCATGTGATTGTAAGGCCTTCAAAGGCTGCATAAACAATGTAAGTTGGCAAGTGTTTGAAAATGATCAACAAATCATCCATTTCTTACAAGAAGAGGCTGAGTTCTCAGCTAAAAATCAGGAAAAGTTGGAGCAACAATATGGTGACCAAGTGGTACAGCTGAGAACCAACAAACTACCAAAGGGACTTATTACTTTGGAGTCCATTTTCAATCCTAATGATCAGTTTAGGAAGGAGAAAGAAAACATCCAAGTCAAGGGAGAAGATTCAATGTCCATCTTGGTGGAAGAAGGCAAATCACTCCAAGTTGGTAAAGTGACAACTGAGCAAGAAAGGTATGAGTTCATACAACTTTTTCAAGAATTCCCTGATGTGTTTGCTTGAGCTATGAAGATTTGAAAGGTTTCAATCCCGAGTTAGCTCAACACACCATTGAATTGGATCCAAGTACTAAACCCATCAGAAAAAACAAAGGCCAGTCAATCCACACATGGAGCCTCTCATGAGAAAAGAATTGAATAAGTTGATAGAGTCAAGAATCATATTCCCTATCAAGCATTCTAGTTGGGTGGCCAACTTGGTTCCAATTAGAAAGAAGAGTGGGGAAATCAGATTGTGTGTTGACTTCAGAGATTTGAATAGAGCATCTCTCAAGGATCATTATCCACTTCCTTCTATGGAGCAGATTTTACAAGTTGTTGCTGGCTCTGAGAGGTTTTCATTACTTGATGGCTATTCAGGGTACAATCAGATTATGGTGAAAGAAGAGGATCAGTTCAAGACAACCTTTACAACCAAATGGGGAACTTATGCATACAGGAAAATGCCATTTGGGCTGTCCAACGCTGGAGCTACTTTCCAAAGAGCAATGGACATGGCATTCAAGGATTTGATTAACAACATGGTGCTGATATATCTTGATGATATCACTATTTTTTCAAAAAATGCAGCAGACCATCTCTTTCATTTGAGACAAGTGTTCCAAAGGTGCAGAAGATTTGGAGTATCCTTGAATCCTAAAAAGTGTATTTTTCTAGCCCATGAAGGAAAGCTCCTTGGCCACATTGTCTCCAAAGAAGGATTAGCAATTGATCCAAAAGAGTCAAGCCATAAGAGCACTACCATTGCCAAGCCACAAGAAGGCCCTTCAAAGTTTCTTGGGAGAATAAATTTTGTTCAGAGGTTTGTCCCAAATTTTGCAGCCCTAGTCAAGCCTATCACCAAGATGTTAAAGAAAAGCATAGCTTTCAAATGGATAAGCAGAAGGCAAGGAAAGTTTTGAAGCAATCAAAGAAGCCATCTCTCAAGCCCAACTCTCATTAACCTGATTTCTCCAAGGATTTCATCCTCTATGCATTTGGGGGTGATGATACTATTTCTACAATTTTGGTACAACAAAACAAAGACAATGATGAGCAGCCAATTGCTTTCTTCAGCCAAAGCCTGGAGGACTATGAGGTGAGGTATTCTTTCATTGAGAAGCATGTTCTTGTAGTAATCAGGAGCTTGAAGAAATTCAAGCATCTAGTTTCAAACAACAAGGTTCAATTGCTGGTTTCTCATGTGGGAGTTAAAGACTTCCTCCTCAACAAAGACCTGAATGAAAAGAGAGCAGGTTGGATTACTCGTGTCATGGAGTATGACATTGAGATCAAAGTCACCAAGTTGGTCAGAGGAAAAGGATTGTGTGAGCAATGGTCTTGAATAAACACAAGGAAGCATGCAATGAGAAGGAGGTTGTTTTGGCGTTGCAAGACAACCATGAGCAAGGAAGCACTCAAGAGGAAAATGATGGTGTCCTCACTCCTTGCTGGACCCAAGACATAATGCACTTCCTAAACACAGGTCTATGCCCTCCAGAGATGAACAAGACCAAAAGAAGACACTTCAGATTGCAGGCTGTCCCATATGCCCTTGTTGATGGTGTTTTGTTCAAAAGGGATGTGAATGGAGTGCTGCTGAGATGCATTGGTACAAATCAGATTCACAAGGTGTTGGAAGAGTTCCATGGTGGATCAGCTGGTGGTCATTTTGCACCGAGAGTGACAGCTCTAAAGATCATGAGGGCTGGCTATTATTGGCCCAAGATTTTCAGTGATTGTTATGCATGGATCAAGAGGTGCAAGAATTGTGCATTCTTCACGGGTAAGGAGAGGCTAGCTGCCCTTCCATTGCATCCAATTTCAGTTGACCAGCCATTCATGCAATGGGGTTTGGACTTCATTGGAGTCATTAATCCAAATTCAAGCCAAGGACACAAATGGATTCTAACAAAAATGATTACTTCACCAAGTGGATCAAGCAAAGAGCACTCAAGGAAGCAAATGAATCTAGCATCCTAGACTTCTATGAGGGAATAACAACCAGATTTGGCATACCTACTACAATAATATCAGATAATGCATTGGCATTCATTGGGTCCAAGGTAACTGAATGGGCTGTCAAGAATGGGATCTACCTAAGCACTTCATCAAATTATTACCCTCAGGGTAATGGCCAAGCTGAATCTACAAACAAGAACTTGTTAAGGATCATTAGGAGGACTCTTGATGAAAATCAGAGGTCTTGGCATACTAAGTTGAAATCAGCCTTATGGGCTGATAGGATAACTCCCAAGAGATCTACAAGTAACTCTCCATTCAAGCTTGTTTATGGAAGAGAGGCAATTTTTCCCATGTCACTTGAGTTGCCAACATTGGAACTCATGAAACAATTGAGTTGTTGGAGTTTGGCCCATGGAGGTTAGATATGCAGAATTGATGGAGCTCCAAGAAATCAAAAATCAGCATCCCAAGCAATGGAGAAGGATCAAGCTTTGATCAAGAAGACCTTTGATAGAAGGCCAAGGATAGATCTTTCCAAGTTGAGATCTAGTGTTAAAATGGGATGCAGACAGAGAAAAAATCGGGAGGCATTCAAAATTTGATGCCATTTGAGTGGCCCATACATGGTCACAAAGTGTAAGGACAACAATGCCTTCCAATTGTCTTCATTGGATGGTGAAGAATTAGATTCCAGTCAATGGAATCCATCTAAAGCATTGCTACTGAAGGAAATTCTCCACCTTGTACATATTAGCTTAGGTTTTCATTCCTCCAAGTGCTTATGCACATTGTTTTGTTGTAGATTAGCTTTGCTTTCCCTAAGTGCTTTGGCACAAGCTTTGTTCCAGAAATGTGTTTTGCAGGCCTTGCTCCAATCAGATGGTGTTCTACCTTCCATCTTCCTCCTTGTAGTGTTCTAATCAGTTGGGGTACCAAGTAGAGAATTTAATGACTCCATGCCCAATGGATTGTTTCAGTAACTAGTAACTTCATCCAACAGTAGATGACCCCTCTGAGTCACCAAAATTGTTATCCAAAATGAGCCCCTTGCACATTTTGTGGCTAACTCCCTTCATTCTTCCCTCTCTCTTGTGCCTCACCATAATTTTTTTACTTTTCAGGCACTCAAGACCTTCTGGAAATGGCACCATTGGATAGAGATTTTTCTCATCTTTCCAGAAAGGTAAAGTTTTCCTCCTAACTCCATGTATTTTTGAAGTTATGGCTCGACGAGATTTTGTGGGAAATTTTCCCCTGAAAATCCCGAGCCAATAAGATGAGGCCACGTGTCCTCGGGAGGGCGGAGGCGGAGGTAAACTTGGAATTTTTACCAAGTGTTTGGAAAAGTTTCAAAAGGAATTTTTCACCCCGAAGGCCCACCGATGAATTGATGCTACCACGTGTCCAAGGGGAGAAATTAGAAAATTTCCTAAGGGTTGATACAAGCAAAATTTTCAACAGGCCCGCATCCAATCACATTGTGCCACGTGTCTCTAGAGGAAAGGAGTGGCAGAGGGTGGAGGAAAGATTGGAAATTTGGCAAAAGTGATCGGCAGGGTGCAAAGTTAAATTTTTCCCGAGGCCCACATCAAATGGGAGCTCACCACGTGTCTCACCAAGTTGGTCATCAAGGAGCTTTCTCTGGGTGCATCGAGGAAAGTTAAAGTTTTCCCTGGGGGAGAAATTGGGAAAATTTCCCAAAGGTTAGGGAATTTTTCCCAAAGGTTAGAAGCAAAGAGAAATGTTTTCCCCAAGGTCCGCGATGAATGGAAAACTCACCACGTGTGTCTCAAGACGAGCTGAGCAAATGGGGAAAATTGGGAGATTTTTCCCAAAGCAAAATCAAGGAAAATTTCAAAGGAAAAGTCCGCCCCCTAAACGCGAGCCAATGGGATCTTGCCACATGTCCAGTGGCGGCAAAAAATGCAAGATAGGCCCGTAGGAAAAATTCAAAAGGAAAAAACCATGTCCAATAGGGTTCTACCACGTGTCCAAGTCTTAGAAAAAATGGTCAAAAGTGATGGAAAATTAAGAGAAAATGCCCCAATGAATCATATCACGCCACGTGTCCTCATGTCATCGGCCCAAGAGAATTTTTGGAAAATTTTCCAATGGCCAAAACGATGGAAAATGAAGCATCAAGAGCCCGCAGCCAATGGAATCATGCCATGTGGCACTGGATCGGGGCATGGGGATTTTTTTGGGAAATTTTCCCAAATGCAAAAAGTGGGAAAATTTCAAATTTTTGGCCCGCCAACCCGTTTTGGCCCTGTTTTGCCCTAAATTTTCAAACGACCATAACTTTCGATCCAGAGCTTAGTTTTTTGCATGTTCTTTATATCAATGGAAATATGGTGAAATTATCTACAAGATTCTGAGCTCAATTTTGTATTTTGATGGAGTTTGGAGAGAGAAAATTGAAAAACCTCCTGCACGTGGTAATGAACAAAAATGACATTTCAACCACCATTTTTAATGAAGAATGGCTCGTATTCTCTCCCAAAGATGGTGAAAATGTCAAGGAATGACCTCGTAAGGATGCCCATGTTGTTTTATTATGATTTTGGTCTGGGTTTGAAGCTTCTCATGTTTTCCCATGTGTTTCTCTCCTGGCTCATTTTTTTGCATTGTAAAAGCTAGTTTTGGCTCATTTTTGAGGGGTTGACATTTTTCATGTTTTGCAGGCTCCCTCCTTTCACCTTGAAAAAAGTGATTTTGTGGAATATCGACCTCTTCCAAGACTCAGTAACATGTTTTCTACCTCTCAGATGTTGTAATGCATGTATTTTTGATATTGGAAATGACAATGCAAGCTCTGTGAATGAGTTTCAATCCTCTGTTTGTGTTGTTTGCTTCATTTCTAACCTTTCATTACATTTTATCAGTTTGTGCATGATGTTTTGTTGTATTTCTATGATCTGTGTCAATCTGTAGAAGTAAAAAATGCTCACCACTCCTTTGGTGCATCACCTTATTAGTATTAGTTTTATTTGTTTTGCATTCTCTATCTCTATCCCCTTGGAATTTAGAGTAGGATTTTGAGTTTAAAACCTCTCGTAATACACTGATCGCAAGTAATAATACCTCTAACCTAGAGGAGGAGTTGAGGAACCAACCCTAACCATCTAGAGATTCTTTCCCATTTTTACAAGTCCCACACTTGGGGAAAAGATTCAATGTTGTGCAATCACACCGATGTCCAAAATGTCAAACTATTTGACCAAAAGAGCCACACGTGGATGTATTTAATATAATTTGTGTTTGATTTTCATTGTTGATTCATAAAAAGTAGGTTGTGCACTACTAAAGAAGGATTCAAACTGACATGTATGCATAGGACCAAACAAATACATCTCAAAATTATTGAAGGAGCATAGAATTTTTTTATACATGTAATAAAAGAAAATCCCCAAGTTTGACAATTCTATGCTCATCTTCCGTACTCAATGTTGATATCAATAGTTTCCTCCATAAGTAATTTGAATCCATCCTCTATATGTGTAGGATAAGGGGAGATTGAGTTATTTCTCTATTAGAATTTGAGGATTAGGAAATAAATAACACATGTGACACAATATTTATAGTGGAAAACCCCAATAGGGTAAAAACTACTTTGAAAATAACCTTTTACTTTAGAGAACTTATTTTACATCTAGTAAGATCACCTCCTCCTTTGAAACCCTATTTACCAAGGGTAAAACCAAATCACTTGATTTTCACACCTTTGATATATTTTCTCGAATATATCAAATGAGGACCTAAAGTCAATGTTATATAAGATGATAGGGTATGTCTCCCGACCCACCTTTTCAACCTAAAATGGTTGACACATACACCTAATTTTATAATATTTAATATTAGAAATATAATCATTTCATGATATTAAATATTTAACCTAAAATATATACCTAGGTTAGCATATTTAATAATAGAAATATAAATATTTCATATTATTAAATATTAACCTATATATTAGTGATGGACCCATATACATTAAGGGTTGGCTAGACCACTTAATCATTATATTCCAACACTCCCCTTAATGTTAAGTGGGATAACATAACATATGCCAATAAATTACCTGCATGTGGTACACTACAAGATTTACAATCCTTAAACCATAAAGGTTTTAGGCTAGCATATCAGTTGAAGGAATTATAACACTTTTATCATACTCAATTTACCTTTTGGTACAAAAGGATTTGGAATCTCAAAGATCATCCCATAATCAGTGGATAAGTATGATTTGTGAGTTTTACATGTTCTCACGGGTTCTAATAAAAGGTTATTGAACCCAACCATATAGGATCATTTTACAACCAAGGACCTCTTTAACAATAGGCTTGTACTAGATATTTACCAAGTAAACTCAATAGCACTAAAGAGTTTATCAAGACTCGCTTTTAAGATATTTCTACACTTCTTTCTAAAAAATAATTCGAGGAGGTATACATGCCCAAAGGTCTTTTTACACTTTCCTCGAAGGTCTTTTAAAAATGCTTGAAGGTATTTTTACAAAAACCAAGTTCCATTAGGAGGTGAAATTATCATGCATACTCCCCTCAATGGAAACTCAGACAATCCAAGCTTTTCATGAAAGTGACAAAACTTGTAGCACTTAGGGACTTTGTGAAGATGTCAGCAACATGCTCTTTAGTCAACATGAACTTGAGATTTATCTCATCACTTTTGCACCTTCTCACGGGTGAAGCATATATGTATCTCAATGTTCTTTGTCCTCTGATGTTAAACTAGATTATTAATCAAGAGTAATACAACTTTGACCACCACATAGAAGATAAATACTTCTTTTAGCTTCCATGTGTATCTCTACCAACATCCGTTGTAGCCACATGACTTATTTACTTCTTCCATTGTACTTTTCTTCCTCAGTAGAAAAAATGGATACTGTTGATTGTATTTTTTGTTCCAAGTAATGGTTCCTACACCAAAAAACTTGAACACATATCCAATATATTTTATAACACAACATCAGTATGGTTAGAATCACAAAATCCATATAAGATAACATTTTCATTCTTATTATAATGCAACCCATAATTGATTGTTCCTTTTAAATATCTAAAAATTCTTTTTGCAAGATTCCAATGATCTCTAAAAAAGGTTCCTGCATAAACCTTGAAGTAATTCCTTTTGTATAGGAAATATCTGATCTAGTTATAGTTAGATAAATCAAACTATCAACTAACAATGTATATAAAATAGGATCAACCTTTTTCATATGCAGATTTATGATCAATATTTATTCCAACTTCCATTGAAGTAGAAAATGGTTTACAATCAATCATAAGAAACTATTTCAATACAATGGTTACATATTGTGTTTTGAAAAATAACAATAGAATGAAATACAATCATACAAATAACATGATGTGAGAGACCTAACTCATTCATTTCAAAGTACTTTGCTTCAATTTATCTTTAATCCTATGAATTATATCAAAATTGTCACGAGACATAAGTAAATCATCAACATATATACATATAATGATAATATGCGAGCCTTATTGCTTGATGAATATATCATTGTTAGAAGAACAATTAACAAAACCTAATAGTTTAAAGAAGGAAACAATTTTTGCATACCAAGCTCTAAGAGCTTGTTTTAAACCATACAAGGATTTCTCAACTTACAAACATAGTTTTCTTTACTAGTTTCTTCAAATCCTTTAGGTTGAAACATGTAAAGTTCTTCTTTTAAATCACAATTCAAAAAAACATTTTTCTTATCCATTTGGTGGATTTCCCACCTAAATTGAGTGGCAATTGCAAATAAGGCCCTAACAATACTCATTTTAGCTACAAGAAATGTCTCAACATAATCAATACCAAGTTTTTGAGTGAAACCTCTAGCAATAAGTCTAGCTTTATGTTTGTTAATACTACCATCACCATTATATTTTACTTTGTATATCCACCTAGACCCTATAATACTTCACGGCTTAGGTTCATACAAGGTAATTAATGCATGGTACATATGATGGATTCTAGTCATTTTCTTAAGGTTAATAGGATTTGAGTTTTCTAACACAGATTGAGCCGAATTTGAATTCTTATCTAAGAAGATAAGAGTTTCAAAAATATCTATAACATCGAACATCATCATGACCATTTATTAAATCAGAATCAAAACCATCATTTAGAAGTATTTAATGAAGTAACTTTAAGAGAAGAAGACAACACATATAAAACCTTTCACTAGACTATATCTATACATTTCATATAAGCTCCTATAATTAACATGTCCTAACCTTTCATGCCATAGTTTTAAATTATTCAAACTCGGAGATATAAAACAAGATGTAAAAGAGAAATCATAAAAATCTATAGATTATTTCTTTGAATTCTTTCAGCTATTATACTCTCATTACTATTCTTGTTATACTAAGTATCCTTCATACATGGATTCTAGTTGTGTCCATACCTCTTTTGGATGTTCTATATTACCAATGTGTCGAAGGTACTCATCGTTCACATTACATAGAAAGAGAATCTTACATTCATTGAAAGAATGCATTCATGTTATGTACAATATTGCTTGATGATCGGTGGGAGCAACCTCATATTTAGAAACAATTGTCAAAGTTTCCTCGGCATAAATTCTATTTTGACCCAAATTTTGTAGTTGGTTTCAATCACAATCTCGGTTTTTCAAGACAGAAATTGTAATGCCCGCCTCGGGACACCCTAACACACACACAAGTCTAACTAAAAATTAGGTTAATTTTTTTTGAAAGTGATTACTAAGAATACTAAAACTAATGATACAAAACCGATTCCTGAAATTATTATTCATATAAACTAGATTGATTTCCCAGATTTCTAAATCACTAACTCCAAATAATTTTATTTATTTAATTTCTATTAAGTTACTAGAGACACCATAGAAGGATTATGTACCTCTTAAATTAATTGGATTTCCCCCTTTTATTTTGTTTACCCACACACACATCCTAAAATTTTATCTCCCATTCACATTTTAAATACCCATGACCTAAAGTGAGTAGGGTTAATTGTGGACCCTAGGATCAAAATAGATCTCAGCCCTAGATTTAAGTCTGCCATAACTTTCCTTAACACATCATTAACTCTTTCTTTTCCTTTCTTTTTATTCATTTTGTAATTTAGGTTTTTAGGAGAGGCCATGAATGGTCATGAAGAGAATCCAAGTTTCTCTTGTATTTTATTCTTGATCTCATTTTTTTAGTTTAAAATGGAGGAGATTTTTCTCAAAGATTGTTTCATTCTAACAAAGATTTTGGGAGAACCCAGGGTTTTAATCTATGTTTTTTCTTCATTTTATTTAGTTAATATTCTTCTACGGTGAATATCTAGTTGTGGTGTCAATATTATACCATTTGTAAATACAAGTAAAATGATATATGTAACGGATAAAAAAACCAAGTATGGATTTCTTGAAGGAAGAACTCAAATTAAAAACGCCATTATGTGGATGGAGCTGTGGCCTAAGGGGAAGAGGGTGACTATTTGGTGATGGAGGAGTCTATACAAAGTGTGAGGTAGATGGTGGGGTGGAGGAGTCCACGTGGAGAAGGGGGAGAGGTGTGCACGAAGGAAAACAACGGTAGGGGGAGAAACGTTGTGGGCATGGGGATCTGCAGCCACGGAAGGGATGGAAGGGTGTGTAGAGGGGGAAGGGTTTGTGAAGGAAGAGGCCGCATGGAGTGGGGAGGACAAAGCATGCAGGGGGGGGGGAAAGGTGGGAGGCTGGTTCGGGGTAGGGGGAGGGGTTCGGCCCTCCCCAACTTTTTCTTTTATTTTTTAATTTATTTTTATTATATTTTTTTAAAAAGTGTTTTTTTTTTATTATTATCCCTCTTTATATATATATAAACTTTGTTTTATGTTAAAAGAAACCAAATAACTTTTATATTACCAACCATATATTTATAAATTGTAATACGTATTTATATTTCAATGTATCAAAATAATGCATTTTTATTATGTGAAATATAATATACATTGTAATAAAATTTACTATTACAACATTACATGAAATATGACATTCAATAAACATTTACTTTTCTAATAAAATAATTTCTTTAGAGTTCTCATGTATAGTAGACAAAACTGGTTTCATTCTTTTGTTTAGTGTTTACCAAAATTGTAAGAGAGAAATCCATTTCGTGAAGAGCATTATTTCTAATGAGTCTTCTTTCTTTTCAAATGTAAAATTAAAAGAATATTTCAGATTTTCACAAGGAGGATACCCAACAAGATTAACATCATCCTTATAGGAAAAACATGCTTTCTTTAAACAATCTTCCTTATCAAAATGATATTCAAATCATTCCATTTAAAGGAATATAACTATATTCTACTCAATGCATTTTAAAGGAATATAAATATTTTTACAAGACTTCTTTTGCAAAATTCCCAATTACATCATATTTCAAAAATGCTAAAATACATAAGAAAACAACCTAACAAACTCCTTCCCAAGATTGAAAGAAAGCTATTCAAATACTAATGGAATACCAATCTTACAAGTGATTTTCAATTCACAAGATGAGAACTTTTTGCATGCCAAAGAATCTTCCCATAAAGCCATACTCAAGAGGTTACAATGCAAGTAATGATTCACAAAGATTTGAGAGGACAAGGAGAGACCAAGATGTCACAACTCCAAAACAAACATCTAACTTGTGATCCAACTTCAAATGTCTTTAAAAGAATCCAACATAAGGAGAAGAAGCTTGTTAAACCACCCAACCTTTAGGCATCATCACATGCCTTTCCAAGGTTGGAAGACATGCTAGCCTCCCCCAAGCCCATGGGAAAGAGGACTACTATCCACAACTTTGCACAAGAGTAAGGGTGAACAACCAACATTACATTCACATAAGACAAGACAAATATTAAAACAAGACATCAATTTTGCAAGATGAAAAAGAGGAGAAACCATGTTCTACCTCTAAAATGGGGAAGAGAAGAAAGAAGTTCTCCAAAAGTGGTAACCAACATTAGTTGCACAAAACCAAGAACTCCACACCCTCCTTATTCCTCCAAAGTCATTCAAATCCTCCTTATTTCTCCACCCTTTCACCAAATCCTTCTTGGAAGGATTTTCAAACCCCAAAGGGGTTTCCTCACCAAGAATGGGAAGGAGGTTCAAGCCATATGAACCACCTTCCCCACCTCAAACCATTTGAGGGGAGTAACTTAAATCCTACAATTCTTGCCCATCAAGCCATGAGGATTGAGAGGGAAAAATCCCTCTCTCTTCCCCCACAAAATCCAAAACTCCATCATGCCATATGATGGATGGAGCAAAAATCAAGTAAAACGTAATCAAAATCAACATGCAACAACACACATTTTAAATAACCAAGACTAATATCTAACATGATATAAAACACACAAATGAGCTCAAGGAGATACCTCCAAAAGCTCTCAAACTTCTAACCTTTCCACTTCTTGACCCAAGCAAGCTCTAGCTCCAAAATCCACAAGCCTCAAGTAAAAGCTCTAAAAAAATTCCCTTCTTTCCCCATGAGGAGAATTTGAAGAGGAGTCAAAAAAATCCTCACAAATGAGGGGGTGACATGTGTCACCCCTCTCTTCCCTCAAGGTCAAAGATTCCCAAGATAAAAGAGAGAAAGGATAAAATAACTTTTAACCCTCTTCTCCCAAATTACCCAAAATGATAACAAAACAAACTTGTGTAACTTTTAACAAAGCACACTTACCCATCCACCTTACATGGATGTGACCAAAGGAAGGCAAAATGGGAGGGAAAATCCCTCTAAGCCTTGGAAATAAGCCCCCTACCTATTAGGTAGGGTCCAAGGGCCCATTTTCATGCTAAGTGAACTCCCAAACTAAAAAGGGGTCACTAAAAATGCCTAAAATAGCCCAATTTCGGGTTTGGCACACTTGGGCACAAGGGTAGAGGATGTGGGGCCCACCCAAGGGTTCACATGTGACCCTAATCCCTTTGATTAATTACATCATTATACAAACTCAAAACTTAATGTAAGTGGGGCCATTAATTCCCCAAAACAAGTTTACAACACAACTAAACACCCTAAGCAAGATTAATATTACAAGACATATTACATTACAAATGAGGGTCACTCATGGTGCCCAAAACAATAAACTATAATACTAAGGCCTCATACAATAAACACGGCTAGGACTTAGCCCATGGGTTGCTTGTGCAAGTTGTGTAGCTGGCCTGAATCCCACGTTCTCTTGTGACCTGTCACTGCACACACTCATTGCACACATTAAACACACCTGTCCAATACAAGAGTAAACTAGCTGCTCACTAAGCGAATAAATTCAAACATGTAAATTAATAATATCACCATCATCAACATGGAATGCACAATCTCACACAATTCATCGTATGTTAGGTATTACAATACATACAAATGTCATATCACCATGCCATCATGTATCCTTATCAGCAAAATGATTACGTTACAAAATCAAGGTATGTGACTAAACTAATTATCCAACATATAGGAATTAGGCCCAAATCACATAGAAAAGTGTTAGTATCCACAATCTCAAATAAAATGTGTCAATCTACTAATCTAGTCAAATTGGCGTTACACGCCCCAAATCACCATACATGTCCATGAAGGCAAACCAACATATCATAATGTCCAAAAATATGTCAAAATCCATGTTAAGTCATAACTATGGGTTAAGAATTCAACAGGTAATTGAGGCTAGAAAATGTGGGCACTACATCCCCCTCTCCTAAAATTAGACTTCCTCCGGGAAGTCACTGGAAGAGATAGGGATAAGATTTTACGAGGTATCACATCGTAGTGTAAGTCCAACATTAAGGTCATTTTTAAAGGAACTAAAATATTTTGTTTTGTCTTAACAACATGTCTTTTTAAGTGTAACAAGGTCCAAGAACAAGTATTTCTCAAATAAGAGAATGTTAACCAAGGAGAACTGTATAAACCAAATTCATTTTCCTCATCATCTATCTTTCCTATAAGGGTCCAAATAAGAGGATATACAACATAAGGTCCAATATTAAAGGAGAAAAAAAAAAATAAAATAATGGATGAGCGAAGGGAACATAAATGTTGTTTTAAAATGAATTAAAAAGTTTTTAAATATTAATTGCGTACTAGAACACTTAAGGAAACTATCCAAGGTGTCACAAATACCATACGATGAGAGAGAAAAGGTTTCCAAGTTCCATGTGGTTTTATCTACTAACCCATCATTACTCTAAATTTTGACCAAAAAAATGGTTCACGAGTCTTTTAAAATAGTTCAAACATCCGTACTATTCACTAAGGTCAAGGATGAAGATTCACATAATACCAAGCATAGTTAAAGGTGTTGATTTAATTTGGCCATTATTTTTATGGTCACTAAATGATAGTATTCAAAGAAAACATTTGTGGGTGAAATATATATATAGTCAACCACTAGGTTAGGACTGGTTTTCTAGTTTGGTTTCCAAAGTTTTCATAGTATGTATTGTTTTAAGAGCATTTCCATTCTGAGCCAAGATTGCTTTAGAAGTCTCCTAAACGAAAATTGAATTTATTATTGTTTATAATTTATTTACATATAAGTTCACACTATGACAAAGAAATTTTAGAACTTTCTACGCCCCAAACAAGCCATAACTCCTTAATGAAACAACAAACCACAAATTTCCAGTTCAATACGATATAAGAAAAGTTTTACTTAAATTTTATCATTTCTTAATTATTATAATCAAAAGAAAACATGAATGAGTTATGCAAAAAAAAATCCATTTAAAGAGAATGTTTCCCAAATCTTATCAACATACTTATCAAAATTTACAATATACCACCATGATGGAATGCAAAAACTTTTCCATTCATACTTTCCTCAAGCGTACAAGAGATCAACACTCATTTTCCTTTAATGAAAGGTAAGGTCTAAATCTTTTCAAGATATCTGACTTACGTTAACTTTTACTTAACAATTATTTGGTCAAAATTTGGCCCATTAGGTCGCAAGAGATATAAGTATAAAATAAATACACTTATTAACTAGGGTTGAATTCATATTACACAAAGAAATTTGAATTACGCCACCCTATTTGAGTGGTAATAGAAAATAGAACCATGTTTTAAAGAGGACCCCAAAATAATTTCAATTTATTATATATATATATATATATATATATATATATATATATAAACTAGTGTTTATACTTGATTACAAAGGACGTCTTTACCCACGGTAGGTGGAAAGACTAGTTAGTCATTATTGTTAGTCCTTGCAATAAGGGCTTCATCATTTATCTTATAATAAGATACTTAAGGTTTTCAAATGTGAATGAAATCTTGTAAAAGAGTTTCCTAAGAGTCCAATAGCCAAAGGCATATCTGATTTGTGAGATCATTGCAATCATTCTATCATTCATATTAACTTTCTCACCTAAACATTTAGGAAGACAAAACAATACCTAAGTTACTTACAAAATTCCCAACATTAAATGTGTAAACCATATGAACATCACAAGACAAAGATTAGTAACCAACACCTATCACATCTGAAGCAATAGTTTTAGGATCGCCCCAATTTTAGCTTTTTAAGGGGTAACAATGATTAACATTGTTTATCCAACCAACGTTGTTTAATTATATATATAACAAGTTTTCCAAGATACAAATAATTACAATATTCCATTATTGTTTACAAGGTAAGTGTACACAATTGTGCTTTTAGATTTATAAATAAATATATATTTTTGTGGATTTTGAAACATTACTTTCACCCCTATTGGACCACATTAATTGTTCTTTCATAGTCAACACCATCATCGATACAACATAATGCCTAACCAAGAAAGTGTTCAACACTAATTCATTTCATTTTATTTTCTTTCCAAGAGAGAGATAAAATATCGTTGTTTATATTTATTATATATTTTTTTGCATGACCATTGTTCTTCTAAGTCCACGAATTGAGGTTAGAAAGAGGGTGATTCCCTTATTTCTACACGTAAGTAAAAGCATTATAAACATGATTAACTCATAACATTTTAAATCAACTTGAGGAGAGTTAAAATCACATGTGTAATTACTAAAGTAAGAAGGTTTTAACCAAGTTACCATGCAACAAAACTTAATAAGTGGTTATGGTATATAGATAGGTTTATCGAGCTCCAAAAGGATTAAGAAAATTAACTAGACCATTTCCGAAGTTAACTCTAAAATTTATACCAAGAGCTTTGATGAGAATTTGGAGTTATGAAAACTAGATTCATTTAATAATAGCACCATGCATTCCTACGTTACGTGAAGAGGATAAACTCTAAAAAATTCAACACTTACAACACCACCAAAAGAACCTTTTTCTTCCCTTTATCATTTATTGTTTAGAGAGAAGTTAGCAATTATTTTCATCCAATTATAATTAATTTTAAATCACAATTTTGAAAAGGAAAACAACAAGGTCATAAGATCATTCATTTCCTTATAAAAGGGTTAGCAAGATTAGCAAAATATACCATAGGAGTAGAAATTATTTCAAATTCCATAGTAGTGAAATATCAAAATGTGAAGACTATTTTATCACATGGTTATACTACAATTATTTAGTTTATCCCATACCAAAAGGGTTTCATTCGATCTAAAGAGGTGCCTCTAACATGGTGGTTGGATTCCTAGAAAAAGGATCACTAAACAAGAAGCAACCAACACAATAAAACATAATTCCTTATATCAAGATAACATTCTACAATCCTATATATTTTACCTCTGCTTATTTACAACACCAACAACTAGCCCTTTTTGATGTCTAAAAGGATCATCCTAACCAAGGCCATTAGCTTGCTACAAAAAACTTGTTGCACAAAATTTATTTTGGGTCTTAGCATTCAACCTAGAAACACATAGCTTAAAACAATAACCATATTGTAACATGTTTCACCCTCCAAAGGTGTCCTAAGAAATCTATTTGTTTATTAAGACCTAATTTTCTTGTTCTACATCTAGAGAAAATGGCTACAAAGGAATCTACCAAGACAAGTACCCAACACCCAAATGGTGAAACAAAGCTTCCAGTCAATTCTCTATTATATAGAGTCAAACAAGACATACATTTCTAATTACTTGAATAGGTTTCAATTTGGAAGCGCCTTCTCAGAGCCAACTATTAGAGTTTTACTATTGCATTACAACATATTTTTAGTGAAAATTGGCTACAAAATGGGCCTAGAAAATAACCGATACCAACTTGGAAATGAGTTTTGACAGCTTGAATCTATTCTCCTATATATAGAGAACCCGACGCAACTTACAAAATGAAAAACTAAACACTAACACTCTAGTTATGATCTTCTTTCCGGAGCTAAATAATGTTATTGTGAAGTTTGTGTTTTGTACCAAAACGTCTAGAGACCTCCTAAACACCCTTGGAAAACTAACTTTCCATTCCTTTTTCTCTAATCTAATCATTACAGACAATGGACATGGAGGAATACTACAAGTTAGAAGTCAAAATTTCAATTTCCTACTAACGCTCTCCACTTTACAGTCCAAATCGAAACGATTTTACTCAAATTTTAAGTTGTTGTCCCAAACAAAATGTGATTAAAAGAGCTCAAAAATGATTTTATCTATATGATCAAATGATTTTAAAAGTTGATTTTAAAATTTGATGTGGCTTCCCATGTCACTAGGGAACAAGATTATCCAAATCCATCACTACTATGGAGACCAAGAAGCCATTTTACATGTTATCTAAACACAACATTTTCTTAAGTTTTACTGATTGTTTTAAACAAATTAGGTGATCAAAATGTGCCTACCATCTATTGTCTTAGCAAACATTTTACTCCAAGTGGTTACTCGAGAGATAACTTTACCCATGGAACAGTTTAGCGGAAATGATTTTAATTGTTTTACTTTTAATATTATGAAAACATTAATAACTAGTTAAAAGTTCTACCTAGAGTGTCTCGTGTGTGTGAACCATCACTCTGATACCAAATGTAATGCCCCTCAGACACCGTAACACACACCCAAAGTGTAACTAAAAATTAGGGTAATTTTTTTTTTGAAAGTGATTACTAACAATACTAAAACTAATGATACAAAAATAATTAATTCTGATCGAAATATTATTATTAATATAAAAATATTAATTTCCTCGATTTCTAAATTACTAACCCCAAATAAATTTATTTATTTAATTTATATTAAGTTACTAGAGACACCTTAGAAGGAGTCTACACCTCTTTTATTTTTAATTAATTATATTTCCCCCTTTTATTTTATTTACCCACACACACATCTTAAACTTTATTTCCCATTCACATTTAAATACCCATGGCTTAAAGTGAGTAGGGTTAATTGTGGACCATAGGATCAAAATAGATCTCAACCCTAGATTTTAGTTTTCCCTAACTTTCATTAAACATCATTAACTCTTTATTTTCCTTTATTTTTCCTCATTTTGTTTTGTTTTGTTTTTAGGAGAGGCCATGAATGGTCATGAAGAGAATCCAAGTTTCTCTTGTATTTTATTTTGATCTCATTTTTTTCACATTGCGAGTTTAAAATGGAGGAGATTTTTCTCAAAGATTGTTTCATTCTAGCAAAGATTTTGGGAGAACCCGTGGTTTTAATCTATGTTTGTTTTCATTTTATTTAGTTAATTCTTCTTCTACAAGAGAAGATGCTCGGTTTGTGGGTGTCAATATTATACCATTTGTAAATACAAGTAAAATGATATATGAAACGGGTTAAAGAAACCAAGTATGGATTTATAAAGGAATAACTCACATTTAAAAAATGCCATTATGTGGATGGAGCCATGACCGAGAGGGGAGAGGGTGACGGTTTTATCTTTGGAGAGGGGATCTGGTGTGTGCGTGGGAGGATGGTGGTGGAGGGGGAGTCCGTGGAGGAAGGGGAGAGGTGCGCAAGGAAAGGCACAACAATGGTGTGGGGTGAAACGTGTGGGCGTGGGGATCTGCGAGGCCGTGGAGGGGTGGGACGGGGTGGAAGGGGGTGTGGGAGGGGGAGGGGTTTGTGGAGGAAGGGTTGCGTGGAGTGGGAGGACATCTACTAGGGGGGGGGCAAGGTGAGAGGCATAGGTAGGGGGGAGGGGTTGGCCCTCCCCCAAACTTTTTTATTTATTTTTTTATTTTTATTTATTTATTATATTTTTTTTAAAATTTTTTTCTTTTTTATCATCTAAATTTATATATATATAAATATATTCGTTTAATGTTAAAAGCAAATCAAATAAATTTTATATTACCAACCATATATTTAATAAATTGTAATACATATTTATATTTCAATGTATCAAAATAATGCATTTTTATTACGTGAAATATAATATAAATTGTGATAAAATTACTATTACAACATTACATGAAATATTTTTGATTCAATACACATTTACTTTTCTAATAAAATAATTTCTGTAGAGTTCTCATGTATAGTAGACAAAACTGATTTCATTCTTTTGTTTAGTGTTTACCAAAATTGTAAGAGAGAAATCCATTTCATGAAGAGCATTATTTCTAATGAACCTTCTTTCTTTTCAAATGTAAAATTAAATGAATATTTTAGATTTTCACAAGGAGGATACCCAACAAGATTAACATCATTCTTATAGGAAAAACATACTTTCTTTAAACAATCTTCCTTTTCAAAATGATATTCAAATCAATGCATATTAAAGGAATATAACTATATTCTACTCAATGCATTTTAAAGGAATATAAATATTTTACAAGACTTCTTTTGCAAAAATTCACAATTACATCATATTTCAAAAAAATGTTAAAATACATAAGAAGACAACCTAACAACTCCTTCCCAAGATTGAAAGAAAGCTTTCAAATACTAATGGAATACCAATCTTACAAGTGATTTTCAATTCACAAGATGAGAAATTTTTACATGCCAAAGAATCTTCCCATAAAGCCATACTCAAGAGGTTACAATGCAAGTAATGATTCACAAATATTTGAGAGGACAAGGAGAGACCAAGATGTCACAAACTCCAAACCAACATCCAACTTGTGATCCAACTTCAAATGCCTTCAAAAGAATCCAACACAAGGAGAAGAAGCTTGTTAAACCACCCAACCTTTAGGCATCATCACATGCCTTTCCAAGGTTGGAAGACATGCTAGCCTCCCCCAAGCCCATGGGAAAGATGACTACTATCCAAAACTTTGCACAAGAGTAAGGGTGAACAACCAACATTACATTCACATAAGACAAGACAATATTAAAAGAAGACATCAATTTTGCAAGATGAAAAGGAGGAGAAACCATGTTCTACCTCTAAAATGGGGAAGAGAAGAAAGAGTTCTCCAAAAGTGATAACCAACATTAGTTGCATAAAACCAAGATCTCCACACCCTCCTTATTCCTCCAAAGTCATTCAAACCCTCCTTATTTCTCCACCCTTTCACCAAATCCTTCTTGGAAGGATTTTCAAACCCCAAAGGGGTTTCCTCACCAAGAATGGGGAAGGAGGTTCAAGCCATATGAACCACCTTCCCCACCTCAAACCATTTGAGGGGAGTAACTTAAATCCTACAAGGCTTATCCATCATGCCATGAGGATAGAGAGGGAAAATCCCTCTCTCTTCCCCCACAAACTCCAAAACTCCGTCATGCCATATGATGGATGGAGTAATAATCAAGTAAGACAATAATCAAAATCAACATGCAATAACACACATTTTAAGTAACCAAGAGTAATATCTAACATGATATAAAACACACAAATAGCTCAAGGAGCCTACCTCCAAAAGCTCTTCCACTTCTAACCTTTCCATTTCTTGACCCAAGCAAGCTCTAGCTCCAAAATCCACAAGCCTCAAAAAAAGCAAAAAAAAAAAAAAAAAAGTCCTCTTCTCCTCCCCATGAGGGAGAATTTGAAGAGGAACAAGCAAAAATCCTCAAAAATGAGGGGTGACATGTGTCACCCTCTCTTCCCTCAATTTCAAAGATTCCTAAAAATAAAAAGAGAAAAGATAAAATAAATTTTAACCCTCTTCTCCCAAATTACTCAAAATGTTAACAAAAACAACTTATGCAACTTTTAACAAAGCACACTTACCCATCCACCTTACATGGATGTGACCAAAGGAAGGAAAAATGGGAGGAAAACTCCTCTAAGCCTTGAAAATAAGCCCCCTACCTATTAGGTAGGTCCAAGGGCCCATTTTCATGTTAAGTGAACTCCCAAACTAAAAAGGGGTCACTAAAATGCCTAAAATAGCCCAATTTCGGTTTCACATTTTGGGCACAAGGGTAGAGGTGTGGGGCCATCCAAGGGTTCACATGTGACCCTAATCCCTTTGATTAATTACATAATTATACAAACTCAAAACTTAATGAAAGTGGGGCCATTAATTCCCAAAATAGGTTTACAATACAACTAAACACCCTAAGAAAGATTAATATTAGAAGACAAATTACATTACAAAGGAGGGTTACTCATGGTGCCCAAAACAATAAACTCTAATACTAAGGCCTCATACAATAAACACAGCTAAGACTTAGCCTCGTGGGTTGCTTGTGTAAAGTTGTGTAGTTGACTTGAATCCCACGTTCTCCTATGACTTGTCACCTGCACACTCATTGCACACATTAAACGCACCTGTCCAATACAAGAGTAAACTAAATGCTCACTAAGAAAACAAATTCAAACATGTAAATTAATAATATCACCATCATCAATGTGGAATGCACAATCTCACACAATTCGTCGTATGTTAGGTATTACAATACATAAAAATGTCATATCATCATAATGCCATCATGTATCCTCATCAACAAATCAAATACTTTATAAAATCAAGATATGTGACTAAACTAATTATCCAACATATAGCAATTAGGCCCAAATCGCATAGAAAAGTGTTAGTATCCACAATCTCAAATAAAATGTGTCAATCTACTAATCTAGTCAAATTGGCGCTACACGCCCCAAATCACCATACATGTCCATGAAGGCAAACCAACATATCATAATGTCCAAAATATGTCAAAATCCATGTTAAGTCACAACTATGGGTTAAGAATTCAATTGGTAATTGAGGCTAGAAAATGTGGGCACATTTTCCTAAACCCGTAAACACACCCTATTATAATATACAATGTACCACGAGTTAGATACATATTTATCGATAAAACAACACTTTTAATAGAATCATATCTAAATTTTACAGATCTAAGGAAACTATTTGATCATAACTAATTCTGTCATTACAATGTATACTAATTAACCTCCCATGATCAAAATAATAACTCACATTATAAAGGGCTCTACATTATACCTTAGATTTATATAAAAAATATTTCTGACCATATAGAAGTGAAGAAAATACCACTAAGAATGCATAACAACTTCAAATTTTTGAAAAACATTATTGTAGAAAAAAATCCGGCCAACTTAAATTTGATGTCTAAATGACCGTTATAATGGCTTATTTTTTGGTCTATCATGACAGTCATTTGACCGTCAATTTTAACACATTTAAAGCTTTGTAGAACATATGAGCTTAAATTTGACGTCTAAATGACCATCATATTGTCTTATGTTTGGTCTACCATGACGGTCATTTGACCATCAAATTTAATAAAACCAAAACTTGTGTATTTCTAGAATGTGAAATTACAGAATTTCTTCTTCTGTATAATATTAGGGAGATTATATTTTAACACATTATAATAACCTATTATAATTTATAATGTAAAAATATATACACTTTGTTATAAAAAAATGTATATAATTTATAGAATGAAAATAAAAAACAACATATAGTTTATAAAAATTATAAACTATAGTATATTATTTTTATATTAAAAACACATAACCCTTATTAAAGGGGTTTAAAGGACATAGACTGTGAAAAGAATTTTACTAGGTGCAATTAGATTTATGAGAGTATAGATTAACTCGCATATTTTACAAATGGGACAAATAATTTCACACGACAAATGAAATAAATTGAAATCCCTGTTTTCATAAACCTTGTCTCCTCCCTTCATTTACTCTTAATTTTACCCCGCACACATTTAAAAGTATGAAATTATTACAAAATATTTTATATAATTCCTACAAGCTAAAAAATTTAAAACTTTTATGTGGCTATAACTACCAATATTTTAATAAATATTTACCACACTTCACTCGGGCCACCAATAAACTAGCCCCCTTTTTTTAATTCTCTATTTATATTTGAGTGTTCCTCATTTATACCTGAGATATTATCTCATTTTATTCTCCACTCCTACTCTTATATAAAAGAAAACCTTTAAATAGGTTTATTTATATAATTTTTATAAGCTATAAGATCTAAATATAAATGGTTAGGGACACATATTAGGTTTTATTTAATAAGTATTAAGATTTAAAAAGAAATCCCTTCATGGCCAAGAAATAAACATGGCCCCCCTTACTAAAAATAAGCACTTTAGTTTTTTTTTAAACATATATAAACCAAATCTAATAAAATTTATATTTTAAGCGGTTTAAAATAACCATATATATAAAATATGATTCAAACTTAGGTTTGTTTCTTTAAAAAAAAATTATATATGCCTAGATTTATAAGTTAAGTTTAAATATGATTTAAACTTAGACTTAGAATATGGTCTGTTGACTCTTCCCTCAATCCCATGTAATTTTAATATGGTTTAAGGCTTTTAATATATAATTTTTTTCAAAACTATATAAATTTTAATATGATGTTTATATAAATTATTATATAAACCTTATTATATATTTATATATATATATATGTTTAAAAATAACAATAAGTTTTCAAATTATATAGGATATAGTTATATATTAACTATAAAATATAGTATTTCAAATCAAATCCTTTTAGAGGGGACCAAAGAACATGGGTATGAATTTACCTTCCGAAATATTTAACCTGCAAACATTTGAAATTATAGAAAACATGAAAATTATTTCATATAGTAATAAATCCTTTCTTTTTCTAGTATGTGACTTTCACGAAGGTAAATATTTAAAGCCCCTTTTACCTGTGCACACATCAATCTCCAAAAAAACATCGATTCCATATAATTTACAAAATATAAATGAAATTAAGAATCATATCATATTACATCTCCCCCCAAAAAATTAAGGATTTAAAATTGAAAAACCTTAAAATTTTATCGAGAGTTTAATTGCACAAATGTAATGCCAAAATAAATTGGGGAAAAAAATAAGGGGATCGAATACTTTTAAATACCCTTTCGGGTTGGTTGAAAAAACCCATACAAATTAAATAAATAAAATATAAAACATTTGATCTTAATTTATTTAATTTACCTCACTCTGTTACCATGTTAGAATTTGAGGATTAGGAAATAAATAACACAGGTGACATAATATTTATAGTGGAAAACTCCAATAGGGTAAAAACCACTTTGAAAATAACCTTTTACTTCAGAGAACTTATTTTACATCTAATAAGATCACCTCCTCCTTTGAAACCCTATTTACCAAGGGTAAAACTAAATCACTTGATTTGCACACCTTTGATATATTTCCCGAATATATCAAATGAGGACCTAAAGTATTTTTATATAAGGTGATTAGGTATGTCTCCCGACCCACCTTTTCAACCTAAAATGGTTGACACATACACATATGTTTATAATATTTAATATTAGAAATGTTATCATTTCATGATATTAAATAATTAACCTAAAGTATATACCTAGGTTAGCATATTTAATAATAGAAATATAAATATTTCATATTATTAAATATTAACCTATATATTAGTGATGGACCCATATACATTAAGGATTTGCCATAACACTTAATCATTATGTTCCAACATTCTCGATGGGTGTCTCAACAATATTTTCACCTATAGGCTAGTCATTTTTAATATCCTTTTTGATTTTCCTAATTTTTTTCCATAAGTGCATCAAAGAGGTTTTCACTTTGGGACTTGGGTATTTTATTTTGTTAAGGCTTTTCGTAAGATATTTTTCCTTGTTCTCTTTTTTATTTTACTCGATCACAAAAATTAGTATCCTCCCTGAAATATGCGTATGCATCAAGGTTGATAGAGAATCCCTTCTTATGGTCACCAATAGGAATGTCATCACATAACCCCATGAATTCACCAATTACTTCATCATTATGAAAGAAATCAATTGGTATATGTCATTGTTGGTCCCAGTTGATAAGGGAAGGGTGTATAAGGTATAATTCATGAGTGAAAGGAAATAGGGTTAAAATATTAGTGTCAAAGAATAAGTTGGTGGAAGAAAGGTCCTCGTAAATGATACAAAGGGAATTTGTTTTGCTATCATAATTTGAAGAATTATCCTCACGTTTTGAGGAGGTGGCATCAACTTCTGTAGGTGGTGATCCATATGGCTTGATACCAACTCCGTATCTATCCATTTTCTCATGTAATAGAAGAGGTTCTCGTATACATTATTCATTTATGCCAAACCCATATCCTTTGTATCACATAGTAGACATAATCTTATTAGGGATGGCATATTTTGGGGATCGATAACATGAAACCATACTTTCATCAGGTAATTGGGATGTATAAGTGTTATCCATTTTATCATCTACCAAGATTCCACTAGGGATGAATGTGTCAATAATGCAAGGTTCTTGAGGTCGTTGCGGCTAATAGTTGGGCCTACCACATGTTTTGGGTGATTGGGGAAGTGGTGGCATAAATCAACTTGCATCAATTAATATGTTGTACATTGAATTAATTTTTTTTAATTGTCAAACCAGGGAGCGTGGACTTGAAATACTGCCAGTGCTATATGAAAAATTATAGTTAATCTAGGAGGTTAGAAAGGAAATAACTGTCACATAACAAAACTGAAAGTAAAATAAAAATCAGAATATTGCTAAATGTTATTAATGAAACAAAGTTTCAGATTTAGAAAGTAGATTGTTCCTAAGTAAATATGAAATAAAACAAGTAAGGGATTTAACAGACCTCAAGTGGGCCTTGACTTTGGTCATGATCCCTTCCTAGTTCTCAGTAACTAAAAACTAAATAAAAGACCTCATATCTTTATTGATTTTCATAAAACATTACATCTAGGAATAAAAATATCAAACTAATCTCTTTTCCTTAATTCCAAAGCCAAATCTTCTAACCCATCTAGTCCCTCCTATTACATGGAACCAACCATTTACTTTACACCTTATCATTTACAACACGTGAGAAGAAGATTAATGCAACAAGAAGTCTTCAATGAAACAAGTGAGAAATCTTCAATAAAACAAGTGAGAAATTCAAAACACGTTTGAAATACACAAGTGTTCAATTAACAATTAGTTCTTCATGAAACACAAAACAAGTGTTAATCTACCAATCAGGTTCTTTAGCAATGACCAAATTAGAGATTGACTTATTTCCTAGTTTTACACATTATTTTTGTAACTACTTATCTAATAGCACATAAGGACTTGAGTGCAATCACTTAATGTTTTAAAATATCTTCATAAATGTGGGCTCTTTACTATGAATTATTTCCTTATGTTGCGGATGAGTTTCCACAGACAAGTTCTTTGGCTACGGACATGTTACTTTGTGATAGGTTCCTTCACCGTATATGGAAAATTTCTTACAAATAAGAGTGGCATCAACACATAATCATCCAAAAAAATTATTTGAATAACAAGAATAAATGCACACATAATATCACAAAATAAAAAAAATTAGATATAACTATATTAATTAGTCATTATGCCAAAAAATCATGGTTGTGATGGTGATGTTCAATAATTTTATTTGGAAATACATAGATATAGATACAATAGTCTTATCAAAATATAAAATATGAGTTTTTATGAAAGAAATTTGTATATCTCATCACACGCTTAGGATTAAATGCTTGAATGCTCGCATTCAAGAGCTTCATATCTTCTCTGCTTGAAATTGCATTCGTTCTGAATATATGGGTGTCTCTATTCCTTCTTTTGATAAGAAATGCCCACCATTCCTCGTGAATTCTTCTCGACTCTTTCTTGTACCCTTTTATTGATTGGTAAATTTCTGTCCAAGGTGCAATTAGGAAATGAAATATTGGAGGATGATAAGCTATAGGAAACCACTCATCCTCACATTCATTTGTTATTTCAATATATTTATTCACCTTGTAGAATGTTGGAATGATATTTGGATAGGAGTGCATTTCTTTCCTTTGGAGTGTAGGGGATAAATCTATCCATCTAACCCCGCATCTTTGTCAACCTTTGAACTCCATGTTCCCTGATCATGTTCATGACTTATGTGTGGGATTCCATCCTCATTTGCAACACTTTGTCTTTGATTTCATCTACTTCCATATAGTTGTCATATTTTTTTGAATTTAATTTTTTGTTGTTGCCTCAACTTTGATATACAATGGTGTAACCTTCTCCAAATTTCTATATTCCTCCATTTTCTTAGCTCTTTCTAGTTCATTTGAAAAATAAAAACATAGTGCCTTAATGTGTACATCCCAGTATAAAAAATTGGTATCCAATATTCGTCATATGGAAGGGAATAATTATGCAAATATAGCTCACATAAAAAAGTTTTCAAGTTTGTGTGTACTATGATGATACATAGTAAATAATTTCTTGTATGATCTAATTTGATATATCATATCAAAATTTATGCAAGTAAACTTGTGGTAAACTATCTTTTCGTTTAGACCTATACAACATAGACACTTGATGGGGTATGCAAATCAACATTTTAAATGCTACATGCATTGTTTCCTATTTTTTTGTTTCATCCTATTAATCTCTTTGTCTTTTTATTCCATTTCCTTCTCAGATTTAGAGATGAGGTCTTCCTTCTCCTTGTCCCATTTATTCTTAAGCCTGTTAATGTAGGTGTCCATTTGTAGCATCAGATTGTAAATATTGGGCCCCATAGTCTGTGTTCCCATCTCACTGCAAGATGGTTTTTCAGGTTCCCTTATGATTTCATGAATAATAACTTGGGGCTGCATTGGTTTTACATTTTCATCTTGCAAACTATAATTTTGATTCTTAAACAATCTTCTCAATTCTTGGTTCATTGACATCATCATCGTAGTTATTTTATCTTGTTCATTTCCTCCTTCCACTTTGCCCCTTCTATTTGCCTCACTTCATGACTCTCTACTTCATAAACTATGTCCTCATTCTAATTTAATTCTTCTTTCCCTTCCATTAGTTGTGCATGGTATTTTGGCTCTTGAGTTCTTATGGGAACATGATCTCTATATTATGGTTTTAATAGTCCAGGATCAAAATTTTCTTCCATGTCTTCCAAATCACTATCCAATGAGATGCGTTGAGATTTCTTTGAGCTAGATGTTTTTTTCCTCTTTTCCTAAGCCTATAGGAGCTTCTAGGATGTTTTGGAGTAGAATGAGTAAGTTTCCTTTTGGCTCTAGAATTGGAGGGTCTAGTTTGTTGTGTAGTAGAATGAGTATATTTCATTTTGGGTTTGGATGTGGAAGTTTCAGGGGAGGAAAATTCCAACAAGGTTCAGACAATAAATATTATCTCTGGTGAAATAAGTACACGGGTTTCTTCAGTGGAAGGATGAATGTCAAAATTTATGGGTTCTTGAGGTTGGAAAGAGGATGGTGTAGCCTTTGACATGTGTGTAAAGTAAATTTAAATGTTTTTAATTCTTTTTTCTCTCTTTCCTAATAAATTTTCAATATTACTCACTCTTACAAAGTCATCCCATGATATTTGAGGGTGATCCCTTTGCAAAGTGTGTTTGACCACTAGGGTTACTAGAAAGTGGTGTGATAGTGCTACCCTACCCCTCTGAACCTCTTTGCTCATTTTCTTAAGCATCTCATGCAATACATTTGGAACATTTACTTGATGATTTTTCTTCGAATGATTTAACAATTTGAAATGCACTATGTTTAACCTTGAATATCTCCTTTGAACCTCTTTGCTCATTTTCTTAAGCATCTCATGCAAGAAATTTGGAACATTTACTTGATGATTGTTCTTCAAATGATTTAACAATTTGAAATGCACTTGTGTTTAACCTTGAATATATCCCTTCACAAGTAAAGTATTGAATAAAAAAATTGGTATATTGTGCCCATAAGGGTTTGAGAGATGTTCTAAAAGTACCTTGGTAGTTTGAGATGAACTCGTCATCATTTTCTACAAAATATATCATTTCTACTTCAAGTTAGATTTTTCTAGAAATGGATCTCCTTGAGCTGGTAAACTAGTGACCTCTACTAAAATCTCATCACTTACCCTGATGGTTAACCCTTTTACCTTTTCCTCTCCATTGTTCAGGGTATTTACAAATTCTTCCACAATTGCCTCATCAAAACCTTAAAACTTGTTGATGTATTACATCTAACCATGATCCTCAAAGTATTGTACAATTTTAGGATGATTTAGAATTTGAAAATGTGCAAAAGGTTCATATCTAATCAATTCACCTCCCATGGTGGATACATAGCTTCTCCCAGGTGCAATACATAATCACAAAATTTTTATTTGAAAGAACTTTGCACAAATGAATTATGTTGATGACTTTTGATTACTTTGAAATTTATTACAGAGGGGAAAATCAATACACTTAGGAGTGATTTAATCATTAATGGATGTGAAAACATTGATCATATGAAGAATGATGCGACACATTCATTTATGTGGAGAGATTAGGTGGACACTTCATAACTAAAAGGTGACAATATTTTAATGTGGCACATGCATAATGACTTGGCATAACTCATAATTAAATACACTTAATATAATCATACTTTATTAAAGTAATATATGTTTGTACTTATCTCATTGTTACTCATAATGATTGATGTGAAAACATTATTGAACTGGAGTCTTGGCTGCATGCAAGTTCCCTACGATGCTATAGACGTGGGTTTAGCTTGTGTTGAGCTCTCTTTATTACAAATAGATGTTTCTCGGAGAGGTAAATCTAATTAGTTATGGTGCCAATCATTCTTTATATATCATCCACTTTGTGCATGCTTCCATGGTGTTCGTTATGTAATCATGAGTTCTTTCGGATGCTAAAAAAACATGGTCTTATTTCTTATGGCTGCAGGTGGAACCCTTGGTCATTACACTCTATCATTTTCATGGAGATCATGCTCTCCTATAATCACCTGTCAATAAGACCTGTAAAAAAAAATTATAAAAAAATGGGTTAGTAGAGTGTTGATGATCACCCAAAAAGGTAGATCCCAACACTTTTATTTAGCCTTGAAGTATTCAACAAGCTAAATGATCCAAGGCTACTGAAATCTCATCAATTCTCTATAATCCTAGAAGGTGAGCCAACAGGATCAACCTTTGAGGTTAATTCTGATGTTTCTTTATCCATTCTTCTTTGATCTCCTAATAAAAATTCCGTAAATGAGCCTTTATTAAGTGGATTTTTATACAGTCTTAACATGTGTCCATTCACCAACAACTTTAATCTCATAGGATTAATTGTAGTGAGCTTAAAAATTCATTAGGGAAGATCTTATCAATTTCAAGGGTGCCTATCCACCTTGTTCTGAGATTCCCTATGTGATCCTCATATTTTGAGTCAAACAAAAGTGCCCAATCACCTTCCTAGAACTGTCTTGTTTTAATATATTGGCCATGCCATTTGATTCTTTGTTTTTACACTACCTATATGTTATGAAATACTTTATTTCTCAATTCATCCAACCCATTGAGTTAGATAATTCTCTATCTCAGATATTCTAATAAGTCTATTCCCAGTTTAAGTGCAATTCTCAATATTTTATGCTTAAATTCTATTGGCAAAACAATAGTCTTGCCATATAATAATTCAAATGGTGTGAAGCTAGTTGTGGTCTTCCATGTTGTATTGAATTCCCAGACTACTTATGGAATCATATCTTCCTAGTATTTTCTATGGAGTGTTATAGTATTTGTTAATATGGCCTCTATCTCTCTATTTGTAACCTCTACTTGGCCATTAGACTAGGGATGATATGGTGTAGAATTCCTATGCTTGATTTCATATTCACTAACCAAATCAAAAATCACATTAGCAATAAAATGTGTACCTTGGTCTATCACAATCTCCCTTGGAACTCCATATTTGATAAATATGTTCTCATATAAGAATTTAGCCACCTTGACTAGTTTGGTTTGGTAATGCTTTTACCTCTATCCACTTAGGTAATCTGTACAAACTACGATATACTCTTTTTACTAAGATGGAAGGTCTATAGGGCCAAAAATATAAGCCCCACTTATCAAAAGGATACATAACCAATTGAGGTTGTAATGGAATCTCATCAGACTTGGTGGGCTTGCCCATTATCTGGTGTTTATCACATCTCTTAGTGTATAGTGCTACATCCTTATGTAAAGCTAGCCAATAGTAGCCGATATTCAACACCTTATGTGTTGTTCTCTTTGTAGAAAAATTCCCTCCATAAGGTTCATTATGGAAGGATCTGAGGACATCAAATATATCCTCATCATTTATACACCTTCTCATTACTTGATCTTGATATGTATAAAAGAGAAGTCCAGCTATCCAAGAAAAGGGTAAAATATTTTCAACTAAATACCTTTTCTTAGAGGATGAAAAATGTGGCGATATTTTACCGAGAACAATTAGTTGGCTATGCTTGCGTACTGCAGTGTTCTTGTAGAAATAAAAAATGTGTGCTCATCTAGAAATGAATCATCAACTACTTTATCTTCAATGTTGGTCTCCATTCTTGAGAGAAAATCTGCCACCACATTATATTTTTAGGCTTGTCCACTATGGTGACATCAAATTCTTGCAAGAGGAGCAACCACCTTATGATTTTGTTGCTTACTATTGGTTTGTTTACTAGATACTTGATTGCAACATGATCAATGTGAATAAACATTGGATATCCTATGATATAATGTTTGAATTTGTTTATGGAATATACTACTGCTAGGAACTCTTTTTCTATTACTGTATAGTTTAATTTTGCATGTTGTAAATTCTTGTGACATAGTATATTGCATAATTCAGAATACCATATTTTGTCCTAGGACAACTATAATAACATGATCTGATGCATATGTGTGGATGTGAAAAGGCAGGTTCCAGTCAGGTCCTCTCAACACAGGAGTAATAGTTAACATCTCTTTTAAAGTTTGAAAAGAACTTTCACAACTTTCAGTCCATACAAAATCAACATCCTTTCCTAGCAATGAAAAATGTGAACTCAATGAACTTTGCTAAATTATTGTATAAACTTTCTATAATACTCATCATGGCCTAAAAATATTATAACATATATATTTTTTCCTTGGCGTTGTCAAGGTTGACTATGACAAACACTTTTGTTGGATCTACTTGAATTCCTGTTGAGGAAAGGTAGTGCCCTAACACTATACCCTCTGACATCATCATATAACACTTCTCATTGCTCAAGGAAAAATTGTGATCCTTACATCTTCTTAAGACCTTATCCAAATTTTTCATAGCCTCCTCAAAATTACTACCATGAATAGTGAATTCATCCATATAGAATTCCTTGTAATCATTTGTTAAATAACATAAAATACTCAGGAATTCCCTCTAGAATGTGGCAGGTGCATTACAGGAAAAATGGGAGAAATTAATAGGCAAATTTCCCCCATGGACATGTGAATGTAGTCTTATCTTGGTCCTTTGGTGAAATCTGGATATGATTGTAACCACTTTGTATCCATCAAGAAAGGAGAATTACTTTTTACCAGCTAGGGTATCAAGAACTTGATCAATGAAGGGAAATGGGAAGTGGTATTTCTTTGTGGCTGAATTTAGTTCTCTATAATCCATATAAATTATCCATTTCCCATTTTTTTAGTAAAATTATCATAGGTGATACCCACTGGTTGTCTGATATGGGGTATATGAATTCAATATCTAGCAACTTCTGTAGTTCACCCTTCACAATTTATCTTACTACTGGGTTCATCCGCCTTTGTGGCTATCTGATTAGTTTACATTATTCTTTAATATAAATTTTGTGAGTAAAACCTAGGATGAATCCCATACATATCACTATAATCCCAAGTAAATCCTATTTTATGTTTTTGAAAAAGAGCAATCAACAATTTCTCATGTTGTAATTTTAGCATCTTTATTACATTTGGTGGCCTCCATGCTACTATTTCTACTTTCTTATAGCGGTACAAAATTGAACTCATGTTGTTACTAATAGAATTTAATATGCAGTCATGAGAAGGAAGTTAGTGAAAAATACAGTCTTACCTAGAATACTCATGGTGCTCTGTTGTGGTAGGAATTGGTTAAAAGGACAACTAAAGCACCTCAATATGACATCAAATTCTTCATTTCTTCCATATATGTTCTATAGAATATTATAGAGAACAATGTATTCCTCCTGATCTTTAATAGTGTAAGAATTTTCCAAAATAATCAGCTGTTAGATAGAGAATTGATCAATTTCTGGTTCTTCAACCCAAAATGTTTGATCCTCATCATTCAATGGTTCGGCATGAGGATAGAGTATAAGTTGCTTCGTACCATTTTCATTTGAGATGATTATGTTTTCCAAAACTGCACCCTATAAATTCATAAGTAGCGGTCATCAATGGTCTTCCTAGTATAAGAGGGTAACCTCCTAGACTTGCCTTTGGTTATAGGAAACATGGTATTCCTAAGAGTCTACCACCAGAACAATGTCCTCAAGGACTCCTTTAGGCCTTATTGTTCATCTATATGCTAGTTGAAATAATGTAGATATTGGCCTTAGAACTTCCAAATTCATATCATCCATGTCTTGCTTAGTCATAACATTAATTACTACCCCTAAGTCAATCAGAGTATTTTTAGTTATAGTTCCATTAATAGTAACATTCACTAAAGGACTTCCTAGATCTATGTACTTAGGTAGCACAAAGTTTCCAAGCATGATTTCAACCAACTCTCTGATGACTTTTATAGTATATGGATCTTTTAATCTTCTGCTTAGATTTTTTATACATAGATCCTTGATCAAATTATTCTAAATAGGAACATCCTTGATGGATTGAATAAGTGAAATTTTCACACAAATGTCCTTAAAATAATTGAAAAAATGAGAATTAGAATCTAATTTAGGGTCAAATTTTCTCTCTTGCAATTTTTTTTTGGAAATGGGGGTCCATTGACTTGCATCTTACTTCATCTAGAATTTTGTTCATGTTGTTGCAGATCAACTTACAACATCTTCTAGCTTGGGTGTGGACCAACTTGCAACAACTGTCATTCATCTGCTATATTTGAGATTGTAGGTTTACTTGGAGACACACATGCTCTTTCGAGAGGAGATGGATATTGTTGACATCAACTGAATAAACATATTATTGGGTTGATTCAGTGTCATAGGATGGATGAGAATATTTATTATTTGGGTTAGGTGTCATTGAGCTGAAATTGAATAACTTTTAAATGAGAGATAGATTGGGGTTTAGCATCAAAGATTAATACTATGGGTAAGGAGGTTACTGGTAGGGTTGTTGGTAGTTAGGAGGTTGATTACTTCATTTATTCCCTCCTCTCTAAGGCCGCTACCATGAATAAGGGGGTGTTGCCACTATTATCATGAGAACCGAGGTTATCATAGTTGTGTGTATTGGCTAGGGTAAGGAACCTAACCTTCCCGAGCATTAGCCCAATGTGGGGTTGTATATTGTTAGATGAAATACTAGCAAATTTTTTAAAATATTACATGGGATCTTGTGACATACCTCCTTGTCTTGGAATCCATGGCTTCCTTTGGGTAACGTAGAAAACTTTCCCATCCTCCATTTCTATCATTTTGAACTCAGTGCAAATTTCTTTCCTTCTATAATACTTGGCTAGTCCCTTGCATGTGCAATCAATTTTATTTCTTCTACAAGAATGACATAACTCTATAAGTTCTACCTCTACATCCCCTCTCTTATTCTTTACATGTAGATCATAAAGCTAGGTGGCCATGTCATTAACTATTTCTTGTTTCATGTTCTTAAACATGTTTACAATTCTGATTTAAATATTTTCCCAATTCCTTTGGCAGTTTCTCCACCCTTTGATCTAACACTTCTTATTATTTTCATGGTTTCTCTAGAATAGTTCCTATAGGCTTCACAAATCTCCTCAAAAGTGGCTTTGGAGATGTCTCCATCTCCTATTAAATCCAAAACATCCATATCTTCCTCACCAAGTCCTTTTAAGAAAAGTAACTTGAGAGACTCAGGATAAAACCCCGTATGTCTTGAATTTTGAAGAAAAACTAAAAGGAATGATAACTGGATTGTACTAAGCCAAGAAATTAGATGCTAATAAAGCACAAATATTAATAAGATGAAATCAATTCGCTAGAATAACTTTACATAAATCTTTGCAAACAAATGAGAAACAATATCATATATTATTATGGAACTCAATGAAATACAATGAGAATGGGCCTTATTTATATAGGAAAGGAATAAAAATCTAAGAACTAGTCAAGGTCATAGATCAAGCCATAAATCAAGGAAATAACTAGTCATCAAAGAACTAGTCAAGACCATAGATTTAGGAAATAACTGGACATCAAAGATCTAGTCAATACCATAAATCAAGGAAATAAATAGTCAATACAATAGATTAACGAAATAATTATACCTAACAACTAGATAATATCTAAATAAGTAAAAGAAATATCCACACAAATAAGTGGGTGAGGATAAATACAATAAAGGTAAGTAAAGTACCTATGTGAAAATGAGCCAAACTAAATACGTACTCTAACACCCCCTCAAGTGAAGCTAGGGGCTAAAATAGAAGTGGTATGTTCAAATTATGAGTCCCGACAACTAGGCCTAATAAGGTACTCATGTATAATATATCCATGAAGAAATCTCGAACCGAAGAAGGAAATAATCCTGCTAGAAGGAAAGAGAAAGAATAATAAGAAGGAAGATGTTCTCATGAACACCCCCCAAGAACAACTTCTGAAACCCCAAGCATTCCATGCAACTCAAGGCAGCGAGGTGATGAAAAAGGATTTGTAAATATGTTTGCAACCTTCTACTAAGTCGGAATGTACTCCAAGTAAAGAAATCCATCCTGAATGTGCTGACGAATGAAGTGGATGTGTATCTCAATATTCTTGGTCCGCTGGTGCTCAATCAAGTCGCGAGAAAAGTGAATTTCACTTTGGTTATAACTATCGAAGCCAAAGAATCTGTTGACTCGCTATAATTTCTGCCCTGTATTGTGCCTCTAAAGATGAAAGTGCAATATCCTGTTGCTTTTTCACACCCAAGAAATTGGAGAAGAACCAAGACAAAAATTATAGCCATAAGTGGAACACATGTCATCAATAGAACCTACCCAATATGAATATGTATACCTAATCAATTGAGTAGAACCCCTAGTGTAGTGTAGGCCAAAGTGGTAAGTGCCCTACAAATAGCGTAAAATCCTTTTAGCAACCTATCAGTGACTACTATGAGGAGAATGTGCAAACTGAGATACAAGCCCTACTATAAATGAAATATCAGGGGTGAGTATGGGTCAAGTACATGAGACTTCTAACCAACTACATATACAAAGTAGGATCACAAAGTGGAGTGGTATATGTGGAAGTAAGAGTAACCCTAGATTGAAAAGGAGATGGACTTGGCTTGCAATCATCCATATCAAAGCATTGAATAAGATCATGGGTGTAATTTTTCTGACTCAAATGAATCCTGAATCTGTCTAAGAAATATGCAAACCAAGGAAATAATGCAATAACCCAAGATCTGTCATGTCAAACTATGTAGAAAGAGCCCTTTGAATATTCTGAATATGGGAAAAGATCTGCCAATAAGTAACAAATCATCAACATAAAAAAGTATCACAATATCCTCACCAACATGTTGGAGATATAATGTATGATCGAGTGGCAACAAAAAAAAACTAGTAGATAGAAGAAAAGAATCCATCTTTTCATACTAATCTGAGGGGCTTGTTTGAGACTCGTAGAGACCTTCAAAGTGTACAAAAAGAGAATAATCTTGAACATATTTAGTAGGTTGCTCCATGTATATTTCCTCTTGTAAATATCCATGTGATGAGACACTCTTCACATCCATCTGGTATATGGGGCACCCCTGTGATGTAGTAATAGAGAGTACAAGGCCTATAAAATCCATCTTGGCAATGGGTGAAAAAGTCTCAGAGTAATCAATACCTTCAACTTGTGAAAATACCTTTGCAATAAGATGAGCCTTATAATTATCAATGGACCCATCAGCTGCATATTTGGTTTGGTATACATGTAGACAACAATTCTGGGTTACACTCCCCTTGGTCCCCTTTAATTAATTAACGTAACATATTCACCTAATCATGACCCCTTACCCCACATTCATATTAATTTAATTACTTACAATTAAATTAATGCTCATCCTCAAACTATTAATTAATTTGATTAAATTAATTTACACCTCACCTAGCCACATCACCTAGACATCTCATCGTGGACTTATTATTAGTATTTTAATTAACTAAGATAGAGTCTCCACTTATCTTAACCAACTAGGACTTAGTCTAACCCTAAAATTAAAGTCCTATTCCTTCTCTAATAATACTCCCACTTATCTAAATGTTAACCCTCACTTGAGACCCAAACCGACAATCAAAGAACGCTAAACATAACAAGGATCTCGCCTATTTTTGGCAAACCTAGGATTTCCCGCCTTAACCAACACAGATTATCCTCAACCAACGTTGGTCACCTTGACTATCATTGGTTACCTTATATATAGTTTTGTAACCTTTTACCCAGGTTGGTCATTATGAGTTTTGAGAGATATATTTCCACCCAAGCACCTACCGTAGACTTCTCAAGATCCAAATGAAGGAATACACTCAATCATAAGCCAAACCAAGCACCTAATACTCATCCAAAGGAATTACAACAATCACGGGAGCACTTCAGAGGTATTGCCATGACATTGATCACAAAGTTCTTAATGGATCATCCATCGCCATCCTTCACTAACCCAGTAGACACTGCAAATACAAGTAAGTGTATTAGATTTGTATCATTATGTACTTACTTAAAGTGTAGGTTTATTGTCTTTTCTATTAGATTTTTTTCTTTCCCACATTCCTCCATTCACACCTTCCTACCAATCTATCCAACCTACCACCCACCACCTTCTGCCTCTCTTTAGCTGAATCTTAGGCATTCCTGAGTCTTCTTGACATTATTACAAAGCCAACCATCCTCCCTTCATCCTTTGTGTAATGACAAAGAAGTCCAAATATACCTTTTATCTAATTACTACCAAAGTTCTTCACAGCACCGGTCACCCAATTGATGTCGGTCTCTATGTTATCTTTATTCATTTAACCAAAACATCCTCAAACTACCCCTAACATATCTAAAGCCTCAAAATCCTTACTCAAACCTGATACCCCACCTAAAATCTCACATCATACCTTCCCAAATATTTGTGTAGACACAAGGAGAGCCTAGAAACCCACTTTTGACATTTTTCCATTACCCACAATAACCAATATCGGTCATCCTAAACCGTCATCGGTCATACCATGATCGACATTGGTCTTTGTGTGTAGTAAAATTTCCTTAGACCAACAAGCTTCCTAATCATCCAAAATTAACCCAAACCGCATAAAAGATTACCTGCACCCTATTTGTGATCCTCAAACCACCTTCCCACTGTAACCCGACCCGAGACCTTCACCAATTTAGTTATCAAGAATTTAATTAGATTAATATGGATAGTAGTATGAGATACCTAAATCAAAACACTAGCATTAGATTCTTTTATTTACATGTTCAGTTATTTTATATTGAGTTATATATTAGTGGATTGAAAACCATCGAGGAAGTATCACACTTCTTGGATCTAGCTCATGCTAGGTAGTCCACTAACTTTTATTATTAACTATATCTTGTGGTCTTGATTTGTATTATAGGTAGTTCCTCGTAGCCAAAAGGAAGCTCACACACTCACTTTAAATCGAAACACGCACACTCAACCTTCAACCAACGTAACAAAAAGTATTCCTCCTCAACCTATTTACCTTTATTTGTTTCATATCTATGAAAATTTGGTGAAACATTTTGGCACACTTAGTGGGACCCATCCATGGTTCTTTTTCATTGTTCATTCCTAGGTAAACAATTGTGTGTTTATTTCCCTTTGAAAGTATTCACATTAAATTTTCTTCTCTGGAATATTCTCCTTCTTTCTATTATCTAAAAGAAATTGTGTTTTTGGTGCTCTAAAAAGAACTGTCTTCCTTTCTACTGTATTGCATTTAGTGAAAGAACATTCCTCTTATTGTTCTCTATTTGCTACATCGAACTAAATTGTGGATTTGGGCTTAAAAATTTGAATTTAATTTTGGCCTATCGCATTATAGCTAACATTAATTTGAGGGAAACCTATACGATGGAAGTTATGCCAAGATGATGGTTGACTAATTCAATCATAGTTCACTTTACACATTCTCTATACCAAAACAATTAAGCAATTTATACATCTTCTTAAACATCATCTCACCCGAAGAAGCTGTCAAAAATCACACGATCAAAGAATTGACACTGAGCACCAAGATAGTTTCTCTGTCCACTCATTGTCTTAGAGAAAGGATTGCCCTAACCAAAACTTTAATTGATACTGTCCTTAGTTCTTGAATTTTCACAAGACACCTTCTATCAAACATAAAAATTTATTCTATTCGCAAGTCATTCCTAAATAACATAAGCTAAAACATAAAATTCACCAATAGGATTTTGTGTTTGTTAGTTTTTGCTTGATTTGTGTTTTCATGTGAGAGGTCGTATTCTCCATTTTTTCTTCCTTTCACACTCCACAATCATAGTTGGTGTATTCTAACTATTTTTGAGTGTGTCATGGTTCATCATTACCATACTTAGGTTTCTGGGTTGGTATTCTATTTGATCTAAGTCACTAAATCCCATTTTTCTCCATATTTTCAAATTTCATAGTGATAGGCATCGATCCAACGACCATCACCGATTTACTCATCTGATTGTCATCGGTTTACCTAACCGTTGTTAGTTCCCTTCCTTTTTGGGTTATTTTACCAAAACAACACTCATCACTTTTCTGTTCTTTTGATGGTTTCTCAAATACTTCACCATATCTCTGAATCTTTGAAATTACTAGAAAATCCAAATTTGCTTCATTTTCATCAGTTATTTCCTCATTTGAAAAATGTTTGATTATTCCATTGTAACTAGTATCAGTCACCATAACTATCATAATTTACCCTCTATCACCATCATCGATTCTGAAACCTCCATAGGTTCTTGTGTTTTAATTTTCCTTCTATTTTTATATGTCATTTACAGAGAGTAGATTACCAGGTCTATGCTAACCCACATGGTTTTGACTGCAGCCAGTGTCAATGCCCTTTTTATTCCATGCTATCCTTCAACCACTCCTACCTAGCCCATCACCTCCTTCCATCCTATCACCTATAGATCTCACTCAGCCCATTATCATCATTACTATTGACAAGGAGTTCACAGGACTCCTTGAAAAACCCACTACCTTACAATATTATCTTACCCATTCATCCACTCAAGATTCATTAGGATAGCTGGTATATGGCATGCCTATGTCCATTCCTCTTTCCCTCGCACCCACTTTTGTGTCAGCTAGTACTAGCTTGGCCTTACCTCTTCCACCTTACCACCCATGGTATCCCAACTTGAACCCACATCATCAATATCTACTACACCTATGACATCTGTCACACTTTTGACGTCAGTCACTCCTATGGTGTCAACCATTCCTTCATCATCCCTCTTGAGTGTAGGCCCATCTACACCTACCACCTCTTATATACCCATTACATCTCATCCACCCATGATGTCGGTAGCCCACACTCCCTTTCAAAAAATTGTCCTCTCCATCCCATAATCTCTCCCTCTAATTACCACAAGAGTTGTTACATCCACTCCACCTACCTATACTTATCACCAATAGCCTCTGTTTCATCTGTCACCTATTTGGGATATTTTCCACCTGCATCTATCCCCCTCACAGCTTATCGTACTCAAAACCACCATATAATGGGATTCTATCCTCATCACATTCATCATCTACCCCCTTATACTGTAGGGGGTGTGCGTTCATCACAACCTACCAATGACCTCATAAAAATGATGATGGACAAGATGCAGACACTGGAAGCATCATTTTCTGGCTCATGTACAAATTTGACATACAAAGAAATATGTAATGAGCCCATTCATCTATCTATTCCCATTCGTCCATACCCTACGCATTGGGAAAATCCTAAATTTAACTAGTTCAATAACAAAGAAGACCCACGACAACATTTTCGGTATTTTAAACATGGGTGTTATCTGATCACTCATGATGATGCTTTACTCTTATGAACATTCCCAATGTTCTTGATAAGACCTGCATTGGATTGGTATAGTGGTCTACCTCGGCATTCCATTTATTCATTTAACCAAGTGGCTCAAGCCTTTCTGGACCATTTTTGATCAATATCATCAAGAAGGTCAAAATGACCAACTTGTACTCAAAATGACAATATGAAGACAAATCTTTCACATATTTTGTTGCTCATTGGCGATGCCTCATTAACTAGCTCACATTCCAACTGCCTCAAACTTAGCTTATAGATTTATTTACCATGTCTTGTGCTAGACATATATCACCAAATCTCCAAGTCTAAAGCTTCCGCACCTTTGATGAGGCATTTACAATGGCCCGAAAGGTGGAAATTTGTGCCATTGAAGAGAAGAAGATACAATTGCATAACAAAAATGCTTCCTTTAAAACAAATGATACCTCTTCTTCCTCAAAACCCCAAAACAATTATTCCAAAGAAAAGGATCTTCCCATGTGGTAGTTTTGAAATCTGGACCATCTCACCCATCCAATCAATCAAAAATGTCTTCTAACCTTTCTCCCATTCAATCTTTTCAGTTCAAGTGGGAGTAACACAAATACACTCCAATTGGAGAACCCTATTTTTTAGTCTTAAAAAAACTCCTAAAAGCCCTGAGCATTCACTCTTCTTCCTGTTAAGACGTATACTGGTTTTTACCCCTCTCATCCTATGCCTGCATGGTACAAGGAAAATGATTATTGCAACTATCATTGTGTTAAAGGTCATAGTGATGGTAATTGTATAACCTTCAAAAAAATTATCAAAGAAATGTTGGATAATGGAGATCTTGTCTTGGATAACCTTAATGTACCTGTTAATAAGAACTTTTATATCTTCAAAAATCCTTTCCCAAATCACACCCCATCATCTAACCAAACTGAAAAACCTTTGACTAATGACAATAATGTCCACAAGGTTCATGCTCTATTTGACATCATACTGGCCCTTCCTCAATTTCCTCCTGTTCCCTCTATTGAGGATATTCTCACATGAGCTCCTTCATCCATAGAAGAACCTATTTCATCTACTCCTTTACCCACAGAGGAGTCCCCTTCATCTTCCCCTTTACCCATGGAGGGGTCCGCCATATCTGTTGATGCAGTTTCCCCTCATACCTCTCAACCTGATGAACAACCCACAATATTAATTCTCCTACCCATGGGAGAGTCATGCTCACCTTCCTCTTCACCAAAAGAGGAACCTACCTTGTCCTACTCATCATCTTCCCTACCCATAGGAGATCCATTAGAGGCACCACTTCTATTCTAACCTTCCACCTCCTCAAGGGATGTGCCGTAAATGCAACATTTCCCGATCATGTGACCTTCTTCATCCATAGAAAAATCAATCATGTAATGTATTTAGGTCTTACATTCATAAGAAAATCTCTCGGTATGCTAGAATTTTATTGGTCCTTCTCAATTAGGTGGATCTTTTTGTCTCCTCTTACCATTTACCTATTTTATTACTTACTTGATTTTCCTATACAGACTTAACTTTGACACCTACATGTCGAATTATTTTTCCACCCAAATCACCCATATCTATTCACCATAGACAACAACAATGCCCAAGCAACCTAAACTCGACCATGCCTAAATGACCTAAACTCAACCATGCCTAAATGACCTAGACTCAACCATGCCTAAATGACCTACGCTCAACCATTCCTAAATGACCTAAACTGAAACATGCCTAAACAACCTATACTCAACCATGCATAAACCACCTAAAACTCAACCATGGCTAAATGACATAGACTTAACCATGCCTAAATGACCTAAACTCAACAATGCCTAAATGACCTAAACTCAACCATGCCTAATTGACCTAGACTCAATCATGCCTAAAAATAAACCAACCCATCCTTCTTCCTCATCATATTCTTCCCTAACTTATGAGAAAACTACATCGGCCCGAGGCCCTTTTTTTTTTTTTTTTTTTCAGGGGCTATGTAAGAAGCACTCCAAGGTAGTGGGGCCCTTAGAGGTTAGCTCGACCACTCTCTACCATAACTAATTTTCCCCCTTTTTCTATTCACATTCTACCTTAGTTAGTTTAAATTTTATATAAGACTTTGAAATTACACAATCATACACATATATATACCTACCATTTGATTACATCATCATATCATACATTCCACATTTCCATTATATCAAACAATTGGAAATTTACACCACAACATACATATACATCATCATTTATTTTCCATAATACCATTATCTTGAAACTTAAATCAAACACAAAAACATGACCAAATCATGCGTAACTCACCTTGAATCCATCATGCCTAAATGACTTAGACTTAACCATACCTAAATTACATAGACTCAACCATGCCTAACTCATCTAGACTCCACCATGCATATACCCGACTCCATAATACCTACATGACCTAAACTCAACCATGCCTAACTCGACCTATACTCCACCATGTCTAATCGACCTAAAATCAATCATGCCTACATGACCTTAATGCAATCATGCCTAATTTACCTAGTTTAGATCAATCCATAATAACAATAGAAATTAAAACACAAGTACATCATTCATCCAAAGTGAACATCATAAACTATATAAATGGGAGAGTCTATGTATTAATACATACATACACAGTATACAAATAAATACAAATTTCTCAAACTCTCTCATATAAAATATCACGTATTTGGCATGCAGGTCGGTCTATATATCAAAAATCAAAACAATGATCATATAAAGTGACTAATCATCAACCCACATGATATCCTCCAGGCCAGTTTCACCTATCTCCCCCTCCCTACATATCTCTACCCCCGCCAAGATCTCTACACCCTCCATGGATCTCGGTATAATATCCACTTGGCCCTCACTTGGTTGTGGCCTTTGAGAGCTTGTAACCTCACCCTGGCCCTGTCCATGGGCTAGATGCCCCATGTACTCCCTGAACTATGAGTCCTAGATCTTGTTCACTCACTAGCTACTTGTTAGGCTCTGTACTCGGAATATGAAGGGACATCTATAATGGCAATCGTCAGGTGATCTTGTTAGTAATGAGCCTCATTTAGGGCATCCATAAACCTCACCATCAACACAGTTTGTGGTGGTTCCATGGGTCTCACTGCAACTTGTGAGCTCTGTCTTACTTATAATGGCCTCACTTCCTTGTCTTGATGCATATCCTCTTGCTTATGTAGGTGCTCGTAATATGGGACCATGTCCCTAGGCATGTGAGGGTACTTGTACTTGTGCCTATACAATGGCTAGATGACCCCATAAACCTTTCACTTGTTCTGTAAGGCAGCCACCTATCCACCATCCCCATCTCCACCCTATGTGGACGCCTATCCCTATGCTACTTAGGCCTGTAGATCAACTACCTGCCCTTGTAATGTATCTCTCTGCATTATGATCATAGCTAGATCTAACTTCCCTAGCCTTGGTGGTGCTGCTCATAGCTATGTTACCCACCACTACCTATACCCATTAGTTACTCCTACATCATCAATACAATGATCTCATGCTTTCTCCTCCTATCCTATAAGAAAACTTGGGCATGGTGGAGATAAGGGTCTCTCCATGTCATCTCTGCGGTACTGTGGGAAGTGTGGAGGCACATCCTGTGGTAGCGCAAACTGTCATCTAAACCTATCTATAGGTATCATCTTGTGCTCACCAAAATGATGCCCCTATATCCACCTTAACCAATGTAATCCCTCCCTCTAATCCTATACCATGCCTTTGTAAAAAGGATAGCTAATGTATGGCCTCCATACAATATTAACCCCTGACATACCCTCCAGCAACCACCTGTAGTATATCACATCATAAGTCACCCTTGCCACCCTCGACTACCCACCAACTGGTACCCAACGTATGTATCCAAATGTGAGCAAGCCAACCCCAAACCAATCATGTCATGGTAGACCCATTGGGATCACACACATGATGTTATTGTATGCTTAGCGTGTAGAAAAAAATACAACACATCCTCGAATCACCAGTAATCTCCCATAAGCCCATAGCTCCCTATATAACTGAACTAGGAAATCCAATGCCTAAGAAAAGTAGACCCACTCCTCTATCATATCCTGAAGCACTCCCATCAATTCTTATAGGAATATCCCGCCATTAGAATATGGAAGATAAAAACAACCAACTACCTCCATCATCGGTCAAGATGATATCTTTGTTTCCTATGGATAGGATGAATACATATCTCCATAGCTCAAAGCTCACACTGTGATATCTCAGCTCACCCATCACCTCCCAAAAAATCAGCACTATCAGATCCATGGATTCCTTAGAAGAAATAGAATATACTGACTCCCTAACAATAGGAAGCTGCAGGATCCTGTACATGACTTCTGGGGTAAGGATCATCTCACCTGTTGGTAAGTGGAAGGTATTAGTCATGAAATCCCATCTGTTAATGAGAGCGACCATCATACTATGATCTTAAACTATCCACCTATAGCATCTAACCTCGATAAATCCAACCTCAGTCATATGCCCCACTCCTCCATGGTCAAGCTGGGCCACATCCGTACAAATAGAGGTGGTACTTTGTCCTACATCCTAAGTTGATCTCTAGCCTATGCATAATCCAACACAACCATGTCAAGACTTGACTACCTCAAATCACATATTACCCACCAAACCATACCCAACCACATCAATCGTGCCTATCCCCTTTACCTAATTCACCTACAAGCCTACTAACCCTTATCATTATTACCCATTATCTCAGTTCACTTCACCTACTTACCTATCCCATATCACCACAATCATATTTTACCCTCTTCTACCTACATTCATCTTCACCTACCCCTTCTTCACCTATTTTACTTTCCTACTTAGCCCTTCCGATGGGTTTCGTTATTCCCTTCATTTAATCAACTTTATGTTGATGTCATATTCAAACTAGGGATGTGTCTAAAGCTATATGCAACAAGAAGAATCTTAGTGATCTAGTAATTGATTGTAGGTATTTTGTATTTATGGTGGATCTTTTCAATGTCTTAAGGAATTTTTGGTTAAAAACCTTATTGAGTCAAACTATGAAAACATGTTGAGGTAAACACACTTTACAAGAATGAATTTCTAGAAATAAACACACTTTGCCTTAGAAGGAAACACACTTTACAGAAAGGAATTGCTGGAAATAAAAATACTTTTCCTTGGAAGTAAACACACTTTGTAGAATGAAATAGATTTATGAAAAAAAAAAACATTACAGAAATAAACACACAATTAAGAATGCTTGGAAAATGATTGCAAAGAAATAAGAACTTAATCTAGAACACCTACAGGGACAAATATACAATAGATTTTAACTTAAGGAATTTGAAAGCGATACAAAATTAATAGATCTAAACTATTTTCTCTAAAAATATAAATACCAACAAAATGAGGATCCTAGTTCTTGGAGGAGTGGGCCCTTACTCCACCTCAAAATAGGATTGGACACCTTAATTTTCTCTCAAAATAGAAATGGCTATTTTATTGATAAAACGTTCTACATTACAAAAATGTGTTGGATCTGTGTATATCAATCTATATCTATCTCTTGTTCTATATCTATATTCCTATATATAATCTATCTACAGTTTGTATGTATATACTTCTTCCAGGGGTGCATTTATGGCCATAACTGTTCCACTAATACGATGGAACTGAATCATGCCTAGAATAGATGTTGAATTAGAACATGGCTGGATGTACAATTGTGTGATAATTATCCTAGATCTGTAAGTATGGAGAGTTGGAAGTCTTCTAATCTACTCCTGATTGATAGGATCATTGATTTGAAAAATCACCAACCATTTGGAATAGATTCTTATCAGTTTTGGAACTTTAGAAGAGTTCGGAACTAAAGGAAATTGTTCCAGGTCTAACCGAGAGAGTTCCAGAGCTATCTGCAGGATTTTCGAACTAATTCCAATAATTCTGGAACTAAATACTAGAGTTTCGAACTAAGTCTGAAAGTTTTGGAACTAGGTGATAAAGCTTGTGACTATGTAATGGAGTTCGGAACTAAGTCTGTATTGAAACAAATGCTTTCAAAAACATGCTGACCACTTCATACTTCGTTCTTCCGCTTGATTGCGACCTGCTTTATTACAAAACTGAATTTCCAAAATAATTTTTTAGGAATTACAGAGATTTTAAATGTTAGAATCATAATAAAAAATATGGACAATTACATCTTAACTTATATGAGATCAAAAAGTAAAAAAATTCAGTCAAACTTAATAAAAAGGAGAGTAAGATGAGATCATTTATTGTACATTTAATGGGCATATTCTGGCCTCATAATTTCCCCCATACTTACTTGTTTGTAAGTCCCTTTACAAACTTTACTCTTTAAATTTGGGGTTATATATTTTGCATTCCATTTGATTGCTTAGGTCAAATGGCTAGAACTGAATATCCCAATGCTTTAATTCAGAGGTACTATACCCTACTCCTGCTTCTACTTTCCTCTGTCATGCATCAAATTCAGTGGAATCTTGTGGTTCTCTATTCTTCCATGGTGACATGGGGGTGAGAAGGAGTGGAGGTATTGTTCTCATTCCTATCCATATGCCCCTATGCTTTTCATTGATATGAGGAATTAGCGTACATAAGGCTTTTGCTCTATGCAAACTCTAGATTAAGTTTGTGGGAGATATTACTTCCCTTCTTCTCAATGCCACCATGAGAAATTCCCATCTTTTCAAACATGCCTCATAAATATATTCAAAATTTTCCTCTTCATAAGAGGTGAAGGCATTAATACTTCTCTGCAAATTGGAAAGATAAGGTTCCTTGAACCTTTTATCAAATGCATGGGATCTGAAATGTGTAGAAAAGGTAGATGGTTTACCATAATGAATTCTCATACAAATACTAGATGAACTAGCCTTTAATATATGCTTTGACTCCCTTTCCTTCCATGTAATCTAATTTTGAAGAATAGAAACAAATGCATTAAGTTGGCTCTCCCCTACATACAAATTGATCATAAAACCTGAGTTCTTTTCCAAAGATGAAATTGCAGAGATAGAATTCACAGAGAATATTTTTCTACTCTGCACTAGCTAAGGAATAGGCTGCTGTGAAATCAACTTCATCTTTTATTTCATGTGGAAGGCCACATGATATCTGTGACAACTTCTAGTGAATGAATTGTTCCTCCAAAAACACATTATATGCAGGAGAAGGTCTCCTGCATGCAAGTAATTTCTCACTCATCATGCAAACCATTTTTATTTTTGCAAGATATTTAAATTTGTCATTTTCTTCTTTGTAAAAATTTTCTTCCCATTCTTTTCTTGCTTTCTTATCTTCTTCTATATTTCTTCTCAAGTCCTCATTGGATGTCTTGGCTTCACTGAGTTCTCTGCAAGTATCATCCCATAGCTGTTTAAGTGGCTAGTAAGTTAATTCGCCAGTGCAGAGATGGTTGTCGAGCAATTTATTTTTGGAATTTTGACATTCTTCCTCTTTCTCCATTATCTATTGTTTAACTCTTGTCAATTCCTCAGTCTTGTCAGTGAGTTGAGTTGTTAATTCCCCAATGACCATTTCTCTCTGTTCCAATTTAAGTTTGAGAAAATTCAACTCCTCATCCTTTTCTCTAATAATGAGTTCTGCTCTGACAAAAATAGAGCCTGTTTAACTTGTTGTTTCTCTTCTTTCTCTAAAAGTTCCTTGGGGTTAAGCATTCTTCTTCTACCATAGGGGATTTCCCTTTCCATTTCCAAGATGCCAATTCATCTTCTTCATGTGATGGTGTTGCTTTGATTCACCCATCTCTTGGAAAACTTGTTCCTCAAATCTCTCATCTTCTTTTTCTATCTCTGTTTGGCTTGGTCTAGGAGGAGTCATGGCCATGCTGCCCAAAATATCAATAGCTTCCTTTTCCATCCCTTCTTGATCTTCCATCTCCTCTGGAATTTCTCTAGACCTTTTATGAATTCTCCTTCTTTAAGGGTCCTCAAAATGTACAGAAATGGGTCTCCTCCTAGAGATTCTTCTAATTTTCACCTCTTGCTCTTGCCTAGGTGAACTGTCACTGTCAGAGATAAATATTAGCTCTCCTGTAGCTACTGTAGAGGAAGTAATTCTTTATAAGGCACAATTGGTTTTGAATTTTTAGTCCTTCCAGATCTTCTTATTTTTGGCATTTCCTCTCCACCTAGTTCTTTCTTTTCCTCTATAGTGACATCAATTTCCAAGTTAATTTTTAGGAGTAGAAGGAGTTGCTATTACTCTCTTGAGAATATCAGGGCTCTGCTTAAACTTGCTAAGAAATTTCTCCCACATTTCTTCTCCATTTTCTTTAAAAAAAATGGTGCTGGAACACTAAATACACTAACCCATGATGCCTGATTGTTACCACACCATAAGAATACCTTTGGGCCATTGTATGAATGGAATAAAAAGAAACCCATGAAGGTTTACTATATATTCTAGTTTTGTAGCTCCATATCTAAGGTATATGAGGATATTCAAAAATTCCCTTCCTACTGACCCAAATTGACCATCACAGGTTAAATACTTGACTATCCAAAATTCCACTCTGTCAAAGGGTTTGGGAAAGCCGCCCTTCTGACCCCTTTTATGATTTTCTTTGTGTTGTAAATATATTGGGGTTCAGCTTTCCCCTTTTCAATAGGGTTTCAACCAGGTCTTTTAATGTCCCTTTGACAGGGTTTGGGACATGCACAATTGGCACTCCAGATATATTACTGATTGTATTCACAAAAAAAGGAATGAAAACATTTCTAACCTTTGTCTTGGATTTCTCTAAATTTATAACAAATTCTCTTACCAATTCGTCGTTATGCTTGGGAACTTTCTCATAAATTCTAGCCATCCTGCCTGATGAAAGATAGCTGCCACTTCTTCATCTGCAATGATTTGGGTATCATCCTCTGGTTCCGAATTATTTTTAATCCCCATGATACAGAGGTGATTCAAATTCATTCTTCTTTAATCTTGTGTGGGTTTGCTAAAGAATTCTTTTCTTAGCTATGAAATTGAGGAATTTAGCTATGGAATTATCTTGTATTTAGTGAAACTTCTATGTTGCATTTATGGAATACAAACCTAATTCACTGCTTCTTCCTTGAAGTTTCTCTGCAACTAGTTTTCACTTTGTCGATTTCATACTAATGATAACTCATTATAACTATGCTACCAATTTATTCCATTAATATCTTTCTCATGATTACTCAGTTTTAATCATGATGTATAATAGATGACTCATCATATCAACTTTTAAATCAAATCTAATCACACATGTGAAATTTTAATTTAACCTTTAAAAAATTAAAGACACAATTACCATATTTGATGATGTAATCCCTTCGTCATGATGACTCATCATTCCTAAAAAGTGAAACAAAATAAAAATGGTTAGAAAAACAGATGGAATTCCAAAGAATTTTGTTTATTTTGAATAAGCCATTTATTTGAGAAGATCAACCGCCATTGCTGGTTTTCAATTGATCTTTGAGAGAAACATTTTTTTGGGGAAGAGAATGCCATTTACTGGTTTTCACTCTCTTCCCTTTTTTTTTTTTTTTTTTTTGGGGAAGAGAACACCATTTACTAGTTTTCATTCTCTTCCCTTTATTCTGGATCTATCCATCTGATTATTTGATCATTTTGGAAGAACTGGGTTCTTCCATATGATCAAATTCTTTATCTGCTTCAATCTTCCTCAAGAATTCATCCTTAGTAGGAGGATTCCTATAAAGCTTTAGCCTATGACCATTGAAAAAAGTGTTCTTCTACTGCCATCAATGGGAAGTAACTGAATATAACCATTGTCAAATATTTTCTCAATCTGATAGGGTCCCAACCATCTGGTTCTCAATTTTCCTTTGAATTGTTGGTACTTAGAATCAAACAACAATGCCCAATCTCCTACTTTGAATTGAATTTTCTTGATATGTGTATCATGCCATTTCTTCCTTTTATCTTGGATTATTTCTATCTGCTAAAGTGATTCCATCCTCGATTCATCCAACTCATTGAGTTGAATGATTATCTCCTTTTGAGCTACATCCAAATCAATACACACCTTAACTACTGTCCTTTATATTTGTAGTTCAAACTCAATAGGCAAAAAGATATTTTTACCATAGACTAAATCATATGGTGAAAAACCTGTTGTAGTTTTCAAGTTGTATTGTAAGCCCAGATAGCTTCAGGTAGTCTCTCTACCCAATATATTCTTCCTGCTTTAACTATTTTGGTAAGGATGTTTTCCAATTCTCTATTCGTTACTTGAGCTTGTCCATTTGATTATGGGTGATAGGGAGATGAATTCATATGATTGATCTGATAATACATTGTGAAATCTTGGATCATATTAGACATAAATTGTGGTCCCTGGTCTAAAACTATGCTCCTTGGTGCTCTAAACTTTACCATAATTTTGTGCCAAAGGAAATCAACAACTACTTCTTTAGTGGCATTTGTTAAAGCTTGCACTTCTACCCACTTTGTCACATAATCAGTACACACAAGAATATGTTCCTTCCCTTGTGAAGAAGGAATAAAGGGACCAACAAAATTCAACCCCCATCTCTCAAATGGTTCAATCACTACTTGAGGTTACAAAGGAATTTCATTGGTAAAGGTTGGTTGTCCCATCCTTTGACAAGGATCATGCCTCCTGATATATTTCTTCACATCTTTGTACAGATATGGCCAATAATAACTAGTTCCAAGTATCTTATGAGATGTTCTTTTCATTGAATAGTGTCCTCCACTTGGTTCATCATGACATGCCCGGAGGATGTCAAATATTTCATCTTCTCTTACACACCTATGTAAAACCAAATCAGGACCACACTTAAATAACATTCCATTTAACCATTTGAATTGTGCATTGGTTTTGATTAACTTCTTTATTTGTTTCTTAGTGAAAGGAGGAAACTTCCTTGTTGTAAGATAATTTTCCATATCAACAAACCATGGTGTATCAGCTGAAATAACAAACAATTGTTCATCTGGAAAGTTGTCCTTGACTGGATCTTACTCCCCTATAGTGGTTAGTCTTGACAAGAAATCAGCTACCACATTATATTTACCTGGATTTTCCACAATGGTAATATAAAATTCTTGTAAAAGCAATAACCATATAATTATTCTACCTCTAACCACTAGTTTGTTCATTAAATATTTAATTGTTGAGTGATCTGTATGTATAAATATTTTGTACCTTGTAATGTAATGTCTAAACTTATTAATTACATAGATTACAACAAGAAATTCTTTTTCAGTGGTGGCGTAATTTATTTCAGTGGGATTAATACTTTTGCTAAGGTATTAGATAGCATAGATTTTCCCTTCTTCATATTTCTATCCAAAAAATGCACCAATGGAATTATTTTAGGAATCTTTTGGATATGAAAAGGTTTGACCCAATTAGGTCCTCTCAATATTGGGGAAATTATTAATTTCTCTTTAATTTCTTCAATAGCATGTTGACACTTTTCCTCCCAAAGAAATTCACATTCCTTTGTGAGAAAATTAAACACGGGGGTGGATATTTTACTAAAATCCTTGATAAAGTGTCTATAGTACCCAACATGTCCTAAAAATGACTTGATATCAGTGGGGGTATGAGGAATAGGTAAGTCTGAAATAATTCTGATTTTGTTTTGATTAACCTGAATTCATCTTTTTGAAATATGGTGTCTTAATAAAATCACCTTCATCAACCATCATCAAACATTTTTCATGGCTAAGAGACAAGTGGTGTTACTCACATCTTGTCAATACTCTATCCAAATTTTTCAAGGCATCACCAAATGTATCTCCATGCACAAAAAAGTCATCCATGTATACTTGTACATAGTTATTTGTTAGGTATGCAAAAATTTCTAATACAACTCTTTGAAAGGTTACTAGAGCATTACATATTTCAAATGGTGATACCCTGTGGGAAAAGGTATCCAATGGAAATGTAAATGTAGTTTTATCTTAATCTTCAGCAACAACTCGATTTGATTATATCGACTAAAGCCATCTAAGAAGGAAAAGTACTCACATTACCTAAAAGGTTGTCAAAGACTTGATCTATGAATGGTAAGGGAAAATAATATATAAGTGTACCTTTTTTCAGCTTCCCTATAGTAAACAAAAATTCTCCATTTTATGTTCTTTTTAGGGACAATTACAAGAGAAGACACCCATTGGCTATCCGAGATAGAGCAGATAAAACCTACTTGTAATATTTTTTCAATTTATTCTTTGACTATATCCCTTAAGGCTGGATTTATCCTTCTTTGAGGTTGCCTAACTAGTTTAATGTTTTTAGTATATATGTGATGAGTTCGATACTTGGGTGGATTCCTTTCATATCTTTGTAATCCCAAGTAAAATATTTAGTATGATCTTTCAGAACATCAAACAGTTTAGCTTCTTCATCATTCTTCAACCAACTATTAATATTCAAAATTTTACCCGATTGAATCTCAACATGTTTGGTTACAGTGTATGATGAACTGATTTGTTGAAAGGGTTCCATTAAAGTATTTAGTGGACATGCATGTGGAAAAAACATATGATATGTAACAACATCTCCAAAATTTCCTTGAGACAAAATGCTAGACAAAGGACAATAAGAAGAATTATGATACTTATCTTGTTGTAGGTCAAACTCCTCATCACTGTTGTTTTCCAGAAATTCTTCATCATCTCCTGATATATGTGAAGCTGAAGTTACAAATTCTTCCTCTCCCTAAGAGAAATATCATTCCTCTGGAGTGAAATTATCTTCATTTGCAGGGAATTGCTATTGGTGTGGTTCCAAAACTAATTGTGATGGTTTTGAAACTAACATGATGGTTCCGGAATAGATTCTGTAGGTTTCGGAACTAATTTTGTAGGTTTCAAAACTATTCCCGACTGCTCCAAGGATAATTGGTGTACATTCAATGGTGGGTTAATCATATCTTCTATTTCCCGTACATGATCCTGCAATGTTATCATGGCCAATGAAGACAATTTTTTTCTCATTAATATCAAGATTATCAACCCATAATTTCTCTTGATTATCACTAAAAGGTCGTGTAGAGGGATATAATGAAATTTTCTTAGAATTCTTACCATTTGAAATAGTCATATCACTTGACTTGCAATCAATTAAGGAAACAACTATAGCTAACCACAGTCTACCAAAAATAATGGGATAACCCAATGTTTTACCTTTTGGCTACAATATAAGGAAGTCAACTAGATATTCCCATGACTCCACCATAACCACCACATCTTCAATAAATCCTTCTAGTTTTTCTATAGACTGATCTGCCATATGCAATATGGTGTTAGTAGGTTGTATACCTGTTAATGGAAATGTTTTTAGAGTTTCCACTATCATTACATTTATAACTGCTCCCAAATCAACCAAAATGTTATGTATATCTTTATTCCCTATAGAAACAAAAAATCAGGGCTTCCAGGATCTCCATATTTGGTAAGTAGGAGCTTTCCTACTAATAAATTGACAAGTTTCCCATCTACCTTAATAGCCCTGGGGTACTGCTTCTTTCTTCTAGGACTTTTCAAACATAGCATTTTGATTAATTTGTTCAATTTTGGAATGTCCTTAATTTCTTGTAACAATGGTATTTCAATATTGGATCTCCTTAGTTCCTACACCAATTCAGATTCCTTGATTTTAATAGCTTCTTTAAACCTCTCTGGAAAACAAAGTTTTAGTAGAGTTTCTTTATGGTTCCTTATCTCTTTATTTTTCCTCTTTCTTAGGGGCAACCTAACTAGGGGTTTTAGTTTCTTCTATCATTTCAATGATGATAACAGGTGGACTGCTAATTATTTTTCCGTAGATCTAGTGTGAATATCCTTACAATCCATGGCATTAAGATCAACTGATTTTTCTAGTTCTGTTTCGTAGACAGGAGTTGTTTGTTTTTTTCTTGGGTTTGTTCTTGGTCATTTGTGTTGGTATTTGCATTTTGACTACGGTCTCATTTTGTGAATTTTATACTTGAGGCACCCATTAGGGCTTGTTGATTTTGATTAGGATATTTTTTACCTTAAACATATTTATTAGGGCTCCATCTAGGTTGTGACCAAGCATACCGGCAGGAAAATTTTAGTGGTGAATATTCATAATATGGCGAATATTCCATTTTTGAAAATTTTGAAAAGGTGAATTTTTTGCACGGGTCAGTGACCTATTCGCCTAAAAATTACACTTTAATTTTTTTTAGGGGTCGGCTTCGCCTACCCTTGAAAAATATCCCCTATATAAACCTAGATTATTCGCCAGGTAGAACACTTCTACTTCACATTTTTCAACAATATGATATATCCCGTATTATAGACGCACGACAAGGGGGTAAGTTATTGACGCGCGATAAGGAGGGTTTGCAGACAAGGAGATACTACAGATATTGATGCATAGTAGACGCATGACAAAGAGTTTGTTGACGAGTGACATGGAGATTTTTTCGATGAGCAAGAAGAGGGCAGAGGCTGCAGATGCGCGACAGGATATTTGTTGTCGTGCATCAAAAAAATGCATTGACGCGTCAATAGACCTCATTAACACGCATCAATAGACCTCATTGATGCACATCAACAACCTTGTTGACGCGCATCAAAGAGGTCTGTTGATGCACGTCAATGAGGGTTATTTGTTGACACATGACAAAGAGGTACAACAAATATTGACGCATAGCAGACGCACGAAAAAGAGTTTGTTGATGCGTGACATGGAGGTTTTTTGATGAGAAAGTAGAGGTCGGAGGCCGCAGACACATGACAGGAGATTTTGCTATCGCGCGTCAATGAGGGTTATTTGTTGATGCACAACCTTGATGGATAGTTGACGCGCGATAAGGAGGTACAACAGATATTGACGTATAGTAGACGCACGACAAAGAGTTTGTTGATGCGAGACACGAATATTTTTTGATGAGAAAGCATAGAAGATTACGGTTGTTGACATGCATCAATGCATTTTTGACGCGCAATGACAGAAAATCTCCCGTTGCCATGCGCTGCCTGACCTTTTGTCATAGCACTTGACAATCAGGTGAAATTTTTTCATACAACCCCCAAAAAATTTTCCTTCCCGCGCAACTGGTTCCGGGGATATTTGCCAGGTATTCTCCACCTCCGATTTCCAAGAGGTCTCTTAAAATGAACCCCGCATACCGGTTATTTTGACCAGTCCATGGTTGTTGGTGTCCTTGAGCATACCAAGATTGACCTGCCCAATCCTGGGGATTCCAAGTTGGCTGAGGGGCCCAAGGTGGTTGTCCCCAACTTTTTGGTACTGTTTGAGCAGCCCATGGCATCATCCAAGGATTAGGAGATGACCTTGGCATGAACTATCCTTAGATAGGTTGTCTCTGGACAAATTTTACTTCTTCTGATGTGCTGGTTTGTTTGAGCTGATTCTTTAGGAATGGAAGAAGAGAACAAGCATGAATATCATGTTCTTTAGATTCACAGATAATACATACTTTTGTTTTATCCAAAGGACATTCCCTTATTGCATGCTTCTTCCTGCATATAGGATAATACATAGCTAATGGTTAAGTTTTGGCATTTGCTTTAGATTGTAATCCATCCATAGTAGAGGTTAATTGAACTAAAATTTTTGTTTTAAAGTTTTCTAATTCATCCATTAGTTTGTTCATATATGGATTCAAACTTTTCACTAATTTTCCCTTCCTAGGTCCACCCTTTGTTACTGAATAGCTTCGACAAATGTATTTAATTTCATTCATCCTTAATTAATCAGTGTTTCCACCTCTTATCAATTTAAGATATTCCCTAGATTCATCTTCCAAACCTTTGAGAAAAATGGTTATACTTAAATCTTCTTGAAGTAAAAATCCACACCTTTTACTTATAAATAGGAATCTGTCCAAATAATCTTCTATATTCTCATCCTCCTCCTGCTTGATTTTGAAAAACTCTTCCTTCCTATTTCTCCCTCTACAATAATCTTGATATTTGTCTAGGAAGGCAATTTCCATTTGTGCCCAAGTGGTAATAGAGTTGGATGCTAATCCCATGAACCACCTCATTGTTGCATCCTTCAAAGTGGATGGAAACAACTTGATTTTTGATTATCTATTTTGTAGTCATAGGTCTGACATAGTACCTTAAATTCAAATAGAAATTGGTTAGGGTCTTTAGATGACATCCCTCTAAATGTGGGTAAATGTGCAGGTGAAATATTTTTTAGTTGTGTATCATCATCATCCAATTGAATTGGATAAGTAACGGTCCTATCAGGTTCCTTTTCAGCTTCTCGTGCCATTTCTGAAGTATTTTCTAAACTTTTTTCCTAATCAATGTGGTATGTGATCTGCTTTAGTGAAGGTGAAAAATCAGGAGTAGAAGATTGACTACTTAATTGAGAATCAAAACTTACCCTAAATGGATCTTGAGAAATAATCCTTCTCCTAAAAGTTCCACTTCCTTTTGGTGACTGATTGAAGAATTCCAATGGTGGAAATTCTACTTCTTGTCTTAAAAGGGATAATGGTGCCTCCAATTCTTTGTCAACCTCCTTATTTAAACTAGAGGATGATGTTAATTATTGGTCATATATTTTGGGAGAAACCTACCCTTGAAGTATCTGGATCTACTTATAAATTTCGTGATAACTTAGCGAAGATTTCTTCAATTACTAAATGTATGATTGTTGCTCTTGTTGACACCTAATTAAAAAATTCTAACTAGTGGTTCCATGAAAATGACACCCAAAATGATGTGTGTCGTTATTCCCTTTATTTAATAAACTTTATTTTGATGTCATATTCAAACCAAGGGTATGTCTAAAGCTATATGCAACAGGGAAGAATCTTAGCGATCTAGTAATTGATTGTAGGTATTTCGTATTTTATGAGGGATATTTTCAATGTCTTAAGGAATTCTTGGTTAAAAACCTTATTGAAATCAAACTATGAAATAATTTTGGAGGTAAACACACTTTACAACAATGAATTGCTCAAAATAAACACACTTTTCCTTGGAAGTAAACACACTTTGCAAAAAGGAATTGCTGGAAATAAACACACTTTTCCTTGGAAGTAAAAACACTTTGCAGAATGAAATATATTGCCGAAAACAAACATTATAGAAATAAACACACAATTGAGAATTCTTAGAAAATGATTATAAAGAAATAAGAACTTAATCTAGAACACCTGCAAGGACAATTCTACAACATATTTTAACTTAAGGAATTTGAAAGTGATATAGAATTAACAGATCTAAACTATTTGCTCTAAAAATATAAATACCAACAAAAATGAGGATCCTAGTTCTTGGAGGAGTGGGCCCTTGCTCTGCCTCGAAACAAGATTGGACACCTTAATTTTCTCTTAAAATAGAAATGGCTATTTTATTGATAAAACATTTTACATTACAAAAATGTGTTGGATCTATGTATATCAATCTATATCTATCTCTCATTCTATATCTATATTCCTATATATAATCTATCTGTAGGTCTGTATGTATATACTTCTTCCAGGGGTGCATATATGACCATAAATATTCTACGATATGATGGAACTAAATCATACCCAAAATAGATGTTGATTTGGAACATGGATGAACGTACAACTGTTTGATAATTATCCTAGATCTGCAAGTATGGAGAGTCAGAAGTCTTCTAATATGCTCCTGATTGATAGGATCATTGATTTGACAAATCACCGGCCGTTTGGAATAGATTCTTATTGGTTCCGGAACTTTAGAAGAGTTCTGGAACTAAAGGAAATCATTCTAGGTCTAATTGAGAGAGTTCTGGAGCTATCTGTAGGAGTTTGAACTAATTCTGATAATTCCGGAACTAAATACTAGAGTTCTAGAACTAAGTCCAAAAGTTCTAGAACTAGGTGATAAATCTTGTGACTGTGTAATGGAGTTCCAAAACTAGCTTAGAAGTTCCTAACTAAGTCAGTATTTAAAAAATGATTTCAAGAACATACTTGACCGCTTCATACTTCATTCTTCTACCTGATTGTGACCTTCTTTATTACAAAACTAAATTTCCAAAACACTTTGTTAGGAATTACAGAGCTTTTAAACGTTAGAATCATAATAAAAAATATTGACAACTACATCCTAACTTATATAAGATCAAACATAAGTCACAAAATGTAGTCAAATTTAATAAAAAGGAGAGTAAGATGAGATCATTTCTTGTACATTTAATGAGCATATTCCGGCCTCATCACCTTCTTACCCCTATTTACTCTTAACCTTAACCATCACTTTGGTCACTTTCACCGTCACCGGTTTTCCTAAGCTGTGATTAGTTTCACTTAATCGGTGTCGATCCCCTAATACCTAACCAATGTCGGCCAAATCTAACTGACATCAACCAAACCTTGACTAATGTCAGTCTCTATCATTGCACCCAAAATCAAAACCCATCCCCTATTATTAAAATTCCACAAAATAGCCTAATTACCTACTCCCACCCACCCAAACCTATCCTAGCTTCATTCCCCATCCTATTTAACCTACGTTTGACATTTCCACCCCTAATTCCCTTTAAATTTACCCACAAATTCAAAATTAAACTCCCACCCAAATTTTTAACCAAAAAAATTTCAACGATACCATTTTAAATCAAACGATGGGTTCGATTGCCTCCTACCTCATCTTGGCACTTGTTTATATGTGGCACGTATGGCCACTATGCCGATGGTCCATCTCGCACCCACTCCTACCCCCACCATGTTGAAATACACTAAAAATACTTGAGCCAATTGACTCCTCACCTCCAAATGAATCGAATCAATCTATCGATCTCATGGACCCGCTAATCACACACCAATCACTTCACTACGTGGCTTACCAACTCGATCAACACCTCATACTATCATTTTCCAATCTTCTTTTTCTCCTCTATCATTTTCTAAAAGTGACAAAGTCAAAATGAATCCGTAAAACATGGATTTTTATTTTTAGCCTCAAATCAACATGACCGACGTTAGTTACACCAAAACCGACATCGATCACTGCTATTATCTTTTCATTCACCTTATGCCCATTTTGGCCTATAAAAAGAAAAAACTACGACCAAATACCTTTTACCTTTACCAACAATGACTACACCCTACCCACAATCCTACACTACCCGTACATTTCCATAACTATATTTAGGGGCTTGTTTTTAACCTATCCTTAGCCTTCCCTATGCCTTGACCTACCTACCTTGACCTAAATCACCCTATTATCAATATGAATTTGTGTATTTGCTATACCTTGTGATGCTATTACCCATGTTGTTTAGCTTAATGAACTTACCTTGCATATTTCCATCTTGTTTATCCCGACCAAACCTTTGGTGTACCAAATCATACCTAAACATTCCTACACCTAACCTAAGTTGTGTTTCTAGACAATGTGTTGTACCCTAGATACTTAGATACTTTTAACCTCATTTGGATAACCTATCGACCTTGGATAACGTAGATTTTTCCATCTCTTCTACTTGGTACCATATCACAATCTATACATGTGCGTGTGTTCGATTTCCATTACCCATCACCCAATATGACCCTTACCCATTACCCAACATGACCATACCTTTACCTACAACCAGCCTACTCTCACTTTCATCACTAACCCATTCATCAAACCACCCACTCGATTCCATCTAACACCTCATCAACTCTTGGTTTTAGGGGTATCACCTTCAGCCCTACCTAGTACAACCCCACTATCACATATATTTGGGGCAACCAATTCCTATTTTTGTCAAAGATCACTTACCAATACAAGCTATGCGATAAAAAGGGGCAAATGTAGACACCAAATTTGGGTTACAGCCCCCTTAGTCCCCTTTAATTAATTAACGTAACATATTCACCTAAACATGACCCCTTACCCCAAATTCATATTAATTTAATTACTTACAATTGAATTAATTCTTATCCTCACACTATTAATTAATTTAATTACTTTAGTTAAATTAATTTAATTACTTTAATTAAATTAATTTACACCTCACCTAGACACCTCACCATGGACTTATTCTTAGTCTATTAATTAACTAAGACTGAGTCTCCACTTATCTTAACCAACTAGGACTTAGTCTAACCCTAAAATTAAAGTCCTATTCCTTCTCCAACAATACTCCCACTTATCTAAATGCTAACCCTCACTTGAGACCTAGAATGACAATCAAAGCATGCCAAAAATAGCAAGGATTTGCCTATTTTTGGCAAACCTAGGATTTCCTACCTTAACCAACGCCGGTTATCCCTCAACCAACGCCTTGGTCACCTTGACCATCATCAATTACCTTATATATAGTTTTGTAACCTTTTACCCAGGTTGGTCATTCTGAGTTTTGAGAGATCTATTTGCACCCAAGCACAAACCAGAGACTTCTCAGCATCCAAATGACGGAATACACTCAATCAAAGGCCCAAGCAAGCACCTGATACTCATATAAAGTAATTACAACAATCATGGGAGCACTCTAGGAGGTATTTCCATGACATTGACCACAAATTTCTTCATGGATCACCCACCACCATACTTCACCAACCAAGCCTGCAAATACAAGTAAGTGTATTAGATTTGCATCATTCTGTACTTACTTAAAGTGTAGGTTTATTGTCTTTTCTATTAGATTCTTGTTCTTTCCCACATTCCTCCATTCCCAACTTCTTACAAATATATCCAACCTACCACCCACCACCTTCTTCCTCTCCATAGCCGACTCTTAGGAATTCCCGAGTCTTCTTGAAATTATTACAAACCCAAACATCCTCCCTTCATCCTCTGTGAAATCACAAAGAAGTCCAAATATAAATTTTATTTAATTACCACCAAATTTCCCCTATGCCAATTATTTTAACATTGTCGGTTTCCCCTCTTCATTGGCATCGGTCACTGACCGATGTTGGTCTCTATGTTATCTTATTCACTTAACCAATAAATCCTCAATCTAACCCTAACATCCCCAAAACCACACAAGCCTTACACAAACCTGATACCCCACCTACAATCTCACCACAAACCTTCCCAACTCTTTGTATAAACATAGGGAGATCCTAGACACCCACTTTTGAAATTTTTCCGTTACCCACAAGAATTGATATCACCATCCTAAACCCTCATCGGTTATACCCGACCAACATCGATATTTGTGTCTCGGTAAAACTACCTTAGACAAACAAGCTTCCTATTCACCCAAAATCAACCCAAACTACACAAAATATTACCCAAAACTTGTTTGTGACTCTCGAACACATGTCCAACCTCGTAACCCGACTGGGACCTTCACCAATTTAGTTATCAAGCATTTAATTTGATTAACATGGAGATTAGTATGAGATACCTAAATTATAACACTAGCATTAGATTCTTTTATTTGCATGTTCAATTATTTCATATTGAGTTATATATTAGTGGATTGAAAATTATTGAGGAAGTATCACACTTTCTTGATATAGCTCACGCTAGGTAGTCCACCTAATTTTTTTACTAACTATATCTTGTGGTCTTGTTTTGTATTACAGGTAGTTCCTCCTAGCCAAAAGGAAGCTCATACAATTAGCATTGGATTATAAATCAAAGATGCGTGCACTCAACCTTCAACCAATGTAACAACATGTATTCCTCCTTGACATATGTACCTTTATCTGCTTCATATCTACAATAATTCACCGAAAAAATACCCACTTACACCTAGCCATATTTCTTCCTTTAGGAAGAGATACCAAATCCTAAGTATGAGTATTCATCAAAGAAGGATACTCAGCTGCCATCACAACATCACACTCTTGTATCCCATGAGCCTTTGAAAAAGACTGTGTATCCTCAGAAACTTCCTGACACAAAAGTCCAAAACCTATAGAATGTGTGTGATGATGCCTAGTGGTTGGAAGATCCTGTATGAAAGGTGTTACCTTAGAAACTATAGTATGAGCCCACTTAGGCATAGTGATAACATTGGTGGAAATAGGATCATCAATGACATATATAGCCTCCTCATAAAACTCCTCAAAGAAAGGATCCTCAAGATGAGATGAAGAAGAAGGAGGCATGGAAGAAGATGAAGAATCATGAGGAGTGAAGCACTCATCAAACTAAACATGTGTTCGAAAAAGAACATCATGAGTATCAAAATCTAGAAGTTGATAAGCTCTCATGTCCTCACAATACTCTACAAACATATGGGGTTTTCTCTTCTTATCCAAATATTTCATTTTCTTCTTTGAAACAAAGGCCAAAACATGGCTCCCAAAGACTCAAAAAAATTAGACATATGGCTTAGTGTTGGACCAAGCTTCCTGTAGAGTCAAATGCTCAATTTCTCTATGTGGTGTGTGATTCTAAATATAGCTAGCATAATTAATTACTTCTACCCAGTTGATAGGAGGTAAATCTCTAGAATACATCATATAGTTAGCCATTTCCTTCAAATTTCTATTCTTATGTTTTGCTATGCCATTATGTTGTGGAGTATGAGGAAAAAATATTGGTGAATAATGCCTTGAGTTGCCATAAAATAAGAAAAATCATTTCTAAATTACTCCCCCATTATTAGTGCAAATTTTCTTTATGCAACTAGAAGATTATTTATCAACCAAAGCCTTGAAGAATTTGAAGTGTGAAAAACATCACTTTTTACTTGAGAAAGTAAACCCAAGTATGCCTCGAGAAATTATCAATAAAAGTAAGTACATACTTAGCTCCATTGAAAGAGGGGGTAGGAAAAACCATCAGGTCACTATCCACAAGTTCAAGTGGTGAAAAAAATCTCTTGGAAAAATTCTTAGGAAATGGATTTTGGTGTTGTTTCCCTAATGCATAGCCAGAGAAAAATCCCTCAAGACAAGAAACTCTAGGAAGACCATCTACAATACCATGAGTGCTCAACTCCTTCAAATATTTGTAATTAAGATGTCTAAATATTTCTTGCCAAATCTTACTCTTTGAATCTTCATGAGAAACCAATCCTATCCATATAGAGGAAGTGTTGTCAAAACCCTCAAAATGATATATTCTATAATTATGATCAACAATACCTTGAGAGACAAATGAATAAGCCTCCAACAAAGTTCATACTTCTGCCCCATGTGGTGTAAAAGTCACTATTTTTCCTTGACTAGAATGACAAATTTGATATACATAAAGAAAATTTTTGGTAATGTTAGGAACATACAATGCATCTTGGATACTACCACCATCAAGGTGTATATCACCTTTTCCCTCAATAGAAAGAAAGGAAGAATCTCCAACCTTAATTTTGGAAGTAGAACTCAAACCTAGAGAAACAAAAGAATCCTTGGAAGAAGTCATGTGATGAGAAGCACCATAATCTATAACCCAACTATCTGCAAGTGGTGACTGAGATATCCCAACAACATTAAGTGCTTTGCCATGCTGATTAAAAGGAGGTGGAGTGGAGATAGAAATTTTGTGTTTCTTGACTGCATCCTCTAAGGCTTGCATTCACTTATAACACCTATGTTCTTCATGACCACTACCCCCACAAAAAGAGCATGAAAGGATAGACTTATTATTGGATTTAGAAGAATCCTTGTGTTTAGAGTTGTTTTCTTTGGGTTTAGGAGCACTTTGAGATAGATAAGGGGTGGATTTGGTTTTAATTTTTGGTTTTCCCTTACCCTTGGGATTAGATGCAACTAATGTATTTTGAGAGGTGGAATACTCAAGGTGAGAGAATTTGGATTCTTCCCTAGTAAGTATTTCACAAAATGTTTCTAAGTTAGACATTTTGAATGTGTCACCTAAGGCATCCATGCTAGAGAAAAATGTAGAAGAAAATATTTGAAATGTTCCTCTCAACTTGGATAGAATCAAATAAACACACTCTTCATATTTCTTATCTCTTCCACTCCCCTTCAATTGTGTTAAAAATTCTTGAACTTGGTAAGATCGTCTATAATTATTAGAAAATCTTCAGGATTAAGAGAGGTGCTCTCAATTTCAAGTTGCATGGCTCTCATATGATCCACCTTACTAAATAAATCCTCCAATTTCTCCTAAATGAAAAAAAGAGTTCCACTTACATAAGTTCTATCAAACACATACACTCATCAAATTTTCATTGAGTACTGAAATTTCTCATATTCTCTAGTGAACACTAGTTATTCTAAAGAAGTTAAATACAATAATACTTTCTGCTTAATTATTGTTTCCATTCTTGGTTTCTATGTGTGGTAATTATGTGTTTTAATGGATCAACATGATCTAATGTAGAAGTAGATAAAGATGCCATCCTAAAAAAAAAATCACCAAAATAAATTCAAGAACCAAACAATGCAACAAGACCCTAAGCAATGCAATAAGAGCCCCTAAATTTTGGAACTTTATAATGAGTGCATGTTACAATATGGTAGTTTATAATTATAGTGAAATTCTTAAAATAAATATTTCCAATCGAAAGAGCATGAAAAAACAAGAACTGTTGTAAAAACTGGCACTTAAAAATGAGTAACTGATAAAAAGATACAATTTTTTTAATATTATGCTCTATTATTTATTTTAGTTGCTAATAAAACAAAATAATATGCTCTATCCTTCACGAAAAAAATAAAATGAAAGGGGGTTGGAGCTAAGAACCTACTAGTAGGAATCACAAGCTTTAAGCCCTCATATGACCATACCATATGACCAAGGGCTAAGGATTTTCTGAATCAGATGCTAATCAAACACCATGATCAATAAGATAAAAGAAATTTGCCAAAATAAATTTACATAAACCTTTGTAAAAAATGAGTAACAATATCATATATTATTATGGAAATCAATTAAATATAATGAGAATGAGCATTTCTTATATAGGAAAAGAATAAAAATCTAAGAACTAGTCAAGGTTGTAGATTAAACCATAAATTAAGGAAAGAATTAGTCATCAAAGAACTAGTCAAGACCATAGATTTAGGAAAGAACTAGACATCAAAGATCTAGTCAATACCATAGATCAAGGAAAGAACTAGTCAATACCATAGATCAAGGAAATAACTATACCTAACAACTAGATAATATCCCCCTAATATCTAAATAAATAAAAATAAATATCCACACACATAAGTGGGTGAGGATAAATACAATAAAGGTAAATAAATTACCTAGGTGAACATGAGATAAGGTAAATACCTTTGTAAGACAAACTCGGAATCTCTCTAGGTAATCTTATAGTGTCTCATATTCCTTTTGATCCATCTTGAAGAGTTCATCCCCTCCTCTTCTACTTGACCTACAATAGTCTTATTACTTGGTCAAAAACTTTTCCATCTGTTGCTAGGTAGTAACATCTCTTCCTAGGCCCATAAACCATCTCAAGATTGCATCCTTAAGTGTAGAAGGGAAAAACTTCAGCTTGTGTGCATCAGTTTTGTAGTCATAACTCCTACATAAGACATCAAAATCAAACAAGAAAGTGTCTAGGTCTTTAGTCATAGATCCATGAAAGTTAGGAAGAGATGATGGAGATATGATCTTCATTTGAGTAGGCTGATGGTTATTGGATATAGGAAACTCAAATGTGCTTGGCTCTCCATCAATATGTTTATTTTTCTTCATTAATACATTGTACATTGAGCTATATTCATTTAATTATCAAACTAGGTAGCGCAGAATTGAAATACTACCGGTGTTGTATGCACACTTATAGTTGATCTAGGAGGTTGGAAAGGAAATAACTACCACATAACAATACTAAAATTAAAATATAACTCATACATGAAAAATGGACTATTGCTAAATGCTATTACTAAACAAAAGTTACTGATTCAAAAATTAGATTGTTCTAAGTAAATATAAAATAAAATAAGGAGGAGATTTATTAGACCTCAAATGGGCCCCGACTTGGTACTAATCCCTTCCTAATTCTGTAACTAAAAACTAAATAACATAACTGAAATATTTATTGATTTGCATAAAACATTAAATCTAGGAATCGAAAGATCAAAGTAATCTATTTTCCTTAATTCCATAGCTAACTCTTTCAACCCACCTACTCCCTCTTGTTCAAGAGCACCAACACTTTCCTTTATAACTTATCATTTATAGTACATGAGAAGAATAAGAATACAACAAGGAGTATTCAAAATATTAAGTGAGAGATATTCAACGAGAACAAGTGAGAGACTAGAGACATGTTTTAAATACACAAGTGTTCAACTAACAATCCATTATTTATGAAAAACACTAGTGTTAATCTAACAATAATTTTTTAAATCAATGACCGGATCAAATATTGATTTGTTTCATGGTTTTCCATTTTCTTGTTGTAACTACTTCTCTAATGGTGGCGGTGCATAAGGACTTAAGTGCCATCACTTAATGTTTCAAAATATATTAATAAATGTGGTATATTTGTTATGAATGATTTCTTTATGCTGCCGACGAGTTCTTTGCGGGAGAGTTATTTGGGCGTGGATAGGTTCCTTCACCGCATATGGAAAATTTCTTACAACCAAGAATGGAATAAACACATATAATTATCCAAACATTTTTTTGAAATAACAAGAATAAATGCAGACATAATATCACAAAATAAAGACAATTAGATATAACTATATTAATTAGTCATTATGCCAAAAGTTCATGGTTGTGATGGTGATGTTCGAAATGTAATTTGGAAATACTTAGACATGTCTCTACAATAGTATTATCAAAATAAAAAAATGAGTTATGAAAGAAATTTATATAACTCATCGAAATATTTGAAATAAGGAGGGATTGTTGGAGATTGTATTCCTCGTAGCTAGTAGGAAGTACTTTCATATCCCATGTAGAAAATGGAGATATGGATGTGGAGGCACCACTTCATGTGAGCGCATTGTATCGGGGTTGATGGGAAAGGAGAGAACCCCGAGATTGAATCTTGACATATATTTTAGTATAAGGACATTCATATGTTGTGGGGTAATAATTGTATAATGCTTTACAATGCGTAAAAGGTTATGGGTCTGCAAGAATGGTAACTACTTAACCTTCATGATAAATTTTTATACACCGGTGGAAAGATAAGGGAAAAAACTACATGGCATGACTCCATGGGCAACCGAGGAGATTATTATATGGTAGTTCCAAGTCAAGGACATAGAATTGGGTATCATGTGTAATTGACCCAAAATTTGTTAGTTTAGTAATCATTCCTGTTGATTGCCTCTCTACATTATCATAAAACTTGATGGTGATCATATTAGGATCTAGTTCAATGTCGAGTTCATCCCAATTATTTTATTATATATTTAAGGTACATATGTTAAGGCGATTCGTTATCCATAAGCACCCTTTTGATACTTTTACGAGTAATGATCACTTCAATATACAAAGGAGGTTTTGTGTATGGTCATCCATTGGAATCTCATATTGGCTAAAGGTGATTTGTTTAGATGGATAAATTTTCACAACCAATGCTTAGAAGCTGCGTGGCATAAATGTCGTGGGAAAATCTTGAACCCTGAAGAGTTTTATAAAGGATATCCTTATGAATAGTAGATATCTTGAGAAGATCTAGGATATAAATATTAGTAGTTGTCTTCTCAAGTTGCTCAAGGAGATCATAATGACCATCCGAAGGAGTAGGTAGAGGAGATTCTAGAATGATAAGACAAGCACGTCATGCCATGAAACACCCCTATGATTTGATTTTGATGGTATTTACATGCTTAGTAGTGGGATGGACATAACCAATGAGAGAGTCAAATGGATTGGTTGTTTCAACAACAACATGATTGACACTTTTAATTTATGAGCATTGACCTTGATACAACTTCTATTTTACCTGTTTATGCTTAGGTAATAGTTCTTTACAAATTCCCAACTATTTTCTAGACATTTTGTTGGGTTCTTATACACCTATTTCAATGTCTCCACTATCTATGATGTATTGAATAAAGTGTTTCAATTTTAGACATTTATTTATGGTATGGCCTTTGGCGTGATGGTATTCAAAATATTAATAGTATTTGTACCATGATGGATTTGGTGCAACTTAAGAAAAGGGTGTAGTAGTGGGGAATTTGACCATGTTAATCACATCCAACTGTTTCAAGATTGATGATAAAGACTCCGTAAGTGGAGTAAACTCTTGACGTTTAACTTCATGTTTGAGTAGTCCTTATGAGAGTTTCAAATGGGGGTGTTCGGAACACTTAGATACATTTTGAATCAATGATTCTGCAACCTACGACATTCTTATTTTTTTGAAAAAATTGGACTTGTCTATAGATTTTGATTCATGGTTATCTCTTTGAAAGGGTTTTAAATTCCCTTTAGAAAGTAAAGCCTTTTCAATTTGGCTTCCTTTCTCAATAAATTCTTAAAATGTGCATATACAATGAATTTTTAAGTGAAAGACTATTTTAGGATGCAAGTTAGGTATGAAAATATTGACAAGTTGTTTATGTAGAATAGAGCATGGGATGTGGCTATCTAATCCTCACCATCGCTGTAAAGAACCAACAATTTTTTCATCATTGAATCGCTTTTGTGTTAAAAAGGTCTATCATAGTGATATCAATTTCCATATTGAATGAAAAGTGGTAGAAAAACTTCTACCTAAGTATGTGAATGTGAGAACAAAAATTTGGGGAGACAGATAAATAATTCAAGTGCATGGCCTCCAAGATTCCATAGGAATAAGCGAATGAGGTAATTGTCGCTATAAGAAACTTCCTAGAAAGTCGTGAAGAAGTATTTTATGTGATCATGAGGATCACCTTTACCCATATATTTATAAAATTTAGGCAATCAAAGCTAGGTGGAAAGGGAGTTCACAACATATCCTAATCAAAGGGGTAAGGACAAAGTTATTTGAACTAATATTTCTTATTATGTATAAAGGTTATTTTCTCGAAGAATGACAAGGGCGTCTCTCATGGAATACCAATATCGGTCAAATATTTGGACATGTGAAGGTGTGCTTGGTATGTACACGTGGTTATATTTTGATGTTTCACCACCAAAATTTACATTTTAATGTTCCACATAAGTTACCTTAGGTTTCTTAGTACATGCAACTCTACTTGTGTCCCTATAAAAATGTGAAGTTAGGTTTGATAATTGGTGGATAAGGGTTTGAAACTATTATTACACGGTGGCCTCTTTGTTTTAGGGTTTCATTGAGGATCATGTGGGGGTCTTGTTTAGGATCTTCACCCTCTATTATAGCTTCACGATTGGTTTGAATGAGTAGTATGTGATAGCTAGTTATAGTCTAAGAGGCTTCTTCTTCCTCTTTGTTTCCTTGGGAAGAGGTAGAAGCATGTCCATGGTTTAAGATATCCTCAACTGTGTGATAAGTAATTTCTATTATTTATTCTTCTTGAGTCACATTTGTAAGGATGATGGGATCATATTCAGGTGGCAATTTGACCCCTAACTCTACTACCTATACTAAAACATGATCTCTATTTTAGAAGAGGAAATTATCTATCTTTGTGTCCATACTCAAAGAAATTTAGAGGAGTTTATCCCTCATCTCCACTATGTCCAAAATTTTTTTCCTCTTCAGCTAATGTGTCTAAATTGGTATGAAGGAAGGGGTTGGATGCCCTCCTTTTATGTGTCAATCTTGTAATAGGTGACCGTGCACTACCAAAACTATTGCAGGATAAATAACTAGACTAACACCACATAGTCTATTAGAAAAGCTAAGAATTAACAATAGTAATATTGAGATCTTAGCTTATTTGAATGCTTAAGGAAACTAATATGATATCAATCAATATAAGTTAAATCATGCCTACTTAGTGTGAATTGCTAATTAAAATGGACCTATGAAGACCACTAACAAATCAAATTGGGTTGTTGCTACTTCACAATGGTGAAAGGATATCTCTAAAAATGGATAAAAGACTATATTAGATATTCCTTTACTAAAAATCATGAATATTGGATGCAAAGATTGAGCAAGCTAATCCATCAGTGGAAGTAAGGCTCTTGATCATATGTCTTATATGATTAATACTATTCAAATTATGGGGTAAAGTATGAAGGTAGGAGCTTGGTCATTTTTATAGCTTTATATTTGGGGAAATATTACATCTTGGTACATGTGGGAATAAAAGGTTAAAGTAGATTAAGGCTTGTTAATATTTATTAGTTAGATTAACAAGTGTTTATCACATGAGATGCCTTAATTAACCAATTAGGTCAATTAAAAGTCTAGGATAAGATTTTAAAGAATTTTGAGATGTCTTAGAGGGAAACAAGGCGATTTTGAATGGTTGGAAGAGGGGTATTAACCTATAATAGGGTTCATTGATCAAATACAAGAGTAAATACACTTAATTAGCTAATAATAACTAATTATTTGTGTAAAAGAGGATTATAACTAACGACATGTCGTCAATTGGAATCCATAATGTGATAGAGGTTATTTAATAAAAAAAGTGTTGTTAATAATCCAAAATAAAGGGAAAAGTTATTTAATTAGTATAAAATCACTAATCATAACAGAAATGGTAAGAATGAGGGTAATTAGTGCACTTTTAGCAATAAAACTGCATAAGTGGATTTTAGGTGTCTACATTTTCCCTTGTTTGAGGTGAAGTAAGTGACATAACTTCAAACATAGTATACAAACATAAAGAAGTAAATTTTGAAGAAAAAATAGTAGAATTAAGGATGCCCCCTTGAGTTTTGATGGGGTGATAAAAGAAGTCAATCGATGATGAAAATTTGATGGAAACAGATAGAAGAAATAAGGTAGGGATAAAAATGATTTTTATTACCCCGGTGTTTTGGAAGAAAAATGAATAGTGATAAGACATGATAGTGAAGAATATAAGAATAGATTTTTCATCCAATCGTTCAATAAACAACTTTGTTTCATCATGTTGCTCGTGATCTACATCAACCCTTATTAAAATAAACACATACAACAAAAGTGTAAAATAACATGAAAAGCTATAATACTAACATTTGTTCATTGCTAAAAATGTGTAACTCCATGCAACATACATAATGTAATGCAATACGAGAAATTAAACTAGCTAACCTAAAATAAAAATAAGTAGAATCACACATACTCAAACAAACAACGTTCAAGCCAATTGCACTTTTGTTATCAAGCTTTAGTTCCTCAATGTTCGTGTTTTAACAAAAAGGGTTAGAAATGGTGCCCCCGAGAAAATATACATGTGAGGGGAATAACTGAGGACAAAAACATGAAAAATCATTCGAGCATTATGACACGGTCTCTGAAACTCATTGTTACACAGAGTACTTGACATAGTAAGAAAACTAGCTTTGTTAATGGGCGCAGATCAAAATGATTTGTGAGTCATTTATGACAAGAACAAGAAAAACATAAGAAAAATGTTTTGTAGGACAAATTTCGATGTTCGAGGACAATGCATTTGATACAGGCTTCAGCTATATGCATGTCCTTCATCAGTTTTTGAATTTTTTTGAACTTTTACAATTTTCTAGATTTTTACCAATTTTTTTGAATTTTTTTGAATTTTAATTTTTTTTTGGATTTTTAAATGTTTATAATTTTTATGGATTTTTGAAGTTAAATTTTCCATAGAAGAAAATGTTCTAGATGAATGAAAATGTCACGAGACACTGCCAAATAACGCTGGAAAGCAAAAATAAGCCCTAGATAGAAGAAAGGGTCCTCGGGAAGCAAAAACATGCCTTAATGTAGTAAAAATTGGAGAATACTTGATTATTTGTTTAAAAATAACCATCACGATGATTTTAAAAAGAAAATGGAAGAAAATTTGAGTTTCTAGTTCATTTGATGCACTTATTAGCCTAGGCACGTAGGTGAGAATGTCGGGCGCGTAGGCGCGAAGAAGAGTGCGCAAGCACAAAGGAGCGTGTAGACACAAAGCGGGGACACACAAGCATAAAAGTGGACACATAAGTGCAAAGAAGAGTGCCCAGTGCTAAAAGAAGCACACAAGTGCTAAAAGGGGTGCATAGGCACAACACTTGATTACGAAACTTACCAAAATGTTTTTGGATTTTTATGTATTTGAATGTTTTGATTTTTTCAACGAACATATTTGAATGTTTTGGGATTTTCAAAATTTATATGAATGTTTTTATGATTTTTGAGAAGTTTTCTGAAGCTATGTATAGAAAAATGAAGAAACGTGGATACCCCTAGTGACAGATGGGATGTACAAGGGAAAAATGCCATGTGTATGTGCAAGAAGGTGAAGATGCAAAAATTCCCCAGCGTTAGATGGGAATATACAAAGGAAAAATATTCACACACAAAAGTTGGATTAGGGCCGAGACATATAGGTTCAACATGATGATGAACTTAAACCAATGAAGTGCTAGGAAGGAGAAATCATGCCTCTAGCGTAATCTAGCCAAGAAACACATGATAGAAAAGAACTATAATATTGTTTTATTGAAAGGGGAAAAAGGTGCTGAAACATGGAAAAAGGCAATCTTATACACATGGATGTTATAAAAAAGTAGAAGAACAATGTGAAGATGAAGCCTCATGATGAAGAAAAACATGAACGAACTTAATCAGAATGTGTGAAGTAGAATGCTAGTTCATATAAAGGTGACACTAATGTGTATAGGATAACACTAGCGCATACAACTGATCGTCCATAGATAGAACATAAAAGCCGAAATGATAGCACGCAGGCCAGACAATGGTAGTGTGTGCAAAATCAATGTTGGAAAATGTAATTTTATGATAGCACATTTAAATTAACACAAGAGCATGTAATTAAAATTTTAGCACAAGAAGTCTGTTTCTCTTGAAAACACATGAAAAATGTCTGAGAAATGTCAAAAATCTCATATTTTTGCTAATAAGTTTCAAATTTGATAGGACTTTACCTCCTTCACACTTACAAGGAAGACTCAACACATGCAAAATCAACAAAACATGTTCAGAACCATAAGTTATTTCAACATGTGTTAAAAATAGGGTTAACATGCAAAAGAAACTTAACAAATGTAAAGAATGCACATGAGACAAAGGGGTTTCCCACTTTGGGTGTGACAAATATATACATGTATTAGATTAACACTAATATATTGAAAAGACCCTAACACCAAGTAGATTCATAACTTATTTAATAAAAAAACATCATGATAAATCATAAAGGAAAATCTTAAACGAGTGCATAAAATATTAAAAACATCAAATGCAAAACCTATCCTTTGATTATTTAAATGAGCTTTAAATTGTAGATACCTCCTTAGTGACCTTAAACGTAACTATGCATGATCAAAGGATTTCTCCAAGGAAGAGGAAGAGATCTCACCAATATGGATTAGTTTCCATTTTGGTTCTTCTCTTACTACTCTTTGCCAAGTAGAAAAGGGAAAAGGTTTCTTGATCAATAAGCCTTCCAAGATTGAAATGCTCTTATCATATGCAGATGTCTTACAAGGACATGATGTGTAAAGTTGTAAATATTGAAGGAAGGTACTAGGTTTCTTATATAGCTTTCCAATTTGGGAGAAGCTTGCAACCTAGTGAATGTGGGATAAAGGTAAAGTATAATTAGAAAGGGATAAACATGATTAGAAGAGATTAATTAAATATTAGCAACTCATGGGAGTTGGGGGTGATTTAATTAATCAACTAGGATTAATTAATAGATCAAGATAGCTTATAAAATCCATTTGGAGATGATTTAGAAGGAAATTAGTAGAATTTGAAGGGTTTGAAAGGGGGATTTAACCAATAAGAAGGTTTATTGATTAAATAGGAGATTAAAAGGATTAATTAATTAATAATGGTTAATTAATTAATTAAAAGAGGATTATAACTAATGAAGTGATGTTAATTGACATCCAAAATGAAGTATGAAGATAGTTAATTAACAAAGCGTCTTTAATTGACCGAGATGAAGGGGAATGTTAGCTAATTAATGGGAAAACACTAATTATAAAAATGAAGAGAAAGATGATAATTAGTGAATTTATAATATGAAAAATGCATATTCAAATTTAGGTGTCTACGATTCTGAGAGCAATTTTAGTAGTTGCAGATCACAATTTTCTCCAGTTTTAGTAGTTACACAACTAGTTTTAGATTGCAATCAGTTATTAATAGGAACTAACTACTTACTCAGAACCAAAAATGAACCAAAGTAGGAACTAGATAAGGAGGTGACATCTAAGGCATTTGCAAGACAACGATATGATAGGAACAATGTGTCACCTTGTTCCAGATTACAAATTGAGTTTGTGATAATATGAAGTGGCACTTATTTAGTGGGTAGCATTAATAGTTAGAGGGTAAAAGAGACTAATCTCCTAATACACTTTACCTTAGAGATGATAGGACATCTAAATCTGAATTTTAGCTTCGAGACACTCAGATGCCTAGTTTTGTGATAGGATTCCAAAATCCTTAGTATGATAAAATAAGGTTGAGAATTGATCACTCTCAACTCTCCCAACTAGCTCTTAAGCTTTGATTCTATAAATAATAAAATTTTCTATCCTTTTATTTTCGAACACTCCTAGTGTACTCTAACCTCTTGGTTCAAATTTTCCAATATGCATTTCAATTTTTACATATTTTCCAAGTTAAAATTCAATTGCATTTACCTAGAGCATTGATACACTTGTTTTATTTTACAGGTCTTATCCTATGCCAACGAAGGAAAAATACACAAGAAACCATGAAACGAATCTCAAGCATGCTCCGAAAAGGTGAAATTCTAAGAAACTACGCATATACATCATTATAAATCCATGCATGTAAAGGTCACCCCTAGTATCCTTAACATACCCTCTCCTTATAATTCCATAGTTCACATGTTTTACTATTCTATTCGGCACGCTATAAAAATCATTTGACATGCTATTAGGCACAATCTTCATTTGACTCTCTAAGGTACACTTTTATTTTCTACTTTATGCTACCAAATCCTTATTCACCAGCATAAAGCGAGGGAAAATGCAATCACTAAATCAAGTACTTACCATGTACATCTAGCTTCTAAATATGTCATTTATATACATGATTTCTAAGAAAGATAATTACTCACTAACACCACTTTACTTTGTTTTGACATTTCTTTTATCATTTTCATATTTATTGCTTATTTTTGATTGACAACTTATAGTTTTAAATTCTTGCTTGGCATCCTCCTTAGCTATGATTTTATTGTCTGAAATTTTGAGCACCCTGTACATGACCGCCCATTAGGGACAAGACCGCCCAGATGCTACTATCCCCTTTGGGTTCCTGTTTCCTATTTACCTCTTTTTATGATCTTTTGAATATTACTTATTTCTTGTCTTCTTTTCTAACACTTGGTTGTCATTTGAATTTTTAATGATGAAAATTAAGAAAAGGAATTACACACACACACACACACACACAAACACACACACACACACACACAAACACACACACACACACACACACACACACACACACACACACACACACACATTAGTTAACCCCATTAGGGGAGAAAATTCAAGAGGCATATACTATTACAAGGAGCTAATATTTTCTATATATTACACCAAGTACTACATTTTGGCACTACATAGTTCAATGCATAAGAGGGTCTATTCTCAATTCCATACCATACATTTTCATTAGGATAAAGTTGTTGTAGAGCCCACTATTCTTTGTGTGACTGACACTAGGAATCCTAGTTTAATGGACACTATTTTAATCACACACAAAAAACTACATGGAGTCTAAAATGTAAAGTAGATCTCGACATAAGATCATATTAGGGTAACTATTGGGGTTAGTATGACTCTCTCATATGTATTTTTTATTTAGTCTAATGTGCACTTGAGTCTTGTGTAGGTAGTTAGGGTTTGTTTTATAGGTAGATTTGTGATAGAGAATAAGATCACCACACCCGATGTGACCTATGGTGAGATAAAGGTGATAAAGAGTGACAAGAAAAGAATCATATCCTAAGTTGTTCCACAAACACTAGTGCCCTGAATAAATGCTAGAAACTAGATGCCTATATGCTCTTCCGGGAACTCTTTTCCCTAATATCGTCATAAGATAGTTTTAGAATCAAATATTACACATCCGAGAATACACCTGTTTAGATCATTCACCAACCCAAAATTAGTCTTGACCTATAGTGGCAAGCTGAGTTATTCTACAAACCCTATCTATCATTCTTTCTTGCATTTCCTTTCCTTGATCTTTCTTATTTACTATTTTATCTATCTAATAAACAATGTCCTTATCTTAGATTTAGTTTTATTAAATCAATAAGAATGATGGATCCTTTCTTATATAAGAAATTATTAGCCTCTATTATTTTTAGAATAATAATAATAAGTGGGTTTAACCCCTTAAATTGTTCTTATAATATTATATTTAATTATATATTAAATATAAGCTATAAACCTTAGTTTATAGTTAATAAATAAAAATATGGATATATTTTTATTTATTAAATATAAACTTTAGTTTATGTTTAATTGATTTGATATCAATTAAAGTGGAGGGGTGCATCACGGGAAGTCACACCCGATCACCCTCACTTAAATAGGGCACTCGGGGCCCGGTAAATGATATGTTGTAATATGTGAAATAATGTGATGTGAAAATGGAGAGAAGTGAGGTGGGGAAGGTTACTGGACATGTAATATTGAAAGTTTCTCAATAAATGGAATTTCTGTTGGTTGTGGTTTTTTTACCTCGCATGAGGTTTTCCCATGTAAATCTTGTGTTGTGTTTTTAATTTAAAATAATTTATTTTACATGTTTAATTTATGGTTAATTTAATCTAGTTAATAATTTAACCCAATCCTCCAATATGGTATCAAAGATGGTTATTTTAATTGAAGTTAATTTAACTTATCAAGTTTAAAGGTTGATAATTTAATTTAGTAAATTACAACCGTAAAGGTTGTTGGGATGGCTACAACATTTTTTTATTCACTTACTTATCTCTCTCTCAATATTTTTTAAAACACTTTACTTACCTTGGAGGGGCTACTAGAAGGTGGTTGTTGTTAAATATGTTTTACTATCCTACATTTATTTTCTAATGGACTATTCTTCTCTAATTTTATTTCTCAAGTACCTTATATTTTTCATTTGCAAGTAGTAGATGCAAGTAACCCTTTTTATCGAATGTGTTCTCTTGAAACCACTATTTTATTCATTATAACATTGAGTGAAAAATGTGAATCACGGTTGGTTGGAGCCAAAATTTTAGTTCTTTTATCAATTAGTGTTACTCTATAGTTGATTAGATCCTAGATCAATTATTGCTAATGTATTATTATAAAATTTAATCAACACATATATGTAGTGATAATTGTGTGGAAGATAATGAAGGGTGCAAGATCTATTAGGGCGAGGATAATCAATTACTAAAAATTTAATCATGTCCTTCCCCTCTAGGGATGATGAAATCGAAATTTAAAATTTTAGTGATTCCAACATGTTTCCTAATGGTCTTATGGGAAAGTTGGATGTGAAAATTCTTAACATAATTCCCTTGGTTTGAATTTTTCCTTCACTAAATATTTCTCTTCTATATGATATTTCTATGTAACCTTTGGAGATGTCTAGTTTTACTATATTAGAATGTCTGCTAGGATATCTTGAGAGGGTTTATCTTCTTTACCTTATTAATCCAATTATGTGATTAACATCGTGATATTAATTTGGGAATTTAGTTACCCTCTTCTATGGTCTCCAATTCTTACTTGTTCAAGAGTAGTCTATAAGTTATATTTGTGAATGATACAAATTTAAGAATGGGAACCTAGTAATTATAGACTCATAGGATATTATAGAGTGCCATGTCGCATATTACAAATGTATTTGAAGGAACTTGATCACTCTATTATGATGAGTTTCAGTTCATGTGTGTGTAAGGTATAAATAACAAAATATCACAAATTATTTTTGTGATTCCACATTGCTTTTCAAGTTTTTGTAGGCGCTGTGCACAAATGAAATCAAGTCTTGAATATTCTTATTACCAATCATTTGGAACATAGAATTATATTAAATCACCATTTTCACTTATATATGGAGGAAAGAAAGCCAAGAAACTGGTGTTTAGGCATTTTTGTAGATCAACAAGGTTACAAAAGTCTAATTGAATTGGGATTTTATTCATTTAGGTTACATTGAGTAACTAAGGAAAAATAATTTAGTACCTATTATAATGAATAATTATCTTCATTGAATGCATTAATGGATTGATTTCATGTAGAATTTCCTGTAATTTAGGAGTCTTGTCAATTGTTCGAATATTTCCCCTACTCACATGTCTCATCTCTTGTCCCAATTAGACTCTTCCAACCACTCCCTTAGATATCTATACATCATGAGACTTGAAGATTGTTGCAAACTTATTAGGTCATTTTATCTTTTAGAAACACTCTATTGGTGCCCATATACTCTCATAAATACATTTCACTAATTAGTTTTTCATTTTAATTCTTTGAATGTCACTCAATTATTCTATTTCTAGATATTTTTTTATTTCCTATGAATAATTCCACCATACGTGTGTTGTTGAAATCATGTGAGATATGTCATAAGAATCATGATGTTCATAATTTTCCACTTTTACAAAGTGTGACATAGAAGAATGTATTGATGTATTGAAACATATTTGATGAACATACCCATGAAACAATCTAATTCCATTTGATTGATCATATACACGAGGAATATGAAATAGGTTTGCGCTAAATCATTGTGTTAAGCAACCCGCAAAACATAAGAAGGAAAAACCTATGAAGAACACAACAATGGTAATGGAGGAAAATTCAAAATTAGAGGCCATGGAGGCCATAGAAGTTTTATGTGAGGGTCATGATATACATGTGGATTTCCAAATCATTATCAAAATGAGTTTCAAAAAACTAGGTATGCACATATTTTAGAAAAACACACAAGGTTGAGGATTATATATATTTGTATGCCCATATGTGTAAGAAAAACAAGAAGGATAAAGACACCAATATTATTAAATTTGAATGTGAAAAGCATGAGTAGTGGGCACCCAAGAAGATGGTTGAGCCTGAACTCCATCTTGTATTGCTAACTACACAAGCAAAAGTAGCGAGAACATGTGAGTAAGGAAGGGTACGAACTCTCATTAGAAGGAAGAGGTGATACATGAAAAGTATTTGAATGTAGCTCAACAAAAGGAGGTGTATCAGAAACTATGGTCATTGTTAGAGATTTACAAGGTGAGATCCAATAATCGAAGAGAAAGTGTGAGAGAAGGAAGGTGCGAGGGGTACTTTTCTCCCTCGAAGGATATTGATGACCTTAAGGAAGTATTGATCCATAAACTTCTAATTTATAAAAATAAACAGATCTTGTGTTTGTGAAAATGAATGAAAGATTCACTAAGTTCTCTTTTAACCAATATAATGTGAAAAAATTAAACATAACTATACTAAAAAGTTTGAGAAAAGAGAGAAAATGAGATAAGGTTTCTCCTAGAGAAACCCAATATGGGAAAAACTCTAGTGGGTAAGTGAATTTTCTTCCTTTCCACTATGTAATTCTCAAAAAATATACAAAGTAGTGCCAACAATTGGCCTTCAATAAGGATTCACTCCTTTTAATTGTATTTTTTTGCTCACAACTTCTCAATAATGAATAACTCAATCTTATTGAACAAAAAAATAAAGAAATCCAACTTCTTCTCCTTTCTCACACTAGAATTCAATAAAAAGATTTGCTAGAATGAAGAATTGAATTTGTATTTATAGTTTCTTTGCCGAAGGACACATGGAAAGATGAACCAAACCATTTTGTAAGATCAAACACTTGTAAATGTTGAGATCCTAAATTCTAGAACTATCATGGACGAGAACCACCGTAAATGTAGAACAACAACTTCTCAACCGCCGCTCTATGAAGAGAGGCGGTTAGGTAGCCACCGAGGTAGCTGCAAAATAGTCACTTGAAAAATCCCTTGAACAAAAAAATGATGGCTTGGAACATCATAAGAAGGTTTCTGGATCACCCCTAACCCGACTAGACCATCTCCTGAAGAAAGAATAAGTTGAGAATATGTATTGCAAGTATCAAATATGGAGAATACATCAAATTGGATATTTCTAGATCCATTTTTGGATCAAGTATGAAAAATGTTGAGGAAAGATAAAATCATCCCGTTTTTGGGAGAATGGTTACAAAAAAGGTACCACGCATAGGTGTAAAAGAGAACATGTGATCCTTCATGAAAATTTTCCACCACAAGACCATGAATATGGAAAGGAGATTGTGATGGATGCAATGATTGATGGGTGGTTGTGAAGTAATATTCTTATAGATTTAGGTGAAAAAGTGAATGTTCTTACCCTTGATGCTTGGAATCAAATGGGAAGGCCACCATTGCAGCAATATTTACATTTGTTGTATATGGTTGATAAGAGAAGGGCCATGCCCATTAGGGTGCTTAAAAGATGCTTAAATCACTATTCAAGGAACTAACTTTAGTGGTGATTTTGATGTATTAGAGCTTGCTAAGGTATATAATTTTCCCATGCTACTTGGACATCCTTTGTGTTATGCTAACAATGCATAATTGCACTTCTATAAGAGATATATCAATTTTGAGAAAAAGGATGAGCGCGTTGTAATACCCTTGGATGATGTGAAGGTTTCACCTTATACAAAGCCTATAAATGAAGAGGATATCAATATAATCTACACACATATGATGCGTGACCTTGAGAACATGGAGCCATCTAAAGAGGGCATACTTCATCAAGAATATGCGTAATCTATCAGTGATACAACTAGTGTGGATTGTGACAATTGGGCCCATGACACATATGAAATTGTAGGTCATGAGGTATGATGACAAGTTACTAGGATGATAAGGATTCACATAGTTAGGTAGATGGGAAAGGTCAGTTTTCCAAAGTATATTAGAGAGGATAAGCCCGAGATGTTCTTGCACGTAATGGAAGAACAATGGCGCAACAAAGGTGATAGGAGAAACATGATGGTATACACATTTTGTAGAAATACAACATACTAGTGGGAAATACAGAGAGATAATTTATTGGGATGGTGCGAGATCATAATAGCCTTTTTGTAAAGGTTTGTGAGGAAAAATCCACCCTCTTTGGTATGAGAGTATGATGGAAAGGATCCTCCTCTAGTACATGTTCAAAACTATGAAAGGAGTTATGCATAAGGGAAAGAAGTATTTCCACCATCTCTATCGGTACAAAATTTTTATTCTACTTTGCACGGTTGCACATGAGATTGGTATGTGCATGATGAGTTAGAACAAGAGACAACAAATTAACGAGGACACGATTGAAGGTATTGTTCACCCTTTTATTATTTTTCTACTAAGCCTCTAGTTCATGAAGCATTGAAAATTATGAGGTTCATCACGTCGGGGGATAACGCAAAGGTTAAGGATATTACGATTCATTTTTGGTGAATTTGACATTGAGGTACACGAGGACTTGGTAGAAACAAAATAAAATCAATTGGTGTGTGTGTGTGTGTGTGTAAGGAGAAAGAAAAGGGAAAACTTGTTTACCTCATTGACAATGAGGAGGTTGTGGACCTAGACATTAGGAACATAGAGAGTGTGCGCAAGGTGATGGATTCTACTAATGAGTAGGCATGTACATATAATGTGCCATTAAAGAATAAAAAGGTGAATATCGGGACCGACGAGATGCCTAATGAAGAGATTATTGGGGATTATTGGTCGAACCTGAATTTGAAAAGATTATTGAGATTTTGTATGAATTTCAAGATCTATTTCCTAGGGGATATCATGAATTAAAGGGCGTATATCCATCATTAGGAGAGATAAGAATTAATGTTAAGTAGGTCATGTGATTTGGTTAGGAAGAGGCCTTATTAGATGAATCCCAACTTGCATGTCAAAGTAAAAAAGGAAATTGATAATATTCTCAAGTTAGGTATCATTAAGGATATTAATGAATCGAATAGATAAGCCCCATGGTGAACAACATTAAGAAGGATGGTCGGATAAGAATCTGTGTGGAGTATTGGGTTCTCAATGCTTCATGTGTCATAGATCCTTTTCCTATGCCATTCATAGAAGAGATCTTGGAAGGGGTAGCAGGGCATAAAATCTATTTATTCACGAGATGGGTTCCCGGGTTTACCATTAGGCGAGGATTGTGCATGAAGATCAAGAGAAGAAAAAATTTGCAACTGAATGGGGAAGGTTTGCATACATTTTCATGCCCTTTGGATTAAAGAATGCACTGACAGTGTTCTCACACATAGTTCAAGCATTACAATAATTTATTCACAAGTTTTTTTAGGTATACTTGGATAATTAGACCATGTATAGGTTAGTAAAAGATCATTGAGACAACTTGAGGTTGATGTTTGAAATATGCAGGAAAATTAGCATCTCTTTGAACATCAAGAAGTGAATTTTTGTAACTATTTTTGGTACCTTATTGGGACATAAAATTTACAAGGAAGGATTGTTGGTTGACCCACAAATATTGTAGTTATTTTAGGTCTGGAGGAACCTACCAACTAGAGTGAAGTTCTTGGGTTCTTGAGGCATATTTTGGTTATTACAAGAAATTCATTAATGGATATGCCAAGATTACCACACCCCATCAAGAATTTTTGAAAGATAAAAGGAAGTTTCATTGTAGTGATGCGCAACAATAGGATTTTGAGACATTGAAGGAGAAGATAACCACCATGCCCATCTTATGATTTCCTTCTTAGAATAAGCCTTTTCATGTACATGTTAATGATTCTATAATTTCCATTAGAGATGTGTTAACACAATCTAGAGAAGGAAATGTTGATCATCCCATATGTTTTGCAAACAGAAGTTGATGTCGGTGAGCTAAACTATACAACTATGGAGTGCAAGGCGTTACTAATGATTTATGTGATTTAAAATTTTAGGTAATACTTGTTGGCCACACCATTTATATTTTATACGAGATAAAATAACATTAACATACTTATTTGATAAGCCAATTTTGCAGGGCGTATTTGTAGTTAGATCCTTTTCTTTTAGGAATTTGACTTCACAGTCATAGTGAAACATGGTAACGAAAACTTGGGACCGAGATCAACCATTAAGGATTAACTTTGGAGAATGTGTGCAAAGCATAGAAGAGACTATGAAAAATACACAAGTTTTCATATTGAACTATGCAACAATAGATTTAGAAGATATTATAATGTTTTTGTGCACTAGGATTGCACTTGAAGGAATGAATATCTTAGAGAAGAAGTAGCTTGCTATCCATGTCGTGCCTTATCAAATCATTGGAGGAGATCTATATAAAATGGTAAGAGATGAGGTGTTGCAAAAATTTGTACTAGAGCATGAGCACAAATTTATCATGGATAAAGTGCATGGAGAAATAACCCGAGGTCACTATGTAGGAAAAGAAACAACGCACAAGATATTATTAGGCTGGCCTATGATGGGAAATGTTGTAGAGAGACACTAAAGAATTTGTCAAGGCTTGTGACCATTGTTAGATGATAGGAAATTATGAGAGAAGAGATGAGATGCCACTCCACCCTATAATACGCAAAAATTTATTTGAGAAATGGGAAATTGACTATGTAGGTACCACCCACATGTAGGACATGTACACACTATATCATCACATGTACTAATTACTTATCAAGGTTGGAATATGATGCACCTATAAATGAATGTACCACAACAACAAATAGGTTTGTATGGGAGAATATTATAACCAGCTATTGATGTCCATTGATCCTTACAAGTGATAGAGGGACTCATTTTCTAAATGATATTATTAGAATCCTATTAGAAGATTTTATGGTAGCACACCATAAGACTACACCCTATCACCCATAGGCCAATGGAACTACTAAAGACTTTAACAAAATTTTAGGACAAACCTTGACTAAGATATGTGATGTTAGAAGGAATGGTTGGGATGATAAGATGTCAACATTATTATGGGAATATAGAACAACCTAAAAGAGGTTGAATAAGGCCAAAACATTTCAATTAGTGTTTGGTATAGAGGCATTTTTTTATTTGAGTTCATGTTACCTTCCTTGCATATTATGTGTGCAAGCGGATTTGATGATTAGAAAGCAATAGAGGAGCACATTGATAAATTGATGAAGTTGGATGAAAAGTGTGACATTACAAGATGGAGTTAGAAGAATGAGAAATATATACATAAATCTTGACAGGATAAACATATTAAGAATAAGTCCTTTGGTGTAGGATTGATGGCTATGTCATATGAATCCAGATTTATGCACCATCCTAGAAAAATGAAAGTGCATTGGTTGGGACCTTTTGTAATAACTAAGATATCATAATCAAGTACATGTCAATTATAGGTGATGGATGACACCTTGTTTCCTGGTTGCTTTAATGGGAGTAGGATGAAACCCTACTATAAATAATCTTCTTTTGTGTTTGTAATAAGACAATATTGTCACTTAAATTAGATTTCCCTTTCTATTGTGTTTTTCTTTGTTGTTTTTTATTATAATAACTTTGATTACATGCATAAGTTAATTACTTCATGTTAGATTGATTCATAAATGACCATACATAATTTTAGTTTGGGGTGAAGTAGGTGTAATTTTTCATGAAAGGAATGTATTGGTGCATGTGACAATGAAAAATAATGGTGCTTTATGGACATGTGTTGGAGATGTGTGAAATCAAGGGAAGTGCCACAAGTGATTAAGGTTAATAATGCTTAAAATAAATTAATTGGTTAAAAACCATGAAGGAATGGCCACATAGTGTATCACAAGGAGGTAGGAGTAGGATAGACTACTTGGAAAGTGGCATAAAGTAAGATTGTGTGCAACGTAGAGAGATGCACACAAGGAGGACTACAACTTGGAAAGTAGTAGTGCGCCAAAAGGTTACGTCTACCATGTGTGGAAGAGAAAATCCCATGAAAATTAAAAATGTTATTTCAAAGTGTTAGTGCTCAATCCAAGCCCCTGGATTAAGTTGATATTTTCCTAGACTCTCCGTAGATATAATTGTTTTATGTGCTTCATATTGTTCCTCTTGCTTAAAATTTCAGTTTGAGTAAATGAGATTTATTAATTTGTAAGAAATTTTGTGCATTATCAAAATAATAAGAAATGATTCAGTAGCAATATTTAAGGACTCGTTAATGGACTAGTTAAAATGCACATAGCACTTTATACCGTTCAAAAACAAGCTGTCAAATTTCACTGTCCAAAGAACTCGACCGTTAGCATTTAAAAAACATGCAGGAGGTTCAGCTAATCCATTAGTGGGTTATATTTAAAAGGCTACATGATTTTTATTTGGCCATGAATTTTAATGCCAAGTATCGAGACAGGGCCACATAGTAAAATATAAGCGATCAAAGAGTGGGACACATGTCACCACTATAGAAATTTTAAGGTAGATGCACCTAGAAGACTTCAAGTCTCATAATCTACCAAATTCATTCAATTTCAGGTCAATGGTGGGGTAGAAAAAGTTAACGCAGCTTAGAAAGAAACATGGTAGAGTTAGGGGATATCTAGAGGGTGCAAGATCAATGGTGATGGTGGACACACATCACAATTCTAACGCAAGGTGAGAAGATGGGCTCTAGTGGACCTCAAGTATGAGGAATGAACTAAGTGTCATAAAGATTCATATCTAAGTGATATGGAAGGTCAAGGTGGATATGTGGAAAAATTTCTATGAAGCCAATGAAGAATTCTACCCAGATAGAAGTCGGGATGTGAAGGCCCGACCTCGTAACCCATGAAAGGTGAACATAAAAGAAAGATAACTTGACATTGCAAAACTGCAAAGGTGTGGGGAAATTTCTCATTGGTATATGCTTCACACTCTTACAAGATTGAAATTTCCAATAGAGTGAAGATTTATCATTAGTTTATGCTTTAAACTCTAATAAGACTAACATTTTCAGACCGTGTAACTTTTTCATTGGTTTATGCTTCACACTCTAATAAGGTCTTTGTAAATTAAATTGAATTGTGAAGTAAGTGTGGAGCTTCCTTATTGTCTCACGTTTGGTGATAGTCAGTCAAGGTTATTTAATAGTTTGAAATTACAAGGAGTTTGGAGCCTTCTTATTGGCTCACATTCCATGGATATCAATAAAGGTTATCAAACATTCTAACAGTGTGAAGTGCATGGATATTTCTCATTGGCTCATGTTTCGTGGTGAGCAGTCAAGTAAGAGAACAATCTAAGAAGGTGAAGGAACGTGAAATTTTCTTATTGGATCGCATTTCCTAATGGAAATCACCTATACTCAAATCCACATAATGAAGAAAATCAAAAGGAACTAGACACATAGGCAAAGCTAATTCCTGAATCTAATCAAACTCTATCATGTGTCACTTTCCTATTCATCTCGATATGTAAAAATTCAAATGGCCATAACTTTCGCTCTAGAGCTCCAAATCACACAAAATTGGTCTCATTGGAAAGGTATCCTTGAGACCTTAAATTTGAAAACATTTTATATATAAATTTATGGAGTTTGGTGGGAGAAAAAGAGAGAAAGGAAAAAGAAAACACAGAAGTATCAACTAACTATTTTACACATGTGGCAACGAAGGCATGCAACCAATCCCAAAAATACTAACACCTCGATATATGGGTTAGATCCCTGTCCTAATAGATTTGGTCTGATAGGACCCTTTTGAATGTAATGTGGTTGTTAATACTATGATCAATATAATCATATGACTTTATTCGAATATCGATTTAGGGGTGTAAACCCTAGTGTTATTTCCTTATATTTTATGGCAAATATGTTCCTTGTATTTCATGCCATGATGTTTCTCTTATTATTAAATGTTTGGGTATAAGGATATGATAGCTCATGTTGTAATTTTACATGAATATTCACTTCTTTGCAAATAATCCTCTAAAATGAAACATGTTCTCACAATTCTCACATAAAGGAGAGGTCGGTACCACGTGAGAACCTAACACCATTGGGTGAAAGGCATGCATACATGGGGTTAGAAGTTAGTAGATGGGTAAAATTGAATACATCTTGGTTCCATTTCCATGACCTATTTTTAATTTGTTGTGAGAGTGATGGATGATGACAAAGCACTTGAACTTGGACAGTGTCAAAACATTGTTTAAGAGCATGGAGGATGAGTTTTCTCAGAGATTTAGTATTGGATTTGAGTTTGATGCATGTAGATGGGTAGAAAGAAACCTGTATAATATGTTGTATGAGACCTTATTTTTGTTTTTCAGTGGAGTTGTATGAATGTCTTTCAGCATATGCATCTAGATCAAGCTGGTACTATAGATCTTGTGTTTGGAACCAAGAGGAATATTAGAGGCTACAGGATGCTGATATGACTTGGACGTGTGTTGTTGATCATTGGTGGAAGAGAGTGCTAACCAGTTATACCCTGGAATATGCTATTTCTATGTATTCTTGTCCCAAGGTTGCTTGAGTTTGAGTTCTTAAAGGAACCTAGAGGATCATTTTTGTGTGTTATCCCTTTAGCCATAAAGATCCTTCTCATTACACTAAGTTTGGAAGCATTCCTTATGGTTGGATAAGATTCTCTGAGCGTTGGGTGAGGAAGCTAGGGTGGAGGAAGATGACAGACCTTGTGGCTGAAAAGGAGAGAGAGGAGAGATGACTCAAGTATAGTGAAGCTTGTGAAAGGGATTTGGATAGACAATGTGAGGTTACATGAGTGATGGATATATGGAGGAAGATGTTGCGGGAAGGAATTGAGGTTCACATGGAGGACGTGGAGCTTGAGCAGTCTATGCTACCCCATCTTGGAAAGTATGAGAGAGAGAGACCCCTTCAACTTGTGATGAGAGTTTGTCACTTTTAGAAAGGAGATCCTTGACACACATCTGAATATACCTAGTTACCAACCTCTGGCACTTATTCTTCCAAATAAAGAGATAATTATTGCTAACCTAGTTGATATTGGTGGGAGTGATTGATATGCACCTAAGATATACAATTACTCATTTGGTACATCTATGGCTACACAATCATTTCCTGTGTTTGGAGGAATATTGTCTTGCATGAGGTTTGGGAAATGTGAGAGTATCTAAAGTTTTGGTATCACATCTATAAGTGGTGTAGGAAACACATATGGTAGTGGTGAAATATCACAAACTATTGGCACGTAGTTCAGTGGGACATTAGGAATGCTAGGTGTGACCACTTTAGGCCCTTTACGAACTACAAGAGGTGGATCTGGTGGTATAGGAGCTAGAGGACCTTGTGGACTTGGAGGATATGGTGGGTTAGGAGGGATAAGAATTAGTGGATCTAGTATATTTGGTGCTGGAGGTAACACTAGAGGAAATCAAGGTTAAGGTGCGCGAACAAGGGCCTCCACTACCTCAACAAGTATTTTTTGATATGTATTTACACCTACAAGATTAGTAAGGTGTTGAGGATGCTGTAGAGCATGTACACAAGTGTGAGATACTATGGTGCATGAAGGGGATCACTACCCCGGAGCGAAGAAAAAGTCGAGTTTGGAACAACGTTTCAGGGACGACACATAGTTGGTACTGAAAGTATGACCCCCATCAGACAGTGGTATATTACACCACGTTGTGGAATGCCTTCTTGGCTAAATTTTATATCCCTAAATTTGAATAGAAGAGCATCAACATGTTAAAGGATATCCAACAAGGAATGGTAGAGAGTGTGCAAGTGTATGACGTGCATTTCAAAAATATCTTATCAAAACTATCCTATGATATTCACCCCTCTCAGCATGCTCAGTGGTTTTTGGAGGATTGATAACACCGTTTAAGAGAGTGCTTTCACACAAGAATTTCATAGACCCATATAAGGCCTTGGAGGCTTCCTTATGCATTGAGGCTATCGGAAGCATGGATACCAGTGTTAGCCCCTTCCTTGAGGCTCAAATTGCTGCAATGGTGAAAAATTTGGAGAACCTATTTCTGAAGTTGGTGCATGAGAATCACAGTGGTATATGGTGCACAAATTATGAGGTAGAGGCTCATACAAAGGACAATTTCCCTGGAGATTGGTACACACCATGATGGTGGAATGTGAAATTTTCCACAGAGATCATGATGTAAGTAGGTTCTCATTACTGTAGTGTGCAATCCATAAAAATGTGTCTTACTATTGAAAGATTTGCACTTATACTCATGACACTAAGGATTGTAGAATGATTGACTAGATACATGATTCCATTGATATTGATGTGTGCCATATCAGCCTCACAAAAAATTCCAAAGATTATGGTCATCACTATGAAGGGCACGCTAATGGAGGGGCACATGGAAGAGGTTTTCGATGAGGATTTCGTGGTTGTGGTAACCTAAAAGGGATAAGTGAGTTCTATCGACATTAAAATTTACCTCTGTAATTTCTATTTCATTAATGTATGTATTAGGAATAGGATGTTGTTAAGTATAATTAGTAGTGGCGTCGATAGAAGATAATGATGATCACATTTGTCGATCGATGCCGCCAATAAAGTAGAGTATGGTAATAGTCAAAGTACAATAGGAATGTTGTGGTAAAAAGTAAATATTTGTCGTAAGTGGTCCGGTAATGTTAAAATGTCAAAGTTGGGGTAAGTAGAGAAGTAGGGTCTACATGATTAGGAATTAGAAATATTATATTTGTTATAAGGACAAGGAGTGATGTCATAAATATTTTGTGTATTTTATTTGTAGAAAAGTCTAAAAAGGTGGAACCCATGTGAGATGATAAGGTTTATCTTATCTTAGAAGATAAGCCTACATGTAAAGGTAAGAGTTTAGGCATGGAATATGATTGGCGGAAGATATTTCCTATCCTATCTTAGAGATAGGGTGGATAAGCCTGAATTTCTATAAATAGAGAGGCCACCCCTCTCATTTATCATAGAACAAAGTTGTAATAATTATTTTATGAATAAAGGATTCATTGTGAAGGTGTGTTAAGGAAGTCATCAAGAGGAGTAATTGTGAAGTTTCTCCCATAACTATTGTTGGAAAAAAAGTGGAGTTGGTAACACTTGGAGTAATTCATGGGTGAGATTGTAACAATTTCATGTTAATAATACATTTTACAGTTGTATTTCATATTTGTCATTGTTCTTTTATGTCATAGTCTATGGTATTCTTGTGTTATGTCTATTGTTGTGTTTTTAGATTACTACCACTAAACCAAAAGCTATGCATTGCTAAAATAATCATAGCACGAGGATTTCTTGGTGAAATAATATCAGAGTGATGGATTCTTGTTGATGGTTCCCATGTGGAACCTATTACAATTATGGATCTATAAAGCACTATAAATATGAATGCCAGGACCTGTTATAATGCTCTTGGTGTGGAAAAAAACATAAGTATGAGGAGTGTCTAGAGCTATTTGAACATATGAACCGGAAACACTAGAAATAAAAAGGCATCGAGATGGTAAGCATGAGGAATACCAATTCACAATGGATACCATGGGTGGCACGTGGTTGAGAACTAGAGCTTGTAATAGTTATAATGCGAGATGAGGCCGCACGTGCCGGGAAGTACTAAGGAAAAGACCACTAGTTATGAGAGAAAATGTGGTGCATGGAACGTATCTGGACCCTGCTCATAAAAAAAAAAAAAGTGTATCAAGAAACAATCCAGATGTGATTTGAATCCTATAAGGAGAGATCCAATTCTTGAAAGAGCGATCAAGACAGGTTAGAGAAAAGGAAGAATGCTGAGGCTCCACAGAAGGATCTGAATGAGGTTAGAGAAGTATGTAAGATGCTGAGGTAAGAGAATATAATCCCCTTACTAGGAGAGTGGTTATGGGAGAAGGTACCATGTGCTAAAGGAGGAAGAGGCAGGTTCTACATGCCAACCTTACTCCCCATAACCTTTATTATGACAAGGAGATTACCTTGAATGATCTTGTAGATGGGTGGCTTCGAGAAATATTTTGATTGACATGTGTAGAAGTCAGTGTTCTCACTCTAGATGTATGGAATCAAATGGGAAGGTCCCCATTACGGTATATGGCTAACAAGACAAAGGAAATGCTGAATAGTGTCTTGAAGGATGCTACTATCACTATCCAAGGGGAAAATTTCATTGGGGACTTTGTAGTCTTGGCGTTAGCTAAGGCAGACAACTTTCCAGCATTACTTGGGTGCCCCTAGTATTATAAGAATAATGCTAACATAAGGTTCAATAAGGGATACATAAGCTTTAAGAACAAGGAAGAGCCGGTCATCATCCCCTTAATCGATGGGAAGTCAGAGACCTATCTTGAGCCCTTGGGAGAATACATTATTGAAAAGATCTATGTGTTCTCTATTAGAGAGCATGAGATGATTCACCCTACAAAGGGAGTTATTCAGTTTGAAGATTCTTAGTCCATGAGTGATACAACTAGTGTGATGTGTGAAAATTGGGCACATGGGACTTATGAGTTAATTAGGAGATAGCTAAGAGGCTATATGAAAATGGTGATAAAGGAGTGCTCAGTCAAGCGTTTAGGAGGGAAGAAGTTACCAAGTTATTTTTGAGGATCCAACCCTGAGGGTTTCTTACGAGAAATGGAGGCTTAGTGGAAAAATTAGGTTGAAAGAAGAAGGATGCTCAGCTATAAATTTCTCGAGAACCACAAAGTGTTGGTGGGAGAATAATTGTGATAGCCTTCTAGAATGGTGTGAGGTAAGAATCACATTCTCTATTAGGTTCTCTTGAAGCAATGCACCCACTGCAATACAAGAATACCATGGGAAGGAACCCACCTCATCTCACATCCAAACATGTGAGAAAGCATAGATGGAAGGTGCGAAGGCCTTTCCACCTTCTTTATGGGTGCATAAGTTGTATTCCACCTTATAAGGCTATGTGCATGCATGGTATATTCACTTTGAGATGTGCCGTCAAACATGAATTTGGCGAGGAGTTGTGACAGTTGAAATCCTTTGAGATTTTGAGTACAGTACTAAACCATCAATTGATAGGGTGTTACGGGTTTTAAGTGCCTAACGGCAGGAGATAGTGCCATGGTAGAAGATATAATACTAGGGTTATTGGGTGAACCTAGCTTGGAACCACATTTTGATGAGGAAGAGTCAAAATAGGTGCAGCTTGAGCGCACATGCATGGAGAAAGAAAAGGGAAAGATGGTCTATGTGATAGATGGCGAAGAGATGGAGAGTTTGGATGTTAACCATACTGAAGGTACGCAGCGTAAAGTTATTGATAGTGCTTATTAGAAATAATGTACCTACCATGAGCCCCTCAAAAAAAAGAAGGTTAACATTGGTTTAGAAACAAAACCTAAGGAGGCCACTATTGGAGACTATTGGTCAGAGAAGGAGGTTTTGAAGATCATTGACCTATTGCATGAGTTTCAGGACTTATTTCCACGTGGATACCATGAGCTTAAAGGCATTCACCACTCCTTGGGAGAAATGAAAATCAAGTTAAAGGAGGGTGTGCACCTGATCTGGAAGAGGCCTTATTGAATGAATCTGAATCTTTGCGTCAAATTCAAGGAGGAGATAGACAAGATGATCACTTCAAGCATCATTAAAGCTGTGGAGGAATCAGAATGGGTAAGCCCCATGGTCATTAGTATTAAAAATGATGGAAGGATAAGGATCGTGTTGACTATAGGGAATTAAATGTGGTATGTGTAATTGATCCTTTTCCAACCCCTTTTACCAAGGAGATCCTAGAAGGAGTGGCTGGGTGTAAAATATATTCCTTCATGGATGGATTCTTAGGATACCATCAAGTTAGAATTGCTAAAGAAGACCAAGAAAATACAACTTTTACCACTAAATGGGGAAGTTTTTCCTATACGGTCATGCCTTTTGGACTAAAGAATGCACTTGTTGTGTTTTCACACATAGTGGTCCAGGCATTTCAGGATTTTATCCATAAATTCCTTTAGGTCTACCTTGATGACTGGATGGTGTATGGACTAGTGAAATACCATTATGAAAATTTACGGTTGATGTTTGAAAGATGTCGGTAGTTACGCATATCCCTTAACATCAATAAGTGTCTCTTCACTAATGCATTTAGAACCCTATTGGGGCATATTATATGTAAGGAAGGTTTATTGGTGGATCCCGCCAAAGTTTCCATTATTGTGGGATTAGGGGATCCTACCAGTTAGAATGCAGTGCGTAGATTTCTTGGGCACATAGGGTACTACCAAAATTTTATCAAGGGGTATGCCAATATTTCCATGCCATTGGACAAGTTACTAAAACAAAAGAACATCTTTCACTAGAGAGAGGCACATTAGATGATGTTTGACACATTGAAGGATAAGCTCATCATTGTACCCATATTATGTTTTCCCTCTTGGTATAAGCCTTTCCATGTGCATGTTTATGCTTTAAGCATGGCAATTAGAACAGTCTTAGCACAACCTGGAGAAGGAATTGTTGACCACCCCTTGTGTTTTTCTAATATGAATTTAACACTAGCAAAGTAGAAATACACCACTACTAAATGCAAAGCACTATCGATGATCTACGTGCTTTGCATAAGTTCAGGTAGTATCTACTAGTAACACCCTTCATATTTTACATGGATCACATGACATTGAAGTACTTGGTGAACAAGGTCATTTTGTAAGGGCACATATGTCAGTGGGTCCTATTGTTTCAAGAATTTGAGTTTATGGTTGTTGTGAAACCAGAAAGAGTAATTGAGGGCCTTACAATTTGTCAAGAATTGACTCAGGGGATGATACACAAAGAGTTGAGGATGCAATATCATACACATAACTGTTTAGGTTGTAGTGTGCACCCTCTAACTTAGAATATATTTTTGTGTTTCTCAAAATGGGTGTGGCACTAGAAGGAATGAAAAATTTGGAAAGGAAACAATTAGCTATTTGCACCCCAACCTTCATGTAAATTAGTGAAGACTTATACAAGCTACGCCGTGATGAGGTTCTGCGCACTAATGTATGTTAGAACATGAGCATGTTGCAATCATGGAAGAAGTACATGGTGGGATTCTAGGAGGGAACCATGCAGAGAATGCCACAACGTGGAAGATTCTACTTGTAGAGATTTGGTAGGAGTGTATCTACCAGATTACATTAAATTTTGAAAGTCTGTTAAGATTTCCAGTGCCTTGACAAGCCATGAAAAAGAGATGAAATTCCCTTGAGACCTATAGCCAGCGTAGAACCATTTGAAAAATGGGAAATTGATTTTGTAGGACCAATTTCACTGTTGCGCAAAGGACTAGTTCATGCTATATCATCACTTGCACTGATTACTTAACAAGGTGGGTGGAGGTAGTATCTACAAGGATTGCTCTATGATGACAACTCTGCTAGATTCTTATGGGAGAACATAATCATCGGTATGGATGTCCTTTAAGCTTGACTAGTGATAGGGGTACACATTTTTGAATGAAACAATCAAGATTTTGTTGGCAGAGTTCATGGTGGCCCATCATAAGACTACCCCATATCACCCACAAGCTAATGGAACTATTGAGGCATTTAACAAAATTCTGAGTCACACGTTGACAAAAATTTGTGATGTGGGAAGACAAGATTGGGATGATAAGGTATCAACTGTTCTATGGGAATACAAGACAACCTACAAGAGATTGAACAAGGCCACACCATTTCAGTTGGTGTTTGGCATGAAGGTTGTTTTACTGGTTGAATTTATGCTACCATCAATACGTATTATGTGCGCGGAGGGTTAGCTGATGAAAAAGAAATTAAAGAGATCATGGAGAAGTTAATGTAGTTGGATGAAAGGAGATCACTTGTTAGATGGAGTCAGAAGACTAAAAAGGCATGAAAAAAGCATGGCATGATCATCATATCAAAAACAAACAATTCAAGGTTGGGAAAATGGTCTTGCTTTATGACTCCAAATTTATGTGCCATCATGGGAAACTAAAAGTCCATTTGTTAGGGCCATATGTCATCTTGTACATCCTTGATCCAAGAACTTTCTAGTTACAAGTGCTGAATGGAACATGGTTACTAGGACATTTCAATGGGAGTAGGTTGAATCCCTACTATAAATAAGTCTTCCTTGTGTTCATAAATAAGGCAGTATTGCCATTTAGCCTAGGATTTCCTTTTATGCATTTATTTTCCTTATGTTTCCCTTTCTTGTTGGGTTTTTGTTTTGTGTGCTTTGTGCGTCGGTAGCCACTTATTATTTTTAAAAGGTTGTGTATGTGTAGAGGACCGTGCATCTATTTTTGTGTGGGGTGGAGTAATGCAAAGTAAAATGGAAGTTAATAGTGGAATTTGTGTTTCGATGGCCCAGATTGAAGGATGAAAAGTGCATAGTGTACAAGATCATACATAGAAAAGGTAGACATAAGAAATTTTGATGTCAAGATAGCTTTACGAAGACCACGTACAAAGGATGAGAAGTGCATGAACAACATGAGGTAGGAAAGGGAAAAAATCAGGTTAAGGACATAAGAAGTGCCTTTGGCACTATGCAAACGCACACGGCAGGATCTTCGGTTAGTAAGTATTTTTACGTGTCATAAGGTTATAAGGATTTTTGTGTAGGATTGGGCACGGGGGTAAGAGCACTTAAGGGTGGGATTTAGTGAAAAAAATACCTTTATTGCAAAATTACGTTTGTAGGTGGCATAACATTTATCACGGGAGATGAGAAAAAGATATAAGTAGAAGGTTGGGTACATTATTGTTTACCTTGTATTTGTGATAAAGAAGAGCTCTTGTGAACTAGGGCATCCTTGAGAAGTTATGTGAAAGGATATTGTGAAGATTTGAGTGCATGACTAGTGTGATTTGTGAACCAGGGTGGAAAAATAGGTACACGGGCATAGAGGAGAGGGTTGTTGGAATTTTCAAAACCCATAAGAAAGTATGCCATCTTGTGGAAGGAAGGATTTTTCTAGGGTTAGGGTTTTGCAGCTAGGGCACGAGAGTAAGGGGATTTTTCGCAAAAAGAAGCCACCGATTTGGGCGAGTGAGGAAAAGGAGAAAGGAGGATTTTTAGTAACCTGACAAGGAGATGACACCAAAGAAGGAAATTGTTTCACCAAAGAAGGGAAATGGTAAGGGGAAACAGGAGGTATCCACCATTTTCAAAAAGGAGTGGTATATAGAGATGCAATACCCATACAATGTATTACTTGGAAAGAATGGGTATCCATGTAAGGAAGATGGAAGTGAGCGATTACAACCATCGCACAAGCACCATAGAGAAGGAGATGACATTAGAACTGGTTTTCTCGATAGAAAAAAGGACACTAGAAGGGATGCCAATCTACGGTGATGAAGTGAAGGTAAAATTAGAGAAGGATGGGTTCTGTAACTTTATGAGTTGCCCTACTTTGGAAAACCTAAGCGAATGTACCAATGGTTTATGTCACGCATGCATGAGGACCACTTCTACTTTGTAGGCTGAAGGATACACATAACCCCTCAACTAATCTCTAAGTTTACCAACCTTGTGTACGAAGGGAGCCACTAGATGATGACTTAGAGGACAAGGAAGCCATTAAGGAGACAATCCATGCTTATGATTATAAAAAGGGCTCACGCTATTTCAATATCTCAGATATCTCTGACCCAATGATGAGGATGGCTACATGCTTGGTATCCAAGTTGAATGGGCAAGAGAGGTGGACACATATAAACAACACTTGGTTGAATGTGTGTCGAAAGATTTTGGAAGGAGCCATATATAACATTTCTGCCTTCATTACAAAATAAATCATCAATACAACACACAAAGGAGAAAAGATCATGTTTGGAAATTTCCTCCTCACCATCATTTTCTCAGAAATTAGAGTGCCTAATGGGCTAGAGAAGTTTGTATGGGAATATCTAGATGAATATCCTTCCCCTTGTAAAGAGATTTGAAAAATACACTTGTGACACCATGATGACTACCCACAAGGTGCGCCTAGAGAAATGGTACAAGAGGATGTGTGAAACATTTGAGGTTGAATGAAGGATACTCAAAAAATTACCCGTGCTAGTGCAAGAAGAAGACAAGTTTTCTGTATACCAATATTTTGGCATTGATAGATTCATGTTTATAGATGGGACTAGACCAAGATCCCATGGTGTAAACTACCTTTCTCTTTCACCGTGTAATATTTCCAAGTAGGGGTCAATCACTTCAAGGAGGCCAAAAGACTAAGGTTTGACCTCAACGAGGTGGACCAAGACCACCGTGAGCTGTGTAGAAAGATAGTATACCCCAAGAAGTGCATTTATGTGGAGAAGTATGTCTCCCATGAGGTGTGTATGACAAAACCTGTGACACTGCCAATTTATGGAAGGACCACAAGGGTATACCTATGAATCAGGCCCAAGTATGAGAATGGAGCCTACTCGAGAGAATAATTTCTCAATCCCGAGAAGACCTCACTAGGAGGAAGAATACCACACTAAGGAAGAGGGAAAGAGAATATGGAACCAAATGTGCAAATAACATAATCTGTGGGCACGTAGGAGTCAAGCGCGAAGTTGAGCACATATGCATGAAGGAAAAGGAAAAATCACCCGAGGAAGAGATGCCGAGAGAAAGAATAGCCTCCTACACAAAAAAAATCTCCAAGGAGGGAGTTACCTCTGAAGTAGAAGAGAATGAAGAGTCTTCTATACATGAATCACCGATTAGGAATGAAGAGGTGACCATAGAAGTAACAGAGAGCCTAGAGGCCTACAAAGGTGAGAGAGAGGATGAAGAGCATGAAGAGGCTCAAGACCATCCTATGTATGATGTGCATGACTCCAAGGATGAGGGAAATGAAAAAGGGATGGAGAAGAGGAAGGCGCTCAAGGAAAAGGGGAGAGTGAGGAAGTGAATACAAGGGATCAAAGGACCCCAAGCCTCACCAAGGAGCAGATAGAATAGGTTGTAGAAATAGAAGTAGAGGGTACAATAAAGGATTTGGTGGACCAAGAGGTGGAGCACAACACTGATAAGGTGCTCAAGGAGATAGAGAAGGAAATTGTAGGAAAAGAGTATGGGAGCATGGGCAAAGATCCTAGCTTAGCGACAAGATTTACAAAGGTAGCATACACATGAGGAAAGAGTGTGGTAGTAGTGTAGGAGTAGGGAACGAGTTATATCAACTATCCAAGTAAGGTACTACGTGCACACTTACAAAGTACCATGCCCACAAACCAACTCCTTACATGGTATTCATTCGAAGAAGAAGGCATGTACCCACAAATAAGGAAGATGCTATCTTGGGCATTTGAGTCCCATATTGATGAGTGCAAGTTGGAAGTTAGAAAAGGGCATTGATGAAGGTACCAGAGAAAAGAGAATGAACCCCCGATAAACTCTCAATATTCTTCTAATGAGAAAGTCTATAATGCCCTCAACAAGGTATCGGTTGAGGTTGAGGCAAGACTCTTTAGAAGGAATGATAGGGTAAGGTTCCTAGAGGAAGAACTGGAGAAGGAGGAACTCATTGAGAAGAGAAAGGATCTAAAGCAAGAAGATTTGATCAACACATAGTTAAGGTGTGAACTAAGGGAGGAGAAGGAGAAGGTGCGTAAGGTGTACAAGAAGATTGAAATGATCACGAGATGCCATCACTTTGAAACACCTAGACCTAGCACCACTTGAGTAGAAATATGAGTCAACCTTGCAATTCTTGGAAGACTTAACCCACATCCTTACCATGGAGAGGTGGCCACTCACTCTAGAATTAGCAAAAGAGGCATTGGCACACCAGAAGGAGGAAGAGAAAAAAATATTGGGGAGATAGTGACATGATATTCGAGCTCCTTTCCGCCATACATACCACCACGTGGATGGCTGAGGATGTGTATGATAACTGCGCTAACAAAGATAGGGTAGAAAGCATACTAGTTGCTACACATGAGGTGGGTCTAAAGGAATACCAAGAGAATAATAAAGGAAATAGGTTGGAGAGGGATAAGATCCTAGCCAAGGTAGAAAATAAGATGGAAGTGATTGAAACCTTATGAGGTTTGACCAAAATCGACTTAAGGATTTGTATCACCAGATCACCCGTAGAATGGACGTGTTGGATGACCTTAGCAAGTAGCTAGAAGGGATTGTAGATACATTGAATGCTAAGGGTAATGAACTACGTTTTGAGAAATTAAGTGCTCTAGTGGGTGACCTACTTTAATAGGTACAAGGTGAATTAGACACCTGGGAAAAGATTGAAGTGACAATAAGAAATGAGTTCCCACTGCTACTGCATCAGTAGAAATATCTTTGATTCTTTCATTTCTTCTATTCTTCATTCTTCAATTCTTTACTTATTCATTCAATTTTCTAGGTTCCACCAATCGTTATTATTTAAAGGAGTAGTATGTTTCTAAGGATAGAGAAAAAACTTAGTGTGGGGTGATGATGGGATGAGAAATAGTAGCTAAGTACCAAAGGGTGCGTGAGCATAGGAGGAGAAGTGTGCAGGACAAGGGTTTAAGAAGGTTTTAGGAGAAACCAGGGTGCATGTGCAAGGAAATACACAGGGTCTAAGGACTTAGCCATATTCAAGTGTTTTGGAGGCACTTGAGGAAAAATGTGACCTGACTAGGCATGCCGAGTGGATAAGGTGCCAGCCTAGGAGACTTGGTGGTCAAGGAAAGAATATTCCATGTATGGAATATTCCTAGGAAGACATCATTATAGAAAGTGGAGAGCTCGAGTAGAATAAGCATGCACCATTGGAGGACCACATTAACACTTGGCATCCGATCTACTCTTGAAGAAAGGCATGACAATGGGTGAAGATCCTATAAGAAGAGATGCTTGGGTAGATGAAAAGACACACATAGACATAGACATGAAGGTATGAAGAGAGACACCAAGACATATAGCATGGGAAGAGCGAAGCTCTGCAAAGAATACTAGGAGGCCCTAGGAGTTTGGGTTCTCATTAGAGGACTATAGGAATGTTATCATGTCTAAGGGATGAGTCTATAAATTTTTGTAATAAAGAAAGAATAACTAACATCTATGATATATGGGTTAGATCCTTGTCTTGATACATTTGGTCTAATATGACCCTTTTGAATGTAATGTGGTTGTTGAGACTATGATCAATATAAATATATGGCTCTATTCTGAATATCTGGTTTAGGGGTGCAAACCCTAGTTTTATTTCCTTATATTTTATGAAAGATTTGTTCTTTGTATTTCATGCCATGATGTTTCTCTTATTATTAAATTTTTGGGTATAAGGATATGATAACTCATGTTGTGATTTTACATGAATATTCACTTCTTTGTAACTAATCCACTAAAAATGGAAATATCTTCTCACAATGTTCACATAAAGGAGGGGCTCGACACCCACGCATGCCTTAGGTGATCACCCAATACCCGCTTAGGTGATAAGCTAACACACACGGGCTTAGAAGTTAGTATATGGGTAAAAATGACTACATGTAGTAAACATATGCAACATATTTTGTGACATCTCATGAGAGTGAGTGTTGTATTCATTTCCATGTTTATCCCAGATTGATCCATCATTTAAACATATCAAGAGGAAAAAATAATTGATCTCCCCCTCTACATTCAGGTTACCCCACGGGTCCTATCACCCTCATTCAAGGAAGGACCAAAAATAGTAGGATGAGACCATCCCCTTTGTACGTGCCCCTCAATCACCTCAAATCTTGATCTTAGGGAAGTGATAGACCCCTCCCCTATGGAAATGAAAAATATTACGCGGTATACCACCATCTTAACATCTCCCTTCTCGAGAGAATGTTTCTAAGCCACTAGGGGGTTTATAATTGAGGACCAACACACTTCTAGCGTGGTTACGAGGATATTAGCACACATGTTTATATAATATTTATCTCATTGGATCAGGTTTTGAGTTAAATTTTCTTAGGATGTATGAATTGCTAGTATTCCTACATATAAGGTAGGCCCATCAACAATCTTCTTGTGCCGTTTTGGGACCAAAATACATACCTTTATAGAGATTTTTCAAAATTAGGTAAATAGAGACCATTCTAAATGTATTGTCCAAAATTTTCTCATTATAAACAAGATTTCAATAAAACATGTACTTATTTGAGTATACTAGAAGTTGACAACTAGAAACATGGAAAAATTCATAAATATCTGCAAAGCTTAACCTCCTAGTTTGTGAAGCAATCTTTTTAAGAAATTTTGAGTTCATTTATACATCTAAGGTGCAAGGCCTTAGTGGAAGATCTATCTTTCAAAAAAATATGGGTTATACTAGTGCAAATATTTTACACCTTGCTAATTAAATCCCCTTTGCAAAGCTAGAAGGATGAAGATTCTTTTTCAAATCTGATCCCACCAGAAGATTACTCGTAGACCTAGAGAATACATAGTAAAAAGGAAGCAGATCTAGAAACCAATGGGTGGTCAAAATATAGAAGAAAATATTGTTCAACCTGCTGAATTTGATCCAAATTTGGTGGAGGATTACTCTAGCACATATGATAACTCTGATCCAGGTAGTCCTCAAGCATATTTACATTCTTTATTTCAAGAAGGTTCAACATCTACAAATAACAAAGGTATTCCTCATCTTCCTTATTTGTTGACTCTTGAGAATAGAGTATTTTGTGAAATTGAGTCCCTGAAGGATTCCCATTTTATGGATCATAATCCTCTACCCTAGAGACCTTTAGTTCCTCACTATTTAAACCCCTTTTTTGAAACAACTCCACAAAATATTATGGAACAACCTCCACCAAGTGCTCCTATTTTAGTCAACATCTATAAACCAATAAGGTCAATTGGAATTGTGGGTTATCCCAATGAAGTACCAAATGAAATTAGAAGCATGTTTCCTAGATTTCAATGGAATAATTCCATACGTGGGGATCAACATATTATAATTTTTTAGAATGTAATGGATGACTATGAAGTAGAGCATGAGGATGTTCATGTTAAGTTATTCATACCTACACTAGAAGAAAATTCCAGGGAATGGTACAATTTGCTACCCACAAATTCAATTGATTCTTGGGTAGAAATTAAAAATTCATTCGAATCCAATATGGTGATAAAACTGACCCTAGGTTTCTTTTTTTTAGAGTTTGAAAATATATAAAATAATCCTATTGAATGTGTGCAAGACTTTAACACTCGATTGATAGAAATTTAACTAGATTGCCTACTAATATAAGGCCTAGTGATGATTCTTTCCTGATTAAATACTCAGATGCATTTGATAAGAAAGAAACTTATTATCTAAGGGAAAAAAATCCTAGAACTCTGAGGTAGTAATTCTCTATGGCTATCCAAATTGAGAACAATATTAAAGTATCCGGGAAGCCTCTAAAGAGGGAAGGTGTCAAGTTGATTAATCCAAAAATCCTTAAGAGAGTAAGGTTAGTATACTTGGAAGAAGTGGTTAAAAAATTGGCTAGATAAGTCAAAGAGATATCAAACGAGCTTGCTAGAGCATATAAAGGTTTAGTTTCAAATATTCAAACTTAGGACTGGCCCAAGGACAAAAAATATTTGGGAATCATTATAAATGGAATCACCGAGATGAGGTTAAGGGAAAAGGACCTATGGGTTTAGGAAATAAGCAACAATATTTCAATGATAATAGGATAGTCTTAGACCCATTAACAAAAAGAGTATCAATGGTGGAGGAAGACCGCATCATTGAGTGGTGTGATAAATGTTTGTTTCCACATTCCCATTTTGAGTAATTTGTTAGAGATGATTATGTTACTGATGAATATAGTTTTGGTGACATATGCATGATGGAATATCTAAAATATTCAATGCAAGGAGCCACTTCAACTGATCTATTGTATGCTAAAATTGTGGAGGAATTTTGGGCTTGCAAAAATCAGGTATTCTCCCTCCCTTCTATAGTTAATGATGATATATATATATATATGTCTCAATCATTTGATATTCTAAATCATGAATTTGAGTATTTAAGAGCTTTAATGATTAAAAAGTATGATGGTGGAATCCCTTCTAAAGAGGATAGGAAACTATTAATGAATGTTGTTGTTTCTCAAGAAAATGAGTATAACGTTCTAAACAGACAAGTCAAAGGACATGTCCTTGCTCCTAAACAAAAATGCCTCTCTTGATCAACATCCCCAAAGATGCCCCCAAAAGAAGTATGCCTGATAAAGGTCTTGTGAATACTTCAAGATAAAGTACTTGTTGTTGCAAATCAGCAGCACCCCTGGATGCAAATCAGGTTTCTAAGTTGATGTTTCAGGCATCTAGTGTGATTGCACAACATTGAAACCTCTCTCCAAGTGTGGGACTTGTAAAATGAGAGAGGAATCTCTAGATTAGATGCTTGGTTCCTCAAACTCCTCTAATTAGATCTATATTTGCACAACTGCAGAGGTTAAGATCCTAATTTTATCCTAATTTGCAAGGAGACAGGGATAAGAAATGTAAAAATTGAAACTAAACTGATAAGGGTGATACACCAAAGGAGTGGTGAGCACTTCTTGTTCATGCAAATTGAAAAAATAAAAATTGCAACATAAAACATCATGCACAGGTTGATAAGCTATAATCAAGGGTTTGAAATGAAGCAAACAACACATACAAAGGACTGAAAGCATTCACAGAGCCTGCATTGTGATTTTCAACATCAAAATCCTTGTATTCCAACACCAAAGAGGTAGAAAAACCTGTTACAATCCCTAGAAGGTCTGATACTTCCAAAATCACTTGTTGAAGGTGAAAACAAAAGCTTGCTGTGCAAAAGGTGTTCCACCTTGAAAAATGAGCCAAATCTGGCTTTTACAGTGCATGGGTCGAGCCCAGGAGAGAGAAAACGTGAAAAACATGGGAGCCATTCCCCATTGACCAAAATGCATTAAAAACAGCATGGAGGTCCTTACAAACCCATGCCTTGACATTTTTGACCATGCTGGAGAAGAATGTGACCCATTTTGCATTAAAATTGGTTGTTGAAACGTCAGTTCTGTCCATGGGCGCGTACCAGAAGCGTTTTTATTTTCTCCCTCCAAAATGAACCAAAATTCAAAATTGACCATGGAATCTTGTAGAGAATTTCACCAGCTTTCCATTTATATAAAGAACATGAAAAACTGAGCTCTGGATCGAAAGATATGGCGATTTGAAGTTTTAGGGAAAAATAGGGCCAAATCGGATTGCTTTGATATTTTTGGCTTGGACACGTGGCGAGTTCTGATTGGCTGCGGGCTTTCTAGGGGAAAATTTCCCACAAAAACTCTGCTGAGCCATAACTTGAAAAATATGAGGAGTTGGGAGGAAAACTTTACCTTTCTGGAAAGCTGAGAAAGAGCTCTATCCAATGGTGTCATTTCCAGAAGGTTTTGAGTGCCTAAAAAGTAATAATTTATGACTGAGGCACAATAGAAGGAAAGAATGAAAGGGAGTTAGCTACAAAATGAGCAGGGGGCAAATTTTGATAACAAGTACTTCTACATTTTCTCAAGAAATAAGGGATACCATCCCATCATAAAAGGTTATCAACCTTTCCTCTAATACATCCCTACCAAAGTATGTTGTATGTGATATGGCTCAAATTATAAGTTAGATAAAGATTACTATCCAAATTATAGAATTACTTAGAATTCTAAAATATAGAAAAAGAGCATTTGAATACTTGGGGTTGAAGGATGATATGGTTTTCAAAGAAAGGGGTAAAAATAATGTAGTAACTCCCCCAAGTTTTTCTAAATTTGAGATAAAGGAAGACCCAAAGAACATGGAAGAACCCCCATAAGTATATTTAGGCACATCCTTGGTAGAATCCCAATTAGATATAGATCCCTTCTTTACCACTTTTATCGTTAATGAACAACTTCTTCACAATTTTATGTTTGATTCAGAGTTTTATGTAATATCATTCCTTTAGAGGCCATGAATGAATTGGACATAAAAATAACAACAAATTTTGGGAAATGTTATGCCATTGATTCAAGAGAGGTACCCGTTGTTGGATATGTCAGAGGTCTAGTAGTAAAACATGATGCCTATCTTGGAAAATCTTTAACTATGAATATGGTTTTATTTGATTACCCTGCTAAATGGGGTATGTTTTTATCAAGAAAATGGGATGCTAGTGTGGGAGGTAGTGTTCATATGGACATGTCCTTCACCTCTATACCATTGGAAGGGAAATTATTCAAGTTGCATAGAGAATAGAAAATGCTCCATCTTATTAAGGATCCTATGATTGCCTCTTATGAGGAATTTTTCTTGATACGAGTTGGGTAAATTAATAGGTCATGCAGATTATAAAGATCATTACATGGATATTAATGTACACCTTGAATATGTCAATGTCCCCTAGACCATGAATTTTGATGGAACATGTTCCAATGTTGGAAATGGAGCTAGAGTGGTTCTAACTTCTCCAAATTAGGGTTATTTTAATTTCTCTTTCAAATTAAAGTTTGAATGTACCAACAACATTGCTGAATATAATGCATTGTTCCTTGGTTTAAGAGTTGCATGTGATTAGAAACATAATTGTCAAAGGAGATTATGAATTAGTTATAAAGCAATTTTGGAAGTTATATGAAACTAAAAAAGAGGTTGAGACAATATAAACATGAAGTTTGGGATCTCATAGAATTATTTGAGTCCTTTAATATCCTTTACCATGAAAGGGATCATAATGCAACAAATGACAAATTGGTTATCTTAGCATCTCAAGATATGACAATGAAACAATGTCCCTTTACTATAATTATGAAGTATAAGTGCTAGTCGGATCTTCGGTTCCTGAAAACATTCAACATTGAGAGGTTTTGAGGATGATTCCCAAGTTTAGAGTTTCTTAAATTTTAAAGATGAGTTCAAAATCAGCTCATTTACTTAGAATGCGTGATGGTGTTATGTGAAGTAAAGGATACCCTCTTTGGAAAATATATAATTTAATTCAAAAAAAATTCCCAGAGGACTTGTCAACATTGATTCAAATTTGGATTGTATAGACCGAGTTGTGTGAAAGCTTATCCATGCACCTAGATATGTTGAAGAATGCAACTTGAGAACTACTGAAAATTACATAAAGGTTTTTTTGGGATGTAACATGAGTAAATAAGAAAAACAATCTTATACCAAGTTGTTGAATAAATACAAGGATTGCTTGGCATGGTATTATTAAAAATTGAAAGCTTACAGAGAAGACTTGTTTCAAAATGAGATACCATTGGAGCCTCACTCTAAGCCATTCAAAAAGAAGAAGGTTCCTATCAATCCCATTATTACAACCAAAATTCAATAGGAATTGACTAAACTACTAGATGGTGGGATAATTCAACCCACTAAATACTCTTAATGGGTGGAAAACTTATTTCTAGTCGAAAGAAAAATTGAGACATTAGGATTTGTGTAGATTTTAGGAATATGAACAAAGCATCTCTTAAGTACAATTAACCACTACCTAATATGGATAATATGCTACAAAAGGTAACATGATCTGAGTTACTATCTACATTGGATGGATTCTTAGGGTATAACCAAGTTGTGGTGAAACAATCAAAACAATTCAAAACTACTTTCACTACCCCTTGGGGAACATATGTCTATGTTAGAATGTCTTTTGGACTAATGAATGTCGGTGAAATTTTTAGCGAGCTATGAAGATGGCCTTTTCTTGTTTCATCAATGAATTCATAGTAGTTTATCAAGATGATATAATTGTCTTCTCTAGACACAAGGGTGACCATTTGGGGTACCTTAAAAGATATTGATCGGTGTAGAGAGTATGTAATTTCATTGAACCCAAAGAAATGTCACTTTGGGATGCAAAAGGAAAAATTATTGGGACATATAGTGTCATAAGGAGTGATGATAGATCCTTAAATGGTAGAGGAAATTGAAAAATTTCTTGTTCCCATGTCTAAAAAGGGTATCCAATCCTTCTTTGGACATGTAAATTTTTTAAGAAGGTTCATCTACAACTTTATTGAAATTACTATTCCCATCACAAGTATGAAAAAAAGGGTAAAGTCATCAAATGGGAAGAAAGGTATATTATTGCATTTAAAGGAATAAAGGAGGAAATCAAGACTGAACCCATCTTAACAAGTCTTGACTGTAAAAAGATGTACCAAATGTTCTCTTTTTCCTCGAAAATATAATTACTTATGTGTTATTGCAGAAAGATGAAGAGGGGAATGAAAATCCCATTGCATTTTTAATAAGGAGTTGAACAGAGATGAGTTGAAATCCTCCATTATGGAGAAACAATATTTTGCCTTGGTGAAAGCCACTAATATTTTCAGACCCTACATTCTAAGCTCTAAAATTTTATCTTATGTACCCCCAAAAATGGTGAAAGATATTTTGTCTCAAATGGAAATCTCCAGTAAAATATTCCAGAGGGTCAACAAATTGCAGGAATATGACATGGATATTCAAACCAAAAAATTGATTTGAGGATTGGGCTTAGCAAGGTTAATGGTAGAGAGCACTTTACAGATGGTGGAGATACATAATGTTGGAGAATATGGGTCACACCCTCATGAAAAGGTGAGAACTTTAGTTTGGTATAAATATATAGTATATTACTTGATGAAATTGAATTGTCCTATGCACTTAGATAAGAATCAAAGGAGGACACTCAAGATGGTTTCCCAAAAGTATATTTTGATTGATCATGGGATGGATTGGAAGAATCTAGAAGGAGTTTTGATAAGATGTATCACTGAAGAAGAGGCACCTAAAATAATTGTAGAATTTCATGGGGGAGTGTGTGGAGGCCATTTTGCTGGAAGATTTACTGCTCATAAAATTTTAAGGGTAGGATATTGGTGGCCTTCATTGTTCAAAGATGTTACCTTGTTGGTTTAAAAATGTGAGAGTTGTCAACATTTTTCAGGAAGACTTAAAGCTTCTGGGGCCCTACCCATGCAACATGTTTCTATGGAATCTTTATTCAAACAAAATTCATGAAGATAAGGGCGAACAAGGAAAGTTTGATGCCCTATTGATGTGATCCTATTCTATTGATATTAGGATTAGAAACCATACTTTATTTTCAAAAGACTTGGAGGGACATTTATTGGATTTTCCCATCAATTGTAGGCATCTCAAAAATTCTTGGAATACGATAGAGGATTAGGTATGATCATTGTATAATGTATAATTTTTTTCAATTTTTTTCCTTTGTTTTTGTTGTTGTTTTCATTTTTTTTCTCCGGTCTACAATGACTAGGTTTTGTGATATGTCAAAATTTTGGTATGAATGTTATGTATCTTTTTAGAAAGCCTTGAGTGTTTTGTCTCCCTTACTCCTTACCCAATCGATTAGGAATTTAGACTTTTTCTTATGGCACCCATAAGGGGCTCCAATCCTTGAGCAAGAGCCATTTTCGAAGCTCAATCCAGCCCCCTAGATTAAGCTATTCTTTTCCTATACTCTCTGTAGATGTAACTATTTTGTGTGATTCATACATTACCCTTGCTTCAAATTTTAATCTGATTAAAGGATGATTATAAATTTTTTAAGAAATGTTGTGCCTTGTCAAAAAAGAAAGGATTCAACAAAAATATTGAAGGAATGGTTAAAATGAACTTAACACTTTATACAAGCCAGGATGTTAAAAAACTCTATCAAATTCCACCTCTCCAAAGCAATCGACTTTAGAATTTAAAAAAACTTGTGGTAGGCTCAACCAATCCATTAGTGGGTAATATATAAAAGGATACATGATGTTTATTTGATAATCAATTTCAATGCCAAGAATTAGACAGGGGCTATGTGGTAGAAGGTCAAATAGTGGGATACATGTCGTCATTTCAAGAAACATCAAGGAAGATGCACTGGAAGAATTCAATTCTCATGGAATGTCCAAATTCATATGATTTCAGGTCTGCGAAGGGGAAGAAAATTCATCGTGGTTAGAAAGAAACATGGTAGAGTTAGGGGATATAAAGATGGCACAAGATCAATGGACGATGGTGGACACGCATCACCATTATAGTGCAAGGAAAGAAGATGGCCTCTGGTGGACCTCAAGTCTGCAAAATGAACTGAGCTACATAAAGATTTGTATCTAAGTTATCGGAAGGTTAAGGAGTATACATGGAAACATTTCTATGAAGCTAGTGAAGAATTCTATCCGGATATAGAAGTCGTGATGTGAAGGCCCGACCCCACAACCAATGAAAGGTGAACATGAAATTAAGAGAACTTGACACTGTGAAACTACAAAGGTGTGTGGAGCTTTCTCATTGGTTTATGCTTCACACTCTGACAAGACTGACATTTCCAATAGCATGGAGCTTTCTCATTGGTTTATGCTTCGAACTTTAATAAGGTTTTTGTAAATGAAAGTGAATTATGAAGTAAGCGTGGAGCTTCCTTATTGGCTCACGTTTTATGATGGTTAGTCAAGGTTATTAAACAATCTAATATTGTGAGGAGTGTGGAGATTTCTCATTGGCTCATGTTTCGTAGAGATCAATAAAGGTTATTATCAAATAGTTTGACAATGTGAAGTGCATGGAGATTTCTCATTGGCTCACATTTCTTGGTGAGCATTCAAATAAGAGAATAGTCTGAGAAGGTGAAGGAACATGGAATTTTCTTATTGTCTTGCATTTTGTAATGGAGCTCACTTACACTCAAAGCCACAAAAAAGTAGAAAATGAAAAGGACGTAGACACATAGGAAAAGATAATTCCTAAATCCACGCAAATGATATCACATGTCACTCTCATGTTCATCCCGACATGTAAAAATTCAAATGGCCATAAATTTCTCTCTAGAGCTGTAAAAAACCCAAAATCGGTCTCGTTAGAAAGGTATCCTTGAGACCTTAAATTTGGAATCATTTGATTTAGAAATTGATGATGTTTGGTGGGATAAAAGAGAAAAAATACACAACATTAACTAAAAATATCAACTAACTATTTTGCACATGTGGCAACGAAGGCATGGAATCGATCCCAAAATACTAACAAAAAATCAGATATTTTTAGTTAGACAAAGTACATTCCCACTCTGATTAAAGATATTTATTTATGAAAAAGAGAAGATTCACTCATTATTTGGGTGGAAAATTGAATTGTAAGAATAGGCTAAATTTTATAAATATGGGGGCCTATACTCATATTAAAGAGATTTAGTTTAAGTATTCTGATCGAGGGGTTAAAATTTTTCTATTTCTAAAAAGGTCGAGCTATATAATTGTGAATAGTGCATCTTTCCTATGTGAAATGTATATAGATTTTGTTTCCCAAAATTATGTGTCAAGGTGGTTGTAATGTACAACCTTTGACAAACATTGAGAGCATTTACTTTTTGTTCCTCTATTTAGAAATTCAAGATTTGAATGAAATATGTTCACTTTTGAGTTTAATTTCTATGTTTTGGGTTATGTATGTCAAATTGTAGATTGATGAGTTCTAGTTTCTAATATAATATTGTGTATGTTGCTTCTCTATGTAGTACACTACATTAGTCCTCAATGGTTGTGTTTTAGTCATTAGTTAAATATTGTGATGTGAGCATTTACTCTACAATATTGGAATTAATTGTAAAATCTTTACTCTAACCATTTTTTCGAAGTGACTTTTATTATACTTTGAATGTATCTTGGGTGTATTAGAGTAGAAGCAGTAAATACTTTATTAGAATACTTGCATGAGATTTTGTGTTGAGTATTTTAGAGATTGTGTTGAAACTTTGCATCTATTGGCTATCAATGAATGCAAATATTTCTTTGTAGAAATTGTCACTACTTAATCTAGTTATATGTACTCTTTAGAATTATAGGTTTCTCGAAGTGGTAAATTCTCTCATTACAAGGAATCTATCATCATATATTGTGAAATTACAACTACAATAATTGATCCAACCCCATACTAACTTCCACTTACTACTTTATTTCTCTAAATATCACTGAAGTTGTCTTTTAGCCTTCTTTCAACTTTCAAGAGAATACAAGAGAAACAAAAATGTGTTGTCTATAGTAACAAGTGTCTAGTGTAGTAAGCATATGTAACATATTTTGTGAAGAATTATGAGAGTAAGTGGTGTATTCATGGCCATGTTTATCCCAAATTGATCCATCATTAAAACATATCAAAAGGAAAAAATAATTTATCTCCCCCTCTACATTTAGGTTACCTCGTGGGTCCTCTCACCCTAGTTCAAGGCAAGACCAAAAGTAGTAGGATGAGGCCATCCCCTTTGTATGTGCCCCTCAATCACCTAAAATCTTGAACCTAAGGAAGTTATAGATACCTCCTTGGATGTAAATGATAAATATTACCTGGTTTACCACCATCCAAGTATCCCCTTCCGAGAGAATGCTTCCAAGCCACCAGGAGTGTATAATTGAGGACCAACACAAAGCACAAAGTGGTGGTAGTTAAGAAGAAATAAATGCAAAAATGGGAAAAATTATAAATAGTGATAGGAAAATTTAATTCTTATCTTATTTATTGAAAACACGTGCATTTGAGAGATTGAAGAGAGAATTTAAGTTAAGTGTGAAGAAGATAGTGGGAAGAATGAACCAGAGGATTGAGATGAACCAAAGTAGAGAATACATGACATTTATTGTGAGAGATCCTTTAGTGGAAGTGGAAGTGCGAAGGAAAGGCATAGATAAGGGTTCAAAAGTAAGGTTTGAAGAGTGTGGATTCGCGGAGTTTGGATTTGATGAACTAGGGAATGGTATTTGAAGGTTGAGGCTATGTAATAGATTTGAGAAAGAAAATAGAAAGGGTTTAAGTGAATTGGTTGATCGAAGAACCTATATGCTCGGCGTGAAGGAACATGTCTTGAGTAAGTAAATATAAACACCTAGGGCACATAATTTAATAAGTTTGATGTTTTAAAAATTTTAGAAGGTAAAATGATGGCACTAAATAAGGCATCCAAAGTCAAGAAATTACCTAAGAATAAGAGAAAGAAGACTATTGTTGATGATTTACCAAAGGATTGGTTCTCTTAGATGCGGTGCCCACTAGAGGTGATAGTAGGGAAATCATGGGTTTCATATTTGAAAATTGTAAAATCAACAATTAAAACCATCACACGAGGCTCACAAAGGAGAGATAAGGATGTCATGAAATAGTTACCCTAAAGGAAATCTGAGTGATAATTGGTCACGATGATACAATAAAGAAGGACCTACATAGCCTAAGATTCCTACAAATATATGATCTTCCTTACTTTGGAAATCCAGAGCACTTCTACCAATAGATCATGTCACGGGTGCATGAATGTTTATTTTAATTCACAAGAACCGTAACTCATGAGTTGAAATTGGGAAATACCTTGAGGATGATGAGATAATAGATGCCACAATCACAATTTTCAAATATCAACACGGAAATCACACTTTTTCATCACAAGTATCAACGATGTCTTTGGCACAAGATTTACAATATGCTTCATAAATTGTAAATTGGGTACATTTGAATGGTGGTAATAGGTGAGTAGGAAGTGGTTACATATCATGCATACGATAATGCGAAAGGTTTGCTATATTTTGGTGAGAAAATTTTTGAGTGGAAAAACTTGTGGATTTCTTGCCAACGCTCTAGGAATCTAAGTCCCTCTACTTATCTCAGTGCAAAGACAGCCGTATATGCATGTGCATGAAAAGGTGGATTTATATGGTGGAATTTAGATAGGGGATCAAACAAGGGAAATCCAATGACCATGTGGAAAATATACTAATTTCTTTCTAGAGATGACATTTTCTATAAAGTGGGAAAGGGGAGTGAGAAATTAGATAGGGGAACTAATTTTGCAGTTAGGAAATTAGATTCCTGCACACACTAGTTAGAAACTTCAACACATGCATTCATGAGAAGAAATAACCCTGCAAATGGCAACAAGATGAGATAAGACTGTGAACTATCGCTTTTAAAATAACGTCATAAAAAAGGCTACAAAATCCTTCTTCTTGTATTGATGCTTAAACAAAAGTTGTACATAGTGTGGGAATGGAAGAAATTTGAGAGTGGAGGAAATTATAATAAAATGGCTATCTCATTTTCTTTCTCTAGGCACAATGCACTCTTGAATTTACAAGATCAATTGCCAACCATTTGAAATGGAAATGGTGTTACAATTTATATAATGAGAGGTGACTTATCATCTTTCTCATGCCCCTCCATATGCCTTATTTCTAACTCGTAGACTATTCGTATACCTATCAAATATTTAATTCCCTTTTATAAAATCAAGGTGACTTAATTTACATTATGTTTCTAAAGTCACTTTTAGGTGACTTAAAGGCATATCAAAAAGTTCAAACCCCAATGAAGAATTAGAACATTTGAAGAGAGAGAAAGTTGGGAGAGGGAAGAGTGAGAAGAGGAGAAGATGTTTCCCCTGATGAAGTTCGATGATCCTCGTTGATTGAAATATCTGATGTGATGAAACTCTGAATCTTCAAACTCATGGAAAAATCCTTCAAATGGGCTCATAGATGCTTTGGAATGAGTGTTTAAAAACAACTGCTGAATGGTGTTGCCAATGACCACAACTTCTACCCCGCACAAGATACTCCTACAACTCAAGCCATGGAGTGAGTGTCGGAGACACTGTTGAATTCTCTGAGGTGAATCTCACATTCCCCATGAGAAATTCCTATGATGATGTTGACCTGAATGATCATTCCTTAATGTCCCATTGTGCCAAACTTTCCCTTTCAGAACAACCTGCTATTTTTAGTAAGTGCGGATTACGAGCTGAGATGAATTGTTTGATGAATTTTCCTATGATACTCCCTATGTTCACCACCTTCTTCATGGAATCTTCAAATGGTGTCTTACCAAAAGTAATAGACCCCTATGTAGGGAGACATGCTATTTTTAGTAAGTGCACCATGAATGTCAAATTATGACAAAATGGGTCTTGAAATTATGGGTTTTATTCCAGGGTTCCACGCTCCAAATTTTGAGTAATTCCTTCATCTAAACAAGTGGGAAAATTATATTTTCATTGGTAGGGGTAGAATACTGAAAAAAAAACAACCCTCCATATCCCTAAAAGTAGGGACTTCATCGTGTAAAAACTAGTTTGAGAGAAACTAGATTTTTTGAGATCCTTCCCTTTGAATTTCGAGATGATTTCACCTACCGATCTTCGGAATTTGAGAATTTCTTTGAAGAGTGAACTTTTTGAAAAATAACACATCCCTCCATATCCCTAAAAATAGGCACTTCATGGCATGAAATCTAGTTCATGTGAAACTAGATTTTTCAACGATCATTCCCTCCAATTTTGCATGCGATTTCACCCACTAGAACCTTGAGAAGTGGAGAGGTAGCTCACTGATTTTTTCCATTACTATGTCATGGCAGCCATTAATGGAGCTTGAAAATTGTAGGTCTGGTTTTTTCTCCATTTGTGATGAAATCAATTCCATTGCGATAGGTTTTTGCTTCTTATGCTTCAAGAGAAATTTCTCTTCAATCCAATAAACAGTTTGATGGGAAATTTAATTTTTCCTTCGTTGAGCTAGAAATGAGATTTCTTTATTATGAATGTTCTATACACTAGTAGGGAGGATTGAAAGTATGTTTTTAATGACCTTAAAGATATAAACACTCATAAATAAATGGTTTGTCAATCAGCGTATTGGTTTGCAAGATATGTTCGAATCTTCATTTTATGGCAATGGGGATTTCCACTATTCTTCTTCTCGGTTCTCCATTTCTTTTTCTTATCTTGATGAATTATTGTTATAAGACCTAATTCTAGTACACATAAGTTGGAATAATGGTCAAGAACATGTTCTCTTGAAATAGAGGTCACAATTTCAAATCCCGGGAGGGTAGGGTGTGTATGCCTCATCTCAGTAGCAAAGTTAGTGTCCTCCCGCATGCTATAAACCACTTGTAGACCCAAAAATAGTCCGCCCAACATCATGGAATGTAAAATCCTATTATTATTATTATTATCATCATGGATTGAAGGATAATTTTCTATGATGGAGTTGGTTCAAGCTTTGGAAATGGTGGAGTGAGGTGTTCTCTGACAACTTTTCCTCTAGCAGAGATGAGAAACAAGAAGCGGTGAGAAACAAGAGCAACCAACAATTAGATTTTTTTAAATTTTGAGTTGGAGTTGGATGCACTTTATTTTCCTTGATTTTCTTGACCTTAGGGACATGAGGGAAATCAATTTCCACAATGAGCAAGATGGCATCATGTGGTGGAGATCCGATGGCAAGGAATGAGTGCTCTAAAATCAGCTTTAAAGCACCAAGGGGCTAGAAGCGGGTCACATGGGTGACTAATGGAATCCCCATAGGGGCTGGGAACATTTTTACATGTTTGATGTAATTGACCTTAGGGACATGGGGGACATAAATTTCCATGGTGGTCTTGGTGCTAACACGTGGTGCTTGATTTGACGACAGGGAATGAATGCTCCAAAAATGCACCTAGGGGCTTAACTATCAAGTCTAGAGGTCATGTGAGGGTCCCAGAGGTCACATGGGGGTTGGGAAATTTTTATAATATTGGTATACCTAACCTCAAGGACGTCAGGGACATGAATTCTTGCCAGGCTCCTTGTGCTGACATGTTTCCTCCCGAAAATTGACTAACTCCCGAACTTGCCTTTGAGAGGGTAACTTGGAATGATGATAAATTGAGCTCCGGTGAAATGTCTTGGTGAAATTTTATAGTATATTGACTAGAAATGAAATTTTATATCCAATTTTTGGATTTTCATGTCTTAATCCACCCATCCGATCCTGGAAAATCAGATTTGTGACTTGAGACTCCACTTATGCTTGATAAAATTGCCTGCAAATCCTATGCGCCAAGGTGTTGTGAAAAATATTATTTGACCATAATTTGGGTCTTATAATCCTATTTATAGTGATGGTTTTTTTACTTCTACTTCCATCCAGAGCTCCCGAATATTCTTCTAAAGCCCAAGTAGTTGTTTTAAGTGTGTGTACTTCCTAGGCTTATGAACCCTAATTTTAGCAAGACTGCCCCAACTTCTCTCGAGACCTTCCAAAATATTCATGAACCATCTCCATGATTTTCCAAGACATTTGTATCACCTCCACATCCACTTAGTCTTTTCTTCTCTTCTCTCGTGATATTTCTCCACTATAGGAAGGCCAAGATAGCCCTTCGCACAATTACCTATAGCTTTGTAAATGAACTCTAAAATCACATAGGGGAATGAATGAAATTTCCTAAATCACCTAGGGGAATGGTATAATATTATTGAGGAGGTAATTTAGACTTACTAGAAAGAGTGGGGTGTCTTGGAGTGATAGACTTGAATTTTTTTCACATGGGTATAGTTTTCATGCTCGGAAATTGTCAATTTCCTGTTGCACATTGCACGACAACACTATAACATCGTGCTTTAAATTTCTAAAGGGATAGTTGAGGAGGTGAAGGTACATGTAAAAAAATGTGAGAGTAAAACCTGGGACACAATTCTACTATAAAACGTGGCAATATGAAAAATAAATAAATAATAATATTAAAAATTTAGCCACACCCATTTATTACTCCACATTGGCCACATTATTTAATTTCCAATTAAATTTGCCAACTATTATCCTTATATTTCAATGGACATTTTCCAAATAGCCATTTATTAAAATATCCATGCAAAAATACCTTCCATGTCACACCCCTTATCTCTCCAATCACCCACATTGAGCACCCCATCCTTGGGGATAAGATAGCTCTTAAGCTATTAACAACATACAACACCCACCTATATAAATGCCTTCCTATTTTCATGCCCAACAAATGTGGGATCTTATCCCTATGGAAAATGTGCCCCACATGGAGTGGGATTTGAACTTGGGCCACTTGGGTAAAAGGATAAGTGCCCAACCATTGTACCCAGAGCTGTGAAGTGTTATAAAAGGAGCTATGTTTTATTAGTATAGACACGAGAAAGTGACTGTGTTATTGTTTTGCTCATAACTTGAGCTAGAGATGGAATTTTGAGATGAAGTAAAAAGTGACTCCTATTATTTTTGGTAGAGGAACATGATGAGAAGATCATATTCTTGTATAAATCTTTGTAAATATTTATTTTCAAGATTTTAATAGATCGGTCCCATTCAACTGAACCCAGAGACATAGGCCACAAGTGCCAAACTCCGTTATCAATTCTTGTGTCAAATTGCTGGTGATTCATCTCTTTATTTTATGTTTTTACATAGTAATTTCAGTTTTAATTCTTTTATTAAAAATACAAAAGGATATAATAGTCAATTTTTATATCAAAAATCAATACAAAGCAAAGTTAAGTGTGTGCACAATTGCTAGTTAAAATTGATTTTTAGATCACTGGTATCAGAGTTGGTTTTGACTGATTTTTAGTTCAGATTAACGTGTTTTGGATTGAAAGTTGTGTGATTGGATGTTAAAAAGGTCTCGATCTAAGAAGGGTGAAGGAGATTTAGTTGAAGGAGATCCCAAAATTGGTACCAGACGATCTCGAAGTCCTACAATGGTGGATCGAGAGGAAGAAAACTTTCGTCAATCATTCCTACAAATGAAGGAAATGGTGGAAGAAATGTACCAAGATAGACAAAGGGAAAAGGGAACTAGAGAAGGTAAGAAAGAAGAAATCTCTAGTTCTGATAATCCTAAAAGAGACCCTTTGAAATCTGATTTTCCTTCATTAAAGTTAGATATCAAGTTTGAATTTCCTATGTATACTGGAGAGCTAAATGCAGAGAAGTTGGATAACTGGGTCAAGCAGATAGAAGTATATTGCAGGGTTCAGAGAATTGTTGATGATGAAGAAAATATTCATCTGGAAACTCTTCGGATGGGTGGCACAACACTCATTTGGTGGGAGAGTAAGCTTTAGGAAGTGGAAGAAACCAAAGGTATAGAAATCACTTCTTGGTCTAAATTTGTTTCAAATCTTAGGCAAAATTTTTATCCTCTTGGTTATAAGCAACAAGCTATGATGGATTGGCAAACATTAAGAAAAAGTAAGGGATAAAGTGTTCAATAATACACACAGGAATTCAGGAAAAGGGCTCTAATTCTAGGAATTTCCCTAAACACAAAGAAAAACACTACTTAAATATATTGGTGGATTGCATAGTTATCTAAGGCATATGATACTTTTTTTAGGTTCTACTAATCTTGATATAGTATGTGTTCAAGAAACCCATTTGGAAGCATGAGGGAAAATGATAAAGGATCCCTCTTTCTCTTCTTTTAATCAAAAGAACAAGCAATCTGAAGGAAAAGGTTCGAAAGAACAAGAAAAGGAAAGGTTAAGCATAAGAAAAACTCTCTTTCGTTAAGAAGGAAGTTGAAAAACCATTTTGTAATCATTGTAAAAATAACCATGATGAGTCTAAATGTTGGAAATTACATCCTGAATTGAAACCTAAATGGATGGTTAAGAAAGGAAAGGAAAAGAAAACAAACACTGCAGTTCATGATCTTGGGTCAGATTCAGGTGATGAAACCAAGATCACAGCTATGAGTTTTCAAGGTAAATCAAAAATTTCAATTTCCAACAATAGTACTACAAATTTTGCATCTTCTTCTAGTAAACAAACTATACATGATGATAAGAAAAGGAATGAGCTTTTCCACATTAGAGTGATTTCAAAACATACGAAAATTGATACTCTTTTTGATAGTGGATCTCAAGCTAATCTGATTTCTGAGGAGGTTGTAAAGAAATTAGGACTCAAAACTAATCCACATCCTAAGCCTTATCCTTTGGGTTGGGTTTGTGATGATGCAAAACTATAGGTAACTAAAACTTGTACTTTCAGATTTTCCATTATAGACAAGTTTATAGATGAGGTTGAATTGGATGTAGTTCCTTTGGATATTTGTGGGGTGGTTTTGGGAAGTTCTTATTTGTATGATCATAAAACAATCTTCTATAGGGAAGAAAATAAATATTTGCTTGTAAAGGATGGAATTGATTTTATTGTTAGAGCTCACTGTGAAAAGAATAATCTATCCTTGGTAACTGTAGGTCAAATGAAAAGGCTGGTAAATTCAAGCAAAATTTTTGTGCTCATGGTGGTCAAAGCCAAAGAGAAAGAACATGAGATGGCTTTTGAGACTTGTGATATGAAACATAAGGATGAATTAGTAAAAATTGTTTTTGATTTTGATGATGTTTTTCAAGATCCACAAGGTCTACCTCCCAAAAGAGGGGTTCAACATGAGATACAGTTGCTTCAAGATGCACCTCTTCCTCATATTGAAATGTACATGTTGTCAGTATTAGAGAATGAGGAAATCAAGAGACAGGTAATGGAACTTTTGGCTCAAGGTATAATTCATCCAAGTACATCCCCATGTGGTTCACCAATTATTTTGGTTCCTAAGAAGGATGGCACTTGGAGAATGTGTGTTGATTTCCGTGCTTTAAACAAGATTACTATAAAGAATCATTACCCTCTTCCTAGAATAGATGATTTACTGGATCAATTAAAGAGTGCAATTTATTTCACTAAGTTAGACTTAAGAAGTGGTTATCACCAAGTAAGAATTACAGAAGGTGATGTTTGGAAAACTAATTTTAAAATGAAACAGGGATTGTTTGAATGGTTAGTGATGCCTTTTGGTTTGTGCAATGCACCAACAACATTCATGAGAGTTATGAATGATATCTTTAGACCATTCATTGATAATTTTGTTATTGTCTACTTAGATGATATTCTTATTTTCAGAAATCATGGGATGAACATGTTAAACACATCCAGAAAGTCTTAGATGCACTAAGGAGAGAGAAATTGTATTTGAAGATGTCAAAATGTGAATTTGGAAAAACATCTTTAATTTACTTGGGTTATATTGTAGGAAATGGTGAATTGAGAATTGATCCTACAAAAATAGAGGTTATTGTGAAATGGCCTAGACCCACTAATGTGACAGAAGTTAGGAGTTTTCTAGGTGTAGTTTAGTACTGGAGAAAATTTATTGCTAACTTCTCATATATTGCATCTCCTTTGCATGCTTTGACAAGTATTAAACATGTATTTCAGTGGGGAGGAAAGAAATAGAAATCCTTTGATACACTGAAAGAGAAGATAAGTACCGCTCTGATCTTGGCACTTCCAGATTTGTAGCATTCATTTGAGATTGAGATAGATGCTAGTGACTACGCAATGGGGGTAGTTTTGATGCAGAAAAAATGACCAGTGTGTTACCATTCAGAAACCTTTACAAGTGCGGTAAGAAACTATCCAACTTATGATAAAGAGTTATATGCTTTGGTTCAAAGTGTTAAAAAGTGGAAGCATTATTTAATGGGAAAAGAAACAATTATACATACCGACCATCAACTCGTTTCAAGTACTTACAAACACAAACCAAATTGCAGCAGTCTAGACATTTCAGGTGGATGGGATTTTTGCAACAATTTCATCTTGTAATAAGGTATAAAAAAGGTATTCAAAACAAGGTTGTCGATATGTTATCTAGACCACCAGTGGTAGTAGCATCTATCCTTTTGCAGCATAGTTCTTTGGCTCATGTTAGTTACAAGGAACAATATGTTAATGATGTTGATTTTAGAGAAGTGTATGAGGATCTAGTAAGTGGGAAACAAGTAGGAGAAAAAGATTATCATTTGCATGAAGGATTGTTATATCATTCTGGTAAACTTTGTATTCCAGAAAATGAATGTGTGCATATGATTAGGGAAGCACATACTTCTCTTATTTCGAGGAATTTTGGTGTTAGTAAGATAGTTGCACATTTATAGAAATATTGTTATTGGCCTAGAATGCATGAACATGTAAACAGGTATATTAAGGGATGTGTTCTTTGTGCCACAAGCAAGCCAAGTAATAGGAAATTAGGACTTTACACTCCTCTTCCTATTCCGACAAGGCCTTGGGAAAGTGTTTCCATGGACTTTGTAGGAGGCTTGCCCATGACATGGAAGAAACATGATTACTTATATGTGGTAGTGGACAAATTTAGCAAAATGTGTGTTGGTTCCATGTACTAAACAAATAACTGGTAAGGAACTGCACATTTGTTTTTCAGTTTGTTTGGGTTCATTTTGGTTTACCTACTTCAATTATATTTGATTGGGATTCTATATTTCTTGGGGAATTTTGGTCAACATTGTGGGGGTTAATGGACACAAAACTGAAAAAGAGCACTGCTTTTCATCCACAGACTGATGGTCAAATAGAGGTTGTAAACCGCACAATAGTACATTTTCTTAGGGGCTATTGTGGAAAACATCCTAAGTTATGGGATGAACATTTATATTATGTGCAACATGCTTATAATTGTGCCTTACATTCTTCTACTTTGAAGTCTCCATTTGAGACTTGTTTTGGATATCTGCCTAATTCTCCTTTAGATGTATATTATGGACATGAAACTGTTGTTAATGGTTCAAGTGATTCTGACAGGGCTAAAATATTTGTTCAGAGAATTCAATAGGTTCATCAGTATGTCCATGAACAATTGGAGAAAAGTTAGGCTAAGTACAAAGCTAGGCATGATAAACATAGAACTGATCACAAGTTCAAAGTTGGTGATTCAGTTTGGCTTCACATCAGCAGGGAAAGACTGATAGGTGAAGGTAAAAAATTGAAACCTATAAGGTATGGTCCATTCAAAATATTGGAAAAAATTAGTAACAATGCTTTTCGGTTAGATTTACCTCCATATATCCGAATCTACTCATTGTAAATGTTGAGAATTTAAGATTCTATGAACCACCTATGATTGTTGATCATGATGATGCTAACATAATGCCTTCCATTGATGATTTTTCTCCTGAGTATCTTGATGAGTTGTAGGAAGAAATAATTTTGGACAGGAAGGTCAGAACTTCATGAAGGGGTGATATTGAGTATCTTCGTGTTGGGTTTAAAGGAATTCATCCGAACAAGGCTAAATGGATGGAAATCAAAAGGTGAGGGAGAAATACCCTCACCTATTCACAAATTAAGTTGACTTTTGGGGTCCAAAAGTTTCTCAGTGGGGAGGAATGATCCAGAGGATCCTCACAGAGAAACATTGATCTAATATCTTCTTAGAATTAGTTGCAGTCAGTTCCATGGCATGGAGAAAAATTAGACGATTCTGTCGATATCTCATTTGCAGGAAACGAAGCTCGTATGCAAAAGTTATGGCTCGCTGAAATTTTTGGGTAACTGGCAAATTTTGGGGATTGTGCACAGGTTGAACACGTGCATGCTCATCAAGTGGACCAATGAAAATATGACATGTGGAAATATGGAAAATAAATAAATAATAATATTAAAAATTTAGCCACACCCATTTATTACTCCACATTGGCCACATTATTTAATTTCCAATTAAATTTGCCAACTATTATCCTTATATTTCAATGGACATTTTCCAAACAGCCATTTATTAAAATATCCATGCACAAATACCTGCCATGTCACACCCCTTATCTCTCCAATCACCCACATTGAGCACCCCATCCTTGGGGATAAGATAGCTCTTAAGCTAATAACAACATACACCACCCACCTATATAAATGCCTTCCTATTTTCACGCCCAACAAATGTGGGATCTTATCCCTATGTAAAATGTGCCCCACATGGAGTGGGATTTGAACCTGGGCCACTTGGGTAAAAGGATAGGCACCCAACCATTGTACCCGGAGCTATGAAATGTTATAAAAGGAGCTATGTTTTACTAGTATAGACATGGGAAAGTGACTGTGTTATTGTTTTGCTCATAACTTGAGCTAGAGATGGAATTTTGAGATGAAGTAAAAAGTGAATCCTATTATTTTTGGTAGAGGAACGTGATGAGAAGATCATATTCTTGTAGAAATATTTTTAAATATTTATTTTCAATATTTTAATAGATCGGTCCCATTCAATCGGACCCAGAGATGTAGGCCACAAGTGTCGAACTCCGTTATCAATTCTTGTGTCAAATTGCTTTGGTGATTCATCTCTTTATTTTCTATTTTTACACATTACTTTCAGTTTTAATTCTTTTATTAAAAATACAAAAGGATATAATAGTCAATTTTTATTACAAAAATCAATACAACACATAGTTAAGTGTGTGCACAATTCCTAGTTAAAATTAATTTTTAGATCAATGCATAAGAAATACAATGCAAGGGAACCGAGCTTGGCTATGTAGTTTCTAACAAGATTGTGGTAGCTCAACTAAGTAATATACATAAATAATCTCTAGCTATTTTCTTTAGAAGAAGTGATGATTTTATAAAACACAAATTATGAAATGGTCTAAGCCATTTGGCAGCAATGGGATGCCACATCACAATAAGAAGAGGTAGTTTAAATCTCAATCAACAATTAGAAGTGGAAGAAGAGGTTGGTACAAATCAATAAAGCTTAAAGTAAGCCAAATTGATCAATAAATGTGTGTTAGAGGTGAACTAGAGTGAGTTAAAATATGTCCCAATCACACCAGAAAATTTTCATACACCATTCGCATGGAACCGCCACCCTATGCGGAGCAATGGTTATGCAACCACCGCCTAGGTAGGGTAAGCGGTTACTGCAACCACCACCCCGGTAGGGTGGTGGTTTTTAACTAAAGGACAATACTAAAGAGAAAGCAATGTGTCAAGCTAAGGAAAAGGAGGAAATGGCTAAGTAAGGTAATCTAAGCTATAAATATATACTGAAAGAGATAAAGGGACTCAATACCTTTCGAAAAGACATGAATCATCATAGGAGACTTTTGAATCTGTTTCGACAATATAGCATGTGAAAATTTGGGTGTGCACATATTTCCCGTCAAGGAAGCATTTTATCCATGAAAAGGCATAAAACATAGAGTACGAGTATGTCATTCCTAAAATGAGGAGTTATAATTTATACTTGACACACTCGTGTGCCAAAGTGATGCAATATGAGCTCCTGCTACTTGCAAAATTAAAATAAGAATCAAGTGCAAATAAACATGATATCAAAAAATAAACACTAAAACAAAATGATATAAGGACTTACCATTTGTGTGGGGAAATAATTATACCCATGCCAACACTCTAGCCTTGCAAAGCACACACACTCAGCACAAAGTTAAAACAAAGCATATATATCTAAAACCATAATTTTTAAATTCATTTGTACTTTTCGTAATAGAGAATTGGGAGCTCTGGACTACCCGTGACCAATTAGAGTATGCATACAAAAAATGAAGAGTGTGACGTGATGATCATGGCCCCACGAGTGAGAGTTCTAATGGCTAGGAGAAAGGTTAGTATTTTTAATTTATTCATTTTAAACCTAAAATGTGAAAAATTGAAAAATCTACACCTAGGGAGAATAATTTTTACAAATATTCCAGTCAAAATGTTCCCTAGGGGGTCGTCTAGGTGGGTCTAGCTTTTTTTTTATCCAAAATGGTCAATTTTTTCATTTTTTTGTATTTTTGGGTCGAGGGGATGGCTCGTCCATTATGGATATGACCACCACCCCGCACAGGCAGCAATTGCACAACCTCCTAAAAATTATGCAACCACCTCTCTGCATAGGGTGATGGTTTTGTAATTGTAAGGGCAATACCATATTTTGAACAACTTAAGTGTTTTTTTTTGGATTTTAAGTTGTTTTGCATTGTTTTTTATGAGCTCATGTATTGAATCGTGTTGTTAAATTTCTCCTTTTCTTGTTTTTATGAACATAGGACTTGTACATTTACTGGAGTTGAGCCGGACATTGTGATTGGCTATCGGGAACTATTGATCTATTTTCCTAGGTAGAGAGGGACGTGTTTCAGAGTGTTGACACATGGAGGATCTCTCAGATGCCATTGATGGAACTAGCCAACCACATACTATTTGATTTTCTGAGCTAATGGGATGTAAAATGGAATACTTTCGGTTTCCCGAGTGTTAGAGGAGAGTTGATTATCACTCTCAAGGTTACATGATCTTAGTTGTTCCTATGACTGACATATGGTTGATATTGAAGAAAGGTTCTCCAACTATGTATAAACAATGGGCATCGTACATGGGGGATGATGGGTTACCCAATATGATCGCTAAGTAGGTTATGTTCCTATTTTCAATTGCCTTGGCACCTATCCCCACTCTACACAAGGCCATTATTAGTATTTTGGCTTCATGTTTAGTGGGAGATAAGGGTGGGGAAAAACTCTTGTATTTATGGGATCCTATCATTATGGCTATCGAGAAGCATAAGAGGATATTTTCTTGGGGTGTGGACATTCTTGGGACCACATACCATAACTTGTACCACATTGTGAGGCTATAGGGAAATCCTGAGCCTCCCTACATTGGTGATGTGCTTTGGCTTTATGAGCTGATTATCCCCTATGAGAAGGGATTTGTAATATTCAATGTAGGGTTTATCGAATCGGTAGATGGACAATTTTAATAGTTCTCGAGAGGGCACACTAGCCTATTTACACATTGACCACATATGACTTCATTGCAAGGCCATACTAGGATATGGTTGGGATATGGGGTGATGATGGGACTCTACTACTTTCCTATGTTGGTGTGAGGAAGTTAGTAGATAGGAAAACCATGGTAGAGGTACACCATGCAAACATAGTCCCTTAGTAGTTTAGGATTCCTTATGAAAATGCACTCCCTACCATATCTACTCTTTACTATGGGATTAGAGAGGCACGAGCTGGCCCTAGGGGCCAACTTGATTGGATAGTTGTGAATCTTGGGGTTCCTATTAGTGTGGAGAAGGTTCCAGGTCCCCGAACACCATAAGCTCTCCTCTATATTGAGGCCGCACTTTCTCACAACTAGGAGGAGGAGGAGGCCCAAATGTATTTAGAGACAGAGCTGAGGGTGATAACGGTGAGGAGACAAGTGAGGAGGAAGAAGGGGAGGATCATGATGAGGAGGAGAACGGTGACACAAAGTGGCAGGTCATAGAGGATATCTCTATGGTGGAGAGAGAAGAGGTGGAGGTAGAGAGGGAGACTCTTGTTTCAGAGGACCCACTTTCTTGAGAGGGAGGTGATGATGAGCATTTTGTGATGGGTCAACACATCACACTAGGAGAGGATGAGGCTCAACAGGTGCCTAGTGTGGCTCCACCAATACCGAGATACACCGATTGAACCTTCTTGAATGCCAATGATCCGAGTATGTAGATACTCTTCTCTTGACCTTGTTAGATAAAATTTTTAGTAAGTAACGTATTGTGTTTATTTTTGAGTTTTTATTGTTTTCTAGCTTGCGATAGTTTTCTTTTTATTTTGTAGCCACTTCGATGGATGGAACAATTTTATTCACAAGATCATGGTTGATACACTACTTATCCCTATGGGAAGACACGAGATGAGTTTCTTAGAGATGTGGGGCAGCCAATGTAGGTTGGCCGCCACACTGACATTTTTCACTTCTCTAGTGAGCCACAAATATTCTCTCTCGAGAAAAGGACCGAGCTCACCGCATTCTATTTAGTATAGAGGATGGAGAGGTGGTGTCACTCCTTTAGCGAGGGAATGGCTAGTGGCATATCACATGGTCACTCTCATCGCTCAGTGTATGGAGGCTCCCATTCATGTCATAGGAGTCTTAGTAAGATTCCTAGCCACACACCCTCTCAGGGATCCATAGGGATGGATAGGCCACAAGCCTTTATTACTTTGGTATCATTTTGCAAGACATGTATACGAATTTTTCTTGTATTTTCATACTTATTGTGAATGTTTTGACCACGCCTAGAGTGTGATGGCATTGCATATAGACTTGACTTATTATTGATATATATAGACACTTATTTTTTTTTAAGTCATTCTTGCGTAAGAGATGACTCATTGACAATTTATTTCTCTTGTGTACTCTTAGATGCTCAAATTTTTCAATTTTTTTACATGCTTTTGGATGCATGCTATGGATGATGATATACTAATAGAATGATTTATTTTTTTGTTTTGTTTGATATGATGTTTATGTAAGCATAATGTAATGTTGGAACTTTGGGTTTTCAAGCAATATTCAATATTTCTAGTTTTGTTGGAAAAATGTGATGAAAATGGCATGATAATAGAATGAACTCACTCCACTTCTTACCCCATGAAACTAGTAATATGTGAGGGATCAAAAATGAGAGCCAAAAGTGACATGCGTTATATGATTTTGATAAATTGAAGTGGTGAGAGAAAGACAATATTTTGATAGTAATCTAATTAGAAACCTACAACCTAACTCCACACATAGTTTACTACATATTCTAGAATGCAATTTTCTTGCAATTTTATCTAGACTTAGACTCGTAGATGGCCTCTTGATTGAAAAATATGGTTTTTAAGGCTTTAACTCCTTTGGAACATACACATATAATTTAATTATTTGGGATTGAATATGTGAAAGCACTTTTTATTGAATAAATTACTTACAACTTAATAGCTTATTTGAGGACACCCCCTATACCTTTCCCCATGCTACCAAAGAAGATGAATGGGTTCATAAGTAAAGACAAGGCATAGGAAATTAAGGGAACTCCCCTCCTTTCCCAATATCAAGTCACCAGTAAGAAATATAGGCTCATCACCAAAGAATGGTGGGGCAAGGAAGTTTGGTTTTATTTGTAAATGAAAGATTTTTGCATTTATTTGATTTGAATTATATCATTTTTTTATTTTAAACTTTGAGTTGTGATTTTGGGAGGGATAAATTTCCCCTAGCCTCAACCCCACACAACTAATAAGATGCAAGGCATCAACACCAAAGCATGAGATAGGTAATCAAGTGATCCATGTAAAAAAATTTAGAATACTTTTACTACCAAAGAGGTTTTTTCCGGGAGATATGTGACACCAAGAAGCTTTTAGAACAAACCATGTGAAAAGACACCTATGATATAAGAAAAATACGAGTAAAACCAAGTATGCAGGCCCTGGTAAAAATTATGTCTTAACTTATTGAACCGATGAAAAGATTTAGAAATGTTGATGACAATATTATGGATACTTGAAGAAATTTGATTTAATGTTTTTCCAATATTTTTAGAAGTTTTTGAATGTTGCTTGAAAGAGAATTTCCTTGATTAAAAATTTACAAAGTGATCTAGCAGATGAAATGCAATGTGGATGCAATAGTATATAGGTGGAAATGCAAATGGATCATGTGTAGTAATATTTCAAGTGAAGTGAGTTGATGGATTTGCCAAAATATTCACCCTCTAATGTACATAGGTGAAATACCCCATTCTTATAGTCCTCCTTGAATCGATATAGGCCCAACCACTTGGGCCTGAATTTCCTTCCTTTGTTAGTTTTCTTATCTCGGCCACTTTTAAGTCTCAATACCAGATTTCATTTTCTTATTTCATGCTCATAAAAACTCTTATTATACTAATGGGCCATCCTGTCAACATAAACTCTATGTCATTGTTCAACGTCTAGCCAAACTTCATCAAGGATTTATAATTCAATGAGACATGCCTCGCAATATCCTTCTTCACCTGAAATTCCTTGCAATGATATTCAGAGGTTGGGTATCTCAACTTCAAGTGGTAAAACCACTTTAGAACCAAAAACTAAGGAATATGGGGTTCCTCTCATAGGCATCATTATGGAAGTTCTATAGGCCCACAAGGCGAGAAATGTATTCATGTTCCAATCTCATTTATTATCCTTGACCATTTTTAGGAGAATAGATTTTAACATCTTGTTAGTAGCCTCATCCTGTCCATTGGCCTAAGGGTAGTATAGAGAGGTGTATGGTGTGAGATTTCAAATTGTGAGCGTAACTCATGCACCTCTTCATTTTTAAAAGATGTTCCATTATCTGAGATAATGACCTCTAGAAGTCTGTACCTATAAATGATCCGATTCAAGATGAACTTTGAAATTATAGACCCGGTATAGTGGTAAGAGAAATGGCCTTGACCCACTTTGTGAAATATTCCATATCTGTGATCATGAAATTATGGCCATCCGTCAATGAGGGAGAAAACTTACCTATTAAATCTAAACCCCATGTGGAAAAGAGCCAAGGTGTTGCAATAAATAGGCTGAAGAGCCACGACTGGTATATGAATTTGATGAGATAATTCTGACATTTGTGACACCTGCACACATACTCCAAAGATTCATATTCAAATATGGGCCAAAAATAACCCATCCGGTGTATCTTTCACGTAGTAGCATGCCCCCAGAATTGACCTCTATAGACTCCACGGTGGACTTCAAAGGGAATATTTTCATACTCTTATTTGTTGAAAAACCTTAACAATATTCCATCAAAGGCACTGTGATAGAACACTTTTTCAATAATCACATATTTGGTGGTTATGATGCATAGTCAACTTCTCTGCTTTGAGGTTACTCCCTCGGGGTATGCACGATCCATAATGAAATTGACAATGTCCGTGTACCATGGACACATGGTAATGGGAGGATTTGTTTCTACGTAATACATGCACTCATCAGAAATATAAAAGTCTACTAGAACTCCACCATCTAATGGGTTGTCTGCCAACCAATCTGCAATGATTTTTCCCTTGAAAAAAATTTAATTAACAAAGGTTAACTCGAATTCACCCATTAGGGTCATGAAGTGTCCAAATTTCTTGGACAAGGAACCTTGTGTTAGAAACATTCAAAGATGGTATTTTTGACACCCATATTTCTCGATTAAGAATATAATTCCTTAACCTTTTTTTAAAAATAATATAGTAAGGCATTCTTTTTCTACCTATGTAAAGCATCTCTCGTAGTCTAGAAAGGTGTGACTAATGAAATAAACTACATGTTCACATTTACCATCATATTCTTGTGCTAACATGCAATTTAGAGAGACATTTGTAGCACGAGAATATAGGATGAGAGGATGATCCACCTTAGGTGGCATGAGCGTGGGTGACAATAATAATAAACGTTTAACAGATTCAAATGCCTTGTGACACTTATTCATTCGGATGTTAGAGCAATATTTCTTTAAAAAATTATTGATTGGATGAATAGTGCAAGTTAAATCAGGTATAAAAATTTATTTGAGCCTTCCAAGAAAGGACCGATTAACGAATCATTGATGGGTGGAGTCATCTATAACCCAACAAATGCCCTCTTGAAGATATGATGTAACCCAACAAATTCCCTACCGTCACTCTAAATACCTACCTTTCTCGGGTTTAACATGACACTATATTCAATGATATGAGAGAGGATGATGTGAAGCACCTTGGAGTAATCACAATGCTTCTTGATCTTAGCCAAAATATTGTTAATGTATGATTCAAAAATATTGTGAATAAGATCATGGAATATATAGGTCATTTCCCATTGATAGGTAGCACCAACATTCTTAAGACTGAACGACATGAATGTGTAGCAATAGGTACCCCAAGGAGTAGTGAAAGTGGTCTTTGTTTGATCCTCCTCAAAGATCCTAATATGATTGTAACCTAAGAAACCATCCATGAGTGATAACAACTCATATCTAGTTGTTGCATCCATGATGACATTGATGGATGGTAACAGGAAATCATCCTTGGGACATGCCTTATTTATGTCCCAAAAATCAATGCATATTCAAATTTTCCCATTCTTCTTGAGAATGGGGACTATGTTTGATACCCACATTGAATAGTATACAGGTTTGATGAATCCCACCTGTAGGAGTTTCATAACCTCTTCTTTGACCATCAGAGCCAATTTTGGCTTCATAGGTGTCAATTTTTTTGATGGGATTGGTGTCGGGTTTGGTTACGGGATTGTGAATCGTGACATGGGGATAAATTTCCCTCATCTCTTTGTAGTTGAAAGCAAATTATTTTTAATGTTCCTTGAGAATCCTCATATGAATTTCCACTTCTTTTAAAGTTAAAGAAGAACCAAGTTTCAATATCTTAGGCTCTTCCTCTATCCCAATATTTATATCAACGATCCCTTTGAATAAAGAGGCACTACCTTATTCAAACTCGAGATGGGATGAAGGTAGTTATAGTTCTCCTTCCTCCTCTACTTAATAGATCTCAAGGTCTTCTCGATGAGGGAAAAACCATCACAAAATCTCGAAAATAGGACGAAGAGTGTGGTATGAAAGTGAAAACCCTCTTATAATGTAGGAGATGAAAGTCAGTGTACGCATTAATGTAACCTAGTATAGTTTTTTCATTCTATACATAATCTAAGGTGACAAGATCATTATCAATCTCAACGTATGCTAGAATTGGATTGTTAGGAATTTTTTAAACTAGTAGTTCATCTCGTGATGAAACAATGAATTCAGAATTTTCCAAATCCTTTCTTTGATAAAAGTGAGAAGTGGAAGTAGCGATGGAATAAAAAAAAGGTTCTGTTCATGTGGGATAGCTTCAATGAATATGAAATCAAAACCTTTGCTTATTTTAAGCATGAAAGTCTTATAGAGCTACATGTTCTCTGCTCTAGTCCCTTAAACTTCTGAAACTTGGTTGGTGACTAGTTGGGAATCACCCAAAACTCTAATATTGTAAGAACCCATTCTCTTGGCTACAATGAGACCAAGAAGGAGAGCTTTGTACTTCAAAACATAGTTTGTGAATTCAAAATTGAGCTTAAAAGAAAAGGGCACAACCTTTTCTTCTAGGGAATTAAGGATCATGCATGCCCCAACACCAAAATAACACTTTTCTCCATCATAGTTGAGTGTACAACAGTTTCTAGGGAAGATTGATGTTTGATCATTTATAGTATCTTCTTCCTCCACTTCCAAGACCTCAACCATACATATCTCTTCGTTTGGAAGATACTTGAGTCCTAGAGCATGTCTTATGCCTAAAGAGTCGAAAGAAAGGAGAATAAGAAAATAATTCTCCAAGAACTCAAAAATATTAGCTGTGATTTTTGTTGATACTGTCTAAACCACAATAGTTTCATTATTCGTTACAACAACCCCTCAATTAAAATGGAGGTTTCTAGTTTCATCATGGGAATCAACTTAGACTTTGGCATTGTATCTTTAGGTTTGTTTACTTGATTGGTGGGAAGTTCAAACTCATTATGGACCCTAGGTTTCTTCTTTAAGTTGGATAGGTGAATATCAAAGGTTTTAGGTCACCCTGAGTGACAAATACTTTCCCCAAATATAGGAATCTGACTTCCTAGAACAATGTGGAAGGGATTTCCTTCATCCGATGGATCCAAGGTTATCTAAGAATCATGTTATAGTTGGTTTCCCTATCTATAATATAAAATTTGGTTAGAATCATCTTCGGACCAAGGGTAACCAGGAGTACTATGGTCCCTATGGACATTTCTTTGAGACTTTTGTCACCTCTTAGTGTATTTCTAGTTGAGGAATAGTTAGTTTCCTGTAGCCTAAATTTTGGAGGAATAAAAAGAGGAAAATATTAACTAATCCATCATCAATCATTATGTGTTTAACGTAATTATTATAGATCCAAACCTATAAATACAATGTTGGATCACCTCTACATGCCATCTCAAAATTGGTGGGAATATTACTAATGTCAAAGAAGAATCCAACATCTCTTTGAAGCTTCCCAAAAAGATAGATGTCAAAGTATATGTGGATGACTTGTGCCTCCGGGGAGGGGTAACATTAATCAAGTGACCAAGACCTAATGCTTCTAACAAAGTGGTTTGATAAGTGGGAGATTTATTCAACAATTATAAGAAGGAGATGTGAGAAAAGGTCTTGGTTAAATCCATAATTAGATCATCTGTCATAGATGGGTATATGAGAATAGGTTGCATTAAATAATCACCGGTTATTATAGCTACGTTAATTTGAGGTTCATTTTATAATTTCACAAGACCCACAATCTTATTTTATTTTTGACCGTCTAACATAGGTGCTAATGTGGGTTTGAATAATTAGAAGCTTCATGGTCATTATTTCCCATCGGGTTATCCTTGGTCGTACCATGGGGTTTTAATTTTCTATTGTTAGGACATGTATGAAGAGGGTCTCTTAGGAACCTAAGAGGAGTTTTTTAGGGGCAACCAATCCCATGCTAGCATTCTCGCATTGGTGTCATACGATTTTCCAAAAACATCTCGACGAACAATTATCTTTGATCCTCTAGTAGGTGATGTATGAACTTGTTACAGTAATGAAAAGTTCTAGCATTAGGCCCTTGGACCCTTTGGAAAATGAAATAAAGTTCGGATCATAATCCCTAGATCTTTGATTCGCATTCATTGGGGTCCAAAGTTCAGGTTGTTGTTCAACCGTTGGTTATTATAATTAAAGTTTGAAGACCTTCGCCCTTTGTTTTGATACTAATTTTGATACCCGGTTGGTTATTGATTAGGGCATTGGGTCTGAACTTGTTGTGGAGGTCAAGGATGATTAAAATCCACCACGTTGATTGAAGGAGTGAATTTTTTACTCCTTTGATTATTTCCATTTGTGTTGTTATCAACATTATTTGTGTTTGATTAGTTATGTCATCCATTCTAACACCACAGTTATTATTGAGGACCTTAGGTCCTTGATTGTTGTTGGTATTGTTGGGGTAATTTAAATTACCCTGGGAGGGAGTGATCAATCCCCATTTGAACAGAAGGTCTTTCTACCGCTATTTATTGCCACTTGATTAATGTAGAGAACACCCTCTAATACCTCCTCATAGCTCCTAAGGGGGAACTTTTAGACTTATTTCTTTGTTTCATGGTTAAGGGAATGAAGGAATAGATTGTAAAGCTATGTATTATCCATATTGGAATCACTCAATAAAGAGTAGAGGACCTGCCGCCACCTCGAATGAAGTGGGCAATAGATTCATTATGCTCTTGCTTTATGTGGAGGAATTCCCTGATTCCTATTCTTAACAATTTTTTCATATCAAATGCCTTTATGAACTTGGATATGAGTTTCTTAAAGGAGTGTATGGAGGATTTAGGTATCCTATAATACCAATCAAGAGTGATCCCCTCAAGGGTCTTACGGAAGATATTTTATACAACCGTGTCCCATGGGAGTAGCTTTCGATGGCGGTCACATATGCCTTGATATGTGCATTTGGATCCCCTCCCCTTTAAAATTTGGCAAGTAGGGAAGTGGTTATGGAAGCATTACACTTTGTATGTTAAATTCCAAGGTCCCATTAAGATATTCGACATACGTGCCCAATGCATAGGAATATACTATACATGACCCCGATGGGGAGATGGAGTAGGCATAGGAGGCAGATGATATGGCCCAATATTAACATTTGTAGAGGCATAAGGAACCCCCGTGGCTGGGAATATGAGCTAGGAAAAGAGAATATGCTCCCTATGGTGATTTTGAATACACATGTAGATACAAGGGAACATTACTATAGTATAGAGTGAGAGGTAAAAACCAGGGAACATTACATTTCCAGTTGGGATGACATTCGAGAATGCACTTCCCGGTGACCGGTGCCTACCGAGAGTATCTATCTCGAGGTTTGAGGGGCATAACCAATGTGCCCGATCAAGTGAGAAGATCTACAAGGTTAATAACACCCATGTAAACTAGAGGAGATGGTGGTGCCAAGGATCATGGCCAAAATTTAGTGCATGTTGGGAATCCTACCTGCTCTATGAAAGATGTAACTTGAGGGGGCTTAGCAAGCTCTAGTTCTCTAACCCTATTTACTAATGTTGAAATTACATTACCCGTAAAAATGTTGTTTTCAAATTTGATGCATTTTGAGCCTGGTTAGGTGGAAAAGGTACATGATGTACTATTATAGGTTGATATTTAGGAAGCCACCCCTCTTTAGATTTGTTTCCTATATTAGGAGGGGTAACAAAGTTGTTACTCGAGATGAACATCAACATACTATTGAATTCATTCCGTGGATTGGTATATGTTGAAGAATTTCTTACTTTAGGTGTAGCACACTAGGTATTCCTCATCTAATAATGGGAGTGAAGCAGACGATACTGATTTATGGTATGAAAAAAACCTGAGGATTGGAGCTTAACTCTCTAGTGAATGTCATGTTATTAGAATTAGATAGTTTAGGATGTGGGTTCTATGAAGGTTAGTCAATATCCTCAATCTTGAACGATGAACCATTATTGGTCCCTTGAGGATGAGGAGTATGAGGTGAGGGATATTTTTTAATAGTGAGGGTGAATGTTTCATACCCATTTGATAGTAATATGCTTCAAGATCCAAAATGGGTCGACAAAGATTCCCGTCCCAACATATTCGGTGGCTATATGAATACCCATAAAATAATGGTAGAGGGGGAAGATGGATGAAATAAGGTAGGATAATGGAAATGAAAAGATACTAGATCTTCACGTTGGGTTAAACACTTTTTCCGACCAAAAATCAACACGTGACCTTCAGTTACACTCAACCTCCCGAGGTCATGCTGAGACAACCGATGTAGAATGAGTGGATGGCTATATGTAGTGGAAATAAGATGAATATAGATGAGTGAGGAAAAAATATCTAGGAAAAATAATGTCCTTTACAGGTACCAATGGTATCTTCTTGTCAAGGGAAATGAAATCCTCTCTAACCTAAGTGGGTGTGATGGAATGATCAAGAAGAATACACATGCGTAAAATTTTGTCAATGTCAGTGTGTGAGACTCTCTCAACCGGTTGTGGAATGTATGGAAAGTGACCAGTGGGCACCTCATAATGATGTCCAAAAAAATCATGAAATAAATGAGAGAGGCATGGTTCCACTAGCTCTATGGGTGATTAACTAGAGTAGTCCAAAACTTAGTAGCCTTGTGAGCTTCTTTGTCAAGAACATTCAATTGTCTGATAATGTCTGGCGGAAGTGGGGATGTCCTAAATACTAGTGCACGTAATCCAATGTCAATATATAATTATTCTTCAGACCATTCATTTGGGGAACTTATGGATTGTAACGTTAAACTCTTGGTGGTTGTGGTCCTTGAATGGTCATATGTGAATCCTAGACTCTATTGCTTTGGGGGTGGTCCAATATTCATAAGCCTTGTCAGCCTCGATGTTTAAAGTGTTGAGTTTTGTAATGCAATCAAAGTACCATGATGGTGTTTTGAGGACAAGCATATGAATTCTAATATCTATGTCCATGAGAATTTTGGGCTGTTCGGTTGGGGGACCCATGGATCACAACCGTATGTTCGTTCTTACTATGGTTCAGAATAGTAATATATGCATTTGTTCAATTTCAATCTTTGAAAGTAAATAAAAAGATAATCTAAGTAAATAAAAGCTACATTATGTTTTTGTATTTTTGATATAAAAGAAATAAAGCAATGCAAAGTAATTAATCTAATTAAAATAAATCTTTTTGTGTTTTCTGGAAATTTATGGAATAATGAAGAAATAACTTGCTTCTAATCCTAATTAACAAATCCTATACAAATAAATAGCTGGATGTAGTTATTTATCTGTACAATAGTATATTAAATCTATTCTAATTTAAATGAATCTTTTTCCAATTAATAATTGTGGATTATCAAATCCTCTTCCTATCTCAGAGACATGGGAAGATTTGAAGCTTCTAAGAAGCTTTTCTTCCCCTACAACTTCCCAGATAGAATGTGAGAAGATTCAATAGAAACCAAAATTTTCAATAGATTTGTTATTATCTATGGTGATATAGCAAGCTTCCTCCGTATTCTTCCTCACAAATACACAGGATATGTTGTCATGCGAATGTGCAATAGGGAAATTGGAAGTTTACAAGCACGAAAACTATACCCATGTGCCAAAATTTTCATGTTTTATCATTCCTAGGCACCCCAGGTCAAATTCATCAGTTTGGTCACCCCCTATTTGATGTAAAATTGGTCCCCTAGGTGATTTAAGGAGTTTTGAAAAGATGTTATCTTTTGGAAATATTGGGAAGGGCTATTTTTGGCTTTCCCAGGATTGGATCGAACCCCTTGGAGTGGAATGGAAGGGAAAAATTAAACATGGAGGTGAACTGAGGACTATATAACATCATGGAAATGATTTTTGAAGCTTTGGAGGATTTTTGAAAGACTTGGAGTAGTCTGAGTAAAAAATAGGGTTCACAAGCCTAAGTAGTACACATGCCTAAAATAGTTGTTGGGCTTCAGAAGAATATTCTAGGAGCATTAGATGGAGTTAAAAGTAATAAAAACATCTTCATAAAGAGCATTAAAATACCTACATGATGGTAAAATCATATTTTTCACAACACCTTGGCGTATAGGATTAGAAGGAATTTTTCCTCGTGCATAAGTGGAGTCTAAAATAAAAAATCCACTATTTTAGGGATAATATGGTTGAATCAATGCATGATAACCAAAGCATTAGATCCAAAATTCCATTTCTAGTTAGGATCATATAAACTTTTATCAAGAAATTCCACTTGAAATTGAAGTTATCATCATTCCAAGTTACCCTCTCAAAGGCGGTTTAGGACTTAGTCTTTTTCTGGAGGACACATATCAGCACCAAGAGCTGGTGGGATTTCATGTCCTGAAATCCCCGATGTCAAGTAAACTAACCCTTGAAAAATCTTCCCAGCCCCCATGTGACCTTTGAGACCATCATGTGACTTCCGGGCTTGACAGCTTTAACCCCAGTGCATGTTTAGAGCATCCATTCCCCTGTCATCGGATCAAGCACCATGTGTCGGCTCAAGACCACCTTGAAACTGATATCTATCATGTCTCTAAGGTGAGTGACATAAATCATGGGAAAATTCACCCAATCCCTATGGGGCATCTTTTGGTCACCCATGTGACCGACTTTTAGCCCCTGTGTGTATTTTTAGAGCATTCATTCCCTCACATCGATCAAACACCATGTGTCAACTCCAGAACACCATGGAAATTTATGTACCTCCCTAAGGTGAGGGTCATAAAGCATGGAAAAATTCACCCATCCCCTATGGGGAGTATTTTTGTCACCCACACGACTGACTTTAAGCCCCCATGTGCTTAAAAGTAGCTTTTCTCACCTTCATTCCTTGCCATCGGATCGTCGCCACGTGTCGTCCTCTTAACCACCATGGAATTTGATGTCCATCACATCCCTAAGATCAGAGACATAAAACATGAAAAATTGTGCCCAAGATTCTCCCTCCATGTGTTCAAAATTTCAAAATATAACTACCACTCAATGCTTCTAGTGCTTTCAAGTGCTTCCACTCCAATGCATAGACAATCTTCATCCTTCCTCTGCAAATTTCTTCCATCACTCTACCCTTACAAAAAAATCAGACTAGATCAACCAAGGAACTGAAATACCTTTCCCATGGTGATACGCAGGTCTCAGAAGGATTTCTCATCAAGCTAAGAAGGAGAAATGAAGAACAACGAAGAAGAGAATAGTAAAATCTCCATAGCCAAAAAATGGAAATCTAAAAAAATATTCCACTCCGAAAGCATGGATCAATGAACCATTTTATTCTATTTTTTCCTCTGTCTAATAAAATAAAAAACATAACCTCAAACTCTCCTCTTATGTGACAGAGCATCCACAACAAATAAATCTCCTTTCCGGCTCAACGAAGAAAGAAGTGGGATTTCTTATCAAACTAGTTGTTGGACTAAAGTAATATCACACGTGAAGCACTAGAAGAAAAAACCCATCTAAAAATATAATTTTATTCACAAAGGGAGGATAAAACAAGACTTGCAATTTTGAGGTTCATTAATGGCTACCACATCAAGAAGAACTGCCAGTCTGAAAATTAAAACTTTAAAATCTCCTAGACTATTAAGCGGGTGGGCCTGAAATTTCAAAGGGGTAATATTGGGAAAAAAACCCATATAAAAAAACTTTGTTCCACATCAATCCAACTCCTAGAGGCCAACTTTCTAAAAATAACAGGTCTACTACATAGGAACTGCTATTTTGGGAAAGTCATTAACAAAAGAACCTGCGAAGGAGACAAAGATATTGGAGGTGCACTACAGCTAAGAATTCATAAGAAAATACTTTTTGACACTTACTAAAAATAGAAACTGGGCCCTCAAGCACCATGATGAAAATAGAAATTTAATCTAGAAGGAATAAGGGACACGGGAGAAAGAGGAAAACTGAGCCACAACATCTAGTTGAAGATCAGGGATTTGATTTTTCCCACTTACTAAAAATAGTAAGTTACTTTTTATAAGGGAGACATGAAGCCGAAGTGGATGGTTCGGAAAGTCATTACAACCTATTTCCCGTGAGTATGATGTGGAAGACAATAATGTCTTGTACATGTATCTGAATGATCTTAAGACTCGTATGGCCTCTAAGAATCAAAGGAGGATTGAAGACTAGATATTGACAAGTGGCTTGTTTCTTGTTGCAAGACACCCAATGTTTGTGCAGTGTCTCAAGTTAGTCCTAGCCTACTCTTTCAACTACAATCCTGAGATACAAACCATTCAAGACAACAATGGTACAAAAATGGGGGTCATCAACCCTAGGACCATTTCAATCTCTCCGTAGATACTGATATCCCCCAACATGGTCATCATCTCAAAGGACAAGGGCCGTGTGCGATTGGGAAACATTGGATTCATATGTCTAAGGAGTAACACTCAACTCATGGTTTAAAATAAGACAAAATACCTCCAAGATGCCCAATAATATTCTAAGGTGTGAGTTACGAGAAGGGTATTATGATGTCATCACTCTCCTCAATAGAGTTATGGGTGAAGAAAGAATGAGAGACTTCCAAGACTAGATGGGCCTTTTCATCCTAACACTGATAGAAGGAAGGTAGAGAAACAACCAGGGGTAGATCATTAGTGTCTATCTCCATCTACAACTGTTCCAAGTGCCCACAACAAAGAAGTTCCACATGAATACTTACCTAGTTTATCTCCTTGTAATCTCGAGATCATTCAAAGGATTGCATCTCACATAGAACATTTCTGTAAAGGTACCTACATTCAAGAAACTTCCACATTTAGTAGTAGAGGAGAGCAATAGGCATTTTTCTCACGTGAATGATGTGTTCACTATGTACGTGTTATGAAGCTTAAAAGGGGATCTTGAAGCTAGGATGTCACCAAAAGTAGAATCCCGATCAAGGAATACAGATCATACTTCATACAATTCTCAACATTCTCCTACATACGAGTCACTGGATTTGACCAAGCTCTACTTGAAAAATTCCTAAGTACCTTAGTGACTAGTTTTTATTGTTCGAGCTCTGCGGTAGATCACTCGTGTGAATAACAAGCTCAGAAGTGGGAGAAATAAATGTATTTCATTCCCTATATCTCTAGGGGTGTTCACGTGTAAAATATCAAATGACACATCTCACCTGGAGGCCACTTTCACACATTTGACTTTGCATTCCTACATCGCTAGGCCCAACTTTGGCATCTAAGAAGATCTCAACTCGTTATATGTCCCAAAATTGTAACATAAGCCAAAAGTTGAGGACTACTTTGGGCCAATCAGATTGATGAGTTCAAAGTACATGAAAAGGACCACATGAGGATGAAAATTAGTGAGATGAAGAAATTCAAGTTCTCTTGGTATGAAGAAATCTTGCATGATGATGGGAAAAAGATGCATAACCTTGAGTATACAACAATCAAGATGTCCCCAATGCCCCAAATCAATTGACATGTTCATGAATTAGGAGATATATTGGAGTAGACTGAAAAGGTGGTGAGGAGGAGGAAGTGGTTTTAGAAGAAGAGGGATATGATCATTCGGTCACGAGGAATTTCTCCAAGCCAGAAGCAAGCTTCACATCATTCATCTTCAAAAGTGGTAGAGGTGACTTCCAGCTCTAAACACTCTGGAGCAAGTTCAAAAAGGAAGGCCATGGAATTGGAAACTTCTCCCCATGAGAAGACACCCAAGAAATTTAGGGAAGAAGAAGGTTCATTGGTGTCACCACAGGAGGAAGACGTGATCTCAGTAATGCAAACAGAAAATCTAGTAGCATATGCACATGAAAACAAGGAGTATATGACTCATAATCCAGTCTTTAAACCACTGTAAGAGGTATTTCCTGTTGTCGACACTAACTCCCCTCTCATTCAGGACTTGCTTCCTCCACCAGAACAAAGAATGGTTGATGCACCCATCATTGAGCCTGAATCCATCGAGATGTTTCGTGGATGTGGGAAATGGTCATCATTGACACTCATACTATGTAACAAGTATCAACCCTTGATCTATTAGTGATTGTCTCGTTAGCTAAAGGAAAAAGGTCAAGAAATATCACACAGATGGCCTCACAATTATACAGTGGGGAAAAAGGTAATCAATACATCAAAGTAGCTCAACAAAAAGTAATCAAGCCATTGGATGAGATGACACCAACCAACTACGAGATGAGCATGATCCAATTAGGACCAGTTACTCACAAGAGATATTTACACATATATCGACAATCTTCTACTTGTATGGTGGAAAGGAATAAATAATATAAAGATAAGATTGAGGTACTAGAGGAACAAGTATGAACCCTTTCATCCTATATGCAACACCTAGTGGGACCAAGAACTACAACACTTCCTATTGAGAAATTTATACCCATCAGTAGCTTCGATCCAAAATCCATCAGAAGAACACATGAGCTCACGTTAAAGGGACAAGCACACAATGAATGGATTTAATCAATATCTCGAAAAGGGAAGTTAGTAATCCAAGAGGAAATCATTCTCTTTGCATAGATGTGTGCCATGACCAACAAAATGAGATAACTCAAAGAGGATGTGGAGAAAGAAAGAGATTACTGGGAACCTCTGGGACTAGTAGTGAGTGAGATGAGCAACACCCATTATTAGGAGTTGATCGATACGAATGTTTTTGAAAATCTTGCGAAGACTTGACACATGTACAGTGTGAGGGCCTTGGCAATAAGATTTGAAGAAAACAATTAAGCCTTCACATATCTAGAGGAGAAAGAAAAAAAAACATACAAGTCAGTATGATAGTATAAATCAGAAATTCTAGAAACTCGAGTACCCGCAATGAGTGTGTTTCACCCGATTCTTAGATGTTTCTTTAAAATATTGATGAAACAAATAGGGTAATGGGCATAGGAGGAATATTTGTTGGAATGTTGGTTATTTTGTTATTGTGCACGTATGACTTCTAAATCCACAGCTGATTATGAGAGCTTCATTTTGGCTAGGAGGAACTACCTGAAATGGGACACAAGAACACCAAAAAGAGTTAGACAATATGGGTAGTGAATTGCCTAGTGTGTGTTAGATCCGGGAAGTGTGATACTTTCTAGATAGTCACATCCATTGTTTAAAACAATTTAATGCTGGTAATGACGTAAATCCTATTGTAATTGAAATGATTTAGGTATTTCAATAAAAACACAATAAGAAAGATCTAATCTAACAGATAGGTTAAAATAAGATCTAAAGGTCAAGTAGTTGGTTCTGGTTCTCTACAGGTCTGACAGAGGTCTCAGGTAGGTCACAAGTGATTAAGGGTGATGTGAGAATAGGTGGGTAGGTCACTATTTTAGGCTCTATTGGTAAATACAGACCAACGTCGGTTAAGGGTGACTGATGCCGGTTGGGGAGAACTAGTGCCGGTTACTATGGAAAACTGGGAATGCCACAGAATGAGCTTTGGGTCTCCCTTGTGATTACACAAAGGACTTGGTTGGCTGGAATGAGGTATTAGGTTGTTTGGGTGGGATTTGGTGAATTTTTAATGGGTATGGAGGGGTGAGTGTTAATGGAGGTCAATGGGTGGCTAAGAGAACAAAGGATGACAATACAATGATGAAATGAATGAACTAGAGGAGTAAACTATTCTACTTACTTGAAATCTAGTTCTGGGTGCTTGTGAGTGATGGATGAAGGTGCTTTGGTAAGAGGTTGAATGTTGTTGAGGATCACCAAATGTTGGAAAGCTCCTACATGGGTTGCATGTGCATTCCTTTTTGCTTGGTTGGATCAAATCTGTGTTGGGGTGAGTGTTGGATGCCTGTGCAAGAGAAAATGCTTGATCTCCTTCCTTGCATGTGTGTTCTCGTGGAAAATTTCTCTCAAAAGATGTGATATCTCTCAGGAATCTGCCAATGTTTGCCAACCTCCAAAATAAGGTTGTTTTGGGGATTAAAAGGTGACCGACGGTAAATCTGAAGTATGTTTCCCGACGGTTAGGGGTAACCGGTGTTGGTCAAGGTAGGATTTCCTAGGTTTACTAAAACTAGGGACCCCCTTGATTTTCTCGGGATCTCGTGTCATTAACCCATGGATCAGATTGGAAGCTTCCTATAGGCATGCAGGAATGTGGTTAGAGGGAATGTAGGCATTGATTTTTATGGTTTGGGTAAGTCTTAATTAGTTATGGAAACTTACTAAGAATAGGTCTTATGGTGCGTTGGCTTGATGAGGTGTCTAGGTGAGGTGTAAGTGTGGGAATTATCTAAATTAGGAGATTTAAATAATAAATATTGTGAGGCTAATGAATTAATTTAATTAAATTAATTAAATTAATATTAGTGGGGTGAAGGGGGCCATGGCTAGGTGAATGTGATGAAGGTATTTATTTGTCGAGGGACCAAAGGGGAGTGTGACCTAATTTTAGTGTCTACATTTTTCCCCTTTTTGTTGTGTAGCTATTATTGGCAAGTGATGTTAAATAAAATAAGATGTGGGTGCCCCATGTGTGGCTGAAGGTGATCCCTCTCAAACTAGGAAATGACGAGGTAGAAGGCAGAATCGGTGAGTGGTTTGATAAAAGGTAAATATGAGAAAGGGAAAAGGTGGGGAGCAGGTGGAAAAAGGAAAAAGGTCGAATTTGGAAGTCTAAGTAACGGGTCGTGGTTAAAGGTAGGAGCAGTCAAATGCATGCACACATATAAGGTTGATAGGTTTATCCAAAGAAGGTTGAAGTGATTCTGGTATCTAAGGTATAGGATATGGTTAGGAAACACAACGTAGGTTAGGTGCAGGGAACATTTAGGTGTGTTCCAGTACAACAAAGGTAGGGTCGGGATAAATGGTCACGGTAATAGGTGGGGTAAGGTCACTAGGTCTACAACACAGGCAATAGTAGTATAAGGTATAGTGAACACATGAGGTCAAAGGTCACTAGTGATGGTCTAGGTCTAAATATCTAGGTCATAGTATGGGTAAGGCTGAGGTATGGGTAAAATAAAGAGTCCCCAAAGGAGGATGAGGTCGGGAGGGTGAGGTAAATAGTCAGGGTAAAGGTTGGGTGTGGAAAAAAAAGAATAAATAGGCGGGGTAATAGGGTAAAATATTGGGTTTTGGGCAAGAGAGGGTGACTGATGCCGGTCCAAGGGTAACCGACGCCGGTATGGTGCAACCATCTACGATAAGGTAGGGCACATGACCAATGTTGGTGAAGGGTAAACCGACATCGGTTACGTCCAGTTTGTTATAAAAATTAAAAAAATCCATGTTTATTTTGTTATTCATTTGTTATATAATGAATTGAGAAAATGAAAAAAAGAGAGAGAAAAGAGGGAAAAGTGTCCAGACGGAAAGGAGTATTGAGTTAGTGGTTTGGATGGCGGGTGATTGGGTGGTGAGAGGCAGGTCCATAGGATCGATGCATGTGATTCGGCCGGTTGGAGACACGGGTGGAGATTAGGTGATGGAAGAGGTGGGAGAGGGATTAGGTGGGCCACTTTGCAAAGATCTCGGACGTGCCACCGTGACGATGGCAACACGATGAGGTAGGCATCCAACTCGAGTTGTATTTGGTGAGATAAATTAGGTGATGTGTAAATTTGTTTTGTGGTTTATATTTTGGGTTGGGGGAAAAATAAAATAAAAAATAAAAAAATGGAAATGGGAGGGTAAAGTGGGTAAAATAGGAATGGGGATAGAGATAAGAGGTAGATGGGGGAGGGGAGGAGGTGTAAGGCAAGGTTTAGGTGAGTTTAGGTGGGTAAAAGGGATAGGGTGGGAAGTTTTTTGAAAAAGGGGGTTTAACGGTCACGATTTTCATCACGACAATGACCAAAGGTGTCGGTCGGGATGAACCGGCGTCAATAGGGTTAAACTGGTATCAGTCATGAAACAGGTGACCGATGCTAGTTTAGGGGTGACCAGGGTCGGTTAGAGAGAACCAAAACTTGTTAGGTTTTGGAGGGAAAGTGGTAAAAAGTGTCACGGGGTGGGTGAATGAGATGGGTAGGGGTAAAATAAGGTGTTGGAAAATGATATGGGGAAAGTATGGGTGTGATAAATGTAGATTAATGTGTTGTTTGTATTGGATGTAGGGGAGAGATCAGCTACGTATGTAGGATAGGGTTCCACCCCTACTCGTGACAATGCACGACACAACAACCCCGAGGAGCCGAGACATGTGGAGGTGATAGGCCTGAGTGGGGTCCAACATTACCGACATGTATTCTCAGTAGCCTATTTTGATGGTCGTGCTCATTAATAGATGGGATTCCACGACCAACACATTCCACCTGCCGACGGGTGAGATCACAGTCACCCTAGAGGATGTGTTCAGATTTTGTGGCTACCCATATTGGGTATACAGTCTACTCTATCTCCTCTAAGGCCTTAAAGGAGCTGATGCTGACGATGTTTGGAGAGGGGATGGCCAAGATGACATTCCATAGTGCCAGCATTCGCTATGGAGAGATGTACCTAGCCCATCCTGGAGGAGACAAGGCTAGTAGTTCTATTGATGGAGGCAGTGTGCTGCTTTGCACTACCAGATGCAGAGGGTGGTAGATTTCCCTACTCATTGATGGGGGTACTACATGACATGATGATGGACCAGACCCACTTTTCCTAGGTGCCAACATTCCTAGTGTAGTTATACAAGGAGTTATGGGCATATGGACGGTTGCGTAGGTTCAGCCTATGCTATACCTTTTACTTCATTGCTAGGCATATGAGCAAATTGTCTATGTGTGTCTAGTGGGCAAGCCTTGAGCCAATGCCTTTCCACTGGCTATGTACGAGTGGGGTATAGGCGATGGGTGCCCGCTATTGGAGAGCGGAGATCAGCCAGGCCCACACATGATGTGGCCTATTTCTAGTGACTATTGGAGGGGTTATCTAGGGTGGATATCATTTGGAGGCCTTATGTGGGATTCCCCTCATATAGGTAGATGTGTTATGAGTTGGGCCGAGATGGATACAGGGTTGCATTTGTCTGGGAGCATGAGATGATCTTGGTTAACGAGAGTCGGTGGTAGTTTGGGCTATTACAGGACGTACCTCTGCCTTCCTACAAGAGATATATGAGAGATGATGTGGAGAGGCCCTTACCTCTACCATAGCCTATAGTGCCCACAGGAGAGGAGGATCAAGTATTGGACTAGCGGATTGATGATATCGTGGTCATATATAGGTATAGATAGTAGTGGGTGGCACATTTACAAGCCATACCACCCAAATCAAGCAGACGAATCTAGCCACCATCGTGGTGTAGAGAGATGCCCTACAGGGGTAGGTGGCTACTTGGATTACCAAGTTGGGTATGGTGTAGACACGTATGGTGAGCTCAGAGGTAGAGGTAACAAAGCTACATGTCAGGTGGCCACCAGAGACCCGGATGGCCGGGGTGGGGGTGGAGACAGAGATGAGGATGATGGTCAAGTAGCAGCCCTACAGGCATAAGTGACAGGGTTACAGGGCCAGTTGGCCACAACTCAGGCACATATTGGGCCCTTGCAAGCCCAGATATAGGTACAGGAATAGAGGGAACCACCACAAGAACCGGAAAGGGTCCCACTCTGTAGGCGAAGTGGGACAGGTCCCACAGATAGGTATAGGGGCCAAGGCCTATGGGACCACCACAGACCATGCCTATATCTAGGTTACGGGATGCCCTAGGTGAGGCCAGATACTACCAAGACTAGCTGATGGCAGTCGGGATAGAATTTCTATCCTATGGAGAGTACTGGCACAACAGGCTTCGAGTGAGAGGACTAGATCCCACACTCACAGTGTAGAGAGCATAGGGGGCCATTAAGCTTTGAGGCCAGATCATGGAGAGGCCACCAGCTCTAGGTGAGGCACCAGTAGGGACCTAGACTGGGGCCAAGGAGGTAGAGGGTATAGGCGACACAGATATGGAGGATGTGCACCGAGATGCCTGAGATATGGCTCCTAATTGTTGATGTATTATAGTTATTTTTTTGATATATACTAGCCTATGTGCCAAGATAGTGAGGATGTATGAGAGTTTTTGTATATTTTGAGCATATACCGCTGCGTGCATGCTGAAGATATTTTGTATTGGTTTATTGTTTTAGTGTATATGATACCAGCCTGATGCCGATGAAATTTTATATTGAGTATCAATCTACGTGCCAACAATTTTGAGATGATGGACATGATTAGATATCATGTGTACATTGTATTGAGATACACATATTTGTTTATATGATGAGATACGTGAGATGCTTGATTTGTTGGTGTTTTGATGAGACTTTTGATTTGTTGTTGTGATATGGACAGAAATTAGGTGAGTTAGGTATGATGGAGTTAGGTTGGTTGTAGGCATGGATCGAGTTAGGTTGGTTTAGGCATGGTGGAGTCAGGTTGGTTTAGGCATGGATCGAGTTAGGTCATAGGCATGGATCGAGTCAGGTTGGTTTAGGCATGGTTGTGTTTAAAGTAGTTGAAGTTGTGATTCATTATTTTGTGCAATGAATGATAATATGGGTCATGTGTGAGATGTGTTATAATATATGCATGATGATGGTAGAGAAATGGTAGTCATAATAAATGTATGTTGTGATGAGGATTAAAATGTTAAGCAACTTGTTATGTATGTGGTTTAATTTTCAATTGTTGATATAAAAAGGAAACTAAGTGGGGTAGAATGTATTTTAGGAAGATGAAAGATGGATTGGTTAGGGTAGAGAGTGGCCGAGCTAACCTCCAAGGGCCCCATGCCCTTGGAGTTCTAACTACATAGTCTCGATGAAAAGGGACCTCAGGCCAATGTAGTTCTCCCATGAGCTAGGGAAGAATATGATGAGGTATGAGAATGAGTTAGTAGGTTTTAGGCATGTTGTGGGTTTAGGTTTGTTAGGTGTGGGTGGGTTATAGGAAAATTGGTATAGGTGACATTGATTATGGAAAAAGAATAAGTTTACCCCAAAGGTAACCGTCGAGGACCAAGTCCTATATAAGGTAATCAAAATGTAAATAACGATGGTTAAAAGATAAGAGGAGTTGATAAAGCCTATTTCACACAGAATTTTTAGTTCTAGAATAGAGTTGCTTCTATCCTTTCATTCTCTTGAGAAACAGATAAGGGGTTAGGGCTAGGAGGAATACCTGTTGAGTGTTGGGAGGGTGTGCGCATACCGTAGAGAGATCAGATTGATTGTGAAGAACTCCTTTTTGTCTGGGAAGGACTACCTATAAATAAGAATGCAAGACCACTAGATTTTAGTTAGACAATAAGTAAGGGAACTACCTTGGGCCCAGGAAATACTAAACTTCCTTTCGAAGGTGGTCAGTTCCCTTTTAATATAAATTATTGCAAATGATAATAAAGAAGCTATTGTGAAATCACAATTTAGGTACCTCGTTACTAAAAGCAATAGAGACTAAACTACCAATAATAAAACATCATTCTATTTGTTTGGTCATTGGTTATTGATACGTTTAGATCAAGTTACAAGGATAGACAGCCGGGATCTCGAGGCTGTCCTCTTGTCTTGATGAAAGAGAAGGGGGTGAGGACTCCTACGTTGGTGAAGAGGCTTGATTAATAATTTCTTTGATGGAAGCCCTTGGTTGGGAGTTGAAAACCACATGGATCTCATGCACACTCTTCTCCTCGGCTAAGGTTTCTTGGTTTGTGTTACTGTTAGAGGAATGGTTTGGAAATGGTTTGTTGAAGATTTTTAAATTTTGATTAGTAGGGGCATTAGGATTATCGAGGGTTATATCCCCTGCATCAACCATTTCTTGCACTATGTTTTTCAACATCTTGCAGTTTTCGTGGCTATGTCCCTTCACACGATGGAAGTTACAGAATTCATTTTCTTTATACCAAGAAGGTATAGCGCGGGCGGAATCAAACCCGGAGTGAGGTTTAATAGGAGGCAAGGTGATAGCTCCTACTTTAAGAAATTTGTCCAAGATCACATCATAAGTTTCTCCCAAGGGAGTGTACTTGATGGGCTCAACTTTATACTTATAGGTGGATTTCGGCTGGGTATAAGACGGTGCTTGAGATTTGACCGTTACCGCATGTACAACTCCTTTTGATTTCGAAGCAGCCAATGCATGAGAGTTGGTGGTGTTGGGCTTGTTAGTGGAGTCCTAGGTTCAAAATTTGAGTTTACCTCGTCATGACCTAGCCCTAACCCTAAACTAACCTAATTAAGACCTATAACTTGGTCTACATCCACACCCATGACTAATTACTTCTCACCCGCACCAAAACCAACCTAATCATGACTTGACCAAGCCCACAACTAATCCCTCGGGAGAAAAGGAGGGAAAGTTGGCTATTTTACTAAAAATAGCCCACTTTGACTTAACCGACATCGGTTCCTACTCGACCACCGTCAGTTACGTAACCACCATCGGTTCCCTATAAATGACCTCCCCCAACCAAAAACAAAGGATCGGAATTCATTTGAAAAATCTGGAATTCACTTGGTAGAGCAGAGACAAGTGAAGAAAAGAGAAGAGTTTACAGAGAAGGACATCAAGCCCAAGACTACAACTGAGTAACTAGAGCACAGTGACACTCATCTAAGCATTGGGAGAGAAGATGGCTCACTTTTGATTGTCAGATCATCCCACCTGAGCCCTGCCTTCATCATCACAATCCTTGGACCTGTATCTTCATCAGGAACTAGTAAGTAGTGTCTTATACATTTTTAAATAACATTTCTTGAACTTCTGATTCATAGTAATTATAGGTTCACTCCTAGATCTACTACCCGGCAGCACCCTACATCTAACTGTCATTCCTCTACCCTTACATTGCCCCAAGAACAGCCCCCACACTCTCTGAGTCTTCTCCATCACCCTATTGCCTACCCCTAATCATTTTCCAATCTTATAAACACCATAGCTACCTCACAGCCAACCTTCATTGAAAGCCCCTAAATCACCACCCCTACCGATATCGGTTATCAGCAACCGGTACCGGTGTATAACCGCAGTCGGTTATATAGTGACCGGCATCGGTCACTGTGACTCAAACCAAAACCAGCCTTTCTTCTATTGCTTTTTAACAAGGTAATTAAAGTGTAATTTTGCAATAGCCTCTTTGCTATCATTTGTGTTAATTCGTATTAAAAGGGGAACTGACCACCTTTGAAAGGAAGTCTAATATTTCCTGGGCCCAAGGCAGTTCCCTCATTTATTGTCTAACTAAAATCTGGTGGTCTTGTATTCTTACTTGTAGGTAGTCCTTCCTAGACAAAAAGGAGTTCTTCGCAATCGATCTGATCTCTCTCTATGGTACGCGTACACCCTCCCAACACTCAACAGGTATTCCTCCTAGCCCTAACCCTCATCTGTTTCTCAAGAGAATGAAAGGATAGAAGCACCTCTATTTTAAGAATGGAAACATTCTGTGTGAAACATTTTGGCACGCCCGGTGGGACCCTTCTTGGGTTTCTTTCTTTCTTGCTTGCTTTCATATAGGGAGCACACTTGCTATTTTCTTCTTCTAAATATTCACAAGATATTTTTGTCATTTTGGTAAAAGAATTTGTCTTTCTTCCTCATCGTTGCATTAGTGAAAGTCATCTTCTTTGCTTCATCGAATATCATTTTCGATTTGGGTTTAAAACACGTGCATCACATTCTTGCTTGTTGTTTTCAATTCTAGTGAACATAGATTAAGTAACAGGTCGTACACGTGGGGGTGATATCCACGGTATTGACAAGAAATTAATCTTACTTTCACTGCACAACACATACCAAATCACATCATAATCAACACAACAGCTCAAACATTCCCCCTTTTCCGTGGTATTCCTCCGCCCGATTGAGGTAACCTTGTAAGCCAAAACAAACTTGACATTTCCCTTAGGTATTTTGTTTAGGATTGACATCATCTTACGTCTAAGGCATAAGCCCACAATAATTAAAACTAATCCTAGGGTTAGTCTCTTGATTTGCTTGTGCATCTTGCTTGTTTTTAGTTCTGTTTCTCTGTCATACACTATTTCAGTGATCACTTCAGAACAGTTTGGTAGGTATACTAAGCCTTGTTAACCCCAAATAAGTAGCTTCTTACAGCTTCTTACACCGGTTCTATTCTACCGACATCGGTTAACTGACCGACGCCGGCTAAAGTCTGACCGACCTCGGTTATTAGACCGATATCAGTTATTGTCTTTCACAGTTCAAACCAGCAACCTACCAATTCCAACATTTTGTTGCTGCTTCTATTCCTGATAGATTGCATCCCTACTGTGTACTCTTGTCCATGGTTGTTATCACTCGGAAACAAGCTGCAGCCATGGTTTCACATGCCTGCTCTGTGCCTTTTCCTGAATCACCCCCTTCACATCCTATGGGGAATCCTACGGACACCAGTGAGGTTCCCAAAATCCCTGTAGGAGATAAGGAATTTGCAAAAATTTTGGACGCTAATCCTAGCGCTGTACAGTACTATTTGTCTCATACCCCTGACCGTACACCCGACGGTCAACTCCTTGTTGGTATGCCTATTAGTATAGCTGCTCACTTAGCTCCTTCCCCACCTGATAACTCCGCCTTGCCTTCTTCATCCTTAGCCCCGTCTCCCAACTCAGTGGCTTCAGGGGTTCATACGGCATAGATTGGCTTTCCTTTGGTTAACCTGGGGCCCCACATATCATTACCGCCGACTACTCCTACCTCGTCTCTCTCGCAGACTGCTCCTTTCATAACTTGCTCTCTACCACCTATCCACACAAGCTTTCCTTCTCAAGCTCCGCCCACCTTTTCATTTCCACACACGTATCCAGTGGCTTCAACATCTTATATAGGACATCCCTATTCGGCCGCCTCAACATATTCATCATCAATACCTTATCAACATTTAACCCCACCATTGTCTAGTAGTGGCTCTTGGCCCAATCCGCCTCTGTTTACAACAACCACACCATCATCTTACCCAACCACTGATTTAATCAAACAAATGATGGACAAGATGCAAAATCTGGAGGCTTCTGTTTCAGGAAGCCGTAGCACCCTGACATATGAGCAAGTTTGTTGGGAGCCTATTCATCCTTCTGTCCCCCTTCATTCATATCCTCCTCAATGGGAATTACCAAAATTTACTCATTTTAATAGTAAGGAGGATCCTCAACAACACTTGTGATCATTTAGACATGCCTGCTATCTGATTACTCATGATGATGCCTTACTACTCCGCACCTTTCCCATGTCCTTATCAGGACCCGCCTTGGAATGGTACAGTGCTTTAACCCAACACTCAATTTTCTCTTTTAACCAATTAGCCCAATCTTTCTTGGATCATTTCTCCATTAATATCACCAAGAAAGTATCCATCACCGACCTCTATGCCATCTGAAAATTCAAAGACAAATCTATCGTAGATTTTGTTGGACGATGGCGGGGCCTTATCAACCAACTTACTTATGCCTTACCTCAGGCCAAACTTATCGAACTCTTTACATAGGCCTGCGCTAAGCACATTTATCCTACCCTCCAAATTCAAACTTTCCACACCTTTGATGAGGCCTTTACTATGGCTCAGAAACTAGAGATTCAAGCCTTAGAGGACGAGAAATTACGGTTGCACAAAAAAACCCTAATTTCTGAACCCAAGACTCCACCAACAAACCCAACACCACCAATTCTCACGCATCGATCGCCCGAATCAAAAGGAGCTGTACATGCAAAGTGATGGTCAAATCCCAAGCACCATCTAATACCCCAAAAACCACCTATAAGTATAAAGCCGAGCCCATCAATTACACTCCCTTGGGAGAAACTTATGGTGTGATATTGGAAAAATTGCTCAAAGTGGGAGCTATCACCTTACCTCCTGTTAAACCTCACTCCGGGTTTGATTCCACCCGCGCTATACCTTCTTGGTACAAAGAAAATGACTTCTGTAACTTCCACCGCGTGAAGGGACACAGTCACGAAAACTGTAAGATGTTGAAAAACATAGTGCAGGAAATGGTTGATGCAGGGGATATAACCCTCGATAATCCTAACGCCCCTGCTAACCAAAATTTGAAAATCTTCAACAAACCATTCCCAAACCACTCTTCTAATAGTAACATAAACCAAGATATCTTAGCCGAGGAGAGTGTTCATGAAATCCATGTAGTTTTCGACTCCCAACCAAAAGCTTCTATCGAGGAAATTCTGAATCAAACCTCTTTACTAACGCAGGGATCCGAACCCTCTTCACCCCCATCAAGACAAAACGATAATCTTGCCATTCCTTTACCCATAAAGGAATTAACCGCCCAAAGTTCTCTTCTCACGAATGAGTCTTCTTACACCACATCCTTGCAAGATTGTGAGCGGATGTTATCTAACTTATCTATTTCCCAAACATCTCCTTCCGTCACTCTTGCTATAAAAGAAGAAGGCTCGCCACTGTTTCTGTCATCCTTAGACGAGAAACCCCTCGAACCAACATCACCAAATTCTTTAATCATGACAGATCCTCTCAAACATGCCCTCCTACCTATTAGTTCTTCATCGCCTAAATCTTTTCAGCTGACCGGTTGACCTCTTAACGCCCATTGATACAGTGCCTCATTTACCCCCTGTATCACACCCACAGTGGACCGGAATCACAACCCACCTCTCTTCCATACAAAATTTCCTATTCACATGTGAGGATTGTCACCCCTCAGAAGATAGATGAGTCCTATGGGAGCGTTTGAGTACACCATGCTCTACTCAAATGCAGATGACCGATCTAGACATCTCTACCATATACCCGAGGTGTTTACAAAAGCTCAAAATGCCTATGTCCTCATCTTCACCCCCCTCATCTCTACCAAATACCTCATCCACCTCTATTAACCTAACCAAACCTTCCCCTATGCTTGGGACGTCACCAATACCCAACCTGACACACCCACCTAAACGGTTAGATTTATCCAAAAATAAAGCCGTCAATCCACCTAGGAGATAGACCCAATCTCCTCAACTCCAATCTATGCCTCTGTCACAACTAAAACCATCACTGTCACACCTACCTTCTATATTGGGACCTCATCCCTCCACCTTGCCTCAATACATCATACCTCCTGCGTTTTCTTTAAAACGACCTACACCTTCTACACCCATATAGAGATCCATGGGTGTATCAACACCGTCACCCCAAATAGCCGGTCCACCTACCAACCCTAAACAAACTCGATCGTCAAAGGATTTGTTTACTGTCGCTCCTCTTTCCCGTGGTTGTTTCCTGCCACCACGTCATCTGTGGCCTCATCATCTAACCAACTAAACATAACTTCGTGCCGAAAAAGCCAAGTTTAGTTAAATCCAATTATAAAAACCCCTTGTCTAAACCACCACCCATACGAATCAACCATACCCAATCATTACCGAAACCCACCCAGTCAATAGCCTCATCTTCCTCTGACTTTGACCCGCTCAAAGGATCTTATGCCAAAATCCTTGATATGTTGGTGGAGAATGCGACCATTTCCCTACCCCCACTTAGACCCTATGATCCATCTAAACCTTGACCTATAGGTTATGATGAGTCTAAAATCTGTGCTTACCACCACACACCAGGACATGATGTAGAGGGATGCAAAACTTTGAAAGCCATCCTTCATCAGTCACCTCTCTCGATAGAAAGGTTAAGAAAGACAACTTATGAAGGGAGAAACCTTTAGCTTCAATCCCCTCTCCTATACCACCTGTCCCCACCTCACCAAGAAATATCATTATTGCAATCCCACCTCTCGAAGACAATGACTTATCCCTACCATCTTCCTCCTCTTGTGTTCACGAGATCAACATGATTAGTATTGCTACTCGAGGGCAGAAAAATAATGGGAAATCGAAAGAAAGCACACCTGTGACCTCTCTTCCTTCGTCTGCCATCCCGATCACACTACCACCTAAAGTGGTTATTCGTGGACCTGCCTATCCCATCTCTGATGGAGTTTCCCACCGTACCATGATCAAACAGATTCACCAATCACCTATAAAAATGACACTATATGATCTCATTCAAACCTCTGAATCTCATCGACAAGCTCTCATTGAGATCCTTCAAGGTATAGAGGTCTTACCTAATGAAACCTTTCTCGTTGCCTCCATCTTAACACCCAACCATGTTGCTTCTCTCACCAAACAAACTACCACTTCCGTCCTTGTACAACAAGCCACTGCTGTCAGTTTCTCTGAAGACGAAATTGTCGACTTTGGTGCAGAAGATCCTGACCCCGCTCTTTTCATCTCGGCTTACATCTGGGACATCCGAGTATGTCATTTTATGATCAACGGGGGTGCTAGCTTAAACATCATCTCTTCCAAATCCTTCCAACAAATGAATATCCCTTCTAGCTACATGTGTTCCAACCCCACCATGTTGTGTTCATTCAATGATGCTATTACTTCTACCTTAGGCACCGTGATCCTTAACATTCGTAGGGGCCATGTACTTTACATGAACTCTTCTATGTCCTTGAGGAAGAATTCCAATACAACATGTTGTTAGGCCACCCTTGGATCCGGCTATGGGATGCGTTCCCTCCACCTTACATAGATGCATAAAATTTGAGTATGAGGGGAAGTCCTAAACCGTAAAAGCTAACCCTCCCCCCTTCAAAACCTGTAATATGTTATATCACCGTAATGATGTGCTTGTATCACCAAGACACCCATTCATCCAACCCAACCATCTATTTCGACCACACCTCAACCATCCACCTTAACCGCACCTACACCTTCAACCAATGAAACCGCCGCCGCAAATACCACTTCCTTCCCCATGGACAACATCCCGACCTCAGATCCCTTAGTAGATGTTTTTCAACGCCTTACGTTGGGGAGTATCACCTATATAATGTTAGCACTTTCCATACCCCACAGGAGTACGGACAGTTACATGTGCATCCTACCTACGACCATCGTGTGGGGGAAGTAATCTCCTATGGACCACCTAATTGCCGCACCAACCTAATGTATGGGGGTGTCGATACATCCTCTGTCACCCCTAAACCTCCCCTTGGTGTGGTTCCCTTCCAATCTGATTTTCAATATCTAACTAATCATCATTTCACCCTCACCTTCTTGACGCGTTGTGCTTGGAAGGGCTTCGGTTTTGGTCTTTATGAACAAGGCCGACATACGATCATTCCTATAACTACACGCAAACACAAAGATCGTCGTGGTCTTGGATTCTCTGACCCACCTACACCGAAAACACCACATATCTGTTGTATCTAGGAAGATGACAAAGTCACCCCTTCCGAACCATCATCACCCATTTTGCCATCGTCACCCATAGAGTCGATAGACCCTGAATCTATCCCTCCTACCTTTTTTTTTTCATAAACACTATCTTCCTGGGTCCTCTCACTTATCAACGCAATAATGAAGACCCATCTTCTCTTCCCCTTTTGTATCCAGACATGATCGAAGAGGACTCGCCTTCAATTAATGTTGTTGAGTGCCAGGATGACGACTCCATCCTCACTTACCTTGGTGCGGACGACTCTTATATTCAACGCGCTTTACCATCTGACACTCAAACCATGTTGAATGAGTCGACTATAGAAATCAACATCCACACAGAGGATGATCCTCACATTGTGAAGATCGGACAATCTCTTAACGCATCAGAACAAACTACCTTCACTACCTTCCTCCGTTCCCGCAACCAAGATTTTGCTTGGTCCTATGCTGATATGCCAGGAATTTATCCTGACATTCATCCCATAACATTACCCTGAAACCTACTTCCAAACCAGTTAAACAGAAACTGAGAAAAATGCATCCATGCATTGCCCTCTTGGTCAAAGAAGAGCTTCAATGACTCCTTTCTGTTTCCTTCATCTTACCTATTGATTATCCTCAATGGATTTCTAACATCGTACCTGTTACTAAAGCAATGGGGGACTTCGGATATGTACAGATTTCTAGGACCTTAACCTCACTTGCCCAAAGGATGACTTCCCCCTCCCAAGTATTGATCAACTTGTTGATCTCATTGCGGGCCATGAGATGCTTTCCCTCATGGATGGCTTCTCGGGATACAATCAAATTTTGGTAGCCCTAGCCGATCAACATAAAACCGCCTTCATAACTCTTTGGGGAACCTTCTGCTATTGTGTCATGCCGTTTCACCTTAAGAATGCTGGTGTGACCTATCAGTGGGCTATGACTTACATTTTTCATGACATTATGCACACTATCCTTGAGGATTATGTCGATGATCTTCTTGGCAAATCTAAACATCACAGTGAACATCTCGATGTTTTAACCATTATTTTCGATCACCTGTTACAATACTATGTTCGTCTTCAACCAAAGAAATGTGTCTTTGGTGTCCTTTCAGGAAAACTCCTTGGTTTTATTGTCTCTTTGCGTGGCATCGAGGTCGATCTAGCTAAAGTCAAAGCTATCCTAGAAATGCCCCCACCCACTAACCTCAAACAATTACGTAGTTTGCAGGAAAACTCCAATCTATCCGGTGTTTCATCTCACAACTCTTAGATCGATGTCAACCTTTCCATCATCTCCTTAAAAAGGACATTGTCTTTCAATGGAGCAAAGAGTGCCACCAAGCCTTTGAGGCTCTTAAAGCCTATCTCTTGCAGCCACCCGTGCTTATCCCACCTCAGGACGATCACCCTTTCTACCTTTACCTTTCCGCCACCGACCATGCTGTAGGATCCATGCTCGCACATCATGACTCCGAGCATTGAGAACAAGCCATTTATTACATAAGTCGTACTCTGGTGGATTACGAGACTAGGTATACACATGTAGAAAAGTTGTGCCTAGCCCTATCATTCGTGGCCACCAAACTCTGACACTACCTCCTGAATCACAAAACTTTTGTCATCACCAATGCGGACCCCATCCATTATATGTACGCCAAACCTCATCTAAACCAACGCATCGCCCGATGGCTTATGCTCCTCGCCGACCTCGACCTTGAGTTTGTACACCAGAAATCAATCAAAGGACAAACTATCGTAGACCAACTCACGGAAGCCCCTTTACCTGGGGAACAATTTACCAATTTTACTTTCCCTGACGAACTCATTGCCACTCTTTCACTCAGTGATGAGTCGTATCCAATGACCCTCTTCTTCGATGGATCCAAATGCCAGCGTGGCGGAGGGGCTAGCATTGTTCTCATTCCTCTGGATGCTGAACCTATGCCTCTTTCATTCCGGCTCGATTTCCCCTGCACTAATAATACAGTGGAATATGAGGCCCTTGTTTTGGGTCTCTAGGTTACGTTACACTTAGGTGTAAAATCTATTAACATTTTCGGTGACTCTCAACTGGTCGTCAATCAAGTTATGGGCATCTACCAATGTAAAAATGAGGAACTTCAAAAGTACAAACATTACATGGATTCACTTTTGACCTTATTTACTCATTATTCTATCCAAACCATTCCCCGCTCAACTAATAAATTTGCGGATACTATGGCTTGCTTAGCCTCGCAAATTCCTGCCTCACCAACTAACTCTGACATATTTGTCTTGGTCCAACAACTCTTTGCCCCATCTTACTCAGCCCTCGGATGTTGGTATGATAAATAATGTCTCCGCTGATTCGCAGGATACTTGGTATCACCAATTTCACAATTACCTTACAACCTCTGTTCTCCCATCTGACCTTACGAGTAACGAAAAACATGCTTTTCTTAAAAGTTTTTCTCGTTACGTTGTCATCATGGGGGACTCCTCTATAAACGTGGCTTTGATGGCATCCTCCTTCGATGTCTAACTGGCACGGAGGTCACCTATATCATCCAACAAGTCCATGACGGCATTTGTGGTGGACATTTTAGTGGCCTTGCCATGGCCAAACGGATCCTTCGCCTAGGCTATTATTGGCCTACTCTTAATAACGACTACTATGAATATGTTAAGCGTTGTATTATGTGTCAACAACATGCCAACCTTCAACATACTCCTAGCCATCCACTACAGGTCGCACGAGATCTTTGGCCTTTCTCCCAATGGGGTTTAGACCTTATTGGTGAGATTCACCCACCCTCTTCGCAACGTCACCATTGGATAATCATAAAGAATCGAATATTACACTAAATGGGTGGAGGCCATTCCACTCATTTCAACCAAAAATAAAAAATCGTAGAATTCATTAACCATCACATTATCTGTCGTTTTGGTGTTCCTCATCACCTGATAACAGATAATGGAAAATCTTTCAAAAACAAGTTATTACAAGACCTTTGTGACAACTTTGGTATCAAACTTAGCTTCTCATCACCTTACTATCCACAAGCAAATGGTCAAGCCGAATCTTCTAACAAAACCCTGACCAAAATTCTCATGAAAGTCGTTAACGATTCTGGAAAAAATTGGCCTGATCACATCCCCTTTGCCCTTTGGGCTTATCGGACTAGCATTTGTACCTCCACTAATGCCACCCCATTTTCTTTGGTATATGGTACCGAGGCTGTCTTGCCTCTCGAAATACAAATACCCTCCCTAAGAATATCTCTTCAGGATATTCTCACCAATGATGATTTCCGCCAAGAGCGGTTAGCCCAATTGGAGCTTCTTGATGAGCGTCATCTTATAGCTCTTGACCACCTTCAAATCTATCAAAAGCACATCAAGTGTGCTTATGATAAGTGACTTCATGAGTGTACCTTTAAGGTTGGTGATCTTGTCCTCAAAGAGAATCAACATGTAACCAAACTAGAAAAGAGCAAACGTGGAAAATTTGCTCCTAATTGGATTGGGCCTTACATTATCACTCACACTTACGGATCAGGCACTTACCGTTTAGCTTCGCTTAATGGTAAACCTGAGCCTGAACCCCTTAATGCCTTGCATCTTCGGCCATTCTACTGTTGAATTTAGTGTTATATCACTTCTTATCTACCTTGCGCTCATCCCTTGAGCTCATTTACCACCTCATACACTTTGTTTCATGCATCTCAAAATAGAATCAAGCTCACGTGGTTTGGTCATCACCTCCTCTTAAAGATGCCTTCCCCTTTTTAGTCTGGTCCATGACTTAAAAGTATCAAAATAACATGTTCTCAATTATACACTTATGGGATATTCTTGAGTCAAACTTCCTACAAAACTAGATGCTTCATGCCAAACGGACATCTAGACCTCTAAGTTATACATAGACTGCTCCCTCGAAGGACAGCTATGTGCAAAGCCACATCTGCTATTATAAATAGACTGCTCCCCCGAAGGACAGCTATACACAAAAGCCGCATCTGCTACTATAAATAGACTACTCCCTTGAAGGACAGCTATACAAAGTCAGCCTTTATCAGAAGCTTCTCGCATTGCTCAGCTTCGTGAAGAGCTCAAGAAAAACAAAATACATATCCCATGTAGACTTCCCGCATCGATCAGTCTATATCCAGAAAAATAAAAGCAGTATTCAAAAGCACTTTTGAGTCATGGACTTGTCTATTTAGGTTTGGTTTTCTTTTGTCAGCATAATCACCTTATAACAAATTCTCTACGCCCCAGCTCTACCAGCCACCTCACCTCACCATTCGTCAAAGCAACAAAACTCAAGGGACGTGACGTATATCTCGATATATTGTGATTATACAACTCTTTTCACCTATCGACTTCTCGCATATGCAAGGTACCTAGGGATTCAAGCTCATCCTACGTTAATATGTGGTTTGTTTAGCTCTTTTCAACTACGGGACACTTTTGCCTCTTTTACTCGAATCTAGGATTATGTGTTGACCTTAATCAGGACACGAGTTCCCTACTACTTGGGTAAGCTAACTTTCACTTCACCTATACCTACACCAACATCGCCAATACCTTACCAACACCAACAACATTACCCTACCAATATCAATATTTTTACCAACCAACAAATTGCCTAACCACAACCAAATTTCCTGAATTCACCTCTCCCTAGTCCTAAGGGAGAACTACATCGGTCTGAGGCCCCTCCTTGCTTTGTGCAATGGGCTATGTAGGCAGCACTTAGGAGACATGGGGTCTCCCAAGGTTAGCTCGACCATCCCCTACCATAACCTATCATGTGTTGTAAATATAAATATTTTTGTGTATTTCTATTTGATAACATTCATCTTTATCCTTTTTTCAAAACAAACATTCAAAACACAACCATTCTTATTATTATCATAACTTAAATCAAAATACATATTTAGTTTTATTTAGATGTTAAACAAATACATCTTCTCTATCATCGACGTGCAGGTCGGCATCCTTATTTATTCTTATACCTCTATGAAATTCACTTAGACCCTTGCGCCTCATCCCGAACCAGGTGATGATCGTGATCGTCGACGTCGCTCACCTGGCCTCTCCATCCTCAAAGGTGCTACTACTATTGGTTCCTCCCACTGATCTGCCAATCTCTCCTGTAACATATGAATACACCCTCTCGCGCGGAGGAGTCTCACCTCTAGTCTCTCCACTCGTGACTTCATAACCGCTACCAACCCCATTGTCTCATTCACCCGTGTTTGAAGCTGGTGCACTAAACCCTGCAGGTGATCTCTCTCCACTGTAATCACAGCTATGTTAGGCTGATCAGCCCTCTCACGTGAACCTCGCAGCTCTGCTACCCACCATAATCTATAAGCCTCTGTCGCTCCTACATCCATTACCTTGTGATCGGCTGCTATCTCTTCTGACCCTTCTAAAGGTGTCGGCCGGGGAGGTGAGAATGATGCCTCAGTGTCAATCCTCATATATGGTCTATAAGCCATGGGTATATCTTGAACAAATCCAAATTGTTGTTGCACGCAATCTAGAGGAATCCTCTCGTACTCACCTGGCCTGTGCCCCATGATCCACCTCAATCGCTCTACACCCCTCAAATCCTCAGCTATATTCTTTGTCACCATATAGTTCCTGTAAGGCCTCCAACAGATATCCGCAATCGTCACCATCTCCCACACTGCCTATAATACTCAATGTCATCTGTCACGGCCAGGATCTCGCCTCTTGTTCTGTTTGGACCCATCGTCTGAATCCCAACCTCTGCACTCCTATCTCTCTTTCCTGGATTGGTCGGCCTATTGGTCGCACACACACAATGTGCTCATAGGCCCAAAAATGTAATAAGTATGCACAATCCAGTGTCGTCTTGTGATTTCACCTGCATGCCCATAAACCCCTGTATAGCTCCGCCAGATATGCGGGTGCCCGTGCGAAATTCACGCTCCTTTCTATCATTTCCCAAATAAGACACATCAATGATTTTAGAAATCTTCCCCCATCCACCTCGGTAATGCATAATACCCCACTGCTATCATTAATACCACTTTGCCAACCTTGTTGCCTCGGGGTGTCTTTGCGTATATTATGCCATAAGTGAATGTCAAACCTCGCTGTGTCAAATCTCGTGTAGCTGAACCAAATACTGTTGTTATCACTCCCCGCGCCACGCTAGGCCGCACCTGATACACTGGTCTTCCTGTAATTGGGAGCCTCAAAATTCTAAACACATCTTCTTACGTCACTATGATCTCCCTTGTTGGCGGATAAAAGGTATTCTTTTCTAGATTCCATCTCTCAATCAACGCTTTGTAACATAGCATGATTGCGTGTGATTCGTGAATAATAAAGCAGATTCCACTTAACCCCACATGGTTTATCAATGCCCATTCAGCTGATGTTACATCCGCTCGGACTCATGACAAAAATCTGGCACACTATCATTCATCTTCAAACCTGCCTCTGCTTGCATACATCAAATCAACAAACAACCATTCAATAAATCAAATCCCCAAGTGTTTTTTCTCACATTCTGGAATTTCATACAGTAACCAATATCGGTTATAGATAACCGATACCGGTTACCTAACCGACACCGGTTATCTCTAAACGATATCGGTCACTGTCAATCCTATACAGCCTACTTGCAAACACAACTTATGATAATTATTTGCTCATTTACCCCTCTCTGTACCTACAAACATACCCAAAACCCCTGCTTACCTACCCCATAACACTCACCCCATCCCAAACCCTTGCCTATCACCTTTTCTTTTTCATCTCTACCCACTTACCTTCCCTCATCCTATCCATAAAACATGCAAGAATTGAATTACAACCAAAAATTTTACCTCTTGGGAGGCAGCAGCTTGAGGTGGAACCTGTCTTCCCTCTCGTCTCTACCTGCTGGATGCTTCTCCTTGTTCAGCCATGTTCACCACCCTCTTCAATATAACTTACCTTTTTGCCTTCTTAATCTCAGCCCACAATCACTTTACCTATCTCTTTTCTCCTTATCACTCAATTCTCCCATGCAATTACCTGTATCAGTCAAACAACGTCGCATCCTCGTATTTAACTTGTTGCATGACTCTAAAAATAAGAACTTAAGTTGCCTCCCAAGCTTTTCTATTTTTAGAAAAGCTCGTTTTAGCATAACCGATATCGGTTACCTAACCGGTATCGGTCATATGTCTACCGACATCGGTTAGCTAACCGATATCGGTCACATGTCTCCTTTTGCTTAAACCTAGGCCTTTTCTCTAGTTTTTACAAATTTTTGGTGGCGCCCACCTCTTTTCCCTGCATAACGACATCGTCATCAATATTTTCATCAGAATCCCATCAACGCATATACATATCATCAAAATTTCAACAACATCATCTATATACATTAAATTTCAAAAACCATTGACAAAACACATGAGACATTTTAATATATACATCAACCCAATCATTATACACACCATGTGGATCAAACTCATCATCTATATACATTAAATTTCAAAAACCATTGACAAAACACATGAGCCATTTTCATATATACATCAACCCAATCATTATACACACCATGTGGATCAAAATCATCATCTATATATATATCAATGTCAAATATACAACTTGCCCTGCATGGGGCCTCTGTGATCTAAAAAATATGAAGCCGGCACGTAGGCCGCTGTCTCTGTCAAAATCTCGACTCGGCTCGTAGGCCGGTCTCTCATGTCAAAAATATACTTGGCTCGCAGGCCGGTATCGGCTATACAAAAATGTACTCGGCTCGCAGGCCGGTATATACAACAACAATGAATAAATAAATCATATGTGGGCACGCAGGCCTCTATATACATACTCGGTCTGTAGACCGGTGTCTATATCCAATAACAAAAACCCATCTCCACTCGCAGGATGTCTCAGCTCTCTCCACCACCCTCGGCCCGTCCCCCTGCTGGTCTCTGTGCTGGCTCTCGCCTCCTCCCTGTAACCGACCCACCGGCTGTGGCTGCGGCCCCCTAGGATCTCTGGCTCCGAGATGTCTCGGCCCTGTGCGCCGCATATGGCTGATAGTCATCCCCGGTACCATCAAGCACATCCCGATAATAGCGGGCCTCTACTCTCGCCTCCATATAGCGGGCCCGTGCCACTATGGCTGGTGGGGCTAGTCCTCGACTCCTAATAATAGTGGCACCTACCCTGTTGGTACACCCTATGCCTGTGGCGGTGCCTATACCTGTGCTTGTACCTATACTTGTGCTGCGCGCGTGCTTCTATGCTGTGGCGGTGCCGAAGCTTGTGCATGGGCTAACTGCCTCTGTAGCACCCCAATCTGTGCCTATGCAGCAGCAAGTTGCCCCTGTAATAGCTACACCTGGCCCAAGAGACGGTCCCTCTCTGCTATCACAGCCACCAAATCTGGTTGTGCGGGCTGTGCTCTCATAGCTGCTCTCTGACCTGCCCACCACACCAAAAATGCCCCTGTCACTCCGGCATCATCCACTGTATCATCAGCCGGTCTCTCTGCTACCCAGTCTGGGTCAACTGGCTGTGGTGCAGGTAGTGGTGCCTCTACATCATCCCTCTGGTACTGTGGGAAGGGAGGTGGCTCATCCTATCGTAAGCCTAACTGCCATCGTACCCTCTCTAGGGGTATCCGCTCATACTCCCCAGGCCTCCATCCAGCTATCCAGAAACTATACAGATCCAGCGCAGCTGTGCTCAGGCTCCTCCTTGGGGCTGATGGCCTCTATAGGGCCTCCATATAATATCGAGCGTGGTCAAGCCCTCTAACATGTGACGATAGTAGGCCACATCTCATCCTGCGAGCACCGCTCGTGGCTGGCCCACGACCCCCAACCACCTCTAAAACCCATATCTGTATACTATCTATGGCCCTGGCTGCTGGGGCAACCCTACTGGTCATATACAGATGATATGCTCGTAAGCCCAACAGTGTAACAAAAATGTCGAGCATATACCAAATCACCTCATACGGCGATAACCCCACAGCTCTCTGTATAGCTGCACCAGATACACTGGTGCCCAGGCATAACATGTATGCTCCTCTACCATCTCATGCAAAACTCCCATCAAATCCCATGGGAAGCGGCCTCCCTCTGAGTCAGGGAGGGCGAAGCAGGTGATACCAATCATCATCAACACGGCAAGCCGTGTCTCCTGTCGGTGTGCGTGATACATATCGCCATAGGCAATACTCGCACTGTGATAAGTAAGCAATGGGGCTGCATCCCCGAATACATGCAAGATGTTATCCATCGCTGTCTCTACATCCACCTGGAACACTACCTCACCTACGATCGGTAGTCTCAGGATGCGATACACATCCTCTAATGTAATCTTCATCTCTCCAGTAGGGAGATGGAAGACATTGGTTGCCGGATCCCATCTCTCGATGAGGGCAACCATCAGGCTGTGGTCCCTATCCATAGCCCTATACCACTGGACTCCACCGAGTCCAACCTCTCGCATGATGGCCCACTACACTGCGGTCACATGTGGCCGCATCCACCTCAATAGAGGGGGCATCCGATCCCGCATCGTGAGCTACTGGCGTGCCTGCAAAATAACCCACTTCATCAGGCCTACCCTTTACAAACACAACTACCTTAACCCTCTATACCCACTTACCCACCCAACCACAACCCGACTCTATCACACACATCTACACCCACCTATCTTACACTATACATCTACGATTTCCCCTTTACTTATCTCCCAATCTACTCTAGCCATCTAACTCTACCCCCACCAATTTAACACCTCCTACTTCATACACACCACATAATCTATCCTACCCGAACCAGCCCCCAACAACCCCATTCCCCCACCCCAATCACCTTTCCTATCAACCCTACCTCCTCCCCCTTTACCCCCAACCAAACAAAAAAAAAAACAACAAAACTCTAACAACAAACAACCACCACAAAGTTCACAAAACCTAACTCCTACCCATGCTGACCGGTACAGGTCACCCTCGACCGCCATCGGTCCCCCAAGCACATTTTACGTACCGATGTCGGTCGACATATGACCGATGCCGGTCTATCCACAAAGACATTTTTACAAACATTCGGTGACCGATGCCGGTCGCCTAGTGACCGACATCGGTCACTGTCCCATTCCGGGGCCGAACCCAAAACGGCCCGCAAAACCAATTTTTTCCAAAAACTACCCATTTACCCACCCAAAAGACCTAAAAACTTACCCACCCTGCCGTTTTGGCCTAACTAACCTACCTACCCACTCCATTTTACAAATTACTTCCACTTATTCATTATTTTATTAAATTTGGGATTCCTACCCAAAACCCACATCTAAGTTAAAATCATTAAATTCACATAAGTAGGGGTTCAGAGCCTACCGGTACGACTACACGTCATCGTGGTGGGATAGGTGGTGGTGGTCCAGCTCCTCCAGCACCTCCTGCTCCTCTTGGGCTGTGCCATGGCTCCAAATCTCCTCAGCTGGGTCCTCAACCAATCAACCTCTGCCTCCTGATCGCTGGGGTCTACCACTCACTCACTCCTCCACTCAAATAATGCCAACTCAGCCCACAAAATCAACAAAATCACTTCACACCTCAGACAAGACAAAATTAGGTGCTCAAATTGACAATGTGAAAATGACACGCCATATTTTTATTTTTATAGGTTTTGACCTATAACCGATATCGGTTATAGCGTGCCCTAAAACACCGATATCGGTCATTTAACCGATACCGGTCATACCTAACCGATATCGGTTACAGGCCTACTTTACCAAAATTTCTGCCCTTATCCACCAAACTTCCTGTCTCACCACGTCACCTCCCCCACTTTGCTAAATAGCATTATTTTGACTTCATTGGCCCAAATCACGGCCGCAACAAACCAACCAATCAGGCCCGACCCAAGGCCACACCCAACCAATCAGGCCCGACCCAAGGCCACAACCAACCAATCCGGCCCGACCCAAGGCCACACCCAATCAATCAGGCCCGACCAAAGGCCGCAACCAACCAATCTGCCCGACCCAAGGCCACACCCAATCAATCAGGCCCGACCAAAGGCCACAACTAACCAATCCGGCCCGACCCAAGGCCACACCCAATCAATCAGGCCCGACCCAAGGCTACAACGAACCAATCCGGCCCGACCCAAGGCTGCACCAAATCAATCAGGCCCGACCAAGGCTGCACTGACGAGACAATTACGTACCTCACCCAAGACCTGTAAATTACGATTTTATCCACCCATCATGTAGCTTTTTGTTCAATCGAGCTCACCTGTTCGTGTTCTAGCATGATTAGGATACTTGAATTGATCAGCCAACCAACTTTGCCTAGACCGAGACCGTGACATTTATCTCAACCAAACCAACCATTTGGTACTACCGGACATGCCTAAATGTTCCTGTACCTTACCCGTTATATCCCCTAGAGCTACTTCCTATGCCTTGGATACTAGGATTATATCACCCTTGTTTGGATAAACTATCGACCTTTGCCTATGAATTGCTTGTTTGCTCTTCAAATCATGTACCCTGGTCACACTACTGCATTTCAACATGCGTCTGCTTCCTTGAACTTACCCCACCATCTTACCATCAGCCCAACACCATTTATCCTTTATCAACCCTATCCCTGATTTCACGTTGCCTCAATCTGTGATAGAGTTGAGGGGGATTACCTATACCCTTAACCGGGGCAATCACTTCTTATTAATTGTCAGTGCAGCTTTACAAGACAAGCTACACGACAACAAGGGGCTAATGTAGACACCAAATTTGTGTCTTACGACACCCTGTGCCCCGCATCTCATTTCGTAACCTAACCTCACCACTTAAAACCTTACACAATTATTTATTAATTACCTTATAATTAATAAATCCACATATCCAAACCTGCCACCTCATTTCGCCACCTCATCATGACCTAGCCCTAACCCTAAACTAACCTAATTAAGACCTATAACTTGGTCTACATCCACACCCATGACTAATTACTTCTCACCCACACCAAAACCAACCTAATCATGACTTGACCAAGCCCACAACTAATCCCTCGGGAGAAAAGGAGGGAAAGTTGGCTATTTTACTAAAAATAGCCCACTTTGACTTAACCGACATCGGTTCCTACTCGACCACCGTCGGTTACGTAACCACCATCGGTTCCTTGTAAATGACCTCCCCCAACCAAAAACAAAGGATCGGAATTCATTTGAAAAATTCAAAATTCACTTGGTAGAGCAGAGACAAGTGAAGAAAAGAGAAGAGTTTACAGAGAAGGACATCGAGCCCAAGACTGCAACTGAGTAACTAGAGCATAGTGACACTCATCTAAGCATTGGGAGAGAAGATGGCTCACTTTTGATTGTCAGATCATCCCACCTGAGCCCTGCCTTCGTCATCACAATCCTTGGACCTGTATCTTCATCAGGAACTAGTAAGTAGTGTCTTATACATTTTTAAATAACATTTCTTGAACTTCTGATTCATAGTAATTATAGGTTCACTCCTAGATCTACCATCCGGTAGCACCCTACATCTAACTGTCATTCCTCTACCCTTACATTGCCCTAAGAACAACCCCCACACTCTCTGAGTCTTCTCCATCACCCTATTGCCTACCCCTAATCATTTGCCAATCTTATAAACACCATAGCCGCCTCACAGCCAACCTTCATTGAAAGCCCCTAAATCACCACCCCTACCGATATCGGTTATCAGCAACCGGTACCGGTGTATAACCGCAGTCGGTTATACAGTGACCGGCATCGGTCACTGTGACTCAAACCAAAACCAGCCTTTCTTCTATTGCTTTTTAACAAGGTAATTAAAGTGTAATTTTGCAATAGCCTCTTTGCTATCATTTGTGTTAATTCGTATTAAAAGGGGAACTGACCACCTTCGAAAGGAAGTCTAATATTTCCTAGGCCCAAGGTAGTTCCCTCATTTATTGTCTAACTAAAATCTGGTGGTCTTGTATTCTTACTTGTAGGTAGTCCTTCTTAGACAAAAAGGAGTTCTTCGCAATCGATCTGATCTCTGTCTATGGTACACGCACACCCTCCAACACTCAACATGTATTCCTCCTAGCCCTAACACTCATCTCATTTATCAAGAGAATGAAAGGATAGAAGCACCTCTAATTTAAGAAGATACATTCTATGGGAAACACTACTTACTATTAAAGCGAGTAATTTTTGGTAATTCCCATTAAGGACGATATGTATGAAGGGGGAAAAAGAATTAATAGGCTCCCGAAAAAATTTCTCATATGTCGGGGCATTACGGCTTCCAGAAATAGAAGCCTCAAGATTTTGCATCTTGTGCATCATTTGTTTGATTAAATCATTGGTTGGGTTAGATGATGGTTTTGTCATCGTAAACAAAGGAGGATTGGGCTAAGAGCCACTACTAGATGGTGGTGTTTTCGTCGTAAATGGAGGAAGATTGGGCAAATGTTGATAAGGTATCGATGAAGAATGTGTTGGGGCAGCCGAATAAGGGTGTCTTATATAAGATGTTGAGGCCACAGGATGCGTTTTCGGAAATGAAAAGGTGGGCAGAGCCTGAGAGGGAAAGCTCGTGTGGATAGGTGGTAGAGAACAAGTTATGAAAGAGGTAATTTATGAGAGGGATGAGGTAGGGGAAGTGGATGGTAGTGATATGTGGGGCCCCAGATTAACCAAAGGAAATCCAATTGGTGCAGTATGGACCATCGAATCCACTGAGCTGGGAGACGGGGCTAAGGATGAAGACGGTGAGGTGGAGTTATTAGGTGGGGAAGGAGCTAAGTGGGTGGCTATACTAATAGGCATACCTAAGAGGAGCTGACCATCAGGCGTACGGTCAGGGTTTTGAGATAAATAATACTGTATGGCACCAAGATTAGCATCCAAAAATTTAGCAAAATCTAGATCTCTGATAGAGATCTTGGGAAAAGCATTGGTGTCTGTAGGATTCCCCATAGGATGCAAAGGGGGTGACTCAGGAAAAGACACGGAACAAGCATGTGAAACCATGGCTGCGGCTTGTTTTTGGGTGATAAAATCCATCGACAAGAGGATACAAAGAGATAGAGAATTAGTCAATCGAGAAGAAAATGCAACAAAATGTTAGAATTGGTAGGTTCTTGGTTTTTTAGGAATCAGAAAACACATTAACCAATATCGGTCCAGTAACCGATGTTGGTGACTATAACCGGCATTAGACCAATAACCAATGTCGGTAGAAGAGGAATGGTGCGGTTCTTGTGAAGGAAAAGAGAGAATGTAAGAGGTCTGCTGGTTTGGGAGAACAAGGGTTAGTATACCCACCAACCCATGTCTCAAGTGATAAGCGAGACAAGGTATAATGAGAAACAAAACTAAAGAAAAATTGAAAACATGCAATATGCAAAAGAAAATCAAGATACTAACCCTAGGATTAGTTTTAATCACTTTGGGCTTATGCCTTAGACGTTAGATGATGTCAATCCTAAACAAAATACCTAAGGGAGATGTCAAGTTTGTTTTTTCTTATAATGCTACCTCAATCGGGTGGAGGAAAACCACGGGAAAGGGGGGATGTTTGAGATGTTGTGTAGATTATGATGTGATTTTGTATGTGTTGTGCAGTGAGAGTAAGATTAATTTCTCGTCAATACCGTGGATATCACCCCCACGTGTATGACCTGTTACTTAATCTACATTCACTAGAATTAAAAACAAGAAGCAAGAATGTGATGCACGTGTCTTAAACCCAAATCAAAAATGATATTCCATGAAACAAAGAAGATGACTTTCACTAATGCAAAGATGCGAAAGAAAGACAAATTCTTTTACCAAAATGACAAAATATTTTGTGAATATTTAGAAAAAAAAATAGCAAGTGTGCTCCTATATATGAAAACAAGCAAGAAAAAGAAAACAATAGGGTCCCAAAGAATGTTTCGCAAAAATTTTTAGTTCCGAATAGGGTTGCCTATCCTTTCATTCTCTTGAGAAATAGATATTAGGGCTAGGAGGAATACATGTTGAGTGTTGGGAGGGTGTGCGCGTGCGTAGAAGTTTCTGGGAAGGACTACTTAGATTTTAGTTAGACAATAAGTATGGGAGCTGCCTTGGGCCCAGAAATACTAAACTTCCTTTCGAAGGTGGTCAGTTCCCTTTTAATATAAATTATTGCAAATGATAATAAAGAAGCTATTGCGAAATCATGATTTAGGTACCTCGTTACTAAAAGCAATAGAGACTAAACTACCAATAATAAAACATCATTCTGTTTGTTTGGTCACTGGTTATTGATATGTTCAGATCAAGTTACAGGGATAGACTAGGCTGGATCTGAGGTTGTTAGGAAATAAATAGGTGAAAGGTTGGTTTTGGTATAAGTCACAGTGACCGATGCCGGTCACCGGATAACTGACATGGTTATAAAACCACTACCGGTAGGGGATAACCGATATCGGTAGGGGCAGTGATTTAGGGGCTTCTGGGTAGAGGTTGATTGTAGGGTGGTTATGGGGTTTTTAAGGTTGGTAGATGGTTGGGGGAATAGTAAGGTGATGGAGAAGACTCAGAGAGTGAGAAAGTTGTCTTCTGGGAAATATAGGGATGGATGAATGAAGGTTAAGTGTAGGGTGCTTTGCTGGGGTGTTAGATCCAGGGGTGAGCTTATAATTACTATGAATCAAAAGTTCATAAAGTGGAGTCTAGAAGCATACAAGATACTACTTACTAATTTTTGATGAGGATACAGGTCCGAGGAATGTGGTGACGAAGGCAAAGCTCAGGTGGGATGATCCGACAATCGAAAGTGAGCTGATGAAGCTATCCTCTGACTCTCCCAATGCTTGGATGAGTGTGACAGTGATCTCGTTGATCAGTTACAGTCTTGGACTCAATGCTCTTCTCTGCAACCTCTTTTCTCCTTCTCACTTGTCTCTCCCTTGCAAAATGGATTCGGATCCTTCCATTTTGGTTGGGGGAGGTCATTTACAGAGGAACCATGGTATGGTTACCTAACCGACACCGGCCGTATAGGGACCGATGTCGGTTAGGTCAAAGTTGGCTATTTTTAGTAAAATAGCCAACTTTCCCTCCTTTTCTCCCGAGGGGTCAGTTGTGGGCTTGGTCAAGTCATTATTAGGTTCGTTTTGATGCGGGTGAGGGGTGATGAGTCATGGGTGTGGGTCTGGACCAAGTCATAGGTCTTAATTAGGTTAGTTTAGGGTTAGGGCTAGGTCATAGTGAGGTGGCGAGGTGAGGTGGCAGGGTTGGAGATGTGGATTTATTAATTATAAGGTAATTAATAAATAATTCAGTGTGTAAGGTTTTAGGTGGTGAGGTAGGGTTAGGTTGCGGGACGAGATACGGGTACAGGGTGTCATAAGACCCAAATTTGGTGTCTACATTTTCCCCTTGTTGTCGTGTAGCTTGTCTTGTAAAGTTGCACTGACAATAATAAAAAGTGGTTGCCCCAGTTAAGGGTATAGGTAATCCCCCTCAAATCTATCACAGATTGAGGTGACATGAAATCAGGGATAGGGTTGATAAAGGGTAAATGATGGTGAGATGCTGGTAAGATGGTGGGGTAAGTTCAAGGAAGCTGACGCACGTTAAAATGTAGTAGTGCGACCAGGGTACATGTTTTGAAGAGCAAACAAGCAATTCATAGGCAAAGGTCGATAGTTTATCCAAACAAGGTGATATAATCCTGGTATCCAAGGCATAGGAAGTAGCTCCAGGGGATATAACGGGTAAGGTACCGGAATGTTTAGGCATGTTCGGTAGTACCAAATGGTTGGTTTGGTTGAAATAAACGTCACGGTCTTGGTCTAGGCAAAGTTGGTCGGCTGAACAAGTCAAGTATCCTAGTCGTGCTAAAACACGAACAGGTGAGCTCGATTGAACAAACAGGTACATGATGGGTGGAGAGAATTTTTGATTTGTAGGCCTCGGTCAAGGTACTTAATTGGTGCGGCCGTGGGTCGGGCCGATTGGTTGGTTGCGGCCTTGGGTTGGGCCAAGTGATTGGTTGCGGCCTTGGTCGGCCGTTGGTTTATTCGGCCCTTGGGTCGGGCCAATTGGTTTGTTGCGGCCTTGGGTCGAGCCGATTGGTTTGTTGCGGCCTTGGGTTGGGCTGATTGGTTGGTTGCGGCCTTGGGTCGGGCTGATTGGTTGGTTGCGGCCTTGGGTCGGGCCGATTGGTTGGTTGCGGCCTTGGTCGGGCCGATTGGTTTGTTGCGGCCTTGGGTCGGGCCGATTGGTTTTTTGCGTGGCCTTGAGTCGGGCCAATTGATTTTTGCGCCTTGGGTCGTGGCTTTGATTGGTTGGTTGCGGCCTTGGGTGGGCCAATTGATTGGTTACGGCCTTGGGTTGGGCCGATGAATTCAAAATAAGGCTATTTAGCAAAGCCGGGGGTAGGTGATGTGGTGAGAAATGGAGATTGGTGGATAAGGGCAGGAATTAGGTTAAACTAAGCCTATAACCGATATCGGTTATGGGTGATCGATATCGGTCAGATGACCGATATCGGTCACCTAGGGCGCTCTAACCGATATCGGTTAGAGGGTGAAAACCTATAAAAAGAAAAAATACGGCATGTCATTTTCACTTTGTGAAATTGAGTGCCAACTTTTTCTTGTTTGAGTTTTTGAAGTGAGTGGGTTGTGTGTTTGGGCTGAGTTGGCACTAGTTGAGTGGGGGAGTGAATTATTGGTAGGCCCCAGAGATCGGGAGGTAGAGTTTGATTGGTTGAGGACCCTGCTGAGGAGATTTGGAGCTATGGCATAGCCTGGAGGAGTAGGAGGTGCTTTGGAGGAGCTGGACCACCACCACCTATCCCACCACGATGACGTGTAGTCGTACCGGTAGGCTCTAAATCCCTATTTGTGTGAAGTTGATGAATTTAGCTAGGATGTGGGTTTTGGGGTAGGAATCCAAAATTTGATAAAATAATGAATAAATGAAGGTAAATCGTAAAATGGAGTGGGTAGATATGTTAGGTAGGCCAAAACGGCAGGGTGGGTAAGTTTTTAGGCAATTGTGCTGGGTAGATGGGTAAAAATAGGAAAAAAGGGGATTTGGGGGCCGTTTTTGGTCCAGCCCCGAAATCCCACAGTGACCGATGTCGGTCACTAGGTGACCAGCATCGGTCATAGTAAAATTTGTAGATTAGTTGTTATAGAGACCGGCGTCGGTCATGTGTCAACCGACGTCGGTGCAAAAAGTCAGACATATAGACATGGGGGGGGCCGATGGTGGTCGAGGGTGACCAGTACTAGTCACCATGGGTAGGAGGTAAGGTTGTGAAATTTGTTGTGTTGGTTTGTTGTAGGCGGGTAGGATAGATTTTTGGGGTGAAGGGGGAGAAGGTAGAGTTGCTAGGAAAGGTTATTGGGGTGGGGGGTAATCGGGTGGTTGGAGGCCGGTTCGGGTAGGATAGGTTATGGGTTGTGTATGAATTAGGAGGGGTTAAATTGGTTGAGGTATGGTTAGAGGGTGAGAGTAGAGTGGGTGGAGTATGAGTGGGGCGGTTGGTAGGGTGTGGGATAGGTAAAGGGGATATTGTAGATTTTGTTGGGTGGGGTTATTGATGTTGAGGGAGATGAGGTGTTTTAGGTTTGATTGGAGTGGGTAGGATATTTAAAGAAGGACCATAAGAGTGAGAGGAATTTATAGATGTATAGGGTAAGATAGGTGGGTGTAGATGTGCTTATAGAGTCGGGTTGTGATTGGGTGGGTGAGTGAGTATAGAGGGTTAAGGTAGTTGTTTTGTAAAGGGTAGGCCTGATGGAGTGGGTTGTTTTGTAGGCACGCGAAAGCGAATCGATGCGAGATCGAATGTTGCCTCTATTGGGGTGGATGCGGCCACATGTGACCACAGCAGTAGTGATGGGTAGTTATGCGGGAGGTTGGACTCGGTGGAGTCTAGAGGTATAGGGCTATGGATAGGGACCACAGCCTGATGGTTGCCCTCATCGAGAGATGGGATCCGGCAACCAATGCCTTTCATCTCCCTACTGGAGAGATGACAGTCACCTTAGAGGATGTGTATCACATCCTGAGACTACCGATCATCGGTGAGGAGGTGTTCCAGGTGGATGCTGAGATAGTGATGGATAACATCCTACAGGTATTTGGGGATGCAGCCCCATTGATTACATATCATAGTGCGAGCATCTGCTATGGTGATATGTATCGCACACATCGATAAGAGACATGGCTTACCATGCTGATGATGATCGGTATCACCTACTTCAACCTCTTTGACTCATAGAGGGAGGCCACTTCCCATGGTCTCTGATGGGAGTGTTACATGAGATGGTGGAGGAGCACACCTGCTATGCATGGGCACTAGTGTATCTGGTGCAGCTATACAGAGAGCTCTGGGGCTATCGCCGTATGAGGTGATTTGGGATATGTTTGACATTCTTGTTACACTGCTGGGCCTATGAGCATATCGTGTGTTTATGACTAGTAGGGTTGCCCCAGCAGCCAGGGCCACAGGTAGTTTATAGATATGGGTTTCAGAGGTGGTTGGGGTTATGGGTCAGCCACGAGTAGTTATCACAGGGTGGGATGTCACTTATTACAGGCATATGTTAGAGGGCCTAACTGCCTTAGATATTATATGGAGGCCATACAGAGGCCATCACCCCATGGAGGAGCAGAATAGCACAGCTGCGTTGGATCCAGTACATCTTCTGGATATCTGGACGGAGACCCGAGGAGTATGAGTGGATTCCCCTAGAGAGGGTACGACAAAAATTAGGCCTACGGCAGATGAGCCACCTCCCTTCCCACAGTATTGGAGGGAGGATGTAGAGGCACCACTACCTGTACCGTAGCCATTTGACCCAGTCTGGGTAGTAAAGAGACCAGCCGATGATATGGTGGATGACGCCGAGTTACAGGTTCATTTTTGGTTTGGTGGGCAGGGCAGAGGGCAGCCATGAGAGCACAACCCACACAGCCAGATTTGGCATCTGTTATAGTAGAGAGGGACCATCTCTTGGGTCAGGTGCAGTTATTATAGGGGTAGGCTTGCTCTTGCTGCTGCAGCATGATCAATGTTACGAGGTAGTTGGCAGGCACGGGGATGGCAGTACGAGGGGCGAGGCATAGAGCACGCACAGGCACAAGTACATCCTCAGGTCCAGATCCCTGTTCAGGCATAGGCACAGGTCCCTGTTTAGGCTCCGATGGTAGCTCCACCACCACCACAGGTATAGGCTTAGGGTCAGGGTGTATGGGCGGGCGGGGGCCCACTTCTATTAGGAGCCGAGGGGACCAGCCCCACCAGCCATGGTGGCACGGCCCGATACATGGAGGTGAGAGTGGAGGCCCATTATTATCAGGACGTACTAGATGGTACCGGTGCCGAGTATCAGCCATATGTGGCTCACGAGCCAAGATTTCCGAGTCATAGGTCACAGGGGGCCGCAGCCATAGCAGTGGGTCGGTTACAGGTAGGAGGTGAGATCCGGCACAGGGGCCAGCTGAGGGACGGGCCGAGGGAGGGGGAGAGAGCTGAGTCACCCCAGGAGCGGAGATGGGTTTTGTTGATTTGATAGAGGATTTGTTGATAGAGACACCGGTCTGCGAACCGAGTGTGTATATAGAGGCCTGCGTGCCCTCATAGGATTTATGTATGCATTTTTGTTATATACTGGCTGCGAGGCAAGTACTTTTGTATAGTTGATACCAGCCTGCGAGCTGAGTATATTTTTGACATGAGAGACCGGCCTACGAGCCGAGTCAAGATTTTGATAGAGACAGTGGCCTGCGTGCCGACTTTGTATTTTGGATTATAGAGGCCCCATGCAAGGAAATTTGTATATGTTGACATTGATTTGAGGATATATATAGATGATGAGTTTGATCCACATGGTGTGTATAATGTTTGATTTGATGCATATATTAAAATGTTGTATGTGTTTTGTCGATGGTATTGGAATTTGATGTATATATATAGATGATGTTGATGATGTTTTGATGATATGCATATGTTTTGAAATGTTGATGTTTATTATGATGATGGATGTTGATAGTGATGTCATTTATGTAGGGAAAAGAGGTGGGCTCTGCCAAAAAAATTCAAAAAAAAAGAAAAGGATTAGGTTTAAGCAAGAGGAGATAGATGACCGATATCGGTTAGATAACCGATGTCGGTCACAACTTGACCGATACCGGTTAGCTAACTGATATTGGTTACTCTTAAACGAGCTTTTCTAAAAATAGAAAAGCTTGGGAGGCAACTAAAATCTTATTTTTAGAGTCATGCAACATGTTAAATACGAAGATGCGAGGCTGTTGACGTCGATACAGGTAATTGCATGGGAGAATTGAGTGATAAGGAGGAAAGAGATAGGTAAAGTGATCGTGGGCTTGGATTAAGAAGGCGTAAAGGCAAGTAATAGTGAAGAGGGTGGTGAACATGGCTGAACAAGGAGAAGCATCCAGCGGGTAGAGAGGAGAGGGAAGACAGGTTCCACCTCAAACTGCTGCATCCCAGGAGGTATAATTTTTGGTTGGAATTAAATTTTTACATGCGTATGAATAGGATGTGGGAAGGTAAGTGGGTAGAGATGAAAAATAAAGGTGATAGGCAAAGGTTTGGGATGGGGTGAGTGTTATGGGGTAGGTAATCGGGGTTTTGATATGTTTTTAGGTATAGAGAGGTGCAAACAAGCGAATAAGTTATCATAGGTGGTGTTTTTGAGCAGGGTAGATGGAATTGACAGTGACCAATATCGTTTAGGAATAACCGGTATTAGTTAGGTAACTGGTATCGGTTATCTATAACCGATATCGGTTACTATGTAAAGTTGCGGATTGTGATAAAAAACACGTGGGAATTTATTTGTTGATTTGTTGTTTGTTGGTTTGATGTGTGTAGGCACAGGCAGGGTTGAGGATGAATGATAGGGTGCCAACTTTGTTGTCACGAGTCCAAGCGGATGTAACACCAGCTGAGTGGGCATTAATAAACCATGTGGGGTTAAGCGGAATCCACTATTATTCACGAATCACATGCAATCATGCTATGTTGCAGGCGCTGATTGAGAGATGGAATCCTGAAAAGAATACCTTCTATCTGCCAACAGGGGAGATGATAGTGACATTAGAAGATGTGTTTCAAATTTTGAGACTTCCAATTATAGGAAGACCAGTGTATCAGGTAGGGCCTAATGTAGCGCGTGCAGCGATAATGACGGTAGTATTTGGTCCAGCCGCATGAGATTTGACATAGCGAGGTTTGACATTCACTTATGGTATAATGTTTGTGGCACACCCTAAGGCAACAAGGTTGGCCATGGTATTAATGATAGTGGTGGGGTATTATGCATTACCTAGAGGACGGGGAAGATTTCCAAAATCATTGATGTGTATTATTCGGGAAATGATAGAAGGGAGCGTTACTTTCGCATGGGCACCCACATATCTGGCGGAGCTATACAAGGGTTTATGGGCATGCAGGTGAAATCACAGGACTACACTAGATTGTGCATACTTATTACATTGTTGGGCCTATGAGCACATTGTGTGTGTGTGACCAATAGGCCGACCCATCCAGGCAGGAGAGACAGGAGTGCAAAGGTTGGGATTCAGGCGATGGGTCCAGACAGAGCAAGAGGTGAGATCCAAGACCGTGACAGATGACACCGAGTATTATAGGCAGATGTGGGAGATGGTGATGATTGGATATCCATTGGAGGCCTTACGGGAACTATATGGTGATGGCGAACATAGCTGAGGATTTGAGGGGTGTAGAGTGATTGAGGTGGATCGTGGGACACAGGCCAGGTGAGTACGAGAGGATTCCTCTAGATCACATGTGGTGACAATTTGGATTTGTTCAGGATATACCCATGGCTCATAGACCATACAGGAGGATCGATGCTAAGGCACCATTCTCACCTCCATGGCCGACACTTCCAGAAGGACCAGAAGAGACAGTAGCCGATCATAGGGTAATGGATGCAGGAGTGACAGAGTCTTATAGATTATGGTGGGTAGCAGAGCTGTGAGATATACATGAGAGGGCCGATCATCCTGACATAGCTGTGGTTATAGTGGAGAGAGACCACCTATAGGGTTTAGTTCACTAGCTTCAAACACAGGTGAATGAGACTACGGGATTGTTAGAGGCTTCGCAGTCACGAGTGGGGAGACTAGAGGAAAGATTCCTCCATGCGAGAGGGTGTATTCATATGTTACAGGAGAGATTGGTAGATCAGTGGGAGGAACCAATAGTAGTGGCACCTTTGAGGATGGAGAGGCTAGGTGAGCGGCGTCGACGATCACCATCGCTACCTGGTTTAGGATGAGGCGCGGGGGCCTAAGTGAATTTCATAGGGGTAGAAGAATAAATAAGGATGCCACCTTGCGTGTCGATGATAGAGAAGATGTATTTGTTTAACATCTAAATAAAACTGAATATGTATGTTGATTTGAGTTTATGATAATAATAAGAATGTTTGTGTTTTGAATGTTTGGATTGAAAAAGGAAAAAGGTGAGTGTTATCAATATAAATATGCGAAAATATTTATAGTTTAAAAGAAAACACAACACATGATAGGTTATGGTAGGGGATGGTCGAGCTAACCTTGGGAGACCCCATGTCTCCTAAGTGCTACCTACATAGCCCATTACACAAAGCAAGGAGGGGCCTCAGACCGATGTAGTTCTCCCTTAGGACCAGGGAGAGGTGAATTCAGGAAATTTGGTTGTGGTTAGGCAATTTGTTGGTTGGTAAAAGTTTGATGTTGGTAGAGTAATGTTGTTGGTGTTGGTGTGGGTATAGGTGAAGTGAGGGTTAACTTACCCAAGCATAGGAAACCATGTCCTAATTAAGATCAACACACAATCCTAGATTCGGGTAAAAGAGGCAAAAAGTGTCCCATAGTTGGAAAGAGCTAAACAAACCACATATTATCATAGGATGAGCTTGAATCCCTAGGTACCTTGTATAGGTAAGAAGTCGATAGGTGAAAAGAGTTGTATAATCACAAGATATCGGATATACGCACGTCCCTTGAGTTTTGTTATTGTGAAGAATGGTGAGGAGGGGTGGATGGAATAGTTTTGTTTCTGTTAGGGGCACAGAGAACTTGTTATAAGGTGATTATTCTGATGGAAGAGAACCAAACCAAAATAGACAAGTCCATGACTCAAAAGTACTTTTGAATACTGCTTTGATTTTTTTGGATATAGACTGATCGATGCGGGAAGTCTATATGGGATATGCATTTTGTTGTTCTTGAGGTCTTCACAAAGCTGATCAATGCAAGAAGCTTCTGATAGAGGCTGACTTTGTATAGCTGTCCTTCGAGGGAACAGTCTACTTATAGTAGTAGACGCGGCGTTGCACATAGCTATCCTTCGAGGGAGCAGTCTAGTTATAGTAGCAGATGCGGCTTTGCACATAGCTATCCTTTGAGGGAGCAGTCTAGTTTATAGCATGGAGGTCTAGATGTCTGTTTGGCATGAAGCATCTAGTTTTATAGGAAGTTTGACTCAAGAATATCCCAAAATTGTATAATTGAGAACTTGTTATTTTGATACTTTTAAGTCATGGACCAGACTAAAAAGGAGAAGGCCTCTTTAAGAGGAGGTGATGATCAAACCACGTGGGTTTGATTTTACTTTGAGATGCATGAAAAAAAGGTGTATGAGGTGGTAAATGAGCTCTCAAGATAAGATGATGTAACACTAAATTCAATAGAGAATGGTAGATAAGGCATTAAGGGTTCGAGGCTCGGTTTACCATTAAGCGAAGCTAAACGATAAGTACCTGATCCATAAGTGTGAGTGATAATGTAAGGCCCAATCCAATTAGGAGCAAATTTTCCACATTTGCTCTTTTCTAGTTTGGTTACATGTTGATTCTCTTTGAGGACAAGATCACCAATTTTAAAGGTACGCTCATGAATTCACTTATCATAAGCACACTTGATGTGCTTTTGATAAATTTGAAGGTGGTCAAGAGCGGTAAGACGATGCTCGTCAAGAAGCTCTAATTGGGCTAACCGCTCTTGGTGGAAGTCATCATTGGTGAGAATATCTTGGAGAGATATTCTGAGGGAAGGGATTTGTATTTCAAGAGGCAAGATAGCCTCGGTACCATACACCAGAGAGAATGGTGTGGCATTAGTGGAAGTACGAATGCTGGTACGATAAGCCCAAAGAGCAAAGGGGATGTGATCATGCCAATTTTGACCAGAATCATTAACTTTCATGAGAATTTTGGTTAAGGTTTTATTAGAAGATTTTGTCTAACCATTTACTTGTGGATAGTAGGGTGATGAGAAGCTAAGTTTGATACCAAAGTTGTCACAAAGGGCTTGTAACAACTTATTTTTGAAATATTTGCCATTATCGGTTATCAAGCGATGAGGAACACCGAAACAACAAATAATGTGATGATTGATGAATTCAACAATTTTCTCCTTTTTGGTTGAAATGAGTGGAATGACCTCCACCCATTTAGTGTAATATTCGGTTTCCGTGATGATCCAATGGTGACGTGCGAAGAAGGTGGATGAATCTTACCAATAAGGTCAAACCCCATTGTGAGAAAGGCCAAAGATCTCATGTGACTGTAGTGGATGGCTTGAGGAGTATGTTGAAGGTTGGCATGCTGTTGACACATAACACAACACTTAACATATTTGCAGTAGTCTTTATTAAGAGTAGGCCAATAATATCCTAGGCGAAGGATCCACTTGGCCATGGCAAAGCCACTAAAGTGCCCACCACAAATTCCATCATGGACTTGTTGGATGGTATGAGTGACTTCAGCATTGGTTAGACATCGAAGGAGGATACCATCAAAGCCACGTTTATAGAGGAGTCCCCCCATGATGACATAATGAGAAACACCTTTAAGAAAAGTGCATTTTCCATTACTATTAAGGTCAGGTGGGAGAACAGAGTTTGTAAGGTAGTCATGAAATTGGTGATACCAGGTATCCTGTGAGTCAGCAGATGCATTATTTACCATACAAACATCCGGGACTAAGTAAGATGGGGCAAAGAGTTGTTGGACCAAGACAAATATGTCAGAATCAGTTGGTGATGCAGGAATTTGCAAGGCCAAGCAAGCCATAGTATCCACAAATTTATTAGTTGAGCGTGGAACGGTTTGGATAGTATAATGGGTAAATAAGGTCAAAAGTGAATCTATGTAACGTTTGTACTTTTGAATTTCCTCATTTTTACATTGGTAGATACCAGTGACTTGATTTACTACCAATTTAGAGTCACCAAAAATGTTAATAGACTTCACACCTAAGTGTAATGCAACATGGAAACCCAACACAAGGGCCTCGTATTCTGCTCTATTATTAGTGCAGGGGAAATCGAGCCTGAATGAAAGAGGCATAGGTTCACCTTTAGGAGGAATGAGAACAACACCCACCCCTCTACCATGTTGGCATTTAGATCCATCGAAGAAGAGAGTCATCGGATAAGATGCATCATTAAGCGAAAGAGTTGCGATGAGTTCATCAGGGAAAGTAAAATTGGTAAATTGTTCCCCAGGTAAAGGGGCTTCCATGAGTTGGTCTATGATAGTTTGTCCTTTGACTGATTTCTGGTGTACGAACTCAAGGTCGAGGTTAGCGAGGAGCATAAGCCATCGGGTGATGTGTTGGTTTAGATGAGGTTTGGCGTACATATAATGTATGGGGTCAGCGTTGGTGATGACAAAAGTTTTGTGATTCAGGAGGTAATGTCGGAGTTTGGTGGCCACGAATGATAGGGCTAGGCATAACTTTTCGACATGTGTATACCTAGTTTTGTAATCCACAAGAGTATGACTTATGTAATAAACTACTTGTTCTCGATGCTCGGAGTCATGATGTGCGAGCATGGCTCCTACAGCATGGTCGGTGGCAGAAAGGTAAAGGTAGAAAGGGTGATCATCCTGAGGTGGGATAAGCACGGGTGGCTATAAGAGATAAGTTTTAAGAGCCTCAAAGGCTTTGTGGCACTCCTCGCTCCATTGAAAAACAATGTCCTTTTTAAGGAGATGATGGAAAGGTTGACATCGATCCGAGAGTTGTGAGATGAAATGACGGATAGATTGGAGTTTTCCCTGCAAACTATGCAATTGTTTTAGGTTAGTGGGTGGGGAATTTCTAAAATAGCTTTGAATTTAGTGGGGTCGACCTCAATGCCACGCAAAGAGACGATAAAGCCAAGGAGTTTTCCCGAAAGGATGCCAAAGACACATTTTCTTTGGTGAAGACAAACACAAGATTGTAATAGCGTGATCGAAAATAATGGTTAAAACATCGAGATGTTCACTGTGATGTTTGGATTTTCCAATAAGATCATCAACATAATCCTCAAGGATAGTGTGCATGATGTCATGAAAAATGTAAGTCATATCTCGTTGATAGGTTGCACCAGCATTCTTAAGGCCAAATGGCATGACATGATAGCAGAAGGTGCCCCAGGGGGTAATGAAGGTGGTTTTATGTTGATTGGCGGGATACTAAAATTTGATTATATCTCGAGAAACCATCCATGAGAGAAAGCATCTCATGGCCCGCAGTGAGATCGACAAGTTGATCAATACTAGGTAGGGGGAAGTCATCCTTTGGGAAAGTGAGGTTAAGATCCCAGAAATCCATACATATCCGAAGTCCCCCCATCGCTTTAGTGACAGGTACAACATTAGAAATCCATTACGGATAGTCAATAGGTAAGATGAAAGAGACAGAAAGGAGTCATTGAAGCTCTTCTTTAACCAAGAGAGCAATGCGTGGATGCATTTTTCTCAGCTTCTATTTAACTAGTTTAGAGTCTGGTTTCAGAGTGATGTTATGGACAGAAATGTCAGGATCGATTCCTGGCATGTCGGCGTAGGACCAAGCGAAAGCTTGATTGCGGCATAGAGAAAGGTAGTGAAGGTGGCTTGTTCTGATGCTTTGAGATATTGTCCGATATTTACAATGTGAGGATCATCCTCCGTGTGGATGTTGATTTCTATAGTCAACTCATTCAACATGGTTTGGGTGTTAGATGGTAAGGCACGTTGAATATAAGAGTCATCCACACCAAGGTAGGTGAGGATGGAGTCATCATCATAGCACTCCACAACATTAATCAAAGGCAGGTCTTCTTCGATCATGTATGGATATAAAATGGGGAGAGAAGATGGGTCCTCACCATTGCGTTGATAAGTGAGAGGACCTAGGAAGATAACATTCACGAAAAAAAAAGTTAGGAGGGATAGATTCCGGGTCTATCGACTCCATGGGTGAAGATGGTAAAATGGGCGATAATTGTTTGGAATGGGTGAATTCGTCGTCTTCCTGGATACAATTGACATGAAGTTTCTTCAGTGTAGGTGGTTTAGAAAACCCAAGACCACTACGATCTTTGTGTTTACGTGTTGTTATGGGAATAACCGTATGTCATCCTTGCTCATAAAGACCAAAACCAAAACCTTTCCAAGCATAGCGCATCAAGAAGGTGAGGGTGAAATGACGGTTGGTTAGATATTGAAAATCTGATTGGAAGGGAACCACACCAAGGGGAGGTTCGGGGGTGACAGAGGATGCATCAACACCCCCATATGTTAGGTTGGTGCGGCAATTAGGTGGTCCGTAGGAGATCACCTCCCCCACACGATGGTCGTAGGTAGGATGCGCATGTAACTGTCCATACTCTTGTGGGGTATGGAAGGTGCTAACGTTGTATAGGCGTATTCCCTAGCGTAAGATGTTGAAAAACACCTACCAAGGGATCTGAGGTTGGGATGTTGTCCGCGGGAAAGGAAGAAGTATTTGCATCGGTGGTTTCATTGGTCGAAGGTGTGGGTGTGGCTAAGGTGGATGGTTGAGGTGTGGTTGAAGTAGATGGTTGGGTTGGATCAATGGGTGTCTTGATTGGTACAAGCACATCATTAGGGTGGTATAACATATTACAGGTTTTGAAGGGGGAAGCGTCAGCTGTGACGGTGTATGACTTCCCTTCATACTCGAATTTGATGCATCTATGTAAGGTGGAGGGAACGCATCCCATAGCCCGGATCCAAGGGTGGCCTAACAACATGTTGTATTGAAATTATCCCTCAAGGACATAGAAGAGTTTGGGTAAGGTACGTGGCCCTACACGAATGTTAAGTATCGTGGTACCTAGGGTAGAAGTAATAGCATCGTTGAATGAACGCAACATGGTGGGGTTGGCACACATGTATCTAGGAGGGATATTCATCTATTGGAAGGCTTTGAAAGATACGATGTTTAGGCTAGTGCCCCCATCAATCATAACATGACATACCCAGATGTCCCGGATGTAAGCCGAGATGAAAAGAGCAGGGTCAGAATCTTCTGCACCAAAGACGACAATTTCTTCTTGAGAAAAACTGATGGCTTGCTTGTGCACGGGCAGGAGAGGTGGTTATGGAGGTAGGTTGTTTGGTGAGAGAGGCAATGTGGTAGGGTGTGAAGATGGAGGCAACGGGAAAGGTTTCATTAGGTAGGACCTCTATCCCTTGAAGGATCTCAATTAGAGCTTGTCGATGCGATTCAGATGTTTGAATGAGATCATAGAGTGTCATTTTTATAGGATATTGGTGAAGTTGTTTGATCATAGTGTGATGGGAAACTCCATCAGAGACTAGATAGGCTAGTCCACGAATAACCACTTTAGGTGGTGGTGTGATCGGGATGGTGGAAGGAGAAAGAGAGACCGCCAGTGTGCTCTCTTTAGCTTTTCCATTGTTTTTCTGACCTCGAGTAGTAATGCTAATCATGTTGATCTCATGAATGCGAGATGAGGAAGATGACAGGGATAAGTCATTGTTCTCGAGAGGTGGGGTTGCAATGATGATAGATTTTGGCGAGGCGGGGACAGGTGGTATAGGAGAAGGGATCGAAGCTAAGGGTTTGTTCTTCCGTAAGTCATCTTTCTGAGATTTTCTATCCGAGATAGGTGACTGGCAAAGGATGGCTTTCAAAGCTTTGCATCCTTCTACATTGTGTCCTGGTGTGCGGTGGTAGGCGCAGATTTTAGATTCATCATAACCTATAGGTCGAGGTTTAGATGGATCATAGGGTCTGAGTGGGGGTAGGGAAATGGTCACATCCCCTACCAGCATATCAAGGATCTTGGCGTAAGATCCTTTGAGTGGGTCAAATGAAGATGAGGCTATTGATTGAGTGGGTGAGATTATTGATTGTTTTGGTAATGGTTGGGTATGAGTGGTTCGTATGGGTGGTGGTTTAGGCAAGGGATTTTGATGATTGGGTTGAACTTGGTGTGGCTTCTTTTGCACAGAAGTCATGTTTAGCTGGTTAGATGATGAGGCCACAGATGACGTGGTGGTAGAAAACAACCATGGGGAAAGAGGAGCGGCAGCAAACAAGTCCTTCGATGATCAAGTTTTCTTAGGGTTGGTAGGTAGGAAAGATACTTGGGTGACGGTGTTGAGATGCCTGTGGATTTCTGTATGGGTGCAGAAGGTGCTGGTCATGTTAAAGAAGACGTGGGAGGCATGGTGTATTGAGGCAAGGTGGAGGGGTGAGGCCCCAATATAGAAGGTAGGTGTGACGGTGAGGGTTGAAGCCATGCTGCTGTGTCTGGTGTGATCGGGGGTGAGGGTTTTAGTTGTGGCGGAGGCATAGATTGGACTCAAGGAGATTGGGTCTGTCTCCTAGGTGGATTGACGGCCTTATCTTTGGATAAGTCTAACCATTTAGGTGGGTGCGTCAGGCTGGGTATTGGTAAAGTCCCAAGCATAGGGGAAGGTTTGGTTAGGTTGATAGAGGTTGATGAGGTATTTGGAGAGATGAGGGGGGTGGAGGTGAGGACATAGGCATTTTGAGCTTTTGTAAAAACTTTGGGTATATGGTAGAGGTGTCTAGATTAGTCATTTGCATTTGAGTAGAGCATGGTGTTCTCAAACGTGCCCATAAGAGTCATCTATCTTCTGAGGGATGACAATCTTCATGCATGGACGAGCATTTTGATATGGAAGAGAAGTGGGTTGTGATTCCAGTCCACTGGGGGTGTGATATAGGGGCGAATGAGGTGTTGTATCAATGGGTGTTAAAGGGTCAACCGGTCGCTGGAAAGATTTAGGTGATGAAGAACTAATAGGGAGGAGGGCATGTTCTAGAGGATCTATCCTAATTAAGGAATTTGGTGATGTAGACTCGAGGGGTTTCTCTTCTAAGGATGATAGAAAAAGTGGTGATCCTTCTTCTTTTGCAGCAAGAGTGGTAGAAGGAGATGTTTGGGAAATAGATAAGTTGGATAACAGCCCGCTCACGATCTTACGGGATGTGGTGTAATAATGTGCTTCGTGAGAAGAGAACTCTAGGCGGTTGGTTCCTTTATGGGTAAAGGAATAGCGGGGCTGTACTCTTGTCCTGATGAAGGAGAAGCGGGTGAGGACTCCTGCGTCGGTGAAGAGGCTCGATTAAGAATTTTTTTGATGGAAGCCCTTGTTTGGGAGTTGAAAACCACATGGATATCATGCACACTCTTCTCCTCGGCTAAGGTTTCTTGGTTTGTGTTACTGTTAGAGGAGTGGTTTGGAAATGGTTTGTTGAAGATTTTTAAATTTTGATTAGTAGGGGCATTAGGATTATCGAGGGTTATATCCCCTGCATCAACCATTTCCTGCACTATGTTTTTCAACATCTTGTAGTTTTCGTGGTTGTGTCCCTTCATGCGATGGAAGTTACAGAATTCATTTTCTTTATACCAAGAAGGTATAGCGCGGGCGGAATCAAACCCGAGAGTGAGGTTTAATAGGAGGCAAGGTGATAGCTCCTGCTTTAAGCAATTTGTCCAAGATCACATCATAAGTTTCTCCCAAGGAGTATACTTATAGGTGGATTTCGGCTGGGTATAAGATGGTGCTTGAGATTTGACTGTTACCATGTGTACAAATCCTTTTGATTTTGAAGCAGCCGATGCGTGAGAGCTGGTGGTTTTCGGCTTGTTAGTGGAGTCCTGGTTCAGAAATTTGAGTTTTTGTTGCGTAACTTCAATTTCTCCTCCTCTAAGGCCCGAATCTCTAGTTTCCGAGCCATAGTAAAGGCCTCATCAAAGGTGCGGAAAGTTTGAATTTGGAGGGTGGGAGAAATGTGTTTAGCGCAGGCCCGCGTAAAGAGTTCGATGAGCTCGGCCTGAGGTAAGGCATAAGTAAGTTGGTTGATGAGGCCCCACCATCATCCAACAAAATTTGCGATAGATTCGTCTTCAAATTGTCGGATGGCATAGAGATCGGTAATGGATACTTTCTTGGCAATATTGATGGAGAAATGATCCAAGAAATATTGGGCTAACTAGTTAAAGGAGAAGATTGAGTGCTGGGCTAAAGCACTGTACCATTCCAAGGTAGGTCCTGATAAGGACATGGGGAAGGTACGGAGTAGTAAGGCATCGTCATGAGCAATCAGATAGCAAGCATGTCTAAACGATTGCAAGTGTTGTTGAGGGTCCTCCTTACTATTAAAGCGAGTAAATTTTGGTAATTCCCATTGAGGAGGATATGTATGAAGGGGGATAGAAGAATGAATAGGCTCCCGACAAACTTGCTCATATGTCAGGGTGTTACGGCTTCCTGAAACAAAAGCCTCAAGATTTTGCATCTTGTCCATCATTTGTTTGATTAAATCATTGGTTGGGTTAGATGATGGTGTTGTCGTCGTAAAAGAGGAGGATTGGGCCAAGAGCCGCTACTAGATGGTGGTGTTGTCATAAATAGAGGAAGATTGGGAAAATGTTGATAAGGTATCAATGATGAATGTGTTGGGGCGGCCGAATAAGGGTGTCCTATATAAGATGTTGAGGCCACCAGATGCGTTTGCGGAAATGAAAAGGTGGGTGGAGCCTGAGAGGGAAAGCTCGTGTGGATAGGTGGTAGAGAACAAGTTATGAAAGAGGAAATTTGCGAGAGGGATGAGGTAGGGGCAGTGGATGGTAGTGATATGTGGGGCCCCAGATTAACCAAAGGAAATCCAATTGGTGCAGTATGGACCATCGAATCCACTGAGCTAGGAGATGGGGCTAAGGATGAAGACGGTGAGGCGAGTTATTAGGTGGGGAAGGAGCTAAGTGGGGGGCTATACTAATAGGCATACCCAAGAGGATCGACCATCAAAGTGTACGTTTGGTTAGGGGTATGAGACAAATAATATTGTATGGTGCCAAGATTAGCATCCAAAAATTTAGCAAAATCCAGATCTCTGACAGATATCTTGGGAAAAGCATTAGTGTCTATAGGATTCCTTATAGGATGTGAAGGGGGTGACTCAGGCAAAGATATAGAACAAGCATGTGAAACCATGGCTGCGGCTTGTTGCAGGTGATAATAACCATGGAAAAGAGGATACAATAGAGAATTAGTCAATCAGGAACAAAAAATGCAACAAAATGTTGGAATTGGTAGGTTACTGGTTTGTCGAAGCTTGTAAAACATAAGTAATCGATATTGGTTTGGTAACCGATGTCACCGAGACTATAACCAAAGATTGGTCTAATAACCGATGTCGGTAGAAGAGGACTGGTGCCGGTTACTGTGAAGGAAAAGAGAGAATGTAAGAGGCTACTGGTTTGGGGAGAACAAGGCTTAGTATACCCACCAACCTGTCTGAAGTGATAACTGAGACAGGGTATAACAGAGAAACAACACTGAAAGAAAAATAGAAAACAAGCAAGATGCACAAGAAAATCAAGAGACTAACCCTAGGATTAGTTTTAATCACTTTTGGGCTTATGCCTTAGATGCCAGATGATGTCAATCCTAAACAAAAGACCTAAGGGAGATGTCAAGTTTGTTTTGGCTTGTAAGGCTACCTCAATCGGGCGGAGGAATACCGCGGGAAAGGGGGATGTTTGAGATGTTGTGTAGATTATGATGTGATTTGGTATGTGTTGTGCAGTGAGAGTAAGATTAATTTCTCGTCAATACCATGGATATCACCCCCACGTGTACGACCTGTTACTTAATCTATGTTCACTAGAATTAAAAACAGCAAGCAAGAATGTGATGCACATGTTTTAAACCCAAATCGAAAATGATATTCGATGAAGCAAATAAGATGACTTTCACTAATGCAAAGATGCAAAAGAAAGACAAATTATTTTACCAAAATGACAAAATATTTTGTGAATATTTAGTAAAAAAAATAAAATAAGTGTGCTCCCTATATGAAAACAAGCAAGAAAGAAAGAAACCCGAATAGGGTCCCACTAGGCGTGCCAAAATGTTTCGCACAGAATTTTTAGTTCCAGAATAGAGTTGCTTCTATCCTTTCATTCTCTTGAGAAATAGATAAGGGGTTAGGGCTAGGAGGAATACTTGTTGAGTGTTGGGAGGGTGTGCATGTACCGTAGAGAGATCAGACCGATTGTGAAGAACTCCTTTTTGTCTAGGAAGGACTACCTATAAATAAGAATGCAAGACCACTAGATTTTAGTTAGACAATAAGTAAGGGAACTACCTTGGGCCCAAGAAATACTAAACTTCCTTTTGAAGGTGGTCAGTTCCCTTTTAATATAAATTATTGCAAATGATAATAAAGAAGCTATTGCGAAATCACGATTTAGGTACCTCGTTACTAAAAGCAATAGAGACTAAACTACCAAAATAAAAACATCATTACTCCGTTTGTTTGGTCACTGGTTATTGATACGTTTAGATCAAGTTACAGGGATAGACCAGGCTAGATCTGAGGTTGTTAGGAAATAAATAGGTGAAAGGTTGGTTTTGGTATAAGTCACAGTGACCGATGCCGGTCACCGGATAACCAATCGCGGTTATAAAACTGCTACCGGTAGGGGATAACCGATATCGGTAGGGGCAGTGATTTAGGGGCTTCTGGGTAGAGGTTGATTGTAGGGTGGTTATGGGGTTTTTAAGGTTGGTAGATGGTTGGGGGAATAGTAAGGTGACGGAGAAGACTCAGAGAGTGAGAAAGCTATCTTCTGGGCAATATAGGGATGGATGAATGAAGGTTAAGTGCAGGGTGCTGCTGGGTGTTAGATCTAGGGGTGAGCTTATAATTACTATGAATCAAAATTTCACGAAGTGGAGTCTAGAAGCATACAAGATACTACTTACTACTTTCTGATGAGGATACAGGTCCGAGGAATGTGGTGATGAAGGAAAAGCTTAGGTGGGATGATCCAACAATCGAAAGTGAGCTGATGAAGCTATCCTCTGACTCTCCCAATGCTTGGACGAGTGTGACAGTGATCTCATTGATCAGTTATAGTCTTGGACTCAATGCTCTTCTCTACAACCTCTTTTCTCCTTCTCACTTGTCTCTCCCTTGCAAATGGATTCGGATCCCTCCATTTTGGTTGGGGGAGGTCATTTACAGGGAACCGATGGTGGTTACCTAACTGACGCGATCGGCTGCGTTGTGATGCCTCGTTCGATGGTTACCCCGATTCTTGTCGCAGTGACCCATTTTTGCTGAGCATCGAACGACTGTGTGTAATTCTGTTGTCGTAGACCATGTCTCAGTGATGTTTTAGCACCTTCCCTCTCCTTCTTACCTTTTCGAGTTGTTATCGACACCTCTGTATGTGGACTGTGTAATGTCTTATGCGTTAACCTACTTAAAGGAGGATCTTGTTGTCACATGATTAAGTTGGACCGTTGGTCATTATTAATGTGAATAGTGATTATATTTATATATATATTTATAATATATAATGATAACAATATTGTTTTAATTTAATTATCAATCGACGATAGCTTCATTATTATTTTTATTGTCGATTATTATCAACCTTATTGTTAATTATCGTTGAGCGATTTTATTGTTTGGTTGATCGCTTTGCAGAATGAACCCTATCCCGCGCTGAAGAAGGGATTATCCATCTTGGTGCCATGGTCGTTCTTTGCTCCGTGTTTGTTTTCGATGCTTCCTGTGCTGGCCTCCGCAACAACTGTTACTTTTCCTTATTTAATGAAAATTGTGTCTTGAAGCCTCAGAAAGGCAGCTAGAATGGCGGTTGGGTTTTGATAGGGCGTGTCCAGTTAAAAAGGGAATGTCCATAATAATAATAATATTCCTTTTAAATTCGTCGACCTCGACTACTGACCATTATGACTATAATTGATAATTATTTTGTAAGCTGTAAAATGATAATAATGATAATAATAATAATAATGACTTGTTTAAAGGAAGTTCCCGCTTTTGATTATCCAAAGAAGTATTTTATAATGTTCCAAGCATTTCAGAATAAATTTATCAAAATGAAATCTTTTTTTTTTTTAAAAACAAAATTTATTTTGAATAAAAAAATTAAATAAAATTGACCTCCCATTTAAATTTAATATTTTACAAAGAATATATAAGTAAATAAATAAATATATACATATATATAAGTATAATGAAATAAAGAAAATAATATATTATTTAAAAACTTTAATACTTCCCTCATGTTCCACCATGGCCAACCCGATCTCCACGTATGGCCCATGTGCCTTGTTTAAAAATAAAAAATAAAAATAAATACAAAAATTTAAAGGAGAGAATTAAACTTGTGTGGGTTTTAGCTAGAAGTATTAAAATGTAGTCTTGTGCCTTTAATGCGTTGTAACTAACTAAATAAAGAAAGTATCATTTTTGTTTTCTCTTACCTTTTCCTTATGCGTCATTTTCCTTTCCCTTGCTTCATGTTGATTTACTTGATTTTCTTTGTTGGCGAGTTGGTGGAGAATAATGGCCTCCATTTAATTTCCTTCAATGCGTATGGTTGAGCTTCCTTCTTGCACGTCCCTTGTTGATGAGACGCATTTGGGGAAGGGATTTTGTTTTTCCTTCTTTCTTTCCTCACGCATGGGTGGAGTTGGTGGCCTCCTACCCGTCACTCATTGCTTCTCATGGAGATAACTCTATGTGTTTTGTTTTTGTTTGATTAGTGCCTTTTCCCGAATTTTGGGCCGCATGGATTACTGATCACTCTAGGCTCTGCTATGGTGAAGTTTTGTTGTTTGAGGGGGAGATCTGAACCGTGTAGTAAATGATTGCTATGTGAAGGTAGCGGTTAGACACCGGTTGGTTGCATATGGTGAAAAACGTGAGTTATGAACCTTTTCGATTGCCCAAATAGGAAGAAAACAAAGGAGCAGATGGAGAATGCAAATCGCATGTTAATTCTAAGCTCTACAATATTTTGCTACCCTTTTTAATAATATCATGAAATGAATGGCCTCTTCTTGCAATGATGCCTAATTATGAGAAGTTTGAAGGCATGTAGACTTTTGATAATGTTGTTCATAAACCGAATTCTTGATTAATAATTCTTGTGTCCATGGTTGAATCGTGGGTTTGTATTAATACTTAATATGGCAGATCCATCTATAGTATTATTACATGGGATTGACTTAAAACCCTCGGGATAGGTGTATGATTTTTGAAATGTGATCGCAAAATTTTATTTTGCTGAAACCATCTAAACATGAGGGTAGTTGACTTAACTATACTTAAGTTAGAACGGGTTAATCGAGAAAATAGTGGCTAGAATGATTTGTTCTAAAATTTGTTAAAAAATAAATAAAATAAAATAAAATAAAATAAAATGACTTGAGGTATTTACCATCATAATCGTAATTTTGTTCCCAACTAATTATTTGATTATGGGCTTGAAATAACCCAAAAAAAAAGGGGTGCGAAATTTGTGAAAAGGTTATTTGTGTTAGATTTATTTTTTTTAAAAAAAAGGGGATTACCCAGATAGAGGTGGGTATGGAAGGAATTAACATAATAACTACACAATTGATTTGGGTATCTAGTATGTGGTTCTTGTTGCCGCATGATTTTGTTTAAGAAGAGGGATCTTTAAGGAATTCAGAGCTGGCCATGTCTTTATATGTAGCCTGGGGATACCCATGACCTTGCTTGACCTTGTTGTAGAAAATCAAATATACCTACTGGTCTACTTAGAGCTTGAAAGTGATTTATTTATAGGCTGCAAGTAATGGTCATGTTTCTTAAATGTGTAAATCTATGGGGTTTGACAGGTTGGCATTATAGGCTAGTTTCTTGTCTAAAAATTGGACTATTTATTATTTATGATATGTGATGAGGTAATGGTGTATTGGATTCAGTGAGTGCCTGGATGACACAGTTCTAAATAATATGAGAGTTCCCGTAACAATTGAGTAACCTGTTATGTCCACACAAATCTAGTACTAGGTTTATAATTGTGTGGACTCCATTATTAAGGGCATCCTGTAAAATGGTGGAAATTGATTTATTTTAAGGTAAAAGGTGTTTACCTTAAAATATCGATTGTTAAATTACGTTAAGACTAACAGTTTCCTCCTGGCAGTCAAATTAAAACATTTTGCTAATGTGGCATTATGAACATGATCTAGTATGTTTTGGGCTTCTCTAATACTTTCAGTGATGGATGGACCGAGTATTAGATTTGATCACGTAACCTGCAGGATTACATGAGCGAAATCCCAATACTCTTGAATTTTGTTCTTAACTGGAAATTTTGGCTTCCTCCTTGTTGGCTGATAAATATCTATCTCGTATGGAGAATATTGATTTGTGGTTATGCTTTGATCTATTCTTGATATAGAACTTTCCTTTCTTGTTATTGTTAGAGGTTAGCTTACTGTTGTAGTGGGTAGTCTTAACATGCTCAGTTCTCGATGGCCCAAATCGACGTAATATTTGTGCAAGTGGTTTTACGCGAGTAGATAATAGGGAAGAGTTGTAAAAGTTTAATTTATGAAGTTCCTCGTGAAAGTGTCCTATGTGTTGTTAATTTTGTAATAGTGCTTGTAAAGGAGCTTAGAAGGCCTCTTGCCTTGGATTGTTCGGATATTGTGAGATGAAGTTGACTTATCCCTTTGTAGTTAAACTTGTAGCTTATCCTTGTGAGAAATAATTAATATTTAATCTTTGCATTGATATGATTATTCTTGTAGTAATATTAGTTATCAATCATGAAAATGTTGTAACATAGCTTGGCCCATTTGGTTACCTTCTTGTTCTTAACCAAAGTGAAATCTGATCTCTTGATTCCTTGGATTCATGTGCCATGTTGAATGGAAATGTTTTAACTGGGTTCGTGTTCTCTTGTTAAAAAAAAAATGGAAATTTCTCCTTCGGGTCATAAAACTTTCTTGTGTTAATAACCCTCCATTGAATTGGCATCTATGTGAATTACATGTATATTTTAATGGGTTTCCACTCCTTCTTCTAAAGATAACCAATAATAAAATAAGATGAATACATAGATAAAAAAATAAAAATAAAGAAGATAATAATGATGTTGTTCTTGGTTGATAAAATTAAAAGTCTTTAATTGGAAAGAAAGTGCTACTCTACCGTTGTAAAAGAAATTACCCTTGCTAACCCTAAGCTATGAATTTAAACGTTTTTCCTTGGTTGTGAAATGATAAGTATTCTATAAAAAGTGAAATCATTGTTGCCTTGCGGTTATAGTTATGTCTTAGTTAGTCGAGGAGTTTGAACAAGAACACCTTAAGTCTAATTCTTCCATCTTGGGAACCCCTTGTGCATCCTATAGTGAACTTAACCAGGATCATACTAAATGAAGCCCCTACCCTAATCCAGTCTAACTCTTAAGTTCCCTTGAATGTCCGGTTGATAACTAATTAGACCTTAATGAAATAAATTAATGTAGAGGTGATCTACCTAAGAACAAACAATTCCTTAAGTAATTGAAGGTGAAACTATCCTTGTAAAGTAAAATTCTATAAATTATCAACCCTAGCTAAGCTAGCAAACATCATCCTTATACGGTGACTTCTTAAACGAGTTTAAGGGGAATCAATGGTTAGTTTTTAGAAGATAATAAGATTTATTAAGAAGGAGGATACAATTTAGAAACCATGAAATTTATCTCTCAACCTTTTGGAAAGTAAATAGTTTCCTTTTGAAAGCTCTTTGAGTGAAGCCTAAGTAAAATCTCTAATATTTCTAGATAAAACCTCAAGCTCCAATTAAATCTTGGTAATAACTAACGATGTCTCAAGGATGAACTCAATTGACCTTCTTCCTCTAACTTTATCCAAGGTGCCTTGTAATTCTCTCTTAAGTTTGTTGAACGTGAACCAATGTTGTCATAAGGGTATGAATGAGTTTTAGTAGCGTAAGTGTGAATAGATGGCCTTGTGGAATTAAATTACCACCTTTATCAAATAAATAAATTAAAAAAAATTTGTCATAATGAGAAGACTTTAAGTGAACTACTCTACAGTGCTTAAGAAAATAATTTAGTTTGGTAAGATGAATTGTGCGAATCATATCTTGAATCTCTCTGAAAACATAAGTCAAGAGTAAAAGGGTGTTTTATCAAGATAATTAACCTTCAATATTTTCTAACTGTGGCTTGCCCTAGCTATAAGAGTGTCATGTGGTTGGACTTCTATGTAGTCCTGTCAAAAAGAAAGTGAATTGTCCTTGTTGGGTGTGAACATTTCCGTGCTGCCTTGTGGTCATCCTTGTATCAAGTGGTTCATAGTGTTGGTTGTAACCTTGGTGACGACATGTTGTGTCATGTTTTCTGTCAAGCAAGTAAAAAAAAAAATTCATGTGTTTGCTATGTAGACTTGTGTGCCTTTTTTTTGGGCGTTACACTTGGTATCGATCTTAGGTTCATGCTCTCGAACCTATGGGCCGATTGAGTTATGATGGTATTACATGATGATGATGGTGTACATGATAGTGTTACATGGAGATGATGGTATTGCATGATGGTGGTTTATATTGGAAGAGTAATGTGGTATAAGCGTGATGTGATTATTGTCGTAATTGTGATATTGTGAACGCACATGATGTGTATGTCACTTAGTGCGTATTTGTTATCATGTTGATGTGTTGGGGATGGGAGTATTCTCTCCCTTCTTGTGGATTCTATGAAGAGTTCACGTGTGAATTACTACTTGTGATGTGTGAAAAGAATTCTAATGTGGATGACAGGGGGTTAGAGCATTGTGGCATATTGTGATATGTGGGTGTGTCGATATGTTGTATGACTGGATTGATGTAAAGTGAATTGAGTTGTATCATGATGTTTTACCATGTTTTGAAGAAATGTGTGTATCACCTTGTATGTAGCAAAGGAATGTTATGTTGTGATGTTATTATGTTCATCGTATGTATGATTTGTGTAATATGTAATAATTCATGTTGTGATATAGGGGCGTACAGTGAGCCTATGAACCCTATTGTGTAGTGATTGCACTTTGGGTGCAGAATGTGGTAAAGTGATGTATTACACCTGGTGAATGTATGATTGTGATCTACCCTATATACATACCATACGTAAGACGTTATGGTAGCTATGTGTGTACCACCATTGTGTTAGTGATGTAGTTACATGTTATGTTGTGAACCTTGCACTAACCGACCCTAAGGGAAATCGGTAAACTGTGTATGTTTGGAGTGAGAAAATGTGTACCGTTGACCAATCACTCAAGCTGAGTACGAGATAGGAAGTGGAGCCTTACATAGGTTGAAAACCCACTTTTTTCATTTGGTATGTGTGGCACTTGCTCAACGGGTGTCATGCATATTGTGTTTCATGGACACCTTAGGCTCAGTAGATGGTGACTTGTACTTTCTTTCTCTCTCCCGATATGGTTGTTGTATAGATTCAACCTATGTGATTTTGACTATGTTGAGCCTTGTTGAAGTCGTGGTGAGATGATTCTAATTGAGATGATGACAGTTGTATTATTGATATGTATTTTACGAGCTGAGGCTCGATGTTCCGAGTGCTAGCAACTCGTTGAGTATCCCTTTAGTGGCCGATAAGGCCACACACGCTTATCGTAATGTGACATTATTATAAGTGTATTCTATTCGTAAATTGAGTTTTTTACTTTATTTTGTAAGGACCAGCAGTTTTCTTGATTGCCATGCTTACATTTTGGGCATTTCCTTGGTTTGTGGTACTAACACTCGGATTTTTACACTAACTATGGCCTTTTGGTCAGTTTTTTTGCTTGGTTTTGAATCTTCTTCTAAATTTTAAGATTGTACGCCTTGCCCAAGGCTTGTACTTTTCCACTTGGCATTTTGGATCGATTGTTATGCTGGTTCTATTGTTGTGATGTGTGGAATAGGGTCATGGGATGCACCATGGAATGGTTAGACCTATGGACCCGCTTCGTTGTATGGGGGTACACCCCAAGGAGTTACAGATAACTAGCGGGTTATTGAACCATGCGTTATTATGTCACTTGGGTTGGAGTGTCCAAACCCTATGTGTCTTGGGCCATGGGGACAACCGGCCTCCTTGTGGGGGCATAAGGGAATGCCAATGGCATCATTTTTATTATGAAAGAAACTTGAGGGGAGGTATAAGGGCTTGAGGGGAGGCATAAGGGATTAAGGGAGGAATAAGAGAATTGCATGTATGTGTGAGTGATACTTCGAGGTATGCTGGTGTATTATTATGTTTTGGTTATGGTGTTATGATATATGTGTTACTCATATCAGTTGGATATATTTTGTGATGTTTTGGATATGGCATTGATGCCCGTGTGGACCCTATGTAGGTGTCGCTATTTTCTAAGTCATGTAAAATCTGCATTTGTGGAATTGAGGAAATGTCTGGTTGTCGTAGCACACTTTGTTCAAATATTATAATTTTCAGTCATGGTTGTGTGATAAGTACTATGTTATGTGGACCGTGCCTATTCCCTTCCATATTTGAGTATTCTTTTGTGGTGTAATACAGTCTTGAAGTCTATACTTGAGTGTTGTGAATCTGTAGTGTCTTGTCCAACCCCGGTAGGGTGTTGTGTTAGCAGTTCTTGATTGGGCACCCACAATAAGGAATAAACTAAAACTCTTCAACAATGATTTTTTTTTAAAGAGATTAAACTAAGAGTAATGTTAATGAAAGAGACTAATGAAATAATAAATAAGAGGGAACTACCAATCTTCACAGAACCTTGAAAGTTAAAATTTCTACCAAATGTTCCTAAGGCTACCTTGTGGCTATGCTTTAATCAACTAAAATTTTAACCATGAGGTGTAATTTCTTATTTATCTGTTATTTGTTGCGTACAATTTTTTTTATTTTATTTTATTTCCTCTGTGTTATGTTGCATCGAGGACAATGCTCTTCCTAAGGGGAGGAGAATGTGATGCCCCATTCGATGGTTACCCCGATTCTTATCGCAGTTGACCCCTTTTTCTTTGAGCATCGAACAACGTGTGTAATTCTGTTGTCGTAGACCTTGTCTCGTGATGTTTTAGCACCTTCCCTCTCCTTCTTACCTTTTTGAGTTGTTATCGACACCTCTGTATGTGGACTGTGTAATGTCTTATGCGTTAACCTACTTAAAGGAGGATCTTGTTGTCGCATGATTAAGTTGGACCGTTGGTAATTATTAATGTGAATAGTGATTATATTTATATATATTTATAATATATAATGATAACAATATTGTTTTAATTTAATTATCGATCGACGATAGCTTCATTATTTTTTTTATTGTCGATTATTATCAACCTTATTGTTATTTATCGTTGAGCAATTTTATTATTTGGTTGATCGCTTTTAGAGAATGAACCCTTTCCCATGCTAAATAAGGGATTATCCGCCTTGGTGCCATGGTCGCTTTTGCTTCGTGTTCGCTTTCGATGCTTCTGTCTTTGGCCTCCGCAACAACCGTTACTTTTCCTTATTTAACGAAAATTGTGTCTTCGAAGCCTTGTAGGCAGCCGGAATGGCGTTTGGGTTTTGATAGGGCGTGTCCAGTTAAAAGGGAATATCCATAATAATAATAATAATATTCCTTTTAAATTATTTGGAATTCGACTACTGACCATTATGACTATAATTGATAATTATTTTGTAAGTTGTAAAATGATAATAATGATAATAATAATAATAATAATAATAATAATGACTTGTTTAAAGGAAGTTCCCGCTTTGATTATCCAAAGAAGTATTTTATAATGTTCCAAGCATTTCGGCGTAAATTTATCAAAATGAAATCTTATTTTTTTTTAAAAACGAAATTTATTTTAAATAAAAAAATTAAATAAAATTGACCTCCCATTTAAATTTAATATTTTACAAATAATATATAAGTAAATAAATTAATAAATTAAATAAATATATACATATATATATATATATATATATATATATATATATATATATATATATAATGAAATAAAGAAAATAATATTTTATTTAAAAACCTTAATACTTCCCTCATGTTCCACCATGGCCGACCTGATCTCCACGTATGGCCCATGTGCCTTGTTTAAAAATAAAAAATAAAAATAAATACAAAAATTTAAAGGAGAGAATTAAACTTGCGTGGGTTTTAGCTAGAAGTATTAAAATGTAGTCTTGTGCCTTTAATGCGTTGTAACCAACTAAATAAAGAAAGTATCATTTTTGTTTTCTCTTACCTTTTCCTTATGCGCCATTTTCCTTTCCCTTGCTTCATGTTGATTTACTTGATTTTCTTTGTTGGCGGTTGGTGGAGAATAATGGCCTCCATTTAATTTCCTTCAATGCGTATGGTTGAGCTTCCTGCCTGGCACGTCCCTTGTTGATGGGACGCATTTGGGGGAAGGGATTTTTGTTTTTCCTTCTTTCTTTCCTTGCTGCATGGGTGGAGTTGGTGGCCTCCTACCTGTCACTCATTGCTTCTTGATGGAGATAACTTTATGTGTTTTGTTTTTGTTTGATTAGTGCCTGGGTTTTGGGCCGCATGGATTACAGTCACTCCAGGCTCTGCTATGGTGAAGTTTTGTTGTTTGAGGGGAGATCTGAACTGTGTAGTAAATGATTGCTATGTGAAGGTAGCAGGTTAGACACCGGTTGGTTGCATATGGTGAAAAAACGTGAGTTATGAACCTTTTCGATTGCCCAACAGGAAGAAAACAAAGGAGCAGATGGAGAATGCAAATCAGGCATGTTAATTCTAAGCTCTACAATATTTTGCTACCCTTTTTAATAATATCATGAAATGAATGGCCTCTTCTTGCAATGATGCCTGCTATGAGAAGTTTGAAGGCATGTAGACTTGTGATAATGTTGTTCATAAACTGATTTCTTGATTAATAATTCTTGTGTCCATGGTTGGAATCGTGGGTTTGTATTAATACTTAATATAGCAGCTCCATCTATAGTATTATTACATGGGATTGACTTAAAACCCTGGGATAGGTGTATGATTTTGAAATGTGACTGCACAAATTTTATTTGCTGAAACCCTCTAAACATGAGGGTAGTTGACTTAACTATACTTAAGTTAGAACGGGTTAATCAGAAAATAGTGGCTAGAATGACTTGTTCTAAAATTTGTAAAAAAATAAATAAAATAAAATAAAATAAAATAAAATGACCTGGGTATTTACCATCATAATCGTAATTTTGTTCCCAACTAATTATTTGATTATGGGCTTGGAAATAACCCAAAAAAAAAGGGGTGCAGAAATTTGTGAAAAGGTTATTTGTGTTAGATTTATTTTTTTAAAAGAAAGGGGATTACCCAGATAGAGGTGGGTATGGAAGGAATTAACATAATAACTACACAATTGATTTGGGTATCTGGTATGTGGTTCTTGTTGCCGTGTGATTTTGTTTAAGAAGAGGGATCTTTAAGGAATTCAGAGCTGGCCATGTCTTTATATGTAGCCTGGGGATACCCATGACCTTGATTGACCTTGTTGTAGAAAATCAAATATACCTACTGGTCTACTTAGAGCTTGAAAGTGATTTATTTATAGGTGCAAAGTAATGGTCATGTTTCTTAAATGTGTAAATCTATGGGGTTTGAGGTTGGCATTATAGGCTAGTTTCTTGTCTAAAAATTGGACTATTTATTATTTATGATATGTGATGAGGTAATGGTGTAGCGGGATTCCAGAGTGCCTGGATGACACAGTTGAAAATAATATGAGAGTTCCCGTAACAATTGAGTAACCTGTTATGTCCACACAAATCTAGTACTAGGTTTATAATTATGTGGACTCCATTATTAAGGGCATCTTACGTAAAAACGGAGGAAATTGATTTATTTTTAAGGTAAAAGGTTTTTACCTTCAATATCGATTGTTAAATTACGTTAAGACTAACAGTTTCCTCCTGGCAGTCAAATTAAAACATTTTGCTAATGTGGCATTATGAACATGATTTAGTATGTTTTGGGCCTCTATAATACTTTCAGTGATGGATGGACCGAGTATTAGATCTTGATCATGTAACCTGCAGGATTACATGAGTGAAATCCCAATACTCTTGAATTTTGTTCTTAACTGGAATTTTTGGCTTCCTCCTTGTTGGCTGAAAAAAATCTATCTCGTATGGAGAATATTGATTTGTGGTTATGTTTTGATCTATTCTTGATATAGAACTTTCCTTTCTTGTTATTGTTAGAGGTTAGCTTACTATTGTAGTGGGTAGTCTTAACATGCTCAGTTCTCACGAACTGACTCGACGTAATATTTGTGCAGGTGGTTTACGCGAGTAGATAAAAGGGAAGAGTTGTAAAAGTTTCATCAGTTTAATTTATGAAGTTCCTCGTGAAAGTGTCCTATGTGTTGTTAATTTTGTAATAGTGCTTGTAAAGGAGCTTAGAAGGCCTCTTGCCTTGGATTGTTTGGATATTGTGAGATGAAGTTGTCTTGTCCCTTTGTAGTTAAACTTGTAACTTATCCTTGTGAGAAATAATTAATATTTAATCTTTGCATTGATATGATTATTCTTGTAGTAATATTAGTTATCAATCATGAAAATGTTGTAACATAGCTTGGCCCATTTGGTTACCTTCTTGTTCTTAACCAAAGTGAAATCCGATCTCTTGATTCCTTGGATTCATGTGCCATGTTGAATGGAAATTTTTTAACCGTGTTCGTGTTCTCGTTAAAAAAAAATGGAAATTTCTCCCTTCGGGTCATAAAACTTTCTTGTGTTAATAACCCTCCATTGAATTGGCATCTATGTGAATTACATGTATATTTTAATGGGTTGCCACTCCTTCTTCTAAAGATAACCAACAATAAAATAAGACGAATACATAGATAAAAAAATCAAAATAAAGAAGATAATAATGATGTTGTTCTTGGTTGATAAAATTAAAAGTCTTTAATTGGAAAGAAAGTGCTACTCTACCATTGTAAAAGAAATTACCCTTGCTAACCCTAAGCTATGAATTTAAATGTTTTGCCTTGGTTGTGAAATGATAAGTATTCTATAAAATTGAAATCATTGTTGCCTTGCGGTTATAGTTATGTCTTAGTTAGTCGAGGAGTTTGAACAAGAACACCTTAAGTCTAATTCTTCCATCTTGGGAACCCCTTGTGCATCCTATAGTGAACTTAACTAGGATAATACTAAATGAATCCCCTACCCTAATCCAGTCTAACTCTTAAGTTCCCTTGAATGTCCAAATTGATAACTAATTAGAACTTAATGAAATAAATTAATGTAGAGGTGATCTACTTGAGAACAAACAATTCCTTAAGTAATTGAAGGTGAAACTATCCTTGTAAAGTAAAATTCTATAATTTATCAACCCTAGCTAAGCTAGCAAACATCATCCTTATACGGTGACTTCTTAAATGAGTTTAAGGGGAATCAATGGTTAGTTGTTAGAAGATAATAAGATTTATTAAGAAGGAGGATACAATTTAGAAACCACGAAATTTATCTCTCAACCTTTTGGAAAGTAAATAGTTTCCTTTTGTAAAGCTCTTTCAGTGAAGCCTAAGTAAAATCTCTAATATTTCTGGATAAAACCTCAAGCTCCAATTAAATCTTGGTAATAACTAACGATGTATCAAGGATGAACTCAATTGACCTTCTTCCTCTAACTTTATCCAAGGTGCCTTGTAATTCTCTCTTAAGTTTGTTGAACGCGAACCAATGTTGTCATAAGGGTATGAACGAGTTTTAGTAGCGTAAGTGTGAATAGATGGCCTTGTGGAATTAAATTACCAACTTTATCAAATAAATAAATAAAAATAATAATAATTGTCATAATAAGAAGACTTTAAGGGAACTACTCTACAGTGTTTAAGAAAATAATTTAGTTTGGTAAGATGAATTGTACGAATCATATCTTGAATCTCTCTGAAAACATAAGTCAAGAGTAAAAGGGTGTTTTATCAAGATAATTAACCTTCAATATTTTCTAACTGTGGCTTGCCCTAGCTATAAGAGTGTCATGTGGTTAGACTTCTATGTAGTCCCTGTTAAAAAAGAAAGTGAAATGTCCTTGTTGGGTGTGAACATTTCCGTGCTGCCTTGTGGTCATCCTTGTATCAAGTGGTTCACAGTGTTAGTTGTAACCTTGGTGACGACATGTTGTGTCATTTTTTGTGTCAAGAAAGTCAAAAAAATTATCCCGTGTTTCCTATGTAGACTTGTGTGCCTTTTTTTTGGGCGTTACACGCGTAGGGGACCGATGTCGGTTATGTCAATGTTGGCTATTTTTAGTAAAATAGCCAACTTTCCTCCTTTTCTCTGAGGGTCAGTTGTGGGCTTGGTCAAGTCATTATTAGGTTTGTTTTGATGCGGGTGAGGGTGATGAGTCATGGGTGTGGGTCTAGACCAAGTCATAGGTCTTAGTTAGGTTAGTTTAATGTTAGGGCTAGGTCATAGTGAGGTGGCGAGGTGAGGTGGTAGGGTTGGAGATGTGGATTTATTAATTATGGGGTAGTTAATAAATAATTCGGTGTTTAAGGTTTTAGGTGGTGAGGTAGGGTTAGGTTGCGGGAGGAGATACGGGTGCAGGGTGTCGTAAGACCCAAATTTTGTCTACAAAGCCACCGATTAGTGAGGATTATACCAAGTAGATCATACCTTGGAGGAGGTGATGGACATAAGACCCTAAAGACATTGCATGATTGATTGTTCTAAGGTGAAAAGTAGTCACACGATCACCAAATGTCTTGGTTTCAAAGAGGTCCCTTGAGGTAGTAGGAAATGGGAGTGGTAATGGTGAGAAGGGTGAAAGGTGGTTAATTTTTTATATGGTATGAGGTGGCAGGATCTTTGGGTAAGATATCCGAGGTCACAATGGGAAAGTCCATGAATAAAAAGTTATTTTTTTTTACTTGTATTTGAGATAGATTGATCGATGCTAGAATTCTATATAGGATGAGGAATTTAACTCCTTGAGGTATTCGTGAAGCTGATCAATGCGGGAAGCTTCAAATTCTCTTACTCTTTTTTTTTTGGCTTTACATAGTTGTCCTTCGAGGAGATGTCTATTTACTGCAGCGATTCTTTGAGAGGAAGATGTCCTTTTGAGGGAGTCATCTTTGTGTTAGAAGTTTGACTCAAGGAGTTGGGTCCCATGTGGGTCTTTGAAGTCATGGACAAGACCAAGGTGAAGAATAGGATTCTTGTTCAAAAATCGGGTGAAACGACCATGGGATCTCATCTAAAGGTAGACAAAAGTATCCATGAGAATCATGCTATGTGCAATGCCACGGTACACATATTCAAGAGAAGATAATAAGTGACGGGTACTCACATGATTCATTTTTAGTCATCGGTGAGATGTAGGAAGTGGGTAGTGCTCAAGGGACGAGCATGGAAAGAGGAAAAAGGTGAGGTAGGACTATAGGTCAACAGTAGAATGATCGAAGATGTAAGGCATTAAGGGGCTTAGGTTTGGGTTTACCATCGAGTGAAGATAAACGATAAGCACCTGATCCATAAGTATGAGTCACAATGTATGGTCCAAGCCAATTAGGAGAAAATTTTCCCTGTTTACCTTTTTATGCTTTGGTTACATGTTGATTTTATTTTAGGACAAGGTAATCAAATTGGAAGGTTTGTTCATGGAAATGTTTTTCGTAGGAATGTTTGATAATTTTTCTTTAACTTGAAGGTGATCAAGAGCATTAAGATGACATTCATCTAATAACTCAAGTTGTGCAAAACTGTCTTAACGAAATTCATCATCATTGAGCATTTCATGGAGAGAAATGCGGAGTGAAGGGATCTAGACTACAAGAGGTAGAACAACCTCTGTACCGTAGACCAAAGAAAAGGTGTAGTGGTAGTGGAAATGTGAATACTACTATGGTATGCCCATAGGGAAAAAGGAATGTGCATATGTCAATCCTTCCCGGCATTATTAACCACTTTCATGAGAATTTTGTTTAGGGTTTTGTTAGTGGATTCATCTTGGCCGTTGGTTTGTGGGTACTAAGGTGATGAGAAACTTAGCTAAGTGCCCAAGGCGTCAGAGAGTTTTTGCAAGGTTTTGTTTTTGAATTTTTTTCCATTGTCAATGATGAGACGGTGAGGAACACTAAAGTGAAAAATGATGTGATGATTGATGAACTCACATATTTTCTCAACTTTTGTGGAGATGAGTGGTATGGCTTCCACCCATTTTTTGTAGTTTTTGGTAGCGGTGATGATCCATTGATGTCATTGGGAAGAATGGGGGTTAATCTCTCCAATAAGATCTAAACCCCATTGAGAGAAAGGCCAAAGGTCACAGCGACCTTTAAGGCATGACTAGGTGTACGATGAAGGTTGGGATGTTGTTGAAATTTTATACAATGTTTGATAGAGTTGCAATAATCAAGGTTAAGGTTCGACTAGTAATAGCCTAGGTGAAGGATACGCTTAGCAATAACAAGGCCACTGAAGTGACCTCCACATATGCCATCATGAACTTCCTTAATGGTATGAGGAATTTTAGAACTCATGAGGCATCATAAGAGAATACCATCAAATATTTGCTTATAGAGGAGGCCCTCCATGATGACATAATGAGAGACCTTTTTAAGGAAGGCACATTGTCCATTATGGGTGAGATCAGGAGGTAAGATGGAGAGAGAAAGATAGTCGGAATATTGTTTATACCACAAGTCGCTTCAGTCATAGGTAGCAGTTCTAATAGAGTAAAATTTGTGAGGTAAATAAGAAGGTGATTGGATTCTTTGTACGAAGAAAATATTTTAGAATCGGTGGGTGAAGCGGGTATTTGAGAATCCAAACAGGCTATGGTGTCTACAAATTTGTTGGTTGAACGAGGGACGGTTTACAAGGCGTAACAATCAAAGGTGGTCAAAAGTATGTCCACATGATGTTTATACTTTTAAAGTATCTCATTACGACATTGGTATATACCATTGACTTAGTTTACGATCAATTGAGAATCACTAAAGATGTTAATTGATTTGACATATAGGGCATATGTGGCTTGGAGACCTAATACGAGTGCTTCATATTCAGCGATGTTGTTTGCACAATCAAAATCTAGTTTGAAAGACAAAGGCATGGGTTCACCATAAAGTGGAATGACGATAATACCAGCCCCACCCCCATGCTGACACTTGGAACCATCGAAGAAGAGTGTCATTTGGTAAGCGGGTTTGTCTAGGGAAAGGGTAGTAATTGACTCATCTAGAAATTCAAAATTAGAGGGTTGATCCCGATAATAAGTGTGTTGGCCAATTGGTTGGTGATAGCTTGGCCCCTGATGGACTTTTGATGAATGAATTTGAGGTCAAGGTTAGCTAAAATCATAAGCCATCGTGCAGCATGCTGATTTTGATAAGGTTTGGCATACATGAAGTGTAAGGGGTTGGTGTTGGTCACAACATAGGTTTTGTGGTTGAGTAGGTAATGGCAGAGTTTTGTGTGCAACGAAACTAAGACTAAGAAAAAAATTTCGGGATGGGTGTATTGGGTTTCATAGTCTAAAAGAGTATGGCTTATGTAATAAACCACCTACTCCCTATGTTTTTCATCACGATGAGTGAGCATTGCTCCCAAGGAGTGATCAGTAGCTGAGATGTATATGTAGAAAGGTTGACCATCTTTAAGTGGAATCAATACGGGTGGTTGGAGAAGGTATTATTTTAAGGCCTCAAAAGCTTTATGGTAGTCATCATCCTATTTAAAGGATACATTCTTCTTGAGTAGATGATGAAATGGTTGGCACTGATTAGATAATTGTGAAATGAAACTGTGAATAGACTGCAACTTACCTTACGGGCTATGGGGTTGTCTAAGGTTAGGAGGTGGAGGCATTTTGAGAATTTTGAGAATGGCCTTGACTTTAGCAGGGTTAACTTCTATACCACAGAGGGAAATGATAAAGCCTAGGAGTTTTCCTAAGAGGACCACGAAGATGCAATTCTTAGGTTGAAGGTGAACAAAATATTTAATGAGACGGTCAAAAATGGTTTTGAGGATGGCAAGGTTCTTGGAGCAGTGTTTAGATTTGGATAGGAGATCATCCACGTAATCTTCCAATATACGATGCATGATATCATGGAAGATGTAAGTCATGGCCCACTGATATGTGGCACCAATATTTTTAAGGCCACAAGGCATGACTTGGTAGAAGAAGGTCCCCAAGGGGTGATGAAAGTTGTTTTGTGTTGATCCTTTAGGGCAAACAGATTTGATTATAACCCGAGAAGCCATCCATAAGTGATAGCATCTCGTGACTAGTGATAAGGTCAACTAGTTGGTCAATACCAGGTAAGGGGAAGTCATCTTTTGGGTGGGCTAGGTTAAGGTCATGGAAATCCATGCAAATGCGGAGTTCTCCGTCACCTTAGTGACATGGAAAATATTATAAATCCAACGAGGATAATCAATGGGTAATATGAATTAAATGGAAAGAAGGCGTTGGAGTTCTTTTTTTGATAAGAAGGGCAATGCGAGGTGCATTTTCCTCACTTTTGTTTGATGAGTTTGGCATCGAGAATGGTTACGATATTATGGAACACTATATGGGGTCAATACTGGGCATGTCTACATAACACCAAGAAAAAACGTGGTTATGATCTTTGATAAAAGAAATGATGGCTTCATGTTCAAGATAGCATCCAAAGATTGGCCGATCTTTAGGATGTGCTTTGGTCATCCCGAGTATGAATGTTGATTTTGTAGTCGATTCATTCAACATGGTTTGTGTCTTAGAAGGTAATGACCAATGAATAAATTATTCTTTTGTACTCAAGGTAGGTGAGTATAGATTCATCTTCCCGACATTGAACGATTGATTGAAGGTGTATCATCATCGATCATTTGAGGATATAGGAACAAAAGAGAGGAAGGAGCCTCACCCTCACATTGATAATTCAAATGCCCCAAAGAAATGATGTTTATGAAAAAAATAAATTGGGAGGGATAGATTTAGGATCCATCGACTCCGTCGGCGAAGGTGGTGATGAAGGCAAAGCGGGTGAAGAAGGTGGAGAAGGGTTGATATCATTGATGAGTTTAATGTGGGCTTTCTTTGTAGGTGGTTCAGAAATCCAATACCACTACAAATATTATGTTTGTGGGTGGTACATGGAATAACATTATGGTGGCCTTGCTCATAAAATCCAAAACAAAAACCCTTCTATGCACATCGGTGTAGGAAGGTGTGGGCAAAACAATGATTGGTGAGAGACTAGAAGTCAGTAGAAAATGGGCGGGTTTGTGACAGTGGTTCAGGTGTGTATGTGGTAGTATCAAGTCACCCATAGGTGAGACTGGTACGAAGATGAGGATGACCATAAAGGAGGTGTTCTCCTATGTAGTGATCATAGCGAGGGTATTGGTGCAGACTTCCATACTCTTGTGGAGTGAGGAATGGGTTAACACTATATAGGCAGTATTCCCCCAGAGTAAGGCATTGAAAAACACATTCCAAGGGATCGGTGGTTGGTATGTGGGTAGTAGGAATAGATGATGTGTCGGTGGTCAATGCAGAGGTGGAGTTAATGGATTGGTATACTGATGGGTTGGCTGTAGAGGTTGTGGAAGTGGTAGGAGTGGAAGAGGTATGTGTGGTGGAGGTGGCGACTATACTAGTAAGTGGAAGTGTAGGTGAAGTGGTAGGGGTCATGGATGTAGATGCCTTAATGGGTATGAGCACATCATTAGGTTGGTAAAGCATGTTGCATGTTTTAAAAGGTGATGGATCAGATGGAATGGTATAGGTGTGTCCTTCATGTTCAAACTTTACACAACGATGCAAAGTGGAAGGAACGTAACCCATGACACGAATCTAGGGTCTGCCAAGTAATAAGTTATATTGAAATTCCCCCTCCAAGATGTAAAATAATTCTGGGATAGTTCGAGGGCCCATACGAATGTGGAGGATGACGGTGCCTAATGTAGAGGTGATAGCATCATTAAATGAATGTAACATGATAGGATGTTTATGCATGTAATTTTTAGGTATGCACATTTGAGTGAATGCGAGGGATGAAATGATATTAATACTAGTGCCCCCATGAATCATTACATGTCATCTACGTATATAATCGATGTGGACAGAGATGAAGAGGGCTGGGTCCGGGTCATCCATTTGGTGTGGTGCGATCTCTTCTTTTGAGAAGCTAAGGGAGGCTATTTGGTGAGTAGGGTGAAGTGTGGATAAAGTTGGAAATTTGGTGAGAGAGGCTACATGATGGGGTGTGATAATGGAGGATATGGGTGTAGGGTTATTGGGTAAAACCTCAATAGATTGAATAACCTCCATGAGAGATTTATGATGGGATTCCGAGGTTTGGATGAGGTCATATAGGGACATTTTGAGGGGAGATTGGTGTAATTGTTTGAGCATGGTGCGATGTGTGACCCCATTAGAAATAGGGTATGTGGGTCCATAGATAGTAATCTTAGGTGTGGGTGCATATGGTATATTGGGCATAGGATTAGTTAGCGAGTTAGTTTCCTTTTCTTTTCCTTTGTCCTTCTGAGCATGGGTTGTAACGTGGATCATGTTTATCTGAGGGGAGTTAGCAAATAGAGAAGTCAGTAGGATGAGTGGTATAATGACATGACATGACAAAAACCTACCGGAGGAGAAAACCTTGTGAGGTGATCTCGAGCGCAATGAAATTTAGGTGATGGCCTGAAAGTTCTCTAATGTGAACCATGTTAATTTCAAATCTTGGAGGTGGTTCTAGGAGCTGTGGTGGTGGAGGTCATGGTTGTTGAGTGGGTAGTGAGGGAAGGACTATGGGAATGGGTGTCGGTGAAGTAGTGTCCTCATCGAGAAGGTTGTCATCGTCAAAGTTGGCTTCTGGAGGACACAACTAGATAAGGATGGTTTTCAAGGCCTTACAGTTCTCCACATCATGCCCTGACACACGATGGTAGGCACAAATTTTAGTGTCATCAAACCCTTTTGGCTTGGGTTTGAGGGGGTCATAAGGTCTAAGTGGCGGTAATGTGATAACAAAAGTCTCAAGGAGGTTGGTTAATATTTTTACATAGGACCCCACTAGTGGATCGCAATGGGAAGTGATTGTGGGTTTGGGTATAGGTATGGCTTATTGTTGAGGAACGGTCCTTACAAGAGGGGGAGTGGGTTGAGCCATGGTTTTGAGTGTTGGAGTAGTCTTGGGTGTTGGTTGTGTTTGTTTGGGTAGGGGTAGGGTAGATGAACGGTAGGAGGGTGTATGGTTTCTTTGACTACCTTATTGGAGGGTTGTGTATTTTTGTTTTTGTGTTGTACCTTCTTAGGTAAAGGTGATATGGGTGTATGAGATCTAGAGGGAAAAGTAGATGGGGAAGAGAGGTAGTTACCCATGGGGCTAACGAGAGGTGCCGTGTGAAGGTAGATCATGCAGAGTCGAGTAAGGGGTGTGAGAGACAGATATTGAAGTGTAGTGAGTAATGAGGAAGTTGCTGAAGTTATTGGAGGTATGGGTGGTAAAGATGTTGTAGGTGTAGGTGTAAGTTGTGTCAGGTGCTTGGGTAGGTTAGAGGTTTTGAGGAAGGAGTGGGCTGTTGTGTTTTAAGTTTATTAATGGGTGGAAGTTTCTTAACTGTGTCTTTGGAAGATGAGGTCCTAAGATGGACGGGATAGGTGCAGGTGTGATTGGCATATCCGAGGTATGAGTTCTATGGGTTTAGTTCTTTTGTTTGGGTGTTGGTGTAGGTGTGGTGTTGATGGTGGAGGATGTAGCTAAATCCAATTTGATAGGTGGATGTGTAAGGTTGGTGGTTGGGGTGAACCCTAAGGTAGTGATAGGTTTAGTCGAGGAGGATGATGTATGAGTGGGTTTGGATTTAGATGTAGGTTGGGCTATGGGTAAGGGTATGTGTTGAGGTATGATGGGTGTTGTGATAGTGGTGGTTGTGTTCAGTTTGATTAGTTGAAATATTTTTGGGTAGATAGTGGAAGTATCAGCAAGTGACATCTACATTTGTGTTGAAATAGGAAGCAGAAGACGCCCCCATAATAAGGCTCTGTCCACACAATCTAGGGATTGGCCAAATGTGAGAATGCCACATCTGTAGGTGATGTTGATGAGGACCCAATGGATATTCCCGTAAAATGTGTCTTAGAGATGGGAAATTTGTTAGCTTCAGCTTCCGTGGGTAAGAGAGCTGAAAGTAGGTCTGCAGGATCTTGGGTAGCTGATGGAGAATGATCACCTAGAGGAAAAGGTATCTCTACTGGATTTGTGATAGGTGGAGGAGATGATGGGTGCTCCTCTAGTAGGTGGAGGAGATGATGGGTGCTCCTCTATGGGTGGAGGAGGTAAACAAGTATCCTCCATGGAGTGAAGAAGTACTGGGTGTCGAGTTCTCTAGGTGGAGAAGCCAAAGGTGAAATGGTCTTGATGTTAGTGGAAGGCTCCTCCATAGGTAAGGAAGGAGGTGAAAGGTGTTTCTCTATAGGTGGAGGAATAGGTGAGGTGGGTTCCAATGCAGAAGGAGGAATTCGGGCTAGAATCTCCTCTATGGAAGGAATATGGGGTAATTGGGAAGCAACAGGTGCGTCACTAAAAATAGCATGAACCTCACGAGTATGGCTATCATGAGTTGAGCTCTCACCGGTTTGATTAGATGAAGAGGCATGATTAGGAAAGGAATTATTGAAGATATGTAGGTTTTTATTGGCGGGTGTGTTAGGATTATCCACAATTAACTCACCTTTCTCGAGCATTTCTTGGACAATATTTTTGAAAGTTATGTAATTACCATCACTATGACCCTTTACTCAATGATAGTTATAGAAGTTGTGTTCTTTATACCATGTAGGCATGGGGTGAGTAGGGTCAAAACTAGTGTGTGGTTTTATAGGCGGAAGGGTGATGGCCCCAGATTTGATAAGCTTTTCTAAGATAGAAGAGTAAGGCTCCCCAATTGGGGTGTATTTCCACTGTTCTCATCTGAATTGAAAAGTCTGGATGGGTGAGAGATTAGATGAAGGAGTAGCCTAATTTGATGGATTATCTTGGCCGGCCTTGAGTACCATTGCGTTAGCAATGCCCTTGGCCTTTGAAGAATTATTCTGTGGTTTGGAAGAAGAAGAGGTATCATTTGACTTGAATACTGAATTCTTACTACGTAATTGGATTTTCTTCTCTTCGATGGCCCAAATCTCTAGCTTTCATGCCATGGTGAATGCTTCGTTGAATGTTCGAAGGTTTGGACCTATAGGGTTAGTGAGATATGTCTAGCACAAGCCCATGTGAAGAGCTTGATGAGTTCTATTTGTGGCAATTGGAAGGTGAGTTGATTGATCAGGCTATGCCAGCGAGTGAAAAAATATGTGATAGATTCATCCTCATACTGATGCGTGGAGTATAGGTCAGTCATGGTAACCTTCTTGATGATATTGATGGAGAAGTGATCCAAGAAGGCTTGGGATACCTGATTAAATGAAAATATAGAGTGTTTAGGTAACCCACTATACCAATCTAACGCAGGTCTAGTCAGAGACATGGGAAAGGTCCTTAAGAGAAAAGCATCATCATGGGTGATTAGGTAGCACCCGTGTTTAAACGACCACAAATACTATTGTGGGTCTTCCTTGCTATTGAAGTAGTTGAATTTAGGCATCTCCCAATGCATGGGATATGGACGAATAGGAATGGATGGGTGGATAGGCTCATTACAAATCTCATCATAGGTGAGAGTATTATGGGAATTAGAAATCGATGCCTCTAATGTCTACATCTTGTCCATCATTGAATTGATTAGGTCGTTGGTAGGTTGCGATGATTGGGTGCCTCCTGTAGCGTAAAAGGGTTGGTGTTGGGCATATAATGGGGGTGGCATTCCAATATATGGTGCTGCCGTAGGTTGATTGAGAAGAAGGTAGTGAAATAGGGGGTAAGTACCCGAGAATGAATAATGATGACACAGAGGCTCACGATAGTATATATATGGAGGTGGAAGGGTCATGGGTAACCCTAGTGGCAATGGGGGCTAACGATTGTGGAATGGAAAGGACCACATTCTTGAAAAGGGTATAGGTCACCGACACCGCAGGTATTTGTGTAGCTACAGGTATATATGAAACATTGGGGATGGATGAGGTTGTGCTCTAGGTGGGTGTGGAAGGTATGGTGGATGTGGCAGGTGTAATGGATGTAGAAAACACTGTAGTCATAGTGGGTATGGCCCTAGTTGCGAAAAGACTAGGGGTAAGGTAGATGCGAGCAACACGGAGGCAACCGGGGCTGATGTAGGAGTGGGAAAAGAGTCAGGGGGATAGATACGGGCATGCCGTATATCAACTGACCCGAGGCATCTTGGGTGGACGAGTGGGAAAGATAAAAATGCAAGGTGGCAGGGTTTTGGTCAAGGAGTCATGAAAACTCCTCATCTCTGGTAGCGATAGTGATAGGTTGGATAGGATCTATGGAGGGTGATAAAATGGAAGGTGGTGAAGGACTAAATGAGAACAAAAAAACCGGTGTGGAATACGAGTGCGCTTTCTTGTCTTTTTTGTCACACCATGTGAACAAGTACTAATTAGGTTGGGCTACTTCTCTTTAATCGACATAGAAAAATAACAGAAACAGTGAAACAGTGGTAAAAGTGGATTAGGCACCAAATGTCACTAGAAAGTGGCATAGAATAATTGATGTCAATCGGGTACACTGACGACGCGAGTTAAGGGTAATCGATGCTAGTCACACGTGGGAAATGGACAACGAGTCAAAAACAAGGTGTAAGATCAAATCGATAGGTATGCCAAACCTAATGAGTTTACAAGGTCAACGGGAATGATAGTAGTGACAGGGACTTTGAATAGTTGACTAAGGTGAATAAATGTCCTGTTGGGTAGGTTAACCTAAATGACAAGTGAACTCGATGCTAGTTGGGTATAATCGACGAAGGTCGGGGGGTAACCGATGACGGTCGTTGGACCGACACCAGTCACTATGAAATTGAAACAATGATGAAAAAAATGGTTGTGAATTAAAATCTAATGTGGAATTAGACCCAGAATTCGAGAATGATGAAAAATGGTCTAGGAACACTTAGATGAAGCAATAATACACCAACTATGATGAGGAGTGTGCAAGGATAAACAAGAAGAATGAAGAACGTGACCTCTCACCTCAAAACGTAAGCCAAGCTGAAACACTAAGAAAAATGTGATCTTAAGAGTTCCTTTTCTATGATGTTATTTTAGCTTATGCTATTTAAGGATTGACTCATGAACAAGTAGAATATAATTTTTGGTGAGGATGGCTTCCTATAAAGAAGGAGATCTAAAAGGTGAGGTTTTAGGTATGTTATGGTAGGGGGCGGGCTTTGCTCAAAGTATGACTCGACAAAGCGGTGAGTTGGGAGTACCTGCCAATCCTCATATCAATGTGATCATTGACATGCGTTCCCAAGAAAGATGTTGTTTAAGAATATGTATTTGTTTTGAATTTGTGCAATGTGGCAAGACTCGAGAGAGAGAGAGAGAGATGTGCTTTCTATGATTTGTTTGTCAACCATCAGTTGGGAATGACTTCCAGCGTATAGGTTGCCCTCAATTAATGTGAGCTAATGTGATAAATCAGAATGCAATGCACTTATTTTAAGCCCAAATCGAAATATGAAGTTCGATGACACAAATGGATGAATAGGAAGAGGGATGCTCTTTCACTAAAATGCAGAAAATAAGAAGAAATGATTCTTTTTAAGTACACCAAAAGAAAGGTTTCTTTTAGAGAAAATAGAAAGAAAAAGAGGGTTACCAAGGAAGAAAATTAATGTGTATGCTTTTTAGAAGGGAAACAAACACACAAATTTTCCTAGGAATGAATAAAATGCAAGGAACCCCGAATGGGTCCCACCGGGCGTGCCAAAATGTTTCACCTAATTCTTAGACGTTTCTTTGAAATATTGACAAAACAGATAGGGTAATGGGTGTAGGAGGAATACCTGTTGGAATGTTGGTTGTTGGGTTATGCACATATGACTTCTAAATCCATAGCTGATTGTGAGAGATTCCTTTTGGCTAGGAGGAACTACCTGAAATGGGACACAAGACCACCAGAAAGAATTAAATAATATGGGTAGTGAACATCCTAGTGTGTGCTAGATCTAGGAAGTGTGATACTTCCTAGACAAATGTCAGTCCACTATTTAAAACAATTTAATGCTTGGTAATGAAGTAAATCCTATTGTAATTGAAATGATTTAGGTATCTCATTAAAAACACAATAAGAAAGATCTAATCTAATAGGCTAGGTTAAAATAAGATCCGAAGGTCAAGTAGTTGGTTCTGGTTCTCTGTCTGACAGAGGTCTCAGGAAGGTCACAAGTGATTAAGGGTGATGTGAGAATAGGTGGGTAGGTCATTGTTCTGGGATCTATTGGTAAATACAGAGATTGACACCGGTTAAGGGTGACCAATTTTGGTTGGGGAAAAATGGTGCCGGTTATTATGGAAAACTAGGAATGCCACAGAATGAGCTTTGGGTCTCCCTTGTGATTGCACAAAGGACTTGGTTGAATGAGGTATTAGGCTATTTGGGTAGGATTTGGTGAAGTTTTAATGGGTATGGAGGGGTGAGTATTAATTGAGGTCAATGGGTGGCTAAGAGAACAAAGGATGACAATACAATGATGAAATGAATGAACCAGAGGAGTAAACTATTCTACTTACTTGAAATCTGGTTTTGGGTGCTTGTGAGTGATGGATGAAGGTGCTGGTAAGAGGTTGAATGTTATTGAGGATCACCAAATGTTGGAAAGCTCCTACATGGGCTACATGTGCATTCCTTTTCCTTAGTTGGATCAAATCTGTGCTAGGGTGAGTGTTGGATGCCTATGCAAGAGAAAATGCTTGATCTCCTTCCTTGCATGCATGTTCTCGCAGAAACTTGCTCTCAAAAGATGTGATATCTCTCGGGAATCTGCCAATGTTTGCCAACCTCCAAAATAAGGTTGTTTTGGGGATTAAAAGGTGACCGATGGTGGTTCCTGGATTAACCAAATGACGGTTAGGGGTAATCACTGCTTTCGGTCGGTGGAATTTCCTAGCTTTACTAAAACTAGGCATATCCCCTTGATTTTCTAGGATCTTGTGTCGTTAACCCACGGATCGAATGGAAGCTTCCAGTAGGCATGCGGGAATATGGTTAAAGGGAATGTAGGAATTGATTTTTAGGGTTTGGGTAAGTCTTAGTTAGTTATGGAATATTACTAAGAATAGTTACGAGGGTGATTTGGCTTGATGAGGTGTCTAGGTGAGGTGTAAGTGTGGGCATTATCTAAATTAGGAGATATAAATAATAAATATTGTGAGGCTAATGAATTAATTTAATTAAATTAATTAAATTAATATTAGTGGGGTGAAGGGGCCATGGCTAGGTGAATTTGATTAAGGTATTTTTTTCTCGAGGACCAATGGGGAGTGTGACCTAAGTTTAGTGTCTATAGAGCGAACACACAATTTCGATTAAGTGATCGAGACCTTTTGAGAAATATGTCAAGAAAGGGGTGGGAAACCCATTGTCCTTCACTAAGGATACTCTTGAATTATTCTCAAAGATCTGAGCCTCCATTGTAGTTATCACGTAAAAAGCATTCATTGTGGTTTAGGAAGTGCAAAGAAGTCAACAATGTGATTAAACCTTCACCGCATTTACATCCCTCATGCCAGAAAGTAGAACCAGCAGTGGAAAATTTCAAATAAGAGCTTGGAAAGATAGAAGCCTCCTCATTATCACAAAGTGGAGAGCAGTCATAGAGCGGAGCCAAGTCCACCGCAACAACTCATCCTTCAACATAATTCTTCTTCTTCTTCTTCCTCTTCTTTCTCTCTCTCTTCTCTTCTCATACAACACTCTCTCTCCTCAATGTTATGTTTTTGCATTGAGAGTTTTACTTTTTAATATGAATTAAGTGACTTTATAAATATAATGTAACTTTAAGTCTCCTTGCTACTATGAAAGGGACTTAAATATTTAAAGTGGAATATGAACAATATTAAGTCATATTAAGGTATTAAAAAGTCACCAGGGAAGATGAAGAGTTTCCTCCTCTTCTATAAATTGTAGCAAGCTCCTCATTTGAGGGTCTTCTTAATTTTGTCTTCTGAAAATTCTTAGATGTTGGAGCTTTTTTTGTGAATTCATGAGAGAGATATCCTTGTGAAGAGAGCAAGAGATAGAAATTTTCTTCCATTTCTCCCACTAAAAAATGTCTTCTACTTCCCACACTATGTAAAAATTCTTCTTGAGATTCAATAAAGGAAGAACGAATTTCATCCTCTTTGATTGAGGAGTTTATTGGTACTTTTTATTCATTAAGCTCTATTTAGTCTTATTGCTTTTTTATGGATTTGTTTTCTTCTGAAATACAAGTGCATGTAATGAAACTTATAGCTAGTGTGTGCAAGTCTCTAATTTTCTACTTGCAACATTAGTTTCTCCTTTCTAAATATTCTCACTCCCCTTTCTTGCCTTCATAGCAAATTCTTCCCTTGCAGATACCTACAAGCATTTACCACAGGGTCAGTGGAGTGCCCCTATTGGATCCCTAGCTGAAAACCACCAGGATAAAAACTCACAATTTACTCATGCATGCACATATGGTAGCTACACTAGTTAAGTAGAGGGACTTATACTCCTAGAGCGTTGGCAAGATAACCACCAATTTGTCCTCGAAAATTTTCTCACCAATAGGATAGGAAGGAAGGATCTATCACCAAGAAATTATATAGAAGATGTTAAAGCTTCTTGGAAATGATATAACTATTTGCAATAAATAAAATTATTTCTTCTACTCTAGTTGATAAGTGTGCATATGTTTAGAAATAAATGAGGAAATTAAGAAACTCAATAACAACCCCCAACTTGGAATTATAGTGTAGAGGAAATGATGGTGTTGGTATCACTTTGTCCCCTCAGTTATCTTTACCAACAATTTGTTACCACGTGAGTTCACGGAAATGGGAATGCATAGGAAACAACAAGAATACAAAGCTTGAGAAATGAAAGCTTGATGATAGTTTGATTGTAATTTAAGAAAAATAAAGACAACACAAGGGAACAGAGATTGGTTGTGCAGTTTCTAGCAAGATTGTGGTAGCTCAATTAAGTAAGACACATAAATAATATCTGACCATTTTCTTTAGAAGAAGCAATGATTTTATAAAACACAAGATGGGAAATGGTATAATCCATTTGGTAGTAATGGGATGCCACATCACAACAAGAAGAGGAGTTTAACTCTCAATCAACAATTAGAAGTGGAAGAGGAGGTTGGTACGAATCAATCAAGCTTAAAATCAGCCAAATTGATCAAGAAACATGTGTTAGAGGTGAAATGGAGTGAGTTAACACACATACCAATCACATCGGGAAATTTTGAACACTCGCACATAACCACCACTATGTGCGAGTGGAGGTTATGAAACCATTACCTAGGCAGGTGGTGGTAGTTTTGTAACTAAAGGAAAATACTAAAAGGAAAGAAATGCGGAAAGCTATGGAAAAGTAGGAAATTGCTAAGGTAATTTAAGTTAAATATATATACTACAAAGAGATAAAGCGGTTCAAACACCTTTTAAAAAGACATGAATCATCATTGGGGACTTATGAACCATTTTTGACAATGTAGCACATGAAAATTTGGGTGCGTAGAGACCAATCCTTAAGAAGAGGACAATCAAGAAGATAAAGTAGATGAGGAAGAAGAAGAGACCGTGCTTAAAAAAGTTGAAGAAAAAACATACTACAGAGCACAAAGAATAGAGTAAAGGTGTAAGTAATTTGGAGGTTCCCAAACAGTCACCATCACTCGAAATAAAGAAGAAAAAAACTTAGGGTGGTTTCAGGTGAAGAGGATGAAGGGGACTTGGAGTAGAAGGTAACTAAAGAGAAGGTGGCGTGAGAAAAAGAGCCCCCGATCATCCATAATTTGGATGAAGATGATGAAGAACTTAAGGATACTACCTAGAATGATGAAGAGGTGTGTGATGCACACGACAAAGAGGAGCCCAAGGGGATTAATAAGAGGAAGAATGTGATGAGTAGCCATATAGAAATGATATATGTGTTGTAGAAGGTGATATAAGAGGCATGAAACCGAATATTGAGTAAGAGATGTCGAAGGGAAAGTGAAGAGGAAGAAGAAAGAATAAGAAACCTCTGTAAGCACATAAAATGTATTTTATAGATGACTCCTCTAAGGTTTCTTGATAAATATTTCATAGTACAGTATCAAATAAATAACTCTTCGGTTTGGATATAATTGATCAAGTCGGAGCTTACTCATAAAAAAATAAAATTCTATCTTGGAGCATGTAGACTCACATGGAGGAGCCAAAATTTGAAATAAGAAAGAAATCATACTCTAAGATTCCCCCGATGAGGGATTCAAATGTAGTCCTTATGACCATTGATCCTATCAATATTATTGATGAACATGCATTAAATGCACTCGAACAAGATGGAAGTTGAATTTTCAAATAGAAGCATATACAAGGGAGTTGGTATACAGGTAATGAAGGGAAAAAGGAGAAACAATACAAAGAAATATATAAGCTCAAGGAGGAGATAAGGACCAAAATAATATCATAGCAGATGTGTATGATAAAATAAGTGATATTATAAAGAGAATTACGAGAACATGCCTTTACATTGATTGAGTAGAAGGTAACAAAATATGAGGCATTGATTGAAGAGATCAAGGATTCCCTAAAGAAGGTAGAGCCTTTGTTTGACAATTGTCAAGATTTTGACCCCATCCTTAGAGCGCATAGGTAGAGATGAAGAGGATACAAGCTTATATGAAGGAAAATAAGGTTGGGTGTGATAAGGTCATGGCCAAAGTTACAGAAAAATATATTTAATTAAGGCCATGAAGAACAAATTTGAGGTAAGGCTTAAGGAGCTCTATCCCTTAGTCACACGAAAAATGGATACCTTAGAGAGTGACATTAGAACTTGATGTAGTAGTCAAGGAGCTGAAGGATAAGGTTGAATAATTGGCCCCCGATCAAGTACCTAATATTTTTAATTGACACCAAAAAAAGTTGCTACAAAGCTCAAGGTGGAAGGGGCTAGAAAATATTTTGAACAAGGAGTTTCCAGAAATGCTCCAGCCACCTCAGGCCTAATATGGGATGCATGCACATATAGAAGAGTCTTATTATTTGATTCATTAGGGGAATTCGCTACCATTCTTTATTCTTTTATTCTTCAGTAATTATTTTTAAGATAATTTTTGGTTCAAATATTACCAAGGAGAGACAATATCCTTAGTGTGGGGTAATGTTTTTCGAGAGAAAATGGATAAGTACTATCCATGCGCAAGAGTTTTAAGTTACTCCCAAAGTCATATTTTCACAAGGAATAATCATAAAAATGGAAATGTGTGGATGTGTGCACATTAGCAAAGAACATGTTAGTGCACAAAGGCTTGTGCGCATGCATGGAGAACATTTGAGACTTAGCCAATTTTTGAGTAAGTGCTAAAAATAAACAAAAGGGGAAGATAGCTTGGAAAACACACAAAGGTTATAAATAATAAAGAGAATGAAAACAAGGATAGATAAAATGCATGAAAGAAGGCTATTAATATGATTAAAGTATGATAAAACATGGATCTATGTATAACTCAATCTATTGTTAAGATAAGTTGGAAAAGCATGTGTGATATTATTAGAGAACTCTCATTATTAGGAAAGGTACATGTGAACGGTAAAGGGAAAGTCCCCACCATGTATAAACAGGCATAAAATCCTTATATTTAAAATTTCTAAAATATTGTATAAGTAATGCTATAGTATTGTATAAGTAATATGTGACCGTACATGGTTCACCATCTAGTTGTAATTAGTTGTGATGTAATCAACATACTTATTATGTAATCGACCATGTTTTGCAATAGATAATTGTTAATGGATTACAAAGGTGACTATGTCTGAACATGGCTTGATGGGTATTCAAATATTATTAGTCATTATCTATGAATGATTTCCTTATTATATGTGTTGCCATTATTTGTTATGCTATAATGTATTGTATTGCATGAATGGTTATGATGAAAATGCATGTATAAAATATTGATAAGTAATAAAAGGAGGGAATTGGTGGTTGCTCGTGCTTGGATGAGCTTCCACTTGTCTAGATGAAGTGCCAACATGCTTAGCTAATTAAAGGGTAACAAAATACTACAATGTCCATAATCCGTGTGTTTCAATTAATGTGTACAAAAATAATGTGTATTAAATAAATTCATGTCATAAGCTAAGTATGTTGTAAAAATGTATATCTATTGGAAATAACACAATAAAGTAAGAAATTTGTATTTAAATGTTTGAAACTATCAAAGATATAACAAGTAATGTGTTATAGGATGTTTTTTTTTCTAATAATATATTAGGTGATGTATCATAATAAGTAGGATGTGTAATATACCCCCATGTCAATGAGTATAAAATTGAAAAACAATGGATATCATACATAAATACCCATAGTATATGAGAAAAATAAAATACCATAAAAATTATAAAAACACATTATAGATCACAAAATTTTACAAATTAAAAATAATATATAATATACAAGCATAGAGAAAATAATGAGGATAGTATACAATTACATAGAATACTTAGAGAACACAACATCACAACTCACAATGTTTCTAAAAAATAAAGCTAGATAATATCACATAAAAATAATATAAGAAAATAGATTATTGAATCTAAATTAATTCCATACAACAATCAAGGAATACAAAATGCAATAATATAAAGTAGTAAATTCAATCAGTTACATATAATAGTCAAGGAAACCAACAAACAAGAGAAAAGATCACTAAAGTCAATCATTGTCACAAAATAATAAAAACATAAAACACAAAAGTACATATAACAATAAAAGAAATAAATCCATGAATATAACACTTAAGATCATAGATTATTTAGATCAATCAATGTCATGAAACAATAAAAGGTGAAATAAAGTAATGTGGTGTGAGAAATTAATGATGTAACTGATTTAGTGTGAGAAATTAACAATGTAATAAATTGTAGTGTGAGAAATAAATGGTGTAAGCAATAAATTTACTAAACAAACAATGATAACCGAAATAGGTGCCCAAGGCTAGCAACAATGAATAATTTGGAATAGTAAAACAAGTAAGCACGATTAACAATCGAGTTAGTGTCTAAATGTAATAATTAAGATCATTAGATAAAAACATGATATAACATGTTCCAAAATTAGTAAATAAATATGGTGCATGTAATGGAATAGTGTAAAGGGATATGATCATGATAATGTTTTTATATATGCCCCCAATGTGGGAAGTGTTTACACCTTAAAAAATTGTTAGTGATAAGAAAACATGTTTGATAAGATTTATTTTCTTAAATTATTTTCCTTGATGTAATATTGTTATAGGTAGAATACTATGAATAAATTAATCCACATTAACCACCAATATATAACATAGCTATTAATACAATAAATGATATAATAGAATAATGAAAAAATAGTGTTAAACACAAAAAGGGATGAGTGCTTAGCTATGAAGAGAGGTAAATAAGTGGTATGGGTGTGTGGACTAGATGAAATGACTTATATGAACCTAGAAATGTTTAGTTCCTAAAACTATACTTTCATATGAAACTACAAAAATATTAGTTGGGTGTAGTAGGTTTTGGTTCTACTTTGTATGGTTTCAAAATTGCAAATAATGAGGTTATATAAATTTTCATGCCCATCGGTGGTATGAAATTGATTTTTAATTTTGTCACCCTGATCACAAAACTTTGACATCATTTATAATGATTTGAAACAATAGAAAACCCTAGACACATCATAAAAATTGATAAAATGATTTGATAACAAAAGGAGAAATCCATGTATGGTTGTGGTTGGAATGACCTTGACAGCTAACACTATTGAACCAATCCAAGTGAAAATACTTTGCACTACATCGTCTTGAGTGGGAGTAAGCCTCATGTAGTTCTCCTAGTGTTAGTGCAAGTATTGTATGAAATCTAATCCAACCCCATATCATTCCCTTTTGTCTCTTGACACAACGAGTAGTGATCCTAACTATAGATAAAATAGATATGAACCCATTGAAGTAGTGATATAGTGTGATGTGTTTCAAAAGATAAATCAATTCTTATCATCCTTAAAGACCTTAGAAAATTCTTGGAGTGACTTAATATTGTGAAGACATAGCTCTAGGAAATTTGAATGATTACTAATGGAGGAATATAAACTCTTGAACCAAGTTTGAGTGCATCAAACATGTGTGGTGGATTCTCTACAAGATGTACCTATACTTTTGAAATATTTTAGAGAGTCTCAGTGATTTACTATTGATATTCTGTAATGAGATTGATTGAGAATGCAATGTGAGTTATAAAGCACATTTGATTTTCTTATAAAGGTACTTGTAGGTTAGGTATTGCATTAAGACTGACCTACAGTGATGAAATTACGTATATAAGTTATTTAAATTAAGAAAATAGTCATTGGAAGAGAGGGGATGGGATTGTACAGTCATCCCTAACTATAATAAAACATGGTCCTATACGATATAGTTCCATAGCTAGATTTAATGATGATAGAGTTATATCTTGGGAAATATCCCTATGGACAAAGTAATTCTTTAGATAATTAATATTTTTGAGTGAATGATAGAGTAGTGTGTATATATTAATAAGCCATATGTGAGAGAGAAGGATATGTCAATAATGTTTATAATGTGTGTTGGACGAAAGAAATGAGTAAGAATTATCCATACATGGAGGTTAGAATCCACATGTATGAGTACATGTATGAATAGACTAAAAAAATTAAGCTAAAGGGTCCGCAAAGCGTGCACATAAGAGTAGGGATTGAAGATAGGCTAATGTGCAAGGATGCACAAAATACAGAGGAAGAATTCGGTGCGTAAGGTTCACACACATATAGACACATATTCGAACTTAGCCAATTTTTGACAAAGGATAAAAATAGGAAAGAAAGAAAAAGATGGCATGAAGTATAAGAAAGGTCTATAAATAGAAAAACACATGTAGACAAGGATGAAGATGACACATGAAGAGAAATTACTTATAGGATTAAAGAAGGATAAAAATCCTATTTATATCTTGATATGTAGTTAAAGAAAATTTTTAAAAGCATTCAGTTTTATGGTTATTTCACTTATATTTATGAATAATGCATGCAAGCGTTGAAGGGAAAGTTCCCACAGATATAAATAAGTGTAGTATTCTTGTGTTATACATGGCCTTTTATATGAAAAGTGTATGTGATATGTGAGTGAATTCTATATGCCCACATGGTTCAATGCATGAATGTAATTGAATTGTGGATGTAATCGATAAGTTTACCATGTAAGGCATGGTGTTAATGATGGATAATTATGTTTGGGTAGAAAATATTACCACGTCTAAGTATGGAATTATGGGAATTCAAATGTTGCTAATAATTGTTTATGTTAAATAAATTCCTTATTATATGTGTTGCCAATATGTGATGATGTATTTCCACTCATGCATGTTATAATGGTTACTATGATTGTATTTTAACTAACCATGTCTTGTGAGTGAACAAAGGAGGGACATGCTGGTTGCACACACTTCAGGTGAGTGGTCATACCTATGTCTGGATGAAGTTCCAAAGTGCGCCAAGATGAGAATTGGTTAAGAAAAATACCAAATTTTGGTTCCATTTCTAGCATCTCTTTTCATTCCGCTCTCGGGATGTGGCATATACATGGCATTTTGGTTTTCCTTGGAGAATATTGAGTTTTGGGTGCATGAAAACTAGGATGTGTTTTCTTAAAGATACAACACTTGAATTTATTTTAATGCACATAAGTGGGTGGAAGACAACCAGTATGATTTATTATATGAAACATTCTTAATATTCTTCCCAATATAATTATATTAGTTGTTGGAAGCTTACCAAGACAATAAATGTATTTTGACATGAAGAAAGCAAGTCTAGATCTAGGATGATTACCAAACACTCTCTAATTTGGATGTGCCTTGGACTAGAGTTGTAGATCACTAGTGGGAAGGTGTGCTACACAATTATAACTTGAAGTATGCAATTTCAACATACTCTTTCCAAAAGTAAGTAAAGTTTTGGTTTTTTACATGGAACCAAGGGGATCATATTTGTGCATGACACCTTTAACTATCAATATTTTGATGATTGAGCTCGGGATGGAGAACTTAATGATGACAAGTAAAAAACCCACCACACACAGGGGAAAGAAGCAACTTTTAGGAAGGATTACATTGGTCCAAGTGGAAGAAAGGTAAAGAGAAGAGATATTGCACAATCATAATGATGTGCAAGGGAGGGTATTTGAAGAGGCACTGAGAATGAGGGGAATGATGATGGGTGGTAGTGATGAGAACCTTGTAAAAGGTGATGGACCACAAGATCATGTCTTTCCAATATTTGGGAAGTGTAGTAAGAGGACCCATTTGGAATTAGATGAGAGTGAGTCTAAGGATAGAATGAGAACCATTAACACATATATAAACCAACCGAGCCACCTAACCCTTGTGCAAAGTGCCTTTAATCTAGAAGTTGTTGTAGAAGATCATCATAGTAAAGGTGACTAGTAAGGAAATAAATTATCACCACGTTGGGTAGGAGATACAAGAAGGAATGTATTGGTATCATTTCAAGAAGTGCAATGCATTAGGACACACATATGATAGTGCAATACGCACCCGTGTTTTGATAGATTTTTTGGAACGAATTTTGTAGGCATATCGTTAGAACAAAGTAGTGGCACACTACCCATTGGAAGTAGTACTATTAGTGGAGTTCTATGACAGAGGCACGGTTGGTGTGTAGTTTAGCACTACCACAAGGAAAAAATGAATTTATTCTACTAGTCCCCAAGTCACAAAGGTGGGAGGCTTGAGAGGTTCAGGTCAGCCACTACGTGGAGGAAATCCTAGTAGAGGATCATGTTCAGGTTCGCCCCACTCCAAGACAAGGACCACAACATCCATCACAATAACCTTAGCATTAGACACCTCGATATTATTTGAGATGTATCTTAATTTTTTGGAGTACAGAGGTGTGGAATATGTAACTAAACACATGCATAAGTGTGTGTTATTATGGAGAGATAAGAGAATAATAGCTCTGGACCGTAAGGTTCAATTTTCTAACACACTTGAAGGGCATGCATAAAATCAAGTACTGAAATATGATACACATAAAAATATAGTGGAATATGATGCATTGCATGCTTCCTTCTTGGTTGTGTTTCACATACTTGAGTTTGAACATCAAAGTATTAGTGCGCTAAATAATATGATGCATGTTTTAAGACTTTACCATCCAATATTTCCTATGACATTCATCGAGCCAACATGCATATTGGTTTAGAGGAGGCTTGTTGACAACATTTCAAAGAATGCTTTCACATAAGAGGTTCATTGATCCACACAAATTATTCAAAGCAACATTACACGTAGAACCTTAGGAAGTGTAGACATATGGGTAATTCCTTGTGGCCCAAATTGAAAACATGACTACTTAGTTAGAGAAACTATCTTGTAATTCAATGCACAAGACATGTATTGGACTTTGGTGCACTTATTTTGAAGTGGAAGGACATACTAAGCATAGTTGTCTATGTAGGAATGTAAGTGCATTTTTAATAACTTATGAGATATTTTATAAGAATCGTGATGTCCATAATTGTCCACCTCTACATCGCATGATGCAAAATAATGTTTCCATATAGTGTAAAATCTATGATGTGGATACCTATGAAAAATACAAATGTTGTTTGATCGATCATATACATGAAGCATGTGAAACATGGTTATGCTTGAAAAGTCTGGAAATTATCTCGTAGATGCAAGAGTGGATGAAAAATGAAGGGCACAATAATGGAAATAAAGGTTTGAAAGGTGGACTCAGAAGTAGAGGTTGTGGCATACATTGATGGTTTATGCAAGGTACATGATATGCATGTGGATTTCCGATCATTATTAGCGTGGTCTAAAAAATTAGGTATGCACATACTATGGAAAGGCAAACATGGTTGAATATTATCCAGATATATATGCCCATATGTCTAAGAACAACAAGAAGGAAAAGGGTGTAGCCATGATCAAGGAAGAGTTTGCTAAGAAGGATAAATGGGCACCTAAGAAGATGGTTGAGATTGAACTTCAACCTCTATTAGTCTCTACATGCGCAAAGATAGCGCATGTGTGAACAGGAAAGAGGAGACCTCTCATCAAATTGGAAGAGGTGGTACATGTGAAGTATCCAGATGTAGCTTAGCAAAATAAAGTTTATTAGGAGACCATGGGTTTCATCAGGAATCTATAGAGAATATGTGTCTGGAGTATTAAGCTACCATAGAATGATGTATATGATCTTATAGAGGTGTGTAGATTATTGAGGCATGAGAACATAATACCTCTTTTGGGAGAATGGTTGCTAGACAAGATGCCATGTACAAGAGTTGAAAGGGAGTGCCAGATCCTACATGCTAACTTACAATTATAGGACCATGATTATGACAAGGATATCACAATGGATGCAGTGATGAATGGATGGTTGGTAAGTAATATCCTTATTGATACATGCGCAGGTTATATTTGTCATGCTTGATACTTGGAACCAAAATGGGAAGACCACCATTATCAACCATATTCAAATGTGTTGTACATGGATAATAAGACTAGATCCATGCCCATTTGATAATTAAAGGATGCTTTATCACTATTCAGGAGCCAAGTCCATAGGTGAATTTGAGGTTTTGGATATTGTGGAAGCAAATAACTTCCTTGTGTTACTCGGATGTCCTTGGTGTTATGATAATAATGTAGACTTTCACTTCAATAAGATATATATAAATTTTGAGAAAAAGGATGATTCAAAGGTTGCACCTTATACGGAGCCTATTAATAAGGAGGACCTCAATAGAATCTACGTAGATACGGTGCATGAACCTAAGAATGGGGAGCCATCTAAGAAGGGACTTGGTGGCTACATGTGCTTTTGGTGAGTGCTCGATCTATGTCAAGATGAAGTTATGATGCCCCTAGCTAAGCATTTGTTAAAAAACAAGACTACATTTTGGTTCATAGTTAACAAGGATGGTTATGATTGTAGCCTAGGAAGTAGTATTGCACACCAAGGTTACGAATACTGCGCACAAAAGAGAAAAGTGTGAGAAAAAGAAAAATATACTTTTAAAGAAAAAAATTAGTGGTAGGTGAGGAGCAATAAATTCAGATAATTTGGAAAAAAACTATAAATAGTGCGTGAGATAATTCCATTTTACCTTGTTTTCAAAGAAATTATATATTTGTATGATTGAAAGTGTGATCAAGTGCGAGGAGATAGTGCGAAGAAAAAACTAGAAAATTAAATTCAACTAGAGCTATGTAAATACATTTAATTTAATATCTCCTTTAGTTAAAGTGGAAAAAGGAAAGGTGGTGTAACACGTTGAGGTCACAAGAAGGGGAAAAGGATTAGGGTTCATAGATCTTGAAATTTCAAGAGCTAGGGCATGATTTTTTCAAAAATTTGGATTAGGGATCAAAGAAAAAGGAAGAAAGTGGAAGAATTTAGAAGAATATTAAATAGTGGAGACCAAAAGCACAATTGAGAATTTGACACCAATTCAAGTATGTAAGTAATTTTAGGAACCTAGGGCATAAATTTCATGAATTCGGGTTTGTGTAATCGAGAAGAAAAAAAAATGGCACGAAGGAGATTACTGAAGGACAAGAAGGAGGTTATTGAGGAGGCACCCAAGGATTAGTTATCGATATGAAATATTCACTAGAGGTGATAGTTACGAAGTATTGGGAGTTAAAGCTTCACAATTGCAATATTATCAAATACAATCATCATGCACAGGGCACCAAGAGGATATCAACAAGGATGTTTTGCATGAGCTACACATAAGGACTACAAAGGGTTAGATAATTTTGGATGATTCTGCATGCATGAATGCTGGAGGAAGTTCAAGCCCTTCAATTATTTAAAGTACCTTATTTTGGAAAGTTCATGTGCCTATTCCAATGGCTCCTGTCACACATACATGAGGATTATTTTTATTTTGCAGGCATAAGGATGAGGTCGAGTACTAGGTTGATTAGCAGAGTCACTAGTCTATGTGACAACCAAGAAGAATTGAGATGAATTTACATGATAACCCTAAGATTGAGGAAACAACCACATGTTGCAATATGATAGGGGAAGCGTGCATTCGAAATTGAAAAGATTTATAACCCCACTACTATAATGGTTGTGGGACCGGTGAGTTGTAAGATGGGAGCATCAAAGTGCTAGAATGAGGTAAACAAGAAGCTCCTTCACATTATGTAGAAAATGGTGAAAATAAATAAATATAATATCATGCTATACATATCCAAAGTAATCATGGAAGAGGCTAGCATACAAAATGAATGAAGGGAGAAGATCACTTGGGGCTTAATCCTTCTATTGATAGTAATTTGGGATATTGGAGTTCTAGATGGGATAGAGGATAATATGTGGGTAAATCCTCTTGAGGACAAGTCCTGAAAAAAGGTTTTCCAACTTCACTCGCCATTATGGGATTAATAACCCCACAATGCATGCATCAAGAAGTGGTATAACCAGATGTACAAGGCATTCGAGAACAAATGATGCGTCCCAAGGGAATTTATAGAGATACTAGAAAAATAGAGAGAGTTTGTAATGATACAAAAATTTAGTCTTGCAAAATTCTTGTTGAAGGATGGAGAGTTTGGGCCATGGTACAAGCCACCATTTTCATTCACTGTAAATTACTTGTAGTGCACGATGAATAAGATCAAGGATGAAAAACACCTAAAGTTCAATTCATATAGAGTGGATTCAGATTACCATACTTTGAGGAAGAAGTATAAACATGCATAAAATGAAGTATACCTTGAGACTATGAAATATGACATGATGTACCTTATGCTGATCATGACCATGGTGGTTGGTAAGGAGGAATGTAGGGTATACATAATCCTTCAACCAAAGATAAAGGATGGAAATAAAATAGAAGTCTAGGATGCCATAATGCCACAACCGTTAAGGAAGAACATAGTGAGGATTCCCAAGTGCCATCGCGAGAAGCCTATCGAGGTGGAAGAGGAAGATGTAGACATAAAATCATGAACTTGAGTACAATTCTAGGTCCTAAATACATACTAGCATTTATATGATTCATAAGCAATAAAACTAGCAATTGACGACTATATTTGGACATTTTCCCTTGTTTCCTATTTACTATTTGGTCTTACACACCCCATAACCCATTCAATATTTTAATTATTTATCCTTCATGGCTACGAAACCAATGCCCAACCACGATAAGATTTCCCAGACTACCCCTATCCCCCTATGCACCCTTGACCCTTTTCCACCTCATTTACTTATTTCGGGTCTCTTTTATCTTTTAAACATATTTTTCACTTAAGGGTAGGCCTTCTAATTTTCAATTACAAAATTAAAACATTGGAATCATATAAGTACATAGGTATGTGTTCAAAATAAGGAACCAAGATCTACGCATTACTATCATCACCCAATATTGCATCTAAAAGGAACCTAAAGATCTCTAAAGCATTCATCTAATATCCATTTAAGGGAAAAATGTTTCATCAACTTTGCATACACAAAATGGGAAGGGGAATTTCATTGTTCCATCCACACATTCTGCTACATTTCTACATTTAGCTACAAAGTGAGATATCAAGTGAAACTTACACAAGGAAATCGAAAGGTACAATTTCTAAAAACACTCACAAGAACTATATGGGGTCTGAGATTTAGTATAGCATTCAATCATAAGTTCACTCTTAGAGTGACCACCGAGGTTATTATGAATCCCCATAATTCATATTTATTTTTAGGTTTGATGTGGTTTTTGGGATTGTGTAGGTAAATATATATTTTACAGGTTACAAGTACCCTCGGTGATCATAGTGTGACATATAGGTGACCAACAAGGAATATTTTTGACACTCTTATGACCCATAAATATTAATAAGTAGAGGACGTGTCTAGAAACAAGAGCCCATATCAGGAAACTAGAATGTTAGTGCTCCCTGTTCTTCCATGGGTTCCCATGTTTGGCCTCATCCATGAGCTCCAAATTTATCCTGAGTATTTATGACACTATTCATTCTGTTCAATAGTTCTCCCAGTCTAGAGCACTTCCAGATCAAGCATAAATCAACTAAGTTATTCTTTCTATATATATTGCTTAGGGTTTCACATTTTAAATGCTTTATTGTTTGTTTCACATTATATATTAGCATATGCACATCATAGTTTACATCCGTTATTGTGCAATAATGTTTAATAAAAATATTTTTATTAAATCATTGGTGAACCCCACACGTGATTGGTATTTTGGATCCTTATTTTACACATGTTATTTTCTTTTATGGCTCTTAAATTTTTTCAAGTATCCTTACATCAATTGATTCAAATGCACCCACCTTGCAAAGAAGTTCTCCAAAAAACCCTAGACACTATATATCTACCTAGAAATATGTCACCTTCACAAGTAAGTTCCATTTTTTGATCATCTTTCTGATGACTCTATAAGTCTATCAATCTGCTTATAAGTCAATTCAAGATTTACATTATTTATTTAAAAATAAAACTCAAGCTATGGAATCCATGATCACATCTCTCAAAACTTAAATCCAACATCTTAAGGCCGCTTCTCAATCCAATTCTAGTTCATCCTCTCTACCTCATCCTCATTTTATGTCTTCTACATGTGCTCATATCAGTGAACCTCAAGTCTTACCACTCCCCGCACCTCTCAAGTTTGATTACAATGTTAAATAACATGATATTCTTTCTCATCTCCTCACTCATCAATTTTTCAAGTTACTAACTTCTCATTTCTATCCTCCTTATCAACTTGCAAAAGGTCACCCATATTGTAATTATCATCAAATTAAAGGAAATAATGACAATGATTTCTATGATCTAAAATGATAAATTGGTCACCTTAATAATTATGGTCTCATTTCATTTTCTACACAAAATACTGCTACATTTTCATCTCCAATTACTAAATCTCATTGGCGTCCTAAATCTAATTCATGTATGTCTAATGAGAATAATTCTATTATTACAAATGTTCCTTCTATGGTAAGTCAATATCCACATAAGCAACATCCTCTCAAGTATTTAACCACGTTATCAAATCCTAAGCAATTTCCTCTCAAATTAAGTCTAACAAATCCTCCTCTCAAGTATGCTACAACGTTATATCAATGCCATATAAGCTACCACCATTCAATATCCCTCCCCAGCCCACTTTTCTCTTGCATCCAATTATATTTGTCAAAAATAATATTCCTTATATTGATGGACAAGAATCATTTAAGACTCTACCAATATGGCATGATACTTCTCACATAACCAAATAGTTCTCCATCATTAGAATAGTTGGGGGCATTGCAATTCCCTCCACATTGCTATCAAATGTCTCTATCATCTTATGCACTTAACGCACCACGCTTAATGTCTAATATTTCTTAAGCATCACTTTCTAACCCTTTGATACACACCTTGTATTGCCATTAGCCTATGATGCAATCTAGTACCATGGTTCATAATCGAATTATGAGGGTCTAAATATGAAATAAACTTCACCAAATTCACTTTTCATTCTCTACACTTCATGATCTATCTTTCTCGATTACACTTTCAAACCATTTCCTACTAATGTACTCTTATTTTATGGTTCATTATTGATTGTTGAGGGGTTTTCTATAAATGAACCTCATCTCATACTCATCCATATCCACTAGGGGGCATGCTGATCCTATCACATTCATATTGCATACCATTCCATTTCACCCATACACAACATATTACATATCTTGGTTGCACTTATTCTTTCTTTCTTATACTTATATATACACTTTGTTTCCCATGATAGATGAATAATTAGTATGTCGACATATTTTATATATACATATGTGTGTTCATTTATTCTCTAGTTGTGAATGTAAACTTCTTATAGGAATTTACATGCTGCAATGATGCTTGGCACTATACCTCTTACCAATCCCACCGAGGCTCCTGGGGCATCTACTTTCTCACACATTAAAATTTTTATCATTTCATTATATACTACTTCCTATTCTTACTAGAACACTACTTATTCCATTGACACACACACACACACACTTTTTAAAAAATATTTCTAACATGCTAAAGGGTGTTTCATGTGCAACATTTACCTTGAAGTACTAAATGCCACCATGGTTGTGTGATAAAATTTTTCTTGTCATTTCTTTCTACTTGAATGCTATTGTTTGAAAACTACCCCTATGTATTATTTTATCATTTCTTGTATTGTTTTGGCCACTTTAGCCCTGATTGTATTTTGACATTGTGAGTGATGTCCCATGCTTGAAACCAATTTTTTGCAAACTAGCTTGTATGCACATTTTCTTATTAATTTTTTTCTATGACATGTTTTCTACCTTTTCTAATGACACATGCATATAGCCATTTTGTCTGTATGTACCTTGGTTTCTACCATACACATCCCCTACCTCCTACAGGGATACAATTTTAGATTAGCATCATGTTCTATCTTTTCACTCAAATTCTCTTATCAATTTCACATGCACCCTAAATGAGGGGAGAAATACATTAGGTGAAAAAATCAACCCATACGATAGATCAAATCTATAATACATTAAATTAAATCATAGAATCAACATAGGTCACAATTATAACACTCTATTAGAATAAGACTTGGGTGAAAATACAAACACAAACATAATAGCCCAAGCTTGGACAACAGCTCTCGGGTGTCTGTGTCCTCCCATGGGAACTAATGTCCCGGGGAAGATATAATCGGTTTCTCATATCAAAAGTTCACAAAATCCTTAAGAGTAGTTTTATAGTATCAAGCAAAATTGATCGAAAATAGGTGTTTTATTTTTTCCACTTTTAAACGTTTTCAAGGATTGTTATTTTTCTTAATCAACTTGAAGTATTTTATATTCCAAAAATTGATCAAATACTGATTTAAGACTAAATTCAAACTGAAATTAAGTTTGCAATTTTACTCAAAATTTCACTGTTTGATCAAAGCCCCAAAAATCATTGTTTCTTGATTTTAATTGATTTTCCAATTTTATCAATTACTGATTATACTTGCATCCATATTCATATTCTGAATTTATATTACTTGCAAATATCATAAATTTAAAATAAAATTAAGAAAGAAACACCAGATTGTTTATGGGGTTTGGAATTCCTTCATCCCCAAGTTCGTGGTGAACAGATCCATTAATAATGTTAAATATGTAAATACAATAACCTTTACATTAACCAATAATGAATTAGAAAACTTGAAAAAATGTGTTTCAGACCTTCGAAGGATGTTAATGGAGCTCAGCCTCTATCCTTCACCTTCCTGATCCACTTGCAGTAGTGTCTCCCTTTGGTTCTATGCCTTTGTGTGAATTTAACAGAAAATAACTCTATCACAAAAGCTCCAAATTGGATAAATTATCATATTATTGTAATTATCTCAAAATTCTGAGCAACTTTCATATATAACTCAAGATCTGGTTTTGAGTGGAAGTGCCTCAAAATTGCATTTTTCCAAAACTGCCTGCTTATTGGCTTGACACAGACCTAACACTTGTTTATTACAAATACAAGTGAGCTTTATTTATATCACTTACAAGAGGGTGGTGGGTTGGTAAGGCTGCTTATCTTTTTAGATGAGGTGCTAGGTTCAAATCCCCCTTCCATAGGTTTAGGCGCCCAATTTAGCCATTGACCCCACATTTGGTGGGAAAGGGATAGGATAAGCCTTTAAATAGCTTTTTGTCCACAAAATCCTCCTTATCCCATGGGATTAGGCTTATTCCCATGGAATGGATTAAATAAAATATTATTATTATTATTTTAAATCCAAAACTACTAAAAAATTGCCATGTGTCACGCCCATAATATGCCATTTTTTCACATTAGAGTGTGCCACGTCATCATTTGACCACAACTTTGACTATGCATATCTTTCACATACGAACTCGATTTGATCCCTTCCAAATGCATCAGAAATATTATGAAGAACTCTATACCATGGAACTGATTTTAAAAAAATTAAAAGATCATCAATTTTTCCTTGTCACCAATTGCCACGTGTCACCTTGCCATTGGTCCACTTGTTGACCTGTTGACCAAAGTTGACTTCTCTGTTGACTGAACTTTGACCGGACATAACTTGAGCTCAAAGTGTCCATTTTTCACATCATTATAGTCATCGGAAATATCTCTAAAGGCTCTACTACATTTTCATGGTCTAGGGAAGTTTAGGGAACTTTTGAAACTGAAAAATATCCTCTCGATCGAAAATTCTCCAAAGAATGTAATGCATACAATCTCCATTTCAATAAGAATAATAATTACATTTGGAACAAAATTAGGTCAAAAAGAACAATGTAGGGAAACACCATCTGTAGTGGTGTTTATCCAGTAGAGTCATGGAAGGAGAGTAACACTAGACCTCTCTCCCTAAAAATTTCTCTTTGGCTTGAGATTGCCCCAAAAACATGCTCTACACAATATTTTTAAGACACTTTTTCTATCCTTCTACACTCTTCTATATTAGGTGAAAAATTTCCCTTTACATAATTGTACATACTTTTACATTCTTATGCACATTTTTCTCTAAGTTACCATATACGAGACTTTGACTACTTTTTTTCTCTTATTTTTGTAGGTCCTTCCTTTCAAGATAAATCAATCACAAGAAAAATAGAAGTTACAACATGGTAAAACACATACACTTCAACCCTATGGTCACTTTCCTTTCCTAGTTTCCATGTTTCACTTTTTAATCATTCCACGCTTCACTTGTCTCTTCGGTATGTTATCACCATCACACCGTACATGGTTATAACCTACACATCTTCTATATACTTTATATTATCGAGTATTCACTCAAAAACATAAAGTTGGGGGAAATATAGACACAAAATCACACACTTTGGTACATTTATAGGTCCTAAATACATACTAGCATTCATATGGTTCCTAATCAAGAAAATTAATAATATAAGACTGTCTTTGGACTTTTTCATTTGTTTCCTATTTTCTATTTGGTATTACGTACCCAAAACCTCAATCGATATTTTACTTATTCATCCTTCATGGATCTAAACACCAATGCCTAACTAGGATAGGAATGCCTAGGTACCCCTATCCCCTTTGGGTGCCTCTAACCCTTTTTCACCTTATTCACTTCTTTTGGGTTTTTTTATCTTTTGGTTATATTTTTCACTTATGGGTTGGCTTTCCAGGTTGTCAATTATAAAATTCAAAAAAGGGAATCATATAAATACATAGTTATGTGTTAAGATAACTATCTAGGCTGATGGAGCATGAGCAAGGAGAGGATAAATTTGAAAATGGGAGTGGGCGGAAAAATTTAGAGGATCGAGAATCACGATTCTCGAGGCAAGAGGAGGATATTATCCAAGAGGATCCATTCACGGGAAGTAAGATGGAGCCTTGATCCATTCACAGGGAATTAAGATGGATCCTTTTCGGAGGATAGAGAAAATCATCCTCGTCTCGAACCTACGACGTGGGCGACGGGGTCTTAGGTAAGAATGCGGTGGAAGGCCCGGAAGTAACTATCTAATCCAAGGTAAGTAATGATAGAATCATGCTTTGGCTATTCCGGATGTGATTAGTGGATGGGATAGGGTAAATATGGAGCATACTATCTTAGACAAGATCCCTGGAGGAAGACCCAATATCGATGAATTTCAAAAATGGGCCATCAAGTGGTGGGAACATAGAGGTGCTATGGACATGGTGGAGGATTCTAATTTCTTTTTTTTGTTAACCTAGCCATAAAAGAGGATAATCTTAATATTCTAGAAGGAGGACTATGGTTTATGGGTTGGTCAATGGTCTTAGTACGAGAATGGAAAATATGCTTCAATCTGCAGAAGCTTAGTTAAAATAATGCCCTATCCGATCTCAAATACCCATCCTTCCTCTAGAAAATTGGAAGCATAAGATTTTTAAAGGTATTTATAAGCGGATCATGGAGCTTATTCTGGTTGATCCTATGACCCTTGCTAAGTCAATAATCATCCATGCATAATTTTTTGGTAATGTAGAGATGCATAAGGTATTGCCTAAGAGTGTTGTCTTAGCATCACATTGGGGAGCATCATCAAAAGATTGAGTATAAGCCTATCCCAATGATGTTTCTATCATGTCTCAAGGCTGGTTATCACTCTAGAATATGACCAAAAGATAAGGAAAATAAAGAGGAAAATGGAAATAAGAAAAACCATACCAAGACAAGAAAAGTAAGTTGAATATGGGGAATGGATGAAAGTTGGTACTTCATCCAAGAACCATAGTCCGATAAATGAATCCACAGCGATGCAACTCAAAAAGGGAAAAATAAGGAAGAAGATTTATACCTAGATGGTATGATGGGTGAATCATCGAAGGAGGCTACCATGGGTCTTCCAAGTCTATTATAAGGCCCCTCTGGATAGATTAATGAAGAACCTCAAGAAATTGAAAAGGAAGAAAAAGAACAAGTTAGATCTGAAAGTTAGACATACTCAAGAAAATCTTAAAGAACCAGTTAAGGATAATGATTTTGGAAGCATTGAGGATGAAAGGGTGGTAGAATATTTGGTATTTGAGGACACTTTTGACAGCCCTAGTTTCTTTTCTCAAAAATTGTATTCACCCCTTGTATTGGTCAACAACATGTTTGAGGGAAAAGGGATAGAAGAGATCTAGCCTTTGGAAGTAAGGTTTAGTATGGTTTCCACCCCTCCATCCTAATACAAGGGTCCTAAAAACATTCCCGAGTTAGATGTGGGGGTACCCAAGTAAGGTGTTGGTAGATCACCGATAAGAATAACCGTGGAAATATTGACAAGAAAAGAGGTTGCAAAAGGAACCCAAAGATCCTCGACAGTAAGGGAGGATATAAAATTAAATGAATATTATCTCATGGAATATCAAAGGGTTGAAAAACCTTGGTAAACATAAAATTATTAGTGACATTAAATTAAAGAATAATATTGATATCATCATGATTCAAGAAACTAAATTGAAGGGAGAAAAGTGTAAATAAATCATAAAGTTTGTTTGAAAAGAAGAAAGTTAATTTTGCGTTGACTCTGTAAGAGCTTAAAGTGGACTAGATTGTCTATGGAATGGAAGTAAGGCTGAAGGAAATATTTTGATTCAAAAAGACACCATCCGGTAATCTATTTTATAGACTTGACCTAAAAAATGGATTCTCTCAAATGCCTATGCTCCAAACACCACTTCAAGAAGGAAAGATATATGGAATGAAATGTCTTTATTTAAGATATATTTTAAAGACTTAGATTGGGTGATAGGTGGGGATATGAATACCCCCACTCCTATTAAACAAGAAAGGAGGTATCGCTAATTTCTAAGAAATCATGGAGGATCCGTAGTCTTTTTGCATAATAATGGGTTTTTCAACCTTGAACTTAGAGGATTCAAGTATACGTGGAATAATCAAAGAAATCACTCAATTGATCCAAATCAAACTCAATATTTTATGGAGAATATTTAGTGGGTTCAATGTCAACTTTATTCGATCTCTACTCTTATTATAATGGGATTTGACCATAAACCCTTGTTATTGAAGTTTGATGAAGCCTAGGTGGTTAAAGTAAAGAATCAAGATTGGTGGAACCATCCCTATATAGGTAATAATATGTATAGAGAGGTCTCTAAGATAAATAATGTCAAGAATAACATCCAAAAATTGAATAAAGAGGTGTTTAGGGACTTATTCCTCCAAAATAATATAGTGAGGGAATATTTGAGAGTCTTGGAGGATCTTATTAAAGAGGGGAATTGGAGCATTCATGAAAAGGATCAAGAGAAAGTTATTATCTCTGAGTTTCAAAATATATAAGCCAAGGAAGAGGTTTAATGGAGGAAAAGTTCGGATCAACTCGGCTTAAGGATGTGGTGAGAAATAATATATTTTTTTCATGTCTTGCCACTATCAAGAATACCAAGAATTTTTTTATAAATTGTTAAACAGGATGGAACCCTAGCCACCGAGGATTGAGACTTAGCCGAGACTATCACTAGATACTTCAAAGATTTGTATGCTAAGGAAAACTAAAGAGATGAGAGGAATATGGAGCAATTTTGGAAGCTCTTTGATAAGGTCATCACCGAGGAGGAGATCATATCTCTTATGGAAATCCCTAAGGCGTAAGAAATCAGGTTTATCATTTTTATGATGAAGGAGAAATATCTGCAGTCCCGATGGGTTTCCTACCATTTTCTTTGAGATGTACTTTGGGACATTGTTAAAAATTATATAGTTCTTACTATCCAGGACTTCTACTCGGAAGGTAGAATGTTAAAAAAAGTGAACCATACATATTTGGTCCTGGTTCCCAAGGTTAATGGTATCAAAGATCTTAAGGACTTGTTAGCATATGGATTTTCACACATGTAAATGGCATACAAAGTTGTGCAAATGAAATCCCTCCTCAATGAAGGTGACGTTTCCTTCATTGAAAACCAAAATTGTATGTGGGGGTGTTTTAGAACATCAATGGAAAGAAAAGTGAATGAGGGGGATAATGTAATTAAGGAAAGGAATGGAAAAGAACGAATGGAAGGAACATGCAAGAGTTAGGTAAAATAAGATCCTAATATTTCATGGATAAGAAAAATAAATAATTAACACAAGTAAAATGGATTTTACATCAGCTAAACGAGAATGAGTAAAAGAGAACACATGTGAGCAAGTAGATAATTAGAGCTTGATCACTGTGAACTAGAACAACATATTAGAGTGTTGATAATAAGATCCAAGAAAATATTTGCATGCATGATTTAAACACTAAAATCTAATGAACATAAGAACATCAAATGATAAAAGAGATCATGAATGGGACACAAAGTTCATATTTCATTAACTCCAAAATGTCTTCTCAGAAGAACACAAAGTTTCTTTCTTCAAAATAAAGCTTACATACAAAATTATTTTCTCCTCCTCTCTCAAATTACACCTTAAAAATGATCCCATAACATCTATTTATAAATCAAAAATTGGTTACAAAGTAGGTAGGATTTTAAATACACATTAAATAGGAACTTAGGTGACTTTGATTTTTTCAACCAACTTTTATAAATAGACTAAAAATAGAAACCACCTAAGTTATCCACAATTTTTTGAGAGTAAATTCAATAATAACAAGATGCTTGGGGGGTTAGGTATCAAATATATCAAACATATGAGTGCTGCTCTTATTGCAAAGTTAGGTTGGAGACTTATAAAAGAACACAAGCCTTGGACAGAGTTGGTTAAGATCAAATACCTTTCCAACCAAAGCAAGATCTCCTTTATTTCTAATCAGTTTCTTCCGAATGGTTCTATTTTCTGGAACAATCTTCTTCACAGCAGACATATTCTCTCTCAGGGATGTAGCTGGAAGCTTGGGGATGGTCAAGACATTAACTTCTGGACTGATAAATGGACTGATTTTAATTGGATTTCTTCTTATGGCCACATTAAAGATAGCTTAATTACAAAGTATGGGCACAAAATACAGGGATATATTGAGGTGGATGAAAACAAAAGAAAATGGAAACAACTAAAAGTGGAGAAGGATAATGTACAGTTTGATGTTTCATCTTTACAGAATCAACTTTCTCTAATCCATATTAGTAATCAAAATCTTAAGGATGAACTCATTTGGAAAGATTATTTTGATGGGGAATACTCAGTTAAATCAGGATACAATTCTTTCTTTGCCTCTATTGAAAGTGAAATTAAGTGGCATAAGTTGTGGATGCCAGAGCTAACCCCTAGAGTGAAATTTTTCTGGTGGCTCATCATTAAAGGCAAGATTCTGACTAATGACAACCTCATTAAGAAGGGATTCATCATGCCGAATAGATGTTGCATGTGTCAGAAAGAGGCAGAAGACATCAAACATTTATTTCTTCATTGTGAGTACACTTCCAAAATTTGGCATCTTGTTTTTGAAAAATTTAATCAGAAATGGATCTTTCCCCTTACTTGTCTTCAGGCCTGGGAACAATGGGACTCTCCTTATAAGCATTGTGTGGTGAGGAGATTATGGCAACTAGTTTTACCTCACACCATGTGGCGAGTTTGGAAGGCTCGTAATGATGGCATTTTCAGAAATACTAGAAAGGTATGTAACAAAGTCTACAAAGAAATTATCATTGCTTGTGCAGGACAATATTGTTATATTTAAACCTCCTAAAAATAGAATTTTCCCGAGAAAGAAGAATACATTCTGACGACCGATTGGAATATTGAGATTGTTTTCAAAAAGAATAACAATGGTATGGATAGAACCACTGCATCGATAGATTAAGCCTCCCAATGCTTGGCATAAGTTAAATTTTGATGGGGCCTCAAAAGGCAATCCAGGAGATTCTGGAGGTGGAGGAGTCATCAGAGATCAAAGAGGCTATTTTGTTGCTGCTTTTTCTGGGAAAATGGGTAGGCAAACTAATCATTACTCTAAAGCTCTTGCTACTCTATGGGGAATAAGGCTAGCCAGGGATTGTAATATTTTGAATATTATAATTGAGGGTGATTCTATGAACATTATCAATCTCTTAAATAAAAATCAACCCCCCAGCTGATCAATTAGAGATTTTATTGTTGAAGCTACTGATATATGCAAGAGTTTTGAAAATGTTAAAATCACTCACACCTATCGGGAAGGCAATAGGGTCATAGATGGTTTGGCAAACTTTGGAGTTAACAATACTTTTCAAACTTGGCTAAGGGGGGACATTCTACCCATTCAAGTTAATAAAGACATCATAAATGATTTACATGGCTTGGAAAATCATCACTAATGGCTGTAATGTTGATGCTAAAGAAGATTCTTAAGTATAGAATGATGACATCATATAAGATTTGTGTGATTTATGTGATTTGTGTGAACTAGACAGCCATCATTACTTGTCATAGGGAGAACACCAAGGAGTGGGTCACTAATTACAAAGTATGGTCTAATAATTACATCTTTTATCATGGAAGGGAGAGATTAAAAAACAAAGCTAAGTCTGATACGCATAGTGCTAAAACCTTTACCGTTGCGGGTAGAGTCACTGGAAAAATGGGGGGTCCACCTTGCAAAATAGAGCCCACCCATAATCTAGTGTGGAAAGAGGATGTTGTGCTCTGGAACTATCTTCAAATTGGGGGTCTTGCAAATTTGATAGAAAGAATTCAAGGTTTTGATCAGGATATTTCTATTAAATTCACTCGGGGTGGAAGAATCAGGTTGTTAAATACAACAACATTGAGGTTGAGATCACGGAGGAGCTCATCGCCCAGATCATGGGGCTCAGTCTTGATGGCACCAAATTCTTTAATAAGAGGGTGGACAGAGAGGTGGAGGCAAATAAATTCCTGGATGAAGGGGAAAATCTTGAGTTTGTGACAGCCGACATCAAGTTGACTTCGATTCCTGAGCCTTTTGCTGAGCTCACCAGGATGGTTGTTAGGTATGTAACTCTTGAGGGGAGATTTGTTACTATTCCTCAAAAACATTTGATATTTCTTAACCACTTTCATCAAAACATAACCATCAGCTTCCCTCATTACTTGTTAAACTCGCTGGAGAAATATGTTCGAGAAGTGCAGAGTCATTTTAGGGCATTTCCTCCGCATCAAGGTATAATTCTTCTTTCTTATCTATCGTCACCATGCTGAAATTGTCCCCACATGAATCATGCTCCACCCTCTCCCTCCATTCCTCCCCTACTCGCACTATCCCCATTCCCCCTGCTCGAAAGGAAGATTGAAACTTCTTCATCTAGCAAGAAAAGAAAGGGCATGCAAACTAAGATCCCTGCTTCTCATAGGGTTCTTAGAAGCCACAAAGACCTCAAGTTTGCTGAGAACCTCCTACACATTAGCCAACCAGTGGAGGAGCCTAAGGAGGAGGATTTGATAGTCAGAGTGGGTAGGATGGAAAACAAAATCCAAGAGCTCAAAAGGGTTATCAAAAATATGGAAAAAGCTAAGGGAAAAGGAAAAATTCAAAATGATGATGAGGAGGGTGTTATTGCTGAAGTGTTCAAGAAGCTACAATCTTTGGATGGCAGAATGGGAAATGCAAAAAGCCATAATGACTGCATCCTATCTACAATTAAAAGTATTTAAAATTTCATCGAACAACATGTTCATAGTGTATGCAGCCTCAGCGGGATTACTGAAGACATTTGGGGCCCCAAAGAGAAAAGAGATATGGAAATTGCTCAGCAGATCTAAAAGACCCTTCTCAGGCCACAGCCATTGCTTTCTTTGTCTCACTGCAAATGATCAAAACCAAGATTGACAGGGCTATCAAGTAAAGTGGAGCTGTGCTGCTGTTTACTGGCTGCGAAGTTGATGATTGGCGGATCTGGTGCTATTTTTGGCGAGATATTCTATGATAGATATCTCTTGTTTGTTTTTTGATCTCTTCTGCTATTTTTTGGATCATTGTACGACTGGATCCTTTCTATTAATATGTTGTTTTATCTGGCTGATGAGCCCTCTGAGGTTGGTTGTTTTGCCCTTCTCTGGGCTGTTTCTCCCGCTTCTGGTATCTGGCTTTTGAGCCCTTTTGTATACAGGGTATAGTCCCTTCAAAACTATTTGCCCTTAATAAAAAAAAACATCCTTTTTAAAAAATCCACTTTTAAAACATATCACAATAACTGTTCCTTATCCATTGAAATGGGGTCTTCCTATCTCACACATATGAGAAATAGACTCTCCCACTTTTTTAGATACCAAGAAATATATCTCCTTGAACCATCAGTGAAATTAGGATCTGCCACTTTCGCCAATTGAAAGGATATGAACCTTCCCAATGTTTCAAAAATCTTTTCTTCTTCTAGAGGTTCATTTGGTTGAAGAATAGCCTCACAAAATACTTGCAATTTCAAGATCCTACCTGGCATATCATTCAAATTGACCATCTTTGATTGATATTCTCAAACAAGTTCTTTAATTTGATGCAACGCTCCATTGAAGCTGAAGATAAATTGATGATAGGAGTATACATGTCCTTAAAAAATTGTGAAAATTTCTCTTCCACATGTTCCTATGAACACCTTTGATTACGCTCATTTATGAGGTTGCAAGGATCTCAACTATGAATTATTCAATCAATATAAGTGAAGTGAAGGCTTCATTTCATACACTCTCATAATGGATCATAGAATCCTTGAGAAGTGTATTTATTTATTTGAGATGTAGACACCAAAGAAAACATGTCCCTTGACATTCAAATTCAAGAATTCCTTCAATGGCTAAAACTAAGGACTCCATACTCATCATCTCTTGTAGATTGGGCAATATCTCATCCAAATTTGATATGTTAGAAACAAAAGTTTCCTTGAAAGAAAGAATTGGATCAAGATATGCATTGACATCTTCATGGAGCTTAATCGTTGTTTTGATCATCTCTTGGCCTAAAACGAGAATCTCTAAAAGCCAAGTTTTAGTGACATGGCCCAATGTGTTTATTTATTTTGATAAATTGAGAGTTTCTTCATTAGGGGCAGCCACTGCATCGGTACTGTGAAAGTGGATGATATGGGATTTATCAGATGTTGAACATATTCCACCAATTAATTCTTTTCAGCCTTGAAATGAGAGTTCTGATACTTATATTTATCAAGTCTCTTTAGCACGATATCAATTGAATCTTGGGCCATTGCCATGTCACTTTCCACTGTGGACTTCCCAAGTCCAAGATTGGAAACTTCATAGTCAATAGATGTCGGGCATCATGCTCCTTTTAACATGTGGGATAGCAAGATCCACAAATCTATTTCCGTCATTATCCACCATTATTCGTGATTATTGGGAATGGCATCATTTGAAAGTTTGGAAAGGGCATCAAATCAATATCAATTGCCTTGATAAACCTCTTCCTTTTCTTGATTTCACAATCAACCCAGAAAGGAGTATCATTCATTATTTTTGCATACAGAAGCCTAGATCCCAAAGCAACATTCTCATTATTCTCGACATCATGAGATTCTAAGAAAATCCTTTCCACAACCTCAATTTTAGGAGAAATAACCTCGATATCCACCTCCTGATCATTTGGGAGATTTTGGGAAATCTCTTCGTGAACTGTAGGTTCCGAAGTGTTCGATATTTGGACTACCTACACCTGAGTGGACTCTTGTGCAAGGCATGACTAAGGATTGTTTGTAATGTGAGTAGAAGAATCTCTACTTGAAGTGGAAAATACTGATACATACTCTCTTCCTTCGCAAGGGCTAAGACCCTTAGATTCTTCACCTCGTGACACATTTTTTGGTGAAGTGGATTTTGGCAACCACTCCTTTCTTTCTTATTGCATATGACTGGATGGCACAAAGATTGATTGAGAAGGAAATTTGGTTTACTAGAGATTTCCTCCAGTTGGAAATTTTGTGATCCCGAGGTATGATCTTAAATTGATTTTAATTTTTAAAGTTCTCTTTTCATAACAGGATACACTTCTTTTAATAATCGATTGATTCTTTCTATCAAGAGAAAATTAATCTCTTTTGGTCCAATCAATTCATGTCAACGGGGTAAAATAAAATGCATCATATGAAGGATCAATAACATCTTCATCATCATCTATAAATGAATATGGAGGGTTCATAATGTGAAAGGTCTTGATCTGAGAAAGGGTTAGGTGAGAAAAATCTCGTCTTATTACTTCATGTTTGTTTGAATAGAAGCCCAAACATTTTCCATGGTAGGGTTATGTTGATACTTCACTCCAAGAATCTTCTACATATATCCATTGATATCAAACTAGGATCTCTTCACATATGGATGAATAGTGATGAGGGAAAACTCTTTTTCCATGAGTTGTGCACTAAAGAGATTTGGACATTGGTATTCCCCAATTTGTATTGGGAAATGAATTCCTGAGAGATGCTTGTCACTAAGAAGATAGTGAAATTAGAATAATCATTGTGCAAGCTCCATTAATTCCCACATGTCACTGACATACTTAGGAAGCTTCCATGGAGTACCCACAAAGCCACTTACACAAATGTAGGAAAAGGATGAAAATTGAATAAACCATGTTCCCCATTGGGAAATGACATCCATGACCTCTTTAGAAATCTTTCCTCCATATTCTGATTCCGGTTTCAATCACACGAAGGTGAATGCATCATTAACTCTTCTAAAATGATGAGAGCTATTTTTAAAACTCAGTTGTAGATAATAATGGAAGACATTATTTGATGGACCCATGACTCCTCTTGTTTCAAGTCCCAAAATAGCTTTCTTCTAGCCACTACATAAGTCGATATGATGTCATGTAGAAAATTTAGTCATCTTCACTTCTATGAATTGTTTGTGAAGGGTATCATTGATGATGGTGGCTCAATCCAAAACTCACTCTTGGTAAGGATGATACAAATAAATTGATACATCAATGGGTGGAAAATCCTGGCAGAGGGTAAACTGAAGACTCAACTCAGGAGAGTAATCATGTCCCTGATTTCTTCCATGACTTCAATGTGGTATAGCTCTTTAAGAAGCCGCTAAACTTGAGGCCTCTTGGTCAATAACTAGTTGTTATTAACCATCTTGCTCCACCTGAGGGGTTCTTCATCCCAAAATTATTGTGTTGAATTTCGAGTGATATCCGCATTGTTAGGGAAGTTAGGTATGCTAAGAAACTCCTCAATGTGCTCTAGTGTGATTAAGAGGAAACGCTCGTGATTATCTTTAAAAATTCCTCATCTCTCGGGATCATAATGCTCTACACAAGTGATAACCAGCTTTGGACATTACACTGAGACTGGAAATGCTATTGCTTGGGGTATACCACTATGGTAAAGCCTATCCGAGAATATGGTTTTGCCTTCAACTTTCACCCGATCGTAGAATTGTTGCACATTGATGTGACCCAGATTTGTATCGGTGATATTATCATATGCTGACTTGATGGAATTGGGAGGAATGATTCCTTGGAATTCATACTTGAGCGTGGACTTATTCAATTTCTCCACTTTGGATTCATCGATCTTCCCGTAGATTTATTAGAGTTTTTAGCCATTATGACTTTGGCACGTAAAAAAATGCAAATGAGGTCGATCTCGGTCCCTAAAACTCCTATCAATGCAAGAAAAATATAACTCATTTAATATTATTTATTATTATTATTATTTTTAAAAATAATAATAATAATAATAATAATAATCAGTCCTAGTTACAATTTTTAAAAATATTTCAATACATCTCACAAGGACTAAGCTCGAATTTTGATTCTCGCGACGATAAAAATATCTCCCAATTTTAATATTCCAATTTTTTAATTTTATTATCCTTAGAAAATTTTCCCTTGCATGCATGAACTGTAATTTCTCTTTTACATGGAAATTTCTTTATTTTAATGTATGCATTGAAACAAGACTGCTTCATACATGTTGATTTCTCTCTCCTTCCACGTGGCATCTACTTAGTTTTGGCAAGGATTTGGTCTTCCCTCGTGGGTGCGTGGAAACTTGTTTGTTGAAATTGTTCTTACTTCTCTAGAACCTACGTGGAAACTCAAACTTTTTCCTTAAAAATGTGTTGAAACTCATGTTTGGTCTTATGCTCAGCGTGGGTTCTCCTTTGGGCTTCTTTTCTCGGATTTATTTTAAACTTTCTTTCTCATTTTTTCATGTTGAATCCTCCCTCTATTGTGTGGATCTCTTGATGTCTACGTGGAGATTATGTTTGACCGTTATGCTTGGTTTTTTTAAACTTTCCCAATGCATGGAACGTTCTCCTTTCTTACTTTCTGTGGTTGTGTTAAAATTCCTTTTGGCTAAAACATGCATTTAAAATTTCTTTATTTCTACCTTCCCTCTCTTTCAAGTGGATTGTCTCATTTATCTTAGACTGTGTGATTATTAGGGAATGCATTTTGGGTGTATGCTAATTTCTTTGGCTTTATACCCATGCTTTGAAACTTGTTTTTTTCTCCTTGGGTCATGTGGATTCCTTCCTTTATGCAATGCGTGGAATGTTCTCCTTTATTTTTTATTTTGGATTGTTTTCCTTTCTCTCTTGCTAAAATTTGACAAAGATGGATATTAAATAGACTTTACCCCTAGCGTGGAAAGTTGTTGTCTTCTCTTTGTGTAATGAACAACTCTTAAAACCAATGCGTGGAATCTCCTTAACTACTTCTATGTGGAAATTAATGAATGTTCTCCCTGCCAAAACAAATGCGTGGAAATTGTTTAAAACCTCTACAGATGATCTTCTTTGGCTTATGCTTGGTCTCTGGCTATTTCCTTGTTCTCCGTATAGCTAATGTAATTTTTTTAATTGCGTTTACAGTAAACTAGACATTTGAAAGCTTCAAAGCTTCTTCGCATGAATTTTTCCAAGGATTTTGACGGAGAAATGGTTAAAGAAGATTTTGTAACCATTTCTTATTTCCATTGGAATAACCAATTCCCTCTTTCCGGCAAAGTGGCATTAATTGGCATGGGAAATTAGGAAATAAACAACCATTTGCCAGCGGAAATGGCAAGGTGGGCAGGTAATTCCCATTTTATTTCCCCATGTGGAAAATCGGGATATTTTTTTCCTATTTTCCAATTCATTGAATTGAAAATCAATGGAAGAAATCCCACAAGGGGGAAATAAAATGAATTTTCCAAGAAAGGGGAAATCTGGGTACGGAGGTAAATTTGGCATCCTAAAAAATCGGAAGCGGAAGTTTAGTTTTCCCCCTAAGAATCAAATAAAAATTTGTCGATTAACTTTTAATAATTATTATATTAATATTTATTTAATTAAAAACCCCAAATTTTTAATAAAATTAATTTTATCAAACAAAGGGTACTAAATTAATTAAATATTAATTACTTAATATTTAACGTAGTTTATGACATGGCGGAAGGAGTTCTCGCCCAAAATGGATGAAACGAAGACCGGAACGATCACAAAAACGAGACAATTGTGACGAGGGCGATAAATCATGCAAAGTAACACTTTTGAATTTTTCTAAATTTCCATGTTTATTAATTTTGTGAAGTCAAAATTAGCTGATAATAGGACTTCAAACCTATAAGTTATGTAACACTATCTATAAGATTTCCGTAGGATCTTGGCCTTCATACTAAGGAGATCTTATAAAATTTCATTTCACCCAATCAAGGGGATTTTTTCCCATGAAGACAAATCGTGAACAATATAATAGCCATTCATGAAACTATGCACTTAGTGGATAAATCCAATAGGGAAGTTGTTTTGATCAAGCTAGACATGCACAAAGCTTATGACTAGGTGTCATGGGAATTCTTAGATATGATTTTTGAAAAACTTGGGTTCACTTCCAAAGCTATCCATCTGCTGAAGGAGTGCACTTCGACACCGAGCTTCTTAGTTCTTAATAATAGAAAGTATTATGGTTTCTTTAAGTCATGGTAGAAGACTGAGACAAGGGGATCCCCTATCTCCTTTTTTATATATCATTTTGGAAGAATCTCCGAGTTGACTCTTTCAGAAGGCTATGTTGGTAAGAATAATCAAAGGCATCAAGGTCACTAATAAGGTGGATCCTATCTGTATTCAATTTTTTTGATTATGTAGTCCTCCTTGGCCAAGTTGAGGTGAATGAAGCTAGAGAGTTTAAAGAAATCACTAAATTCTATGAGGATGCCTCAGGAAAAATGATAAATTTCCATAATAGCTCCTAATTTTTTATTAATGTTCACCTTGATCGAGTAAAGGATAACGACTAAAATGGGTTGTAGAATCAAACCCATCCCTAAATACTAACTTGGCATGATTTTGTGTGGCGAACAAGGTTTCTCTTGATATTTGAAATCCCTTTATTGAGAGATTGCAAAGGAAACTATCCTCTTGGAAAGGAATCCTTCTCACTCAAACAGGTAAATCTCAGCTCCAAAGTTCCCTTCAAGAAGTTACAATTTATATTATGTCAGTTTTTAAATTACCAAGAAAAATCAAATGTATCATCAAGAAAATACAAAGAATATTCTTGTGGTCAAGAATAGAGGATAAAACTTGAATTTCTCTGGTGGCATGGGACAATGTTACAAAGCCAAAACTATATGGGGGAATAGGTTTAAAAATCCTAAAATTCATGAATAAGGCCCTAGTAGCTAAAATAGGCTAGAGGATATTTAAAGAATAGGGGCTATGGGTGGATATCCTAATTGTGAAATACTTGTTGAATGTTAGCGAAAGGAAAGCTATGGTAACTCCTATCGAACTTCCTAGGAGATCTATATTTTAGAACCATCTTAGTCGAGTAAGAACCTAATTCTTAAGGGAATAAGATGGAACATATGGAATGATAATGAGGAAAGATTATGGGAATATGCCTAGATGAATAGGAAACCCTTTGTGAGAGTGAACCCTAGAATGATCTCAGGATATACTATAGCCAAATCTATGGGGATAAAGTCAAGGACTACTAGATCCTTAATGCTCAAGGGAAAACATGGATGAATATCCTCCCCCTACTGACTACAATGGTCTGAGCAGACCTTTTGAGGAGTTAAATGGTAGACTAAAAGGTACCCTTATTCCCTCTTGCATGATTGAGGATGAAATTATTTGGAGTAAGTCTACTTCAGGTGAGTATGAAGTAAAATCTAGATATGAAACTACCTTTGCAAATGAGGAAGAAAAAAAAGAATTGTGCTAGGATTTGGAGCAAATTTATGATGCCCAAAATCAACTTTTTCATGTGGGAGGCCACTTTGAACAAAATTTTGACTGTGGATAATATAAGGAAGAGAGGCATGATCCTCATAAATAAATGTTCTCTCCGTGAAGAAAATGAGGAATCGCTATATCATTTGTTTTTGGAATGCATGTTTAACTTTCAAATCTTGGCTGAGTTTCTTAGCATCTTCAAGGTCTACCTTCCTTTCCCGGTAGTTTTAATGAACTGATGGAACCGTAGACACCTAAAATTGGGTTGCAGCCCTCTAAGCCCCCTTTGATTAACAAACCCCCTTACCATGATCCCATCCCCACATTATTATTATTTTAATTACCCTATTAAGTTAATAATTCCCTCACCCTCCACCTCAATGGACCCATTACAAGCCCATTTATTAGCCTAGACTAAGTCATTTCATTCTTTAACTAACTATGACTTCTCCTTAACCTAACTTTGACTTCTTATACACTTCTCCCACCTCTTTCTCACTTCATTTAGTGACAATCAATAGTCGTAGCCCATAAAAAATATTGACCCATGCTAAAAGGGAGAGAAAACGCTATTTTGGAAAAATACAACCTTTTCTCCCTAACTAATGTCGGTTATTCCTTTTCCGGAACTGATCAAGGAACCACCATCAATTCCTTTAAATAATGATTTCCAACTCTTTTCCCAAGTTACTCCATCTTGTATTTTGATTTTTGACATTCTTTTCTCTTGCACCCACGAATTCAAACAAGATTTCGATGACCAACATAGGACCCGAGTACTTATACTCTTCATCAAAATCAACCTATTGCACCAAATCCCCAAATCAGTCACGAGAGAGAAGTACTATGCCTTTGTCATTGATGTATTGGATTGGGATCTATTTCTCCTCCAAGCACCAACCACCAACCATCTCCTATCAACCTTTAATCTTCATATAAGTATTTTAATCTGTGGTTAAGTTTCATTAACTTCTGGTATTAAATCATTTATTTTACAAGTTGCTTCTCTCTTGTATACCTCCTACACCCATCTACCCGACAACATGCCTATTTGAACCTCTCTATCCTTCTAACTACCCACTTCACTTCTACTATAACTATAACAAAATCCAAACACCCCGCCTAAGCCTTTTCGACACTCTATTTAATCATAGAGAACCCTAAACAACCCTATTTTCATCTTGGCACCTACTTTCCTCTACCATGATTGGTTTTCCATCCAATACCGGCTATACCCAAATACTAGCATCTGCTACCCAATGGGTATTGGTCTATGTTCCTAATATTCTTCACCATACAAGAAATCCTATAACCTCACCCACAACCTCTCAAAAACACCCAAAAACGTCACCCAAATCTCCCCAATACCCTCTGCTACACCTGCAAGCCCTGACAACAAACCACCCTTTCTAGATTAAGTCTTGTATTCATTATTAGATTAGATCTAGCTTATTGTACTTGTGTGAGAAACCTAAATCATATAATTACAATAGGATTTCCTCTTTCATGTTATTTCTCTGCATTAAGTTATATTTGAATGTGGATTGATAACCTTCTAGGAAGCACCCCACTTCTTAGATCTAGCTCTCTTTAAGCAGTCCCACCACCTATATTACTAATTATATATTGTGGTCTTGTTTTGTTTCTCAAGTAGTCCTTCCTGAGAAAAAAGTATCTCTTCACAATTGGCTTGATCTTCTATGATGGTACGCAATCTTCTTCTCACCTTCAGTATTCCTCATGTACCACAACCGTACATCTTTAAATTGTTTTCTCATAGCGGTACTTCCTTATGTGGTGAAACAAGAACAATAACAAGTTCCTAATAAATCTAAAGTCCTCAAGTTGTCATGGGATTAATAACTACCATATATTCTTTAGGGAGTTTGGATTAAAATGAACAACATGGTCTTTCAAACAATATAGTGAATATCCCTAGAGTTATCGACAAAATTAAGTAAAATATTAGAGACAAAATAGAGATCCAAAAATACAAGTGGGATGATTCCTTAGCCCCATAAGATTATAAAATCCTCCATTCACTTGGGATTATTCTGATCAAGTCAGTGGGAAGGAGAGGACTAAGAAGGATACGTCTAACTCTAAATGGGAATTACCCCCAGTGGACTAGGTTAAACTCAATTTTGATGGTTCCGTGAAGCTTGGAGATGATAAGGTGGGAGGGGGTGGTATTATTAGAGACCATGTGGGTAAGTGTTTGGTTGCATTTTCAAGGCCTCTAGGGAATAAATCAAACAATTATGTTGAAGAAAGTGCAGTCGTGAGTGGAATTAGAATAGTTAAAAGACTTGGGATAAAGAAAATTATTATAGATGGAGATTCCTTGTTAATCATTAAAGCTATAGAAGGTAAATGCAAGCTGGGGTGGAATGTGAAAAAATTTATTGTGGAGGCCTAGAATTTGTTAGCCAACTTTGATGATGTGATCTTGTAGACACCTGTAATTTGGATCGAGCAATTTAAATAATTAAATTGCACTAATTGTACTCTTTCCCACAAATTGACGACATATCATCAATAACACACCATTTATCCTCCATCACCGCTAATTAATTACATTACAACAATTAATTAGCCCTTCTATCACTCAAAACACTAATTAACAACCTTCCATTAATTAATACCTCTTTCTATCTAGATTAATTAATTATTCTTAATTAATTAATTCTCTCTTCTATTTAATCAATAAATCGTCATTTATTTGATTAAAATCCCCTCATAGCATAAATCATACTAACTTTCTTCTCAAATGCTTCTATAAGCTACACCTACCTATTAGTTGATCACTTTTGATTAATTAATGCACCCCCCTCAATTCCCATGGATCACTAATGAAATATTAATCTCTTCTAAAGAAAACTTAAAGTGTGCTTATCCTAACTAACCTAGATTTTCTATTATCCCACATGTAATAGGATGCAAAGCTTCTTCAAACCATTGGGTTATAAAAGGAACCCTCCTCCAACCTTTCTACTTACACCTTTGCATGCTTATAACATAAACTATAGGCATTTTCATCTTTGAGCATCTTCCATTAGTGTTGAGCTAGGTATCTTCATCTTGCATTCATCCATCCAAGATTTTGAGTCATATGGAGAAGATCAAGAAGGTCTTGTAGCCAAGTCTTGATTGAGATCCATTCTCAAACCCTTGGGATCAAACAAACTATCACATTTTGATAGCTAAGGATCTACATAGGTCCATCTCTTGTTTAGCTTTCAAAGAGTAGAGGATAAATGTTTAACATGTTAGTTTGAGTTTCCTTCAAAGTTCTAATGCATAGTGTTGATATTTACTCTCTTTAAGCTCTTAGCATGATGATCTAGGTATAGTTTAGCTTTGTTTTGGAACTATTAGGTGTTAGTTTCAATTCTCTTTACTTAGCTAACTAATACATGGATACATATGGCACACTCGGTGGGATGGATTCATAGTCTCTTTGATTTTAATGAGTTTTACTAGTTTTTCTCAAGTTTTACTAACCCAAATCATGCACATGTGAAATAGGTTAATATTATTAGGTTATTTCACTAACTTTACATGCATTGAGTTTCTCTTATGGCATTTATTGTGATGGGTTGTCATTGGATTTGAGCTAAATTAGGAAAAAAATTGATCTTTTTGAAGTTGCATACATCAAAACTCCATATTTTGACATCATCTACAGGTACACATATAGGTAAAATTTGTAGGAGGTGTGCACACGTCAAAACTTGTGCGTAGGTAAAAAAATCTTGTGTACACACTATAGGTTGTGTGTATACATTCTTTTGCTAGTTATACGTTGTCGGTTTTTATCAGGCACACATATGCATTAATAATCTCATGTACACAACTCTCTATCCATGTACATGTTTAGTTAATTGTCAATTATCACAGAGGCACACACACATTGATAAAGGAATGTACACATTGAAAAGTGTGCGTAGGCATCACGATACAAGTTTGCGCTTTTACTATAAAAGTTTGTAAACACTTGTGTTCTTGATGTACTAATTCCTTGAATGTTTTATAAGAGTTTAACTTCTATTTTGCAAGGAGTATTCACATGTTTTTGCTAACTTGGTTTGTTTGAAGTTAATGGATGTTGTTTGTTTGTTTATGAGATTAGAGTCATGTATGCTCTTCCTTGCACCTTTTAGGTGATATTGGGAACCAAAAATGATTTATATATAGTTTTTGTGCTTTGAAAAGAATTTCATTATACTTATTTGCTAAGGGAATGAATGTAAAAATGGGTTAAACAAACTATCTTGCACTCTAATTTTGTAAAGAGTTTTCCATTTATTATTATAGTTGGGTTTTCGCATTGTGTATGCTCTTCCCTCGTACGTTTTAGGTGATATTGGGAATCAAAAACAAGAATTAAACCTTCTTTCATGATATTTTGATCTTGTGGAAAATTACTAATATTTCATGTGTAGGTCATAATTCACTTGTCAAATAAAGGAGGTTCAAAACACAAAACTGCTAATACACGTGTGATTACAAGTTTCTAAACAGTGAACAACTAAACCACATTAAGTCTAAAAGATAAAAACACCACAATCATCACACTGTATTTGCAGCTTCATGTAAGGGTACGCCTCATATTCTTTAACTAGGACATAACTCCTTTGGCATAAGCCTTAAGCTACAACAATGGGGGTGGTCCTAGGAACCCTAATCTAGTCTACGCAAGATAGAACCTTGTGAACAAAATAGGAAGCACTCCACTTGCACACTTGATTAATTTTACCTTTGTAAGTTAGATTCAAAGCTATCCATATTGCAACCCCAATGAGAACACGTGATGAACATATTTATTTCTCACTGTGTTTGAAGGGTGTAAATTAAAATTGATATAATCTAATGATAACTCCATGGAAAATTGCACTCACATTTAGATAACTTGTGACACCTAGTTGAGCAAACCACCTAGGAAGCTATCTTGACTTGGAGCCAACTTATTTATACCAATCGTTGTGAGAGCCTTCGCAAAGGGAGAAATTTCTTGGAGTTGAAACTTTGTTTATCGAATAAAGGGAGAGTCCATTAGGGTTTAAACTACGCGTTATTCATCACAAAATTTGTGTGACGTTACTTTTTCTTAGTTTTTCACTCATTGTAAGATGAGGCAAAACTCTTCTAAAGTGATGTTTATTTTCTTTTGACACTTTTTTGATCAAAAGAAGAAAAAATATACGTGTGTTATCAATCGATTGCATTCATCACTTTTATGTCCGTTTATGCTCATCCATGTTTACAACTGAGTTGTTAAATGTCTAAAGTGTGTGGGTGCATTTTTATATCATTGATAGCCATTTTATCTTAATACCCAAGTCAATATCATCATTGTAGTTAGGCTTATTTCTTCACTTGCTTCTCCTTTGAAGGGTTAAATTGATTGTATCATATCACAACAATTTCAATACTTATGTCTTGTTTCTCGCAAACTTTACCTAAGTATTTATATTGCAACGTTATGCTACACGCATCTTAACAAATCCTTGGTATACTTTAGGATTTGTTTTATTTTAAACATTACATCGATTTTGAAAGGTGTTGTTGTTACTTTGTGCATGTCATACTAAGGTTATTTCAATACTAATACCTTTCTTTTCCGTAAAATTAACTTAATGTATCTTGGTGGTATCATTACGTTGTTAATATTTGTAACCCCCACTTTTTGAGATATAGGTATTGTTTGGACTTAAACTCACTTTGAGTATAATTTGTTTGAGAATCACTTCAACTTCTTATTATTACTTACGCCTTATTCTTGTTTGAAATCAACATAAGTGGTGACATCTCATTGACCATATTAAACCTCAAACTACCATTTGGAAACATGACTTAGGAAGTACTTCATTGATTGATTGGTTTAGAGTGAACCTTGTGTGATTTTTTCTTATGATTATTTGTCACTTTGAATTATTCATATAGGAAAATCACTTTGATTCATTGACCTTCATTATTCTTTAGACAATTGACATACTTTGTGTGACCTTAGAAAAATATCATTCTAGGTCTTCACTTAGGATTGATTTTCCTTTCAGACAAATTCAAACAAAATACCTTATTGAAACTCTCATTGGCCATGGCCCCCATGAAAAGAATGGTATCCATAATAAAAACAAGGGAAACATCGACCAAAAAATGGTAAAATCTGTATATTGAAATGATTTAGGATTTCTATTCTCCATAGTGAAAGAAGAAGAATAAATGGTAGACAATAGTGGTGATAAATTGGGATCACCATACACAGAGTTCAAATTTGACCCCGCCCAATTAGATGAGTTCCTGTTCTTAAACAAAGACACGATACTTACAAGAGTTGTGAAATTAGGTGCTAGATTACCAAAAAAACATGAAACTATTCCACCTATAAATAATGCTAATGAAGAAGAACACCCCCTCATTAACATAGACAAAATTTTAGGTCATGGACATGCTTCCACCTCATATACTAGAAATGATAACATGGGTGGTTTTAAAATTCCACTCATTAGAATTCCACATAGGCCAAGAATGGATCATGACAATGTAGAACAACCCCATCTCCATGAAAATGAAGAGGAACATCACGATGAAGATGTAACTCTACAACAAAAATTCAAAACCTTATCCAACAACTAGCTTTCCTAGCATCCCATGTGCAAAAAGAGACAAACAAAATGCACATCGGGAAAAACCTAAGGTTAGAAATAATGAGTTTCACAAAAAATATCAAGAAGGAGAAATGTCAAAAATAGTTTTGTGTATATGTCAGCCTCCCCACTAAGGAGAAACTGCTTACACAAGAAATACAATCTATGAAAGCAACACTTACAAGCCTTCAAGAAAGTAACATAGGACATAGCAAAAAGTATCAATATGAAGAGCTATGTTGCTCCAACCCTTTCCTAAGAAATTTGACATCCCAAAGTTTGAAAAATATAAAGGAAAGGGAGATCATGTGAAATATTTTTACATGGCATGTCAAGAAGTGGCATACAACGATAACTACCTCATACAACTATTCCCAAAAAGTCTAGGAGGGAAAGCACTAGAGTGGTTCATTCATTTACCTCGGGGATCCATCTTTACATGGCCCGAACTAGCAGAGAGATTTGTGTGACATTTATCCTTTAATGTGGAAAGTGACATAACCATGGCTGACTTATGTAATTCCAAACAGAAATAAAATGAAACCTTTACAAGTTTCCTAAAGATGATAGGGTCTAGCCAACCGTTTCCCTTTTTCAATCCCCAAAAACAACTTGTTAGCATCTTTGTACCAAACATAAATCTCAAAATTGTTTTTCATTTACAGATGCATTGTGTTTGGAACTTTGAAGAGGTCATAGATAAGGGCACGCAAATAGAAAAATACCTAATTGCAAAAGATAATCAGTTTTCCAAACCTACAAACGAGGCCAAGATATTTAATAAAAACAAGAATGTCGTAGGTGATGGAATCACAAATTCTAAACATATACAAGCAGTCCAAGTTGGTCCAACTTTTAAATTGGCCAAAGGGCCAATTCAACCACTGGTAAAATTAAGAGCATTCACTCCTTGATGGAATCATTTTCCACGATCTTAAAACAACTAGACAACGTCTACCTAATAACGTATCATACAAAGAAATGATTTGATGACAATGCACCTAAACCTTTGTGGTATACAAAACATGACTATTTTGATTTTCATCATTTAAAAGTACATAAAACTGATAAATGTCTAAGACCACGCCAATTCATCCAAGATCTAATTGATAACAGGGTGATAGAAGCTGATTTTTCCAGAATCTAACCAAACGAGTAATCAAAAGATGGGTATGTTTAAGGATCCTTTCCCTAAACATGGTAAAATAGTCAAGAAAAATCTAGATTAGAGAGATTCTTCCCAAAGTTATAAAGCTACAAATTATGTTTATACCAAAAAAGATAACAATCAATATGATTCATTAATTGGATGTGTTCACTCTTCTGATGAGTGTATCAATACCATTAGGATCAAGGGTAGAGATTGTGCTATGGTAACAAGGCATGCTCATCTCATGATCCCAGAACCTCCTTTGTCTACCCCTTAGGATAGTTAGTATAATATCATAGACCAACTTGAGAAGACATCTGCTAAGATTTCAATCTTAGACCTTCTTGAGATATCAAATGCACATAAGGACATTTTGTATAAGACTCTCTAGGGGTCAAGAGTGTTAAAAGAGGTACATCCTTCTCACTTACATACTATGGTGGAAAATATTGCATGAAGTGAAAAATTTTCCTTTAACCACAAAGAGATCCACAATGAAGACTAAATGCATAACCTTCCTCTTTATATAGAATTATTTATTACTCATTGAAAATAAAGATGGTGCTTATGGAAAATGGGTTAGGTCTAAACATATGAATTTTAAATTTAATTTAATATTTGGGACACACGAGAAGATATAGAGTCCAACATCATCACCATAACTACATACAAAAATGTGGAAAGAGAATCAACGGGTACATTAACTCATCGATGGAGATAGAGCCCACTTGTCACAAAATGAAGTTTCATGTCTTAGACTTGGAATTTACCTATAATTTACTTCGGTATGCCCATTGATTCATGTCATGCAGACCATACCATCAACATTTCACCAATGTATCAAACTGAAGCATGAGGGACACACTATTACTATTGAAGGAGATCCATAACCCTTCCCCCACTGTAGAGATCTCAATAGATTTAGGCGTAGGGGTGCATATGAATGTCCCTTCACAAATATAGTTCTCCCCCTTCATTATGAGGCTCTTGAGTCATGGGTATATTCAAACAACCTAATTTCTTAATGCATAGTGATACTACTTCTACCTCTCCCTTTGATTTATGCGAGATGAAATTTATTGAGTATGGTTGTGGAGAATACAATATCCAATAAGATCTCCTAGTATCAGATTTTTCCTTGTTGCCTAAAACAAGAGGAAAACTGAAATATCAATTCAAAAAACCTCAACATGAATAAAAATTGGGACATTCTTACCTGGTGGTTTGCTTGCGAAAAGAAAAATTTCTGGATGCTTCAAAAACTTGGCTCCCAAAGACACTAGAACTATATGTTATGAAACACTGAAATATACAAAGTCTAATAGAATGATGTACTCCATGGGTTACAAAGGCCTTGGATGTGGGAAATTCAAACAAGGGATGAGGGATCTAGTCCCACTTCCACATTTCAAAATGTAGAGATATGGTATTGACATTAGACCCTATGGATCTCACCACTTCTACATAGCTCTATTTCTCAGACAACGACACAGATTCCCATCATAGCTAATATAAGGATCTTACCTCCATGAATCTTTTTGTGGATACCACCATCCTTACCATAACCCCCACCAGACCAACTATTGACCTTTTATACCCTACCCTTTCGATTGGGACCAACAACATCATGTGCCCCTAGATCTCTTTAATAATGATGACACTATTGCAGAATTTATGGGCATATGGGATATTATTCCTATTGGAGATCACAAGAAGGGTTTCTTCATTGACCTAGATACCTATGTGTATTTTGGAAAGGATGTTAAGCTTCATGGTTAGAAAAATTTAAGAAAAATGAAGGGAAAAATTTCTTCTACAAAGCCTCCGTAAAAACATAAGTCCTATTCGCACAGTGAAAACCTCTTTGGCCTTTAGCCAACAAAAAATAAAAAATAAAAATTGACAAAATAAGTGACCACACTAAAGGTGAAAATATCATTGAGATTCCTTTAGAAGAAGATCTCAACCTCCCTCCCAATCCTACGCATATGGAGGATATGTCAAAAATTCTTGTGGAAGAAACTATTGATGTTAATATTGGAATGAAGAAGAACCAAAGATAGTCAAGATGGGAGCTTCGCTTTCAACACAAGAACAAAACATGTTCACTATGCTCATAAGAGAATTTGTGGACATATTTTCATGGTCTTATTTGGATATTTTGGGCTTAGATCAATCATTTGTGGTGCACAAATTGGTTGTGAATCTAGACACAAAGCCAATTAAATATAAGCTACGAAAAATGCAACAACATGTGGCCCTTCTGGTTAAAGAAGAGTTAGAGATACTATTAGCAACAAGGTTTATCAAACCCATTGACTACTCAGAGTGGATATCAAACATAGTTCTAGTTCAAAATAAACCTATTGGAATCAGAATCTGCACTAAATTTCGAGACATCAATAAGGTGTGTCCTAAAGATGATTTTCCTTTTCCTAATATCGACATGATCACTAATTCAACTGCAGGTTATGAAATGTTCTCTTATGGATGGATTTTTTAGTTACAACCAAATAAAAATAACATAGGAAGATCAACACAAGACTTCCTTTACAACACCTTGGGGAACATTCTGTTATTAGGTAATGCCCTTGTGCCTTAAAAATGTTGGTGCAACTTATCAAAGGGAAATGACAATTATATTCCATGATATGCTTACTAACATCAAGGAGGACTATGTGGATGATATCTTGGGAAAGTAGAAGACAAGAGAAGACCATCCAAAGGTCTTGAGGTGCATTTTTGTGCATATCTGAGAATATAAAGTAAGGCTAAATCCAAAGAAGTGTGTTTTTGGGGTGTTATCAGGGAAGATATTGGGCTTCAATATATCAATATGAGCGATTAATGTAAAACTTTCCAAAGTAATCGTAATTACCGAAATGCCTCCACCCAAGAACATCAAGTAATTGCATAGCTTACAAGGTAAAATAAAAGGCATTCATCGCTTCATCTCACATCTTACTGAAAAATGTCACTCCTTCACCTATTCTCTCAAAAAGGATGTTGACTTCATTTTGGGACCAGAGAAACAACATTCCTTTACCTTGCTCAAGAAATACTTGGTGAATCCACCAGTCCTCATGCCACCAACCCCAGGTGAGCCACTTTTGTTATACATATCTACAACCCTATTTGCTATTTGCACCTTTCTTTCTCAATATGACCTCAACGAAGAAAGAAAAAAATGTACTATCTCAGCCGTACTCTAATTTCCTATGAGCTCAACTATCCCCAGATCGAAAAATCTTATTTGGATATTTTTCTTCACCTTCCAAAAACTTCTCCATTATCTATTAAATACTAAAACTAATCTTATATACAAGGTTGACACACTCAAATATTTGTTGTCAAAACTTGCTCTTACCAATAGAATGGCTAATTGGATCATTCCAATTAGTGAATTTGACATTGAATACATACACCAAAAGTTAGTAAAAGGACAGGTGCTCGTAGATCAGCTAGAAAAATCACCATTACCCTGGAATGGAGCTGGTGCGTTAGCCCTATCGATGCATAAATAATCTACATTAAAGACTATTTCATGTGGCAAGTGAATTTTGGCAGATCATTTACTTTCCATGGTTCAGGGGCAGGCATAGTGTTGATCACTCCTACAGGAGACCACATACCTCAAGATTTCCATCTTGGGTTTCCATGCACAAATAACATTGCAGAGTATGAAGCACTCATTGTTGGCATGAAGTTGGCTATAAAATGGAATATCCACCATCTTAAAGTCATTGGTGACTCATAACTGATTATCAAACAAGTCAATGATGAGTATAAGGTCAAGGATGAAAAGATCATCCCCTATAAAAAGTTGGTAGAAACTCTAAAATAATATTTTGTGTGCATCACCTTGAACAAATTCCATGGGAAAAAAATAGATCTACATATGCAATGGGAACAATGGGTTCTATGCTATGGATTCCACCAAAAAGTAATGATATGTCACTTTTTGTTGAAAATCTATGTCAACCCATGTATGACATTCCACAATTGTTCCCAAATTTGAGGTTGTTGGTCCTTTATCCTCGTGTTATGAGCCCATCTTTAATTATCTCAACAACGGTACCTTTCCCCAATCACCCATTAAATAAAGCCTTATCCATAAAATAGCATGTTACACCCTCCTAGGAGGAACCCTCTATTGTCGTGGCTATGATGGTAGCCTTTTGTGTTGTTTTGATGTTGTAGAGTCAATACAAGTGATCAAGGAGGTACATGAAGGAGTATGCGGAGCCCATACAAATGGGATGGTTTTAGCAAAGAAGTTGTTGAGGGTAGGATATTACTAGCCTACCATGGAGACATATTGTTGTAATCATGTAAAGAATTGTGTGTTATGCCAGAATATGGGACCTTAATTCCTGCACCATCATAACCTCTACAACCGATCACAACACCATGGCCATTCTCTAAATGGGGATTAGACCTAATAGGGAAGCTCACCCCTACATCATCTGACAGTCATACCCATATTATAATAGCCACAAAATACTTCACCAAGTGGGTGGAGGTTGTTCCATTAACATATGTTACATGTGCTCAAATATCAAATTTCATCATGAACCACCTCATCTATTGTTATGGCATTCCTTCCACCATTTTCACAAAAATGGTGAATCTTTCAAGAACAAGACTGTAAAAGCATTATATCAGCACTTTTAGATACGATTAAAATGGTTGACACCATATTACTCTCAAGATAATGGAAAGCGAAGCTATTAATAAAACACTTGTTCGAATCATGGAGAATATGGTGAGTAAAATAGGTCGCAATTGGCATTTACAAATTCACCCTACCCTCTAGGCTTATAGGACCTCCATTCACACCCCTACTAGTGTGACACCTTATTCCCTAGTATTTGAATCGATTCCATCATCCACATGGAAATATATCTTCCTTCCCTAATAATATCTCTTAGGGATTATCTAGATAAAGATGAGGATTACATAGTGGCTAGACTGGAAGAATTAGAACTCCTAGATGAAAGGTGCATCTGTGCACTCAACCATCTTCAAGTGTATCAAAAAGTGTCACGTAGCTATAAAAAGAGAATTATACCTTGTCAATTCAAGGTTGGAGATTTGGTGATGAAGGAAAATCAATTCAACACAAGGGAAGAAAGAGAAAAGAAAGGCAAGTTCGAACCTCATTGGTTAGGACCATATGTCATTATGGCCAAATTTAGGTTAGGAGCATATAAACTTTCCCATCTTGACAGAGATGAGATGTGAGAGCCTATGAATGCCATAAACCTCAAGTGGTTCTATGCTTGAACATGACACAAAAATCAGAAAAAAACCAAAAATGTAAAAACTATGAAAATACAAAAAAATCAAAAAAGAGGAAAAGAAAAAGAGAAAATAGGTCATCCAAATGTGAAAACCACACAATTGTGGCACTTTGAATAGGTTCCTTGGTGAAAACCTTTTTGACACCTTGGGAGGATTCATTGTTCACAAGAACCTTATGTCTAGGGGGTACCTTTAGTTAGCTTTTGGCTAGGTCTGCACCTGCATCTAAGATTCTTTGTGAGCCTATCTTGTTATAGCATTGATCCAACTGGTTCTACTCTTATTTACCTATGAAGGAATATCCTTTGTAATATTCCCATCTAACCTTGGGGGCATCTTCATAACTTCATCTTCTTGTGTATAACACTTGGCATCTACATTTGTATATTCCCATCTCACGGTGGAGGCATCCACGTTTCTTGGTTTCCTATACATATCTTGGAAAAATTTCAAAAAATAAAATCATTCAAATATGTCAGAAAACACAAAAACATTTGAACAGGATTGAAAAACAAAAACATTAGAAAACCTAGAAAATGCAAAAACAATATAACATTATTTCACAAAACTCCCAAAAACAACACAAAATGCATTGAAAATAGTCTTACAAAAACATAGTAAGAACTTATATTGATATATTCATAGATTATATACTTTATTTTGTACATATTGAATGTGTTTGGCATGCTTATGAATAATTTCTACTTAGTTATGTTGTTAATTTGATTAGTGTGTTTATTTCGTAGATTTTTTTACATTTGTTTGTGTTTGTTTGTTCGTTACTTGTACATTGTTTTGTTATCACATCTATCATCTATCATCCATATCATCACATCTAACATCATATATACATCATATATCAATAAAATTCTACATCTACATCATACATGTATGCTAACCTAATCATCACATATCGTGTCGTAAATGGGGGCAAGAGGGGTTGCAAATATCAAAATTTATCCCCCAAAAGCAATATCATCATATCATCCAATCCACTAGTCTAAAACATCGTATGTACATAAAAATGATATCATCTATAGATCTATCATAAAATAAAAAACATGTGATACATCACCAACATCCATCATGATACATACATAAAAATTAAATCAAACAACATCATGATAAAGCATCATCCATAACCATAATCATCATCATGAATCATATAAAAACATGACAAGTATAACATCGAATGTCCATATACATGTACATAATGTCTGTCTTAAAAGGATACACATCATTGGGCATGAATCAAAATAAGCCTTCATCATGAGGCATAAATCAAAATGACATGTCAATACATCATTGATCAAAACCAAGCCTTTATAAGAGGCATACATTAGTAATAAATATATATGTGTCTAAATAAAAATGAGTCATTCATAACTTGATCCCTCATTGGGAATCGGAGGCCTAAGATCCGGGGAGGGTGCATCACATGTGTACTTGGATCTCCTATATGTCTCCCTTCTTGGGGATCTTTTGGATGCTCCATAGGTCTCGCTGATGTTTATGGTATCTCGTGATCTACCCAATAACTACTCGCTGAAATTAGGTACTCTCCGACCCTCCAAAACCACATCATAATACATGGCCTTATAGTAGGAGGCCCTATCATTAACCATAGCCAAATCCACATATATTTGGTGTCATGGTAGCTCCATCATCCACCGGAATGAGGCAATCTCTTCCTATAAATTAGAAAGCTCGGCCCGACACACCGACCTCTCGGTTGCCAATTTGTCCCTCTCGGTAATAATGGAATATACCTATGCTTGGGAATGTTGTAATAGGCTCATAATCTATGTACCCTATGCAGAAAGCTATTGTATATAATAAAAATAGGTGGCCCCATATCCTCCACCTCCTTGGCTAGCTTGTGCTCTAGCTTAGTCTTACTCTGTAGTAAGGATGTGTATCTCGAGCTCGGCCTAGTCTCTCTCGGCCGCCACCTAAAGCTAGATGATTGTGGACTACTACCGTAATGCATCTATATGTCCACTATCTCCTCCATCTTCTCCATCACACCCATCCCCTCCACCTATCGATGGACTATGTGGAGGGCTAGGCATCGTCCCGCATCGTAAACCCAACTCTAGCGGAGGACCCTACAATCGCTCTTTATCTTTGGCACTTTATAACGGAACATGGAAACCAACTGGTATGCCCACCTAGGGAATCTGTATCTATCTAACAATGGGAACCTGACTCTTTCTCTATCATGGTAATGGTGGAGGACCCTGTCCACTCATGCAATCAAACCCATCCTCATCATCGCCATTTTCATCATCGTCATCATCACTATCGCCATGACCAACACGTTCTACCTTCCGATGGGTGAAATGACTATCACCCTAGAGGACGTGTTCCATATTTTGTGGTTACCCATATTGGGGGCCTAGGTGTACTCTATCTCCTCCAAGTCCTCGGAGGAGCTGATTAGGACATTTTTGGTTAGAGGAGCAACAAAGTTGAGATTCCATAGTTCTAGTTTGAGCTATGGTGAGATGTACCTAGCCCATTTGGATGAGATGAGGATAGTGGTGTTATTGATGGAGGCAGTGTGCTACTATGTACACTTGCCAATGCGATGGTGGACACTTTCCCTGATCACTGATGGGGGTGCTCCATGATATGATGGTGTATGAGACATGCTTTTCCTGGGCACCAACATTCTTAGTATAGCGATATCGAGAGTTGTGGGTGTATGTGTAGTTATACAGTGTTTAGCTTATGTTGTACATTTATACTTTGCACCATTGGGCCTACAAGAACATATTCTCGTATTTGATCTATAGGATGCCCCGAGTAGATGCATTTCCCATGAGATGTCTCCAGGTTGGGATACAGGAGATGGGTGTTGGTTGCAAGAGAGCAAAGGTCAGATAGGTCGACATATGATGTGGCCCATTTTCAGCAGTTATTGGAGGGGTTGTCCAAAGTGGACATTATCTAGAGGCCATATGTGGGATTCTACTCATATAGAGACATGCATGAGGAGCTAGCTGTGCTCTAGGTAGAGAGGTGGATATAGGGTCATCGTGGCTTGGGGAGGATGAGATGATCCCGGTAGACAAGGTCCGATGGCAGTTTGGCTTATACAAGATATTCCTCTATCCTTCCCATAGTATTAGAGAGATGACATGGAGAGGCCTCTACCTCTACCACAGCCTACAATGCCTACAGGGAGGAGGATCAGCTAGTGGATCGGTGGATTGATGATGCTAGATGTACTCCCAGGTATAGGTAGTGGTGGGCGGCTCAGTTACGAGCCATACCACCTAGACCGGGGTAGCCTAACTTAGCTACCATTATAGTGTAGAGAGATACCCTACAAGGGTAGGTAGCGACACTAATCATGTAGATAGGTATACTGTAAACACAACTGGAGGGGTCAGAGGCAGAGGTAGCAGAGCTACAAGTACAGGTGGTTAGTTTGCAGGCCCAGATGGTGGAGGGAGAGGGTGGAGGAGATGGAGACAGAGATGGTCAAGTGGTAGCCTTACTGGCTCAGGTGGCAAGTTTACAAGGCCATTTGGCCATAGCCTAGGCATAGATTGGGGCCTTACAGGCCCAGAATATAGGCACAGGGGCAAGGGGCACCACCACAGGCATAGGGAGCTGGTCCCAGTTCATAGGCTGGCAGCAAGGTAGGTATAAGGGCTGAGACCTATGGGACCACCACAGACCGTGCCTATATCTAGGTTACGAGATGCCCTAGGTGAGGTGAGATATTATCAGGACCAGCTCATGGTAGCCGAGATAGACTTCCTCTCTTACGGAGAGTATAGGGCATAGCACATGTCCAGTGAGAGGACGAGATCCCACACAAATAGTGTGGAGAGCACAGGAGGTTAGCAAGCTTCAAGGCCCAATCAGGGAGAGACCACCAAAACATAGTGACCAGAGCTAGGTGATGTGCCAGCAGGGACACAAGAGGCCGAGGGTGTAGGTGACATAGAGATGGAGGACATCCGACAAGATGTCTGATATGCGGCCACCTGATTTTTGATGTATACTAGTGATTATTTTTTATATATGTTGGCCTGCGTGCTGAAGATAGTTGTATTTTTTATCACATACAGCCTACATGCTGAAGATAGTGAGGATGTATGAGTGATTTTGTTGTATATTTTGAGCAGAATCATCGCTGCGTGCTTGATGACATTTTGTATTGTATATCGTCCTGCATGCTGAAATTTTTGAGATGATGGCCATGATGAGATAGGCATGTATTTTGAGATACAAATTTATTGATTTATATGATGAGATTCATGGTATTTTGTGATGTGGTAATATGTTTATGAGATATTGTATGTATGGCTTGGGTTAGAGGAGATATGGATTCGTTATTTTAATGTGGTTTGAAATTAAGTTAGGCATGATGGAGTTAGGTTAGTTTAGGCATGGATCAAGTCAAAGGGCTATAGGCATGGTTGAGTTAGGTTATAGGCATGGATTGAGTCAAGTTATGGTTAGGCATGGATCAGTCAAGTTGGTTTAGGCATGGTTGAGTCAAGTTGGTTTAGGCATGGTTGAGTTAGGTTATAGGCATGGTTGAGTTAGGTTATAGGCATGGATTGAGTCAGGTTATGGTTAGGCATGGATCAGTCAGGTTATGGTTAGACATGGATTGAATTAGGTTATAGGAATAGTCGAGTTTGGTTATGGTTAGGCATGGATTGAGTCAGGTTATAGGCGTCGTTGAGTTAGGTTATAGGCATGGATCAATCAAGTTGGTTTAGGCATGGTTGAGTTGAAAGTAGGTTTAGTTATGATTCATTATGTTGGCAATGAATGATACTATGGGTCATATGTGAAATGTGGTATAATCCACACATAGTGATGATAGAGAAATGGTAGGTGTAATAAATGTATGATGTGGTAAGAAACTTGTTATGTATGTGGTGTAATTTCAAATTTTGTTAGAAAAGGGGAACCGAGTGAAATGTGAAGTAAATGGTGAGTTAGGCATGGTTGATAAATTGTTCTTAAGGTAAAGAATGGATGAGCTAACCTAAAAGGACCCCATGCCCTTGGAGTGCTACCTACATAGTCCCGAAAAAGGGACCTCGTGCCAATGTAGTTCTCCCATGAGCTAGGGAAGAATAGGAAAATGAGCTGGTAGGTTTGTGGGCATGTTGTGGGTTTAGGTTTAATAGGTCCAGGTAGATTATAGGTAAAAAGATGCAGGTGAAGGCAATTATGGAAAAAGGGGAGAACTACCTCAAAGGTAACATTGAGTACCAATTCCTATATAAGGTAATCAAAACATAAACAAAGATGGTTAAAAGATAAGAGGGGGCACTAAAGCCACATGATTGGGTAGGATCATACCAAGTAGATCATACCTTAGAGGGGGTGATGAACACAAGACCTGAAAGGCGTTGGATGATTAACTGTTCTACGATGAAGGTAGTTATAGGATCAAAAATGTCAAAATTCCAAGATGTCCCTTGAGGTGATTTGAGGAAATAAGAGTGGAAATGGTAAGGTGGGTAAAAGGTAGTTAATTTTATATGTTTGGAGTGACAGGATTTTGGGCAAGAGGTTTGAGGTCACAATGGGCAAGTCCATGACTAAAAGGTTTTTTTTTGTGATAGACTGATCAATGTGTGAAGTCTATATGGGATAAATAATATGGTACTCCTCGAGGTCTTCGTGAAGTTGATCGATGTGGGAAGCTTTGGTTTTTCTCATTTTTTTTAAATCTTCACATAGCTTTCCTTCGAGGGAGCAGACTATTTATAGTAGCAATTTTGTTGAGAGGAAGATGTCCTTTTGAGGGATTCATATGTTTATTAGAAGTTTAACTCAAGGAGTTTGGTCCCATGTGAGGTCTTTGAAATCATGGACAAGACCAAGGTGAAGGATAGGACTCTTGTTCAAAAGGAAAGGTGAAACGACCATGGGATCTCATCTAAAGGTAGATGAAAATTATCCATGAGAATCATGCTATGTGCAGTGCCATGGTACACATATTCAAGAGAAGATAACAAGTGACGGGTACTCACATGATTCTTGTTTAATCGTTAAGGAGGTGTATGGAGTGGATAGCTATCAAGGAACGATCTTGTAAAGAGACAAAGGGTGAGGTAGGACAATGAGTCAACAATAGAATGGTCAAACATGCAATGCATTAAGGGGCTCAGGTTCGAGTTTACCATCAAGTGAGGATAAATGATAGGCACCTGATCCTTAGGTATGAGTTACGATGTATGGTCCAAGCCAATTAGGAGTGAATTTTCCTTGTTTACTTTTTTCTGCTTTGGTTACATGTTATTTTCTTTCAAGACAAGGTCACCAACTTGGAAGGTTTGTTAATGAACACATTTGTCATAAGAACGTTTGATAAGTTATTACTAAACTTGAAGGTGATCCAGAGAATTAAAACGATGTTCGTCTAATAAATATACTTGTGCTAAGTGGTCCTGACAAAAGTCATCATCAGTAAGCATGTCCTAGAGAGAAATACAGAGTGAGGAGATCTAGACTTCGAGTGGTAGAACAGCCTCCGTACTACATAGACTAGTGAAAAGGAAGTGGCCTCAATAGAAGTGCGAATACTAGTGTGGTATGCCCATAGGGCAAAAGGAATGTACGTATGCCAATCCTTCCCAGTATCGTCAACCACTTTCATGAGAATTTTTTTGAGGGTTTTGTTAGTGGATTTGGCTTGGCCATTGGTTTGTGGGTAATAAGGTGATGAGAAACTAAGCTGAATGCCGAAGGCGTCACAAAGTTTTTGCAATGTGTTTTGTTTTTGAATTATTTTCCATTATCAGTGATAAGGAGATGAGGGACACCAAAGAAGAAAATTATGTGATGGTTAATGAACTCACATATTTTCTCGGCTTTCATGGAGATGATTGGTATGGCTTCCACCCATTTTGTGTAGTATTCGGTAGCAGTTATGATCCATTGATGGTGTTGGGAAGAATGAGGATTGATTTCTCCAACAAGATCCAAACCCCATTGAGAGAAGGGCCAAAGGTCACGAGCGACCTGTAAGGCATGACTGGGTGTATGATGAAGGTTGGAATGTTGTTGGAATTTCACACAATGTTTGACATAGTCATAACAATCATGGTTAAGGGTTGGCAAGTAGTAGCCTAGGCAAAGATTACGCTTAGTAGTAGCAAGGACACTAAAGTTACCTCGACATATTCCATCATGAACCTCCTTAATGGTATAAGGGATTTTAGAACTTGTGAGGCATCATAAGAGAATACCATCAAAGCTGCATTTATAGAGGATTCCCCCGAATGACGAAACGAGAGACATTTTTAAGGAAGGCACGTTGTCCATTATGGGTGAGATCAGGAGGTAAGATGGAGAGGGAAAGGTAGTCGGAGTATTATTTATACCAAAGGTCACTTGGGTCAGGGGTGTCATTTCCGATTGAGTAAACATCATGAGGTAAATAAGAAGGTGAATGGAGGCATTATATGGTGACAAATATTTTGGAATTGAAGGGGAAGCGGGTATTTGGGAAGCTAAGTAGGCCATGGTATCTACAAATTTGTTGGTTGAACATGGGATGGTTTGAAGGGTGTAACAATCAAAGGTGGTCAAAAGTATGTCTACATGATGTTTATACTTTTGAAGTATCTCGTTACAACATTGGTACATACTTGTTGAATTGGTTTATGACCAATTTTGAATCACCAAATATGTGGATTGATTTGACATTTAGGGCATATGTGACCTGAGACCTAGTACGAGTGCTTCATACTCGAAAATATTGTTGGTGCATTCAAAGTATAGTTTAAAAGACAAAGGCACCGGGTTCTCCCTCCGAGGAATGAGGATAACACTAGCCCTACACCCACACCGACACTTGGAACCATCGAAGAATAGTTTCTTTTAGTGTGGGGCTTCATCCAGGGAAAGAGTAGTAATTGACTCATCAAGAAAGTCAAAATTAGAGGGTTGATCCTGGAAATAGGTGTGTTAGCTAGTTGGTCGCTGATATCCTGGCCGTTGATGGAATTTTAGCGAATGAATTTAAGGTCAAGATTAGCTAAAAGAATAAGCCATTTAAGTAGCGCGTTGATTTTGATAAGGTTTGGTGTACATGAAGTGTAAGGGATCGGTGTTGGTCATGACATAGGTTTTGTGGTTGAGTAGGTAATGGTGGAGTTTGGTGGCAACAAAAACTAAGGCTAAGCAAAGCTTTTATGGATGGTTGTATTGGGTTTCATAGTCCAAAAGAGTACAACTTATGTAATAAACTACCTGCTCCCTGTGTTATTCATCGCGATGAGTGAGCATGGCTCCCAAGGAATGATTGGTAGCTGATATGTATAGGTAAAAAGGTTGATCATATTTTGGTGGAATGAGTATGGGTAGTTGGAGAAGGTATTGTTTTAGGGCCTCAAAATCCTTGTGAGAGTCATCATCCCATTTAAAGGAGACATCCTTCCTAAGCAAATGATGAAATGGTTGACATTGATCGATAATTGTGAAATGAAATGGTGAATGGACTCGCAATTTACCTTACAGGTGCTATGGAGTTGTTTAAGGTTAGTAGGTGGAGGCATTTCTAGAATGGCCTTGACTTTAGCAAGGTCAACTTCTATACCATAGAGGGAAAGAATAAATCCCAGGAGCTTTCTTGAGAGAACCGGAAGATGTACTTTCTAGGTTAAAGGTAGACATAATATTGAATGAGGTGGTCAAATATGGTTTCAAGGATGGCGAGGTGCTTGGAGTGACATTTAGATTTTGCCAAGAGATCGTCCACATAATCTTCTAATATGTGATGCATGATATCATAGAATATGTAAGTCATAACACACTTATATGTAGCACTAAGGTTTTTAAGGCCAAAAGGCATGACTCGATAGCAAAAGGTTCCCCAAGGGGTAATGAATGCGGTCTTGTGTTGATCTTATGGGGCAAGCAAAATTTGGTTATAACCCAAGAAGTCATCCATGAGTGAGAGCATCTCGTGACTAGCGGTGATGTTAACCAGTTGATCAATACCGGGTAAGGGAAAGTCATATTTCGAGTAGGCAAGGTTGAGGTCATGGAAGTTCATGCAAATGTAGAGTCCCCTGTTGCTTTAGTAACAGGGACAATGTTAGAAATCCAATGAGATAATTAATGGGTAAGATGAAGGAAACAGAAAAGAAAGCGCTGAAGTTCTTCTTTTACGAGAAGAGAAATGCGAGGGTACATTTTCCTCATCTTTTATTTGATAGGTTTGACATCGGGAATGGTTATGATATTGTGGACCACTATGGTGGATCAATACCAAGCATGTCTGTAAGACCAAGCAAAAGCGTGGTTATGATCTCGAGAGAAAAGAAGTAATGGCTTCCTATTTAGCAAGATCTAAATATTGTCGATCTTTAGGATGTGCGAGTCATCCCGAGTATGAATGTTGATATCGATAGTTGATTCATTCAACATGGTTTGTGTCTTAGAGGGTAACGACCGATGAATATATGAGTCTTCTGCACCAAGGTAGGTGAGTATGGATTCATCATCCTAACATTGAACAACGTTAATTGTAGGTGTGTTGTCATCGATCATCTCAGGATATAGGAATGGAAGAGTAGAAGGGGCCTTGATTTCATGTTGATAAGTCAAAAGCCCCAAGAAAATGGTGTTTATGAAAATAAAATTTAGGGGGATAGATTTAGGATCCATCGAATTTGTCGGTGAGGGTGGTGATGAAGGTGGAGTGGGTGAAGGTAGTGATGAAGATGAAGGTGGAGGAGGGCTAGGGTCTTCAATGAGTTCAATACGGTCCTGTTTGGTAGGAGGTTTGGGGAAGCCAATACCACTACGGTCATTATGTTTTTGGGTGGTACATGGAATAATGGTATGGCGACCTTGCTCGTAAAAGCCAAAACCAAATCCCTTCCAGGCATAGTGGTGTAGAAAGGTGTGGGCAAAATGATGATTGGTAAGTGATTGGAAGTTAGCAAAGAATGGGTGGGGTTGTGATGGTGGTTTAGGTGTGTAAGTGGTAGTATCAAGTCCCCCATAGGTGAGAATAGTACAAAGATGAGGAGGACCATAAAGGAGGAATTCTCCTATACAAAGATCATAAGCGGGGTGTTGGTGAAGGCTTCCATACTCGTACGGAGTAATGAATGTGTTGACACTATATAGGTGGTACTCCCCCAGAGTGAGGTGTTGAAAAACACCTTCCAAGGGATCAGTGGTTGGTATATAGGTAGCTGGTATGGATAATGTGTCGGAGGTAGATACAGAGGTGGAGTTAACGGATTAGGAAGCTAATGGGTCAGCCGTGGAAGTTATAGAAAAGGTAGGAATGGAGGAAGTATGTGTGGTGAAAGCAAAGTGGGTCAGTCTTGGTAGGTGGAGGTATAGGTGAAGTGGTATTGGTTATAGAGGTAGACGGCTTGATAGATATGAGCACATCATTGGGTTGGTAAAGCATGTTGTATGTTTTGAAAGGTAATGGGTCAGCTGGAATGGTATAAGTGTGTCCTTCATGTTCAAACTTTACACAATGATGCAAAGTGGAAGGAACGCAACCCATGACATGGATCCAGGGTCTACCAAGTAACAAGTTATATCGGAATTCCCCCTCTATAACATAAAACAATTCTAGAACAAGTCGTAAGGGCCCACGCGAACGTGAAGGATGACAAAGGCCTAGTGTGGAGGTGATAGCATCGTTGAATGAATGTGACATGACCGGATATTTATGTATGCAATTGTCGTATGCACATTTGAGAAAATACATGGGATGAAATGATGTTAATGCTAGCGCCTCCATCAATCATCACACGATTTACTCGTATGTCATCAATGTGGATAGAGATGAAGAGGATTAGGTCTGGGTCATTGTTTTGGTGTGGTGTGACTCCTCCTCTGAGAAGCTAAGGCAGGCCACTTGGTGAACAAGGTGAGGTGAGGATGAAGGTGGTAATTTGGTGAGAGAGGCTACATGATGGGGTGTGATAATGGAGGTTACAAGTGTATGGTCATTGGGTATAACCTCAATAGATTGAAGAACCTCCATGAGGGCTTGACGATGGGATTTCGAGGTTTGGATGAGGTCATATAAGGACATTTTGAGGGGATATTGGTGTAATTTTTTGAGCATGGTGCGATGTGTGACACCATTAGAAATGGGGTACGTGGGGCCGCAGATAGTTATTTTAGGTATGGGTGCAGATGGTATGTTGGGTATAGGATTGGTTGGTGGGTCAGTTTCCTTTTCTTTTCCCTTCTACGCACATGTAGTGACATGTATCATGTTGATTTGAGGGAAGTTGTAAAATGCGAAGGTGTAGGGTGAGTGGCATAACGACATGACAGCAAAAACTACTAGAGGAGAAAAACCCTGTGAGGTTAACTGGTACAATGACATTTGGGTGGTGGCGTGGCAAGTTCTCTAATGTGAACCATGTTAATTTCAAATCTTGGGTGTGGCTCTAGGAGCTATGAGGGTGGAGGTTGTGGTTGTTGAGTGGGCAGTGTGGGAATGGGTGTTGGTGAAGTAGGATCCTTGTTGAGAAGGTCGTCATTGTCAAAGTTGGTTTCTGGTGGACATAATTGGATAAGGATGGTTTTCAAGGCCTTGTAATTCTCCACATCATGCCCTGGCACATGATGGTATGCATAAATTTTAGTATCATCAAACCCTTTTGGCTTGGGTTTGAGGGGGTCAAGGTTGGAGTGGCGGTAATGTGATAACAGAAGTCTCGAGGAGGTTGGTTAAAATTTTGGCATAGGACCCTACTAGTGGATCACAATGGGAAGTGAACGTGGGTTTGGGTGTAGGTGTGGTTGATTGTCGAGGAACTATTTTTGGAAGAGGAGGAACGGGTCAAGCTATGGGTTTAGGTGCCGGTGTGGTTTGAGGTATCGGTCGGGTTCATTTGGGTAGGGGTATAGTAGATGGATGGGTAGGAGGGTGTGGGGTTGTTTTGACTACCTTGTTGTGGGGTAGTGGGGTTTTGTTTTTGGGTAACACCTTCTTGGTTAAAGGTGACATGGGTGTACAAGGTCTAGAAGGAAAAGTAGATGGAGCAAGAGGGCGAGTTACCGAAAGGGATAATGGGGGTGATGTGAAGGTAGATGACACGAGTCATACTTGGGATGTGAGGGACAATGACCGAAGTGTAGTTGGTAGTGAAGTAATAGTTGAAGGTATTGGAGGTATTGTTGATAAAGAGACTGCAGGTGTGGGTATAAGTTGTGTTGTGTGCCTTGGTAGGTTAGAGGTTTGTGATGAAGGAATGGGTTGTTGTGTTATTGGTTTATGGATGGGTGTAGGGTGCTTGACCATGTTGGGTAACTGAGGTCTTAAGGCGAGATGGGACAAGTGCGGGAGTGATTGGTGTGGTTGGGGTATGAGGTCAATGAGTTTATTTATTTATTTTGGTTGTTGGCATAAGTGTGGTTTTAACGTTGGAGGATGTAGCTAAATCTAGTTTAATAGGTGGATGAGTAAGGCTGGTGGTTGGGGTGACCCCTAAAGTGGTAATAGGTTTAGTTGAGGAAAATTTTGTGGGTGTGGGTTTGGGTTTAGATGTAGGTCGGGTTATGGGTAAGGGTGTGGTTTGAGCACTAATAGGTATCATGGAAGGGTAGCTTGATTTGATGGATGAGCTGGGTTGGCCTTGAGTACCACTGCATTAGCGGTGCCCTTAGCTTTTGAATAATTGGTTTGTGGTTTGGAAGAAGAAGAGGTATCATTCGACTTGAATGCCAAATTCTTATTGCATAATTAGATTTTCTTCTCTTCAATGGCCCGAATCTCTAACTTTCATGCCATATTGAATGCCTCATCGAATGTTTGGAAGGTTTGGACCTGTAAGGTCAGTGAGATATGTCTAGTGCAAGCTCGTGTGAATAGCTTGATGATTTTAGTTTGTGGCAGTTGGAAGGTAAGTTGATTGATCAGCTACACCAGTGAGCAACAAAATCTATGATAGATTCGTCCTCATACTAACGTGTGGAATATAAATCGGTCATGGTAACCTTCTTGACAATATTGATAGAGAAATGATCCAAGAATGCTTGGCTACCCGATTGAATGAGAATATAGAGTTTTAGGTAACCCACTATACCAATCTAATGCAGGTCCAGTGAGGGACATGGGAAAAGTTCTCAAAGGTAAGGCATCATCATGAGTGATCAGATAACACCCGTGTTTGAACAACTGCAAATGTTGTTGGGGGTCTTCTTTGCTATTGAAACAATTGAGTTTAGGCATTTCCCAATGCACATGGTATGAAAAAATATGAATGGATGGGTGAATAGGCTCGTTGCAAATCTTGTTGTAGGTGAGAGTGTCATGAGCCAAAACTGATGCCTCAATGTCTCGCATCTTGTCCAACATCAATTTAATTAGGTCATTGGTGGGTTGTGACGATTGGATGCATCTTGTAGTAGGGTTCATTTTAAGACACCTCTATAAAATTGTAGGTGGAAAATACCTGGCGAATATCCCCGAAACCGCGAAAGGTGAATTTGACAGTATTCCAAAACAAAAATTTCACCTAGTTTTTTCATGGCTCCATCATTGACGTGCGACAACAAGACGTCAATAATCACTCCTAACGTGCATCAATGGAACATTAATGGTCTTGATCGATGCGTCATCGGCTCCAATTGACGCGTGCGTCCATCGCTTAAAATTGATGCGTCCATCGATCCACCGATGCGCATCACCGATCTAATCGACACGCATCATCGCTCCACCGACGGCGTGCGTCAATGGCTCCACCGACATGCATCACTAGCTCCAATTGACGCGTGCGTCGGGCTCTAATTGACATGCGTCATCGCTCCACCGACACATGTCATCGCTCCACCGACACATGTCATCGCTCCGATTGACATGCGCCATCGCTCCACCGACGCGCGTCACATCGCTCCACCGACGCACATCATCGCTCCACCGCGCTGTCACGGCTCCACCGATGTGCGCCATCGCTCCAATTGATGCATGTCACGCGCTCCACCGATGCACATCACCGCTCTAATTGACACGCATCACCGCTCCACCGACATGCGCGCACTTGCTCCAATCCGACGTGCATCATCGATCCACCGACGCGTCACTCACGTGTGCCATCGATCCTCTTGACACGCTCATCGAGCCTATTGACATGCGCCACTCGATCCGCGTCGCCGCTAAGACAATTGACACGCGTCAATCAAGCCATTACTGACGCCTAATTTAGCCTATAAATACCATTCAACCGGTCATTTTCTCGTTTTCACCCTCCCGCTCTTGAATTTTTGCAGGTCTCAATTGTTTTCAAAGATGCAAGTACAACTATAATGTCGACTTCACATGCTTCCCAACAGAAAGTTCAGCAAAAAAATCAAGAGAATCCAATTCAATCGATTTCCAAGATCAACTACAGGAATCCCTTATGCCCTCACATCCATACAGTTTTAAACATGTCTTTAGAATATAAAGATTTGATGGATGTGTGTGAATTTACAGGGCTCATTAATATGCCCCATTTCGAAACAGATCTGGATATTTTGAATTACCTTCTGTCATCCTACAATTCAGAGGATGGCATTTTTTATGTGACTCTGAACGATGGCCGAATGTTCCAATTCAGTATCGAAGCAAATGACATCCATCGGTTTATGGGCCTTCCATTCAAAAATTTACCAATTGTTACAACCAAGGCAACACTCCTGGAAGAAGACAAGAAATTTCTCGAATCAACGTTCGGTTTCCATGTTGATTGTAAGTATAATTCATTTTAATTCATATTTTTTATTCTATTTTTTATTCTGATACAATTTGTTGTTATAAATTTATAGTAATTTTCACTGTTTTGCATTTGCAGCCCATGTCAATAAATCCAGGCGTGGTGTGGATACACAATCAATTGCACACCACTTTCTTGCTGCACTTATTTCATTTTTTCAATCCAGAATTGTTTTACAGGGTCACCAAACTGATATACCAAATTGGGCAATTGCATTCATTGTTGCCACTATCTCAAAAGAAAAATTTGATTGGTACACATATCTATCCAAAAAAATAAGAACTCGACATAACAAATTCAAAAATTTCGAAAAACCTTTCATTTATTCAACAAACTATCTCCTTTGCCTTTATTATGAGGCACTTTTAAATTTAAAAGATAAAAAAATTCCTACTTGCACTGATGAGGAGTTGATGAAGTTGTCAATTCCATTTGAAGAACAATAGGTATAAACTATTTAGTTTGTAATTGTATTTCAATTTTCGACATTACAGTGCACAGTTATTAAAACTTAAATTTTAATGTTTTGCAGAGAAGATTTATTGAAGCCCTTCCCCGAAAAAAGGTGTTATCGAGAGGAAGAGGCCAACAACATGCTGAGGCTTCGGGGGACTCCCAATCTGAAATGGAAGCTCACTCCTCTCCAAACCCTCAACAGTTTGAACTCATTAAACGCCAGAGAAGTAATACCTTCTCATATATTATTTACAAATTCCAAAGTTGCATATTTATTTTTCAATTTAAATTTTAACCAAATGAATTGACAACATTTAATATTGATGAATTGCAGGGACTTTGGAACATACACCTGTTTCACAAACTCAACCTTCTTCCCCAACTCACTCCATACAGTCGCATGCATTCATATCTTCTGAACAGACACTGAGTACAACTCCTACAAGGCCACCCGTAGCACCGAGAAAAACAACCCCTCGACAACAAGGTACAACTCTTCGATAGTACGTTTAATTTCGAAATTTTTGACTTTATGAATTGTTTTCCTATTTTTCATTTTTTTCTTGTACTTTTCAGCACATGTCAGTCCTGATCAAACCGCGGCACCGACACCCACTCAACCAATAATTTTTAAAATTCCAACCAGAGGAACAGTGAAAAAGAACATTGGTAAATGCATGCCTTTTGCTCCGGCCCCTAGTGGGACACTAAACATTGCCTCCTCCTTTCGAATTCCAACTCTCTCACTTGGTGGCTTGCCCAGTGCAACGGGCATATCTATTTTGAACAATATAAATTTAGATGAAGATTATTTGGGCATTGATAGCAATGACCCAACTAGTTTTTTCAATACCCGCGAGATGATTCAAGGCCAGCAGGTATACTTCAAATTTCAATTTAAATATGCTTTACAATTTTGAATTACATTTCGATTTAAATTTATTTATCTAAATCTTGATTAATTTTTTCACAAACAGGATCAGCCCACCCAAAGGTAGAAACAAGTAGCAATTGATCTTTCTGAAAGCCCCCATACTTCTCCAGCAAGATCGTCTTCATCAGATTCGAGATAGTGAATAGTTTCCACCTTTCCTTTGGAGAACTTAATTGGTTATGATTTTCAATCCCGTGTCGGTGAGTTTATTCTTCCTCATATCAATCAGCTTATAGAATGGGAGAGAAGGGCTAAAGTTCTTATAAATGAGATTATTAATCATTATGAAAATTATTGCGCAATGGGATAGTTTATACGCTGCAGTCCAGAATCAACTGCGAAGATGGATTCCTTACTTACCCAAGTAAGAAGTGGGACTGTCACATATAACAACAACTATAAAGATGACATTTTAGATAAGGCATTAAACAAATTGGAAAATATTAGTGCCGAGGCCTAGGCATATTTTAACAAATGGTCCAAGGACAAGGATTTGGTAGCAATTACAAATGCCGAAAGAGATACAAATGTCAGTAAGTACTGCTTACATTTAGACAATCATTCTTGTTAATTTGAAATTTTCATTTTTAGTCGAGCGAAGGTTTTGCAAGTTCACTTGGAAACAGCAAAGAACAGCTTATCCGCAGCAAAAAATTTGAAGAAAAATATTGTTTTGGTTAACAAACAAAATAATACACTAAAGCAGATAATTAAAGAGCATGGTTTCGACCCTGACATATTATTCAAAGCTAAAGCAGCAGCTGATCCAAATTTGCTGTCGCATGGAGATGTGACAAATCAAGAAGAAAGAATTTTTAAAAATCTGGATAGTGTTGCAGAAGATCTTATAAGTTCAGGGGTTATTTCTGGTGTTGGGGAAAGAGGTACAACCACAGTGGAAGAAGCCATTGGGGAAGAGAGCAGAGGAGTAGAATTGGATAAAGAAAAAGAGGGTTTTGAAAACTAGAAACTTATATTATTGAGGAAACTTTAAATATTGAATTTGAAAACTTCTACTATTGAGTATGTAATATGGTATTTGAATTTAATTATATGGATTTATATACAGTATTTAATTTTAATTACATTAGATGGTGATTATCATGAATTATATGTATGTTTCTTGTTTACTTGCATTGTCATGAATTGTATGTGGACATAGATGATGAATGATGATAATTGATAATTAATGATAGATGATGCTGAAAGATGATGAATGACGATAATGATATGATATATATGGACGATGATCAATTTAATGTGGACGTAGATTTATCATCAAGCACAGTAATTCTTCTTCTCTAGACTTTTGTACTTGTTTTAAGATAATTATTCTCTATACTTGTAACGATATGAGCATAATGTCATTAGAATGGATATAGATGATAAATAAATGGAATGTGTTATAATGGATATAGATGACATTAGAACGAATAGAATTGTAATGATATGATTATGAATTATTTTAAAAAAACTGAATTGTTTTAATAAATTTAAATTAGATAAATAATTGTGTTAATAATAATTGTAGTGTCAGGAGTCAGGATATGATAATGATATGGTGATGATATGATATATATGGATGATGAGGAATTTTATGTGGACTTATATTTAAAATTGTATAATGTATTGTTTATCCCACAGTTAAAAAAATATATCAAAGGATTTTGCACATATAAAAAATAAATTAAATATAATTCTAAGAAATCAAGAAAGAATCATCACTGGTAAGAAATTAAACATAATTGCAAATATGATAGGGTTTAGCTTACCTCTTGCATATTAGATTGCTGTGAAATCATCAAGGGTAACATGCTAGATCTTTGTTTTACCTGACATTGTAGATAGAGGGGTGAGTTGCCTGACATTGTCAGTCCTGAGAAGTGCCAGCAACATCTTTAAATATATAGACCAACAATATCTTTAAATAAATGTAAATATATAGAATTAGACCTGTAACATCTTTAATGATAACAAGAGCTGAAAAATGTAAAGTAACAAACAATAAGATTATGTTGAAGAAGATACCTATTTAAAATTGAAATCATCACTGGTAATGTGCTAGATCTTTGTCTTAAAAAAATTCAACACAAAAAATGGATTAGTAGATAGATGGGTGAGTTTCCTGACATTGTCAGTCCCGAGAAGTAACAGCTTCCTCGGATGGATGTCAACCCACGTTTTCAAAAAATAAAAAGATTGTATTTAACTAAATGTAAATACATAGAACTGTAACATCTTTAATGATAACCAGAGCTGAAAAAAATGAATAGTAACAAACAATAAGATTAAGGGGAAAAAGATACCTCCTTAAATTTGAAATCATCACTGCCACTGGTAATGAGCTAGATCTGTGTTTTAAAAAAACAAACATGAGAAATGGATTAGTAGATAGATGGGTGAATTTCCTAACATTTTTAGTATATAGACCTGTAACATCTTTAATGATAAAGATAAAAGATAGATAAAGAAGATACCTATTTAAAGTTGAAACAATCCATTATCAATAGCTTCATCAAACTTGATGTTGTCTTCTGTAGAATGTGATGAAGAGCCAATTACACTCTCAAGGTTGGGAATATTTGTACTTGTTGCTGTATTATTCACACCTCTTCTTTCGCAAAGGGAATTCCAGTGCATAATTGCTCTGTCGAAAGGAAAGGTTTCAATGGAGTATCGAGAAACATAACACCTCATGCAACTTTCTAGATTTTTATCCAACCTGTTTCTCAGTTTTGATTTTATAAATGACAATGCACTAAAAACCCTTTCATCCTCCACAGACCCCAAAATCATTGTTTGGCATAACTCATATAATCTGAAATATTCACTGATATCTTCTTGTAAGATAGAACTTTGATAGATTCCTCGCCACAGCCTTGTAATAGCACCACTTTCAGAAGGTTGATCTAAATTCTTATATTGGTTCCTCATTGTTGTTACAAAATTTGTTGACTGAAACTTTAATAAATCGGCATTCAGTATACCTTTGATTTCCATACCCTTGAGCTTTGACGTCTTTGTAAATTGTTCCATTATTGTACCCATTGATTTATGGAAATGCTTTCTCGAAAAGTTTGCGGCCACCTTCAAAAAGATTCCAAAATTAGGATTCATCACACCCATGGCTTCCAGAATTTTATCTTTACGAAACGTTCCTAATTTCGATAACAAGGTTTCTAAATTTTTTTTATTCTTGTTTCAACTATAAAATACTCAAACAAATTACGTGTCACGGGAACATCTTCTCATTCGATCTCAGTAATATCTTGACATTTTTGCAAAATGTGCATTGGTATTTCCTCCTCATTAACAAGGATGCAGAGGTGATCATGGATATTAAATCTCAAAAAGGTGTTAGGATTTTTAAGATCTAATAAATCTTTCCAATTTTCAAAAACAGGTGCATCAAAACTATCCTGGGAATAGTACAATATATCAAGACTTTGACATACCATTTTTCTCATCCGTATAAAATCCACAATATAGATTAATCTGCCCTGTGCATGCTTCATCAGTGTATTGATCTCCTTTAACATTGGAAGAATACCAACCAATGTAAGCAATGTCTCCAAATCAGTTAAACGGAACAACAAGTCCCTTGCCCTATCAACTTCATGACGGTATTTGTGCATGAAACCAACCAATGAAGGATACTCCTCACAAACTCTACATGCAGGTTCATACAAAGAGATCCATCTAGTCTCCACATCCTTCAAAAGTTTTTTTCCATCTGTAATTCCAATTGCAAATTTTTGAACTCGAGAAAATGCTTTGGGCTACTTGACATATAGGCATGAAGTTCTCTTATAAGGTCTTCTAATTTAGCAACATTTTCGTGGTTGCTTACCATTTTATATGCTAAATTCATTTTGTGAGCCATACAGTGAATTGGTAGCATATATGGGGCCACTGTTGTTTGTAATCTAACACAGAGCCCTATTCGGTGACCCTACATGACAGATGCACCATCTGCTCCAACGCATACCAACTTCATAGCAATTTCATAATCAGTCATTCCAGCAACATCTTTCAAATGAGAAACAACTATTTTATATAGGTTTTCAGTATTACAGTTTTCAACCATTTTCATAACACCCAATAGATGAGGTGTCCTTATATGATTTTCTAAAGTATAGATGTGGATACATACCCATGTGGTGTTGTCGACTGCTATCACTTCATCAATTGAAAGAGAGATAAAGTTTGCTTTTTTTACATTCTCTTTCAAATCTTCCTTCTCTATCATCGAGAGGCATTTTTCCATTTCCCATCCACTACTTTCAGACCAATGAGACTGAGGTACATTCAACATTCCGTTAAATTGATACAAAACTTTGAAATCGAGGAAATCTGAAATTGCTCTTCCTTTTTTTAGTATTTGAAAAAGAGTAGAGAATTGTATGAATTTTGCATGTAGATTTGTTTCTTTCATCTTACCAATATGCGATGTGATCGTTCCTCCATTTTCCAACAGATGTCTGTGTTTTTTCTACTCTGCCTCATATTCCGCTGCGTATCTAACATGCATGCATTATTCTTCAGTTTTCCACCTATGTGTTTTGATTTTCTGGCCATCCGCCCCCATTACAGTTAAATATTGTTTTCCACAATGTTTTTCTATAGTGTCCAACTTCAGTTGCATTTTTGTTGCTTTCCCAATTTCCACGTACATATTGTACATGTACATTTAGATGGGATTTCTTTAGAATTAGATGATTGTACAGGTTCAATAAATGGAAATTTAGCTACCCAATCAAACTTGTATGTCCTGCCAATGGTCCACATATTCTTGTTCATTTTCAATGCTTTACTTTTTTGAGTAGAATTTTGAGCAATATCACAATCACCTGGTTTCCTCTTTCTTGGACCGGAGTTTGATTTTGATTTCTGTCTTCCATTTTGCTGAGTGTTTGTATCTATGATATCTAGCTACACTTCTAGTTGCACCCCAATAGGAACAATATCTTCAAGATCTGGCATATTATCGTAGGTTTCATTTGTTTGACTTTGATACTATGTAGAATGCATGTCCACCTCAATAATACCTTCCACACAGTCAGTATTCTGATTCTTTGTGGTGGCATCTATATGATTGGTATTTACAATATCTGTATCCGCAGAGTTTCCAAAATACTTGAAGAGTGATTTCTGAGATTTCTTACTTACTTTTAGGTTATTCGTATTCTTTGAGCTGACACCTTCCATTATTCTGAAAAGAGTCCTGTGTCAGCAAAAGAACCAAGTAGCGACTTTGTCTAGTGTCTGAGGTCTTGTCGCATGTCCCCTGTCTGAGGTCTTTGTCACGTGTCAACTCTACACTTGTCGCGCGTCAACAACCCATTTCCTATCACGCATCCACTGTCTGAATATACTGTCGCGCGTCAACACTACCCTTGTCGCGCGTCAACTTCTTTGCCCAAGTCACACGTCAACACTTCCTCTGTCACGCGTCAGTACAGCTATTGTCACGTGTCAACAATGCCCTTGTCGCACGTCAACACTACATTTGTCACGCGTCAACAATCACAGGCTAACAGTAATCTGAATCTCTGGTGCTTAAGGGTATGCGAGTTCAAATTTCACAGTATTGGTAATTTGTTAAGCTACTTGAGGTATACTACCCAACAAATTAGCTAGGTTTTTATAGGAGATGTTTTCAAATAAAGGCGAAGCCGACCCCAAAAAAATATACTATATATTTTAGGCGAACAGGACACCGACCCACTCCGAATAATTCACCTTTTCAAATTTTCCTAAAATGAAATTTTCGCCATATTATGAATATTCACCGCTAAAATTATCCTTGTCCTGTAGCATGAGGAGGTTGGTTTTGGGCATATAACAGGGGTGGAACTCTAGTGTATGGGGCTTCCATGTAGGGTGGTGGAGAAGAAGGTAGTGAAATAGGGGTACGTGACTGAATGAATAATGGATGAAACGGGAGGTTGTTAGTAGTATGTATATGGGGGTGTAAGGTTCATGGTAACCATAGTGGCAATAAGGGCTAATAATTGTGGAATGGAAAGAACCACGTTCTAAAATGGGGTAGGGGTCACTGACACTAGAGGTTGGAATGTAGCTATAGGTATGTCTGAGACATTAGGTGGATGAGATTGTGTTTGGGGTAGTTATCGAGGGTATGGTGGATGTAATGGGTGCCACAGAGGTAACAGATGTGGCAGTCATAGCAAGTATAGAACCTAACTGAGAAATGACTTGGGGTAAGCTGGATGTGGGTAGCATGGAGCTAGATGGGGCTGATGTAGAAGTGGGTTCAAGATTCAATCTGATGAGATATGGGCATGTCGTATATTAATCGACCGAGGCATCTCAAGTGGATGAGTGGGAAAGGTAAAACTGTAAGGCGGAAGGGTTCTGGTCAAGGAGTCATGTAAACTCCTCATCTCTAGTAGTGATAGTAGTAGGTCGGGTGGGATCCATGGCTAGTTATAAAAGAAGGTGGTGAAGGACTAGGTGGGAGTGGTTGATAACCGGTGTGAAATATGAGGGTGCTTTCTTTTCTTCAAGTCAAAGCACCATGTGAACCAATACTTGATTAGATAGGGTTGCTTCTCTATAAATGATATAGAGAACAACAAGAACAGGTGAATCTAGTGATAAAAAGTGGATGAAGTACCAACCAATGGCTGGAATGTGAAACAGGCTAACCGATGTTGGTTAGGGAAAATTGACATCGGTTAGGGGTAACCATTGTCTCACATTGTAGAAAATGGACAGTGAGTAAACAATGAGGTAGAAGGTAAAATCTAACAGGTATCCAAATCGAGTGGGAATAATGATAGTGATAGAGACTACGAAAAGTGGAAGAAATTGAAGTAAAATGTCCTTTTGAGTAGGTTAGCAAAAGGAATTAAAACCAACTTCGATTGGGTATAACCGATGGCGTTAGTGGTAAGTAGGCGATGGTTACTATGAAAGTGAAACATTGATGAAAGAAAGTGGTTATGAATTAAAATCGGATGTATAATCGACCTGAAATTCTAAGAATGATGATGATATGGCCCAGGCACACTCGGTGAAGCCGAATACACCAGCTATGATGAGGAGTGTGCAAGGATGAACAAGAAAGTGACGAACATGATCTCTCACCTCAAAACGCAAGCCAAGCAAAAACACTAAGAAAATGTGATCCTAGGAGTGCCTTTTCTATTATGTTTGTTTAGCTTATGCTATTTAAGGAATGACACATGAATTGTGAAATAGAGTTTTTGGTGAGGATGGCTTCCTACAAAGAATGAGATCTAAAAGGTGAGGTTTCAGGTATGTTATGGTGGGGGCAGGCTTTGCTCTGAAGTATGACTTGACTGAGCATTGAGCTAGGTGCCCACTATGCCAAGATTGTGTGATCACCTACAATTTTTAACAAGTAGGATGTTGTTTAAGAATGTATATATTTTGAATTTTTGTGTGGTTTGGTAAGAATCGAGAAAGAGAGAAGGATAGAAGTGCTTTTCTATGATTCGTTTATCAACCATCACGAGTCATGACTTCCAGTATAGGTTGCCCTTAATTAATGTGAGCTAATGCAATAAATCAGAATGGAATGCACTTGTTTTTAAACCCAAATTGAAAATGTGAAATTGGATGACATAATAAGATGAAGAGGAAGAGGGATTCTCTTTCACTATAATGTAGAAAACATGAATAAATTCTTCTTTTTAATTACACCAAGAGAAAAATTTCTTTTAGAGAAAATAGAAAGAAGAGGTGGATTACCAAGGAAGAAAATTAGTGTGTACTCTTTTTAAAAGGGAAAAACACACAATTTTTTTCCTAGAAATGAATGAAATGCAAGGAACCCCAGATGGGTCCCACTAGGTGTGCCAAAATGTTTCACCTTTTTCTTAGATTGTTTCTTTGAAGTGTTGACAAAACAGATAGGGTAACGAGCATAGGAGGAATACTGTTCAAATTTCAGATTGATGGCTTGTTGTGCGTGTATGACTTCCGAATCCACAACTGATGGTGAGAGCTTCCTTTTGGCTAGGAGGAACTACTTGTAATGAAAACAAGACCACCGTAAGGAATTAAAAATATGGTTAGTGAACTCGCATAGCGTAAGCTAGATCTAGAAGTATGATACTTCCTAGATGGTTGTCATCCAACTATTTTAAACAATTCAATGATGTAAAAAAGTAAATCCTATTGTTATTTTAAAATGATTTAGGTATGTCACTTAAAAACACAATAAGAAATATATCTAATCTAACAAGCTAAGCTAGAATAGAATCTAAAGGTTGAATGATTGGTTACGGGTCTCTGCAGTCTAATAAAGGTCTCGGTTAGATCACAGTGAATAAGGGTGAGATAAAATTAGGTGGGTAGGTCTTTGTTCAAGGTTGTGTGGGAACACACAGAGACTAGTGTCGATCGGGGGTGACTGACGGCGATTAGGGATAACTAAAGGTCTTGGTTACTATGAGATCTGAAATGTCATAGAACAGATTTTGGTCTCTTTTGTGATTACACAAAGGACTTTGGTTGTCGTGACGAGGTATCGGGTGACCGAAATAGACTTTTGCGAGGTTTTAATGGGTATATTGAGGTGAAAATTTGGATAAGGTCAATAGGGGGTGAGGTAAACAATGGATGATAAAATGATGATGAAATGAAGTAACCAAGAAAGTATGATGTTGTACTTACTTGGATTCCATTCTGAAGGCCTCGTGTGTGAGGGATGGAGGTGCTCTTTGATGATGGGTTTGAAGGTTGCAAGTGATCACCAATCAAGAAAATCTTCTACATGGGCTGCATGTACACTCCTCTTTGCTTGATAGATCGATCGTGGTGGGATGGTCATGTGCAAGAGAAGATGCTTAATCTCCTTCCTTGATGTGAGTTTTTCTCGGAATGTGCTCTCTAAAGATGCGTTATCTCTCTAAGATGTGTTCTTGCTCACCAAATTTCTCCCAATGTTTTCCAACCTTGAGAATAAGGTAGTTTAGGGGTTAAAATGGGTAACCGACGGTGGTCCATCTTAATTGGTGATGGTTAGGGAGTAATCGACGCGGTCAAGGTGGGATTTCCTAGGTTTACTAAAATAGGAGATCCTCCCGATTTCCTTGATCTCATGTCGTTATCCCGTGGATGAAACTAGGAGCTTCTTGTGAGCATGCGAGAATGTGGTTAGAGGGAATGTAGGCATTGATTTTTAGGGTTTATGTAAGTCTTAGTTAGTTATGGCAACTTGCTAAGAATAGGTCTTAGGTTGAGTTTTCTTGGTGAGGTGTCTAAGTGAATCAGATGTGGGGATATTATTTAAATAAGATATTTAAATAATAAATATAGTGAGGGTAATGCATTAATTTAATTAAATTAATATTAGTGGGGTGAAGGGGGTCTTGGCTAGGTAAATGTAATAAAGGGGGTTTATATGTCGAGGGACAAAAGGGGACTATGACCTAATTTTAGTGTCTACACCTAGCACTCGGTGGGTGATAGGTAGATGTGCATGGGATTAGACTGTTGTTCTAGGGGTATAAAAATGACTACATCTTGGTTCCATTTCTGGGACCTCTTTTCAAAGTTATTGTGAGAAATGATATACATTTTGGTTCCTTTGATGTGTGATGATAGAGCACTTGACCTTGGAAAGTGTCAAAGAATGGTTTAAAAGCATGAAGGATGAGTTTTCTCAAAGGTTTAGTACTAGAACTGAGTTTTATGCACTCGAGATAGGTAGAAGAGCATCTATATCATGAGTTGTATGACACATTTTTATGCTATTTTCTAGCAGAACTATATGGATGGCTTTTAGTATATGCATCCATATCGAGCTGGTACTATAGACTACATGTATGGACCTAAGATGATTACCGAGGCTACAAGATGCAGATATGACTTGTACACGTGGTGTTGATCACTCAGTGGAAAGAGTCATGACTAGTCATACTTTGGAATATGCCATCTCTACATATTATGGCTTAGAGGTTACCAAGTTCAAGTTTATGAGGGAGCCTAGGGATCATTTTATCGTACTATCCCCCGGCTATGAAGATCTTGATCATTACCCTAAGTTTATAGGTATTTCCCATGGATGGATAAGCTTTTACGAGAGTCTTTGGGTGAGGAAACTAGGGTGGAGGAAGATAGCGGACATTGTGGCTAAAAGGGTAAGAAAAGAGGGACGACTCAAATATAGTGAAGCTTGTGAAAATGATTTGGCTAGATAACTTAAGGTTGAGAGTGTGATGGATCTATGGAGGTATACATTGCGGGAAGGAGTTGAGGTTCACATAGAGAATGTGGAACCTAAGAATTCTTTGCTACCCCATCTCGACAAGTGTGGGAGAGAATCCCCTTCATCTTATGATGAGATTTCATCACATGGAGAAAGTAGATCCATTGACGTGCATCTAAACCCACCTCACGACCAACCCCTGGTGGTTGGTTTTCTAAATCAAGGGAGAATTATTGTTAACCAAGTTGGTATCGATGGGAGTAACTGATATGCACCCGGAGATATAATTTCATGTTTGGGACATTCATGGATGCACAACCCATTCGTATTTGGAGGAATATTTGGACAAGGTGAAAATATGCAAGGTTTGGGTATCATGTCTTGAAGTGGTGCGGGACATGCAAGTGGTAGTAGGACAATATAAAAACCCTCGGTGCACAATTCGGTGGGATGTTGGGAACACTAGGCATAACCACTTCAAGCCATTTGTCACCTAGAGAAGTGGACCTAGCGGTATAATATTTTGAGGACTTGGTGGACCTAGTAGATCCAGAGGATCTAGTGGGTTAGGAGGAATAAGACCTGGTAGATTGAGTGGATCTGGTGGAGGAGGAAACACTAGAGGGAACCGAGGATCAAGATTAAGAGGAAAAGGGCTGCAACTACCTCCACAAGTATTTTTGTAGATGTCTTGAATTTATCAAACTACAAGGGTATTAAGGATGCTGCAGAGCATGTCCACAAGTGTGAATTACTATAGCTCATGAAAGGGATCACTAGCTCGAGTGGAAGGCAAGTCGGTTTGCAATGACATCGAGGAACACACATAGTTGGGATCATAAGTATGACCCCCATTTAATGGTGGTAGACTACACTGCATTGAAAAATGTCTTCCTAGTAGAGTTCCATATCCATGAATTTGAATAGAAGAGCATCAGCACTCTGAAGGATATCTAACAAGGAACGGAAGAGAGTTTACAGGAGTATGACACAAGGTTCAAGACTCTCTTGTCAAAACTATCCTATCACATTCACCCTTCTCAACATGCTCAATGGTTTTTGGAGGATTAATAACACCATTTAGAAGGGAAATGTCACACAAGAATTTCACAAACCCATGCAAGGCCTTGGAAGCTTCCCTACACTTTGAAGCAGTTGGGAGTGTTGATACATGCGTTAGACTTTTTCTGGAGGTCCAAATTTCTTCAATTTCCAAGAAGTTGGAGAATTTGTTTGCGAATTTAGTACAATAGGTTTGTAGTGGTCTGTGGTGTATAGAATATGAATTGGAAGGGCATGAAAAATATAGTTTCCCTTAGAATTCAATACGTGCCATGGTGGTAGACTATGATATTTTCCATGGGGATCATGATGCAAACAAGTGTCCTCTACTACAATGTGGAATCCATAATAATTTTTCTTGTTATTGCAAGATATGTACCTCTATGACCCATGATACCAAGGATTGTAGACTGATTGACCAGATTCATGATGTTATTGATCTTGGTGTGCGCTGCACTAGTCTTGCAAGCGCTTCTAAGGATTATGATTGTCACTATGAAAATTTCACAGGTGGAGGAGCACTTGGAAGAGGTTTTTCAGGAGGATTTCATGGTTTTAGTAATCATGCGGAGGAGGAAGAAGTGAGTTCCCATGAGGAACTTGTTATAACTATGGGTCTACAAAGCATTATAAGTGTGAGTGTCTTGACCTATTGCAGTGCTCATGGTGTGTAAATAAAAGTACAAGGAGTTCCTTGAGTTGTTTGAACACATGAGCCAATAACACTAGAAATAAAAAGTCACTGGATGGTGAGTATAAAGAAATCCAAACCTTAGTGGATGCTAAGAGTAGCACGTGAGTTAGGATTAGAACTTGTACTAGTAACTACGTTAGAAAAGGCTGCATGTGCAAGGGAGATACCAAGACAAAAATTGGTTGTTAGGGAAGAAGTGGTACATGGGAAGTATCTAGACCCTACTCATCAGAAGGAAGTATATCAAGAGACTATGGATGTGATTCAAAGTTTACAAGGGGAAATCCAATGTCTAAAGGAGCAATCAAAGTAGTTGGAGCAAAGGAAGAATGTTGAGGCTCCAAAGGAGGACCTGGATGAAGTCAAGGAAGTATGTAGGATGTTAAGGCAAGATAATATTATTCCCTTGCTAGGATAATGGTTGTGGGAGAAGGTACCACACACTGAGTAGAGTGTGAAAGGAAGGTTTTACATGCAAACCTTCCTCCTCACATCCTTGACTATGAAAAAGAGATTACATTAAATACAATTGTTGATGGGTGGCTTCTAAGAAATATCCTCATCAACATAGGAGTGGAGGTCAATGTTCTCACCTTAGATGCATGACATCAAATGGGAAGGCCCACATTACAACCATCTTCGAATGTGTTGTATATGGTGAACAAGACAAAGGAAATTCCCATTGGAGTCTTGAAATATGTGGTTATCACTATTCAAGGGGCCAAGTTCACTAGGAATTTTAAGTCTTAGCACTTGCTCAGGTGGATAATTTCCCAACATTACTTTTAGCACCCTTTGTGTTATAAGAAAAATGCTGACCTACGTTTTAACAAGTGGTATATCAGTTTCAAGAACAAGGAAGAAAGGGTTATTATCCCTTTAACATATGGGAAATCGGCACCCTATATTGAGCCCTTAGGAGAGGAAGTCCTTGACAAAATATATGTGATCCATTAGAGATCCTATTATAATTCATCCTATAGAAGGGGTTATCCAATTTGAAGATGCTCACTCGGTGAGCGATACAACAAGAATTGTGTGTGATAATTGGGTGCATGAGACTTATGAGTTGGTTGGGAAATAGTTGAGAGTATTTTTAACAAGGGTGATGAATGCATGCTCACAAGCACCTGGGAAGAAAGAAGCTACCAAGTTACTCCAGAGGAGCAATATTTGATGACATTTTAGGAGAAATGGAGGCTCAAGTGGAAAATGAGGGCAAAAGAAAGTATGCTCAGTTATAACTTTCTCGGGACTGTAGTGCATTGGTGGGAAACTCATCATGAGAGTCTCCTAGAATGGTATGAGGTAAGAGTCACATTTTCTATAAGGTTCTCCAGAAGCAACACACCCATTGTTATCCAAGACTACCATGGAAAAGATCTCACCTCATTCCATATCCAAGCTTGTGAGAAGGCCTAGATGAAGGGAAAAAATATTTACCACCTTTGTTATGGGTGCATAATTTATATTCCACCTTATAGGGTTATGTGCATGCATGGTATATCCACTCATAGACACGTCGATATGACAGGGAATTGGCATCGCTTAATCGCTGATCTCATTCAAACTTTTGAGTATCAAGTACCAAGCCATTAGTAGATAAGGTGTTGCAAGTTTTCAAATGCCTTACAATGGGAGATAGTGCTATTGCAGAAGATAGGCTACTGAATTTATTGGGTGAGCCTTATTTGTATATGTACCTCTATGAAGAAGAAATAATAAAAAGAGATAGAACTTGAGCATGCGTGAATTAAAAAGGAAAAAGGAAAAATTGTCTATGTAGTAGATGGTGAAGAGATGGAAAGTTTGGATGTTAACCATTCTAAAGGTACATGAAAAGTCATAGATAGTGATGATGAGTGAGCATGCGCCTTTCATGAGCCCTTGAAAAAAATAAGGTTAACATTGGGATAGAGACAAAACCTAAGGAAACTATCATTGGGGACTATTGGTCAGAAAAATAAGTTTCAAAGGTCATTGATCCGCTGCACAAAGTTCCAAGATTTTCTCCCTCATTGATACCATAAACTCAAAGGCATCCACCATTCCTTAGGGTAGATGAGGATCAAGTTAAAGGAAGGTGCGCTCTCAATTCGGAAGGGGGCTTATCGTATGAATTTAAATTTGTGCTTATGGGTCAAGGAAGAAATAGACAAGATGATAACATCTGATATCATTGAGGTTGTGGAAGAATCAGAATGGATAATCCCAATGGTCATCAATATCAATAACGATGGTCGAATAAGGATCTCGTGTTCATAAAATGTACACAGAATGTAATATTTTTTATCAATCCTTTCCCAACCCCTTTACTGAAGAAATTATGGAGGGAGTAGTTGGGAGCGAGGTCTACTCTTTCATGGATGGGTTCTTAGGGTATCACCAAGTCAGGATTGCAAAGGAAGACCATAGAAAGATAAATTTTGCAACTGAATGGGGAAGTTTCACCTACACGATTATGCCTTTTCGATTGAAGAATGTACGTGTTGTGTTCTCGTGCATCGTGGTACAAGCATTTTAGGACTTCATCCATAAATTTCTTCAAGTTTACCTGGATGACTGGATTATGTATGGGCTAGTAAAAGACCATTGTGACAATTTAAGGTTGATGTTTGAGAAATGTCGACACTTGAGGATATCCCTCAAAATTAAAAAATGTGTCTTTTCTACTCCATCTGGAACCCTGTTATGACATATTATATGTAAGGAAGGCTTACTAATGGATCCTACCAAATTTGTAGTTATTGTGGGATTGGAGGAGCCTACTAGTCAAAGCGCAATGCATGGATTCCATGGGCATAATGGGTACTATAGGAAATTCATCAAAGGGTATGTCAAGATCATCATGCCCTTGGAGGAATTACTAAATCACACGAGTGCCTTCCATTGGGGAGAGGAGTAACAGAAGGCTTTTGACACTTTGAAGGATAGACTTGTCAATATGCATATACTACTTTTTCCTTCTTGGGATAATCCTTTCCATGTACATGTCGATGCCTCAAGAACAACCATGCAAGTAGTACAAGCACAACCTAATGAGGGATTTTTATGACCCCTTGTGTTTTACAAGTATGAAGTTGACACGAGAAGAATAAAATCACACAACTACTAAGCGTGAGGCATTGTCAATGATCTATACACTGCATAAGTTTAGATAGTACTTGTTAGAAACACCCTTTATATTCTATACAGACCACATAGCATTGAAATATTTGGTGAACAAGCCCATTTTACAAGGGTGCATATGTTTTGGGTCCTATGACTCCAAGAGTTTGAGTTCAAGGTGGTTGTAAAACCAAGGAAGATAAATTTAGGACCTGACCACGTATAAAGGATTGACTCAAGGGAGGACACACAAAGCATTAAGGATACCATGCCATATGCACAATTGTTTAGGTTACGCGCATGCCCTCTAATCGGAAGATATTGATGTATTCTTGAAAACTAGTTTGGTGTCGAGATGGGATGAAGGCTCTGGAGATGAAGTAGTTAGCAGTATATGCCACACCCAACATGTTGATTAGTGGAGATCAGTATAAGTTAGGATGTGATGAGGGTTTTTTTATGTGTATTGGAACATGTTTGCATGGTAATTATGGAGGAAGCGCATGGTGGGATTATAGGAGGACACTATGCAGGAAATGCTACCGCATAAAAGATTCTAATGGTAGGGATTTGGTGGGAAACCATCTACTAGGATTGTATTGAGTTTTGCAAGGCCTATGACCATTTCCAATGCCTTGGAAAACTAGAAAGAGGAATGAAATTCCCTTGTGACAAATCCATAGCCTTGAACCATTTGAAAAATGGGAAATCAATTTTATAGGGCCAATTTTTCCAAATGCTGCGCAAAGGTGTGGTTCATGTTATCTCATTACTTGCACCGATTACATGAGAATATGGACAAAGGTAGCACCTACAAAGGATTGGACTAAGTGACACCTATTAGATTTTTATGGGAGAACATAATCAACATGTATGTTTATATTTTTAGATTAACAAGTGATAGAGGTATACATTTCTTGAATGAAATGGTCAATATTATGTTAGCAGAATTTATGGTGGCCCATAAGAAGACTACCCCTTATCACCCTCAAGCATATGGAACTGCTGAGGCATTTAACAAAATTCTAAGTCACACATTCACTAAAATCTATGATGTCGGAAGACAAGATTGGGATGACAAAGTATCATTCATTCTATGGGCATACGTAAAAACCTTAAAGAGGTTAAACAAGGCCACACCATTCCAATTGGTGTTTAACGTGGAAGCTATTTTTCAAAGTTGAATTCATTTTACCATCGCTGCATATAACGTGCACATGAGGGTTGGATGATGAATAAGTTCTGGAAGAGAGGATTGATAAGTTGATGTAGTTAGATGAAAGGCAATCACTTGTTAGATGGATTAAGAAGACAGAAAAGGAAAGACCAAAGGCATGACATGATTTTCATATAAGAAACAAACAATTTGAGGTTTGGGTAGATGGTGTTGTTATATGATTCCAAGTTTTTGTGCCATCCAAGGAAGTTGAAATTCCATTGGCTAGGACCTTACATCATCTTGTACATCCTTGATTCAGGCACTTGCCAGTTACAAGTGCTAGATGGGACGAGATTACTAGGTCATTTCAATGGGAGTAGGCTGAATCCCTACTATAAATAAGTCTTCTTGGTGTTTGTAAATAAGGTAGTATTGCCAGTTAGCTTAGGATTTCCCTTTATGATTTTTCTTTTCTTGTGTTTCCCTTTCTCGTTGTTTGTTCCTTTCTTTTTGTTTAGTTTTGCGATTTGTGCACCAAAAAAACATTATTTTCTAAAATTTGTGTATGCGCAGAGAACGTGCATCTATTGTAGTTTGGGGTGGAGTAGTGAAAATTAAAGTATAAACCATTAGTAAAATTTGAGTGGTCCAATAGAAGGAAGTGTGTAATATTGTGAAAGCATGTGGGGAAATGGTGGATAATAAATTATGGTGTCAAGAAATTTGTAAATAAGACCACGTACAAAGAATGAATAGTGTAGGAAAAACATGAGGTAAGAAAGGGAAAAAATCAGGTAAAGGATAGAAGAAGTGCCTTCAGTGTTGTAGACGCACACATAAGAGTCTTCAACAGTTGGATTTTTTTCACGCAGAAGGTTGTAGAAGGTTTTTCCCATAGTATTGGGCCCGTAGGTAAGGGCCCTTAAGGTCGGCCTAGTGGAAAAATCCATATTCAATGCTAAGTACATCAAGTAGGTGGTATAGAATTTATTGTTGAAGAGGAGATAAAAATATAAATATGAGGTTGGGAATGTCATTATTTTACCTTTCTACTAAAAATTTGAAGCACTATTGCAAACTAGGGCATCCAGAGAGATTTATGCGAAGGAAGAAGAATCATAGAAATCTAAGTGTGTGACTAGGGTGGATCTGCAAACCAAAGTGTAAGGAGTACATGGGTGTGGGAAGATTTTTTTGAAGTGTGTCATCTTGTGGAAGGGTTTTCCTAGTTAGGGTTTGGTAGCTAGGGCATAGAGAGAGAAGGATTTCTTCGTAGAGTTAAGCCTTAGAATTGAGTAGAGTAGTAGAGCAGAGCAAGGATTTTTAAATTTTAAACCTGACAAGAAGAATGACACCAAATAAGTGACTATTTCACCAAATAAAAAAGTGAAAGGGAAAAGGAAAACAAACTGTTGTTATCGCTAGCTCTAATGAGGAATAGTACGTAGAAATGCAGTACCCAGATGGAGTATTACTGGGAAAATATTTGGTGTCACATTTGATACAAATGGACATGAGAGATTATAACCATCACACGAGCACTACAAAGAAATAAATGGCATTAGAACTGGTTTTTTCAAACTAACAAGAGGACACCAGATGGAATGCCAATATATAATGATGAGGTGAAAGTAAAGTTGGAAAAGGAATGGCTATTGCAATTGTATGAGTTGCCTTATTTTGGCAAGCCCGAGTGGCTATATCAGTGGTTGATGTCATGTGTACATGAAGACCACTTATATTTTGCAGGCCATAAGATGCACATAACACCTCAGTTGATATCCAAGTTCACTGCTTGAATTGTGAAGGAGAATCCATAAATAGAAACTTGGATGATAAGGAGGCCATCAAGGAAACTATGGAGGCTTATGACTACAAAAAGGGTTCATGGTACTTTGACATCACATAAATTCTAGACCTTATTATGAGAATGGCTATGTGCTTGGTCATCAAGCTTAATGATCAAGAAAGATGGACACAAGTAAACAAGGCATGATTGAATGTATGCCGAAAGATCTCAGAAGGGACAATCTATTACTTGTTTGCCTTTATTGCAGATGAAATCATAAGCAACATGCAAGAAGGAAAAAGATACTATTCAGAAAAATTCTCCTCATCATCATCTTCTCAGAGATTGAAGTGCCCGATGGGAAAGAGAAGTTCATTTAGGAGTATCCATAAGACATTCCCTTGCCCACAAAAATGTTCAAGAAATATACTTGTTAAACCATGACGGTCACCCACAAGGTGCGCCTAGAAAAGTGGTACAAGTAAATGTGTGATGCATTTGAGGTAGAATGGAGGATCCCTGAGTAGTTTCCCATGCTCGTGGATGGAGAGGAAGAGTTTTTAGTATATACACATTTTTTGCATTGGAAGATTTACATTCACAAATGGGACTAAGAGCCCATGGTGCAAGCTACCCTTCTCCTTCACCACACAATACTTCCAAGTAGGGGTCAACTGGTTCAAGGAGGCCAAAAGGCTAAGGTTTGACCTTAGTGAGGTAGACCAAGACCACCACGAGTTGCGCTGAAATATTGTATACCCTAAGAAGCACACATACATGGAGATGTATGTCTCCCATGAAGTATAGATGTTGAATTTGATAATGCTACCTATCACCTGGAAGGGCTACAATCAAGGTATATATATGTATAAGGCCTAAGTTTGAGAAAGGTGCCCATCTAGAGAGTGATGTATCCATTATAGATGACCCCACAAGGAGGAAAAAGGCCACGCTAAAGAAAATGGAAAGAGAATATGTGCAAGAGAAGAAGGCACCAAGTGTGCAAACCACACAATTGGTGGGCGCGTTGGAAGCAATATCTTAGCCTAGCAATTACGTGCGTAGGAAGAAGTTCCCAATCAAGGAAAAGACCCGAAAAAAATAGGCACTAGAGTATGAAGGACCCCTTACACTAAAGAATCACCAAGGAAGACATTGCCTATAAGGGAGAAAGAGAAGGAAGAATCTCCTACACTGGAATCACCAGTTAGGAAGAAGCAGAAGATGACAAGAAAATCGACTCAAAGGAAATAGAGAGCTTAGAGGCCTACATTGGTGACAAGGATGATGAAAAGCTTGAGGGAGCTCAAGACCATCTAGTATATGATATACATGACTCAGAGGAGGAGGAAGATGAAGAGAAGAATGACGAGGAGGAAGAAGAAGAGAAGAATGATGAGGAGGAAGTAGAAGATCAAGGAAAGGGGGTGAGCAAAGAGGTAAGAACCAAAAATTAGGTAACCCCAAGCCTCACCAAGGAACAAGTGGAAAAATACGTGGAAAGAGAAGTAGCGGGAATCATTAAGGATTTGGTGGAGCAGGAGTTGGAGTGGAGCACAAATGAAATTTTGAAGGAAATGGAAGAAGAAAGTGTTGGGAAAGAATATGGCGAATGGGTGGGAATCCTAATTCAGAGTAAGATTCCCAAAGGTTACATGAACAGGTGGGAAGGGCATAATAGAAGCACAAGGGAAAGGGATGGGATATATTAATGATCCAAGCAAGGTGTTATGCACGTGCTTCTAGAGCACTCGTACCAATAGAACAACTCTTGGATATGACTGTGTTTTAATGAAGAAGGAACATATCCATGAACCAAAAAGATGTTATCTTAGGTGTTCGAGTCCCACGTGGATGAACCTGAGTTTGAAGTAAGTCAAGGAGCATTGATGAAGGTTCCAGAGACAAAAGGAGTAAATCCCTTGGTAAATGCTCAAAATTGTTAGATGAGTAGGTCTGCAACATGCTCAACAAAGTTTCAGTTGAGATTGAGGCCAGACTATTTAGAAGGAATGATAGAGTGAGATTCCTAGAGGAGGAATTGGAGAGGAAAAAGGAGGAGCTCGTTGAGAAGAGCAAGGACTTAAAGCAAGAAGATATTATTAGTGCGTAGTTAAGGCACAAACTAAAGGAAGAGAAGGAAAAGGTGTATGAAGTATCTAAGAAGGTGGAGATGGTTATGGATGCCATTTTCTTGAAGCATCCCACCTAGTGCTGCTCAAGAAGAAATATGAGTCAGCCTTATAGTACCTAGAGGATGTGACTCACATCCTCATGATGGAAAGGTGACCACTTTCCTTAGAGACTGCAGAAGAAGTGATGGCATGCCAAGAGAGAGAAGATAAGTTGAAGGTTGTCGAGATCATTTCTCAATATACCAAACTCCTTGCAGAGGTAAAGGCCACCATGCAAGTCACTTGAAGCTGCATATGACAATTGTGCTAATAGAGATAGAGTGGCAAGCATCCTAGTTGCTACACATGAAATGGAACTCAAGGAGTTTCAAGAGAAGAATAAGGGGAACAGGGAAAAAAGGATTAAATCCTAGATGAGGTAGAGAAGAAGTCGAAGCTATCAAGACCTTGCAAGGCTCGATCAAAATCCAGCTTACAAGAATTATACCCCCAAATCACCCGCAAGATGGATGCACTTGATGACTTGGGAAAACAATTGGAAAGTATTATTGAGACAATGAGTACTAAAGGGGAGGAATTAAGTTTTGAGGAGATGAATGCCTTAGTCGAGACCTCTCACAAGAAGTGTAGAGTGCATTTGACACCTAGGAAAATCTAGAGGCATAGATAGGAAGGATTTCCTCTCCTCCTTCAAAATAAGCATCGTTCTCTTTCATTTTCCCCATTCTTTCATATATTTCTCCCAATTCTTCATACCTTCATTCTTTTCCCTTCGATCCCTCCATTCTTTATTCATTTAAGAGAAGTGTTACCGAGGAAAGAGAGAAAGCATAGTGTGGGGTGATGTTGGGCCTCAAAATATTGTCTAAGTGTAAGAAGGCATGTGGGTACGCGGGGCCTATATGAAGAAGAGTGTGCAAGGTGAAAGCACACATGATAGGGTTTTGACAGGTTTAGTAGAACACACAAGGGTGCACACGTGTAAGATAGGATAGGTTTTGGGACTTAGCCATATTCAGCATTCCAGAAGCACACAAGAAAATCGTGACCCATCTAGCATGTGGAGTGGATAAGGTGCTAGCTTGGTAGCTGTATGGTCAAGAATGGAATATTCCATGCATGTGATGGAAGGATCTAGAAAGACATCATTGCAAAGAGTGGAGAGCTCGAGATCAAAGGAAGCATGCTCCATTGGAGGACCACATGGACACTTGGAAACCGATCTGTTATCTTAGGAAGGCATGGTTGTGGATACTAAAGTTATATATACTGAGATGCTCGGTTAGAAGAAAAAAGAAGAGACACATGCCGAGAGTGACATCATAAATCACTAGATAGGTGAAGCTCTGCAAGAATAATGAAGGATCCTTTGGGTTAGGATTAGGATAACTATAGGAGTGATGGAATATTTAGAGGGATGGGTCTATAACCAGTTTTTAATGTGGAAAGCATATCTTAGGGTCCTGATGCATGCCTCTTATCTGCATTCATACATTGGTCTATTATGTCCTTAATGAATGTAATGTGTTTATTAAACTCTTTGACATGAATATAAGGTCCTGTTCTAAAGAATATATGTTATTCATAAACATAAATCCTAGTACATTTCCTTTGTGTTATGAATATGTTCTATATTTTTTTTGATACTTCTCTTTGTTATCAGAATAGATGCATTGATATGATAACTCATCCTAAGCTCTTAGAATGAACACATGGTTCTTTTCTTTCTCGCATCTAAATCTATCATTAAGTATGTATTCCCACTAGACTCATATAAAGGAGGGGATCAATGCCCGCACATGCCTCGGGTGAGTGTCCAACACCCACTAGGTGATAGGTCAATAGGCATGGATTAGACTGTGTTCTAGGGGTATAAAAATGAATACATGAATTAATGGTATTCAAGTCGATCGCATTATGTAGAAACAAATGTTATATATTACGTAGGATTAGGTGGCTAAAATGAAAAATCTGATGAAGTAGACCAAGATGGATACCATTAGAGTACGGAGAAGGAAGAAGATTTTTGGAGACCGGACATGATAACCAAGAGGAAAATGGAGCTCAATCTTAAATCTCGAAAGATGATGAGGAGACTACAGAGGCTATTTGGGATGGGTCTATGCGGAAACATTTGCAACTATAGAATATCAAATCCAAAACATGCAAATATGGATCTAACAATCCCCACAAAATATACAACAGTGGAAGTATAAACAAAAATAATCCAAATCACACAAAAACATAAATATAACACAACATGTACCATGTTTCACCAAATGTGGGCTACATCCACCAAAGATAGAGATCTCATATATATAATATAACAAGAGATTAAAAACCAAATCTTCTAGCACAAGAGTACATGTATCTCTAGAAGAGCATCTCTTCCTCCCAGATCTTCAACCGAATCTTCCTAAGTACACTAAACCATGCCTCCATACCACCACTATGTCTCCTCCAGATCTCTAACCGGATCTACCCGAGTCCACTTACAACCATGCCTCAAAAACACCACCCGATCTCACTTATCCGAAGCTACCCTACATCTTCTAGTATGTAACCAAGCTCTCACTGTATCTGTGAATCTACAAACAAGACCTCTAGAAGGGTCTACCAATGTGCAACTATAACCATGCACCAAGAAATAAGTCTCTCCATCATCACTGCATCAACATGTGAAAACATGAAGACAACTTCCTCTACAATACTAGATTCCTATGGATCAACAATACATCATGATCTCATGGATCTATAATATAATATCTCACAACATGTGGATCTACAAGAATGAGCAATAACAAGATCTCACAACAACCTATGGATCTAATAAGAAGAAACACTAAGTGCTTTGCATACTATGCAAGCCATTACATGAGACTAAATAATACAAAGGAAATATAGTAGAAGATAATACCATCTTCTCACCAACAGTGTACTTACACTTTCCTTCTTTAACTTCTCTCTATAAAATCTCATGTCTTCATGCAATCTACTTTTTTTTCTTCTTCTTCATCCTTTCAACCAAGGATAGCTCAATTATTCTCTTTCCTTATTCCTTATTTTCTAACCCTAGTTTTCTAGCTTATATAAGCTTAGACAAACTTAGGGCACCTTAGCTATGCATTTACAACCTTTAAATCAACTTTAAAACAAAAGATAGATTAAATTCCCATGAGTTAAATATAAAATTTCGCATGAGGTGACCAGAGAGATGGTTACCCCATTGGTGACCACGACGCGACATCGTGATTCTTGTGTAAACCAACAAGGTGTAAATCATGCTAACTATGAAGCAATTCAGCTCCACAATCCTAACAATCTCCCACTTGGAGATAAATTTTTGAACATGTACCTATACTTGTACATCACCATCCTCTACATACCATGAAGACCATCTATTCTTTATATAAACAATTATCTCAAATGAAATCAGGAAGATTAAACCATCTTCTAAAACCAAGAAGATAATAAACCCATGACTTACCATATACCTAATGAAGCTACCCTAATCCATGATACACAAGCTATCCATACATCAAGCTCCCACTTTGAATCATAACTCCAAGCCTCTCATGTAACTAAGCCACCATGACTAACACACACATGTAAGAGCTTCCCACTCAAATTGCTAAGTATTGATATTCTATCGCATCCATAGCCATACCTATAAAACCAACCATGTTCTTCATCCATCTATCCATGTCTCCATACAACCACTAATACAAATGACTAGGACAAGTCAAACTGGAATATGTGAAAGGAAAACAAGATCCTGGTAAAGACATCCCAAATGAGTTTTACCTGCAACAGTGGGTGATCAATCCACAAACTTCATAACTCAAAGAATCCAAACACTATAATCTGAAATCCAACCCTGCATAAACAACTAGCATGTCCAAGACAATCATTTGTAGATAACATCTCCCATGGAGTAATATAGTAATTAAGAGGAAATACAAACATCCTCTACTCATGCTCAAGGCATCCATGTGTAAATCAAACATATGTATCATCATAGACTCACAAAACTGAATCTATCCACATGTATAAACTCACCATGTACATCCATCCATATCACCAGGCTCTACAAAGCTCCAAGTATGCCACTTTAGGGAAACTCCAAAGCTGAATATGAATCTTGTGTTCATCAATGTCAATAAAAACATCCATGTTAAACCATGGCTCTAATCCCAAGTAAAAATACCAGCAAACATGTCATCAACATACTCTGCATGACAAACAACCAAGATGAAAGCAAAACAAGGGCACCATATAAAAATGGTATAAAAAACATTTTTGTCAAACATGTGACCAACACCATGACCACGGTTTCCTAACTATCCCTGGTTATTACCTGACCGACCATGGTTACCAAATGACTGACCATGGTTAATCCTAACCGACACCGGTCTTTGTAACTAATTGATTTTATCCTTTTTCACCCTTCAAACTCTAAAAATTTCTCTATCATCTAAAACCAGCTGAATCAACCATCAAATACCTTCCCTAAGGAATATCTAGGCACCACAAAATAAACTAGAAGTGACATCACAAAGTAATAAACTCAAAATACCTGTAAAGTCATGACTTCCCTCCAAAACCAACTTGTGCCTCCTACCACTCTGAATAGTAGCAATCTCCTCTCACTCCACATGTGCATCATGTATGTAATCATCATGTCATGCTAACAACAATGGCTTGCTCCCCTAACATGAAATCCACTACACTTCCTCTAACACCAAGCTCAAAATATAATATGTTAGTGAGAAATAAAACCAGATGAAAGAACTATAAATTTTATTCCCTTTCTTCTCTGAGAATACTTCTACATCACAAAGTTTGGACTTCTTGTGAAGTAGGTGAATCACCTTCTTTCCATACGTGTGTACTCAACATCTCTCATTACCAAAGAATCTGTCTAATCATTGAATTTTCATCAAGGATGTCATCCTTAGACTAGAAACCCTTGTCTTCAAGATTCCACACAACCGGGAAATAAAAGTCAAACAACACAAAAAAACCATGGTGTAAATCTATGCACACTATCCAAACATAATATCAGTTTCTCCAAATGAAATAAATAAAACATGAATCATATAGAGATACCTAACTCAAAGTATCAATGGAATAACTCGAGCTAAAATTTTCCTCTTTCTGATCTAAACCATGAAGTGATCTACACCTTCTCTGCTATGTACACTATGTGCAAGAAACCCGATCCTCCAAACCAGGACAAAAAATTGATCTTCCCTCTTCTCGAAAAAACCATGTACAGATAAGTTTCCTAGAGACCGACCACGAATCATCTCCCTAATCGACCATAGTTATCGACGATATCGCCTCTGTGACCACCTCGGTTCTCGACCGATGTCGATGTTATTGAATGAACCAATTCCACACAATTTGGCATAAAACACCACACCATGCTACTTTGATTGAAATCAATAGTTGAGCTTGAACCAGATCATTTCAAGAAGCATCCAAATCATACAAAAACCAATACAACAAATCCATGTAATAAATTACATCAAGATGAAATACATCACCTTACCAACACCAATACTTAACCACATCTTCAACTGAAGTACATGATTCTCTAGGGAAGACCCATCTTCATTTCTATGTTACACCTCTCTACCAAATCCTCGTGCATCTAATTACCAAGGATGCATATCTCCTTTTCTTTATCTAGATCTACAATCCAAAACCATGCATGTGTAATTAAACCATACACTACAAAACCAAGATAAAACCATACCTCAATAACCGGATCTGCAATCTGACCACCATGCTTGTGCCTCCAAGAACCAGGACACCTCAACAAACAAGATACATTCCATGCATCTCTCCATTTCTTCATATTTGTGATTTTTTGTTTAAAAACAAGGATGCCTAATAACACAACCATGTCACCATGGTCACCACCACCGATGTCGGGCTTCCACTTAACCGATGTTGGTCACTATAATTTCCAACAACCTTACTCTTCCATCTCCCACTTGAGATTTAATCTCTTCTTGCGATTTTCACATCAGGAAAAAACAAACCCTTCTCTCATACATAGTAGTAATAACCACTAACAAAACCATGAAGCTAAACCTTTCTCTCAAATAACCAAAACTAAAACCCTAAGATCTCTGATACCAGTTGTTGGGATGGGTCTATGTGGAAACATTTGCAACTATAGAATATCAAATCTAAAACATGCAAATACAGATCTAACAATCCCCACAAAATCTATAACAATGGAAGTATAAACAAGAATAATCCAAATCACACAAAAGTACACACACATAACATAACATGTACCGTGGTTCACCTAATGTGGGTTACGTCCACCAAAGATAGAGATCTCATATATATAATATAACAAGAGATTACAAACCAACTCTTCTACACAAGAGTACATGTATCTCTACAAGAGTATCTCTTCCTCCAGATCTCCAACTAGATCTTCTGAGTACACTAAACCATGCCTCCATACCACCACTTGTGTCTCCTCCAAGATCTCTAACTAGATCTACCTGAGTGCACTACAACCATGCCTCTAAACACCACCAGATCTCACATACTTGAAGCTACCCTACATCTTCCACTATGTGCAACCAAGCTCTCACTATACTATGAATCTATAAACAAGACCTCTAGAAGGGTCTACCAATGTGCAAACATAACCATGCACCAAGAAATAAGTCTCTCCATCATCACTGCATCAACTTGTGAAAACATGAAGACAACTTCCTCTATAATACTAGATTCCTATGGATCAACAATACATCATGATCTCATGGATCTATGTAATACAATATCTCACAACATGTGGATCTACAAGAATGAGCAATAACAAGATCTCACAACAACATGTGGATCTAACAAGAAGAAACACTAAGTGCTTTGCATACTATGCAAGCCATTACATGAGACTAAATAATACAAAGGAAATATAGTAGAAGATAATACCATCTTCTCACCAATAGTGTACCTGCACTTTCCTTCTGTTTAACTTCTCTCTATGAAATCTCATGTCTTCATGTAATCTACTTTTTCTTCTTTTCTTCTTCTTCATCCTTTCAACCAAGGATAGCTCAATTCTTCTCTTTCCTTATTCCTTATGTTCTAACCCTAGTTTTATAGCTTATATAAGCTTAGACAAACTTAGGGCACCTTAGCTATGCATTTACAACCTTTAAATCAACTTTAAAATAAAAGATAGATTAAATTCCCATGAGTTAAATATAAAATTTCATCACAGGTTACCTTGACTTTCGGTTGGATTTAGATGGTTACCCGATTCCCTATTACCGATGTTGGTTACCATGAATGTTGACGGTTCTATGTTACCCTAACTAAACCATTGAAGTAAACCAGTGTAAATCATGTTAACTATGAAGCAATTCAACTCCACAATCCTAACAATCTCCCACTTGGAGATAAATTTTGAACTTGTACCTATACCTATACATCACCGTCCTCTACATACCATGAAGAAACCATCTATTCTTTATATCAACAATTCTCTCAAATGAAATCAAGAAGAAGAATAAACCATCTTCTAAAACCAAGAAGATAACAACCCATGACTTACCATATACTTGCAAAAGCTACTAATCCATAATATACACGAGCTATCCATACATCAAGCTCCCACTGAATCATAACTCCAAGCCTCTCATGTAACTAAGCCACCATGACTAACACACCTGTAAGATCTCCCACTCAAATTGAAGTATTGAGATTCTATCGCATCCATAGCCATACCTATAAAACCAACCATGTTCTCCATCCATCTATCCATGTCTCCATGCAACCACTAATAAAATGACTAGGACAAGTCAAATTGGAATATGTGAAAGAAAAACAAGATCCTAGGTAAAGATATCCCAAATGAGTTCTACATGCAACCTAATGGGTGATCAATCCACAAACACTTTCATAACTCAAAGAATCCAAACACTACAATCTGTAAATCCAACCCTACATAAACAAATAGCATGTCCAAGACAATCATTTGTAGATAACATCTCCCATGGAGTAACATAGTAATCAAGAGGAAATACAAACATCCCCTACTCATGCTCAAGGCATCCATGTGTAAATCAAACATCTGCATCATCATAGACTCACAAAAAATGAATCTATCCACATGTACAAACTCACCATGTACATCCATCCATATCACCAGGCTCTCAAAAGCTCCAAGTATGCCACTAACTAACTCCAAAGCTGAATATGAATCTTGTGCTCATCAATGTCAATAAAAACATCCATGTTAAACCATGCCACTAATACCAAGTGCAAATACCAGCAAACATGTCATCAACATACTCTGCACAATCAACCAAGATGAAAGAAAAACAAGGGCACCATCTAAAAATGGTAAATAAACATTTTTGTCAAACATATGACCAAACTAACCACGGTTTCCTAACTAACCCGGTTACTACCTACCTAACCATGGTTACCAAATGACCGACCATGGTTAATCCTAACCGAACACTAGTCTTTGTAACTAGTATATTTTATCCTTTTTCACCCTTCAAACTCTAAAAATTTCTCTATCATCTAAAACCAGCTGAATCAACCATCAAATACCTTCCCTAAGGAATATCTAGGCACCAAAAATAAACTAGAAGTGACATCACAAAGCAATAAACTCAAAATACCTTGTAAAGTCATGACTTCCCTCAAAACCAACCCTTGTCCTTATGCCACTCCGAAAGTAGCAATCTCCTCTCACTCCACATGTGCATCATGTATCCAATCCTATAATTCCAACAACCATGGCTTGCTCCCACTTGAACATGAAATCCCCTACACTTCCTCTAACACCAAGCTCAAAAGCTAATATGTTAGTGAGAAATAAAACCAAATGAAAGAACTATAAAATTGATTCCCTTTCTTCTCTGAGAATACTTCTACATCACAAAAGTTTGGACTTCTTGTGAAGTAGGTGAATCACCTTCTTTCCATCCGTGTGTACTCAACATCTCTCATTACCTGTAACTGTGTCTAATCATGAATTTTCATTGAGGATCTCATCCTTAGACTAGAAACCCTTGTCCTCAAGATTCCACACAATCGGAAATAAAAGTCAAACAACACCAAAAAAACCATGGTGTAAATATGTGCACACTATCCAAACATAATATCAAGTTTCTCCAAACGAAATAAATAAAACATGAATCATATAGAGATACACTGACTCAAAATCTCAATGGACTAACTGAGCTAAAATTTTCCTCTTTCTGATCTAAACCATGAAGTGATCTACATCATCTCTACTATGTACACTATGTGCAAGAAACCTGATCCTTCAAACCAGGAGAAAAACCCATCTACCCTCTCTCGAAAAAACCCTAACAGATAAGTTTCCATAGAGACCAAACACAGGCATGATAAGTTTCCATGGTTAGCTGCGATACGGTTCCTTTGTGATCGACGTCAGTTCTCAGACCAATCCTGATGTTATTAGAATGAATCCAATTCCACACAATTTGGCATAAAACACCACACCAGGTGCCTACTTCGACCAAATCCAATAGTTGAGCTGAACCAGTCATTTCAAGAAGCATCCAAATCATACAAAAATAATACAACAAATCCATGTAATAAATTACATCAAGATGAAATACATCACCTTACCAACACCAAGATACTCAACCACATCTTCAACTAAAGAACATGCTTCTCTAATGGAAGCCCCATCTTCATTCTGTGTTACATCCTCTCTACCAAAGCCCATGCATCTAACTGCACCAAGGATGCATATCCCTTTTCTTTATCTAGATCTACAATCCAAAACCATGCATGTGTAATTAAACCATACAAAGCAAAAACCAAGATAAAACCATACCTCAATAACCCGGATCTGCAATCTGACCATGTTTTGTGCCTCCAAGAACTAGGGACACCTCAACAAACAAGATACATTTCATGCATCTCTCCATTTCTTCAGATTTGTGATTTTCGGTTTAAAACAAGGTTACCCGATGGCTAGTAGCTAACCATGGTCACCTGCCGACATGTCGGTTTCCACTTAACCGATGTTGGTCACTATAATTTCTAGCAACCTTACTCTTCCATCTCCCACTTGAGATTTAATCTCTTCCTGTGATTTTCACATCATGAAAAACAAACCCTTCTCTCATACATATTAGAAATAACCACTAACAAAACCATGAACTAAACCCTTGCTCTCAAATAACCTTGATTCAAAAAACTAAAACCCCAGCACTCTAATACCACTTGTTGGGGATGGGTCTATGCAAAAACATTTGCAACTATAGAATATCAAATCCAAAACATGCAAATACAAATCTAACAATCCCCACAAAATCTATAACAATGGAAGTATAAACAAGAATAATCCAAAACACAAAATTACACACACATAACACAACATGTACCATGGTTCACCCAATGTGGGCTACGTCCACCAAAGATAGAGATCTCATATATATAATATAACAAGAGATTACAAACCAACTCTTCTACACAAGAGTACATGTATCTCTACAAGAGTATCTCTTCCTCCCAGATCTCCAACTAGATATTCCTGAGTACACTAAATCATGCCTCCATACCACCACCTGTGTCTCCTCCAGATCTCTAACTAGATCTACCTGAGTGCACTACAATTGTGCTCTGAAACACCACCAGATCTCACATACTTGAAGCTACCCTACATCTTCCACTATGCAACCAAGCTCTCACTATACTATGAATCTATAAACAAGACCTTTAGAAGGGTCTACCAATGTGCAAACATAACCATGCACCAAGAAATAAGTCTCACCATCATCACTACATCAACTTGTGTAAACATGAATACAACCTCCTCTACAATACTAGATTCCTATGGATGAAAAATACATCATGATCTCATTTCTCTGTAATGCAAGATATCATCACAACTGTGTGGATCTACAAGAATGAGCAATAACAAGATCTCACAACACCCTTTGGATCTAACAAGAAGAAATACTAAGTGCTTTACATACTAGTAAAGCCATTATATGAGACTAAATAATACCAAGAAAATACATTAAAATATAATACCATGTTCTCACCAATAGTGTACCTACACTTTCCTTACGTTTATCTTCTCTCTATGAAATCCCTCATTTTCATGCAATCTAGTTTTTTCTTCTTCTTCTTCTTCATCCTTTCAACCAAGGATAAACAAATTATTCTCTTTCCTTATTCCTTATGTTCTAACCATATTTTTATAGATTATATAAGCTTAGAAAAACTTATGACACCTTAGCTATGCATTTATAACCTTTAAATCATCTTTAAAACAAAATCTAGATTAAATTCCCATGAGCTAAATATAAACTTTCACGCACAAGTAATGCGGTGGCGGTTACCACTGACTAACACCGATTCTTTTGTGTAAAATAGCAAGGTGTAAATCATGCTAACTGTGAAGAAATTTAGCTACAAAATCCTAACAGAGGCCATGGATAGTGAGAAACCAATTCAAATGAACCTGGATCAAGTCCCTAACAACTCGGACCAAGGTCCCAACTCTCACACTAGAAAAAAAAAAACAAAAAACTTTAGTTGAACTTTGGCACTTGGTCTTGTTTGTCTTGTCTATTTTTTGGTCTGATTGTCTCTAGGGCTATATAAAAAAAAATACTTGTATTATGAATTTTGTGGGCATCTGTTCCTTTCCCTTTGTTAGGCCTATGTCTTACTTAATTTATTTTTCCCATACTAGTTTCGTAGTAAACTGGTTATCCTTGCTCCTTTTGTATTGTGGGTTTTTTGGTCCCCCCAAAACAAAACTATTACCTAATCTAACAAAAATACGTAGTTATGTGATCAAAATAATGAACCAACCTCTAAGCATTACTATCATCACCAAATCTTACATCCAAAGGAATCTAAAGTACTCTAAATCATCCATCTAGTATCCATTCAAAGGACAAGGGTTGTATCAAATTTACATACACAACATAGGAAGGGGAAGTTCATTATTCCATCCACACATTATAATACATTGCTACATTTAGATACAACTCGCTATCAAGTGCAACTTACATAAGGGAATCCTGGGGCACAATTTCTACACACATAACAAAAACTATATGGAGTTTGATATGTAGTACGCAGTGCTCAATTATAAGTTCACTCATGGGGTGACCGTTAGAGTCGAGTCCAACTCCCCATTATGTATTTTTATTTTTAGGTTTGATGTGGTTTATGGGCTTTTGTAAGTAAACATGTCTTTTTCAGGTTATAATTACCCTTGGTGATCATAGTGCAACATATAAGTGACCAACAAGGAATATTTGCGACACTTTTGTGACCAAGAAAAATTTAGAAGATGAGGACTTGTCTAGAAACTACATCCCATAACAGGATACTAGAGCACAGGCACTCCTGTCCTTCCATGGGCACCCGCGTCCGGCCTCATCCATGAGATCCAAAATTTATCTTGAGAATTTATGACACTATTCACTTTTTGTTCAACATTTTTCCAAGTCTAGAGCACTTCTAGATCAAGCATAAATCAACTAAGTTAATATTTTTATATATCTTGCTTAGGGTTTCACATTTTAAATGCTTTATTTCTTATGTGGACATTATATCTTAGCATATTTACATCATATTTTACATCAGTTAATTTGCAATAGGGTTCAATAAAAAATTTGTTTTGTTAAATCAGGAAAAAGATGAAGTTGAAGAGGAAGAATATGATCTAGTTCCAGAAATTTAGATCATAGAATGAGAAAGAAGCTATGGACAGAGCACAAAAAGGAAAGCACATTTCCAACTAAGAAGTATCCTACGTGTCCGTGCCAAAATAAAAAATAATTCATATAAATAATTTGATCCTTACAAAGAAGAAGAAACCTCGAGTAATTTACATCAAGGAAGAAGAGATAGAGCACACTTTGAAATACTAGTATAGGAATAAGAGGTACCAATGTATGTGGAGGAGCCAACATAAAAGGATGAAGATGTTGAGTAGCTAAGTACACGAAAGAACTTGTGTTGCATAACAATGAAGAAGAGATGAATGATACACACGAAGAGGAATCTAAGGATGATGAATAATGTGAGGAAGAGATTGAGGTAGAGCATGAGGAGGAAGAAAGGAGAGGTGAAGATAAAGGTATTGGGGAGAATAATGACTTAGGAGGAGAAATGAGTGATGCATGGGATAATATTATTTAGGAAGTACCAAAAATAGTGCACAAAGGGGAGGAGGTGAAGGAAACACCCACAGGATGCCTATATGACATGTGTAGATTTCCTGTATGAAGGTGATTATGGAAAGATACCAAAATTTATTACCCATAGACGACCTATTATGTTGGGAATTTTTCGATAAAAATGACTCCTTGAGGCACATGAGGAAGAAACTCTTGTAGAACTACAACATGTATATGGATGAACTAAAGTTTGAAGTTAACGAGGTGTCGTTCTCCAAGATGTAATTGAAGAAGATACCGGGAAAATATTTCCCCATTGTTGACTCAACACAACTAACATATGAGAAATCATGTGACACGATGAAAAAAGGCATCAAAGGTATGATTCAAGAATTTTGACAAGGATGCCACCATAAAAGGATGTGAGAGGAAGAAGAGCTTAAGAATAATGAAATCTAGAAGCTCATGAAGGAATTGAGGGATGAAAATAAGTGGATGACAGATACCTATGATAAGGTAGAAGATATAATTAAAAATATCACAATCGTGTGTCTCAAGTTAGTGGATCAAGCACGGGATGAATATCCCATAGAATTACACTATTTAGAAGACCTAATATGGATGATGCTAGCAGAATGGAAGAATAATACATGGCTAAATACTAAATAATTAGCCACATATAAGAAGAAGAATTAAGAACATGTCGAGAGGAGTATTGCATAGTATGAGGCATTGACCGTAGAGGTGAAAGAGGTTGCGTGAAAGGCAAAATATGTTTTTGATAACTTCCAAGAATTCTCTCCCATTCTTAGTGTGCACATTTCTCGGAAGGACGAAGGACTAAAGAAGATCAAAGAAAATAATAATAATAATAAGGAAAAGCATGATAAAGTCATGGCCAAAGTCATGGAGAAAAGATATATTATCAAATCCATGAAAGATACACTTGAGGTAAGGCTAAAGGAAATCTATCCCTTGGTCATGTGCAAGATGGATACATTAGAGGGAGTGAAATTAGACCTAGATGTGGTAGTCATGGACTTTAAGGAGAAGGTATATGGCTTAGCTTCCAAACAAGCACCCAACTTCGTGAAAAAAATTCATGACAAGGCCTTGAAACTTAAGGATTGGAAGGAGTTAGAAAACATTTTAAGAAGGGAATTTCCATAACTCCTTCCATCATATAAGGCCTAATTTTTGATGTGCATGGGGATATTAGATGCTATGCTATTTTATTTACTAGGTAAATGCCAACCATTCTTTATTATTTAGATTTTTTTATCATTTTTAGTCATTATTTGAGGGAGAATTCTTTGATTTATTGCTGAGGATGAACAATAATCCTAGTGTTGGGGATGTTGTATGGAAGAAATGGCTAAGTATTATCCATGTAAATATGTTAGAAGTCATGCACAAGAGTGTGCACATGGATATAAGGAAACATTTAAACTCGAAGGGTGTGTAAAATCATGTGCCCGAGAGTAGGGATTGAAGATAGGTTGATGCACAAGGATGCATGTAATACAAAGGAACATGTCAGTGTACGAGATTTTTCACACATATAGACAAAGATTTAGGACTTAGTTGATTTTAGACAATGGATAAAACTATGAAAGAAAGTAGAAGATGGTGTGGCACATAAGCAAGGTATAAAACTAGAACAACACATGTAGACAAGAATGAAGATGTATGGAGACAAATTATTTATAGGATCAAAGCAAGATAAAGCCAAGCCCATTATAGCCTAATTTGTAGTTAAAGAAAAATTGTAAAAGCATGCAATCTATCGTTATCTCACCTATATTTTGGAAAAACACATGCAAGCGGTGAAGGAAATTCCCCACCGGTTATAAATAGGTTTCATATTCTTTTGTTAGACATGGCCTTTTGTAAACAAAGTGTATGTGATATGTGAGTGCATTCGATATGCACACATAGTCCAACACATGGATGTAATCAATAAGTTTTACCATGTAATTCATTTTTCTTATGATGGATAATTATGTTTAGGTAGAAAATATTACGATGTATGAGTATGGAATTATGGGAATTCAATTGCTTCTAATGATTGTTTATGTTGAATAACTTCCTTATTATATGTGTTTCCAATACATGATGTTGTATTTCCATCCATGCATGTTATAATTGATATTATGATTATGTTTTCACTAACTACATATTGTGATTGGATGAAGGCGGGACCCGATGGTTGCATGCACTTTGGGTGAGCATTAAAACATATGTCTAGATGATGTTCTAGTGTGCCTAACTAAGCATTGGTTAAGAAACAAGCATACAATGTTAGGGTATGTCATTCCATTACTAAATGATAAGTTACCAAATTGAATTATCTACTTCCACCCCCTCTAAAGCGCGAAATAAAAATTTACATTTTTAATGGAAAAAAATACATGAGTGTGCACACACACTCTGTCTCTTTTCTCATAAGTTTTTATTCTTTAATTGGCATTGACATGTTCCATGGTGAAACCTACAACATAGAGTGTAGTGAGTGTCCATAGAGTAAATAATTCTATAACTCAAATATGGAAAATCATATGTAACACTGAAATTTGAATTTTACATAGTAAACTAAAGAGAGAACAAGCATGAAAGGAATACACCTATTTACTTTGCAAAGGAACAATATCCTATTCTTTTTGTTCTTATAAATTTTAATTTATATTTAATTCCTAAATTATTGGGGGTTATCATTCCCACGTTTTTGATGATGGAGAATCTAAAATAGGAGAAGATTTGAGTACATGTGTCTTAACACCAAGAAAAGTCAACATGAGACATTTATCGTAAAGAAACCAAAAATAGGAAGAGTAGTTTACAAAGTATCTAGCTAATTTGATATCTTCCCACATAAGGAGAGAGGAAGGAAGAGAAAAATACAAAGTATCTAACCACTTTTATATCTTACAACCCAAAATATCACACCACTGTATATGCATATATACCTATTTTGTAATACCACAAAGTGAAAATGGGAATGACTATCCCATTCCCCTACAATGCGTTGTAATAAATAAATCTAATTATGTAAATGTTGAATATTGAGAAAGGAGAAGACGACCCATGCCCCCACACCCTATATCTATAACTATATCAAAGTGATATAGTGAAGAATGAATGAAGTATTCATACCCCTTGTACTCTATTATGAACTGTGTCATTTGTATTTGAATGCATATAAGAAGTATGTAAAATCCTATAAGAAGCTAGGAATTCTATTTTTTTATGAATTCCCCTAGGATAAAAGCATCAAGTGTGGGCCTTAGTGTACTTATGGTTTCATCCCAAGTGGAAGTTTATGTACTAGTGTGAATTATGTCTATGTTTAGTATATGTTCATGTATAAATTTGTATGTGTACTTTATTATGTTTTTAGCATTTTTACTCACACACATAAACATACACAAACACACACACATTATACTACAATTAATCCCCCATATTTTGAGGTGTGTGAGATATATAAATAGAGTGTGTGACTCAAAGTAAATTATGTGTATCCATGTTGGATAAGTTTGATAATGTGTGTTGGATGACATGGAAGACAATCATGACAGCCACCATTAGGATCCTATTTTTGAAAAGGGTGAGCACATAGTGGAAACCATGGTGAAAAAAGAGAACAACATGCACAAAGAAATAATGGTAATATAAATTATGTAGAAGAGAAAAAAATAAAAGAGGAAAATAACTATAAAATAAAGATAACATACATGTAAACAATCAATAACATGTAATAGAGCCATATCAAGGTATATATCCTGGAAATGTTTCATAAGACAATCAAAAAGAAGGCACATAAGAAAAATATAAAAAATTAAGTGTAAATGATCAAACATGAAATAAATTTCACATAAAAATAGGCAAAAATCCAAAAACATGGGACACCATACACTCCAAAAAGAATAGGGTTGCATTCTATGTGTACTTTAATTCTCATGTGTTAGGATGAGGAAACTGATGTATAGATATTGTGAAGACGGGGAAAATGGATGATGAATATTTCAATGGAAGGTGATATGAATGATGAATATATGGATGAATAACAATTGAGGTGAGGAGTAAAGGAAATAATTTTCCAATAATATTGTGAGAGTGTAACTTACTCGTTAATGAAAATAACCTTCTAGCTACTTCTTCCCAAGAAAGGCCAAAGTTTAGGATAATTATTAAACAAAAATACCAATTTTATTTTAGTCATGTAGAGTGAGATATGATAAGGTTAAAGAAACCTTGGGAAGTTTCCATTCGTTTGTGTTACTATTCTCTTGAGAGGGTCATGTGGGAGATGAGGAAAATGAAAGAGACAATGCTATACCTAAGAATTTAGATGAATCAAATCCCTAAGGTTTGCTAAGGTGTATTGAGAAGATGGAGGGGTGTCTAAGTATTAGTGGTTTTGGTTTTTTTTCATTTATAACATGCAACTATCTGACTATCAAGGTTGAAAAAGGTCTTGAAAAATACCTCACATCTCAACTCAACGAGAATGTCATCTTGGATGTTTTTTAGATCTCAAGGATCCAAATTAAATGTAAATCATCTTAACCTTATATAAAATACTTGGCTATCAAATGTCATCTACGGGAATGAAATATTTCCCATTATGTAAAACTAGCTAAATCCAAAATGTAGTGTAGGTGTATCCTAAATTGGGGCTGTTTTGATGATGTGGCTTCAACTAGAGAAGTGTAACTATATTTTTGCCTGATATGGAGCCGTATGTGATGTTCGAATTAAATTTTTTTGAATATGGAGTGCTTCTTTACTATGGATCAATGTGTTACTTCAGATAATTTGGTGGTGTATAGAGTGTATTAATACCCATGTTTTGTTTATGGAGGTGTAGTTTTTATGTTGGAATGTGTTGAGGTTTAATTTCGATAATGGTGTTGTGATTCATTGTCTTTATGTTGGTTTAAAAATCTACAAGTAAAATAACTTTATGTTGGAAATGGATATTTTTTTGATTAAATATACTTTATTATATCAAAACAACAAGAATGAAACAATGCATAATAAACTACCACAACTCCAAAACAAAATTCTAATACAATGCTCTCTTTTTATTGTTTTTCAATGATTTAATATTATATAGAACAAGAAGTATATCTAACCTATTACTAAAACTAACAATGATTTTCAAAGATCTAAATTATATGACAATGGAAACAAAATGAATTTACAATTTCCTAAATGTAAATACAATTTCAGATCTACACTATAGGAATGCAAGGTGATATGTAATTATCTCTTTTTAGATATTTTCATTTTGAATGTTTTTCTATAACAATGGATGAGTGAGAAAATATATAAACTTTGAATAGAGATGAGATGAAATAAATTTAAAGCATGTGAATATGAAAATATGTCCATGATGTGACACAAAATCCCATAGGAGATGATCTAAACTAATATCCTTTTTGAAGAAATTTAAATATTTTCTTTATTGTTTGAAAAACAAAATGAAATAAATGCAACTAAAAATGATTTAAAATTGAGATGAGATGATGCAAATAGAAAGATAAAAAATCTAGATCCAAATCCCAAATGTGGAATTTGTCCAAAGTAGAGGATATCTAAATATGAAACTTCAAAAATTAAGATGCAAATGAAATATTAAATAATTATTATTTTCTCTTTTAAATAATTCTTTTCAAAATAAAATATACAAATACAATTTAAATAGGATATCAACATCTTTCCATTAGTGGAAATAATTGGACTAAAAATTGATGCATATACCCTCAAAATAACTATCTCCAATGGTTCTCACTTGAATGAGACAATGATAGCAAAATAATGAGAGGTAGAGAATCTAGGATGTATGTTTAAGGTAGGATGGTAATGTACGTAGGGAAAATTCCATGATATTTCTAGTGCACTTGACTTCTTGAGGTTGGTCAAGACAATTGAAATGTGGAAGATGTGATGGTTTTGAATAGGTATAAGATGATAAGTATGAAATAGGGGGATGGATAATTGTCGATATTCAAATTCTAAATGCCTTATAATCAATCAACTTGCAAGTATGAAACTTGATCCTCAAGGGAAAAAAAAACTCATATGATATTCATGTGTGAGATTCCTTGATCAAGGATAATTGTTGTGTGTGATTCCCGATATATGTTTGTTAGACTGACCATAATTTGGACTAGATAATAGAGTTGTGGAAAATGTTCATTTGTATCTAAATACTACTCTCCAAATAGGGTCATAAAATAACATAGATGATTCATGAAGTAAAGAAAACTATGGGTTTGGATTTCTAACTTAGTTATCTTAATTGGCACAAAAATGATCAACTATGGATAATTGTTCATTTAACACATCAAGCTAGCTTACAATCGGTGGGGGATGAGAGTAGAGTGGAAAAATACATTCCTCGAGTCTATATCTCTAGAATAATAATATATTCATGGTGTGTGGATGATTGGTTCAAGAATAATCCTATGAGTTTGACCTAGACTTGAAACGGTCATGTATGGTTGTTAACTCATAAGTGAGAATAAAAGAGATTAGATAAATAGTCAAAGGATAGTCAGAGGCTATGAACTAGTAGCATGAATTCCTAATGACTAGGTTTATTGTTTTGATTTGGATTCCTAGATTACATTAAATCCTAACATTAAATAAATAACATAAAGAAATCTAATTTAAACAAAACATAAGTAAACTTAATATTTTAATTTATTAAATTCCTTCCTAGTTAATTAAATAAAATAGATGCAATTACTTTATTCTATCTTTTTGTATTTTGGAAATATTTTTGAAAGAAAAATTAAAATTAATTAACTAACTAATGTTTTTTATCTTTTCCAAATTATTTAAAAGAAAATAAAATATACTTTCTATAAAAATAGACAAATGATTTAAACTAGATTTATTGTTTCTTCTAATTAAAATGAAACTAAAATAATGAATAACTGGATATGGTTATTCCTCTATTACAGGTTGTGTTGTGATGTTAATCTAAAGATGAAGTATTTAAAATGTTATTAATTTAATAAAAATGAATCTTCCCATAGTAGATATCCTACCTCAATTTTTTTGGGAAGGAAGGCTTATCAGAAGAAATTTCCTTTGTACCGAGAAAAAATTTCCTTTACAAGATCACTTTTAAACTAATCAAAGAAATGAAAAACAAAAGAAGATGTAGAGATTTATTCACATCCTCCTCCAATGAATTTCCCAAGAAGATCCATAGGGATAAGTGGGAATAATTTATCTAGGGAAAAATATTTTTCAAAAGAAATATAGGAATAAAAACATACAAATGAAGTGATGATATATTCCATTTTAATTATATTAAAACTATATTTGTTTATTTCAAAATATAATGCCTCTATAAAAACTTTGAAATGCTATCGATGATGTATCCCGGTGGTGCTCGTTTAAACTTGCCCTTTTTAGTTTGAAATGTGCCTCAAAAAATTTTCATGCCCTGTCTATGGAAATGATTTATGTGTAAAAGTTTATTAAATATTCGTATCAATCCCTGCACAAATATCATGGTTTGTTTCCCTTTATTAATCCTTATGTAAATTGCATTTTGTATCTCGATACTTGAAGGCAAGTGGCATGTTTTAGTTTTCTTAACTATATCAGACCGAATATGGATTTTTGCAGAGGTAATATAAATATGCAAGGCTCAAAAGATTTCCCGAAGTTTGATAAATTACTCCAATAAATACTCATAAAAATACAATGTAGAGTGCGGACAAATCACCATTCCCCGAAACAAAATAGGTATAAACATATTATTAGATCTGGGAGACAAGAATTTATTTGCCTTTGAACTTTACACCCAATAGAGTGCAAAGGGAAGTTTTTAGCTGAAACCTGAAGGAAGATGTGTGTCATCTTGGTAGTCAATGTCAACAATGGTTTATCAGGTCAAGCTTATAGTTTTTCATTCCTTTGAAAAATAAGTAAAAGGAAAGCAATATGTGAAGAGGAAAGTTGGGAAGCTAGTAAAAATGGAAAAAAATTATCATGATTCTTCGGAGAGTGCAATTGATGAAAAAAAATATGAGGCCCAAATGAATTAGGAACATGAACTAGGCATATGACATACACGGGAACAGAGAAGGAAGTGCATTTCACATGTTACAATAACAATGTACATATCATTTTACAAAAATCTTCCAAATCCCATTAACAACAAAAAGGTGTTTCATTAATACACTAGCCATATGGGATTAAAGTCCATTAATGTGAAGGAATCTTGTAGGAGAGATACATGGGTGATAGGACACAAAAATATTACAACATTTGAAAAGAAATAAAAAGATGAAAATTACAAAAACTCCCCATGAACGCAATCTTCAACATTAATGTATAAATCTATGAGCCATTAATAAGGAAAATTATTATAAAGTACTCTATTGATGAATCCAAGATTTGATGTTTTGAAAATATTTTGAGTATCAAAGGATATCCAAAGTAAGAATCAAACCCAAGGATCAAAATTTAGTTGCAGTGCCTTCTCAGTCAAGTTCTGAGCAGTAATTGGAGTTGTGGTGAAAAGGTAAGTACATCAGTTCTTGTATTTTCTGTAATCTTTGAGAGTTGGTTTGAGAGGTTTAGGTTTTTTGTTAAAAGAGGTGTGATAGAATTAAACCAGAATCATGAAGATCCATGTGGTACCCTTGAAAATGAGTTCCATCCTTAGTTCTCCTCTAGATAGAATTACAGATTCTGATATTGCATCCTATGATTTAGAAGATTTTAAGAAGATTCTATACTCCCCCGAGAGAATTAATGCCATGACCCAGATAGATAATAGTTGTATTGACCTCACTGCTACTTTCCCTCCTACTACTTCATGCCTAGAGTGTTAGAAATTAGTGAATAGATATGTAGAAACAATTCCTCAAATCGTAGTAGTAGGAAACTATTTAGCGAGAATTATACTTGAAAAATATAATAACATACATAAGTAATGCACAAAAGAAGATAATACAAGATTTAACATGGTTCACCCAATGTGGGCTACATACACCTAGAAATTTCTCAAATTTTAAAATCAACAAGAATAACATAAATCTCAAATTATTCTCTTAGTTATGAACTCACAATAAAATTCCAAATATGTTAAACCACATCTAAACCACAATTGATACCTCAACTTATCAACCTTGATCACTCTTGATCACATATTGGTAACTAAGACTCAAGACCTCTTAAACAAACAACATACCCTAACACCTCTATTTATAGAATTGCAATCCTTTTAAAAATTCCTAAAGCCAACCCTAGAAGTTTAAAAGTCATAACCTTTCAACTTCCCACAGCTGGAAAAATTGTCACGATGTTGATAACCAATTAACAAAAACTTAACAAAAATGTGACAAAAATGTGACAACTACTTGACAACATGAAAACAACAGACAACTACATAATGATCCTGAAGTCTCCAAAATTAACCATTTGAACTCCAAGACATCAATATTGATTCTAGAAGACCAAAAATAGGCTCCACACCCCAACAATCTCCCACTTGGAGACTCAAGCTCCACTTAGCAAAGTTATCAACCCTTCATTATCAACCATAAAGGCCAATCAAAGGTAAACAAAACTTCAACTTCTCCTTGTGACTTCCTTGTTCATCATATCTGTAGGATTCTGACTTGTATGAATATTTTCCAGCTTCAACTTATCTTCTTCCAAAGCTTCCCTAATGAAATGATATCTCAGCTGAATGTGATTTGTCCTAGAGTGGAAAGCAGAGTTCTTCACCAAATGAATAGCTCTCTGACTATCACTATGTAGTCTCCCAACTTCCTTCTTATGACCTAACTCATCAAGAAACTACCGTAGCCAAATTATTTCCTTTTTTCCTCTATGCTAGTAACATACTCAAATTTATGTGGTTGACAAGGCCACAACCTTTTGTAAATCGTAAATCCAACTCACCGTTGTATCACCAACTATAAATCCTACTATCTAAATCTCCCGGCATGTTTGAATCTACACAACCACGCAATTTAGTGTCCGATCCACTTTGAAACAAAATACTTCTCCCATGGTCCATCTCAAATATCGAAGGACCCACTTCACTTCCCCGTCGTTCTCTCTACCTGGATCACTCATAAACCTACACATTACTCCCATTACATGGGAAATGTCACTCCTAGTGCATACCATAGCATACATCAAGCTACCAACCACTGATGATTATGGTACCCTAGACATCTGGATTCTATCCTCCTCAGTCTTGGGACTTTGCTCCTTTGATAATTTAAAGTGACCTGCCAAAGGAGTACCAACCAATTTAACATCCTACATACTAAACCTCTCCAAGACCTTCTTTATGTACTCTTCTTGAGATAATACCAGCTTCCTCTCCTTCATGTTTCGATTTATTCTCATACCAAGGATTTTTTTTCTTCCCCCAAATCCTTCATAGCAAAGGAGTCACCTAGTTGCTTCTTGAGTACCTTTATTTCCTGCATGTTCTTCCCTACAACAAGAATATCATCCACATACATGCAAAAATAATATAACTACCATCAAGAAAATTCTTGATGTAGACATAATGGTATGAATGAAACCTAGAGTAAACTCCGCTCTTACATAAAAATGTCAAATTTATCGTACCACTACTATGGAACTTGTTTTAGGCAATAAAATCTCTTCTTCAATTTACAAACTAAACTCTCCTTCCTTTGACCTCATAACCTTGTGGCTACTTGCATATACAATTCCTCCTCCAACTCACCATGAAGGAATTTAATCTTCACATCAAACTTATCTAACTATAGGTCTTCTACTACTAATAAACTAAGAACAGTCCTAATAGAATTCATTTTAAGAAGAGGAGAAAAAAATTTCATCAAAGTCTATACCTTTCTTCTATGCAAATCCCTTGACCATAAACCGATCCTTGTATATTTTCCTTCCTCCATATTCCTCTTTGATTATTTACACGCACTTTTTGTTACGAAATGATCTCTTTCCACCGTGATGCCAAGTTTGGTTCTCCATAAGAGATATATGCTCTTCATCCATGAGTCTGCTTCCACTTCTTCCCGACATCTACCTGCACTGCTTCCTCAAAGCACTATGGCTCTCCATTGTCAATGAGTAATAAATAATTCAAATATGGAGTAAATCATTTAGGTTCCCTTCTTACCCTAGAATAAATTCTCACCTTAGGAGTTTGGGGTTATTGATGAGTAGGTTCCTGACCGCTGGTTGTGCTAGAACATGTTACACCTGAACCGGACCCTTGGACACCTTTCCATCTGCAATGTCCTCTAACATTCTCGTAGTCTTTCTTTAATTCCGCTTTTTGTTCCTACAACTGATATTTATACATGAATTTTTTTATTAAAGACAATATCTTTAGACCAAAATATTTTATTGTCCTTAAGACTCCAAACATGGAAACCAAAGTCATCCTCACCATATCCAACAAAGGTGCATTTCTTAGACTTAGCCTCTAACTTGGTCCTATCATCTTTATCAATGTGAATAAATACCTCACATCAAAATACTCTAACAAACGAGCAATCAATTTAGTACCGCACCAATCCTCCTCGGTATAGCTATATCCAAGGCCATAGAGGGTCCTTTGTTAATCGAGATAAATAGTTGTGCTTACCATTTTTTCCCAAAACATGCATGGCAGCCCCTGCATGTAACCTCATGCACCTAGCATGATCCATGATTGTCTTGTTCATTCTCTCTCGAAACTCCATTTTCCCGTGGAGTCTTCGAACTAGTCTTTTCCCGTGGATCACATTTGTCAAACAATGAATCAATAAATTCATTACTGCAATGCTCCCTAAATTATGTAACTTGAGACATTTTAACTTGAGACATGTTTCATTATCAACCAAGGATTTCCATCTTTTGAAATTTTTAAACACTTGATTTATTTCTAATGTAATATACCCAAACATTTCTAGTTGCATCATCAATGAAAGTGACATAATAACATGAACCACCAATAGAGTTTACCTTAGCTATCCCCCATACGTTTGTATACATGTTGGTTGTAAAATAATGACTTTAATGAAAGCAGGTTAGGGGATAGAAATTTCCTCCTCTTTAATGGGAGAGGTTCCCTTATTTAAAGGAAAAAACTTATTTACAAATGTACAATGTTTAATTTTAAAGAGGAACTTTGATATCATGAAAGTGTTTTAAATGATCAATTATCAATACAAAAGGAAAGAAGAACTAAGGAATGGAAAAAGGTAGAATAGCATTCTCAGGAAATATAGATACCAAAATAATTCCTTATAAATGTCGAACTGGGATCATATAGAACAAAATCATTTGTGTTAAAACCATAAGATGTTATTTCACAGACACAAAGTTCCAGAGATGACATCCACAAGAATACAAAGCTTCTTGATGCAAAATATATTAATGATTCAATAATTTTAACAGACAGGAAAGAATGAATAATCACGAGATAGAAATAGAAAGGAAATCTTTTTATATTGATAGATTTTTACTCTTTTACTCTTTAAAAAATAATCGAGTTCCAGACCCCTAGAATGGCGTGGAGAGCTCATTATATATTTTACAAATTGGTTACATTTGGTAACTAAAATTTTAATTAAGGAAATGCACAAAATAATGTCCTTAATTAATTTACAAGGAGCTCAGCACTAATAATATAAAAAAAAGAGAAGCTAGAAGAGAAAATGTCTACTTATGACAGAGGAGGGCCCACTGATTTGAGAACCCGATGCCTAAATATTTTTAATGATTTAGCTATCTCCATGCCTCATGGGATTGTTGTGTTAGTGGTGGCATGAGACCAAGTGCCTAGACATTTCTCCATATCTTTATCGAACTCGGTATGCTCCATGTATTCTTTATTGGCCTCATCAATGGTAGATTGAAGGAGCAAATATCCTTTATCTTCTCTTTGGTAATTAATTCTTCTTTGAACAAGTCTTCTTTGACAAATGTTCTGAACTGAGCTTTGATCTCTTGAAGAGAGAAAGGAACACCTAAAGTTTCATCATGAAGATGGCAATGAATATCTTTAAAGGTAGAGGAAACACAAGTTTTGAAAGACTCTCCTTTCTACCAACTGTTCCTCAATTCTCCCAATGCTTCCTCCATAACCTTTATCTTCCATTCAACACTAAAAATCCATGTCTTTGATAAGTTGTTCTTGGCATCATCAAAGACTTTACTAGCCAATAATATCTTCTCATCAGTCTGACCCATCAATAAAAGATTTGTAATAAAACTAATCCAAACCTTCCACTCTTTGTCCATAGCTCTAATTTAGGAGGAGAGTTTCTACTGCAAGTTGGCCACCTTTTCATTAGTTTTGAAGGCTTCCATAATGAAGTTAATAATTTCTATAGTTATTTCATCAACCATAGTCTCAATTTCCTTTCCATAAGTGGAATACCTATGTATGTCCTTGATACTCGAACTTCATCCCGACCGAGAATCATGGGAAGTGGAAGGGCAGCAGCAAGTGGGCGGGATCCAAAACCTTATCCTTGGCCAACAATGACTTGATAAAGATGGAAAGAACTATATTCTGTTCTTCCAACTATTCTATGGTATTCTTTCCCTTCTCAACTCATTCAACAACCCTTGTTACATTTTCCTGAAGGTTATGAACCTCACTCTCGTGAGTGGATTCTCCCATTGGGATCCTTGAAATCTCTAAATCGAGACCACAAGATCCTGCTCTATGTTATCGCCTTGGCATTTTCAACTTCTAAGAACCGATAGCCCTAAGTAGATCGATTCACTAACCTTGAAGTGGTCTTGGCTTTCTTTACTTTGGAGGGGGAGGGACAAGATTACTCAGCAGCTACCACAACATCAAAATTTTTCCGTCTTAGACAAGAATAAGATTTTCTCTTCTTGTTGTCAACCAAGGGCTACACCCAGGAAAAGGTAGAAGAAGAAGAGGAAGGAACAAGAGGCCCAAGAGAAAGTGAACTCATGGCACTTAGAGTATTATCAATGTTTCCTCTAGCAAAGAAGTGGATGGAGCATCAGGAGCTTCCTTTGCAGAGGAGTTTGTGGTATTAGGAGGTTCAATACTAGACATTTCCTTTTCTTCTTCAATAGTGACTTCAGGAGCTCCCGCAGGATTTGGCACTTCACCGTCATCACTCTCACTAAGAAAAATAATGTTCTCTAGTCCTGAAGGTAATTCTGAATGCTCAAGAAGAGATTCTTCCTCAATTGGTTCCTGTTTAACCTCTTTGATCTTCTTTTGATATACTTGAGTAGGAGTAGATGACTCGGGCTCTTTCATTGAGGAAGAATGAGGGGTTTGCTCAAGTACCTCAATACTTGTTGTATTTTGTTCCTTCCTTAGTGTGGAGGTATCTCTGGAAGAAGATCCACCCTGATTCTTCTTGAGCTCAAAAACTTTCCTATCAACCCAAACTTTAGTTCTTACAAGAACAAGGGCAATAATCTCAACTAAATCATCTCTCTCTTTTTTGTACCAATCCAGATCTTCTAAAGGAGTGTGTTTGATTGATGTTTCATATTCAAAGGATTTTAATTCCTCATCATCATCCTTAAATCCTTTAGGAACTTGGTAGAGATTGAGATCTCTAATTTTTGTAGAGAGAGTCTGTCATAGTGCCTCCGTCTAGCTTCAAAATCATCTACACAATCAGCCTAGTAATCCTCAGTATCTGGCTTGTGATGATAGTTTATCCTGAGGTTCTGATCAATAAAATTCTTCAGATCAAAACAAGTCCTAGGTCTAAAGAAATGGACAGTGAGAGGAGCGATAGCCCTTTCTACATTTTGGGCATCCAAATTTGTTTTACATGTATAGTTTGCGAAGGAGATAGCGAAATGCAGAACAATGATCTTCTTGTCCCTACAGGTTCTATGGAGTTTATCAAGTTTCCTACACACTTGAACCAAAGCCATTTTATCATTGCAAAATATGGGGACCTCGAGGTGTATTTTCATAGCCAACCAACCTGATGTATGAAAACCTCCTAAATTGGATGAAGAAAGCCATATAATTGGATATCGGTTCATAGCTTCATCGAAAATCTCCTAAAGTAGTATCACCTTCCAAGAGTCTTACAATATACATGGTGAAAGCATCATTGAATCTTCTAAAATTTTGATTGCTAGCTTCAAGGGTAAATTGAGGGCAGTATGTGTAAATAGGCTCATTATTTTGGCCCTCCATGTAGGTGAAACCTAACCACTACCAGGATGCAGCCAGGGTATAAATGAGATAAGAATGCATATAGAACTTCTTAGTCTTTTGAACACTAGAAAATTGCTCAGTCAAATTCATGCAAATAATTTCAGCCCAATTAATGTTATGCTTACCCTTATAGATGATATTTATAAAGGGGAACATCCATAAGTGAAATTAATTAGTGGAAGGAAACCCCATGATACGGGTGAGAAAAATAATAAAATTAGATAGCTCCTCATTAAAATCAACTCTGAATAATGCCTTAGAGATTTGGGACGCTCCCTTCTTAGGGTTCTTTAACCATGATTTTTCTATTCGAGCCTTATATTTCTCACTTTGTCTTGATCGAACAGGGTTTGATCTTGAGCACGAGTGAGAACTATGGAATATTCAGTCTCTGGAATGTGTAGGGTAGTAGCAATGGTGGAAGCATCTAGTTTAATAATTAATTCCCCATGCACATTAGTAATTTCCTTGGTATTCGGGTTAAAATGGGCTCCATAGGCAAGCATGGTGTCAGAACACTATACAGAGATAAGAAAACCAGCCATGTATGAAATTCCACTGTCATTGATCATTTGTGTCATGGGAGAAGGATTAGAGCATGTTAGTCTACCCTAAAAATCTCCAAAATCTAAGTGTCAAACCTCACTATCTCCAATATCAGGTACAGAGGTCTCAAGAGGTGACACATGTTCTTGACCTTGAAACTTGATCTTCATTTTTTGCAACGCGCATGGGAATATCCTTCCAAGATCAAAATCAAGATGAAAATGCAAAGGGAACATTAGATAAGAATTCATATATAACTTCTTAGTCTGCATGTTAAACACTAGACAATTGCTCAATCAAATTCATGCAAACAATTTCATCCCAATTAATGTTCTTCTTGCCCTCATAGATGATGTTTATGAAGGGGCACATCCAGAAGTGAAATTCATTAGTGGAAGGCAACCCCATGATATGGGTGAGAAAAATAATAAAATCAAACAACTCGGCATTAAAATCAACTCTGAATAATGCCTTGGAGAGTCAGGACGCTCCCTTCTTAGGGTTCTTTAACCATGATTTTTCTATTTTGGGCCTTATATTTCTCACTGTCTTGATCGAATAGGGTTTTATCTTGAGGACGAGTGAGAACTATGGAATATTCATTCTTTGGAATGCATAGGGCAACAACATCTAGTTTAGTAATTTCCTTGGTATCTAGGTTAAAATAGGCTCCATAGGCAAGCACGGTGTCAACACACTGTATAGAGATAGGAAAACCAGCCACGTATGCAATTCCCTTATCACCGATCATTTGTGCCATGGGAACAGGATCGAGCATGTTAATCTGCCCCAAAAATCTCCAAAATCTAAGTACCGAACCTCACTATTTCCAATATTAGGTACAACCTGTCTCAAGAGGTGACACATGTTCTTGACCTTGAAACTTGATCTTCATTTTTCACAACGTGCAGGGGAATAGCCTTCCAAGATCAAAATCATGATGAAAATTCAAAGGGATATAGGGGCACGAGCAAATGACTTTAATGGCAAGGATTTGAGTAAGAGATAACAAGTGAGTAATGTGATAAATGCATAGGTGATAGTCCCATTAAATATCTGATCGGAGAGAGAAGGTCATTAAATGTGCATTAAATTCACCTTGATCTTGACTCAAAAATATAAAAAGTGGGAAAAGTGAAGAAAACTGGCCGAACGGTCTTTAGTACATTTGGGACATGAGGGATGCAAAGACACGATCTGGCTGATGTGGGTGATGCGGGGAATGTAGGTCAAATGAGCACGGGTGGCCCGTACTTAGAAACATGAAGGATGTGAGGGATGCAAAGACTTGATTCAACCAATTCACACGTTGTAGGGATTGCATGAACAGAAAGAACAAACACATTTGGGACAGATGGGACAAAATTATGTAAAGAACTTGATGTGGGTGATTGGCCAATCGGGAAAAGGAAGCCCAGGTGAACTTGGGACAAATAGGCCAAAATTTCTGATAAATCCATCACTCAAGGATTTGTGGGGAAAGCGGTTGATCAGCAAATAGAAGACCCAATAGTACTTGAGACATAAGGGACAAAAATGTCCGACAAACCAGGATTTTCACCAAAATGACTCCAATAAATGCAAATTTTCACTATCTCCTCAAATTTTTACTTCACTAGAACATTACTAAAGGGTGTCAACTCAAAAATTTTCAAATTTCTAACTTTCAAAAGAGGGGAAATTTTGAGAGGACATAGAGTGGCTTGCTCTTTCCGATGATGACTTGACTAGATCGGAAGAACGAGGTAACACAACAACTCAAGATAAAATCGGTGACAAAAGACTAGTGCCTTATCCATTGGGAAAATAGAGTCAAAGGCAAGACAATACGAAGACAACACACCAAAAACAAGGAAAGGAAAACAACAAAACAAAGGAAAGGGAAAGCAAACACACACTGTACATAATATACATAGGACTTCCTATTCACCTAGGACTTGAAAAATTTTAGGTACTGCCCACTATAAGGGAGTGGGAGAGAGGATCCATCCATGTAATCAAGATAGAAAGAATTTTCACCAAAGCAAAGTGCCTGATTCTAAAAGGACCAAGCCAAAGAGAATCAAACTTACCATGGCTTCCTCGAGGTTCATGTCTTTTATCCCACAACAAAACAATGTCTCCAACTTTGAAATCTCTGGATCTAGTTTTCTTGTCAAACAAAGATTTCACCTTCTCTTGATGGGCAGATATTCTATCAAAAACTTGTAGCCTGTCTTCATTCAACTTATGAAGATACATGATCCTTTTATCTAAAGAATCACTGAAACTAGTGTCCTCAATGGCCTTCATCAAATACAAAGCTGGTAGCTCCACTGTCACCGGTAGTTGGGCTTCCACACCATACACTACTTGAAAAGGGGACATCCCAATTGCTCTTTTAGGTGTAATCCTATCTTCCCAGAGAGCATCATAGAGCTTCTTGTGCCGGTTTCTCGAGATTCATTAACAAGTTTCCTTACAATAGCCACTAGATTCTTGTTGGTTGATTCTGCTTGTCCATTCCCTTGAGGGTAGTAATCTGAAGAGTGAGCAAGGGAAATGCCATATCCATAACAAAAATCCATCATCTCAGCAGAAGAAAAATTTGAAGCATTATCAATCACAATCTTGTTTGGTACTCCAAACCTTACCAAGATGTTTTCTTTGATGAAATTACATACCACCTCAGAAGTAGTACTCTTAACTGGAATGGCTTCTACCCACTTAGTGAAATAATCTATGGTAGTCAACACATGAGTATGTCCTGCACTTGAAGATGGGTTGAGTGTTCCAATGAAGTCCAAACCCCAATGTTGAAAGGGTTCTTCAATCACAACTGGTTTAAGAGGTAAAGTAGCTAAATTTGGTCTTCCCATAAAGGTTTGACAAGCTTCACATTTGTCAACCCACCTTGATGCATCCTTAAACAAAGTAGGCCAATAGTACCCTGCATGAAGAATTTTTTGGGCAGTTACGGTAGATGAGAAATGAACCCCACAGGCTTGATCATGGAAGGATGAGAAAATATTCTTTTGTTTCTCTTTGTCAACACATTTCAAGAATCTTCCATCCACTCCTCATTTGAACAAAGCATTCTCCCACAACACGTACTGTGCTGATCTTATTTTGATAGCCCTCTTCTCCTTGGAAGTTAAATGAGATGGGCATTCACCATAGGTGAGGAAGTGAGAAATGTTAGCATACCATTCATCTGTTGAGTTGAGAAATATAACAATAGGAACATCAACCTCATCCTTAGGTAACTCATGACTAGCTCTTGCAGCAATGAGTTCACACAGGCCTTTACCCCTGAACTAATTTAGTTCGTCTGATGTCAATATCATATTCTTGAACCTTTTTACCCAGTTTCTCTATTAGTTCCAAATTCTAGTTGTGTAAGAATAAACTTGATGGTTGTATCGGGAAACAATACTAAAGAGTGAGAATTAAGGATATAGAATCAAAACGCTTAACAACTTTAACCACTGCAAAAGTGTGTTTCTCCATCATAGTGTATTTTAACTCATGATTTTTAAGAATATAACTCATGAATGAAATTGAGAGCTCGTGAGCTTTAGAATCTTTCTGGGTCAATACAACAGCCAGGGTATTTTCTATGGCATAGCAAGAGATAATAAAATATTTACTGAAATTTGGACATACTAAGATAGGAGTCTTAGCAATAGCTTTTTTAATATTTTCAAATGCTTCCTTTCCGTCAGTGGACCAACCAAACATTTTCTTTCCTTTCATCATCTGAGAGATATTCAAAGTCAACTCTACAAAATCAGGGATGAATCTTCTTAGGAAGTTGATCTTACCAAAGAAAGAATGCACTCCCTTTTTACTTGTAGGAAGAGGAATCTACTGAATAGCTTGAACTCGTTCAGGATCAATCTTGATTCCTTCCTTGGAGACAACATGTCCCAACAATTTTCCCTCTGTGACACAAAAGACATATTTCTTGGGATTTAGGGAAACTCCATGTTCTCTGCATTTCAAGAGAACTGTTTCTAGATGCTGAAAGTGATCTACTCTATTTTTGGAAAATACAGTTAGGTCATCTAGATACACGACAATACATTTTCCTTTCAGACTTCAAAATCCAAATCCATAGCTCTCTGAAAGGTGGCACCAACATTAATGAGACCAAAGGGCAGCCTTGTAAGAAAATTACCCTAAGGAGTGGTAAAGGCGAGTCTTGTGGCTGATCGCAAGTGTTGACTTCTACTTGGTTGTATCCTGAGAAAGTGTCAAGTATGGACAACATCTCAGCTCTTGTAATAGATTCCAACACCTAGTCCATCATGGGTAGAGGGTAGTTGTCCTTCAGAGAATCCTGATTCAAATTCCCGAAATCAACACAGATCCAGATCTCTCCATTTTTCTTCCTAACAGGCACAATATTAACAATCCATGTTGAATGATGGATGGGGAAGATAATTTTTTCCTTCAAAATTTTTTGTATCTCTTGAAAAATGGTGTCAGCAATCTTTGGATTGTACTACCTTTTCTTTTGTTTGAAAGGTTTAATCCCAGGTTTGAGAGGAATGAAATGTTGCATTTCTTTGGGTTGAAAAGCTTTCAGATCATCATAAGAATAAGAAAGTACATCAACATACTTCTTCAAAATATTTACTACCTTCTTCTTTTCCTCTTATGTGTAACATTTCCCAATGTTCACCATTTTGGGGTCAATGAAAGCCCCCAATGTTAACCTTTTCATATTCAATAGATTCTGGGCTCCTCTAGAAGCTTTAGCCTTAACATACATGTCATGTTTATCAAACAATTCCTCCAAACTCACCAGCCCTTTAGGGATCTTGTTACCTTTTAGTCTGATGCACCCATCTTGATCTATCTCCTCTTTGACACCTTCCTCATTGGAAGATACACTCTCACGAGGCAAATTGTTACTTCCTTTGAAATAAAATTGTTCAAAGTTATCCCTGAGTTCCAGAAAGAGAGCAAGTGATGATCATCATTGAAAAATTTCCAGTTGCTTACATTATCCGGTACACTTGGTCTATGGATCATTTCAATGGTGAATTTATCCTGAGAGAAATTAGGGTGAGGTATCATCAATGATCTTGAAATATCTAGAGGATCAACCCTAGTGTTCTTTTCCCTTAACACTGCTTTGATGGAGAAGGAATAATAAATTCAATATAATCCCAAACCATATTCTTATAATGCTTCAATATTCTATTCTTTACTCGAAAAGGCCTCTGAATTGTTTAGCAACTAGTTCTGCATCTCCATGAGCCGCAAGTTTCTTCACACCTTTCTCCTTTGCCATGTTAAGTCCAAGGATGAAAGATTCATACTCTGTTGTGTTATTGGTATTTTCAAACTATAATTTGAATGAGAAACGATGAACCTTTCCTTCCGGAGATATGAGTACCATGTCAGCCCCAAAACGCTCGATGAACTACTTCCATCAAATTCCAAATTTCAAACACCATTAGGATCATGAAATACTTCTTTGGGATGTTCCGTTTCATCCTGAGACATAATCATATAGTTTCCATGCCCAATATCTTCATAAAGTATTTGTTCTTTAGGATCATCTGTCTTTTGCACAATATACTCAGATTACTTCTCGGAAAAAAATTCTTCATCTTGCGCATTGGCGACCGATATAAGGGCATGTGACCAATCCATTTGAATTTCTCCTCCCACGTCCTTACAAAATTTCCTACTCAATAGCATGCCATATGAAGGAGGGATATCAGCTACAAGAATAGTAGTTAAAACATTTTTCTCAGGTAAGGTAGCAAAAATTACATGTGCATATTTAATTCTTCCAACCAAGGGCACCTTCCTACTCTCCATAAAATAATTGGAACCAATAGTGCATCTCGAGAGTAAGACCCGAACATGGGAAACTTTGGTGGGCATTACATTTTCCAATGCTCCTGAGTCTATGATATAGTTACTAAGTCTATGGCCTGCTATAAGGAGGGTCACATAAAATGGTTTTATTTTCTCATTAGGTGAGGTGACTATAGCCACAAGGTTTGGTTGGGGTGCAGAAGATGGAGTAGGAAAAATACCTTTAGAAGTATTGGGTGAAGTTTTGGAATGGGAATTGACAAAGTGGACCATTTTGGCAAAGGATTTTGGATGAGTTTGATAGTACTCAACCTCTGAAATTTGGATTTTTGTCTTCTTAAGGTGATCGATGATATCAAAAGATCTAGAGGTGGATGGGCTATCATCACTAGGAATCCTAGGCTTATCAGGTTTAGGAACTGGAGAAAATAAGTTTTAACAGTAGGATTAGGAAAAGAAGAATTAGTAGAACTCACCTTCTGTGTGGATGCAGTGGGAATAGGAGATCCTCTTTTACAATTATGGGGATAGTCGTGGGATGCTCCTTGGACCTCTTAGTGGGCTGCATCACTTTATCCTTCTTATTTGTCTATTCCCGAGTCATAACAACATATGAATCACTGTTCATTTCTACTACTACTTCATCATAATCATCTTCTTCATCAACACCTTCAGTGGTGAAGAAATTAACCCGAGACCCCTCAAGTTCTTCCAACTCTTCATCAGCCTCTTCTTCAGGTTCTTCAAAATCTTCATTAACCTCTTCATCATCAGGTTCTTCAACCTCACAAGTTGCATTAATAGGGACCTTGATGGGTGGTCCCTCAATTTCCAGCCTTGTTTGAGAGGAAGGAAAATGATTTCTAGGCTAAAAATTCTTCTTGGAACATTTGTATAAGGAGCATGCTAAGCCAATTGTTTCTTGATGGCAATAAGGTCATTAGCAAGATTTTGTACTAATTGATCTGCATTAGCTCTAGGAGTAGAGGAAGAGGAAGAAGAAGCTTTAGATTTGGAAGGATCTCTTTTCAACTTACCAGACATGATTAAGTCATCTTCAACACTAATGGCTAATCTTTGGTCCTCATCCAATGTTGCAAGGTTGGCTCTTCTCAATACATAGCTTACTTTAGGAAATTGAGCATTTAGGAAGAAACATTTTTGAATTTGATCTACAAGTTGGGTATCTGGTGGGATTTTTTTAATCAGCTTATTGAACCTAGCCAAAAATTCTCTCATGGGCTCCTATGGTTCTTTCTTTATTTGAGAAATCTGAGCTAGCAAAGCATGCACATCTTCTACAGTTTGTAAAAATTCTCAAATCTTGTTCTCATCATGGTCCAACCGGTAATGGACTATCTGGTGGGATTTTGTTAATCAGCTTATTGAACCTAGCCAAAAATTCTCTCATGGGCTCATATGCTTCTTTCTTTATTTGATAAATCTGAGCTAGCAAAGCATGCACATCTTCTGTAGGTTTGTAACAATTCTCAAATCTTGTTCTCATCATGGTCCAACTGGTAATGGACCTAGCAGAAAGATGATATAACAAATATGCTACATTATCTTATAAAGTCTCTACAAAAATCCTCACCGAGACATCTTCATGCTCAACTCTGAGGACTCCACGTGTAACTTTGAAAGCTGCAATATTCTCATCAGGATGTACCTTGCCATCACCTCGAACTTGGGGAAGTTCTTCCTATTACCCCTGGTAACTCCTGTAGAGGCCGAGGGAGGGTAAGAGGCCCAACACAATTTCCCCAAGGTAATAGAAATTCCATCCTTGGAAACATTGCTTGAATAGGAACCTGAAACACCAACAAGAATAAAAGCACGGAGATTAGATATGAGTTGCTCTTGAGGGATACCACTCCCAAGGGTTCTATTTTCAATAGGGGGTGTGCTTGTAGAATGAGTTATTCTATTTCTACATGTTGAAGGAAGAGGAAAACCTTGTTGCTCCAAGAGTTTAAACTGAGAATTTTTTATTCCAAGAGCCCCGCTCTGAGGGTAAATCAAGAGAGTTGCCAGGATCGAGAAAATGATCAAGAAATTGTTCTTAAAACTAGAATTTGTCAAAAACAAATCCCCAACAGAGTTGCAAAAAAACTATTGGTTGTCAAATAAGGACTTTAATGAAAGCAATAGTTAGGGGACAAAAATTCCCTCCTCTTTAATGGGAGAGGTTCCCTTATTTAAAGGAAAAAACCTATTTACAAATGTACAATGTTTAGTTTTAAAGAGGAACTCTGATATCATGAAAGTGTTTTAAATGACCAATTATCAATACAAAAGGACAGAAGAACTAAGGAATGGGAAAAGGTAGAATAGCATTCTTGGGAAATATAGATAGCAAAATAATTCCTTATAAATGTTGAACTGGGATCATATAGAACAAAATCATTTACGTTAAAACCATAAGATGTTATTTCACAGATACAAAGATCTAGAGATGACATCCACGAGAATACAAAGCTTCTTGATGAAAAATATATTAATGATTCAATAATTTTAATAGACATGAAAGAATGAATAAGAAAAGATAGAAACAAAAGGGAAATATTCTTATATTGATAGCTTTTTACTCTTTTACACTTCAAAAATTAATCGAGTTCCACCCCTAGAATGGCATGGAGAGCTCATTATATATCTTACCAATTGGTTACATTTGGTAATCTGTTTCTTTTAACTAAAAGTTTAATTAAATAAATACACAAAACAATGTCCTTAATTAATTTACAGGGGAGCTCAAGTACTAAGAATAGAAGAAGAAAAAAAAACACTAGAAGAGAAAACATCCGCTTATAGCCGAGGAGGGCCCACTAATTCGAGATTCCAATGCATGAATTTTTTTAATGCTTCAGATATCTCCATACCTCGTGGGATTGTTGTGTTAGCGGTGGCATGATATCAAGTGCCTAGACATTTCTCCATATCTTTATCGAACTCGGTATGATCCATGTATTCTTTATTGGCCTTAACAATGGTAGATTGAAGGAGAAAATATCATTTATCTTATCTTTGGTAATTAATTCTTTTTTGAATAAGTCTTCTTTAACAAATGTTCTAAACTAAGCTTTGATCTCTTGAAGAGAGAAAGGGACACCTAAATTTTCATCATGAAGATGGCAATGAATATATTTAAAGGCGGACAAAACACAAGTTTTGAAAGACTCTCCTTTACGCCAATTGTTCCTCAATTCTCTTAATGCTTCCTCCGTAACCTTTATCTTCCATTCAAAAATAAAAATCCATGTATTTGATAATTTGTTCATGGCATCATAAAATAATTTACTAGCCAATAATATCTTGTCATTAATCTAACCCATCGGAAAAGATCTCGTAATACAACTACTCCAAACCTTCATCTCTTTGTCCATAGCTCTAATTGAGGATGAGAGTTTCTATTGCAAGTTGGCCACCTTTTCTTTAGTTTTAAAGGCCTCCATAATGAAGTTCAAAACTTCTCTAGTCATGTCATAAACCATAGCCTCCATGGCATTTCCATAAGTGGAATGCCTATGTATGTCCTTGATACTCAAACTTCATCCCGATCGAGAATCATGGGAAGTGGAAGGAAGCTAGTGGGATAGGATCCAAAACATTATCCAATGCAAATAATGACTTGATAAAGCTAGAAAGAACTTGGTTCTATTCTTTCAATTGTTTTATGGTTTGCTTGCCCTTCTCAACTCATTCAATAAACTTTGTTACGCTTTCACAGAAGGTTATGAACCTCACTCTCAGGAGTGGATTATCCCATTGGGATCCTTGAAAGCTCTAAATCAGAGACCAAAAGATCCTACTCTGCCTTATCAACCTTGGGCTTTGCAACTTCCAGGAACTACTAGCCCTGAGCATCAATTACTAACCTTAATGTGGTCTTGGATTTATTTTCTGGAGGGGGAGGTGTAGTACTCAACAAATCTGCCACAACTTCAAAATTCAGCCCTCTTAGATGAGAAGAAGATTTTCTTTTCTTGCTATCAACCAAGGGTTACACCCAAGCAAAGGTAAAAGAAGAAGAGGAAGAAACAAGAGGCTCAAGAGAAAGTGAACTCATGGCACTTAGAGTATTAACCATTTTTTTCTCTAGCAAATAAGTGGATGGAGCATCAAGAGATTCCTTTGCAGAGGAGTCTAGTGATATTAGGAGGTTCAGTACTAGACATTTCCTTTTCTTCTTCAACAATGAATTTAGGAGCTCTTATAGGATTTGGCACTTCTCCATCATCACTCTCACTAAGAACAATAATGTTCTTTGGTCCTAAAGGTAATTATGAATGCTCAAGAAGATATTATTCCTCAATTTGTTCCTGTTTAACCTCTTTGACCTTCTTTTTATATACTTGAGTAGAAGGAGTAGAGGACTCGGGATCTTTCATTGAGGAAGAATGAGGGGTTTTCTCAAGTACCTCGGTACTGGTTGTATGTGCTTCCTTCCACGGTATAGAGGTATCTCGGAAGAAGATCCACCTTGATTCTTCTTGAGCCGACAAACCTCCTGTCAACCCAAACTTTAGTTCTTACAAGAATACAGGCAATAATCTCACCCAAATTATATCTCTCTTTTTGTACCAATCCAAATCTTCTAAATGAGTGTATTTTATTTATGTTTCATATTCAAAATATTGTAAGTCCTCATCATCATCCTTAAATCCTTCAGGAACTTGGTAGAGATTTAAATCTCTAATTTTTTGTATAGGGAGTCTGCCATAGTGCCTCGTCTGGCTTCAAAATCATCTGCACAATCAGCCCGGTAAAGCATCGATTGTCTAGCTTGTGATGATAGATTATCCTGAGGTTCTGATCAATAAACTTCTTCAGATCAAAACAAGTCCTAGGTCTGAAGAAATGGACAATGAGAGGAGCAATATCCCTTTCTACATTTTGGGAATCTAAAGCTTATTTACATGTATAGTTTCCCAAGGAGATAGGGAAATGAATACCAATGATCTTCTTATCCTTAAAGGTTCTATGGAGGTTATCAAGTTGCTGCACACTTCAAACAGAGCCATTTTATCATTTTAAAACATGGGGAGATTAAGGGGTGTATTTTCATAGCCAGCCAAAATGATGTATGAAAACCTCCTGAATTGGATGAAAAAATCCCCATACTTGGCTATCAGGTTCATAGCTTCATCGTAAAAATATCCTAGCAGTATCACCTTCCAAGCATCTTACAATATACATGGTGAAAGCATCATTAACTCTTTTGTAATTGTGATTGCTAGCTTCAAGGGTAAACTGAGGGTAGTATACGTAAATAGGATCATTCTTCTGGCCCTCCACGTAGGTGAAACTAAACCACTTTTGGGATGCAGCCAAGGTATACATGAGATAAGAAGTCATATAGAACTTCTTAGTCTACTGAACACTAGACAATTTCTCACCAAATTCATGTAAAAATTTCAGCCCAATTAATGTTCTTTGCCCTCACAAATGATATTTATAAAGGGGCACATCTAGAATTGAAATTCATTAGTGGAAGGAAACCCCATGATACGAGTGACAAAAATAATAAAATCAGATAGCTCCTCATTAAAATCAACTCTGAATAATTCCTTGGAGATTTGGGACGCTCCCTTCTTAGGGTTCTTTAACCATGATTTTACTATTCAGGCCTTATATTTCTCACTATCTTGATCGAACATGGTTTGATCTTGAGCATGAGTGAGAACTATGGAATCTTTAGTCTTTGGAATGAGTAGGGTAGGAGAAATGGTGGCAGCATCTAGTTTAACAATTAATTCCCCATGCACATTAGTAATTTCCTTGGTATCTAGGTTAAAATGGGCTCCGTAGGAAAACACGGTGTTGGAAAACTATACACAGATGGGAAAACTAGCCATGTATGCAATTCCACTAATACTAATCATTTTTGCCATGGGAGCAAGATTAGAGCATGTTAGTTTTCCCCAAAAATCTCCAAAATCTAAGTGTTGAACCTCAATATCTCCAATATCAGGTACAAAGGTCTCAAGAGGTGACACATGTTCTTAACCTTGAAACTTGATCTTCATTTTTGCAATGCACAGGGAATAGCCTTCCAAGATAAAAATCATGATGAAAATGCAAAGGGATACAGGGGCACGAGAAAATGAATTTAATGGAAAGGATTCGAGTAAGATATGACAAGTGAGCAATGTGTCAAATGCATTAGGGATAGTCCCATTAAATAGCCATTCAAGAGAGAGAAGGTCATTAAATGCACATTAAATTCACCTTGCACTGACTCAAAAAGATGAAAAGTGGGAAAAGTGGAGAAAACTAGCCCAAATGGTCTTTGGTACATTTGGGACATGAGGGACACAAAGACACAATCTGGATGATGTGAGCGATGTGGGGAATGCGGGTCAAATGATTACGGTAGCCCGGTACTTAGAAACATGAAGGATGCAAGGGACACGAAGACATGATTCAGCCAATGCATGCGGTGCGGGGAATGCATGAACAAAAATAACAAACACATTTGGGACAAATCGAACAAAAGAATGTGAAGAACCCGATGTGGGAAATCGAGCGATTGGGGAAAAGGAAGTCCAGGTGAACTTGGGATAAATGGGCCAAAACTTTTGATAAAGCCATCAGTGAAGGATTTGTGGGGAAAATAGCTAATCAATGAACAGAAGGCCCAAAATTACTTAAGACATGAGGGAAAAAAAAGGTCCTGATAAACTGAAAAATCACCAAAATGACTCCAATAAATGCAAATTTCACTATCTCAAATTTTTACTTCACTAGAACAATACTAGAGGTTGTCGAACTCAATTTTTTTGAAATTTCGACATTCAAATAAGGGAAAATTTTTAGAGGACAATAACTACCTCTTTCTAGGGATGACTTGACTAGATCAGAAGAACGAGGAAAGATAAGAACTCAAGAAAAAATAGGGAAAGAAGGCTAGTGCCTTATCCATTGGGAAAATAGAGTCAAAGGCAAGACAACACATAAAAAAAGGGGAAAGGTAAACAACAAAACAAAGGCAAGGGAAAGCAAACACACTATGTACATAATATACATAGCAAATTGTTATTCACCTAGGACTTGAACAATTTTAGAATCTTGCCCACTATAAGGAAGTGGGAGAGAGGATCCATCCATGTAATCAAGATAGAAAGAATTTTCACCAACAAAGTTCCTGATTCTAAAAGGACCAAGCCAAAGAGAATCAAACTTACCATGGCTTCCTTGAGGTTCATGTCTTTTATCCCATAGCAAAACAATGTCTCCAACTTTGAAATCTCTGGATCTAGTTTTCTTGTCAAACAAAGATTTCACCTTCTACTGATGGGTAGATATTCTAAAAAAACCTGCACCTATCTTCATTCAACTTTAAAGAATTATTGAAACTAGTGTCCTTAATGGCCTTCATTAAATACAAAGTTGGTAGGTCCACGATGACCGGGTAGTTGGGCTTCCACACCATACACAACTTGAAAAGGGGACATCCCAATTTCTCTTTTAGGTGTAATCCTATCTGCCCAGAGAGCATCATAGAGCTTCTTGTGCCAGTTTCTCTGAGATTCATTAACAAGTTTCCTTACAATAGCCACTAGATTCTTGTTGGTTGATTCTTCCTGTCCATTCCCTTGAGGGTAGTAATCTAAAGAGTGAGAAAGGGAAATTCCATATCCATAATAGAAATCCATCATCTCAACAGAAGAAAAATTTGAAGCATTATCAGTCACAATCTTGTTTGGTACTCCAAACCTTACCAAGATGTTTTCTTTGATGAAATTACATACTACCTTAGAAGTAGTACTCTTAACTGGAATGGCTTCTACCCACTTAGTGAAATAATTTGTGGCAGTCAACACATGAGTATGTCCTACACTTGAAGATGGGTTGAGTGTTCCAATGAAGTCCAAACCCCACTGTTGAAAGGGTTCTTCAATCACAACTGGTTTAAGTGGTAAAGCAACCAACTTTGGTCTTCCCACAAAGGTTTGACAAGCTTCACATTTTTCAACCCACCTTGATGCATCCTTAAAAAAAGTAGGCCAATAGTACCCTACATGAAGAATTTTGTGGGAAGTTAAGACAGATGAGAAATGACCCCCATAGGCTTGATCATGGAAGGCTAAGAAAAGCTTCTTCTGTTGCTCTTTGTCAACACATTTCAAGAATATTCCATCCATTCCTCATTTGAACAAAGCATTCTCCCACAACACGTACTGTGCTAATCTTATTTTGATATCCCTCTTCTCCTTAGAAGTTAAATGAGATGGGAATTCACCATAGGTGAGGAAGTGAGAAATGTCAGTGTATCATTCATCCGTTGAGATGAGAAATAGAACAATAGGAACATCAACCTCATCCTTAGGCAACTCATGACCAGCTCTTGTAGCAATGAGTTCACACAGGCCTTTACCCCGAATGAATTTAGTTGGTTTGATGTCAACATCATATTATGTAACCTTTGCTACCCAGTTTTCTCTCTTAGTTCCAAATTCTTGTTTTGTAAGAATAGACTTGATGGTTGTATCGGGAACCATTACCACAAAGTGAGTATTAAGGATATAGAATCAAAATTTATTAACAACTTTAATCACTTCGTAAAAGCATGTTTCTCCATCATACTATATTTCAACTTGTTATTTTTAAGAATATAACTCATGAATGCAATTGGGAGCTTGTGAACTTTAGAATATTTCTGGGTCAACACAACAGCTAGGGTATTTTCTATGGCATAGCAATAGATAATAAAATCTTTGCTGAAATATGGACATGCTAAGATAGGATTCTTAGCAATATCTTTTTAATATTTTCAAATGCTTCCTTTCTCTTCAGTGGACCAACCAAATGTCTACTTTCCTTTCATCATCTGAGAGATATTCAAAGTACATTCTACAAAATTAGGGATGAATCTTCTCAAGAAGTTGATCTTACCAAAGAAAGAATGCACTTCCTTTTTACTTGTAGGAAGAGGAATCTACTGAATAGCTTGAACTCGTTCAAGATCAATATTGATTCCTTCCTTACAGGAAACATGTCCAAAAAATTTCCCTCCATGACACAAAAGATAAATTTCTTGGGATTTAGGAAACTCCATGTTCTCTGCATTTCAAGAGAACTGTTTCTAGATGTTGAAAGTGATCTGCTCTATTTTTGGAAAATACAGTTAGGTCATCTAGATACATGACAATACATTTTCATTTTAGAGTTCTAGAAGGAAAATCCGTAGCTCTCTAAAAGGTGGCACTGACATTAATGAGACCAAAGGGCATCCTCTTGTAAGAAAAAGTACCCCAAGGAGTGGTAAAGGTAGTCTTGTGTTGATATGCATTGTTGACTTCTACTTGGTTGTATCTGAGAAATATTCGGGATGGACAACATCTCAGCTCCTATAAATACTTGCAACACCTGGTCCATCATGGGTAGAGGGTAGTTGTCCTTCGAGAATCCTAATTGATTCCCAGAAATCAACACGATCCGGATCTCACCATTTTTCTTCCTGACATGCACAATATTAGCAATCCATGTTGAATGATGGATGGGGAAGATAATTTTTTCCTTCAAATTTTTTTGTATCTCCTAAAAAATTATGTCAACAATATTTGGATTGTACTACCTTATATTTTGTTTGAAAGGTTTAATCCCAGGTTTGAGAGGAATGAAATTCTACATTTCCTTGGGCTGAAAAGATTTCAGATCATCATAAGAATAAGCAAGTACATCAACATACTTCTTCAAAAGATTTACTACCTTCTTCTTTTCCTCTTGTGTCCAACATTTCCCTATGTTCACAATTTTGGTGTCAGCAGATCCCCCAATGTTAACCTTTTCATATTCAGCATATTACTAGGCTACTCTAGAAGCATTAGCCTTAACATACCTATCATGTTTATCAAACAATTCCTCCAGACTCACCAGCCCTTTAGGGATATTGTTACCTTTTAGTCTGATGCACCCATCTTAATCTGTATCCTCTTTGACACCTTCCTCATTGAAAGATACACTCTCACGAGGAAAAATGTCACATCCTTCAAAATACAATTGTTAAAAGTTATCCCTGAGTTCTAGGAATGAGAGAAAATTTTGATCATCATTGAAAACTTGTCAGTTTCTTGCATTATCTGGTACACTTGGTCTATGGATCATTTCAATGGTGAATTTATCTTGAGATAAATCAGGGTGAGGTATCAGCAATGATCCTGAAATAGCTAGAGAATCGGCCCTAGTGTTATTTTCCCTTAGCACTTTGCTTTGATGGAGAAGGCATCAAGAAATTAAATAGAATCCCAAACCATATTCTTATAAGGCTTCAATCTTCTATTCTTTACTTGGAAAAGGTCTTTGACTTGTTTAACAACTAGTCCTACAAGTCCACAAGCGAAGATTCTTCACACCTTTCTCCTTTACCACGTTAAGTCCAAGGATGAGATCTTCATAATTTGTTGTGTTATTGGTATTTTCAAACTATAGTTTGAATGAGAAAGGATGAACCTTTCCTTCCAGAGATATCAGTACCATGCCAGTCCTAGAACTAGGTAAGAAACAACTTCCATCAAATTCCAAATTCCAAAACGCCATAAGGATCATGAAATATTTCTTTGGGACGTTCCATTTCATCCTGAGACATAATCATATAGTTTCCATGCCCAATATCTTCATAAAGTATTTTTTCTTTCGGATCATCTATCTTTTGCACAATATACTCTGATTTCTTCTTAGGCAACAACTTCTTCATCTTACCGTTGACTAGTATAAGGTCATGTGACCAATCCATTTGAATTTCTCCTCCCACGTCCTTAAAAAATTTTGTACTCTACAACATGACTTATGAAGGAGGGATATCAACTACTGAATAGTAGTTAAAACCTTTTTCTCAAGTAAGGCAACAAAATATATTGTGCATCTTTAATTCTTCCAACCAAGGGTACCTCCTACTCTCCATAGAATAACAAGAACCAATAGTGTGTGAGAGAGTAAGACCCAGATCATGGGCCACTTTAGAGGGCATTACATTATCCGATGCTCCCGAGTCTATGACACGATTACTAAGTCTATGACCTAGTATAAGAAGGGTCACATATAATGGTTTTAATTCAAATACTCACTACCGGTAATAATAAATTGAGTAGGTTATCCAATTACAAGTTTGAAGTCTGAATAAATTGTGAAGTTAACAATGGAACAAAATAAACTCAACCCACACTTTTTATAGTTTTCCAAATTTTTATTACATTAATTTCTCCTCACCTACCACCACTCCAAATATTTAAATGTGCTTTTTAATTTTTCCCACACTTTTTCCTTCTTTCTTCTCGCACGTGGTAGTCATATCCTTCTAGTGCGCCACTACTATTACATGTTGTAATCATCCTTGCATGTACCTTCTTACACCACACACAATCTTCCCTTGTGCCACATACCAAGTAGTGTATCATGTTACTACCTCCATGTGTTACACTATGTGGCCATCTACATGGTTTTCCAACATCTAAACTATTCCTTAACCTTCCAACACCATCATCCCTAAGCACCTATGACACTTCTCATTACTTTTGTGTACCCCTCGTACATGTCCATCAACCACCCTTGTATAACACCATAGCCTCGTGATTTTGTACCAAATCCACAAATGTATCAACCTCACATAGTCTCCCTTTTACACACTAGTACCTATTCCACCCAACACTAAAAGTATGTGCAGTCCTCTATGCATCAAATTTATAAATAATAATCAGCTCTTAGCGCATGACCATGCTTATTATAACAAAACAAGAAAATAAAAAAACATAAAAGGGGAATCTAATCTAAGTGGAAATAATGACATATTACAAACACAAAGGAATATTATTTATAGTATGGCTTTAGCCTATTCCCATTGACATAACCAGAAACATGGTACCATTTAGCACTTCTAACTAACATGTACCCGATTCTAGTATCGTGTTTACTACAAAAGGTCTAAACCAATGGAATCTAAAATTTCTAGGATGACACATGAACTTTGAGTCATATATAAACACCATATTTCCAACTGCAAATTAATTTTTCTTTATATGCCTATCATAATAATCCTTATTTTTTACCTTTTCCATTTTTAGACTCTAGCACGCAATGATGCACCACTCATCTAGTTGCATCAATTTTTCAATGTGCTCATCAACTTCTTGTTCATCATCTAATCCTCTTATTCATCCAATTTTTTTGTACATAGGGAGGTCAGCATAAATTCAATATTTAGCACAACCTCTGTGCCAAACACCAATTGAAAGGGTGTGGCATTTTCAACCTTTAATAAGTTATCTTGTATGCCCAAAGTACTACTAATATCTTATCATCCCAATCCTTTCTTCCAACATCACATATCTTTGTTAATGTTTGTCTCAATATCATTTTAAAAATTTAGTAGTGTAATTACCCCGTGGGTGATAAGGGGTAGTCTTATGGCATGCCACCATAAACTTTGTTAGTAAAATTATGATATTGTCATTAAGGAAATGAATCCCCATATCACTTGTTAGAGTTAGAGGACATCCTATCTACTGATGATATTATCCCAAAGGATCCTTTTTGTTTTAGCACTAGTGTAATATTTTATAGGTGCAACCTTTAACCACCTTTTTAAGTAATCATTACATGTGATGATGTGATGCTCACTTGTCATGTGTGTGGGTAGTGTAAAAGGTCCTATAAAATAAATTTCCCATTTTAAAAAGGTTTCATTATCTCTATGGGCCTTAATGGCATATCATCTCTATTCTTAGGCTTTCCAATTATTCTACAATGATCACATGATTTGAAAAAAACCTTAGTGTCCTTACATAAAGTTTCCCCATAAACAAGTTATGCCTCAAAGAACTTCCTCCATAATAGCCTCATGCTCATGTTCTAGCATACATCTACACAAGATATCATACCGGTCCATCTTGTACAAGTCTCCTCCAATAAGATAATACCATGCAACGTGAATAACGAGTTTCATCTTTTCCAAGGTCTTCATCCCCTTAGGCACTAGTCTAGTGTGCAAGATCATTACAATATCTTCCAAATCAGCTGGCATGTGGTTTAACCTAAACAATTATGCATCAAACATAATATATTCAATGCTCCGCGTTTCCTCTCTAGAGTTGATACTTGGCAAGTGATCAAGTCCCGTGTTGATCTTTCTCACTTTACTATGATCAGTAAAATAAAATTCTTAAAAAAAAGAATCCAACGATGTGTGCCCTCGAAACTTGGTTTGTTAACTAGACACATCAATACCATATGAAATGTATAGAAGATAAATGTTATGGCTAATAAGTACTTTCAAAAATTTTGAAGCACATGAATCATAGATAATGCTTCACACTCTAGAGTTGTATAATTTTGTTCATCTAGTGTCAACATCCTACTTGCAAACCAAATAGGGTGATAAAAATTTCATTCACCTGGTTGTACTAAGACTATACCAATGGCCATGTAGTTGTATATGTACATCGAAGGTATTTTTATAAGAAGGAAAGCACAAGATGGGTGCAGTGGTTAGCTTTTCCTTCAAGATCTCAAAATCCTGTTGTTACGCATCCCTCCAATAAAATTTTCTTTTGGACTTCAAATACTCTTTCAAGGTTGGAACAAATTTACATAGCCATTAATAACATTTCTATAGTAACCATTGTGCCTTGAGAAACCACACACTTTACTTTGGTTGGTAAGTTCTTCCAGCCCTAAAATTACTGCAATCTTAGTTGGGTCCACCAACAATCCTTTCTTGAAAATGATATACCCAAGAAATGTGCCAAAGGGGGTGGAAAATATAGACTTCTTGATGTTTATGGAGATGTTAAGTCACCTACATATTTCAAGCATCAACCTCGGAGTTATCACAATGATCTTTTACTATGTCATAAATGGTCTAATCATCCAAGTAGATATGTAAAAACTTATGAATGAATTCAAGGAATGCCCACATAACTATGTGTGAGAACACTATTGGAGCATTTTTTAACCCAAAGGGCATGACACTATATGAAAAAATTACCCATTCGGTTGTGAAAGTGGTATTCTCCTAATCCTTACGTGGAATGCACACTTTTTGATGGTACCTTGAAAATCCATTAGTGAATGAATATATTTAACACCCTACTATGACTTCAAGGATCTCCTCTGTGAATAGTGTAGGAAAAGGATCTATTACACATGAAGCATTGAGTACCCTATAGTCAACAAATATCCCGATCTAACCATCCTTGTTTATGTTGATCACTATGGGGATGGCCCACATAGATTCTTTATTAGGCTCTATGATTGTTGAGTTAAACATCCTATTTATCTCCTCTTTCACCTTTATGTGTATTGTAGTCATTCCTTCATATACCTTCTTTCTACCCCAAGTGCAATGGCCTATCAACTAGTGTGTCTTGGGTTATTAACCAAGGAATGTGTGGGAATCGAGCCCCTTCTTTATGTGAGATTTATGAGAATGATCCATCATTAATGGAGGATGGGTTGCAGAATCAGAAATGCATTCATTTACTCGAAACGAAAGTACATACACTAGATCCAAGCACATGTGCATCATAAATGGAAATAAGCATTGTAAATAGCACAAATGAACTAGATCTGATCCATAATAACATGAATAACATAAGGGTTATACCCATAAACAAATATATCCATAATAGAGCTTCATATATTGATTTATAAACATCCATAGTAACCACCTTACATCACAAAATGGTTCATCTTAGACCATATACATTATAAGGGTCATCCGAACAAATACATCAAGGAATATTATCTCAAACCCTAAAAAGTACTCTAGAGAGATATTTCTTAGCTATTCTACCCATTATAACCCTTGTTCAATACCCAAATCCATGCCTAATATGCTTAAAACCCTTTTTATAAGAATTTTTTGCAGGCCTTGTTATTTCTCAATATCATCTCTAACCCTATGAACATTCTAACAACACTTCGTTTCCTCCTTCAACTCTTCATTTCCCATCACTTTGTTATTATTCTCCTCTTCCTTTATTTCAGACCTAAACACTCCTTTAAATAGGATCTAGGTGCACCACCTTGGTTTCCTTCATGAACACATCACATGCCAAGTGGAAGTGTGTTACTCCATGGTTGAATGCCTATGTCAGCTTGCGTATACCTCTGCTACCTATAATGATCATCCTAGGAATATTCCTTTCATGGAGTATTCTTTTCTTAACCTCCAAGGCTCCAGGATAGCACCTTATCCATTTTTCACACCTACTTGGGATTTTCACATGTTTCTCCTGCAAAAAATTCTTCAAAATATGGCTAAGTCCCCAAACCTCCCTTCTCCTACGTTCGCCGACCTCTTCTATTGCATGCCTTTCCATTATGCAATTTTTCACAAGTTCCTTCCTTATTTATTGCCTCCCGCATGCGTTGACTTATTCCTTGGGACTTAGTCAACTCAGGGCCCAACATTAACCCACACTACACATTTTTTCCATCCTCAGAAACACTCTTCCCTTCTACCAAAGAATAAAGAATAAAGGAAATGAAAGAATATGTTATTGAATAAAGAATGGGAGAATAGAAGGATCCTACTACTGTTGTACAAGTATATGGAGGTCCTTTGTCACAATATCCTTGATCTTATTCCAGAATTTGAACTCACTTTACACATGTTGCATCATATCCCCTATTAGCATGTTGACTTCATTGTATGTCAACTCTTCACCCTTAGCCTTCAACATATCCACAATGTTTTCCATCTGCTTGCTAAGGTCACCCAATGCATCCATCATTTTAGTAACTTGGGGGTATAATTATTTCACAATATTTTTGATCAAAACCCTTAATGTTTTGATGGCCTCGGAATTATTTTATTCTTCCATGTGGATCTTTTCCCTCTCTTCCTGTTACCCTTGCTCTTATCCCGAAACTCCTTCGAGTCTTCCTCATGGATAACTACTAAAATACTAGCTACTCGATCTCTGTTGCCGCAATTTTCATGCACAACTTCAGCCATAAGCTTCATGGTTTTTACTCAATCAAGGAGCTCAGTATGATGGGATATGGTCTCCTCCATATTCACCTTCTCTTTCACCTTTAGGTGCACCAAAACTTCCTCAATCGACTCCTAAGAAAGGGGTTACCTCTTTATAGTGAGTATCCATGCTAAGTCTTCCAACCAATGCATGGTCAACTCATACTTATTCTCATGAGGGGCCATGTTTGGGTGATTTAAGATAATGGAATTTGAAATATCCTCTACTTTATTTTCAACCTTGCACACCTTCACCTTTTTATCCTTCATCTCACGCCTTAACTGTGCATTGATCAAATCCTTTTGTTTTATCTCCATATCCCTCTCAGTAATCTCCTCATTATTCTTTTCAATTTTCTCCCCAAAAATATTATTCTTTCATTTCTCCTAAATATTCTTTCCTCCACTTCTACTGACACCTTATTGAGTGCATTACAAACTTGCTCATCCAATAGTTTTTGGGCATCATGAGAGGGTTTATTCCCTTGACACCTAGTGCCTTCATCAACGCGTCATTATTTACCTTAAACTCGGGCTCATCGACGTGGGACTCAAAAGCCCAAGACAACATCTTTCTTGTGTGAGGGTATGCACTTTCCTTATAAAACGATGACCTAGCAAGGACTTGGTATGTAGGCACTATACTTTGGAAACGCACATGCAGACCTTTCTTGGATCATTAATATAAGCCATGATGTGCTCATGCATCACTACTATGCCCTTTCCACCCATGCAAGTTGTTATCAAGAAGCTTACTGATAAGCTAGGGTCTTTTCCCATGCTCCCATACTCCTTTTCCACACTCATGCTTCCTTTTATTTCCCTTAGCACTTCATTGGTGCTTTTCTCTACTTCATGCTCCACTAACTATTGGATAATACCCACCACCTCCCTCTCTATAGTGTTATCTATTTGTTCCTCATTTGGGGTCGGGATCTTTTGATCACACATGTTTACCTCCTCACTTCCTCTTTTTTCATGTGCTCCCTCTTCATATTCATTCCTCTCTTCATCCCTTTCATTAGACTTATGTACATTATATACAGGAGGATTATGGGCTTCCTTGTGCTCTTCATTTTCTTCTTCAGGTTTATTAGCCTTCCATGCTCTCAATTTCCTTCAAATTCAATTTCTTGGCCACCTTCTACTTCTTCTTAACTAGATATCCCTCTAACTTTGGGGAAAACTCCTTTTGGGAGACTCCTCTTTCTCAGGTGACTTCTCCTTCTCCTGTGGGGGACTTCTTTTAGTGAACATAAGTTCTTGTGCCCGTGCTTGACTCCTATGCCTCTTATAGTCTACACTATATGTGTGCTTGGTGCCTTGGTTTTCACAATCTCTTCTCGTTCTCTCTTCTTTATTACCACTTTCTTCCTTCCGGTGGGGTATCTTGGGATTGATACATCATCCTCAACATAAGCACCCTTCTCAAACTTGGGCCTTAGTCACACATATACCCTTGCTGCTATCCTACCCATAATAGGTAATGTCACTAGTTTCACCATGTGCATGTCATGAGATACATACTTTTCTACATATGCGTGCTTCTTAGGATACACCAATGTCCGATGCATCTCATGGTAGTCCTAATTAACTACATTTAGATCAAAATGAAGCTTTTTAGCTTCCTTGAACCTATTGACCATGCTTTGAAAGTATTGTACTATGAAGGAGAATGAAAATTTACACCAAGGACTCTTGGTGCCATCTATCAAGGTAAACCTACTAATACAGAAGTGCTAGTATATGATGAATTCAGCCTCTCCATCCACCAATGCTAGAAATTTCTCAAGTATCCTCCATTCTACCCCAGAATGCATTGCACATCCATTTATACCATTTCTCCAAGTGCACCTTATGAGTGGTCATCATGGTGTCACAAGTGTAAGCCTCAAATATCTTAGCAGGGGAGGGGTCCTCATCAGGAACTTCCAAGAAAACTCCTCTACTCACGCACGTGTACTCCTTTTCCACTGTTCACAAATCAAATATCATTGAGGAGAATATTACCAAAAAATATCTTCTCTCCATCGCACACAACATATTTAATCTCCTCTGCAATAAAATTTGAGAGGTTGTAGATGGTTCCCTCTGAGATCTTGTAGAAAATGTTCAACTAACTCTTGTTTATATGTGTCCATATCTCTCTTTCCCATTCAGTTTTATAACTAGGTATGTGGCCATCCTCATAACATGGCCAGTTATTGTAGAAATTTCAAATTATCAGTAACCTTTTTGTAATCATATACTTCAACAATTTTCTTGATGGCCTCCTTGTCACACAAGTCATCATATAACAACTCTCCTTCATAGATCAGGCCAATGAACCTGGAAATCAACTGAGGATTTATGCACATTATTTTTACTAAAAATTAAAAGTGATCAACATGCACATGTGACATCAACCATTGGTATATTTGCTTGGGTTTTCCAAAATAGGGAAACTCGTAGAGTTGCAGAATCCCAACCTTTTCCATATTAACCTTTACTTCGTCATCGTAAATGGGCTTCCCATTTAGTGTCCTCTTTTCTATAGGGTGAACCAATTATAATGCCATCTCCTTTTCCATGGTGCTTGTTCGATGGTTATAATCACTTACAACCATCTTTCATATATGAGACACCCATTCCTTTCCTAGCAATATGCCATCTAGGTACTACATCTCCGCGTATAACTCTTTATTGAAACTAGTCGAGATAGCTGGTTTTCCTTTCCCTCTTCCTTTCTTTGGTGGAACATTTGATCCCTTCCTTGGTGCCATATTTTTCTATTGGGTTCTTATAAATTCTTCCTTTCCTCCTTGCCCTATCTCTGCTCAAATCCCATGGCTCCAATCCTCTATGAAAATTCCTTCAAATCTCGTGCCCTAACTCTACAACCCTAACCAGAAAACCCTTCTTCCACAAGATGGTGTAACACCCGCATGAAATCCTCTAAATAAAATCCTCCGCTCATGCCCATGTACTCCCTTTCCACTCTAGTTCACAGATCAAATCCCATTGAATCTTTCACACACAAATCTTCTCAAATTCTCTTCGCACAAACTCTTCTTTCATAAGGATGCCCTATTTCATGAGAGCTCTTTGATAACTTAAAGCGAAAGGTAAAATAATACTTCACCCCCAACCTTCTATTTATAGCTTTTTGCTTTTTCTACACAAAACCTCGATGTCACCTACCAACATATAAATGCATTAAAGTCATATTTTTCCAACGCCATCCTTCGCACATTCTATCCAACGCTTTTCCTCCACATGCAAGCCTACGTGAACACTCTCGTAACCTTCTAGCATGAAAAAATACCTTAACCATAGAAATATTCACACATTCTCCCACTCAAAGTCAATCTTCCTCTATTTCTTGGACCAAGTTCTTTCGTTGCCTACCTCATGTTTCTCCTACGCTTTTTCCTCGTATGTGGTTTCTATAAATCTTTTTGACACTAATATTCTCTCATGTTCATCTCTATTACGCATGTTATTCTGATCCCATGCACCTTTGACTTTACAACCGGGCCACCAATAACCATTGTTTCCAGTCTTTACCATATTTTACACTCCACCCACAATAAATAGATGTGTGGTCCTCTGCACATATAAACCCTTTGAAAATAAAATGGCTACTGGTGCACAAACGCACCCATGATAACAAAAACCCAAAAGACAAATAAAATCAATGAAGAAAGGAAACACAAAGAAAGGAAAATGAATTAAGGAAAATCCTAAGCTAACTAGAAATATTGCCTTATTTACAAACACCTAGAAGCCTTATTTATAGTAGGTCTTCAACCTACTTCCATTGAAATACTTGCAAGTCGTGTTTTGTCAAGAACCTGAATCAAGTATATGGGTAATATAATATGGTCCCAACCAATGGACCTTGAGCTTCCATGGATGGCATAAAAACTTATAATCATAAAGTAAAACTATCTCGCCCAACCTCAAATTATTTATTCTTTATGTGACAATCATGTCGTCCATTTTGTCTCGCCTTCTCATTCTTTTGAATCCACTTAGAAAGTGATCACCTTTTGTCTAACATCATTATCTTGTCAATGCACTCTTGCAATGCTTGTTCATTGGTCAATCCTCTTATGTGCACATACATAGAGAGGGTAACATAAACTATACCAGTAAAACAGCTTCCATGCTAAACACCAATTGGAATGGTGTGGCTTTTTCAATCTCTTGTAAGTTTTTATGCACCCATAACTTGGCTATGACTTTATCATCCCAATCCTTCATGCCAACATCAAAAATCTTGGTAAGTGTATGACTCAATATCTTTCTAAATGCCTCAACAGTCCCATTAGCCTGAGGGTGATAAGGAATAGTCTTGTGATGAGTCACCATGAACTCTATCAACAAAATCCTGATGGTATCATTTAAAATATGAGTACCCCGGTCACTAGTCAAACTCAAAGGACATGCATACCTATTGATTATATTTTCCCACAGGAATATTTCTTATGTAGCCACCATGTAATCCCTCGTAGGTGCTTCCTCCACCCACCGCATTAGATAATTAGTGAAAGTAATGTTATAGCATGAACTCGTCCTTCATGTGGTAGGTGAAATAGGGCCTACAAAGTCAATTTCCCATTTCTTGAATGGTTCAACACTAGCTATTAGCCTTAATGGAAATTAATCCCTTTTTCCTCACCTAGCAAGGTGTTAAAGATGATCTTAGGCCTTGCAATATTCAATATAATCCTTGTAAAATTTCTCCCACCAAAGGGAAGCTAAGAGGATCTTATGCATAGTCACATTCCTGCATAGTGTCCTCCTATAATTCCACCATGAGATTCTTCCATGATTGCGGTGTGCTCATGCTCAATCATACACAAGATAAAAACCTCATCGTTTCCTATCTTGTATAAGTTTCCACTAATTAACATATAGGGTGCATCGCGTATGGCTAATCGCTTCTTCTTTCTAATGTCTTCATTCCGTCGACACCACAACCATTTTAAGAAACACAACAATATCTTCCAAGTCAGAGGGTGTGCATCGTAATCTAAATAGTTGTGCATCTAACATTTTATCCTCAATACTCTATGCATCCTCTTCTCGAGTCAATCCTTGATAAATGGTCAAACTCCAATTTACTCTTACCCAGTTTTTACAACAACCATAAACTCAAACTCCTAAAATTATAGGACCCCCTACATATGCATCATTACAAGATGGGATTGTTCATCAAGTACTTTAATGTCATGTGGTCCATGTAGAATATAAAGGGTGTTGTAAAAAAATACTACCTAAATTTTTGTCTTGTGTAAATAATTTATAATGCCTCATGCTCTATGGTAGTATATTTCTATTTAGTCAAGAGTTAGCTTCCTACTAGAAAAGAAAAAGGGATGGTCAAAAATTTCCTCTCCAATTTGTGATAAGACTACTCTAATTGCCATTGCTGAAGTATCAACATGTACATGGAATGGGTTATCCCAAGAGGGAAAGCATAATATGAGCATAGTGATAAGCCTATTCTTTAATGTGTCAAATGCCATATGTTGTGCCTCTCCCTAATTAAATGTAGTTTTGTGCTTCAACAATTCCTCCAATGATAACACGACGATCTTGGCATAACCCTTAGTAAATTTCTAGTAATACCTCATATGCTCAAGGAATCCACACACCATGCTCTAGCTGTTAAGCTCCCCAAACCCACAATAACAACTTTGGCGGGATCCACTAGCAAGCCTTTTTACATATGATATGTCCCAACATGGTGGCAAAGGGAGTATAAAAAAATTCTTAATGTTGAGAGATATACTCTACTATTGGTATCTCTCAAACATCAGTCTCACATTTTCATAACGGTCCCTCACCAATCCATATATTGTTAAGTCATCTAGGTAGGCTAGAAGAAATTTATGGATGAAATCGTGAAATTCTTGAACCACAATGCACTAAAACACGTGAGGCACGTTCATCACCCAAAATGCATGACCGTATCGTAAAAACTTCCCCATTTAGTAGAATTTTTTTATTTTCTTCGTCCTCCTTTGTAATTCTAACCTAGTGATATCCTAAGAATCCATCTGTGAAATAATAGATCTCACACGTGGCTACTCCTTCTAGGATCTCCTCAATGAAGGTTTTGGAAAAGGATCAATGAAACACACCACATTCAAATCCATGTAATCAACACAAATACTTATCCTCCCATCCTTCTTAATACGATGATCATCAAACTTATCCACTATGATTCTTCAACAACCTCAATGATGTTTGATGTGATCATCTTTTGATCTCCTCCTTGACCTTGACTCGTAAATTTGGATTCATTCGATAAGGTATCTTCTGAATTGGGTGCATAACTTCCTTTAGCTTGATCTTCATTTCTCCTAAGGACTGGTGAACTCCTTTTAGCTCACGGTTCCCACATAGGAATAAATATTGGAATTCATACAATAGATCAATAATATTAAAAACCTCCCTTTTGTCTAGAAATATCCAATAGTATTTTATTTAGGTTCCACCTCCAAGCCAATGTTAGCCTTCTTGGTTTTTATGGGTTCATGGTAGGCACATAATTGCACATCACCACTATCCATAACCTTACATGTAACGATAGTATGGTTAACATCCATGTTTTGCACCTCTTCATCATCTATCACATAGACCAACTTTCCTTCCACTTTTTCCATGTAAGCACACTCAAGCTATACTTCCTCTTATTCTTCCTCATCAAAGTGTGCTTCCAAGTGAGGTTTTCCTAACAAATATAGTATTCTATCCTTCTCCATGGCACTATCTCTGATATTTAGGAACTTAAAAATCTGTAGTGCCTCGATCTACCAATGACTTAGTACTTAGATACTAAAAAGTCGAATAAGGTCAACCGTTAACTCCTTCCAGTTTCTGTATGGTGGTGCAACTCGAATAAATTTATCACATGCATGCACAACCTTATAAGGTGGATTAAATCTTATCCACACATAGTGATGGTGGTAGGTAGGCTTCTTCACCTTCCATCCAGGCATTATCACATGCTTGGACATGAAATGAGGTGGGTTCCCTCCCATGATAGTCTTGTATAGCAGTAGGTGCATTGCTTGAAAGGAACCTAACAAAGAATGCAGTTCTCACCTCATGCGAATGTAGAAGGTTATTTCAATGGGTCTCCCACCAACATGATGTGGTCCCACACAAAGTATGGATAAGCATACTTGTCCTTTCGATCTCACATCTACATTGGCTCTCCATTGCTCATATTAAATCATCAGGGTTGTCTTCCCTAGTGTAACTTGGTAATTGTCTTCCTCCCAAGCACCTGAGTGAGTGTGCCTTTGTCACTCTTTTCACAGAGCCTCTTAATTTCCTTTTGACTAACTCATATGTCTAGTACACCCAATTTTCCTATGTCACACTACTTGTATCACTTATAGATTAAGCATCTTCCCACTAAATAACACCTTTTTTTGGTTTCAAAACCTCATTGTATTTGATCATGTGCACATAGATTATGTATAGTGTTGAGATGTGGAGCTCAATTACTTCATATTAGCATGTAATGTAAAACTTTATTGAAAACATGTAACCGTCATCGGTAGGACAAACCGACATCGGTCGGGAAAAGAAGGACCGACATCGATTAGGGTGAACCGATGTTAGTTACTGCGTGAGAATGTTTTAATTAACTCTTGGGAACTACATATATTTTTAGCATTAAAGTATATCTATTGATTGGAATTACATGGCTAAGTGCGCTAAGTCTATAAATGACTATATAAGCATAAAAGCTAGGGTTTAGAAGTAAGTTACTGACATACAAATCTTTAGAGAAAGAAATTATTATACATCTCAGAGGTGTGGAAGATTGCAAATCTTCATTGTATATCTTGTCAAAGCTTTGGATAATAGATTTCCTTGTTTCTTGGTAGACGTAGCTCACACTAAGTGAAGCACATTAAATCTGGTGTTGATTTATATCTCTTGTTTTGTATATTTCTTCTGGTAGAATATCCACTTTTATTTACATATATGCTTATATCTCGATATATTATTTGTAAAACCGGTGTGCTAACCCCAAAACTAGTATCAAAGCTTTGTTTGAGGGTTTTCTATGTTGATGATTTACTCATAGAGGGTTTTTGATTGAGTGGGAGCTACAAAAATGGAAGAAGAAAACAAATACAAGGTAGAGAAGTTTGACGATCGAAATTATCAATTACGGAAGATGCAGATTGAGGATTATTTGTATCAAAGAGATTTTTATTTACTTGTTGGATAATAATTATAGACCTACGAAGATGACCGATGAAGAATGGAATATTCTTGATAGAAAGGCTTTGGGATCTATAAAATTGAGCTTAGCAAAAGATCTGCTTTTTCAATATTACATAAGTGACTTCTATGGTAGGGTTAGTGAAATCTCTTGCTAATTTATACGAAAAACCTAGTGCTTCAAATAAATTTTATTTGATGAAGAAACTATTTAGTTCTTAGATGCATGAAGGTGGATCTACATCTATTCATTTGAATGATTTTCTATCTATTGTAAATCAGCTTAAAATAGGATAATATATTTTTGATGATGAAGTGAAATAACTTTTATTCTTATGATCTTTGATTGATAGTTGGGATAACTTGGTAATGGTTGTTAGTAATACAACATCTACTAATAATATTTTGAAGTTTGATGATGTGGTTAGTATAATCTTGAATGAATAAATTCGTAGGAAGAGTATAGAGGAATCATCATCTGGGAATGCTTTGAATGCAGAAAGAAGGGGTAGGCAGAAGGAGAGATCCAAGAGTAAGAGTAATGGGAAATCAAAGTCAAGGGATAGAAGATCTAAATCTAGAAGTAAGGGAATTACTTGTTGGAAATGTGGAAAGAAAGGACATGCAAAGAAATATTGTTGGTCAAAGGATAAAGAGAACCAACAACTAGAAAAAGGTAAAGAAGAAAATCTTGTTGCATCTAAGGTAATGCAAGACTCTCTTATTATTTTTTTAGAAAGTAAAATTAAATCACGGGTTTTAAATTCAAGAGCTTTTTTCCATGCAATCCCTAATAAAGGTTATTTTAGAAATTATGTCTAGGGAAATTTTGGGCATCTTTATTTGGGTGATGATGAACCTTGCAATATTACTAGTAAAGGGAAAGTTCATCTAAAATTAAAGAATGGAAATACATGGGTATTGAAAAATGTGAGGTGTGTGCTAAGACTCAGGAGGAATCTTATTTACGTAGGGAAACTAGGTGAATGCGGTTTGCATGGTTACTTTTACGGGAGACTCTTGGAAAGTCACAAAGGGTGATTTTATTATGGCAAGAGGTAAGAAGATACGAACATTATATTTATCTACCTGTTACTAATTCCTTTTCTACATTATCTACATCAAAATCAGATGCATGCATGTGGAATAACCAACTGGGCCATATGAGTAAAAAAGGAATGCGAGATCTTAAAGGCTAAGGGTAAGTTATCATATTTGAAAGATTTAGATCTTGATTTACGTGGGCATTGTGTCTTTGGAAAGTAAAAGAGAGCGATATTTCTCAATGCTAGGGAAACTAAGAAGGATAAAAAATTGGAGCTTGTACACTCAAAGGTGTGGGGACCAGGCTCACGTAGCTTCTCATGGAGGATCCCGGTATTATGTTACTTTTATTGATGATGCTACAAGAAAGGTAAGGGTTTATTGTATTAAACGTAAATCTGATTTTTGAGACTTTTAAAAGATGGAAATCCCTTATTGATAATGAATCAAATTCTAAGTTAAAGTTCCTTAGATCTTATAATGGTGGTGAATATTGTAGCAAATATTTTAATGATTATTGTTCGAGTGAATGGGATACGTAGAGAAAGAACGGTTCCAAGAACACCATAGGAGAATGGTGTTACATAAATAATGAACAGGGAAAATCATGGAACGTCTTTAGAAATATGAGGATACATTTTGGGTTTGCCCTTACAATTTTTGGCGATAGTTAATACAATGGTTTGTTTGATTAACCATGGGCCTTCAAGTTCAATAGATGGAGGAATACCGGAGGAATCTTGGAATGGAAAAGAGGTAGATATTTATTTTCTTAAAGTTTTTGGTTCGAAGCTTTTTACTGTAGATAAGGAAAATATAAAAAATTTGTATGCAAAATCCAAGAGATAAACTTTCACTGGTTATGGATCTAGTGATTTCAGTTTCCATTTTTGGGATTCAAATAATTCTAAAATTATAAGGAGTCATGATGTTGAATGGAATGAAAAGAGAATGTATAGGGATCAAATTTTGGTACCCAAGGATGAACTGGTTGAGAAGTTTGTGAATAAAAATGAACTCTCAGATTTAAAAGTATTACCAACGGGTTACAAAGTAATCAGTGTCGGTTGATCCCTAACCAACATCGGCCGGAAGAACCGGTATTGGTTAGTAGAATTGACGTTGATTAAAAGTGACTGATGTCAGTCATTGTCACATTTGGATAAAAATGTCCAAGAGGTCCAAATTGATCCTCTGATACCCTAAACTCCTTTGAGAAGGTCACAAAGGGTAAGTAAACCTCCGAGAAATATTTATACCTTCTCTATTTTATTTATTATTGATGATAATGGTGAACCAAAGAGCCTTTAAGAAGCAATGGAGGATAATACCCATAACCGGTGGGAGCATGGCATGGATTAGGAGATAGAATCCTTGGAACAGAACTAGACTTGGGATTTAGTTAAGTTCCTAGCAAGTAAGAGAACATTGCGAGAAACGGGTGGGTTTATAGGATCATGGAAGAAGATGATGGACATAAAAGGTACAAGACAAGGCTTGTAGTAAAAGGATTTGCATAGAAAGTAGGTATTGACTTTAGTGAAATATTTTCTCTTGTTGTTAAAATGACTTCTATTCATACTATATTGAGTTTAGTTGCAGTAAAATATTTTCATTTAGAGAAACTAGATATGAAGATGGCTTTCCTTCATGGTGATTTGGATGAAGAGATTTATATGTAGTAGCTGCTTGGGTATGAAGTCAAGGGTAAGGAGAAATTAGTGTGCAGGTTGAGAAAGAGTCTATATGGGCTAAAACAAGATCCAAGGATATGGTACATGAGGTTTCATAGTTTTATGTATGAGCATGGTTACTTGAGATGTGAATCAAGCCATTGTGTTTATTTCAAGAAGCTTGAAATGGGAGTTATATTATTTTGCTATTGTATATGGATGATATGCTTATTACGGATCTAGTATGTAGGACATTGGTGAGCTTAAGGGAAAGCTAGCTCACACATTTAGTATGAAGGATTTAGGAGATGCAAAAATAATCCTTGGCATGCAAATACAAAGAGATGGGAAAAATAGGAAATTGTAATTGTCTTAGGAGGATTATATCTACAAGGTGTTAGAAAGGTTTAACATGCGAATGCAAAACTCACAAGTACACCTATGGATGGACACTTCAAAATAAGAAAATGTCGGTGTCCATCATCACATGAGGAGGTCAAATACATGACATGAGTGCCATATGCTTTAACAATTGGGAGTCTCATGTATGTTATGGTTTGTACCAGACCATACATTACACAGTAGTGGGAGTTGTGAGTAGATATATGGCCAATCTAGGTAAAGCATTATAAAATAGTCCATGGATACTCGGGTATCTGAAAGGGATATCTATCATGCGGTTATGTTATGGAAGTTTGGATATTTCATTATGTGGCTATGTTGATTTAGATGTGGATGGAGAACTGGATGGTAGGAGGAACACTAAGGGATATATTTTTAGAGTAGGTGGGATGACAGGTTAGTTGGATTTCAAGATTGCATAAGGTTATGGATTTTTCTACTACGAGATGCAGAGTATGTTGCAACTACAGAGGCTAGCAAGGAGATGATATGGATGAGTAGGTTCATGGAAGAGTTGGGAAAGGAACAAGATGATTGTAAACTTGAGCTTTAGTGACGAGGCATAGTGTAATTCATTTAGTAAAGAACTTAGCATTTCATTTGAGAATGAAACACATTAAGTTGAGGTATCAATTCATATGAAAGGCATTGGAGGATGGACATTTGATTCTAGAAAAGATTCATATGAGTGAGAACCCTAAGGATATGCTAATGAAGCCATTAGTAAAGGAGAAGTTGGAGCTATACTCCACTTTTTTTGGTCTTTGAGTTTGAGACTTGAAGAGGAAGAAATAAAGATAAGGATCTAAGAATGAAGTTGTACAGGTATGGTGCAGTAATTAATCTCGAAGTGGGAGATTTTTGAGTTGTGGAGATCAATTACATCAAATTAGCATGTAATGTAAAACTTTCTAGAAAACACAAAACTGTAACCGTCATCAATTAGGAGGGACCAGATCGATCACCTAGGGCTGACATTGGTTAGGTGAGGATGAATTGGCATCGATTAGGGTGAACTCGACGTCGATTACCTATGCAAGGATGTTGTAATTATATCTTGGGAATTAGATCTATTTTTAGCATTAAATTATATATTGATTGTAATTACATGGCTAAGTGCCGTAATTCTATAAATGATTATATAAGCATGAAAGCAAGGGTTTAGAAGTAAGTATTAACAAGAATTAAGAAGAACTTACAAAATTTTGTGAGAGAGAGATCTCTTGGTGATGAAGCAAAATATTGAGAGAAAGAAAGTATTGTACATCGAGAGGTTTGAAAGATTGCAAATCTTCATTGTATATCTTGTCAAAGCTTTAGATAATAGATTGGCTTGTTTCTTGGTGGACGTAGCCCACCTGGGTGAACCACGTTAAATATGGTGTTGATTTATATCTCTTATTTTGTATATTTCTTCTAGTAGAATATCCACTTTTATTTACATGTATGCTTAGATCTAATATATTATCTCAGTATAATTGGTATGATAACCCCAATAATGAGGTGGGTTACCTCCCGTGATAGTCTTGTATAGTAGTAGGTGCATTGCTTTAGAAGAAATTAATAGAGATCATGATTCTCACCTCATGTGACTCTAGAAGGTTATCTCGATGGGTCTCCCACCAACGTGATGTGGTCCCATGCAAAGTATAGATAAGCATACTTATCCTTTATATCTCACATCTCCATTGTGTCTCTATTGATAATAGTAAATAATTAGGGTTTTCTTCCCCATTGTAACTCAATAACTGTCTTCCTCTTAGGTGCCTAAGTGAGTGTGACTTTGTCACTCTTGTCGAGGGCCTCTTAACTTCCTTCCGACTAACTCATATGTCCCGTACACCAAATTTTCACATGCCACACTAGTTGTTTCACTTATAGATTGAGCATATTCCCACCGAATAACACCTTCTTTTGATGGTTTCATAACCTCATGGTCCCAAATAGTGCATACATAGATTTTTTCTAGGCCTTCTTCTCCTAAGGGCTCGGATAGGTGATTAGGGGATCATTTTACAAAGTTCCCTAAAACATCCCTAAATGGTATTAGTGTAGAAGATCATGTCGAGAGCTTTCCATCAACTGTGAGAACGTGACAAATAGACATCGTGATTTCTATATATGTCTCGATCAAAGCTTAGTCAACTAGAAAGTCAACTCTCGTTAATCGGTCAATTTTTGACCAATGGCACTATGACACATGGTGAAAAGGAAAAGGGATTTGTTTGTTGGTTTTCAATCTCTAATATTTTATGTTCGTAAAAAAATAGCTCATCGGAACAAGAGGCTCAACTTTTGTTACGAAGGGGAGCCAAGCCGCCGTGTGGACTATGGTATTATCGGTGACGTAGTGGGTCCATAAGCCAACATGTGGCTTGCCACCATGAGTTTTATTTTCCAATCATGGGTCGACAGGTGGTATTTTTCATCATATTCCATGTGGGTTGAATTTCATATTACTTTGTAATTATTTTCCATGTATTATTCCCAAATACCACACATATATATATGTCAAACCTCCACATATTAATGTTAAACATTAGTATTAAATCCCACATAACCACCAACCCCATATCTTTGGCAAATTCCACGTGGTGAAGGAGGTGAAGTGGTTGTAGGGGGTGTAAATGTTATGCGTGGAAATCCACGTGGAGAGGAGAAGTAAATGGGGGTGGTTAAGCTCACATGGTCTTTTGACCACTTCATACATGCGTGGAGAGGCTTAATAAAGCCTAAGCTATTATCCAAACCCACCAAATGTGGGATATAACCCACATACAAAACCGCCAACATGGGTATTTTATCCCATGAATTTTGCTAAGCTGCCCACTATGGGATATTATCCCACTTCACATGCTACGGTGAGGCTAAAATTAGCCTTAAGATAATTTTTAATCTATTATTTTAAGGGCCCTAATTTTGTATAAATAGGGAACCCATGTTATTGTAATGGACACACAAATGCAACAGAGAAGCTCATTCCTAGAGCTTGGAAAGGCAGAGAGCAAGCCAAGAGGAGAGTTAGTTACCATGGGCATAGTTGTGTGAAGACCTAATTTATTTAGGCATTATTATTTTAATTATTATTGACCTATTATTTTTTAGGAAATAGTAAATTAAAATTATTGTGGCTAGGAGTTATTAATACTACCTAGTTAGCCCATAGTGCCACACTAAATTATTGTGAATCTTGGAATATTGACTAGAGTGCCATAGGGCATTATGAAGCATCTAGAAGCCCAATCGAGAACCGGAGGATTCCGAATAGTGGAGCTGGTGCCATCAAGCTTGCTGAATATGCCAGGAAAGGGGAATTTTGGTGCTATTTTTCACCCTTATCTTCTGAAGGTCTAGTTATTATTCTAAGCAAGTTCTTAATAGTTTCCATTAGGTTTTCATGTTGAAGTACTATTGTAACTTACAAGTTTTGACTAGTGGAACGGTTTGATAAGAACCTGGAGACGTAGGCAATTTCCAAACTCTGTAATCAATTATTGTGTAATTGTCTTGATTGTCTTGCATTAATTTTAAAGTGATTACTTAAAAAGGAGCAAATTGTCGGCAAATAATTAAAGCCTACAAGGGTCCGAAATCAGGTAGATAAAAATTTGATTATTTTTGGATCAATAGGGCATTGATTTTCCATCTATCAAAGGAATGATAACACATTCCTCCTTGTTCTCAAAACTTATATACCCCTTATTGAAACGTAAGTTAGCATTATTCTTATAGCACCAAGCACGCCCAAGTAACACGGAAATTTTTCCACCTCAATAAGCACCAAGAATTTTAAGTCTCCAATGAATTTCACCCTTTAGATAGTGATATACTATAATAGCATCCTTTAAGACACCAATGGGAATCTTCTATGTCTTGTTAGCCATATAAATCACATTTGAAGATGGATGTAATGGAGGTATTCCCATTTGATTCCATGCATCAAAGGTGAGAACATTAACTTCCACACCCATGTCAATCAAAATATTACTTAGGAGCTATCCATCAACAACTACATTCAAGTTAATCTCCTTATCATAGTCAATAATGTGAGGAGGTAGAATATCATACAAAACCTACCTCTCGTTCTCTCCTATGGCACTTGGTACTTTTCATCTTAGCCACTTTCTTAATAGAGGGATGAAATTCTCTTATCTCAAAGCATCTTCCATACCTCCCTAACTTTATACGAGATCCTTTTGTATAGCCTCAACATTATTCTTCTGCTCTAACTACCATGACTACTCCTTCAGGAACTAGATCTCTCATTGTAGGTTTTGATTAACATCCATGTTTTCCCGATAAAATTTATTTTGATGCATAGGGTCTGGATACTTCCCATTAACCACTTCTTCTCTTGTAACCAATGATATCTTCTTTGGTATCTCCTAGGCATGTGCAACCTTAGCTCGCATCATCACCAAGTATAGGTTCTAGCTCGGCCCACATGTCACCCGCAACATCCATTGTTGATCAACACTCTTTACGCTCACCATCCCTATTCCCTTATCCTTCCAATAATTCTAGATCATATGCTCATATAACTTAGGGCACTCTTCATACTTGTTCTTATTCTCACACCAAGATGACTGAAATAAATGGGGACACTCACGCTTGTAATGTTCTGTAGATCCATAGTTATAACAGGTTCCACAAGGAAATTCACTTCTTCCTCCTCAATGATTTCCACAACCTCAAAACCCACCCCGAAATCCTTTTCCATGACCTTGTCCATCCATGTGCCCTTAATAATGATGACAATCATCCTTGGAACTCTTGACAACACTTTGGTATGGTGCACACTGATATCAATGACATCATGTATCTGGTCAATCAATTTACAATCCTTTGTTTCATGAGTAGTAGAGGTGCAAATTTTTTAATATCAAACACATTCTTACAGATCATGCATTGTAGTAACGGGAATATACTTACATCATGATCTCTATGGAAAATCTCGAGTCCACAGACACAACATGAATGAATCTTCTTAGGAAACTGTCCTTTGTATGTCCCTCTACTTCACAGCTTTTGGACTATAGCCCACTGCTAGTCTCATGAGATGATTTTGCAGATAGTTTCTCTAGATACTTTTCTATAGCAACAATGCAGGATTGAATAAATGGACTAATGCCACTATGAATGCTTCATACGGCCTCGGCACATAAGGCAGCCTCTAGGGCCTTGCACGGATAAGTGAAGGTCTTATGTGAAAGCACCCTTCTGAATGGAGTGATCAGCCCTCTGACAAACCAATGAGCATGCTGAGATGAGTGAATATCATAAGACAACTTGGATATGATATTTTTGAATTATGCATCATACTCCCACACACTCTTCACCATTATTTTTGAATCTCGTTCAACATGCTTTGATGGTTTTATATTCAAACTCGGGGACATGGAAATCTACTAAAAATGTATCATGCAACGTGATGTAATCCACCACCGTCTGGTGTGGATCATACTTCATGTACCAGATATGCGCGTGCTCTTAAAACATAGTTACAAATTGAATCCCCTTCCTTTCTAGTGTAGTGATACCCTTCATGCACCATAGCAACTCACATTTATGCACATGTTCTGCAATGTCTTCCACACCTTTGTAATTAGGAAAATGCAAAGACATCTCAAAAATACCTATTGAGGTTGTTGAGGCCCTTGCCCACCAAATCCAGAACCTTGGCCTCCTCCAATATTTCCACCACCTCCAACACCACTAGATCCACTAGTGCCAACTCCTCTAGATCCACCAAATCCTCCTCCTATCATAGGTAAGGGGCCTAACACAGTTTCTCCTTGTGAACCCACCACTATGCTAAATTGTGTTGTGATAGTCTGCAAAGTTGACCCACTCCCAAATGTGTTTCTCGTGCCACTTCCAGAGATGATACCCAAAATTTGTGAACCCACACCTTGCCTAAATATCATACAAGAAAATATACCTTTGAATACAGAAAATGTATGCAGCCATAGACATACCAAATGAAAAATTATACCTCCTAGGTGTCACTCGACCGCCAATATCAACACCACTAACAACCAAATAAGAAAAATTTTCCTCAAAAACTGGAAAGTTGTGCACTAGGATCTAGTCACAAGGTGGGCCAAGAGGCACACCTATGTATCTCCTTTCTTCATGCGACTAACTCTCACCAAAATTTGAGGGGGTAATTCTCTTGCATTTGTGAAGATGGAGTAGCACAGATTGCTCGTGTCCGATGCCTTCCGCACAAACCTCAAATCCTACCTACAATTTTTACCTCTTTATTTCAATTTGTTGTGTAACCTTGCATTGTATCCTCAACACCCTCTCTCTCTCTTTTCATCATACTTCAGTCACCTCTCTTCTCTCTCCTTCTCCCACATAGGATCTTCCATCTTTCACCACACTAGCTTTCAAGCCCTATGCCTAGAAGGAGTTTAGTCATCCATGGAAAAGGCTTCAAAACTTAAAGTAATAAAAAGGATTTTGATACCCAGTGGAATAGCATGCAAGAAAAATACTCTAGGATCCCTCAAGAACTAAAACTCGAAATCTCTAGGTAAGAATACATAGAAATAGTGTATTCCAAGGTATAATTAGTCAGCACTCTATTCCACCAGTGATCAACAACATGGGTGCACGTCAGTTTGGCATCATGAAACCTTTGATACTCATCTTGGTTCCATATATGAGATGTATAGTACCAACTTGACCTAGATGCATATGTTAAAAGCCATTCATACAACTCCACTGGGAAATAACAAAAAAATGTTTCATACAACTCATGATACATGTGGTCCTCTACCCATTTACATGCATCAAACTCAGGTCCAATGTTAAATATATGAGAAAACTCATCCTCCACAATTTTAAGCTACGCTTTGACATTTTCAAGGTAAATTACTCCATCATCACATCTCATTATCACAACAAATTTGAAAAGAGGTACCAATAATGGAACCAAAATGTAGTCATTTCTTCATATACCATCTTTTTACCCTAAGTGCACCTTTGGGCTATCACCTAGTGTGCGTTGGGCGCGAACCCCTCCTTTATGTGAAATTTTTGAGAATGATCCTCCATTAATAGAGGATGGGTTATAGAATCAGAAATGCATTCATTTACTCATAAACATAAAGTACAGACACTAGATCCAAGCATATGTGCATCATAAATGGAAATAAGCATTGTAAATAGCATAAAGGAACTAGATCTAATCCATAATAACATGAATAACATAAGGGTTATACCCATAAACAAAGATATCCATAATAGAGATTCATATATCAATTTATAAACATCCACAGTAGCCACCTTACATCACAAAAGGGTTCATCTCAGACCATATACATCATAAGGGTCATACAAACAAAATACATCAAGGAATATTATCTTAAACCCTAAAAAATAATCCACAGAGAGATTTCTTAGCTATTCTACATATTAAAACCCTTGTTCAATACCCAAATCCAAATCCATGCCTAATATGCTTAAAACCCTTCTTGCAAGAATTTCAACAACACCTTGTTATTACTCAATACCCTCTCTAACTCTAATAACATTCTAACAACACTTTATTGCATATTTAAACTCTCCATTTCCCCAACACTTCATTATTACTCTCCTCCTCTATTTCAGACCCAAGCACTCCTTTAAATAGGATTTAGATGCACCACCTTGGTTTCCTTCATGAACAAATCACATGCCAAGTGGAAGTGTGGTCCTCCATGGTCAAATGCCTATGCCAGCTTGCAAATTCCTCCACTACCTATAATGATCATCCTAGGAATATTCCTTACATGGAATATTCTTTTCTTGACCTCCAAGGCTCTAGGATGGAACCTTATCTATTTATCATGCCTACTCATATTTTTATGTGTTTCTCCTATGACAACTTCTTCAAAATATGGCTAAGTCTCCAAACCTCCCTACACCTACGTGCGTAAACCTCTTCTCTTATGCGCCTTTCCCTTGCACGATTTTTCCTTATCAAATTCCTTCTTTACTTCCACTGTTCATGCTGACTTATTCCTTGGGGATTAGTCAATTTATGGCCCAACATGCATGTTTAGGTTCATCTTATAAGGCCTTTTCCAAAAAATGGATGCACACTTTCTTTCAACTTAATATTCATCTACCCTTATGATGTATGTATTCCACTCAAATCTTGATAACCAATTGGGAATAAGTCTTAGAATCCACACAACTCAATAATCTTCACAAATTCTAATTCGACCAATAATCACTAATTATCATCTCCTTGGGTGCATCCTTAGTGTCAATATTTAAATTTTTAGTCTTTATAGGAACATAGTACACGCATGCACGATCATATACGAGAATCTATAACTTCGCGCACCCTATGTATGTTTGATGTCTAATTATTCAACCTCCTCATCATCTATAGGGTACACTATCTTCCCCTTTTATTTTTATTTTTAGGATCACCCTAATAATGTCTCTTCTATTTCTAATACCTCTTCGTGTTCCTCATTCTTAGGTTCTCCTAACAACCGAACAATCAGTTCATCTTCCTTTACGTTATCTCCTAATGTGATTAACTTCATGATATGTAAGGCCTCATGTATTGGCGGTTTATTAGAAAAATAATCAACACTTTGTAAGCCATACCTTTAGTCAGTCTCACCACCTTGCAATCTCTTTATTTGACTCAACATGTGCATACCATGCCCATGCACATCCACACAAAGTGGAGTAGAACTTGTGTACCCATATAGATGGTGAGAATGCCTCTTTTCCTTATGCCTAATGTCTCTCATAATTATAAATATATGCCAAAGTAGGGGTCTTACCATCAAAGTAAACCTTGTTCAAAAGGATACCATGACCTTGCTCCAGCCTAATAGATTGGATCTGTGTGTCACCCACCGGTTCATCATTGTCCTAAAAAAGTATATACCATCATGTTCCATCTATCTCCCTTGTTTCACCACTATTCCTCCATCGCAATCCAATCTCACATGCTTTGTAAATGTGGTCAATCAAATGACAATAAGTAGTTTTGTGGGTGTGTGCATCACAAATATTATAGTACAGAGATAGTCTTCTATATTACGCACTATAACAACGGAAAATTCCTAACATCATGATTCTTATGGAAAATCTCACAAGATTTCAAAAATGCACACACACTCCTACATAGGTATTTATCTTTCGTATGTCCTTCAATCTTGCAATCCATGCACCATACTCCACTTTGCATTACATGGGCTGAATTAGTAGACAACTTGTCCAACCGAGAGACCATTTCTGAAATCTACACCTTAAGAAAAGGGTTTACCCCTATTTCAACACTTTCAATGACTTCAACACATAGATATTTTTCTAAAGCCTCACATGGATCGAAAATGTATTATGTGACAATGTTCTTTGAAAAGGAGTCAACAAACCATCTTTGCGCATGCTTAATTTGATGGATATCATAAGATAAATTTGAGATTGAAATTTTAAAATGTGCATCATACTTTATAAAATTTCTAAGAAATCTTGATTGATATCCTTCAATGCATTAATACTTTGTTTCTCAAACTTTGGTATATGAAACTCGAATAAAAATGTAGTGCGTGATGCATCATAATCAACTACAGTCTAATTTGGATCATATTTATTGTACCAAATATGTGCATTCCCTTAATATGTGGTGATAAGCTGACTTTCCTTCATATCGGAAGTTATTATTCCTTTAGCCATCCGTAATAACTCATACTTATGCACATGTTTAATTCCATCTTCTACACCTCTATACTCTAGTAAGTGAACTTATATATAAAACAAGAATTGAGGTGTGTATTGTTGTTTTTGTTGAGCTTTTTTTTGTTGTTGTGACCCTTTTCTTGGAATGGAGCCAAATCATGAACCTTATCCCCTACCAGGGGTTTCCTTCATGTGGTGGCTAACATGAACCTCTTAAGCCTCCCATCATGATATTTGGTCATGTAGATGAGCTTCCTTGCATCTTAGTGGTTGTGTTAAATCGGAAACCACCCATTTGTGCTATAACAACACCCGTAGGATTTCTTCCAATGGGCTATGTGCCAACACTTTGTCTTATCAATGCGCTAAAGAAGTTACCCCCAAAAATACTCATTTTAAACACTGGATCTTGTTAATTTTCCATGTGTGTTCCCTTAATATGTTATGCTTGTTGATTTGACACTAAAATATGTCTAATTTTATCACCTACTCAATGTTTTAACCTCTATTACCTCCTTACTCACTATCATTATGGTTCTCTTCTATAATAACCTCTAAATTTTGGACACCTTGCACAAGGGCTAGGTGACTAGGTGGTCCAATGTGTGCCTACAATTATCATTCTCTCGTAAGAAATTTTCTCATTAGATGTCAATGGGTCCTATATATAGTGATTTCCCAATGTGGAGAAGACATGAATTTGTGGTCCCTCACCTTCATTAGGTTCTCATGACTTCTTCTAGTCATCATACTTAACCTCAATGTCTCCTCAAGTGCCCTCACATGCATCATTATACCTAAGTCATATTTCCTCCCTTTTTCTTTCTTATGCTAGGGATGTTGTTATACTTCCCAAACATTTCTCATTTCCTTGTGAATGGTGGGGTTTTATCCTGCCATAGGTAAGTTCTCTATTCCTAATTCAACCATTAAGATATTGATAGTTAAAGGCATTGCATGTAGATAGGATCCTCTTGGATCATGTAAAAACTAGAAATTTTCTTCCTCTAGGTACAAGTATGTTAAAATCACATACTCTAAGTTATAATTGCACAACATGCCTTCCCACTAATGATCTACAAATCTATTCCATGGATCATTCAAGTCAATGAGTTTTTAGTAGTACTCATGTCTCAACACTTGCTTTATACCAATCAAAGCACACCTTTTTTACGTGCATACACTACAAACCACTTGTATAATTCTAATGGGAAGAATCTAAATAATTTATCATATAATAATTCATGGATATTGTCTTTCACTAACTTTTATGCATTAAAATTAGGTCCAGCGTTATACCTATGAGAAAACACATCTTGACTATCATATATCTAGTTCTTAATATTATCCAAAGATATTTGGAACACCATGTGCATACAACATCATGTGAACAGATTGAAAAGAGTTCCTAACAACAGAACCAAAATGTAGTCTTTATTTACCAAACATCAGCTATGCATGTTGGTACTTCATCCATCGGATGGAAGCTCACCAAGCATGTGCATCCACCAGTCTCTCCTTTGTTTTCTTAGAAAGATGTTAACATGCATAATTATACTCATAACAACCATTTACTCAAGAAAATAAATCACAAAATTATAATTTAACAACAAACATAATAAGGAAATCAATCTTCATACATAATTACTAACAAAATTTGAATCCCCACTAAACCATACTCGGATGTAGTAACCTTAGAAATCCATATGCAATTATCCATTATAACCACAATTCATTAATAACATAGAACATGATTAAATTAGCATCAATATTACCATGTGTTGGACCATATGCACATACAATACTACCATCATTATTGTTCCTAGGTATCATACATACTAGTACTCACCACGAGACTCCTATACCTCTAACTAGTCAAAACAAGGATGTAATAACCATATATATACTCGGTGGGGACTTGTCCTTCACTTCCTACATGCACCTTCCTAAAAATATATGTGCTAAAAAAATATTGCATTATTGTTACAACTAGTACTAACAATAGATGAAGCTATAATTATCTTAGACCTTATATAATTTAATCATAATTTTATCCTTCTTCATGTGTTGTCTTTTTCCTTTCCCTACTTGTGTTTTATTACCCTTTTATTGACAGCTAATTCATCTTGATTTTATCTATTTCTGGATATTTTCTTGATCACCACTCCATCTACCACATTTCTATTTTTATCCATGTCTTGAAAATATAATAAGTCCTCAATGTTTCTGTATGCATGCAACCTTGTGCGATGACTTATTTTTCCATGATGCACGAACCTCCATGCATTATCATGTTCTTTCCTCCTTTCCTTATGTGCATACCCCTACACACAACCCCTAATTCCCATGCATGGCTAGTTCTTATCCATTTCCCGAAAGTAACAATATTAATCATAGTATCAAATAGGTGATCATAAAAATGTGGAGGTAGTAGAACTAGATGAGCATGGTGCACTTTTAAAGTATATTTAGCAATGTTATGATGATGAAGGAAGTCATTAATACTTTTGAGATTTGCATTATCATTAGCATTTCTAGATTCTGTGGGAGCATTCCATTCAAGAACACAAACATTAATAAGGTCTTGTATAATGTAGAAAATCTTAAGACATTAATGAGTATTGTGACCAACACATATATGATAATCACAATGTACATTAACATAAAAATATCACTATGAGGCATGCTTTCATCAAACTCAATTAGTGGAGGGAGAGATGAAAGGTTGAACTTGAGAAATTATTTAAGCATAAGATATAGTGTGTAAGGAAAATTTTTAAATTTTTGTCAAGGATATTATAATTCTAGCTTTTTAGATTGAAATGTAACATTGACAAAGTCTTTAAATTCTAATTTATCATCATTAGGTTTGTTTTTGAAATTATATTTTCCTCAAAACTTATTATTGGATATGTTAGGAGTTTTAGAAATTTATTTTATCTTCTTCATGCTAAGTATCTTATCCTCAATCTCTTTCAATGTATGATATAGAATATTTCATGAGTGAAACTTTTCAAAGATAAATGATTCTTGAAAAGGAGAAAGAATAATTTTTGTAAAGAGATCTTGAAGCTTACTATCAGCCACATATTATTCATCTTGGTAAGAATAATATCTTATCTTAGAACATAATCACCAAAGTGATCATTAGAAGCTTGATGTATTTTTGACATTTGAGCATAGGAATTTTTTTCCCAAATATTGATATAAAATTGTGCAAGATATTGATAAGCTAAAGGAGTGAAAGTTCATATAGAATGTAAATGGAGATCATAAATCCATTGTAAATAAAATATATTTAGATGAAGAGGAAATATATTAGTAAGTACTATATCATTGTGATAATAAACCAAGAAAGAAACATGGAATGTATGAAGATGTTCTTCAGGATAATCCTAGTCATCATAGACAAGGAACTTAGGAGAAACAAAACCAATAGGAAAGGGATAATAAGACACTTCTATTGCAAGTGAGATATGAAATAATTTAGTAGAATACATAGCATAAGAAAAAACAAATGAACCTTTTTAACTATTAAATTTAATAATATAAATAATGAACAAGGGTTTCAAGATCCTACGTTATAAACGAAGAAGAATGTGAACCACTACAAGTATAGATAGGATATGTAGGAATATGAGTTGTCATAGTTATAGACAAAAACAACATGAAGTGGAAGATTAGGTTCCCTAATGAAATATGAACTATATACGTAGGAATATTAGAGGTATTCAAATTAGAGGAAGTAGGATTGAGATTAGTAATTGAGGGCATGACAATATACATAAGTTGGTACTAATTGGCATAGAGATTAACATCAATCTTGTTAGGATTTTATTATCAAAAGTGTGTAAAATGTTTTACCTCATCTTATGACAGTTCATGATTATTAGAAATTTTATGAAGGTAGATGCATGATAATGGGTGTCAAAAGGGAGGATAGGTGGCCACCTTTTCTTCTTCTAAAAATAGCTATATGTGAACTTGTAGAGACTTTTAAAGGCACCTAGTCAAATAATTTTGAGATATTGTAAGAAGATAAATAGTGACATTTTAAATTTGTTTTATAAATATGTGTATTTTTAAAGACCCAGATGAGATAAGTATGTAAAATTTACATATTTATAATAGTAAAATAATAAGTTTTTTTGAAAACATTACAAAAATACATGTATAAAAACACTTTTTTATATAAAGTGAACAAATTTTCATACACAAGTTCATAAATTGTTGTGGGTTGGTGAGAATATTTTTTCATACTTTTCAATTAATATAATAATTTTAAATAACTTTATAACTCAAGAAAGTTGAAAAAATGAAATAGAAGTGTATAAACACAATTTTTCAGTTTAACTTCATAGATTTGAATTTTTATTTTTTTAATTGTATCCAACAATGTGTAGATTGTTGAGATATAAATTTTGTAATGTGTTGGTTACTTTTCATAAATTTATTAAACTATTAGCTATGATACATGAATTAATCATAATGAGTTACATTATGTAGAAATTATGTAATAATTACAAATACTACTCTAATATATAAAAAATTATATATTTAGAAACTATATTCTCCCCTCTACAAACCCACATAATGTTTTGTTTAAAATACATAAATTTGATGAATATTTTTTGCCTATGAAGGTGAAAAATTATTCTAAAATATTTAAAATCCATGGTTGTTTATCTAGTGTAGTTCCAAAGCATATTTGGAAGGGAAAACATTTAATAAAATTTGAAAAAGTAAAGGTCTCACGTCCTTTGAAATGGGAACATGTGCTTTTAAATGACACATGCCCTTTGTAAAACATTAAAAATAATAAAAATAATATTACAAAGGGTGTGTTCGCTTTGTAATGAAAATAAGCACGCACCCTTTGTTTTATATAGGGACATTTTTTGATATTCCAAACCTTTTTTATGATTTTTACAAATAGAGTTTACCAATTCTTAAAAGGGAATATGCACCTTGTAAAAATTACAAAAATGGCCATAAAATTTACCCTTGACTTTATGTATATACCCATTAGAACCTTTACCTTGTACACGGTTATTGAAAAAAACTGATTATGGAATGAGAAAAGATAGCAACAATAGAGTATATACATTCATAAGAGTTAGATACTATAGAGTTAAAGTGTATGTAAACAAAAGTAGAATAAACATATAGTTCCCCTCCCTCACATAAATGAGGAACACGAACTGGATTAGAGGGATGAAAAATCATACTAGAGAAATGGTGGGAACCCTTATATTTGAGATAAATATGGTGAAAGAGATGATAATTCATAATGATACACAAAAAGAGAAAGCCTAGAGCTAGGATGCACCAATAAAATAAGGATAAACCTTCGCCACTAATGTTTAAACAATAGATTTGATTCAAGCTTTGGGTCCACCAAATTTTTACACCCTAAGAATGTAATGGATGTAAATGCAATGTGAAAAACAATATATTTGATGTAAGAGTTCATTATAGGAGGTTATTATGATTAATTAGTTTATAATTAACCCTACATAATAAAAAACACATTAATACTTGTAATAATAATAGACTATAAATGATAGCTCACATACACAAGAGGAGATGAATACATAGCTGTAAAAAGTAAAATATATGAGATCTAGATGTATAGATAAGGAAAATAGATCGATCTAAGACTCAAGATGCTTTATATATAAGAGTGGAACTGGAAAGTTCTCTAGTATAGACCATATAAATAATGTATGGTATTTCCCTCTTATATATGGTCATATTTGGTTCTATATGATCTTGAAATTTCTTGGAGTGGGTTTTATTAACTTTACATTCTATTTTCTTGTCTATAAATATGTTTCACTATATGTCACTCCTATTCACACAACTTTTAATGACCTATAACAAAGAGAAACCCTGGATACCTACAATACCCTTCATCATAGAATTAAATTAACAAAGGATAAATAAAAGTGTGGTGAGGATGGAATACCCTTAGTGGTCAACCCATTATGAACCAATCCAAGTGATACATGCCATTCCCTTGAGTGTTATCAAGCCTTATATACTTCTCCTAGTTGTATGTGAAAGTGTGAATGTGATCTAATCCAACCCCCTATGATTTCCCTCATGTATCTTGACAAAAAGATAATGGGATAATATAAGGTAGATATCTTAACCAAAATTTTAGTAGTGTGATGTAGTTTACTTTAGTTTCTTGAATAAAACCTTATTTACCTTGAGTAAATTTGAAAATTCTTGGAGTGAATTTAATCTTGCTAAGACATTACTTTTAGACCTTTGCATGCTTAGCAGTGGGGGATGTTGGAATATTTTAACTAGTTAAGTGTGTTAGAAGCACAATGTAATAAGATGGGGATGCCTCAATCCTTTAAAACCTTTAATCAATTAAAATTGTCTTTCTTAAAACATAAACCATTCAACCATTAATGTGTGCACATACAACATTCATTTAAATAGCCATAAATGTGAAAGAGATAACACTATAAAATAAGATATAATTGAGAAACCCTCAAGGGGAAGAAAAAACACTAAAAATTATGATTTTATTGTTCAAATCAAAAGTATTTAATGAAGCACCAACTTCACAAGGATCACCAACCCTATTTTAGTAGAGCACCAACCCTACAAGGATCACTAACCCCTAGTTTAGTGAAGCACCAACTCCACAAGGAGGATAAAACCCCATAAGATGATAAATCACCCACTCAACCACATTTTATTAATAACTCTAATGTCTTTTTGTTTCAATAACTAATGGAGGTCACTGATTCATCTCACACACCTTCAAACCCTTACTCACACCCTCTCTTCTTTAATTCGCCATATCTCTCTCTTTCACGGACTTATTTTTATTCAAACCATTATATATACATGCTCTAAAATTCCTCAGAAATACACATACTTTCTCAACTATAAAATTATTCCTTCATACATGTTTTAAACACACACTTGGGTCATACTTTTCCCTCTCTCATAACTAGTTCAAATTTTAAATCAAACATGAAATTTATACCCATATTTTATTTTAGACATGAAAAAATTAGGTATCAATCCTTTATTCAAAAAACACCTCTTAAAAAATCCCAACACATTCATTAAAACATTCATTATGGACCCATGTAGGTCAACCAAGCTAATACATACAAAAAAGCTCAAAAACAACTCAAAACCCATCACCTAGATGATCAAAACCAAAAACCTCATCACTATGATTATTAAATATACCAAATACATCACACATGTAAATTATGACATAAAACATCATAAATGGTCATTAATTATATTTCACCAATCAAATTTATCATAGCTTGCTAAAGAAGGCTCCTATCCTTCTCAAAATAGTTTTTTCTAGGAACCAAGTGTTCACCTATGGGCCTCGATATCACCTAATATCACCTCAAATATAACATGTAACAAATAATTAGATTCATATTGACTTGTATATCACATACATGCTTCTTATATCTCATGTAATGTTCATACATGCAAACCACACAAAATTTCCTCTTCACTAAACTTAGCTACCCAGAAAGTAGTTTCAGAACTCAATTGGTTTACAACATTTCTTCCAATTTCAAGACTTTAAAATACCTTAACTAGAAAAAAATTTAATCCCTCTTCAGTATCAAACTGATATCAAGGATAAAGTAATCCATATCATGACCCTTTTACCTCAATCTTTCAGCAAAATAAATCAAGTCCTAAAACCAACCAAACTTCTTCTTCACAAATTGAGATGGATGTCCTATCAAATATGATAATCTTGAAATAAAACATATACAATCAGAGATATCTCTGAATCCTCTTTCCAAAACACCTTATTTTTCCTTCCAACTCCAAGTGGAAGGCCTTCAACTAGGTTAATATCCTGAAACGCTTCAAAACTACCTTAAGACTAGTCTTCATAAATAGGGCACACCTTACCATTTAGAAGATCAACCATGATCTGAAACTATATCAGACATCAATTAAAACTCCTTGGCTAAAAAAATGTTAATATATTTCATACCTCCTTTGGAAAACTTTATCCCAAATTAAACTTCTTTAGAAACTTGTTTGTTTGAGTGGATTTCACAAATCACCACATGCTATAGCATACCTTTCTATAAATCTATAGGAGTCTACTACAACATCCAGTAATAATAATAGAATAATAAATCAATCTTACAAACCTACTAATAATATCTTCTCCATCATTGTAGACATAGGGTTTTAAACTCATAAAAAGTTGTTTGCCTTCTTAACATTCGTTCATAAAAATGTCACGATGAAACCACTCCATTTATTTAGTGAAATATTATTAACTAAATGTAAAATAATACCAAAGCTAAAATTTCCCATGAAAAGCACCAAATTCATGGCGAGCATCATAAATTGCAATTTGAGTTGGAAATCACCTTCTTCTCAACCTTGTTTCACCTAAAACAACATAACTTGTAAAATATTCTTCAAAATGACTTAAAATATTTATCACACCTCTAGGAAACTACTAAGAATCATCTCAAATCATCGAATGTCCAAAATATCTCTACATATTCTCAACCAATATATTTTTCATGAATATCCATTAGTTTTTGCATGGTTTAGGCTAGGTCATCATAGAAGTACCTCATAATTCATCATGAAACCTCTCCAAAAGTTCATAATTCACCTATAAAAGTATGTTTCACACATTTTTATGCCTCCATGAGATCACATGGCTCTACAACTCACCCTCATGCCTCTAAGAACCTAGACATGGTCTAGATGAACACCTACACTCTAAATCTCAAGTTAGTTCCTAAACACTCTCCAAACATGCTCTCCATGTTACTACCATGACCCTTAAGACACCAAGACACTCAAATCATCATACATAATCACCTAGGAAATCTAGATCACCTAACTAATCTTTCTAGACCAACCCAATCTCATTGAATCCCTTTATGCCATCATGAAACCATCTGAATCTCCATATCATCAACCTACTAAACATCCTCTCGACCATTCTCCATCATCCTCTTTAGCATTAATGAGATTTTAAATCAATAAAAAAACCTAGAAATCAACATAGAAACATAGTGCTTTATACCTTAGTAGTTTCTTCTTTGAGTGATGTGCAACTAGTTTAGGAAGATATAGGATATCCATTAGTAATTTTGGATTGATATTTGCAATGATAGAAGCTTATTAAATTTCTAGTAAGTGATGAAATGATACATAATTGCTTATATATCCTTTCAAATATAGAATATTATAATAAAGATGATAATAGGAAGATAAAATGACACACTTCAGATATTCAAATTAAAAGTAGAGTTAAAATTTAATAGGGGATAAGATTGCAGCCTATTCTAGCCCAAACTTTATGGTTTTTCCTAGTTATGCAAAGATGTAAAACTAGAACTTTTGAAAATGATGCTTAAAAGTAATTTTATGATTTTGTTGTGTAAAATTTCATGAACGACTGAAAGAAAAAAATTTTGGAGTTGATAAAGTCAAGAAAGAGGTAGATATGTGATAATTGGAGTTAGAATGTGAGAATTTTTCTTAGAAAGGAACATAGCCGAATTTTCATTTCCAAAGAACAAGTTACCAAATTTGAATATCTATAATTACTTGTACAATGAAGAAACAACATACTTTACTAGAACAAACTATTCTTGGGGAAAAAATGAGTGTTACGATATGTATAGTCACCCATGGAGATATAAAAATTAAACTCCAAAAGGGGGTAAAACACATAAATATATGCCTCTATGTGTGCTATACAAAGTTATTTTACATTGAAAGGGATGTGTATATATTTAAAAACTTACACACTTCAGAAATAATTCACACATTTTCCTACTATGATTATTTATATGTGGGTGAATGATGACCAATTTTTATATATAGATATAATACAAGTATGTAACATCAATGTTATTGAAGGGGTACCAACGATAAGGGTGGGGTAGTAGGATAAACAAGATATGAAAAATTGTGTGGTTTGGGGGAATATAATATTTGATTTGATCTAATAATTAGGGAAGTGAAATTATACAATGTTAGTGTTAAAATGAAGGGTAGGTTATAAAAATACTAAATTTGTAGGATTTTTGTGATTTTTTTAGGTAGTTTTGTATTTTTTAAATTTTTCCTTATGCGGTGAAAAATTGTCAGGTTTATGATGAAACCATTAGTCAACAAATATCCTTGGTTATGTGTTATTGGCTAGTGGTTTCAAAATCTATAAATATTTAACCACTACCTATAAATAATGGTGGTTACATAATTGACATCGATAGTTTCTCAACTGCCGCCGCTTTAGAACTTAACCGTTTACAAAATTTTATGGATTTACCTTAAAATGATACTTGACTTGTTCTTTTTTAATAGTGTTATTTTCATTGCAAGGGGATATATGAAATTAATTCATGGCAAGAATCTAGACTAGACACAAGGTATATTGGTTAGTTAAATCTATAGCAGGTTGCTCTTTTTAGATAAACCATGGATCTAATTGTTGGTGCAAGTATCATTGGTGACACATCCTAACATGATCTTATGTGATGTATATACTTACTAGGGTGTAGAGTGAAGCACTTTCTACTTTTTATTGGCATACAGAGAGTGTACCATCACTCTAGAGGTTGTCTACTAAATTAATAGTCTTCCTATAATAGGGAGGAGGTTTCGCTAATATTTCTACAAGATTGAAATAGCAACAATATAGGACTACATATTTTTGAGATACACAGAACCTAATGAAGGTGCCAAGTATGGGTTAGGTTGGAAGTATTAATAGAGTTTCAAATTATAACTTTCAAAGGTCATTATTGGAATATTTTCCTCATTTATAATTGAGGATAAGGGGATGACCATTTACTATGCTACTAGGATCCCATTATTAGGTATATTAAGGAGTACATGTGTCAGTCTAGTTGGGAACTAGATATGTTTTCTCCCATCTATACAAACTTGTACATGATAGCCATGTTGGGGGTATATACATTCACCTACATAATAATTGTCATGAGTTGGGTATATAAGATGCTCAAGCTGTATGTTAGGGTGTTAATGGTGTGACTAGATGATGACATTAGGGAATGGAAATGAGGGGATTTGCCTCATTCAAAGATGTGTCATGGGTGACCTCTTGATGCAAGAACATCATAAAAACTTTGGAAAATCATGTAAATATGTCTTCAAGAGGTGGGTTAAGGATATTAGATGTCAATAGAGAGTCAAATTTGTCTATTGTGATTTTATACGAGTCAAAAATGATTTTACCTCTAAAATGAGTAAGCTTATATATTTGAATTATTAAGCATAAGTCATGAGGGAAATAAGCATATGTAAGGAGTCTAAATATGTTGAAATGGTCATAAGGCATTATTACTATGTTGTAAATTTATTTTTCCTCCATGATAATGTAGATCCAAATGAATAAGATATTCCAACATAGAACGAGATGGAAATAAGTTTGTTGCATGATTTGAGGAAATATTTGGTGGAGATAACCATGGAGAATCATTTTGGATTGATAGGACGAACCACCTTTGGAAAGAGTCAAAACAAGCTATAAAAATGTATAGAGAATGATTAGTTAGTGATTTATAAAATAATAGATGAAAATAGATTAGAAAGTAAATGTGTTACTGGAAGGATCGGAGGCTATAGTTAGTGTGGAAAATCCTCAAGGAGGTAGAGAACCTATGGTGCTAAGATGAAATACTTGTAAAAGTAGGATTCCTTGTATAAAAGGTTGGAAACTTCTTATAAATATGAATAAGACTAGATTTATATTACTATTATATGTATATTTATATCAATGGGTTGGATATTAATGTATAGGGTTAGATTTCATTCTCGAAGGGTTCTTGGTATTAGTAATGGTAAACGTGTTATGTTCTTACAAAGAGTGTCTTGTTAATTACATACTAAGTTGTGTTATGAAAATGTTAATGGTTAATGCAATTATTGAAAAAATTAGTAGGTTTTTTAAAAATACATGGATGATGGTTATTTTGGTGTTATAACATCACCTAATCTCTATATCAAGTAAGGATTTGGGGTTTTAGGGAAAGGTATGTGATATATTTGTAAGAAGTAAAAGGATGGTGAAATATATTGTTATGAGTCGAATACTAAACAGATGTGTGGGAGCATGAAGTAAATTAATGAAATGTATTATGAAGGATGAATCAAGGATACCATGGTTTTAGACAATAACTTAAGGTTTAATAGATCAAACTATGTAGAGAATATATTTTTCTAGGCTTGAGAGTAAGAAAACCTATTGTTGTGACTAATTTGTACGGTTTCAAGGGTTATTGTCTAAAGGTGAAAGATGAAGGAAGTATATTTAGAGGGGAAAAGGTAATTTAAGGGTTTGGAAAAATTATTTTCTCAAGATATGTGAAATTATTCCTCCCGGTTTGTGAAATCCTAGTTTAGGATTTAAATGCTAAAATTGCTATAATTTGTGATTTCAGAGATGAAAATCCCCACATAGTGTCCAAGTATGATAATATTAGATATTTTATGAGCTTCATTGATACTAATACTTTAATTATTTAATGATTCTCAATACCATGGTGGTGTTTGAGGTTGTTTGCAACAAAAATGGTTAAAATTGTTTTTGGGTATGTATTAATTGAAAGATTTAACCAAATACTATTTATTGACATGCGTGTGTACATGTATTTTCATTGATGTAAAACCCATGAGTGATAAATTATATTATGTATGTATGATATATTTTTCTTATTAGGATGATGACATGGAGATTCAAGTGGTTTCATGATTGCATGAGTGGATTCAAACATATTGGTTTGGTCTAAAGAAGCCTAATCAAGTGTCCTAGCTATCCTAGGTGATGATGTGTGTTTCTTGGTGATAGTAGAATCCTATTAGAGAAATGAAGATAATGGATGGAGAGTGTAGAGAGACTCACGTGATTTTTATGGTGCAGGTAGAAGTTTAAGACCTAGTTTTGGTGCTCATCCGGACCTAGTCCGAGTGCTTGGAGGAAAAATTAAGAATGAGAGTAACGTATAGAGCCATGTGATATCATGGAGGTATAAAATGGTGTGAGACATGTTTTATCATGTATTTTATTTCATTTTGGATATGTTTCATGATGAGGCATAAGGGTATTCTCTGAATGAACTAGCTTAAACCATGAAAAACCTAAGGGATAGTCATGCAAATGAGATCATATATTAAGATAAAAACATATTTGATATTACCTGATGATTGGATATGGTGAAAAGGTGTATTATATATGTTTTAGAAAAAATTAAAGTCATTATGAAGATAAATTTACAAGTTATGATGTTTTAGGTGAAACATGGTCCAAGAAAGGGTGATTTCCACTCAAATCGCAACTTCTGATGTTTATTGTGGATTATGTTCTTTAAATGGGAAATTTTGGATTTAAAGTAATTTTTATCCATTGATCTAAGATAATTTCACAAAAATAATGAGTTCATTTCATCGTCATATTTTTATGAACGAATATTAAGAAGCTAAATTGCTTTTTATGAGTTTGAAACCCTAGCTCAAAAAGAGGTAGGAGAGATCTTTTGGTAAGTTTCCAAAATTGATTTTTATTAATATTATGATTATTGGAAGTTTTAGAGGACTCTTAAAAAATTATAGAAAGGTATTATAGATAATGTGATGATTTGTGGACCCTAATCGAATAGGCAAGTTTCTTAAAATGTTCAGTTTGAGGAAAATTTATCGAAAGGATGTACAAAATAAATTGACATTATTTTTATCTTGGGATTTGTAATAGATTTCCATGATAGATTCAATCCATTTTTACGTCCCTATAGGTAAAAGTGTGCCCTATTTATGAAGACCGGTCCTTGAGCCCTAAAAGGACAATTTTGATCGGTTTGAGATATTGACCTAGTAAAAGGCCTTCCACTTAGAGTTTGAAGGAAATGTAAGATGTTATGGAAATTATATTAAGATATATTTATAATGGTATATGGTTTGTATCTTTATTATGTGGCTTGATAGTTGAACCATCTTAGTTTTTGAAGAATAAAGTTGTTTATTTTAAGGACATGATTACTCTAGCTAGAAGATGGAGGTAGAAGTATCTTGTTTTGGATTGGTTGATTATTTATATAAATTAGAGAGTGAATATAGACTAATATGGTTCCTAGTGAAGGATTTTTAAGTCTTTAAAGTAGAAGTAAGGGTGCAAAATAGTTGTGTTTTCAAAACTTCTTTTCTCGGATGAGCTCACTTTAGTGAAGAGGAAAATAATTATGGTTTACATGGATAGATGTTTCAAGAGGTATAGAAATCATGGATGTGTTTTATAGGTTAGTGTATTTCTAATGAGTGGTTACGTGTCATAGTTGAGGTGTTATGGTGTAATATAGACCTCCATAGGTGAAGATTGGTTCTTGAAAGCATCTGCTTTTTGAGAAGGATATATGCCTTCTTGATAGTGTTATGAATAATTTGATTGGTTAAAGTTAATTTGAAATAATTAATGATGTTTTTATGTCATATTTGACATGTTTGAGGCCTTTGGAGGCTTTACTAATCATTTTGATCAGTTTGGAGGTCTTTGGTGAATCAGGTGATGGAGTTTTGAGCCATTTTTGGGCTTGTTTAGTGTATTGGAGCATGGATGACCAATATGGGGCCTTTATAAGTGTTATTATGAATTTATTGTTATATTTTTATAGTTGAGAAGGGTATAAATCAAGTGTTTTGGGTTTATATTTTAACTAGTGAAAAGAGAGGTAAACATTGTGAGTGTGAAATAGGTATGAAGGCATAAAATCATAGATGATAAAGTGTGTGAAATTATAAGGATATTTAGAGAGATTATGTGTAATGGTTTGAATCTAAATCAAATCATGAAAATGTGAGATAGAGAGAGTTGAAGGAGAGAGGTTTTGAAGAGTTTTTAAAGGTGTGTGAAGTGAAGTTGTGAAAGAAAAATACAATTTTTAGATCTTCATCTAAATGTGGTTGAGTTGGTTGCTTTATCATCTTAGGGGTTGTATCCTCCTTGTGGAGTTGGTGCTTCACTAAACTAGGGGATGGTGCTCCTAGTAGGGTTGGTTCTATACTAAACTAGGGGTTAGTGCTCCTTGTGAAGTTGGTGCTTCACTAAATACTTTTATTTGAGTAGCATAATCAGAAGTTTTAGTGGGTTTTCTTCCCTTGAGGTTTTCCCACTTATATCTTATGTTCATGTGTACTCTCTCTTGGTTGTGCTTATGTGGTTGATTGTTTCATGGTGTTAAATTCACATTAATGGATGGTTGAATGTTAATGGTGCATGCAAGTTAATCTAAAATTGTTTATAGGTTTAAATAACATATTCACCCCCTCAGTTCATTTTTCTTTCAACACTATTCTTAAAAACTTATCTATTTGAGAAATTCTTGATAAAATAAAATATAACTCCTAAATCTATGGATAAAAGGGTTAAGAATGCTGAAAAAAATTAAAAATTAAAAATACTTGAGATAATGTAATTCTTGCAAATAATCAAATGCTAAATAAGTATAAAATTAAAAACATGTAATAATTCCCTTCATGCTTTGGGGAGGAATGGCCCTTTCTCATTCCCTCTTATATGGTTTCTACTTAAATTTACACCAGTAAAGATTGAACTCAGAACCACACACTTTATTAATCAACAATGTATTACAATATTTTCCTTCCTTTCAACAACCAACTCTAATTCTAATACAAACACCTTTTATAACGGTGAAATTCACTCCCTCTACAAGAGAGCTTGTAATTTTTACCAACTATAATATAATTAACTTATATAATATCATAAGAATAACAATGTAATAGGGATTTACAAGTTTTAAATAATTAACGCATTTAACATCTCGACTAGAATTATCCTATTAACTACAAGTGGAGTCGTTAAACAATGCCCAACTGAAGTATTAGAGATTGGAAGAGTTAAAACCTCATGCATTCAATTTTCTTGAATAGTGGCAGCTTCAGTTCACTTCCATTATGGGAGATAATCAATTTATTCCCAAAGACAATTTCCATCCACTTAATCCATGTTTTCCAACCAAACTGATGTTAATTAGGAATCTCATAAATTGTGTAAGTCACATGCTGATTGAATTATGATAAACATTATATATTCCTTCCATCATGAAATACATGTTCTGACTATATTATTTCCTTGCTTCACTATACGAGTCCTACACTTCCTTAATACGAGTCCTACACTTCCATAACATGAGTCATGTGCTCCATTGTTAGTCCTACACTCTATGGCATGCTTCTTACACTATGCTTGAAGTGAGCCCCAGTGCTAAGATTAGGTGAGTCATGTAATAGGATTTGTATGAGTCTTGAGTTGGGATTATAATAGGTCCTTCATTCACACTTGTTAGTGCATATATCAATTTATATCAACCCATTCAAAGAAGCATATCCAAGATGAAAATGAATAAGATTTATACACAAAAACTTCCTTTAAAATATATAAAAGTATTAATTACAAAATGGTAACATCAATCTAATACAAAGTGATGATACAAAAATGGGGTTTTAATGGGAATTATCAATTTTCATCAATATTTTTTGGTTTTAGGAGATTTGGTGTTGTACGATGGTGAATTTTCTCGACAGCTTTAAAGGAGTTGTCTCAAATCCACCTAAGGCCTAATTATCTTGATCAAATCATGGACTGTGAAAATTATTAAGATTTAAAACTTAGCAAGTTTCATAAAAATTATAAAGGGTATTATAAAAGTATGAAATTTTTTAGATAAATTTATTTAAGAGAAAACTAGACCTATTTTCTCTAAAATAGACCTACTAGCATAGAGTCAAGAAAAAGTACTATCAAGAAAGAATATATCTTAGCTAATTGGGTTCTAAATTATTCTCTATTTAAAAATACATAGTGATATGAATTTTATCGATGTATGAGAATATTATATGTTTCTATGTTATAATATTTTGATTATTATAACATAAAAATTGATAACTTTAACCCTTATTATCAATGATTTTAACAATGATGACTTATTAGATGAAATTAGGAATGGATCTGACAAATTGAATAAGGGTTGAGATACAATGTTTAATTGAGCATCATGTTTTGGTCAAAATGCATGTGTTCTTATCAGAACAATACCTTCAAGGTAGAGTTCATTAGTTGAATGATAATTCTTGTGTATAAAGTACACATTTACACTATCTTTTAAAAATGAATGATAATTATGCGAGTCATATTTCATATTAGAGTTCTCATGAGTTTTAATAAGAATTTACAGGTTAGGAAATATATATAAGGTGTACTCAAGGTTGGGGATAAGAGTTTTAGTTGATGTGAAGAGCAAAGAAGATGATAAAATAGTATTCTAATACCAAAAGAAGGGTACCTAGATAAACTAAAGGTGAAAGTGTAAAAAGGGGAAGAAAATTTTGATTTCTTATTCCTTGATGTTATTATTCATTTAGAGATAAGGACAATGAACTATCAAGGAGATAATAGGTGATTCAATTTGGTTGGAAACATCAACAAAATGTTTCTAACACACAAAATTATTATGAATTGTTATTCAATCTTTTCAAAGTTTTTTGATGTTACTTTTTACAATGAACAAGTGATTTATTCAACATATATGGGAGAATTAAGTATAAGGAAATTAATCAAGAGATAGTAGTATATTTGGTCCAGAGATGGTAGTATATTTGGTATAGATCTGTAATAGTTATTAGTCTAGAACAATTATATTTTCATCATTGGTATCAAAACCTTTAGGTAAGGCCATCTTTGGTGTTAGAGCTGAGATAAGATCTTTAAAAGGAAGAATTAAAGGATTATTTTGAATAATTTTTATGATTTAAATTGTTACGGTTCTTTCTTTTCAAGGTTCATATTAAACTAAGAAAGAGAAATTCAGGTTGGATACATATATTTCCCATAAGGAAAAATATAAATACATGAGTTAAGAGGTGCAATAATACTGGTCGTTGTAGTTGAGAAGAAGTTTCCTTGAAGTAAGCTCATAGTAGCTTGAGGAGACAAACAATAGAAGATTATTGAATCATGTAAGAAGAAGAGTTAAATGAAACTAAAGAAGAAGGCCTGATCAACCTTCAAAGAGTACCAAAAGACTAGGGTGGAAAAAATACCTAGGTGAGGTATTGTGAAGAAGAGATAATGAGAGATTTGAAGGGAAAGAAAATGAAAATGGAAGATTTAAATATTAAGAAAAAGAAATTGGATTTAAAATAAAGGTTATAGAGATTAGAGCTTATGGTAGAATGTATGGGAAGATATATGTGGTATGGATGGAAGCTTAAAGGAAGAGTAAAGTTCCCAATTGAGCTACTTGTCTAAAGGATAATGTTTTTTATTGATTCGGTAAAGATAGAGAAAAAAACATATAATGTCATGAATGAAAAATAGATAGTTAAGAAGATGATCGTAGTGGAAGAAAAGAGTGAAGATGATTAGGTCATATAAACATTTATAGACTCTCTCAAAAATGAAGAAGAAGAACTGGATTTATCAACAGAAACACCAAGAGGGCTTATTTTGCCTAAAATTTTAGTTCGAACATTGTTTTTCAATGTGTAAATGTAGGTTTGCAAGATGAAGTGATTAATGAAGAAACATTAAGTTATTTTTTTACTTATAAATGTCAATAACAATTAGAGGCTAAGATGAAATACTTATGAAACTTTATTTTCAATGAAGGTGCAATCAAGAGAATAATGTGAAACATGATTTTCAAAGAGTGGATAAAAAATTAAATCATGAAGATGTTAAAGAATAAGAACAAAACAATTGTATGAAGAGATTGATGAGACATAAAATTCTCAATGTTTTATATTTGATGGTTCATTTGATTGTGTGTGTACAATTTTTCCATCTGTGGAAGTGAATAACATAGAGAAAATAGCTCTTGAGAGAGTTCAAATGAAGAAACTACAAGAATATATCCTCATCTTGGAGGATGGAACCATGAAGAAGAAGAAATAATATAACGAGAAGAACCAAAATGAAATCAAAATAACAATATCAATTTAGTACAATTGGAAAACAAGGAAGATGAAATTATATGATACATTTGAGTAGGAGCTCAAATGTCAACCCTTCTCAAGAGTATGATGCGGGAGTATCATAAGAACTTTGTGAAAATCATGTCAATATGTCTTTTAGAGGTATAATAAAGCTATTAGGAAACACTAAAGAGTCAAATTTATCTATTATGAGTTTATACGAGTCACAAATCATTTTCCCTCCAAAATGAGTAAGTTTAGAAATTTGAATTACTAAGCATAAGTCATGAGAGCAATAAGCATATGTAACGGGTACAAATATGTTGAAATGGTCATAAGGAATTATTACTATATTGTAAATGTATTTTTACCACATGATTTAATGTAAATCCAACTCATTAATATATGCGAATGTATAAGGAGATGGAGATAATTTTGTTGCATGATTTGCGGAAAGGTTTTTGGAGATAAGAAGGGGAATTCAGTTTGGATTGATAGGAGAAAAACAAATTTGGAAAGAGTAAAAATGATATAAAAATGTATGTAGGATGAGTATTTAATGCTCTATAGAAAACACATGAAAATAGATTAGAAAGTAGAATTTATTGGAAGGAGTGGAGATTCTAGATAGTGTGGAAAATCCATAAGGAGTTAGAGAGTCTGTGGTGCTAAGATGAAATACTTGTAAAATCGGGAGTTCTTGTATACAAAATTAGAACCTTCTTGTAAATATGAATAAAACTGAATTTATATTAGTATTCTATGCATATTTGTATCAATGAGTTGATATTAATATAGAATGGTGGATTTCAATATTAGAAGGGTACTTGGTATTGGTAATGGTGAAATTGTTATGTTCTTACAAAGAATATTTTGTTAATTAGATACTAAATTGTGATATAACAATGTTAAGGGTTAATGTAATTATTGAACAACTATGCAAGAATTTGGAAATACGTGGATGAGGGTTCTTGGGGTGTTATAACATCACCTAATCTCTATATCGGATAAGGAGAAAGGGTTTTAGTGCAAGGTATGTGATATGTTTGTCAAAAGTAAAAGGATGATGAAAGAGATTGTTAAGAGTCAAGACTACTAAACATGTGTTTGAGAGTATTAGGTAAGTTAATTAAATGGATTAAGAAGGAGGAGTGAAGGATGGCAAGGTTTTAGACGATAACTTAAGGCTTAATAGATCAAATTATGTAGACAATAAATTTTTCTAGGTTTGAGAGTAAGTAAACTATATTGTTGTGACTGATTTATATAAATTCAGGGGTTATTATATGAAGGTGAAAGATGAAGGAAGTCTATAAAAATCTAAAAAGGCTAGTTTTAGGGTTTGAAACAATGATTTCCTTGAGATATGTGAAATTATTCCTCTCGAGTTAGTGAAACCTGGTTTAGGATTTAAATGCTAAAATTACTATAATTTTTATTTTTAAGGATGAAAATCAATGAAAATTTCCACATAGTTTTTGAGTATGGTGATTGAAGATATTGTATTGGTTTTAGGAGATTTGGTGTTCTACGTATGGTGAATTTTATGACAGAGTCTTGAAGGAGCAGTCTCAAATCGCCTAAGGCCTAATTATTATGATCAAAACAATAAATGTGAAAATTATAATATGATTTGATATTCAAAACTTAGTGATCTTCATAAAAAGATAAAAGGTATTAGAAAATTCTAAAAGTGTTTAGAGAAATTGAGTTTAGATAAAACTAGACCTATAATTTCCTAAAATAGATATACTAACATAGACTTAAGATAAAGTTATATCAAGAAAGAAGATATATTGGATAATTGTGTTCCAAATTATCATCTATCGACAAATACATGGTAGTATTATTGTGATCATGTTTCTAACACTATTATATGTTTCTATGTTGTAATACTTTTATGATTCTAGCCTATAAAAGCGATAACTTGAACCCTCATTATCAATGGTCTTAAAAGCGATGACTTGCTGAAAACTACGAATGGATCTAACAAATTGAAAAAGGATTAAGAGACAATGTTTAATTGAGCATAATGTTTTAGTACAAATGCATGTGTTCTCATCAAGAAAACACCTTCAAAGGATATTTCATTAGTTGAATTAGAATTATTGTTCATAGAGGATAAAGTACATAATTACACTCTCTTTCAAGAATGAATGATAATTATGGAGATTCATATCTCATATTAGATTTCTCATGAGTTTGAATAAACATTATACAGATAGGGATATGGAGGTTGGAGATAAGAGTGTATGGTGATGTGAAGAGAAAAGAAGGAGATAAAATAGTAATCTAAGACCACAAGAAGGGTAACTAGACAACCTAAACGTGAAAGTGTAAATAGGGGAAGCAAAAGTTGATTTTTATTCCTTGATGTTGTTTTTCAGTTAGAGATAAGGAATATGAACTATCAAGGAGACAATAGATGATGCGATTTGGATGGAAAAATAAACCAAATGACTTTAAGGACAAAATTTTGTATGAATGGTTCTTTAACCTTTTCAAAAAATATTAATGTATTTATTGACAATGAAGAAGTGATTTATCCAGGATATATGGGAGAATTAAGTACAAGGATATTGTTCGGAGCTAGTAGTATATTTATTTCAAGCTAGACTTATGAATGGTCTAGATTTGTAAGAATTATTAATATGGAAAAATTATATTGTCATCATTGGTATCAAAACGTATGGGTAATTTCACCACCACTATATTAGTAGATGATGAATAGATAGTAGAGTTATGTTTGATGATGATGGTACCTTAGGTTGGTGAGGCTTCTTAGTTGATCACTTGTTCCCTATAAGGTAGTTCAAGGAAAACCTATATAGGGTACACATGCACCTAGTTATCCAAGTTTTGAAATAGTTTGGGTTGGATTTTTTAGTGGTTATTCGAGAATTACCAGCTTATATACGAAGATGCACAAGAGAGATGAGATGAATAGTTAGGAGGATACCATGGATAAGATTTACACTAGGGGTGACCATTATTTAATATGAAGGATGAATGAAACATCCTCACAAAAGTATATCCATAACAATGGCCACAAAAACAAGTATAGTAGCCACAAAAACCACATTCCATGGTCATATTAGTCATAAGGAGATATATAAAATTTGGGTTAACACTACTAACACATGAGGGCCTTGGTGCAAAGGACGATGGAAAAGATGAGGATGAGGATGAGGTTTATGAACCCTCTCGATAAGGGATTTGACCCAAAGTGGTAGGAGGTACACCCAAGTAGGTTTTACTGCTTTTTATTCTACATATTTATTTATAACTTGTACTTTAGCTAACATATTTTTGGTTCTAGTGTTATGGTTTTAAAATGATGTCTTATAATCCTATTCATGTGTGTATGTGTGTATGCGTAGATACCACTATTGGGTGGAGGTAGATGATTTGGAATAGTTTAATGGACATGTTAATGTTAACCTCATAGAGGAAACGTGGCTAGTTAGATCTCGATCTGCATCTTCTCGTTGAGCACTAGGAAACAAAATGATGTGTTTTCCTTAGCCTATCATGGGGCCTAATTATTGGAAAAGTGATGTACTAGGGTGATAGATTTGGAGGCATAATTGCAAATGACTTAGGCTATGTTACATCGTAGGTCATGAGGTGATGGAACTTTTTCAAGTCATAAGATGGTGATCCTAGTAGGATCTAAGGCTAGCCCAATGTAGACACTCAATCAAACACTTTGGGTATCTATCTAACCTTGATCACATACTACTATTCATATGATTACTAAGTAAAAAATACTAATTGAACCATGTATTTGGCCTCATTTCTTGTGTTTTGTTTCCTTTTTGCTCTTACACTCCTTTTCGAGACTATAGTTTTATACTTTAGCATTTATCATTCCTCGACACCAAAGACTCAACCTATAACACTAAGCACAAGGTGCCCCCATCCCCTATTGGCTCCCCGACCTCTTTGTAATTTTTCTCACATATTTTTGGTTCTTTCTAGATGTTTGGGTATTTATCTTTTTGGTAGTCAGCATTTTCGGGTTGATTAAAAAATTCAAGAAAGGGAATCATATAAATATAAAGTTATGTGACCATAATAAAGGACCAAACACTAATCATTAGTTATCCCCACCTAAGGTTACATCCAAAGGAATTATCAAGAACATTCAAGAATTCATCTAGCATCCACACAAGGGAAAGGGACTACATTTTTCTCGTATACACTTCATATGAGGGGAATTTCATTCTTTCATGACCACATATATTTACATCTTTTTCATTTAGCTACTTAATCGTTATGAAGTGTGATACACACAAGAGCCACCTGGGGTACGATTATGACACACAAACACATAGAAATACATTGATTCTGAGATGTAATGCATTTCTCGGTCTTAGGTTCACTTGTTTGACATCTAAGGATAGGTTTCCCCCTCATTTGAATTATTTTTTTAGAATTTGATGCACTTTTTAGGTTTTACAAGTCATTTATTCATTGTAGGTTACATGAGACATCTACAAACTTAATGCAACATACTAGTAAAAGAAAGCAAAGGAAAAAAAATACCTCATGGCCCTCCAAATATTTTTTTTGTGTTTGAAGCAGTCACGGGAACCCAAAATAGGTCTTTAGCACCTTTAAGCACCAGTAACCTAGTCTGGGTGCCCTAGTCTAGGAAGACCGTGTGGTCACAAAATTTAATGAGAAGCAATGTGAAACTTCTCTCCTTCTTTTTATTAGTTTGTCACTTCTTCATAGTCTAGGATTGATTGCGAATTAACTAAGTACTTTATCCCTTCATTTTCACCTAGGCTTAAAAATTTAAATTGCTTATTTGCTTGGGTCAATTTTTGTACTTCATTTTCATATATTCAACACTTTTACATAAAAGTATTAGGCTTCTATTTATTTAATATCTTCATAATCATTTGGTGAATATGTATCATTTGAATATGCTTAGATCCTCATCTTTCTTTTATCATGGTTCATAAGGTCTCTCAAGTCTCCTTCCATCATTTGTTTTGAATGCACACATGTTGCATATATGTTATTTTAAAATCCATAAACACTATAAATCTTCCCACCGATCAGTAGACACTAAATCATGCACTTTGGGTATTATTTAGTCTTGGTATCATACTACTATTCATATGGTTTTTGAGTCAAGAAAGTACTAATTAACTCCCATAGTTTGGCCATTTTATTCGTTATTTATTTTCATTCACAACCTTCACCACATACTTTCCAAGTCAGTTTACATCATTTTGTTTTATTTTTCATTTGATTGGGCTACCCAAGTTAGTAATAGGTACTCGACAAGCGCCTAGTCCCAGTCAGGGTACCTTGGTCCAAGTCAGGTTGACCTTGTCATTTTTTCACTTTCCTGCCACTTTTTTGGCACTTTATATCCATTTAAACATTTTATCCTTTCGGTGGTTGGCCTATTTTGGGTTAATTACTAAATTAGAACAAGAGAACCATATTAAAAAAATATGAGACCATAATGAGGGATCAATCATGAGGCACTACTATCATCATCTAAGGTTGCATCCATCTAGAGCTCATTTTGCATCCATCTAGCCCCATCACAAGGGACAAGGCTATTTCATTTGTATCACACATCATAGGAGGGAATTTTTTTATATTCCATCCACTATTCTATTACGATTTCTACACATATTTATTGTTTACTACTTTAACAAAGTGTAATTGACACAAGAGCACCTAGGGCATGATTGTACGCACACACATAGAACTACATCAGGTTTGAGATGTAGTGTAGTACTCATTTAGTAATTCCACCATTATGGCAGCTGAGGTTAGTCTAACCCCTTCATATGCATCTTTATTTTTATATGGTTTGATGTTTGTCTTGGGTTTTTGTAGGTATTTTCATCATCATCGTTTACCATAATCATATAGTGTAGTGCAAAAAAGTTAGTGTGATAGAAGATGAAGGAAAGAAACCATCAAGTGATACCTCAAAGGAAGGTTACAGAGATTTTTCATAGACCAGGGCACCAATTTCTCGAATGGGTGCCCACAGAGCCCCTACACCTATCTAGCACCCCCACCCACTCAAATAGCTAAGATCTGTCTTTTTTGGACCTCTCCATGTTCGTTCCTATTTACGAATATTCAATTTATTTTACGAAAAGTCCAAATCACTCTCTATATCAGTGAGTTATTTCTAACTCTCTTTGCATTTATGGTTTTACATATCTACTTTCTTAGATTTATCGATCACTTTCTATATTTATTTATTGTTATTTACTTCGGTTCCTAGTTTATATTAACTATCATTCTTCCACATTTTAGTTTATCCTTTTGGTGAACCTATATTTATTCATGCTTAGGATCCTCATATTTATTCTATCATGGGTCATAAATTTCCTCAAGTTCCTTTGTCTTATTTGCTTAAATTTCCTCTATATGTTTTCCTAAAAATATGCCACTAAATGAAATAAGTCCTAATTTCCACCATCTATCCGATGACCCCACTCCTAGTGTTCTTCCATCTAATCAACCTCTATTAGACTCAATTCAATCTCTACATGCTTTATTTCAAGATAAATTTAAGACCATGGAATCCACAATTACATCTCTCAAATCTGAAATTCAACTTAAGGATGTTTCTCAAGCACATGTTTGTTCTCCTTCTACATCTCATTCTCATTCTATGTCTGATACATGTGCTCATATCAGTGAGCCTCAAGTTATACCATTACCGATACTCTCATCCTTGATAACAATACTAAGCAACATGACCTTCTTATTGAGCTCCTTAGTTGTCACTTGATCACTTTACCACCTACTCATTGATATCCTCCTTATCGACTAGAAAAGTATCAAGGGCATCCATATTGCCATTATCATTGAATCAATGGACATAATGAAAGTTATCTCCATGCTTTACAACAAATAATCAAACATCTTGAGAATCAGGGCTTTATCTCATTCACTACACAACATTCTCTTGCATGTGCATCTACAAATGCTCCACCTCAATGGGTTCCTAAATATTATTTCACCATGTCTAATGAGAATCCATTCATCACTTCTAATGTTTCTTCACACTCAAGTACCACCTATGTAATCTATGCAAGTCAAGCAACCACCTCTTGAAATCAGTTTCACTCCCCCTCCTTTCAAGGCATCTACAACATTAAAAAGTCAATATAAGAAAATTTCTTTAAAACTCAAAGTGCAATTTGACCTCCTATCAAGCCTTTGAAAATGTCATCAACACCACAAAATATACCACCATTTAAAATACCTCCTCATCCTACACCACTTCAAATAGAAAACTTTTTTTTCAAAGTAGATGCCCCTTTTACTATTGGTCAAGACATATTGTAAATCCACTACTACATGGTCCTATTGTTACTCTTTCCCACCGTGCTTGCACCGCTTCACGTAAAATTGGTATTTGGTAGGTGATTCTTATCACCCTAGCTTTCTGATGACATACTCATATTATTATGGTTATTATATGACTATTGATGGGTCTATTACAATAAATTACCTCGTTTCATCTTACATTAACATATCTATCTATTACATAACCACTCATACATACATACATACATACATACATACATATACAATCATCTATCACTCTTCACACATATCATATGGTCTCTTATTATTTATCCCATCACTGAATTAATCTTACATAATCTATGATACTTCACCACCTTCATACATCCTTTATCAAACAATTACATGTGTTACCACACACTTGGGGGCATAGAATCTACACATCTTCCCCCTCTCATATTAGCATCAATAAATCTTGCATACTTACATAGTCCTACATCAATCTCCTAGCATAGGCATACTCATCACATGTTTTAGCATCATCATTACCCGATGACACACTCTTGTGCTTTAGTTCACACTTGATTATTGAGGGCATACTACACATGAACCCCACACACTACACACAAGAGGTCCTACATGCCGCGTCTATTCATACATCTTGCGACATTCATCCTACATAGTATATTTAGTCTACATCAGTTTGACATTTACACATCTACACGTCATACATTGTGTGGGTCTCCATCATGCATGTGTCACCTTTACATCCTAAATACTACATAACACATCATATTCCCATTATTAGTCTATATACACATCTTGCATGGTATTTCATATAAAGCATATTTGCATATTTACCTCATCACATGGTTGTTTCTCATCATTACATATACTACATCTTATTCTACATGATGTACTCACTACCATATGATGTACTCTAGTTCCTCACCCATATTTGACTACCAAGGGTTTACTACTCAAACGACATTACTAGGTTAGTGACATATGCTATAGGCTAAATGGTCACATATTCCTTCATCTTGTAGTGGTATATGCTTTAGGCCACATCACCACTCCCTCTATTTGTCTCATCGTGATATACTCTTTAGGCTACATCATCACGCATTCATCTCTACATCACCTATCATCACACTCATCACAACGCATTAGACACAACACACACTTTGACAATTTCCCGATGACACACTCTCATTTATGATTCATTATTGACTAATGAGGGTGGTGAAAACTAAATTAACCTTATTGTATACAAGTCCATTCACTCGAGGGGCACATAGATCCTATCATCCATCTTGCATTCTAATCCATCCATCCATAACATGTTTCATATCTTGGTTACATTTACTTTTTCTTGCATTTTTTTAGACATGTTCACTTCAAAGATACATGTTAGTTAGATATTTTGTATGTCATTATCTATACCATCCACACATGTGTGTTCATGTACTTTTCTAGTTATGATCATAGCTACAGTCTTTACATGTAACATGGATGTTATACTTCCACCACTCCTACAATGGTCACTTGGGGTATTGACATTCATCTCTTCTAGGTGATATGGTTTCATTTTGTACTTAGCAATTTTCATTACCTGGTTATACATGTTTTTGACATACTGGTTATCTTTATAATATGATAACGGGTGCTTCATGTGCAATTTTTTTGTAGGATTACTTATTACCATGGCTATCTATTATTTGTACTGTTTGTCTTTGATTTCTATTATATGTGGGCCTTGCCATTTGTTTAGTGTGCACACTTGTTTGTTTGTATGTGTCCATTATGGCCTTGAGTGTCTTGTGATGCGGTGAGTGACATCCCATGTTTGCAACCCACTTTGGCGGTCTATGATTGTCTTCTTGTATGTTTACTTACTTTCTATCTTCTAAATTGTTTTCTTAATGTCCACTTGTCCTTTACAATGTATGCTTGTTTGTACTAACACTTTTTTCTAGCCACTTATTTGTGTGCACCTTGGTTTCTACCAAATGCATTCCCTTCCCACTGCAGGGCATAGTTTATGCGGTTGGTCCTTTTTGGGGTTGTATTATCCTATTAATAATGTCACATGTTCCCCCGAAATAATGGGGAATAATTTGTGTTTTTACACATTATTCAAAGGTGCTTTCTACAGTATAGTTCACTTTATTTTCCATCCTAGACATTGTGATCTATACAAAGTGAGTGGGTTTATACTAGTGTAGAAACTCGTACGCAGTGAATTTTACAAGACATGGTTTTCCTTAGCATTCTGGGGAGTAGTTATAGGTTAGAGGATATAGTGGATTTCCTCTCTACACTACTTTAGCCAGTGGCATTGGATCACCCAAAAAACCAGGTAGTACAGAGATCTCTTCACACATATTCAGGGAAGCAGTTACAAGTTGGAGGATACAACAGAATTCCTCCCTACACTTCTTTGGCCTATGGTGTTAGATCTCCCAAAAAACCCAGGACAAGATATCCTCTTTCTACACCCTTCTCTCTCATCACAAATCAGGTGCATGTGTTCCTTTTACACTTTTCATATTTTCATTTTAAGTCTTTTAATTACTATATACATGCATTTTTACACATATACATGTGTATTTGACTTCTTGATCATCTTCTCCTATAGGTTCAACCATATGAGAAGAAAGAAGTAAAAAAAACAACAATAAGAGCAACAAAAAATAACATTTTATGGTATCAAACACCATACTAACCATGCAGGTACATCATACACATCAGAAACTACACACATGTTTCCACCATAGGTTCACTCTCATCACATTTTTGTGCTTTTTCATCTTTATTCTCCACGCTCCATCATCTTTTTTTCATTTGACGCTTTGTCTAGTCCTTTGATGCATTTTCCACATGACTCTACATGGACATTAGGTACGCATCTCTATCTAATTTATGTTACCGAGTGTTCTACTCACTAACATAAAGTGGGGGAAAATGTAGACAATAAATCAATCACTTTAGTAATTATTTAGTCTTGGTCTCATTCTTCTCTTCATATGGTTTTTTAGTGAAGAAAGTATTAATTAATTCTTTTCTTTTGGCCATTTGATTCTCCTATCTTTCATCATTCATGACCTTCACCACATATTTTACTAGTCAATTTCCATCATTATGTGTTATTTTTCATTTGACTCGGCCGCCTGCTAGTACTAGGGCATTGATAGGTAGCTTGGTCCCAATCAAGGTGCCCTGATACTTTTATCACTTTCCCACAATGTTTTGGGAACTTTTAGCCATTTTAACATTCTTGTTGGTGGTTACCCTCTTCGGGGTTAATTACAAAATTAGAACAAGAAAACCATATGAATACAAAGTTATGAGACTATAATGATAGACCAAGAACTAGGCACTACTATCATCATCTAAGGTTACATCCATATAGAGCTCATTTTGCATCCATCTAGCTCCATCACAAGGGAAAATGTTGGTTCATCTGCATCACACATCATAGGAGAGAAATTTATTCTATTCCATACACCATTCTATTGCATTTTCTACACAATTATTTCTCACTACTTTCACAAAGTACGATTGATATAAGAGCACCTAGGGCATGATTACACACACACACACATAGAACTACATCAGGTATGAGATGTAGTGAAGCACTTAGTTAGTCATTCCACTATTGTGGAAACTAAATTTAGTCTAAACCCTTCATTTTCATATTTATTTTTGAGGGTTTAATGCATGTCTTGGGGTTTTATAGGTCTTTTCTTCATCACCGATTACTAGTGACATACAACGTAGTGCAGTAAATTTAGTGTGACAGAAGTGAATGAAGGAAACCATCAAGTGACACCTCAAAGGAAGGTTACAAATATTTTTCATAGACCAAGGGACCCATTTCTTAGACTAGGGCACCCACAGTGCTCTGTGCACCTCTCCATGTGCCCTGGCCAACTCAAACAACTCAAATATGTCATTTTCGGTGTTGGCATGTTGTCTTAATAGGTGTTGTAATTTATTAAAAACCACATTATAGAACAAATATAATGTTGTATTATGGCATTATGATTATGTACATGATGGTTTAGATGTGTTTGTGTTGGTACGGTGAGATTCAAAGTGGTCTGTTTCCTCTTACAAGCCTATTTGGGTTCCTACGAGATGCAACATGATAGTAGGAGATTCTTGGGTGCTTGGGAAGCATGTTTACATGATGGATAGAATTTTTTGAGGGTACTTGGGCACTAATAACAATGGCATGGTACAAGTACAAGTGGTTCTCTACGTTACAAATGCTTGTTGGGTGCTTGGAGGTGTGACAATGTGTTTTGAATCCATATGAGCTCAAGGAATCATGCATTCGGGTATATTATGATTTACTCTGTATGTTTGGGTCATTTGTAGAGGTTTTGTGATCATTTCTTGCATTCTTTTAGTAGACTCTAGCTTCTACAAAGGTGAGGAAATGGACATACATGCAATCATGGCTAAGTCTTAATGATTAGAGATATTGAGTTATGTAACTTACATTATGATGATTTGATATGTTATAGGTATGTTTCATAGTGATTTTAGCACAATTTTAGGTTTGCAAGATATGAAAGTTTATATGAGATAGGGTAAAAACAATTGAAATTCCATCTCGAATTCAAACTTCGATGCTTGTCATGAATTATGTGCCGTGCATGGGTCCTTGTGGATTTAAGGTATGTTTTTTTAATATTGGTAAATAGTTTTTGAAAGGGACTATACCCTTGTGTACAAAAGGAGGCCTAAAAGCCCGAATAAGAGAGAGGAGCAGAGAAGTCAGTATCAAAGCACAAAAATTACAGCAAAGAACACCGAGCCTAGAAACAAAGAACACAAACGAGACTTAACAAAGAAAAACAACGGCAACAAAGCGGAAAGCCTACGGCCAAGAAGCGTGTAGTAAAACCGACTACTTCTTGGCCGCTTGATCAATACTCATCTTTACTTTTTCCAAGCATGATACATACCCAGCGTGGTCATATGAGCAAGCATCCGTCTTATCGAGCTCCTCTCTGGTTCTTTTACTCTCTTTCTCATTGCCCCAAAGAGTAATCGGACACCGCCGAGTGCGAAACACTTCTTGCATGACCTTCGATGAATTCCTCTATGGTCCCGAATGCTGCAATATTATACTCATGCCTAGTCTTCGTTTTCCCAAGCGGAGTCTAGGAGGTCGATTTTTGTATATTTCATCAAGTTGGCTATTGCCAATGCTCCCTTCTCCCTCAATGCTTTTTTGCCTTTTTGCTTAGCAAGATTTTTACCTCATCCTTCAAGAATTTAAGCTCACCTCTAAGGCCTCCAATCTTCTAGAAGGGTTATCCGTTGGTGCCGCCTGGGACCGGCACTACTAATGTTCAAAGCAGATCACGAGCAATGTCATCCAAAGGTTCATCCCCTCAAAGCAGTAGACTCAAGGTTGAGTCTCCTAGAAGCCCCGTGACACGTTTAGAAGTAGAGACAAAGCAGTGTGGGTGGCGGGGCAGCAGCAGGAGGAAAAGAAGGAGAAGCATGAGCAGCTGCATGGGGGCATCGGACCGGAGCGGGGCAGCAGCAGGGGCAGCGGGGGAGACAGTTTGGCAGCAACGGAGCCCACCAAAGCCAGGCGGGAGAGGAAGGGAGACCGGGAATTTGATAAGGCGAAAGGCTTGTGAATAAGAGAATAAGCCCTTGGTGAAGGGGAACCGCTCGGGTATGCTACGGAACTCCAAAATGGAGCGCTCAAGAGAGTTTAACAGATAGTGGGGAAGCAAACCAACCTACTCCTACGAAAGTGATTCAAAAGATAAGGTGCTTGGCAGGACAGGGGATTTAAGGTATGTTTATATGGTGATTTTAAAAGGTTTTAAAAATTAACCAGTCAATTTATTTTCATGTTTTTATGAGCAGGATGTTAAGCAAATAAATTCATCTAAAACCCTAGTTAAACCCTAGCTAGGAGAAGTTTGCAAAAAGAGAGGTATAGTGACCCATTTTTTATTGTTTCATAAACATTTATGAATGGATTTTGTAGAGGAATCTCATGGGTTTTTATAAATGTATGGTTGAGGTTATGATGATGAGTGGGACCCACTCAAATAGGTCAGTTTCTGAAGAAGGTTTTAGGATAAGGTTGTCCAAAGGAGTAACATGAAAAATTGATGGTGCATGATTAAAGGGAAATGATATTCATATCCATGGATGTTTTAGGAAATTTTCATGCAGGTACATGGTTTTTTGAGGTTCATACAGGTTGATTGGTCAAAGGGAAGTTTTGGGATCTCAAATAGCAGGGTTCAGTAAAATGGATGTAACTTGAGCTATATGTAAATTTTGAAGCTGATTCAAGTTGTGATGGAAAGAATATTAAGATATATTTAAAGTTATATTATTTTTACCTCATTATGATATTATTTGACATGGTTTATAGTTCATTCTTTGGAAATTAATACTATTTGAAGTTCAAGATAGAATTTGTTTTGGTTCAATTTTAGAGTTGTTTGAAGCATGAGATGGATTGGTTGATGCTTGATATCACTTAGAATGTGAATATAGATTAATTTTTCATAAAATTAATCCATTTTTAGGTATTTAATGTATTTAAAAAATTATTATGAGTTATCATTTGCAAACAACATTTTTATCAAGTTGATTTGGTGAAGACAAAATTAGATGTGGTTTTAGCATGATATTGATTCAAGGATTATAAATTCCTTATAAGATTTATAAAGGTTATGAAATTTAAATAAAGTGTTTACATGGAATGTTTTTCTCATGTTGAAGTGATATTGCGGCCTTATGAAGTTTCCATGGTGCACTTTTTATGTTGTTTTGCACACATTAATGAATGGATAAATGTTTAATGGTTTATTTGAGTGATCTAAAATTGAATTTTAATTTATAATGACTAATTCACACCCCCGTCTTAGTCCATTGTGATTATAACAATTGGAATCGAGAGAAGGTCCTTTTTGGAGAAGTTTGACAACTTTAAAGGAGATTTTGAAGCACAAAATGGCATGTGTTAAATTCATAAACAAAGAACCAATATTTGATGGAATAAACTATGTATTTTGGAGGCTAAGGATGAAGACCTATATTATTTCACAAGCGTTTTATGTTTGGAAGATAGGGAAGGTGGCTATATTCCTCTTACCACTCATATTACTGACAAAGCATACAAGGATGCATATGAACACAATTATAAGGCCCTTAATTCTATAATTCATGGTCTTGGAGAATCTAAGTTGGGAAAGGTTATGTACTGCAAATCAACAAAGGAAGCATGGGATAAATTGTAAGTCCTATATGAAGGTGACTCAAAGGTAAGAATTGCTAAACTTTAAACCTTTAGAAATCAGTTTGAATCTCTAAAGATGAATGATGAATAGTCCATTGTTGTATATTTACTTAGGATTGATAAAAATTTCAATAACATGAAAGGATTAGGAGAATAAGTAAAAGAAGAAGTGGTTATTCAAAAGGTTCTAAGGTCACTAACTCCAAAGTTTGATTCCAAAGTATCTTGCTATAGAAGAAGCAAATGACTTGACTACTTTTAAGATGGATGATTTTCATGGTACGTTCACTGCCTATGAGATGAGAATAGGTTATTTCAAACTAGCCAAGAATGCGCTTTCTTTCAAGTCTGAAATGAATTCTAAAACAATAAGGTGAAATATGATGAAGAAACTCTTGAGATTGAATATGAAGCACTCTTTACTATGATGGCTATAAAATTGAAGTTTGGATAAGGTAATTAAAAAGGTAATCTTCCCTAAAAATGTTTAAAATGTGGTAAGATAGGAAATTTTGTTGTTAATTTTCCTCATAAACACAAGAAGGAAGATCATGATGAACATAAGTATGATAGTGATCATGACCACAAGTACAACAAGTATGATAAGAGAAAGAAAATATTTAAGAAGGTTGACTATAAGAAGAAGGAAAAAAGAGTTTTTATACAAATGAAGATGATGAATTATCTTATGCAAGTAGTGGTATTTCAGATTCTGAATCTGAAACTGATTGTGATAATATTGGAAATGAGGCATTGTTCATGAAAAAAGAAGGTATGAGGTCTTCTAGTGAGGGATATTCTTTGTTAGGATATTTTATTTCAGGTTATTGCACCTATTCTAGTGGAGATGATGAGGATGAAAAAGATGATTTTGAAGGCATTCAAAAGAAGTTTAAACAAGATGAGAAAGAAAAACAAAAGATGAGTTTGCAGATCAAGGAATATGAGAATCACTTTCATAAGCTAGAAGAACAATATGTGTTTGAATCTTCCAAGAAAAATGAGTCAATGAGATTTATAGAAGAAAAGGTAAAGTATCTTGTTTTAAATTTGCAATATAAAGAGAGTTTTTGTTCAAATTATAAAGAATATATAGATTTTTTAAGGTTTGAGTTGCTAGATGTTAGCAAGAAGACTACGAACTTTCAGAAATTTGAGAAAAGTGCAAAATACCTAGATGACCTACTTGGAAAACAAAGAGCAGTAAATGATAGGATTGGCTTGGGATTCAAAGAGGATTCTAAAGGAAAGGAAGTGAAGCAAGAAGACATTGATTCAAGAAAATAATCAGGTGAATCTATCACCAAGGAAGAGAAGAAGGAGACTCTCATCAAGAACAATGAGAAGACCAATCCTATTAGGCAACCTAATGCCTCAAGGTATGAAAGAAATTTCAATGGATATTGTTATTCATGTAATGTATTTTTCATAGTGCAAGAGAATGTAGAAACTATTCTAGAGATACTCATTCATGGAGAGACAATAGGAGTGATTTTGTTAAGAGTATAGTGTGTTACAAATGCAATGAGAAAGGTCATGTTGCTAGATTTTGATTGAATAATCTACCTAGACTTGTTGATGGTTTCAAGTGGAAAAATATAGTAGTATGTAACAGATATAATAGAGCTAGTCATGTTGTAAGAGACTGTTATCAAGGCTATTCAAGTATAAACATAAGTTCTTCAAGTCCTAGAATGCAATTCTATAAAGTTCAAAGACCTAAATTGTATAACGATGGTCCTAAAAACACTTGGGAATTAAGAAGAGAGCATGTTGTTGTTTCAAGAAAAATATTGATCAAAGAATAGGTGTTTCTTAGAGTTTATATCAGAAACGTGGAGATGAAGGAGTTCTCCAGGTGCCCAAGAAGGCTTGAGACCTTCTTTTAGGTCATCATGGTGCATCTATACCTTCACTATGCTTCTTAAAGGTATATCATTGAAAGTGAAACATTAAACTGAGGGGGAACTATTTTGGTCAGTGTATGTGACTCCTCCATATGAAAAATGTATGTCTCTCATTGTCTACATGGTGTTAGTTGGTTGTTCTTGAGTTTGTATTGTCATGATATCCATCTTGTAGTGATGTGGTGTATGATTCGCAGTCCTCATAGTCTGTGTATGGATTTATCATTCAAATAAGTTGGTTGTCTGAGTTGGTTATGTTCATAATTCTTATGGTAATGTCATAAGGAGTATCCATGTGTTCTTGAACTCATGAAGTATGCTTTATAAGTCTCTGAGATTATGTTTAGCTGTGTTGAGGGAGTATGTGGCCTGTGAGAAGTTTGGAGATAAGTCTGAGTTGTTGACGGTGTCATAAGGTTAGTCAAGAGTTTTAATGGAATTTTTCAAGTGATTATATGAGTAAATAATGTGTATGATGATATGAAGTTGTCTCAGAGGTTGTAACCAGTCATCTAGAGTCACAGTGTACTCATTTATCTTATAAAGTATTAGATTGTCTATATGAGTGATCTATGCATATGTCTATGTCTGAAAGGTCATTGATTCATATGTTATGAGTCCCTAAGAGTTTGAATGGTTCTATGAATGTGTGCTTGGAGATGATATTATGGAATAAAGTATTGGAACTTGTTCAATCAACATGAAAGTGGAATTTCTGTGCAAAGTTTCTTAAGAAGTGGTATGAAATAAATGATGAATTTGAAGGTGAAAATGGTGGATTCAATTTCTAGAAATTTATAGAAATAATCTAGATAGAGTGTACGCTATGATTCAAAAAAATTTATGACATGAAAATTTATGAGATTACTGAAATTCTTGACAGTCCATAGTGCTAACAATGAAGAGTGATAGAGACATAATTGGTAAAGAATGAAGTTGCAAAATGGGAAAATTCCATTCTATATCAAGCTTCTATGTTCATGGAGGTGTTAATATGGTCAATGAAAGTAATGTATCAGATTTTTGATAGTGAGAAATGTTTGAATATTATAAATATCAAGTCTTAAATGAATTTTTTGAGTCTTCTAGGTGTTTTTCTCTACTCTTCTTTACATTTGTGTTAGCATTGTGCTACCTTTTTCACAAGGTGTTAGAAACAGTGGCATTGACTTATGCAAAGATGAGAGGTGATCTTGACAAATAATAGTATGGTAAAGCATAATATAAAATATGTTTTTCATGATATCTACAGGCTTGTGTGGTCCTAATATGTCAGGGGGAGCTATTCTTGGTGTTCTTGATTGTTAATGAAGGTTGATTGAACTAATGTGTTAGTGAAAGTGTTTCTTAAGATATTTTGTGTATAGTGGAAACTCATGACCTTCTACAAGTGTAAATGGTATGCAAAGAAGTCTTCAAGATAGTGAGATTGCATATTTTTATTCCTTGATGGTACCTCGTGTGATTTCATGAGCTAGAAAGGTATTTTCTTGACAAAGATGAAGTCGACTTGGTAGATAAATTGATTATTCTATGGATAGTTAGGGTTCTATGGTATGAAAAATGGTATTCCTATAGGTGAGTACATTTAGTATGAGACTTTCATGCTAGGGGAAGTCATTATGACTCAAATCAAGTGATTTAGGTGTGAGAGAACCCTAAATTACTGAATAGTGGACTGTGATCTAAGACGAAGCTTCAAAAGGCTATGAGAGAACTCAAGTAAGGTATAATATAGTAAATGTATAAAGATGATAGTGTACAAGTTTGCAAAAAAATTCTATGATAGGGGAAGTGTGCTCCAACCATGGAGTAAGTATTTTTATGGTTTAAGGTGTTCAAAAGGTCTAGTAAGGTAAGAGAACATCTTTCTTGGATTTTAGAGAGTGTCTCTCTTGACTCTTTTAGACATGTTTGCATACAAAGAAGATGGTTAATGACTGAGATAAAGTTTTAGGGCCAAAGCAAAGTGATTAATCCATCCCCAAGACACACTATCAAGGTAATAGCATAGATTTTGTGCTTACAGCTAGATATAAGTTGTAAAATTATAGGGGGTTATAGATTACATGGTCAAGGTGTGGATAATGTTCAAGGACATGTCACAGCTTGAGTAAAATTGGATTCAGATGATTGTTCAAGGACATTAAATATTGTGGTTGAATGATGACAGGAATTTTATGTGACAAACTTGTTTTATGCCCAAAGAAGTAGGTTTATGATCAAGAAAGGTGAGATGATGATGTATCATTATTTGTTTGAAATTGTTGGCATGCTCATAAAGAATATGCTATAGGTACATACTTGCTACAATATTTCCATAAAGGCTAAAAGAAGGTTGATATGTAAAATTACTTGTTTTGTATGCCCAAAAGATGGAGAATAGTGTTTTTCCTCCCAATAAGGTATGATTTTTCTTCTTTCTTGTTGATTGATGATGTTCATATGTTTTATATGCTTATCCTAGGGGAACATGGTGGTTACATGCCTAAAATGAAGGAAAAAATTAGATTTTGTGCAAAAATCAAGAAATGAAGATATTTTGAGACCTTTGGTTGATTTTTCCAACCAAAGAATAATGGTATGAATTTAAAGAAGGTAAATTATGTGAGCTATAGGTATGACTTTTTCATTAATGTAAAAATGAGGGGAAGTTAAGGGTGTTTTCCATCAATGAAAAAGGGGGAGATTGTTGGCATGTGGTCTTAATAGGTGTTTTAATTGATGCAAAACCACATTATAGAACAAATATGATGTTGTATTATGGTGTTATGGTACATGATGGTTCAGATGTGTTTGTGCTTTGGTACAAAGTGAGATTCGAAGAGATTTTTTTGCTCTTACAAGCCTATTCAGGTGCCTAGGAGATATAGCATGATACTAGGAGATTATTGGGTGCTTGGGAATCATGTTTGCATGATGGATAGACTATTTTTAGGGTTCTTAGGCACTCAGAATAGTGGCATGGTACAATTACAAGTGTTTCTCTATGTTACGATGCTCATTAGGAGCAGGTATGGTTGCTTGGAGGTGTGCCAATGTGTTTTGAAGCCATATGATCTCAAGGAATCATGAATTCAAGTATATTATGATGTACCAAGTATGTTTAGGTCATTTGTAGAGGTTTTATGATCATTTATTACATTATTTTAGTTAACCCTAGCTTCTATAGTGAGGAACAAACATGCAAGTATGGGAAAGTATTAATGATTGAAGAGATAGAGGTATGGAATTGACATTATTATTATTGGATATTTTATATGGATGTGTCATAGTGATTTGAGAAACTTTTTAGGATTCCAAGATGTGAATTTTGCAAGATATGACATTTTATATGAGACAAGATAAAAATAAGTGAAATTCCAGATTTCAATTTGAACTTCCTATGCTCATTGTGAATTTTTTCCTTACATGGGACCTTTTAGATTTTAGGGATGTTTCTATGGTGGTTTTATAAGGTTTCAAAAAAATAATCATTTCATTTGATCATCAGGTTTTTATGAATGAATGTTAAAAAATAAAGTGGTTTAAAACCCTAGGTAAACCCTAGCTAGGAACAATTTACAGAAATAGAGGTATAGTAACCAAATTTTCATTGTTTCATCAAAATTTATGATTATATGTTGTATATTACTCTCTTGGGTTTCCTTAAATTTATGGTTGAGGTCTTGGTGATGAGCGGGCCTCACTCAAACATGTTAATTTCTAAATAACAATGTTGTAGGACAAGGTTGTACAAAGTAGTAGCATAAAAAATTGATGATGCTTGATGAATGGGAGATGATATTTATTTACATGGAGGTTTTAGGACATGTTCATGGAATTAAATTTTGTTTTGAGGTCCATACATGTTGACTAGTCAAAGGGCAGCTTTAGGATCTCAAATATAAGGGTTCATAAAATGGATATAACTTGAGCTACATGTGAAGTTTGAAGATAATTAAAGTTTTGTTCAAAAAAATATTCAGATATATTTCCATTGATATTATTTTTTCATGATTATGAGGTTATTTGAAATGGTTTCCAGGTCATTCTTTGGATAGGAAAACTTTTGGCGCTTTAAGACAAAATGTGTTTTGGTGTAAATTTAGAGTTGTTTGAAGCATGATATGGATTGGGTGATACTTTATATCACATATAATGTGAATATATATGAATTTGGAATCAAATTAATCCATTTTTAGGTATTGAATGTATGTAGAAATTTTTTTATGAGCTAACCTTTGCAAATAACTTTTTGGCAAGTTAATCTGGTGAAGACAAAAGTAGTTGTGGTTTGATCATGAGGTTGATTAAAGGATTATAACTTGATTATAAGTGTCTAAAGGTTCTTCCATTCCCATGAATTTTTACATGTCATGATTTTATTATATCAATGTGATTTTGTCACCTTATGAAATTTCTAGGGTGCTGAAGGGTGTAGGAAACAATTGTTTTGAGAATTACAAAGTGAATTGGGCCCAATAAATGAAAACATTTGGTTGGTTTATCTAAATTAATACCATGTATGAATGTTAAATGATATTTTAATCATGTGTAATGGTTTATGGGTCATGAATCTATATTGATTTCATGTAAGGGAATTTTTAATATTGTGCCCATGGGGTTTTAAGCCATTTTTGGCACATGTAATGAGGTTTTCATCTAGGCCAACCTAATTGGGTCACTTGAGACTATTGTATTTAAAAATTTAAATTTTTATTTTATGTATAGGTTGAACCAAAGGAGTGAATAAAGTTTTTCCTAAGTTTGAAATGAACAGAAGCTTATAAAAGCATGTTTTTGGGTGCTTTTTGGAGCTAGTGAAGTGTGTACAAGATATGTGACCCGGTGAGTGAATTTTGAACATTTATGAGAATGAATTGAGATCATATCAGGTGTGTGATAGGTTTATGAAGATAAGAAAGCATGTGTGCAAGATTTTGAAGAATTGAGAAGTGAAGAAAGAGCTAGATTGTGTAAGTTGAAGACCTAGGGTTTGAGTAAGGGTTTGGAAGAGTTTGGAGCTGAATTTTTGGATCACTATCAGCTGTGGTATCAACATATTTTCAGTGGTCATACTTCATAAAAATATTGTGTGATGATTCATATTCATGTAAGTCTCTTTTTTGTGTAATATCAACAAGGGTTTAGGGGTTGGTGTTCCTTGTGGGGTTAGTGCCTCACTAAAGAAATATATTGTGATGTGTAATATTCACTTGAGTATTTTTGTGTGTAATATTAGAAAAGTTTTCAGTGGGTTTTCTTCCCCTTAAGGGTTTCCCACTTACATCTTTTGTTATGGTGTTACTTATCTTGCTCTTGGTTTATTAAATGAATGTTGTATGTTGTTGTGCACAAATTAATGAATGGATGAATGGTTAATGGTCTATGTGAGTGATCTGAAATTGAAATTTAATTTGTAAGTACTGATTCACCTCCCTCTTATTCCATTGTTCTTATTAAATTCTATAACTTTTTCATGTTCATTCCTACTTCCATAATATTCAATTTATTTTCAGACATATTCCATATCAGCCTCTAGATCAGCTGAGTTCTTTCTAACTCTCTTTGCACTTTAAGGTTTTACATATCTAATTTCTTAGTTGCTTGGGTCACTTTCTATATTTATTTACTACTTTTATTTACTATTATTTATTGTTGTTCCTAGTTTAGATTAACTACCATTCTTCCACATTTTATTTAATTAGTGACACACTGCCTACTCAAATTAGTGTTATCTTCACTCGTCTTTTTGATGACTCTCTTGGTTCTAATTCCCATCAAACTATGTTGGCATCACTTCAAGTTTTGCATTCTTTATTTCAAGACCAATTTTAGGCTATGGAATCCATGATTACATCTCTTAAATATTAAATTCAACATCTTAAGGATCTTTCTCAGTGCATGCCTCTACTACATCTCATCTTGCTTTTATTTCTCCTAATTGTGCTCAAATCAATAAACCTCAAGTATAACCATTACCAAAACCTCTCAAGTTTGATCACAATGCTAAGAAAAATTATATTCTTATTGAGCTCCTTAGTCATCAATTGATCACTTTACCATCTACTCATGCATATCCTCCTTATCATCTTGCAAAATGTCATGGTCATCCATATTATGATTATCATCGAATTAATGGACATAATGAAAATGAATGTCATGCCTTATAATGAAGAATCATTTATATTGAGCATTAAGGATTTATCTCATTTTCTGCACAACATTTTATTGTATGCCCATCTACAAATGCTACATCCAAATGGGATCCTAAATCTACTTCATCTATGTCCAATGAGCATCATGTTATTACTTCTAATGTTCCTTCTTTAGTTAGTCAAGCGTCTCCTATTCAACCCATTACAACTAAGAAATCACCTCTCAAGGTTCATCTTCCATCACCTCCTCCTACTAAGTCATCTATAGTATTATTGAGTCAAACTAAGAAACCTCCTCTAAAGATTGGCATAACTCCTGCACCTCTAAATTCTTATATGGAGTTACAAATCCCAAATAAGAAACCTCTCTCTAATCAAGATCAACATGCTCTTGCTATCATCTTTCAAATTTTTCCACTTGAGGATCCTAAGCCATCACCACTTTAGCATCCAATTACTTTTGTCAAGGAAAATACTCCTTACATTGATCCACTTAGTGTCATTGACTAGATCTCCATCACTTACATACTTGAGGGAATCATAGCTTCTCCCCCTACATTTCTATCAATTTTATCTATCATTCCATGCACTCGACAATTTATGCTTAATGTATAGTATCTCCTAAGAATCAATACAAACCACTTGATACAATTGTATCATCATATTACCCAATGACACACTCTTGTGATTTGGTTCACACTTGATTGTTGAGGGCATACTAGACACATGAACCTCACACGCTGTACACTTCACACAATGCACATACATTACTTGTCTTTCTCACAGCATCTATTTGCATCATACACATTACACACTTCACACTCAATGCATTCATGTCATTTATTTCTTTCATATAGTTTTACACGTTGTGTTCATTACCCTATGACGCGCTCTAGGTACATGGTTCATACTCAAATACTAAGGGTCTATATCTAAAAATGAACCTCACTAAACTCACTCATTCACACACTCTATACAATCTATGCTTTGATGATCACATATTTCTAGCACACAATTCAAACTATTTTCTGATGATGTGCTCTTTTTCTACTATTTATTCTTGATCGCTGAGGAGGAATATGTCAATGAACCTCATCTCATTACATATTCATTCACACTCATTTGAGGGAAGCATCTCCTTTCACATTCACTTTTCATTCCCTTCCATATCACTCATCCACGAAATATTAAATATCTTGGTCACATTTAGTCATGCTTGCCTTTACTCATTACACATGCTAGTCGGATATTTCATGTCATTATCTTTTATACATACATGTGCATTCACTTAACTTCAATTTTTATCATAGGATTTACACGGATATTTACATGCAACATGAATGCTTGGTGTACTACCTCATAATATTCACATAGTGGCTCTAGGGGCATCCAATTTTGAACACACAATAGGTGTTATTATTTCATTCTTTATAGCATGTTACTATATTGGATTATACATGATTTGAGATACTTTCTATCTTTCTAACATGCTAATGGGTACTTCATGTGCAACATTTGTCTTACAAGTCTATTTTTTCCATGGTTGTTGGATTCTTTTCTTGTCATTACTTTTCATTATATGCCATTGTTTGTGGTATTTTCCTATGTCTTTCTTGTTCTTTAATTTTTTATCTACTTTCATCCATGATTGCCTTGACTACCTTGTTAAATCATGAATGATGTCCCATGTTTGGCACTGATTTTCATGGTCTACTTTATTTGCATCATTTCTTGTTCACATTTTCTTCTTGTGTGCTTATCTTACAAATTTTTCTTTTACATGCATTTTCATATTTCTTGCACTAATAGTTTTTCATGCCACTTTGTTTGCATGATCCTTAGTTTCTACCAAGAATATTCCCTCCCCTTGTAGGGAATCAATTACATTTTAGTGGTCAATCCTCCTTTGGGCCGCATTCTCCTTAGGAATGCACCCCAAACAAGGGGTACATCTATCGGGTGAATCAGTCACCTCATACATCATTATAAAGTCACATTACAACAAATTTGAACACACAATCTTCATTCTCAACAACGACCTAGATCATGACTTGGGTCCTCAGCACAACACAGTCACCGGTTCTTAGACCCGAAATTAGTGCCTAGGTGACCCTAATCCTTCGCGGATGCCTATGACCTGGGGTAGTTACATACTTTTTCTCATTTTAGTATTGTTTTTGGTAGTATGCATAATGGATTTTACAGACGGATAGTCCTTTAGAACTAGGCATGCATGTACTACACCTTTTTTCTACTTTCGGGTTAGATAAAAATTGTTCAAAATGGATCATATTTTTACACACCATTTGTAGTGGTGTTCATACTTCAGGAAGAATTTAAATGTTGGAGGATGACACAAGATGTTTCTCCATACACTTCTTCTATTCTTGGCGTGAGATCACCCAAAAACTCATTCTTCTACATCATCTTCATGATACTTTCTATACTCTTTACTCATTATGGATCATGTTCGTCCTTATAGGAAGTAATAGCCACATCAATAAAACCACATAAAAACAATCAACATACACAATAGGAATAATGTGACATCTACACATATGCTCTCACACTAGGGTCATCATTTTTCATTTACTCTTCTCTAGTTTCCACGCTTCATATTTTTATCACTCCAAACTTTTTCTTGTCTCTCAGAACATTTTTCACCATTGATCTACATGGTTATTAGGTACGCATCTCTTATCTAATTTATTTTATCGATCATTCATTCAACAACATAAAGTGGTGGTAAATGTAGACACTAAATCATGCACTTTTGGTACCTATCTAGTCTTGATAACATACTATTATTCATACGATTCCTAAGTAAGAAAATTACCAATTGAAAAATGTCTTTAGCCTATTTGCTTGGATTTTTTTTTCCTTTTGGTCTTACTCACCTGCTTTCCTAGTTTGTCTTTTTATACTTCAACATTTCTCATTCTAGACACCGAACCTAGCTAGGATGTCGGTGTCGAGCTCCTATCCCCTCTAGGTGCTCCTAAGATCTTTGTACTTTTGCTCACATTTTTGGGTTATTCCTAGGAATTTTGGTATCTTATATTATGTGTAATACACCTTTTTGGGTTAATTATGAAATTCAAACAAGTGAATCATATAAATAAAAATTATGTGACCATAATAAAGGACCAAGCAATAAACATTAGTTATCACCACCTATGGTTTCATCCAAAGGGATTATCAAGAGCATTCAAACATTCATCTAACATCCACACAAGGGTAAGGGACTACATTTTTTGCATACACTTCATGGGAGGGGAAGTTCATTCTTTCACGCACACATCTATTTACATCTTTTACATCTAGATACTTGCTCCTTGTAAAGTGCAACATGCACAAGATCAACCTAGGGAATGATTTTGACACACACATAGAAATACATTGGTTATGATATGTAGTGAAATGCTTGGTCATAATTTAAATTGTCCTCGACAATCGAGGAAAATCTTACCCATCATTTAAATTATTCTATTTTTTGGGATTTTATGCACTTTTGGGGTTTTGGAGGTCATTTCTTCATTTCAGATTATAGGTGACATCTCGTGAACTATATGTGACATACTAGTGATAGGAATCAAAGGACATTGAATACCTCACAAACCTCCAAAGTTGGTTTTATAAGGTTCTGAGCAGTCACATGCGCCCATAGTAGGTCTACAGCACTTGTAGGCATCCTTGACCTAGTTTGGGTACCCTAGTCTAGGTAGACCTTGTGGTCACACAATTTTTTGAGGTTTGGTGTCAAACTTATCTCCTTTTGTTTATTAGTTAATCACTTAAACATAGTCTAGTATTGATTTCAAATCAACTAAGTACTTTATCCCTTCATTTTCACCTAGGGTTATAAATTTAAATTTCTTATCTACTTGGGTCAATGTTTGTAATTCATTTTCATATATTCAACATTGTTAAATAATTAGTATAAGGCATTCATTTATTCAATATTTGCATAATAACCCAAGTATAACTATGCATATAATAAGGTTGAGTATTCCTAACCACTTTGTATACATAGCATCTCATAGGCATAAGAACATCACCTTTCTCGGTTTTCTAGAGTAAGTTCACAATGTTTTCTTTGTCATAGTTATTGATTAATACATTATGTAAATGGATGTGCTTCTATGCCCCATTTTTTTGTATTTTGATTTTTATTCCCACATTTTCCCTCTCAATGTGTATGTGATGAATTATTATAGACTAGCTCAAACTTGAAACACACAAACACAAACACACACATGCACACACACACGCATAATAGTGTTTTTGAGATGTATGGATGTATGTAGTTTATGTAAATATCAATATTTTTTATGTATGTATATGACCTAACAATAGGACAAGATGGATGGATGAAATAATAAAACTAAATCAAAACCGATGCAACCTAGAATTTACTAGTAATAACCCGACGCACTTGCGGCACATCACTCACCTAGATTGAGCACTCACCTAAAGCGTGTAAAGATACCCGGCCCCTCTTTAGGGTTTCTTGTGCAGGATGTTAGCATGATGGAGACTTAATGTATTCAGATCCATAAATAACATAACATTCTATAGAGAATATTCTATATCTAAATCTAAGGGTAACATATTTAAATAATAACCATAATGAATTCAACCATGAAAGAACCAGTTATACTCATGATTAACACCTTGATTCAACCAATACACTCCATTATATTAAACACAGTAAATACATAGAATCTTCTTACAATAAGTAATACCATAAGCTCATGCATGCATCAGATCTGGTAGCATAACCTCACAATAATTCAGTTCTCACATAGTCCTCCTATTCTACACAGATCACTACATATTTATAAGGGTGGGGACTTGCCCTTCACCACTTTCATAATTCCCAAAATAGGTCGCATGCTAAAAATATTCATGCACCTTTACAATAATAGCCACACATGCAAGTACATTAACAATATATCTCTTCTAGTTAACTGGTAGTAGCGTTTTATTATTATTAACCCGAACCCATGCAAAGTGCTTAGTAGCTACTCTTCCAATAAGATCCCTTGCATGTCATGTAAGTATTTAACCGGTTTACGTGCTTTGTATGCTATCTCCAAAAATAGCATGGCTAAGTCCTAAATCTTCCCTTCTCTTTTGTGTGCATGTACTTCCCTATCCTTCTAAGCCTTTGACTATGCTTTACTCCTATGCATGAATATTATTTGTGTCTTCTCCTTAGTATCATACTCTTGTATGCTCAACATTACCCCACACTAAACTACATTGTCGCCCCAAAAATGGTTTCATCCTGATACTTTTAAAGAATAAATAATAAGGAATGGAATGAATGGTAAGTAAATAATTTCTTTACAAAGAATGACCTTAAACTGTAATGTCCTTTGTCTCAATCGGAAGAATTAATTCCATATATTCTTCTTTTATCTTTTCTTCCAAATCCTACCATTTGGTTAACGTAGCTTTTCTCTTATCTAGAATGTCCACTATAATAGATTCCAACTCATCTTGGGAAATTTCTCCCTTCTCATTTTGTAACACCAGAACAATGTTGGACATAGTATACATTCTTCCTTCTAATAGATCCATCTTTTGCGCTATACGTTTTCCAATCTCATACAATTTTTCCTTATGGGGTCTTGTGTTGGTGCAAGGGCATCAAAAATTTTCTTGACTAGCGCTAACCTTTACTGTGTGTCCTAATGTCTTATCTTTCATTTCCTTCAAGACTTCATTGTCTTCTACTATGGTCCTGATCCTTATTATTACCTCTAGAGCTGCACATATGTTCAATGCATGGTCTACTTTCTTCAGCTCCTCCTCCAAGGTTTGGAGTAATGCTTCATAAGATGAAATCTTCCTTACCACTGAATCCCTTGCCCTCTCTACTTCCTTCTTAGGGTCCTTTGGTTCTGGCATCTAAATTGGTCCATCCTCAAGCACCAAATCAACTAAGGTACACACATAGTGCATAGCCAAAGGGAACCTTTCAGGTACCTTGGAATTCAAGCATGGTCTTAATTTAAGGACATGATCACCAATCACCTTTTACATGCTTATGATAACACCATTCTTATTTTTCTCTAGGCCATTTTCTCCTTCCAAATGTATGATATTTTCATCTTTGGCTTTGATGTCTTCTCTTAGCACTTTAATATCTTCTCTTAGTGCTTTAATGGTGGAAAATTTATCCACATTCCTACATGCCACCTCTGTAGATACCTTCACTAAGGAATTACTCACCTATTCATTAGACATAACTATGGGTTTGATGGTTATATATATCTATTTTTTGGTTCCTAGCTCATTCTCCTTAACACACGGACTCTTCACATACATAAAAATCAGGCTCATCCATGTGAGTTTGCATGGACCATGAAAATTATTTCCTTGTACACATGGCTACCATGTCGGGTCCATCAAATCCCAATCATACAAGTCCTTGAGGCCCACTGTATTTTGGAATCATGCATGGAAAATTTTAATCATGTCCTCTTCATAGCCTATGATGGTGCAACATACTCTCCACTTTAGCTCTTTGATCTTGGCCCCTTAGGAACTTAACTGCCAGGATTGAATTTGGACCCTCTATGTGCTAAGTAGTATCTTGCTCTAATTCTCCTGGATTCTATAATCCTTTAGTCTTCATTTCTTCATCATTGGGCTCTTCCACTTCCTCTAGTTGTATAGGAGATCTAGACGTGCTCTCTTCATACTCCTCCGCCTCCTCGCTCAAGCTTAAATTTTCTCATTCTCTTCTCACATGTATCCTTTTGTGGAGATATTCATGGTGATCATAGTCTTGAATGTGGAGTATCACCTTGAGTTCTTGTTTGTCTGAACATTGTTTTAAAGAGGCATTCTTCGTGATTGCTCCTACTTCCAATTCTTCATCTCCTTCTTCTTGTGACTAGGGTGGAGTACTTACGTGCTTAGCTACTATCCTTTCCATGGGTCATCTCCATCCCCTATGATCCAAGCCACCACTATCCTTATGTTCTTCCTCCTCATTGTCTACATCTATAGGTTTGGTAAGCTTCGGAGATAGTACATTCTCCACTTTGTATACTTTCTCTTAAAGGGTCGTGGGAGCACGAACTCATTCTCCACATTTTTTTACCCTCCAAATTAGGATTAAGTTGAAGGAATGCAAGATTTTATCCATTATCTATAATCACCAAACTCACATGATTCATGTTTATCATGTCTGAAATTAGCCTCTCAATATAGGAAATTTGACCAAGATGTACATACGTCTTCCTCAACATGTGGTAGTCATAGTATACCTTATCATCAAAAAAATTCAAGTCTCACACATCAGTAAAATGGTAGAATGATGCCTTGAAGTATTGTACTATGAAGGCATAAAATAGTTTGCAATAGGGGATCTAAGTCCCATCCTTCATTACAAATCACATGATGCAGAATTTCTATTACACTTTGTGAACTACACTACCTTACCCACCACCGAAGGTAACTCCTTGGGGATGTACCACTCCTCTTCAAATACTATGCGAAGCCAGTCATACCACATATTTGCCCTCTGCTTGAATGGCCCACTCATTGACCCTTCACACAAGTACTTGTCAAATCTTTCTGCAAGGGACTTGTTTTATATGAGATACTCCCGGATATCTTTCATTATCCCATCGAGCACTATAATCTCTATAAATACAAGGGACAATAGGATAGTTTCGAAACTAATTTTATCACACTGTGAAATATTATTTGATGATAGTCTCTATAATATAGCATGATATGTTGTAAATTACTCCCTGTGACATTCTCCTTGTAATGTGTAGCCACATTGTATTCACCTGTGACCATCTCTCTTTATCATTCAATTTGGTCACTAGATGTGCAGTTACTTATACCACTAGGTACTTCTTAAATTTTTTGATATTCATTCCGTACTGAACCTTGGTATGCCTTAACTCCTTCGTGTCTCCAAGATTTATGATTTCTCTGTCAAGTCACTATCCATATCCACTCTTGTGACCTTTAATCCTATTATTGTTGAAATCAATGCGGTTGTACTCCTTTCCCTTCATCCGGTGAACTAGAAAAATTCTTCATGTACTTTTCTCATCAACCATTGGTACAAAGGTTCATATTTTCCAAAATACGGGAGCTCGTACAACTAGTAGACTCCAATCTACTTTAACAAATTCTATCAAACATCATCATACACCGTCATGTGTCCTCTATTGTGTGCTTGTTTTCTTCCGACTCAACATCGTGTTCAATTACTTTTTATTATTTGATGTACGATGGTTGTAATCACTTATCTTGCACTTATGGACGTGAAAATCCCATTCTTGTCCCACTATCACACCATCTAGGTATTGTATGTCTGAAAAATTACTCTCGGGAGAGAAATTTTGACCTCTCTGCTAAACTTTCTTCTTCTTTTTGGCTCCAACAGGAGCTTATTTCTATGGTTCCATTTATAAATCACAAATTTCTATCCTTTGTAGTGTGTAAATGCTTTCCTTCTATCTTCTGTAATGAGAAAGTCCAAACCCTAGCTTGAATATATGTGCCCTAGTTGAAATCATGTTCCCTAGCTCTTTCACAACACTTTGCTTCACTCAAACCCTTCACTAATGGGGATGTAAGCTTCTCCTATACATAAATATAGTCTCCACGTCTTGTTTCACACTCTCCACACCTCAACACGATTCTCTCAACTTGTTTTACACTTAGCTAATTCAAATTTTTACAATTACAATGATAAAAATGACCTTACATCCCATCCTTATATAGATTTTCAAAAATTTATTGCATTTACTTCGATCCTTCACCTACCAATAATCCTCTCACCGATTGAACATTTTCAAAAAAAATTATGGTACATCTTCACACCTCAGATATAATCTTTTAGCGTGCCTTCCTACCTTCGGCTATAAACTTCTCTTCAGTATGCTTACATGTTCCTAAGTACTTTGCCATTGTGCCTTCTCCTGGTAGTCTCCACGGCCACTGCTTACCTCATGTTATATTGTTCCTTTGTTTATCTCCATCTATGGTACTTATTTGGAAGCAATCTTTCGGACACCAACTGTCCAAACTTGAATAACACATGTAGCATTTTTCCTTTATCTCGTACTAATTTTTTAATAACCACCCCAAACAAATGGTATGTGCAGTCCTCTACAAATAAAAATACTACAAATGGTAATTAGATTCGGGCGCGCAAACACGCTTATTTCACAAAACACCGATTAATTTCACAAACAATACCAATGAAGAAGGAAATACATTAAGGGAATACATAATTGAAAACCTAACCAAAATGGAAACATTGCCTTATTACAAACACCAAGAAGAGTTATTTATAGTAGGGCTTCAACCTACTCCCATTGAAGTAACCAGGTAACTGTATTCCATCAAGTGTTTTTAACTGACAAGCACCTATTTCAAGTATGTAAATTATAACATATGGTCCTAACCAATGTAATTTGAGTTTGGTTGGATGGCACGAAACATAAAATTATAAAGAAGCACCATCTGTCCTATCTCAAGATTTTTTTCCCTAATGTGCCTGTCATGCCATGCTTTTTGGCTATATTTTTCTTGCTTCGAATCCAACATGCTATTTCTCATTGGTCATCCAACTTAATTAACTTTTAAATTCATTCTTATAATGCTTTTTCATCAGCTATAACTTGAGTGTGAACAATATGCAAAGAAGGTAACATGAATTCCATGGGAAGGACTCGCATACATGCCAAACACCAATTAAAAGGGAATGCCCTTGTTTAACTACTTGTATGTTGTTCTATACGCCCAAAGCACAACATAAAATTTATCATCCCAATCCTTTCTCCCAACATTAGAAATTTTTGTCAATTTCTGCTCAAAATCTTGTTGAAAACCTTAGCAGTCCCATTTTCCCGATGATGATATGGTGTAATTTTATGGTGTGTAATTGTGAACTCATCCAATAGAATTCTGATTGTCTCATTCAAAAAATGTGTGCCCCTATCACTCTTCCAACTTTATGGGAATCCATAACTTGTAATAATATTTTCCCATAGAAACATGGTTGTCATAGTTGTTGTATAATCCGTTATAGGTGTTGCTTCTACCCACCTTGTCAGATAATTTTTGCAAGTGATGATATAGTGTCATCCAGTCCTACGCGTGGCTAGTGAAATAGGACCCAAAAAATCAATAGACCATTACTAAAATGGTCATGCACTAGGAATAGGTCTTAAAGGAATTTCATCTCTTTTAACTAGTTTTCTAAGGCACTGACAGTGATCACAAGCCTTATAATATGCCTTACAATATTTATACAGGGTCTCCCACCATAATCCAACAAGTAAAATCTTGTGCATAGTGGCATCACCTACATAGTTCCCACATCTAATACCACCATGAGCCTCCTCCATGATATATGTGCACTCATGTTCCAGTACACAATGGTGCAATACTTCATCTCGTCCTAAGTTGTACAGGTCACCGCTAATCAACATAAATGGTGCCACATGAATGGAAAGTTGTTTCTTCTATAAGTATTTCATCCCTTCTAGTACCATACATGTATGTAGAAATACACCAATGTCTTATAATTTAGATGGCAATCGTTGTAACCTATATAATTGTACATCGGGCATGGTATCTTCAATTTTTGGTGCATCTTCTCCCAACTATATTCTGGATAGATGGTTCGGTCCAGAATTACTTTTCCCTAGTTTTACCACAATTGTAAAATAAAATTCTTGGAATAAGAGTACCCATCGGCATATGCTCCCCTATAAAATGAGATTATTTACTAAATACTTCAATTCCATGTAATCAGTATAAAATATAAATGGCGTTGCTAGTAGGTATTGTATGAATATTTTTAGTGCATAGATCATTGAAAAACCTTCGCACTCTGTAGTTGTCTAATTCTACTTTGATGAAGTCAAATTTATACTAGAAAAATAAATAGGATGATCTATAATACCTTCTCCAAGATGAGCTAACACCATTCCAATGGTCATGCAAGAGGCATCCACATGTACATGAAACAGTTGGTCCCACAAAGGAAAGCACAGAATAGGAACTATAGTAAGTTTCTCCTTCAATGTCTCAAATGCAAGTTGTTTCGGTTCTCCTAATAAACATCACTTTTACTTTTAGTAACTCCTCCAAGGGTGTGGAAACCTTAGCATACCCCTTTATAAATTTTCTATAATACCCAGTGTGACCCAAGAATCCATGCACCTCACTTTGACTAGTAGGATCTTCTAGGATGATAATGACTATAACCTTAGCTAGATCAACCAACAAACCTTCCTTGCAGATGATGTGCCCTAACAGTGTTCTAACTGGTGTAGTAAATATACATTTCTTGATGTTCAAAGAGATGCTTAACTGGTGACATCTTTCAAACATTAGTCTTTTCTTGATCCTCCCGTGAAATCCTAACTTTGATGATATCGAGAAAATCCATCTCAGTAAATGAATAGATTTCACACTCAAACACCTTCTAGTATTTCCTTAGTGAATGGAATAGGAAAGGGATCTCACACACATGCAACATTCAATTCCCTATAGTCCACAAAAATCCTAATCCGACCATCCTTCTTGATCTTGATCACCATTGGGGTAACCCATTCTTACTCATCTAGGGGCTTGATGATTCCAGGACTTCAACATTTTGTCAATTTATTCCTTGACCTTTTCACACAAGTTGGGGTTCATTGTATAGGGTATCTTCCTCGATAGAGTGTGCACCTTCCTTAAGTTTTATCCTCATTTATCCTAATGATTTATGCATGCATTTTATTTCATGGTATCTCCTAAGAAATAATTCATGATAATATTGTAATAACTCAATGATTTTGGCCACTTCGAGTCGGACCAATAATCCCCAATTACGGCCTCCTTAGGCTCAAACATCTAATCCAATATTCACTTTCTTTTTTTCATAGGTTCATGATAGGCTTGCCTTGTCTTATCTCGCACTATCCAAAACTTCATGCCTACATGTTGAATGATTTACATCTAGATTTTCTACTTCCTCATTATCCACTAAGTAGACCATCTTTCCTTTTTCTTTCTCAAGGAAAGAGTTCTTAAGTATTGTGACATTTGTCTCTATTTCTTCAACAAAACACGCTCCTGAGTCATTTCCATCAAATAACTCCTGAATGAGTTCTTCCACCTTTGTAATATCTCCCATAGTTAACCACTTTAGAACCCTTAATACCTCTTGTACTAGAGGTTTAGTAGAGAAATATTCAAAAGTCTAGATTAGTCCTGCAATCACATCCTACCAATTTCTAGTCTCTCTATGGAGTTACGCATACATATACCAAACACATGCATATCCTTGTAAAGTGGAATAAAATTTGTGCACCTAGATTGAAGGTAGTAAATCTTCCTTCCCCTTTGTTTAGAGTCTCTCATAGTGCTAAATGTGGTGCTAAATGCATTGATTACCATGATAAGTGTAGATTTGAGTAGATGAATTGCTCCTAAAACCGAGTAGAAAGAGGAATACTGATTTAATTCCATCCTACAATATTATCCTTATGAACCACCTATTAGTGCATTGTTGTCCCGCAAAGGGTATATGCTACCATATTTTGTCTCTCCAACTTGTCTATCCACCATTCCTCCATGGCACATAGAAATACCGTAGGATCTCCTTCTCTAGTGTATTGAGGTACCGAGTTGTTATCTATTCTTTTGATACAACAAGGTCTATTGTTCCACATAAATGTGCTTCTTACTTCACACCCTACCAACTCATAAGTACCATGAGCCCAATTATCAAAAGCAATACTTGTGGTATCACTGAATGACTATGCATATTCCCACTAGAGAATCCCTTCCTTAGATGGCTCAAGGACCTCTGGGTCTCATATGGCACGTACATAAATCCTATACAAGTATTTTTCACTCAAAGTTTCAACATAAGGCGTATATTTTCCATTTGTTAAAGGGATAATAACTCTTTCCTCCTTGTTTTCAAAACTCGTTATAACCCTTGTTGAATTGCATATCAAAATTATTTACATAACACTAAGGGCTCCCAAATAGTCTTTGGGAAGATGTCTCTTCTACAAGTTCCAAAACCTCAAATTCCCCTATGAACTTGGCCCCTTATATAGTGATGGATGCATCTTTTAAAACTCCAATAGTGACGGCCTTGCTTTGATTAGCAATAATCAACACATTCGATGATGACTACAATGGAGGTCTCACCATTTGTACCCATGCATCTAAAGTAATAACATTGACTTCTACACCTATATCAATCAATATATTACTCAAAATCCATCCATCCACAATAACATTCAGAGTGATTTCCTTGTCATAGTCTAAGATATGGGGGATATTTGCATGTAGAATATTTTTTCCAGTCTTAGTACTTACACGTGAGTCCTTCCCTTTAGCCAATTCCCTAACAATGGAATGATATTCTCCTAGCGCAACATTTTTCAAACCTCCTTCAAGTCATCAATATGCATTTGGACTATCTTTACTGCTTTCTTGTTTTCCATATTCAATTATTTTTCTTTTAAATACTTTATTTCACCCTAAATATTTCTGAGTACTGCCATGGTTTCTGATAAACCTCCTTCGATGGACACAATATAGGTACTGTGCATGTAGAACCTTCTACTTAGTGATGGTAGGCTACTTCTGTAATGCTTCTTTAGCATGGGCCACTTCAGCGTGGGTAGTGATCTTTATAGGTAATACCTCAGATTTTGGTTCCAACTTGGCCATCCACTGATTTTCCACAGTGTGTTGTATCCTAGCCATCCCTACACTTTTATTTTCTTGTTTATGATGCTTACTAAGATGCTTATATAAGTCTAGGCATTCCTCATAGCTATGATTCTTTCTACAAAAGGAACAAGTAATATTATGAGGACATTCATGCCTGTAGTGGTCAGGATATCCACATGTATAACATGTTCCATGAGGAAACTCGCCTTGTCCACAACCATAGCCTTGGCCTCCAAATCCACCATGGTATCCTCGAGCTCTACCACAAACTCCTTCAAAATTCCCTTCCTTTCGATCATATCATGCTTGATTGTGATCCCAATCCTAATTCTCATTCTTGTCTTTAGATTTATCTCGAGACTCCTCTCTATTGCACACCAATATCTATAGCATCATGGATTTGAACAATCAATCTACAGTCATATGTATTGTGATTTGTGGATTGAAAAATATTATAAAAGTGAAATATGTTCTTCCTTATTTCCCATAGTAACAATGGGAAGTGGATAGCATTATGGTTCAAATGGCATATCTAACAGTCCAATAATATTGAATGTACTGATCTGTAGGGAAAAATATCCTTGGTTTTCCCTTCAATTTCTAAATGTATACACCAAATCCCCGTGTTCATCTCATGTGTCGAGTTTGTCGATAATTTCTCCAATTACATTTCCATAGCTGCAATATGTGCTTCCAAGAATGGGTTGACCCCAGTGTCTATACTTCTAACTTCCTGAGCACATAAAGTTACTTTAAATTCTTCACGTGGATCAATATATGTCTTATGTGATAGAACCCTTCTAAATGGTGTAATCAAACCTTAAACGAACCATTGAGCATGCTTTGGATTGCATTAATATCATAATAAATATTAGATAAAAGTGTTTTAAAATGGGCATCATACTCCTTGACACTCTCAGTAGTGCCTTGCTTAATATCCTTAAGTGGGATTATAATATTTTTCTTGAACTCAGGGATGTGAAACTCTTTAATGAAATCATCTTTTAATGTTGCATAATCAATGCAAGTGTACTCAAGGTCAAAATTTATGTACCAAATATATGCATGTCCTCAGTAACGTAGTTACAAATTGACTTTCCATGTTCTTAGAAGATATGATTTCTTTTGTGTGTCATATTATTTCACACATTTGCACATGTTCAGCAAAGATCTTCTATGCCCCTATATTTTGGTAGATGAATAGACATCTCCATGTAAATATTCTAGGGTCAGGTGCGGACCTTACCCATCTCGATCCAAAACCTCATGTGTATCCTCCGCCTCCGTAACTAGAAGCACTTATACCTTCCGATCCTCCACCAGTAGCAAGAAACAAACTATTGGATGTACTTCCTTGTGTCCCAATAGTAGTATTTCACTGCACCCCTATAATCTATGAAGTGTTACCACTCCTAGAAGTGAGTCCAAAATTTTATGTGCTCGAATTCTGGTACGGATGATGCACTTGAAAAGGTACCTTCAAACATTAATGAAGACATTTTCCCTACCATCAATGTACTTTCTATGTGACTTACTCCTCCTCTCCTACTGTCTAAATTATCTTGTTGATTATTTGTGATGCAGCCTAGAATTTATAAGTAATAACCCAAGCACACTAGCACATCACTCAACCTAGACTAAGCACTCACTCGAAGCATGCAAAGGTACCAAGCCCCTCTTTAGGGTTATTGTTGTAGGATGTTAGCATGATGAAGACTTAATGCATTCAGATCCATAATTAATATAACATTCTATAGAGCATGTATAGATCTAGATCTAAAGAGTAATAGATTTAAATAATAACCATAATGAAGTCAATCATGCAAGAACCAGTTATACTCATGATTAATACCTTGATTCATCCAATACACTCCATTATATTAAACACAATAAATACACATGAAGCTTATTATAATAAGTAATACCATAAGCTCATGCGTGCATCGATCTGGAAGCATAACCTCACAATAATTTAGTTCTCACATATTCCTCCTATTCTACGTAGATCACTACATATTTATAAGGGTGGGGACTTTCCCTTCACCACTTGCATAATTCCCAAAATAGGTCGCATGCTGAAAATAGCCATGCACCTTTACAATAATAGCCACACATGCAAGTGCGCTAACAATAGATCTCTTCTGGTTAACTAGCAGTAGAAATTCTATTATTAGCCTGAACCCATACAAAGCACTTAGTATCCACTCTTCCAATAATAGCCCATACACGTCGCACAAGTCTTTATCTTGTTTTTTTGCTTTGCACGCTATCTCCAAAATATCCTGTACATGTGAAAACAACTAAGTCCCAAATCTTCCCTTGTATTTTGCACGCGTTTCCTTCCCTATCCTTCCATGCCTTTGAATTTTCTTTACTCTTGTGTGAAAATCTTGTGTGCACCCTCTCCTTCGTATCATACTCTTGTCTGCTCAACATTACCCCACACTAACCTGCATTTCCGCCATGGCAATGTCTGCTCTTCGAATAATAAAGAATAAATAATGGAAATAATATTTTCATAAAGAATGAACTCTCACTATGTAACATCCTCTGTCTCAACCGAAAGAATTAATTCTGGATATTCTTCTTTTATCTTTGCTTCCAAGATCTGTCATTCGGATAACACAACTTATGTCTTCTCTAGAATTTCCACTGTAATAGACTCCAACTAATCTTGGGAAATTTCTCCCTTCTCATTTTGTAACACCAGAACAATGTTGGACATAGCAAACATTCTTCCTTCTAATAGATCCATCTTCTGCACTATACATTTTCCAATCTCATCCAACTTTTCCTTATGGGGTCCTATACTGCTACAAGGGCCTTGCGATTTTTCTTGACTAGCACCAATATTTCTACGCATCCCAAGGTCTCATCCTTCATTTCCTTCAGGACCTCATTGTCTTCTATTATTGTCCTAATCCTTATTACTACCTCTGGAGCTGCACATATGTTCAGTGCCTAGTCTACTTTCTTCATCTCCTCCTACAAGGTTTGAAGCAATGCCTCATATGATGAAATATTTCTCACTACTAAATCCTTTTCCCTCTCTACTTCCTACTCAAGGTCCTTTAGTGTTGGCATCTGAACTAGTCCATCCTCAAGCACTAGATCAACTAATGTACACACATAGTGCATAGCCAAAGGGAACCTTTCAGGTACCTTGGACTCCAAGTGCGGTCTTGCTTTTAGGACATGATCACCAACCTCCTCTACCATACTGATAAGAACCCCATTCTTCTTTTTCTATAGGTCCTTCTCTCCCTTTCGGACATATACAATAACCGCATCTTTGGCTTTTTTGTCTTCCCTTAGTTCTTTAATATCTTCTCTTAGAGGTGTTAATAAAGGTAGCTTTATCAACATTCTTATGTTCCACCTCTATAGACACCTTCACTAGGGCATTACTCACCTATTCATCAAACATAACTGTGGGTTTTATGGTTATATGTATGTTCTTTGGTGCCTTTCTCATTCTCCTTAATACACATGACTCTTCACAAACATCAAAATCAAGCTTATTAATGTTAGTTTGCATAGACCATAGCAATTTTTTCCTCATGCATGTGGTTTCCATGTTAGGGTCCATCAACTCCCATCCATATAAGTCCTTAAGGCCCACTGTATTCTAAAATCATGCACGAAAAATTTTACTTGTGTCCTCTTCATAACCCATGACTGGTGCAACATAATCCCCACTTGCCCTCCTTGATCTTGGCCCCTTGGGAACTTGAGTGCCAAGGTTTGGAGTTGGATCCTCTATCTCTGAGCAGATATATTTCTTTTTATCCTAAATTCTTTACTTCTTTTTCTTCATCCTTGGTATCTTCCACATCCTCTGGTTATATAGGAGATCTAGGTGCACTCTCTTCAAACTCCTCTACCTCCTCATTCAGCTTCAATTTTCTCCTTCTCTTCTCAGTTATCTCCTTCTGTGGAGAGAGTCATGGTGATCTTTGTATTGATTATGGAGTAGCACCTTGAGTTCTTATTCTTCTAAACACCCTCTTAAAGTGATGTTCTTTAGGGTCTACTCCTACTTCCAATTCTTCATCTCCTTCTTCTTGTTCCTAGGGTGGAGTACTTGCACACTCACTTCTACCCTGTATGAGGGTTGCCTTCATCCTCTATGTACCAAGCCACCACTATCTTCACACTCTTCCTCCTCATCATCTACCTCTATAGGTTTAGTGGGATTTGGAGCTAGTACATTCTCCACTGTATGCTTACCCTTAGGTGGCCTTGGGAGCGCGAACTCATTCTCCACATATTTGTTACCCTCCAACTTAGGCTTAAGCTAAAGGTATATAAGCGTGGATCCACTATCTCCAATCACCAAACTCATAGGATTCATGTTTATCATGTCTAAAATTATCCTCTCAATGTAGGAAATCTAACCTAGATATACATACATTTTTCCAAGCATGTGGTAGTCACAGTTGACCTTTTCTACGATAAAATGAAGCGGAACACATTAGTAAAATAATGGACTGATGCCTAGAAGTAGTGCGCTGTGAAGGCATATGAAAATTCAAACTAGGGATCTAAGTCCCATCCTTCATTACAAATAATGTGATGCGTAGTGCCTATACACCAAAAAATGTACTTGCCTTTCCCACCACCACGTAATTCCTTGGGGATGCACCACTCCTCTTAAAATTTTGTGTGGAGCCTATCATACCACATCTCTACCCTCTTCTTGAATGGCCCACTCATTGAACCTTCACACAAGTACTTGTCAAATCTTTCCGCAAGGGACTTGTTTTGCATGGGGTACTCCCAGATCTTGTTCTTTGGCCCATCGGGCACTCGATCTCCATAAACACAAGGGATAATAGGATAGCACCAAAACTAATTTTCTCACTTGTGCATGCTTCCTCGATGATAGTTTCCATAATGTAGCTTGATATGTTGTAAATTATTCCCTATGACATTCTCCTTATAATGTGTAGCCACATTGTATTCACTTATGACCATCTCTCTTGATCATTAATATTGGTCACTAGATGTGTATTTGCCTTTACCACTGGGTAATTCTTCAATTTATCCATATCCAATCCATGTGAATCTTTGGTATACCCTAACTCCTTCTGTGTCTCCAGGATTGTTGCTTTATCTATCAAGTCACTATTTAGATCCACTCTTGTGCCCTTTAATCTTATTATAGTTGAAATCAAAGTGGTTGTAATCCTTACCCTTCGTCTAGTGAAATAGAAAAAATATTCATCACAAATAATTTTAGTGGCGAATAATCATAATATGGATAAAATTTCATTTTAGGAAAATTTGAAAAGGTGATTTTTTCAAGCAAGTCGGTGTCCTGTTTTCCTAAAATTTACAATATATATATTTTTGGGTCGGCTTCACCTACATTTGAAAACATATCCTATCAAAACCTAGGTTATTTGTCAAGTAGTATACTATGGTACTACCACTAGTACCTTACCAATACCATAAAATCGCATACTCTAAGCACCGATTGTTGTTAACTCACATTACTAATTTAGAGTCAAGAGACAAATGATATTTGCGACACATGACCCATTAAATTTTATGACACGTGAAAAAGGGGTTAGGCTGATGACATGTCACAAGGATATAGTTGACGAGAAATGAGGTATTGCAAATGCACAAAAATGGGGTTAGTTGTTGACATGTGATAGGGATATAGTTGACGTGTGACAAGGAGGTATTGTGGATGCATGATAAAGGGGTTATTTATTGACACATGACAAGGAGGTTTTATAGACATGTGACAAGAATTTTGTCTCTAATGCACAACTTGGTTCTTTTCTTTGACGCAGACTCTATTCGAGAATAATAGAAGGTGTTAGTCCTTAGAATGTGAAGACCCAAAAAGTAACTAATAAATCTCAAAACTCCTTGTTCAAGTATTTTGAAAAATCATGTTGATATAGATATTACAACTACCAATAACCATATAAACACCACCGGAAAGAATCAAAATATTGACTGTGTGGAAGGTAATATTCGGTGGATATGCATTCGCACAATATCAAACAAATGACACCTACTGATAATATGCCGATCTTGAAGATATAACTGTTGAGATGCCAGATCCTTAAGATATTATTCCTATTAGGGTACAACCAGAGTGCATCAAGATATTGCACATACAAATACTTAGCAAAATAGAATACATAAATAAAATTGAAATTCTGGTTCACAAAAGAGGAAACTAGGTGATTGTGATATTGCTTAAAATTCTACTCAAAAAAGTAAAACATTGAAAATGAACAAGAATATGTGGACCATTGGGAGGACATACAAGTTTGATTGGGCTGCCAAATTTTTGTTTATCAAACCTATACAATCATCTAATTCAGAAGAGATCCCATCTAAATGTACATGTACAATATGTACGTGGAAATTGGGAAAGCAACAAAAATGCAAATAAAGCTAGACACTATAGAAAAACATTGTGGAAAACAATATTTGACTGTAACGGGGGTAGATGGCCAGAAAATAAAAACACAGTGGAAAAATAAAAAATAATGCATGCATGTTAAATACACAAAGATTATGAAGCAAAGCAAAAAAAATGTAGACATCTCATGGAAAAGGGAGGAATGATCACATTGCAAATTGGTAAGATGAATCAAAAAAATCTACATGCAAAACTCATACAATTCTCTACTTTATTTCACATACTAAAGAAAGGAAGATCGATTATGTATTTCCTTGATTTCAAAGTTTTGTATCAATATAATGCAATGTCAAATGTACCTCAGTCTCATTGGTATGAAATTAGTGGATGGGAAATGGAAAAATTCCTTTCGATGATAGAGAAGGAAGATTTGAAAGAGAATGTAAAAAAATCAAAGTTTATCTCTCTTTCAATTGATGAAGTGATAGCAGTCGACAACACTACATGGGTATGTATCCATGTCTATACTTTATAAAATCATATAAGGACACCTCATCTGCTGGGTGTTATGAAAATGGTTGAAAACTGTAATGCCGAAAACCTACATAAAATAGTTGTTTCTCATTTGAAAGATATTGTTGGAATGATTGATTATGAAATTAATATGAAGTTGGTATACATCGGAGCAGATGGTGCATGGTGCATCCATGCAGGTCACCGAACAGGGTTGTTTGTTAGATTACAAAAATAGTGACCACATATATGCTAGTAATTCATTATATGGCTCACATAATGGATTTAGCATATAAAATGGTAAGCAACTACGAAAATGTTTCTAAATTAGAAGACCTTATAAGAGAAATTCATGCCTATATGGAAATCAGCCCAAAACTATTTCTTGAGTTACAAAAATTTGCAATATGAATTACAGATTGCAAAAACTTCGAAAGATGTTGAGACGAGATGGATCTCTTTATATGAACCTGCATGTAGAGTTCATGAGGAGTATCCTTCGTTGATTGGTTTCATGCACAAATATCATCATGAATTTGATAGGGTGAGGGACTTGTTCTATTTAACTTATTTAGAGACATTGCTTACATTGGTTGGTATTCTTCCAATGTTGCAAGAGATCAATACACTAATGAAGCATGAATAGGGGAGATTAATCTATATTGTGGGTTTTATATGGATGAGAAAAATTGCATGTTAAAGTCTTGATATCTTGTAGTGTTCCTAAGATAGTTTTGATACACATGTTTTCAAGAATTAGAAACCTTTATTAGATCTTAAAAATCCCAGTAACTATTTGAGATTTAATATCCACGATCACCTTTGCATTAGTGTTAATGGGAGGGACATACCACTACACATTTTACAAAAATGTCAAGATATTACGAGATCGAACAAGAAGATGTTCCAATGACACGTAATCTCTTTGAGTCTATTATAGTTGAAAAAAGAATAAAGCTTAAAAAAATTCAGAATCCTTATCATCATAAATTAGAGAAATTTTTTCCAAAGATAAAATTCTTGAAGGAATGGATGTGATGAATCCTAATTTTTGGAATATCAAGGTGGTCATGCGAGAATTTGTAAGAAAGCATTTCCATAAATCCACGGTACAATAATGGAACATTTCACAAATACTTGAGTTCAAGGGTATGGAAATCAAAGGTATATGTGAATGTTGATTTATTAAAGTTTCAATCAACAAATTTTGTAACAACAATGAGGAACCAATATAAAAATTTAGAGGAACCTTCTAAAAGTGGTGCTATTACAAGGTTGTGGTGAGGAATCTATTAAAGTTCTATCTTGCAAGAAGACATCAGTGAATATTTTAGATTATATAAGTTATGCAAAATAATGATTTTGGGGTCTATGGAGGACGAAATGGTTTTTAGTGCTTTATCATTTATAAAATCAAAACTGAGAAACAGGTTGGATAAAAATCTAGAAAGTTGCATGAGGTGTTATGTATCTCACTACTCCATGGAAACCTTTCCTTTCAACAAAGCAATTATGCATTGGAATTCCCTTTGTGAAAGAAGAGGTTTGAATAATACAACTACAAGTATAATTGTTCCCAACGATGAGAGTGGAATTGGTGCATCGTCACACTCTACAAAAGAGAACATCAAGTTTGAAGAAGCTATTGATAATGGATTGTTTCAACTTTAAATAGGTATCTCCTTCACCTTACTTTTATTGTTTGTCACCTTAAATTTTGTTTCAGCTCTTGTTATCATTAAATATGTTATAGGTATATATATTTACATTTATTTAAATACAATTATTTCATCTTTTTTTTGAAAACATGGGTTGACATCCATCCGAGGAAGCTCGCACTTCTCGAGACTGACAATGTCAGGAAACTCACCCATCTATCTACTAATCCATTTCTCGTGTTGATTTTTCTTAAATCAAAGATCTAGCACACTACGAAGGATGATTTCATAGCCATCTAAAACACAAGAGGTAAATTAAACCCTATCATATGACATTTCTTTATTTTTTACAATTATGTTTAATTTATTTTTATATTTGCAAAATGCTTTGATATATTTTTAAAAATTTGTGGGATAAAATCACACAATCGAATTTTACAAAGAGAGGAAGATTTTTCCATATTATACAATTCATAATCCATGATCCATTATACAATTCATCATCCATGATCGTGCTTGAAGCTAAATCTACATCCACATTAAATTCATCATCATCCATATATATGTTAATGTCATCATCCACATCTAATGTCATCATATCATTATCATAATCCCGATACCAATTATTATTAAAACAATTATTTATCTATTTTAAATGTGCGAAAGCATCTATGTCCTAACACAATTTTAAAAAAACAATTATCCATTATCATCATTCATCATCATCTATATCCATTCTAATGTCATCATATCATTACAAGTATAAAGAAGAAGATTTTTACAACGTTTAAATGTCTCTGTAGTACTACATTCCAAATTTTATTAAAACAATTATCCATTATCATTATCCGATTCCATGATCGTGCTTGAAGCTAAATCTACGTCCACATACAATTCATGATAATCCATATCTATGAGACTATGATTCTATTCTAATTTCATCATCCACATCTAATGCAATCATCATTACAAGTAGAGAAGAAACATAAACACCATATACAATCTAGAAATTCTATACATAATATATAGGAAGTTATAAAATTAAAGATTATCATAACACCATCACATTCAAATGAAACATAAACACCACATACATTGTACAATCTAGAAATTCTATACATAATATGTATGAAGATATAAAATTAAATATTATAAAGTATTTCAAATTTTCAAATGCCATCACATTCAAGTTTCAAATTTCAAATCCAGATAATAAATTTCAAATGCCATGACCATCATATTCAATGTTTCAAATTTTCAAATATAGATTCTATTTTTCAAGTTTCCACCCTCAATAATGAAAATTTTCAACCCTCAATTTTTGGTACCCCTATGTTGAATGGCTTCCACTCTTGTACTCCTTTCCCTAATGGCTTCTCCACCTATTCCTCTTTCCCCAATGGCCCAAAACTTATGAGATATTCCACAACATTGTCTAGATTCTTTATAATTATTTCTTCTTGCTTTGTCACATCTCCATTGGATAGCAAACTTGGATCAGTATCTTTCTTGGTTTTGAATAAATTTTTAGGGTCAAATCCATGCTCTTTAATTATCTCGATTCAATGTATAGTTTTTTTGTTAACCAAAACAATATTTTCCTTCAAATTCTTCATTGCGGATAAATTGTTCTTCACAATTTCCAAGTGAACTTGGAAAAAACTTTGCTTAACTCTTCAAATTTTCATATTTCAACCGCACAAAAAAAGTGATGTCAATTAAACATATTACTAAAATAAGAAAACTTAAAATTTACAAAAACATTATTTGAAAGTGATAATACTTAAAACCACTCTATCTCTCTCGGCATTTACAATTGCTACTCAATCCTTGTCCTTAGACCATTTGTTAAAATATGCCTGGGCTTCAGCACTAATATTTTCTAATTTGTTTAATGATTTATCTAAAATATCATCTTTATAATTGTTGTTATACGTGACAGTCCCACTTCTTACTTGGGTAAGTAAGGAATCCATCTTCACAGGTTGATTCTGGACTACAACGTATAAACTATCCCTTTGCCAATAATTTTCAAAACAACTTATTATCTCATTGATTAGTACTTTATCCCTTCTCTCCCATTCTATGAGATGACTGATATGAGGTAGAATAAACTCATCGACATGGGATTGACAATCATAACCAATTAAGTTCTCTAAAGGAAAAGGTAGCAACTGTTCACCATCTATATCTGAAGAAGATGATCTTGTTGGAGAGGTATGGGGGCTTTTGGGTTGATCGAATGCTACTTATTTCTACCTTTGGGTGGCCTGATCCTATTTGTGATAAAATAAATCAATATTCAAACAAATAAATCTAAAGTGAAATGTAATGAAATTTGAATAGTTATGTTGAAATAGAAGTATATGTATTGGCCTTGAGTCATCTCACATGTATTGAAAAATATTATCGTGTCATGCTATCAATTCCCAAGTAACCTTCATCTAAATTTATATTATTTAAAATTGATATACATGTTGAGCTAGGAAAGCCACCGAGTGAGAGGGTTGGAATTCGAAATGAGGAGGAAATGTTGAGTGTCCCACTAGGGGCCGAGGAATTGGTATGCGTTTACCAATGTTATTTTTCTTGATCCTCTGGTTGGCATTTTGAATGTTATTTGTTGAGGAGGGGGTGGTGCTTTGTTGTTTATACGAAGGTGAAGGACTATAATTTGCTGAAAATTTCAAGAAAAATCATATGAAAAACCATTAAACTATGTAAAAACTACAAAATTAAATGAAGTAATATTAAAAACTTGTACCTTATTATTGAGGGGTAGGTTGTTGTGGTGCTTTAGGTGGCCGTGTTGGAGTAGTAATTGGTGGTTTTTGAGTTGTCTGTTGCTAGGATTGTTGAGGTGGTTGTTGAGAAGAGACAAATGCATGCAACTAAACTGAGTGAGTTGGGGAAGATGGTTGACTTTGAGAAGCACGTGTATGGTCCAAATCCCCTGCAATGTCATCAACATGTAAGGGTAAATGAAAATAAAAATTTGGAATTTGTAAATAATACATGTAAGGGTATTACTTCTCTGGCATTTAATGAATTCAAACGGTTGGCTATTTAGAGATGAGTGAGGTTCCATTTCAGATTGTGAATCTCCCAATGCCTCAGTGTGTAGTTGGCCTCTTCCTCTTGATGCCGCTCTTTTTTCGGGAATGGCCTCCAAAAATATTCTCTGCAAATAGTAAATAGTTAATACCTGTTGTCAGTCTAATGTCGAAATACAAACTTTATAGTTTATACTTGTTCTTGAAATCGAATTGACAAATTGATCAATGCCTCATCCATGCAAGTGGGAATTGGTTTGTTTTTAAATTTAAAAGATCCTTGTAATAAAGGCCAAGGAGGTAGTTTGTGGTGTGAATGACTGGTTTTTCTGAAAGATTTACATTTGTAATGTCAATTATTGTTTTTTGATAAAAAGGTACACCAATAAATTTTTTTCTTTCCGATAGTTGCAAGAATGTATGAAATGGCCCAGTTTGGTATATTTGTTTGCTGACCTGCAAAACTATTCTAGCTTGAAAGAAGGAAATCATAGCAGTAAGAAAGTGGTGTGAAATTCCTTGCGTATCCACACCACATCTAGATTTATTGACATGAGCTGCAAATGCCAAAAACCATTGGAATTAATATAAATTTTAATTGTATCAAAATAAAAATTGAATACAAAATGACGAATGAAAACAGTTTACACTTACAATCAACATGGAAACCGAAAGTCGATTCGAGATATTTCTTATCATCTTTGACAAGTGTTGCCTTTGTTGTAACAATGGGTAAATTTTTGAATGGGAGGCACAGTAAACAAATGAATATCAGGTTGGAGTCGATACCGAATTGAAACATTAGACCGTCATCCACAGTAACATTAAACAGGTCATCCTCTATATTGTACAAGGAGAGAAGGTAGTTCAAAATATCATGGTCTATTTCAAAATGGGGCATCTTAACGAGCCCACCAAACTCACATGCATCGATCAAATCCTTGTATTCTGAATTCATTTGTAAAACAGTCTGGATGTGGGGGCACAAAGGGTTCCTGTAGAGTATCTTTCTCATGGATAGGGCTTGTGGGTTGACTGGATTTTCCTCTTGATTTTTTCTTTGAGCTTGGGATGCACTTGTAGTCGCCATTGTAGTTGTCCTTGAGCTTGATTGTACCTTACTCGATAATGGCTTCTCTATACAAGAAAATTCGAGATCCAGAAAGTGTAAACAAGAAAATGACCGATGGGAGGGTATTTATAGGACAAAACCAAGGTTTTGAAGGCTAAGACACACAATAATAAACCTTGTTGACACGTAATAAGAAGGATTGCTAACGTCGTCGCCAAGCCTTCTTGTCGTGAGTCAACAAGGCTTATTGTCGCACGTCAACAAGGCTTGTTGACACATGACACGACAAAGAAGCCTTGTTGATGAGTGATAATAAGCCCTTTCAATGCATGTCAAAAGCCTTGTTAGCATGTGTCAACAAGCCTTCTTGTCGCATGTCAACAAGGATTGTTGATGTTGGACATTGACACATGATTGACGCATGTCAACCATGTGTTAGTGTCTCATGTCAACCATACATCAGTGTTTGCAACTCTGTAATCTCTCTAATTTAAAAAAGTGGGAAAAAAATTAGTTATGAAAAATTTGTAAATTTTCCTTTTAGTGAAACCGGTTCCGGGGATATTTGCCAAGTATTTTCCACCTCCAATTTCCAAGAGGTCTCTTAAAATGAACCCCGATCTTCATGTACCCTGCTCATCAGTAAATGATACAAAGGTTCATATTTTTCAAAATATGGGAGATAATACAACCGGTAGAATCCAATATGCTTTAGCAAATTCTCTCCAGGTGTCATCATACACCGGCATATCCTCTGTTGTGTAATTATTGTCTTCGTTCTCAACAACGTATCTAATTCCTTTTTATTATGTGATGTGCGGTGGTTATAATCACTTATCTTTAACTTATGTATCTGAGAATCCCATTCTTGTCCTAATATCACACCTTCCACAGGTATTTCATCTTTGAGAAATTACTCTCAGGGGAAATTTTAACCTCTGCTTCCACTTTCTTCTTTCCCTTGGCTCCTACAACCGGTGCTTTCTTTGGTTCCATATGTAAATTGCAACTTTTTGTCCCCGTAGTGTGTAAAAGATTTCTTTCTATCCTCTATAAAGAGAAATTCCAAACCCTAGCTCAAATTTGCATGCCCTAGCTGAAATCATGTGCCTTAGCTCTTTTGTAACGCTCTTCTTTACTCAAACGCTTCACCAATAGGGACGTAAGCTTCTCTTGCACAAAAATATGCTCTCCATGACTAGTTTCACACTCTCTGCACCTCAACATGATTTTCTCAACTCATTTTTCACTTAGCTCATTCAATTTTTTTGATTTATAATGGTAAAAATGAACTCGCATCCCATCCTTATATAGATTTTGAAAAATTTAGTGCATTTATTGCTCCTTCACCTACCAACAATCCTCATTAATTGACCATTTTCACATTTTTCCATGTGGTACATCTTCATGCCTCAACTATAACCTTTTAGCTCACCTTCCCACCTTTTGTCTATGGACTTCTCTTCATCACAATTCTATGCACCTTAGTACCTCATCATTGCACCTTCTCCTAGTAGTCTCCATGGTCATTGCTTACCTCGCATTATATTGTTCCTTCATTTATCTCAATCTATGGTCCTTATTTGGAGAAATATTTTGTCCACCAACTCTCCAAACTTGAATAGTACTGTAGTAGAAGTTTGTTCCTTTATGTGTACCCATTTTTCAATAACCACCACACATAAATGGTATGTGCAGTCCTCTACACATAAAAATACTGCAAATGATCATTAGCTTCGGCACACAACCGCGCTTATTTCACAAAACACCAACTAAATTGACAAAGCATAATGACAAAGAAGGAAATACATTAAGGGAATACATAATTGAAAACTTAATCTAAATGGAAACATTACCTTATTACAAACACCAAGAAGAATTATTTATAGTAGGGCTTCAACCTACTCCTGTTGAAGTAACTAGGTAATCATATTCCATCAAGCATTTCTAACTGACAAGCTCTGTTTCAAGTATGTAAGTGATAACATATGGTCCTAACCAATGTACTTTGAGTTTTCTTGGATGGCGTAGAAACTTAGAATCATAAAGAAGTACCATCTACCCTATCTCAAGATTTTTGTCCCTGATGTTCCTATCATGCCATGCTTTCTGCCTAGATTTTTCTTACTTTTGACTGCAGCGTGTTATTTCTCATCACTCATCCAACTTAATCAACTTGTTAATTTGTTCTTATAATGCTTTCTCATCATCTAGACCTCCAACACGTGTAATACACATAAAGTAATAGAAATTCCATAGAACAACTAATTCTATGCCGACACCAATTAAAAGGGTGTGGCCTTGTTTAACTCGCTTGTATATTTTTATATACACCCAAAGCATGGTAGAAACTTTATCATCCCAATATTTCCTTCCAAAATCAAATCAATTTTTTTTCAATATCTAGCTCAAGATCTTGTTGAAATCCTCAGTAGTCCCATTTGTTTGAGGATGATATGGTTTAGTCTTATGGTGCACAATCATAAACTCATCTAATAGAATTTTGATTGTATCATTCAAAAAAATTTGTGCCTCTATAAATTTTCAAACTCAATGGGAATCCATACCTTGTAATAGTATTTTCCCATAGAAACTTGACTGCTATAGTTGTTGTACAATCCTTTATAGGTGTTACCTCTACCCACCTTGTCAAATAATCATGCAAGTAGTGATATAGTGTGATCCATTCCTACACCTAGATAATGAAATAGGACCCAAAAAATCTATAGCCCATTTCTCAAATGGTTATTTACTATTAATAGGTCTTAGAGGCTTTTCATCTCATTAACCTAGTTTTTCAAGACACTGATAGTGACCACAAGCCTTGCAAAATTCCTTACAATCTTTATACAGGGTCTCCCACCATAATCCAACAAGTAGAATCTTGCACATAGTGGCATCACCTACATAGTTCCCACCTGCAATACCACCATGAGCCTCATCCATGATATTTGTATGCTCATGTTCTAGTACATAATGACACAATACTTCATCCTAACCTAACTTGTACTAGTCACCTCTAATTAACATAAATGGTCCCGCGTGAATGGAAATTTATTTCTTCTCTAAGGATTTCATTCCTTCTAGTGTGATACCTATACGTAGAAATACATCAACATCCTCTAATTTTGATGGAGTGTGTTGTAACATGTATAACTTTGCATCGGGCATAGTATATATAATTTCCTATGCATCTTGTCATGATCAGTAGTCGGATAGATGATCTAGTCGAGTTACTCTTCCTAGTTCAACCATAATTGTGAAATCAAATTCTTGGAATAAGAGTACCTATCAGCATATGCTCCCCTATAAAATAGGATTATTTACCAAATAATATAATTCTATGTAATCGGTATAAAATATAAATGGTGTTGCTATCAAGTACTTCCTGAATTTATGTAGCACATAGATCATTAACAAATCTTCGTGCTCTATAGTTGTATAATTCTGCTCTGCTAGAGTCAACTTTCTATTAGAACAATAGATAGGATGATCCATAATACCTTTTCCATCCTGATCCAACACCTTTCCAATGGTCATGCCAAAGGTATCCACATGTACATGAAATAGTTGGTCCCATAAAGGAAAGTGTAGAATAGGCATTTTAGTAAGTTTCTTCTTCAATGTCTCAAATGTGCGCTATTGCGGTTCTACCCAATAGAATGTTTGTTTTCATTTTAGTAACTCCTCCAAGGGTGTGAAAACCATAGCATACCCCTTTACAAATTTCTATAATACCTAGTGTGACCCAAGAATCATGCACCTCACTTTGACTGGTAGGATCTTCTAGGATGATAATGACTACAACCTTAGCTGGATCAACCAACAAACCTTCCTTATAGATGATGTGCCCTAATAATGTGCCAAATGGTGTAGCAAAGATGCATTTCTTGATGTTCAAAGAGATGCTTAACTGGTAACATCTTTCAAACATTAAGTGTAAATTGTCACAATGATCCTTAACAAGTCCATACATTGTCCAATCATCTAAATAAACCTACAAGAAGTTGTGAATAAAATATTTGAATGCTTGAACAACTATGTGTGAAAATACAACAGAAACATTTTTTAGACCAAAAGGCATCACAATATAGGCAAATATGCCCCATTCAATATTAAAAGTAGTCTTTTCGTGATCCTATCATGCAATCCTAACCTGATGATACCTAGAGAATCCATTTGTAAACAAATAGATTTTTCACCCTACAACAACTTCTAGTATTTCCTCGAGTAAATGGCATAGGAAAGGGATCAATCACACATGCCACATTCAACTCCCCGTAGTCAACAAATATCCTAATCCAACCATCCTTCTTGATATTGATCACCATTGGGCTAACCCATTCTGACTTGTCTAGGGGATTGATGATTCCAGACTTTAACATTTTGTCAATTTCTTCTTTGACCTTTTCACACAAGTTGGGGTTCATCCTGTAGGGTCTCTTCCTAACCGGGTGCGCACCTTCCTTAATATTTATCTGCATTTTTCCTAATTATTCATGAATTCCTTTAAGTTCATGGTATCCCCTAGGAAATAAGTCCTGATAATCTCATAGTAACTCAATGATTTTTTCCACTTCAGATTTAGACCAATAGTCCCCAATTATGGCCTCCTTAAGCTCAACATCTAATCCAATATTCAATTTCTTTTTTTCATAGGTTCATGATAGGTGCACGTGGTCTTATCCGCACTATCCAAAACTTCACGCCTACCTATTGAATGATCTACATCCAGATTTTCCACTTCCTCATCATCCACTAAGTAGACCATCTTTATTTTTTCTTTCTCAAGGTAAGTGTGCTTGAGTAGTGTGGCATTTGTCTCTGTTTCTTTAGAAAAACATGCTCTGAGTCATTTCAATCAAATAAATCCTGAATGAGTTCTTCCGCCTTTGCAATGTCTCCTATAGTTAACCGATTTATAACCCTTAATGCCTCTTATAGTGGAGGTTTAATAGAGAAATAGTTGAACATCTAGATCATTCCTATAATCAAATCCTACCAATTTCCAATATCTCTATGAGTTCCACATATACATACCAAACATGCACAAAACCTTGTAAAGTGGAATAAAATTTGTGCACCTAGAGTGAAGGCGGTAAAGCTATCTACCCCTCTATCTAGATTCTCTCACACTACTAAATGTGGTGTTGAACAATTTGATTGCCATGATAAGTGCATATTTGAGTAGGTGCATTGCTCCTAGAAATCGAGTAGAAAGAGAAATCTTGATTTCATTCCATCCTACAAGATTATCCCTGTGAACCACCCACTAGCACGTTGTTGTCCCACATAGGGTATATGCTAGCATATTCCATCTCTCTAACTGGTCTATCCACTATTCCTCCATGGCACGTAGAAATACTGTAGGATCTCCTTCTCTAGTGTATTGAGGTACGAGTTTTTACTTATTCTCCTGATACAAAAAGGTCTATTATTCCATGAAAATGTGTTTCTTACTTCGTGCCCTACCAACTCATAAGTACTATGAGCCCAATTATCACAAGCAATACTTGTAGTATCACTAATAGACTATGCATCTTCCCACTGAAGGATTCCTTCTTTAGATGGCTTAAGCACTTATAGGTCTTGGATGGTGTGTACATAAATCCTATTCAGATCTTCCTCACTTAAAAGCTCAACATAGGGAAAAGATTCGCCATATGTTAAAGGGATAATAACTCTTTCCTCCTTGTTTTAAAAACTGATATAACCCTTTTTGAACCAAATATCAGCATTATTTGCATAGCACCAAGGGCACCCAAGTAAAGCTAGGAATCTATCTACCTCTGTAACCGCTAAAACCTCAAAATCCCCAGTGAACTTGGCTCCCTATATGGTAATGGATGCATCTTTTAAAACTTTGATGGGAGTGGCTTTAGTTCGGTTAGCCATGAACAATAATTTTGAAGATGGATGCAATGGGGGTCTCCCTACATGTACCCATACATCTAAAGTAAGAATACTAACTTTTTTTTCCTATATCAATCAATATATTACTCAAAATCCATCCATCTACAAAAACATTCAGAGTGATTTCTTTTTCATAATCCAAGCTATGAGGGGGAATATTTACATGCAAGATTTTTCGTCTAGTCTCAATATTTACATGTGAAGTGTTTCCCTTTAGCCAACTCCCTAACAATGGAATGATATTCTCCTAGATGCAACATCTTGTACACCTCTTTCAAGTCATCCATATCAGATTGGACCATCTCTGCTGCTTTCTTTTGCTCCATCTTCCGTGATTGATCCTTTAAACATTGTATTTCACCTTGAATACTTATGAATACCTCCATAGTTTCCTAATAAACCTCCTTCTGATGGACATGATATAAGTACCATATATGTAGAAACTTCTTATTAGTTATGGTAGGTTTGTGTTGTAATGCTTCTTTGGTGTGCGCAACTTCAACACAAGTAGTGATCTTTACAGAAAATGCTTCGGATTCTAGTTCCAACTTGGGCATCCACTAATTTTCCACAGTGCACTATATCCTAACCATCCCTGGGCCTTTGTTTTCTTTTTTATGCTTCTTACTAAGATGGTCATATAATTTTGGGAATTCCTCATAACTATGATTCTTTCCACAGAAATAACATGTAAAATTATGAAGACATTCGTGTACTGTAGTGGTCATGAGATCCAAAGATATAACATGTTCCGCAGGAAACTCACCTCATCCACCACAACAGCCTTGTCCTTAGAATTCACCACACTATCCTCGACCTCTTCCATGACCTCCTTCAAAATTCCCTTCATTCCATTCCTAGCACACTTGATTATGATCTCGATCGTGATACTCGTTCTTGCCTTTAGATTTATCGATAATCCTATCTGTCTCACACCAATATCTATAGCATCATGGATCTAACCAATCAACCGATAGTCTTCCATTTCATGAGTAGTGGACTTGAAAATTTTATATTAGCAAGAGAGACGTTCTTTTTATTTTGCATTGTAATAATGGGAATTCATTAGCATCATGGTTTAAATGACATATCTCACAATCTAGCAGCAATGAGAACGTGATCGATATGCAGGGAAAACTATTTTTAGTGTGGCCTTCCACTTCATAATATGTACACTAAATCCCCATGTGCATCTCATGTGCTTAATTTTCTGATAGATTCTCTAACTATTTCACCATAGCTATGATCTCGTGCTTTCAAAATGGGCTCACCCCAGTGTCTATACTTCCAACTGCCTCAATGTGTAAATTTGCTTCAAGTGCTTCACGTAGATCAGATTATGTCTTATGTGAAAGCACCCTTCTAAAAGGGGTAATCAAACCTCCCTTGAACCATTGTGCATGTCATCTTGCATGAATATCATAAAAAATCTTAGATAAAATCATTTTGAAATGGGCATCATACTCTCTAACACTCTCAGTAGTGCCTTTCTTAATGTCCTTGAGCACACTTTAAATATTTTACTCAAACTCATGGATGTGAAACTCTTTGAGGAAAGTATCTTTTGAAGTAGCATATTCTACAAAATTATTATCGTGGTCAAACTTTGTGTGCACACCCTTGCAATGTAGTGGTGAATTGACTTGGCCTATGCTCAAAAGTCGTGATTCCTATTACACGCAATAGGATTTCACACATGTGCACATATTCAATAGAATATTCTATGCCCCTATACTATGGAATATGAAGAGACATCTCCATGTAAATATTATAGGGTTGGTGTGGACCTTTCCCACTTGATCTAGAACCTCATGTGTTTCCTCTACCTCTAGAAACCACCAAATCCATTGGAGCTAGAACCACCTATACCTCCTGATCCTCCACCTATAGCCAGAGACGGACCAAAAGATGTACTTACCTATGTCCCAATATTAGTACTGAAATGAACCCCAATAGTGTGTGAAGTGTTACCACTCCCAAAAGTGAGTCCAAAATTTTTGCACTTGAATTATATATGGATGATGCACCTAAAAAGGTACCTCCAAACAACAAAAAGACATTTTCCCTACCATCGATGTAATTTCTATATGACTCAGTCCTGCTCTCCCACTACCTAAATTAGTTTGATGTCAGTTTGTCATACTAGATACTGGAAAACCAAGCATAAGGGTAAGGTTTCCAGGTGGATTAATATGCGCACCCACATCCTAGGTCATCTTTGTTGGCACGCTTATACATGAGGTTGAGGGGGTTCTTTGTCATGCTTTCCCAAATGGGGGAGTTCTTGATGTTCTAGCTCCATGCCTTCTGCATGAGATCTAAATCCTTCGCGAGCCATCTCTCTCCTCAATGCCATTTTCTCTACAACATCATGTTGCTTCTCTATCTCCCTCTCATGTACCTCATTATAATCAAGCCTCCTTTCTTCTCTATTCCTTTACATTGATAGGTTTTCCATATTTCAAAAACCTACTCCCCCCCCACCTCGTGGTGGAGTTTAGTTATTCATCAGTTTGCTTTCCAAGTTCAGGGTTACCATCAATATTTCGATTGCCACTAGAATGCCTTGTAGGTAAGTTCCCATGGGATATCATAAAAATGAAATTCCACTACATCCGGGAAAGGATAAACAGAAATTGAGTAATCTAGAATATAATCATTAAGAACACCATGGAACAAAGTATCCACGTAACATGTTGAAATATAATCATCATCATAGAGGTCATAAAATTATTCTTATGTCCAAAAAGTGCGCGATACCTCTAATCCATTCTAGACACATAAGCAACTAGCCACTCGTATAGTTCTACTAGAAAAATAGCAAAAAATCTCTCATACAAACTTTCATATAGATTTCGTTCCACCCATACGCGTGCATTAAAATTAGATCTGATGTTGAACCTCTATGTGTATTCTCATTCTAGATCATGTACCCACTCCTCGAAACTTGATAGGGTCAACTTGTATGTCTTCATCGAGAACCATCTTGAAATCAACTGAAAAAGAGGTCTGAAAAATGGAACCAATGATGAAGCCTAGAATTTACCAGTAATAACCTGTGCACTTAGCACATCACTCAGCCTAGACTGAGCACTCACCCAAAGCGCACAAAGGTACCATGACCCTCTTTAGGGATATTGTCACATGATGAAGAATTAATACATTTAGATCCATAATTAATACAACATTCTACAGAGCATGTCTAGATCTAGATCTAAAGAGTAATAGATTTAAATAATAACCATAATGAAGTCAATCATGCAAGAACCAGTTATACTCATGATTAATACCTTGATTCAACCAATACACTCCATTATATTAAACACAATAAATACACAGAAGCTTATTACAATAAGTAATACCATAAGCTCATGTGTGCATCATATCTAGTAGCATAACCTCATAGTAATTTAGTTCTCACATAGTCCTCCTATTCTACATAGATCACTACATATTTATAAGGGTGGGGACTTTCCTTCACTGCTTGCATAATTCCCAAAATAGGTCACATGCTGAAAATAGCCATGTACCTTTACAATAATAGCCACACATGCAAGTACGGTAACAATATATCTCTTCTGGTTAACTAGAAGTAGTAATTCCATTACTATCCCAAACCCATGCAAAGTGCTTAGTAGTCTCTCTTCCAATAAGATCCCTTACGTGTCGCACAAGTCTTTATCCAGTTTGTGTGCTTTGCACACTATCTCTAAAAATAGAACTCACATGTGAAAATGGCTAAACCCTGAATCTACCATTGTCTTTTGCACATGTTTCCTTCCCTATCCTTTAGTGCCTTTGACTATTCTTTACTCCTATGCATGAATCTTTTATGTTCCCTCTCCTTTTTATCATACTCTTTTCCAGTCGATAGTTTGTCATATTAGATACTAGAAAACCAAGTGCAAGGGCTAGATTACTACGAAGATTCAGATGCACACCCACAGCCTAGGTCGTCTCTACTAGCGCACTTCCACGTGAGCCCAAGGTGGGTCCCCTATCATGCTTGTCCAAATGGGGGAGTTCTTGATGCTCCAGATCCATGCCTTCTACGTGAGCCCTAAATCCTTTACAAGCCATCTCTCCTCAATTCTATTCACTCTGTAACATCCCTCTATTTCTCTATTTCCCTCTTACGTGCCTCGTTATACTTAAGCCACCTTTCTTCTTTATACCTTTCTACCGCTAAGTCTACCATATTTCACCAAACCTTATCCTACCCCCGTGCGTGGTGGGGTTTAGTTAGCCATTGGTTTTCTTTCCAAGTTCAGGGTCACCATCAAGATTTTGATCACTAGTGGAATGCCTTGCAAGTAATTTCCCTTAGGATACCATAAAAAATTGAATCATGCTACCTCTAGGCAAGAATAAGTGGAAATTGTGTACTCCAGAATAGAGTCATTCCGATTACCACAAAACCACGTATCCACAATGCATGTCCAAATCATATCAAAGCATCATAGATGTCCTAAAATTCTTCTTGCATCTAAACAAGTGTGCGATACCTCCAATCCCTTTTTAACGCGTAAGAAACCAACCACTCATATAGTTCTACAAAGAAAAATAATGAAGAAGATCTCATACAAACCATTATACAGATTATGTTCCACCCATGTGCATGTGTTAAACTCAGATCTAGTGTTGAACCTCCATGTGTATTCTTCTTCTAGATCATGTATCCACTCCTCAAAACTTGCTAGGGCTAACTAGTATATCTTCATCGTGAACCATCTTGAAAACAACCAAAAAGAGGTCCCGTGATGGAACCAATGATGTAGCCTAGAATCTACCAGTAATAACCCAGGCGCTTTGGCACATCACTCAACCTAGACTAAACACTCATCCAAGTGCACAAAGGTACCAAGCCCCTCTTTAGGGTTGCTTGTGTAGGATGTTAGCATGATGAATACTTAATGCATTTAGATCCATAAATAACATAACATTCTATAGAGCATATTCTAGATCTAGATCTAAGGGTAATGGATTTAAATAATAACCATAATGAATTCAACCATGCAAGAACTAGTTATACTCATGATTAACACCTTGATTCAGCCAATACACTCCATTATATTAAACACAATAAATACAAAAATCTTCTTACAATAAGTAATACCATAAGCTCATGCACGCATCAGATCTGACAACATAGCTTCATAATAATTCATATCCAAATCCTACATAGTCCTCCTATTCTACGCAAATATCTACATATTTATAAGGGTGGGGAATTTCCCTTCACCACTTGCATAATTCCCAAAATAGGTCACATGCTTAAAATAACCATGTGCCTTTACAATAATAGACACACATGTAATTGCACTAATAATAGATATCTTCTGGTTAACTAGTAGTAACAATTCTATTATTAGCTCGAACCCATGCAAAGCGCTTAGTAGAAGCTCTTCCCAAAATAGCCTATGTGTGTCACACAAGTCTTCATCTAGTTTGTGTGCTCTGCACGCTATCTCCAAAAATAGCTCGAACATGTAAAAAGGGCTAAGTCTCGAATCTGCCGTTGTCTTTTTGCGCGCGCCCTTCCCTATCCTTCTATGCCTTTGACTGTGCTTTACTCCTATGTGGGAATATTCTTTGCACCTTCTCCTTAGTATCATACTCTTTTCTGATCAATAAAAACTTTGATAGAATGTATGGGGATTGAATGAATAATGTAAAAATATGCAAACCAACTATTTTCTAGGTAAAGAAAATATGTAAATCCACATGGGTAATGAGAATGAAGTGATTGATTGAAGCAGTAGATAATAACAATTGATCAAAAATGAAGTAGTTATGGTAAATAAAGGAAAAACACTTCAAAAAATGAAAAATTATGCATATAGTATTTTATGAATCATTACTTAGGAATATGAACTTCCTAGGGAGGTAAAAACGATGTTATATAGTTATTATATGTTTGTATTTACATATTTTAATGGTTAATCATGAAAAATATGGGTGATAAATTTTTTTTTATATTTTAGAATGACTCATCTCTCTCTGGGTGTGGAACAATCTCATTATTTCATTTTCTTTTTGGAATAATTAGTGACCCCTATACCTAGCCTTGCATGACTAGGAAGATACATGGTCTTATCACCAAAGAATAGACATGTGTGAGTAAGGGTGTCACTCCTAAATATTAGCCTCACACAACTAGTAAAATGTAGGGGCTCATTATTAAAGACCAACAAGGATGAGTAATGTGGTAGATTTTATGATTATTTTGTTTTGAATAATTTTTCCACTTGCTTCACACTTTGAGTTTTAGAGTAAGGGTAAACCTACCTTCCAAACTTTAATACCATGCTCCTAATAGGATATAAGGGCTCAACAATGAAGGATGAGGAGGGTGAGGAAGGTTTCTTGGGATGATATATGCTAGTGTTTTATGTTAAGATAGAAATTTAACATTAGAAAGTCCATCACAAACAAGCCTCTATATTACCAAACAAGTTAAAATATTCATCCCCCACTTATGGTTTGTAGGGAAAGGGGTTACAAGATAACTATGAATAAAAAGTAAAAAGGGTTCATTGGACTTTTTAATATGGTTGTAATGATAAATAAATAATGGTGGGTACAAATAAATATTGAAATGTGTGGAGATATCTACCATATAGGTGAAAAAATTAGATCTCATCTTTACATTTTTTTGAAGTAATTCATGAGTAAAAAAATGAGCAATAAAAATGAGAAATGAAAAATACAAAGGAAAATGTAAAATAAAATACTATATTTGATCACAAACAATTGAGTTAGACTCTAAACTTATCGCTCTTCATGAGAATGGTGGAACTGCTGGAGGGTCAACGTATGGCGTTGATAGAGGATAAAAAAATCATCCTTAATAATAAGCTTGTTGATATCACAAAGATTCAAACAAACCATGAATTTATAATTCTATTTGGAAATGGGGAAGACCTTAAGAATCCGACGATTTTTTTCACTTTAGACAACTTCTAGGTTTAATATGTTTTTTCCACCAAATTTAGGTTCAACAGTCTAAGATCATCTATATAGATGTTTACCATCTCATATTTAGTTCATTCTTTAACAAGTGAACCACCCATTATAGATACCACAAAGTATACCTATAGAATATTGTGGAGGGAACATTAATGTGCGAGACACATAATGATGGAATTAACTAGTTGGTTTTGATTTCTTAGAATGAATACAATGGATATAAAATCAAAATCTCGAAATATATATTAAAGAACATTCTAATAAAAATTAATTTCTCATATTTGGTTTGGTAAACACTAGAAACCTCATCATAGTAAGATTTGAATCACCAAAAATGTGGATATTTCAAATACCCGACCTTTCGATAGAATAAATCATGTTAATAAACCCTCATACTCAGGTATGTTATTGGTACATTCAAAATTGAGGAAGAAACCAAAGGGTATAATACTTCTACTACGAGAGATCATAATAATTCCTTATCTAGCACCAAGAGAACACTTTTACCTATCCTAAAAGGCGCACAAGTCGTGTATAGGAATAGGATTATAAATAAGGTAAATTAATGATGCTCGACTATAACAAATCTCAAACACAACAACATAAAACACCGTGGTTATGGAATATTGGTTTAGACCACCTCCGGGAAAATGGTAGATAGTTATCAATTTTAGGTTGAAGGGGAGGATTATAGGTTTATCCTTTTCAAGAATGTATATAATTTACAGATTTTCTTTAAGGATATGGTATCAATCTTAGGAAAATATTTTTGTACCAAAGTGGAGGATATTTCAATAATAATTCAGCACCCTTCTCGGTAGGTGAATCTCATGAGTAAATAAAGTGAGAGCATGAAAGGAAGAATTTTGTAAAAGGTCAACATCTATGACAAAAAAATTTCCCTTATTGAGGGAAGGTTTTTGCATGTCATTTATAGGAAACTCATGATGTACATGAGTCCCTTGTTTGTTATTACAATTTTTTTAGAGGATGTCAAAGGGGATTAGATCTCCCTTGGCGAAAAATACCCTTCCTAGGTGTAATTATTGCATCTCCTAGAATTTGGAGTGAAGAACCTTCATATGATGGGTCTAAGATTTATGTGAGATCATATGGCGCTTAGTATCCCTATAAATGGCATAATAGTATGTCATGATAATTTTGGAACTTAGATTTATAGGGAAGGAAGGTTGTGCCCATTAACATAGTTTAGGCTTTCATATAACCATAAGGTGTGTTAAATTGATAAATAGTTAGTTTCACCAAACCAAAATTTTTATAGGAAAGTAAAGGGAAATATATTAAAATTATAGGAATGATAGTAAAACGTCATCAATTTTATAAGGTTTTTGCAAACCCAAACTTGAAAGTGGAGGGATATATCACTCTTCCAAAATTATTTAAGTCTAGAAGTTATTTTCATAGGTCGAACAAGTTGTAAACTGAAGAACAAGGACGGAAGCTTGATTATTTTATTGATAATCAATCTAATCAATTTACAATAGATGGGCTGCAATTATTATAGGAATTGAACAACCATGTGCAGAAAAAGAGATGTTGCACAGGTACAACAGTAATCACAATAGCTTCCAAAATACATCCGGGAAGCAACATAAATTAAATACAAACAAATATATTTGTTACAACTATGTAACAAATAAACCTGCGTGAATAATATGACAAATATTGTTTATAAAACCATATAACTACCCAACAACTAATTACCTTAATGAATAATTAATTACCTAAGGTAATACAATGCATAAATTAACCTAACATTCCCCCTTAATTTTGCATTTCCTCAAGGGATGAGGAGAGGAACTCTCTGAACAACTCAAACTTGCAACGTGCACATGAAATTATGAAGATATCTTATTGTTGTTTAGTTGTTGGATAAAATCAAGCTCGTATATTTTGCTTCAGGACATGATCACATATGAAATGTACTGCACTTACCTCAATGTGTTTTGTTCTTTCATGAAAAAATGGATTGTGAACAAGTTTGATAACACCTTCATTGTTAACATACAAGGTGGTCAGTTTGTCCTATGGTATTCCAATTCCTTCCAGTATGTGATGTAGCCATATCGCTTCACAGATAACTTCACTTGCAGAACGATATTTGACTTATGTGGAAGAATGAGAAACAAAGTGTTGTTTCTTGCTTCCCCTTGATATTGGTCCAGATCCCACAAATAACATAAACCTTGAAGTGGATTTTCTATCATTAATGCTACTGGCATGATCTCGAATCTAAATATCTAGACAAGTAGAAGTTTTCATTCTTCTTGTACTCTAGACCAAGATCCACTGTTCCCTTGAGATATCTTAAGATGCGCTTTGTTTCCTTCCAATGAAAAACTTTAGGTTATTACATGAACCTAGATAGATAGCTTACTACAAAGTTGATATTTGGTCTAGTGTAGGTCAGGTAAATGATACTCCCAATCAACTGCTGATAGAGAGTGGCATTTACCATAGGAGATGGATCTGAATGAGATAACTGCAATTTTTTCTCCATAGGTGTAACAATAGGTGTGCAATACATCATCCTAAATTTCTTGAGCATTGTCTTGGTATATTTCAACCGAGAAACAAATATGTGATTATCTTTCCGCACACTTCTAATCCAAGACAATATAACATCAACCTAAGATATTTAATGCTTTGAATGATAAGTTAAGATCTTGCTTTGTTGCATCGACCGTACTCAATGAACTTCCAATGATTAATAGATCATCAACATAGAAAAAAATCACTATCTAACCCCTTGATTTTTGAGGTAGATATTGGGATCATATGGATTTCTAACAAATCCATGTTGTACGAGATGCTCATCAATTTTGATGTACCAAGCCCGGGGTTCCTATTTAAGGCCATATAGAGATTTCTTGAGTCTACATACCTTTTCTTCTTAACCAGTACAAGATATCCCTCAGGATGAGTCATATAGACTTCTTCCTATAAATCTCTATTAAGAAAGGAAATTTTTACATCCATTTGATGGAATTTCCAACCAAATTATGCAGCTAGAGAAAAGATCATCCTAATCATTTTGATCTTAGTTGTGGGAGAAAATGTCTCCTCATAGTCAATGCCTTATTTTTATGCATACCCCTTTCTACCAGTCTTTCTTTATACTTGTCTATGGTCCCATCTTGCTTTGTACTTTTTTTTGAATATCCATCTTCATCCAATGGGTTTCTTCCCTGGTGGAAGATTAACAAGCTTCCAAGTGTTTTTTTCATCATTGAGTTATACTTAGCATCCATGGAATCTTTCCAAGATTTTGACTATAGGGCTTCCTAGATTGTAGATGTCTCGTCAGATTCAATAAATCTACTCATCAAAGAAAAGTTTACTTCTTCTCTTGCTTTACTGCAAGTCTATGGTCTAGTGGTGGATGTATCCAATGGAGCATCCATTCTTGCATCTCGTAACATTCTAGTAAACCACTTGGGCATACAATGAACTAGTCTCATGGGTTGTGGTTGTATCTGATCATCACCATCATTACTTTCATCATATGTAGGAACATCAGCTTCTATTTTTAAAACTGGTGAAAAATCTACATCGGTGAGTTTGGAGGATTTTATGCTTCCGTCTTCTAAAAAAAATCAACATATCTGTTGGTGTAGACTTTCCTTGTCTTTGTATCCACCAATATGCAACCAAGAGTTTCTTCATTGTACCTAATGAAGATTAGTGTTTGTGATTTCATATCTAATTTCTTTATGTTCTTCTTGGGTATATGCATACTTGCTTTGCACCTGAATACTCTGAGGTGTGCAATAGATGGATTCCTTTTTGACCATGCTTCATATGGTGTTACTTTGTCCGAGAAAATCTGTGGGTACTCTGCTTGAAAAATACACTAATTTCTTTATTTCTTCTTCCTGCATGTCTTTGCTAGTCCAAAATCATCGATCATGCATCACACCATTTCTATAATAGTATGATTGTTCTCTCAACAACACCATTTTGTTGTGGTGTGTGTGGAGGAGGAATTTGTTAACAAATCCCATGAGCTTAAAGGTAGGCTTTGAAATCAACTGGTGAATTCCCCCTTGATCCGAGTAGAGAGTTCCAATGTGATGACCAGTTTTTTCTCAACAACCAATTTGAACTTCTTAAAGGTTTCAAAAGATTAAATTTTCTTGCGAAGACAAAAATTCACATTTTTTTGAATAGTCATCAACACAAAGCATGAAGTACTGAAATCCAGAATGATTCGGTTGTATTGGACCACAAAGATTGGTATGAACTAGGTCAAGCTTACCATGAGATCCAAAATTATTGTTCGGAATGAAGTTATCTCGTTGTTTTCCTACTAGGCAGTGAGGACACTTGTTTGTATCCTTCTGGAGAGATGGTAATCCTTTTACCATATTATGTCGATGAAGTGTTTTGAGATACTTGAAACTGATGTGACCAAGTCTCCGATGCCACAATTGTGTAGAGGTAGAATTCTTAGCCACAAGTGCTTGATCATCTATGTGGAAAAAATCAAGTTGTAACTTGTGTCCGACATTAGAGGTTTTTATAACTATTTTCGAGCCTTTTTATTTTTCTATAATTAAACATGTTTTCTTACCAAAATGACTATCAAATTCATTTTCAAGTTATGATCAAGGAGTTTACTGAATGACAAGATTTTTAGTCAACCCAAGGACATATAGTACATCTGATAATCTATAGTTGTGTGAACCAAGGGGTAGAGAAATGTTCCCAATCCCCTATACTATGTATGAAGAATCATCACCTAATGAAACATGGTTTTTCAAAGGTGTGTCCTCATTGAAGTAAACTAGCCTCTAGTGACCAGTCATGTGTCAAGTGGCTCCTGAATCAACATACCATACATCACTAGATGATGTGGAGGGTTCACTTGATCAAGTATTGTACAAGTAGTCTTCAATATCTAAATGTTCTTCTTGCTCAAAGCAATATTTCCTTATTGATGGGGTTTTCTTTTCTAGTTCCCCTTTTTCTACCCTTGATTGTAGTTAGAATTTCCCTTATAAGATTGTTGATTTTGAGGTCCAAAGTTACTTGATGAACCTTTCTTATAAGTATTATACCAACAATCTTTCAACTCATGTCCTCTTTTGCAGATAGGACATTTATTCTTTTGTTGTTTGTCCCCTTAATGATGTTGATTTTGGGACTTTTGATAGTTTTTTAGGTTTCCTTTTCCTTTCCATTTCTAATGAGAAGAAATTGCCTTCTCCTCTTCATCATATTTATTGTACATGGCTTTCTCTTGTTGCAATAGGTTTACCGCTTGTCAAAACTCACCATCATATCTGACAAGTTTAGTGTTGTCACAAAAATGTGGTATGAAGGAGGGAGGGCTCTCAGAAAAATGTGAACAAGAGCATAATTAGTGACCTCCTCTCCTAAGAATAAAAGTGAATCCCTCAACTCTACAACTCTTTGAAGGAAAGATTTTATTTTTTCATTTTGTTTAAACTTCAGTGTGTGTAACTGACTCTACAAATTTAGTATGACAGTCTTGTTTTTGTCCATGTATATTGTGCTCAACTCATCCCATGCTTATTTGGTTGTTTTGGCATCTCAAATGTGGGGTTTCACATCATTCGACACTCCAAAAAAGATGATTGTCTTGGCCTTATGATCGGATCTATCAAAATTTTGTTGTTGTGTTGTATTAGTTGTTGATCTGGTCGAGAACCATTCATAATACCATATCTCTTCAAACTCAAGTTGTGTCTTGATTTTTGTCTTTCATGCAAAGATAGTTGTTTCATGTGAGTAGTTGTGAATCTAGAAGAAATAATTTGGTGTAATTGGTTCCCATTTTTAAAAATCCACCGACATTATTAGGATCTTATCACTCCGGTATAAGGTCTCCCAATCTATATACCGTCAGTTTGATATACCAAACCTTTCTATATATGTACCCTTCCAATATACCCGTTGGTACGTGGAAGAAGCTCACCCTTTATATATACCTGATAGTACATGAAAGAGGCATTAATGTATGTGAAATAATTCGATACGTGGTACCAAGAAAATAATGAAAGGGGTTTATGCGATTATTAACAAAGTGGACCAAAGAAATATCCTCATACATGTGCGTAAATTTTCTATATACTTGGATAATTTATCGACCTAGATTTAAGTTGAGCAATCATTCACAGACTGATGGGAGGGCTCAAAGTGTGTGCATTGTGTCCGTATTACTCCCTGTCGATTTAAAGGATCAATGCCCAAATGACATTGTTATAACTATATTAGGTGTTAAGTATAGTAGTAGTTGTGACAACTTTACCTATAAGAACTTCCCAGAGGCATTGTTTATATCGAACACTGCGAATGATATCTAGGATCTCGTGAGCAAATTAGAACCAAATTTCACTATTTTTTATTACAATTATCTACCATTTTTTGAGCATTTACAATGTTTTCATTTGACTATGGTAACCTGTAAATTAGTATAATACACTAAAGTATACAATTACATTCAAAATTTTTGAAAAATCAACGGCAAGAATTTTTTTTTGGGCCCCGTGGCCTCCATGTACCCAATATGGCTCTCTTAGCAAAGACTGTAAAAATTGGTTCAAAATTAAGTTTTTAGTTATTCCTTCTTTGGTAAAAATTTCTCAAAATGCAAAATGATACAAGGTGGAAGAAATTTTTTTGCCCTAAAATAGGGTTTTCCTCACTAAAAAAGTTGTGGCTTTAGTTATAACTAAGCATTTGAGGGGTTTTTCTACTATTTTTGCCTCTATAGTTGGCGGATGGTGTTAATATTTTCATTAACTTCAATAGTTTTTAAATCAAAGTGTTTTTTTTTAAATTGAAAGGCTTATAAGCAGTTTTGAGGGGCGTTTTCTACTATTTTTGCCTCTATAGTTGTGCAGATGGTGCTAATATTGTCATTAGCTTCAATAGTTTTTAAAACAAAGTATTTGTTTTTAAAAAGGGTTTTTTTTGCTTTTTTGCCTCTATAGTTGTGCAGATGGTGCTAATATTGTCATTAACTTCAATAGTTTTTAAAACAAAGTGTTTGTTTTTAAGAAAAGGGTTTTCTCGCTATTTTTGCCTCTATAGTTGGAAGATGGTGCTAATATTGTCATTAACTTCAATATTTTTTAAAACAAAGTGTTTGTTTTTAAAAAGGGTTTTCTGCTATTTTTGCCTCTATAGTTGGCGGATGCTACTAATATTGTCATTAACTTAAATAGTTTTTAAAACAAAGTGTTTGTTTTTAAAAAGCTCGAAAGGCTTATAAGCAATTGGAGGGAGGTTTTCTCCTATTTTTGCCTCTATAGTTGGCGTGATGGTGCTAATATTGTCATTAACTTCAATAGTTTTTAAAACAAAGTGTTTATTTTCAAAAAATTGAAGTGTCAAACCCTTACCTCACCACTCTTAGTGTTATTTTGATATCCTCTTAGTGCCCAATGTTCTTAGCATTTGAATTGAATAGTATAATATTTAAATCATTTAAAACCAAATAATGTGCTAAACCGCAATGTGGAAATATTCATGTGGTCCACATGGAAACATTGGCAAGGGAGAGAGGATTAGGGTTTTATCACCTGAAACGAATCTAAAATATTTTTGTTTTAATTATCTCTGTCGCTTATTGATTTATATTCACCGTGTGTTGAAGTTTTCCACCATTTTTAATTGAATGCCACCGGTTTTATTTATAGGGGATCATGATTATTGGAGCTCATGGAGCAAGGGGGATGGATCAAACTGTTTTCCGCTATCTATTTATATTTTCCGTTGTGAATTTTACTGTGTAGGTCGTCGTAGGGTGGTTCCTTATGTATTTGGATCAAATACCGCTTGTGCTTTGTATTGCAGGTCACTTTGAAAATTGAATGGGTTGTCATAAAAATTGAAGACTCGACCCATGTAGATATGCCTAAAAATTTCCTTTGTGGGCTTGGTTTAGAATCCAATACTTCCAATCTTATACATTCAACGAACTCAACAGAGCTCTCGCGCTTGTGTTGACAAAACAATGTAACTCAAGACCTCGTGGAAGATGGCCAATGTATGGCTTGGTCGATAGGAGAGACCAATTCAATCCACAACATACGAATACAAATCAATATGCCAATTTGTAACTCGGTGGAGAGATCAATGAAAGGCTCGATCTGCAAATCTCCCTCCAAATGTAGAGGTCTGCTAACAATAACAAAGACTATATTGCTTCTCTAATATTAGAGACAAAACCCCTAATGAGGAAATATGTGTGTGTGTGTGTGTGTGTGTGTGTGTGTGCGCACGCGTGTATTCTTGCAACAATTTTTTTCTTGGTGTAGGGTGCACCAATGCAAAAAAATTGTGTTCCAAACACTGGAGCAAGAAGAGGGAGTTTTGGGGATGCACGGATGTCTTGGAAGATGCTTGGGAGGCAATACATGCTCTCTGGAAAGAAAATTCTTCTCTAGGACATTTTATTCCTACCGCAACCTCTCTCCAACCCTTCATAACTTCACAGTCCATTCCCGCTCCGGTACCAAATGTAAATAAAGAACAGGATAGAAGTCTGATTCTTTTATTGATAAGCAATCCAATCAATTTACAATAGATGAGATGCAATTCTTATAGGAATTGAAAACCATGTGTAGACAAAAGAGATGTTGCACAGGTACAACAGTAATCACAATAGCTTCCAAAATACATTTGGGAAGCAACATAAATTAAATACAAACAAATATATTTGTTACAACTATGTAACAAATAAACTTGTGTGAATAATATGACAAATATTGTTTATAAAACCATATAAATACCCAAAACTAATTACCTTAATGAATAATTAATTACCTAAGGTCATACAATGCATAAATTAAGCTAACATTCCCCCCTTAATTTTGCATTACCTCAAGGGATGAGGAGAGGAACTCTCTGAACAACTAAAACGTGTCATGTGCAAGTGACTTTGTGAAGATATATGCTTGTTGTTCAGTTGTTGGAAAAAAGTGAAGATGTATATTTTTCTTCAAGACATGCTAGCATATGAAATGTACCTATACCTCAATGTGTTTTGTTCTTTCATGAAAAACTGGATATAAATATTTGATGAGTAATTAATTACCTAAGGTAATACAATGCTAAATTAACCTAACAAAAGTATCCTACATCTCTTGTGCTCGACTTGGTAGAAACATGACCATGTTAATGTGATTGATTTACACACCATAAAGAGGCATGCTATAGGAAAAAATTATTATCCCCATGGATTCTAGTAGTATAAATAATTTTGCAAGAGAATTCTTCAGAATATTCAAGAAAATATATGGGAAAAAGTACTTGGTTAGATCCATAAAAAAATTATAGCTACCCATGAGCTTCAAATCACTATATGTTTTAAGCTCCAAATTCTCTATAAGTGGAGCATTAGGTGCTTTGTATCCTTTTATTTGAGTGACTATATTGGTTTCTATTTCATCCTCTACTAGTTCAATGACATCAATCATGTGAGTTTTTCCCTAAGTTGCTAAACTTGGGGCTACATAGGGATTAACAAAATTTGATGGGGAAGCTTCGACTTCATGAGTGATAACTAGAGCAGTTTATTTTTCCACATCATTTTTATACATACCTAGGGTATCATGTTTTTGATAGTTGGGGAATTATTTTTAGTATATGTGCAAGTGATCGTTTTTGAGGCACTATAGGACTAGTTTGAGTCACATGATAACCGTTGAATCCTATGTTCTATATAGAGTGTTCTTTGAAAAAATTCCTTTATTTTTTAAGAAAACAATGCATTTTTTTGTATTATTAACTTGTATAAGTGTCATGGCCATTGACTTTGTAGAATAGGTAGAATTGGTTAGGTTCATACCGGTGTGGGAAATGGTTTTATCGATCGAACCTTTCCATAAATTATTTTAGTAGCTGGGATAGTCATTTTATTCATTTTCATTTTTTTCATTACAACCTTGTATTTGATTTTATATGGCATTTTGGTTCTAGTTTTGGATGTGAGTTTTTATAAGTCAACGAAATAGATTGTGGGCATATTTTTATTGTTAGATATATTTTTGGTGTTATTAGATTGGGTGACAATGTTGGTGGTATTCATCTCGCTTAGGGTGGTCCATGAATTCATGTATGCTAGAGTAGGTATTTACCTTAGCTCATGTTCACCTAGGTACATTATTTACCTTTATTGTATTTATCCTCACCCACTTATGTGTGTGGATATTTCTTTTTATTTATTTAGATATTAGGAGATATTATCTAGTTGTTAGGTATAGTTCTTTCCTAGATCTATGGTATTGACTAGATCCTTGATGACTAGTTCTTTCCATGATTTATGGCTTGATCTACGACCTTGACTAGTTCTTAGATTGTTATTCCTTGCCTATATAAACAAGGACCATTCTCATTGTATTTCATTGAGTTCCATAATAATATATTATATTGCTGCTCATTTGTTTGCAAAGGTTTATGTAAAGTTATTCTAGTGAATTAATTTCATCTTATTGATCGTGATGTTTGATTAGCATCTATGTTCTTGGCTTTGTACAATCTGGTTATCGCTCCTTTTATAAGTCAATGAAATTGATTATGGGCATATTTTTATTGTTAGAGATATTTTTGGTGTTATTAGGTTGGGTGACAATTTTGGTGGTATTCATCTGCTTAGGGTGGTCCATGAATTCATGTATGGTAGTGTCATTGTTGCAGTTGAGGAATTTTGGTCCTTGCCATGCTTGGGAAGCTTGTATGATATTGTTATAGTATTTGGCATTATTTTGGTTAGGGTAAATAAGCTTCCCATTGACATCATAAGTCATATGAATATTTTATATAGGGATTGATTTCTTCTCATTGCACTCTCTAATGATTCCTTATAGGACTTTTAGGGTAAATTCTACACATCCTCCATTATTTATTTGTTAAGGGCATGGAGGAAGATGTCACATAGCTCTATTTGGTATATATTCAAAGTACTAGATAAATAATAACATACCTACCACCACCTCATGAAGTTGAAAATGAAATTTGGTTCTTATTTAATGTTTAATGATTCTCTAATTCCTTTTTACGATATTTTTTATGTAAACTTATTTTAAGATCGCAAAATAATATAAGTGTGTCCCACTTGGTGGCCAAAAATATTTTAAAATGTGATCGGTAAATAAATATTTTAAAATACTATAAGAACTTTTAAAATTAGGTAAATTATGGATGCCCCACACCTTTTATTTATAAGCTCTTATAAATACATTTTTGGTCATTTAATGTGTTTGGTCATTTTTGGTTGTTTGGACATATTTTGTTGAAGGTACAAAAATTGCAAAAAAATGGGTCACGCTTTATGCTTTGACATATCAATATTAATCAACATCAAACAAGAACATCTGAAGCTATTAGTTTATTAAAGGAGTGAATGGAATCTGTTGGTAGATGATAGTCAAAATCAATTACTATTCCTTCTATAGTCTTCACATTTTTTTGTGATACTCCATCCTAGGCATGAAGTTATTACATTGCAATCATGTAAGTCTTGCTATGGGTATTGGGATATCCTTATCCCTTTTACTTTAGAATATCAAGTAAGGGTAAAAGGAGGATTTTAGTGTGTATGGTATGATCAAGAATACCCTTAAGACATTAAACTTAGGTCCCCATCACATTAAATTCTAGGAAAACCTGTTAAAATAGACAAGAGGAGGATGTGGGGTTGTATAGGTATGGTATTCAAAAGCACCAAGGATGAGGGTCATGTTTTGCATAGAAAATGTATTATATGTATAGAAGTATTTTTCATGCTGCAATGACTTGGAGAATGTATGGTAGTAGGATGGTTGAGGAAAATGCACCTGTAAATTGTTGGCAATGGTGAGAATATGATCGAGAAGCACAATTTGGCACAAATCTTGTATGTGTAAATGGATGGGAGAAACTAGATATGTTATCGGAATAGTGTATGAGGTGGTGTTTTACATGGGTCCTTAAGTGGGATAAATTTGTGAGGATGAAACTCCCATACCTAATGTTCCAAATCTTTTAATAAGATCCATGGGCATGATTGCATCGATTAATTAACATGATGATACTATTGTGGTTGTTATATATATTTGATTAAATGTGTTTTTTGTTTTTCATGGTATGACCCAAATTATAAATAGTTAGGTGAAAATTTTGAGTGGTTTGATAACCCTCTAACTACCAAATTTTCCCCAACAATGTATTTATGAACTCACCCAGTTTAGGATGTAGATTTTTCTTGGGAGCTTGATTAGAACTAGGATTCGTAGGGGAATAGTGATACCCATTAATGAATTATTCGGTGTTGAAGTTATCATTAGTATTTAAATTTTTATACATGGGTTATGGGGATATACTATTTTTTTCAAGTAGGTTACTACATGTGCTTACAACGTATTAAATAAATCATATATAACATGAAGTTGATCACTAGTTTGATTGAGCCATGTGAAAAAATCATCTTGAGGAATTTCGGGAGTAATATGTGTACTTGAAACCATGGATATTTTGGTAAATACCAACTCATCTAGTCAAATTTTCTTTGGTTGATTTAGAGTAACCATATAGGTTACTTTACGGTTGATCAAATTATTCTATCTGGACATGATAATTGAGTTGTGGAATAAAGCTAAAGGAAGCATGCATTCACACCTTGGTAGAATAATTATCGACCCGATTGGAGAAAAGAGTAGGTATGTTTTTGATTAATATGGATCCATATGTAATGCCTAAATTAAATGTTTTGGAATATGGGGAGATTATATCCTATGGATCAACATGCTTTTTTACCAATTTGGTGATGTTTGAAGTGTATTAATAGCCATGTCTCTGTTTATAGAGGTGCAATTTTCTATGTTGGAATGTGTTATGATTAGATTGAAGTGAATGGTTTTGTGTATTGTTATGTTTATGTTGGTTTAAAAAAACTAAAATTACTAAACTAACTACTTAATGGAAATGGAAGATTGATGATTAACCATACTCTATGTTAGGAATATAATGTTAGTGTGATCATGATAAATAATATATATGCAGTGTAGTACTAATAAAATATCATATTATTGAGTCTGTATCAATTATTTATACGTGATTTGTAAGTTACAACTCACCCCTTGAGTTTCTAAGAGTGTGTTAGAAAATAAAGGGACAAGAGATTCTCTAGATTAGGGGAAATTTATGGATAGAATATCGATATTGACTCCTTGAATCAAGGAGTATAATCCTATATAAAATGTAATATATTTGTGTGAATGAGGCATTCTAAATGAATTTAGAAAGAAGTATTCTAAATTTTGGTGTTTAAATTTTGTATTATGTTTCTAATTTTTACACTAAAACTCTTACCAATTTTACATTTTGTATCAAAGAAGGTTTTATTTAATGAGAGTCTTAAAGCCTTACATATGAGTTTCATTTATATATCTACACTCTCGAAATATCCTCTCTATTCGAATAATTGTGTGTATTAATATATGAGATTTTGACATCCTTATCCGTGCATTTGATAAAGTGATCTATGTCATTCCATGTCTTCTCGTAGATATGAAAAATCACTATGCAATCTACAATTTCCTTGATACTCTACTATTATCTTCCTTTATTCATCTTCCATTGACTTTCTTGTTCCAACTCGGTGGAATCATGAGCCCTTATGGAGTTTGTCCTGAGAGGCCATTCATAGAAATCGGACATCTTCCAAATTAGATTATCCGGTTATATATATTAGATCAAGAAAAATTTTCATGGGTAAATTCTTTTTATAATATTTTATTTGTAGTAGTCTTTATGTATTGAAGATCAACATGTTTTGTCTATCCGCTACACATTATTTATTACAACATACTATTGTTGTTTATTTTCACCTCCTAGGTGAAAAAAGAGAACATGGAGCTGACATACAAGAAATCATCAGGAGACTCTCATAATATGCTAGGAATACAGTGCATGACCCACTTATAAAGAAAATGGCAGAGTCCAGCAATTTGTCTAGGAGCATCTCTGATTATGGCATGGGCACCCCTTTAGCACAAGAGGTCCTAAAAACACATGGAATTTTATAAAGGATCAAGGAGGTTGAAAGTGGCTTTCCGAGCCAACTCGACAAGCCAAGAGAAGGGGCTGTTGTGGCCAAAGTGGGAGATCAGGTCCCAAGTGTCCCAGAAACTCTCGAGACGAGCATGCTGAAAAAGACCTAAACTCAATGTGGAAATGGCAGAATTTGGGAGCACTAGGGACATGCAATCTCACAAAACCCAATTTGGCAATAGGAAATATTATACGGTGAAGGGTGAGTCAATAGAAGTGTCATGAACTAGTTGGGCCCAAGCTAGTATGCGACAATGAATGCGGGTGCATGTAATCGAAAGGGTACATGGGGCCCTCACCGTGGGCAATTCACGCTTTAAAGAACAAGTGGCATGGGCCATGATGAGTTAAGTTCTCCGTGGGGAGTAGAGGCCCACCATGCATTGGGCCATCAATTGAGTTCTCCACATAGCGCCAAGGTGGAATTTTGAGTAGCACCAAGTGGGGATTAAAAGATGGGTCGATGTTAGGGAATTACGCCTGAGTCAAGTATGCATCAATGGGGGCTCAAGAGATCATAAGGGGTCCACGTAGTTAGAAGGAAGTGAGTTAGCAGTCATGGATTGGAGACCCCAATGCAAGGTAGACAATGATATAAGTGATGTTGAGTCGGTTATAAGATATCAACATGCGTTGAAAAGGAGTGGTCTAAAATGCATGGGGAGAGCCATCTCGGCCAAGGTGGTGAGTTGGCAACATATAAAACATTAAAAACATTCAACTCCCCTTTAATGTAAAAATGATGGAGATCAAATGGACCCACAAATTTTAATGCCCCCAAAATATTTAACTAAAGAAAAAAACATTAGGAGAAGGAAAAATAATTTAGAAATGTCTTTTCTAGAAAAGAATTAATTCACGATCCCGTGAAATGCAAGTAAGCTTGGCAAAACTCAAAATAGTTGCATCACTTAGAAGCTCATAACTTGAGATTTTCTCAATGATTTTTACAAAATTGGTCTCGTTGGAATTTTTGTTCAAAGACATTCATACACGGATCAAGAAATTCTAGAATTGATGAAGATTTGATGGTGAATTTCATAGAAAATGAGCCTAGTTCGTAATGACAATTTGATAGTAGTTGAGAGAGGATTAAATGGTCATGGCAGACATTTTTCACTACTGCAAGTTATGGGACAACATGGGGAGATTTTGCAAGTTAGATATCATCATCTACCCTCATTTATGGTCACTTGCAAGTTGTTGGAAAGTGGATTTTGGGATTGCACTTCTCCCTCTCTCTCAATTTCTATAAATTGTAAATGAGGCTCATTTGTAAAAGGAGTTAGTCATTTTCCTCCGCCCACTCTCTCTTTCCTCTCTACTAGGTTGAATGTGGAGCTTCAAGCCTCCTCTCCATGCATTTTAATGGAATTATCTTGCCTCTTACCCATTGATGATCTACTGTGAAAACTTTTAATGTGGTAATAGATTATGTTTTGTGATGAATTTTGTCCATCCTTTACATGTTTTGTTATCTCTATTTGCATCTCTTCATTGTAGGGTATACTATGCATACTTTTAATGCTTATTGCAAGTTTTTAGTATCTCGTGTTTAATGGGAAACAAATGGTGTTTTGCGTGAATTCATCTTTGGTCTATGGTGCATCTTGTCCATCCTCTCCATTGCTCACCTCTCTCCATTTTAGGCAGTTGGATTATGTCTAGAAACTCCTTTTCTTTGTGTATCACCACTCTTAGTGTAGGTTTACTTTCATTCATCTCTCTCCTAAGTCCTTGTCTCCTTGCAAGGTTAGAATAGGATTATATAGTTTTCTTGCCTACATTATGAATAATTTGTGGAAGGTATGATTAGTAGAAAGAACTAACTTTCTCTGGAGGGTTATCTCAAGCCCGCATGTCCCACAACATGAAAGATAACCCATGTCACACAAATTACACTCGATGCCCTATTTTATCCACAATTTGGCCATTCGGGGTGCTATAATTCTATGATAAAAACTACCCCATAGAATTGAGTTCAAAATTTGATTTGCTTAAGTCTTTTTTTGTTTTGGTCCATTATAATTGATGATAGTTGTTAATGTTTAATAATTCTATATAATAGACAACTTACTTATTCTAGTTTCTTTTATGCCTAAAAATAAAATAGGGTCAATTTTATTTGTCATTATTTGTTTCTAAAGGATCAATTTAGTTATTAGGTGGTATCATGAATAAATAGTCAAAATAGTATGTGTGGTATTTTATTTAGTTTTCAAAGTAATTGGTTTATAGTCATTTATTATTGTTTTTAATCTTTTCTTTCATAATTTGTTTAAAGTTATCATATTTTCAAAGTGTAAAAATTAATTTTTTTCATTACGAATGCATTTTGGTGGAATTTGACGTTCGATTTGTAATAAATATTGAAATTTTGAGCTTCAAATCAAAATTTTCTAAGTAGGTAGCAAGCTACAATTGGAGGATGGAGGTGACAAATGAAGAGGTCAATCAACAACCTCTCTACAACCACTAGTGACAGGGACACTTTTTGTATAGTGCCATTTTATGTGTTTTTAATTTTTCATCTCTATGTATTTTCTTTCAATTGTATTTAATTTTAAGTCTTTTGCGATGTTAGGAGAAAGTGAGAATGATTTTGAATTTCAAAATCAGTGGGAAAATGGTTTAAAATAGGCTACAGGTATTTGAACGTGAATCTTTCGGATGGGAGGAAAGATGCAAACTTTACAACAAAAAGAGACAAGGTGGATCTAGAAAAGGGGTCCGCATTCACATGGGCGAAGGTGGTTTATGGAAAGAACTAAAAATAGGTACCTTCCTTTAACTTTAACCCTATTTGCAATACAAATTCTTTCTCCTTAGACATCTTGGACTAGATTGCAGAGTGCGTTTAATCTTTAATGAATACAACTATTTTGGCTAAGATTTTGGGTAGCCTCTCTAATATACATGAGTTTCAAAATTGGGCCAATGAGAAGTGGATGCCTAAAGTATGTATGGAAATAGTGGCCTATGAAAACTCTTTTGCCATGGTCACTCTGTCTCTCGGAAGATGATATTTTAAATATACTTTCTAGTAGCCCATGGTTCATGGGTAGGGCCATTGTGTTGGTTCAAAAGTGGTAACCAAGATTCATTCCAATAGAGTCCACTATCAAGGAATTTCCACTTTGGATCAGACTCCTAGGTCTTCCCTTAGAATATTTGGATCTAGATATATTTCAGGGAATAAAAAAAACTATTGGTTCTCTGGGTTATTATCAACCTAGTCACCTATGCTAAATCCTAATTGTTTTTGCTTAATTATGTATCAATGTCGCATCGGATGTAGATCTCCCAAGAGTATTGATCTTAAATAAAAATGGGGAGTTCATGCTTAGAAAATAGATTATGAGTTCACACCTATTACGTTATTTTCTTGTTAGAGAGTGGGTCATAATGCTAAATTTTTCCCAAAGGCCAAAATAGGTTGCCCTTAAATCCCAACGTAAAAAGAATAAAGTAAAATATAGAGAAGAGTTGAAAGGTAAAGGAATCATGAGTCGAGATGTAATTGGACCCTTTAATATATTTCCCACATGGATATAAATTAATAAAAATTGATAGGCTAAGGAGAAAATCCTAGAAAATATAGCATCGGGCTGGTTATGGAGGAAGTTGTTGTTGTCGATTGTCAAGAAAAGGTCGACGAAAAAGGCAAATTTGAGATAGAAACAAAAAAATTGGATGAATTAGTGGAGGTTACTTGCATTATAGGAAGATAGTATCATTGGATCTATTTTGAGGGACACCATGGATACTAGCTTATTTGGACAAAGACCCAAGGAAGTGCTTCTAAAAACTAGTAATAAGTTTAAAGTGTTGGATATCAATCTTGAGGATATTCCCACAGTTGAAGAGGACTTACAGAGAATTATGGAGACAAATAAAAATTTAGATAGACATGTATACTCACATTCGAAGTGTCTTCTTCTCAAAATGGGATCAACTTGTCTAAGGAGGATGAACGTAATATTTCATCAACAATCATAAAGGAAGAGAGGAATGTGGTTCTTAAAGGCTCAGGCTCCCTTCTCTCTAAATCGGTGGAAGAAAAGAATTTCCCAAGGATTTCACCAAAAAGGAAACCGACCCCCTAACAAGAGTTTATAATAAGGAAGATGTGGGGGCCAATAAAGTCTCTCCAGAAGACCATCGATAAAGAAAGAAGGGAAAGAGCCTCCATGAAGGAAATAATGGAAGGACGACAACGAACATTGGTGATAGGCTAACGAATTTCTTTAGATAAATGATTATTATGTCTTAGAATATAAGGGGTTTAAATAACCCTAGTAAACATAGGATTTTGTCTGATATTAGAGTACCAAGAAACCTAATATTATGATGCTTCAGAAACAAAAGATGAATCAAGTGAAGATGGAAGATTTTAATCAATTTGTTTAGAAAGAAGTGTTCTTCCACTATCAAGATTCAAATGGAACCTCGGTGGACTTCTTTGTGTGTGGAATAAGAATTTTTTGGAAGGTAACCCTCTATTTAATAGTCAACACCATATAACCATATGTTTCACTATAATCAATTCTAGTAAATAATTTATCCTTTCAAATGTCTATGCTCCCAATTCCGAACTAGTAGACTTGTGATATAGGAATATATGACCAAATTCGAAGGATATTTAATGAACCAAGTTGGATTATAGGGGGTGATTTCAATACTCCTTTGATACCCTCAGAAAAGAAAGGTGGTGTTAATTTTTACATGGAGAGCATGGAAGATTTAGATAACTTCATCAGCTAGAATGGGATATTAGATCTTATACTCAACAGTTTAAAATAAACTTGGACCAATAGGAATAGTGGGGAGGATTTGATTCATATAAGATTGGATTGCTTATTGGTAAATTATCAATGGATTCAGGAACAACAGTACTCTCTTTCCTCTATGGCTCGTATTAGATATGATCATAACCCAATCATCCTCAACTACGAAAGAAATGGGAAAAAATGGTTGACCCTTTACGTTTGAAAAAATATGGACTATTCATCCAGATCATGAAAAGATGATAAAGGAATGGTGGAATACTAAAACTAGGGAAACAATATGTTCCAAGTGACAACCAGATTGAAAAATATCAAATCAAAGATCAATAAATGGAAAAAATATACCTTTGGCAATATCTTTTTAGAAAAATTAAAAATTTCTAGGGAACTCCATGAATTGGAAGATATGATGGAACAAGGGGGATGGAGTAGTGAAGATAAAGATAAGGAAAAATCTCTCTTAGAAGACTATCATAATATCTTATATAAGGAAGATATTTACTAGAAGAAAAATCTAGAATAAATTATCTTAAAGAGGGTGATCATAGTAAAAAATTCTTCCATTTTTCAGCCACTATTAAAGAAAATAAAGGGAGGATTCAAGAAATAAGAAAACAAGATGGTGAAATGGAAATTGAGGCTAAGGATTTTTGAATACCATCATCTCTTTAAAAACTTGTTTCTAAAGGTCAACCACCTTTGGGGATTTTTATCTCTAAAACTTTAAATGTGTTTGGGTGTTTCATTAGCCATGAGGAAAATAGAGAACTGATTTCCATCCCATCGGAGGAAAAAATTAAAGCTATTTTATCCGAAATGGAAGGGGATAAAACCCCAAGACCTGATGGATTCCTTGCATTTTTATTCTAGATGTATTGAGATATTGTGAAAAAGAGGTTATTGTTGTTGTCGAAGACTTATTTTTAATTGGTAGTCTACTCAAAAAAGTCAACCAAACCTTTATAACCCTCATACCGAAAAAAATACAGGAGCCAAGGATTTGGGGGATTTCAGACCAATAAGTCTTTGTAACACTATGTACAAACTTATTTAAAAAATTATGGCTTTCAGAATGAGGGAGGTCCTATGTAATTTTATATCTCCAAATCAAGGTTCCTTTGTGTTGGGAAGACATATTCTCAATAGCATCATCTTCATCCATGAAATGATCCATTTAATGGAGCAATCTAATAGAGAGGCTATGATTGTTAAACTTGATATGTAAAAATCCTATGACCATATATCATGGAATTTCATGTTTTCCTTTTTCATAAATTGGGTTTCCATCCACACTTTATCAAAATGATCCAACCCCGTACCTTTTACACCAGTTTCTCGGTCATTATTAATGGTAAAACATAAGATTTCTTTAACTTATAAATATGTCTTAGGAAAGGGGACCCTCTTACCCATTTTCTCTATATTATTGTTGCAGGAGGACTTGAGTAGATTGTGTTTAAAATCCCAAAATGAAGGAATACTGGAGGGAATCAAGGTTTCTAATAGAGTGGTTAACTAAAGCCTTCAATAATTTGTGGATGACATGGTAATTCTTGGGAAAGATTCTTTTCATGAGGCCCATTCTTTTAAAAGCATCACTAAACAATATGAAGAATTCACGGGCCAACAAGTAAATTTTTGAAAGATATTTTGTTTCTTCATCAATGTTAAGGAAGATCAGCAAACCAGGTTAGCTAACATCTTGGGGTGTAATATTAAATATCTTCTAGACAACTACCTTGGTATGCCTCTTTGTGGGAAAAAAATGGAAGAAGGGGGATGGAATAAATTTATTGAGAGCTTTCATGAAAATTATCATCCTAGAAAGGCTCCTTGCTAACACAAATGGGAAAAGCTCAACTTCTTCAAATTTCCTTGCAGGGAGTTGTTATCTATATTCATCATTCCTACGAGAGTTAGCAAATCCATTTAAGAGTATTAAAAATATATTTTTATGGTTAAGATCGAAAGACAAGACAAGAATAACTTTGATATCTTGGGATAAAATCACTTTACCTAAGGACAAAGTTTGTCTTAGATTAAATAATCTTCAACTCATGAATCAAGCTTTAATAGCTGAATTCGGATGGAGAATTCACAATGGAGAAGGAACTTTAAAAAATATATTGAAAGAGAAATATCTGCAGAATGTTAGTGGCACTTTGGGTATTTTTCCAATCTGGACCTCCCAAAAGGTTCAATATTTTTGAACAACCTCTATCAAGATAGGAAGCTACCGATTAAGGGGACTAAATAGAATCTCGGGAATGGCATAAAGATTAATTTTTGGGATGATCCTTAGATTAGGGCCAAATCCCTAAAAATGGAAGAGCCATGGAGCCACTTAAGACATTTCTTTATCTTGGAATTTGGTGAGATGGTGTGCAACTACTAGAATGAGGAGAGAAGTTGGGTTTAGATTCTTCCACCCCCAAAATACATGGGTCCTCAACATCCTTTTGATGTTCTTAATTAGGATCTTAAGGAATGTCATTTACCTCATAAAAGAGCTCAAGATGAACTGATATGGCGGGATATGGACTCTAGAGATTATGAGGTAAAATCTGGTTACCTTTTGAACTTTGAGCAAATTGAATCAAATAGCTATTGGAAGAAGATATGGAATAAAAACTTATTCCTAAGATTAATTTATTCTTCTAGGAAGTGGTTCAAAAAAAGATCCTGAAAGTGGATAAACTCATAAAGAAAGGTATGATTATTATAAATAGATGTAGTTTGTGCAAACAACATGATGAAACAGTTAATCATATATTTCTGGAATGCACCTTTTCTTTCCAAGTCTTCTCCTCTATCCTTGATTTTTTTAGGATACAAATGGTTCTTCCTAGAGATGTCTCTTTACTTCTAAACAATGGTGTTTCAATTTTCAACATGATTTTACTAAAGATATTTGGAAATGTGCACTACCTCATATTCTCTAGGGTATTTGGCTGAGAGAAATAATTGTATCCTCTAAAATCAATCTTCTAGCATAAAAAGGTTGTTGGGAGAATAAGCCAAATTCTTCAGGATAATGACTAGTGCATTAAGATCAAATGCTCTAAATTATGCCCTATTTTAGAAATATCTATCTTATATGGCTTGAATCTCAGTCCCAAAATCCCAATAAAAATGTGAGCATTAATAAAAATAGTGCTAAATGGGAATTCTCCCCTAAAGGATGCTTCAAACTTAACTTTAATAGTTTATCTAAACTAGGGAGGGGACTTTGAGGGGAGGAGGTATTATTCTTGATCATTTAGGGGGTGTATAAGGGATTATGCAGGGCCCCTAGACAATCACTCAAATAATTATGCTAAAGTAATGACTATGCTTTGGGTTTAACAAAAATGTATAGCAATGAACATAAAATTCCTCATCATTGAAGAAGACTAGCTATGTGTTGTTGAATCCCTTAAGAAAACAGAAAAAAATGGTTGGAGATTAAACAATATCATCATGCAATCAAATATTTTCTAACATAATTTGAGAGTGTGGAGATTAATCAAACTTACAGGCAAGCAATAAACCCATAGATGGCCTTGTTAATTATGGAAACACTATGTTAGAAATGTTGATGTGGTCAGGGGACCTCATACCATGGCCAAACATCTGAAATTTAGTCAATAATTATAAGATCGTGGAGGTTTTTAATGATGGCACCTAGGTATCACATGCTTTGTACCGTGAGAAGGCCCTTCATATCTTGAGAAGGGAAATGAATCATTCATTTTTGTGTTTAATCCTCATTTCTTGGGCTTGTGGCTTCAATTTTGTTGTTTTAAAAACTTAAAGGGTGTTTAACTCAGATGGGTGGTGACATAGTTAGGATGGAGCTGACTTCTTTCCTTCATCTCCGAAGAATGATGCGACCCTTTGGACACTATTGCGAAGAGGAGGTTTTTAAAATTACATCCAACATCTCAAATGTAATGACCCACATCTCTCAATTAATTTTTGTAATTCCTATGTGGAAGGGTGTGTCAACTTGAGAGGGGTTAATATCATTGTTATGAAGGAAACCATAGTTCTTTATTCTGAGGTTATCCTGGAGGGTCTTAAAATATTTAAAGATAAAAATAGGCGTAAACATGAAATTGCCACTTTTTGTCCTGGTGAGAGAATCCCAATGTATGATGATCGAATTACAAGAAGTTATCTTCCAAATTGTTGGGCTGATGTCTATTTGGTGGTTATGAAGTATCTCAATCTAGAATTGTTTTTAAGAAGATCTTATCTTATCACCTCTCTATTCTCAACTATCTGAGAAGAAATCAAGAAATTAGTTTTCCCTTTTCTTTTTTAGATCCCTATCTATTTCTATTTCTAATTTTTAAAATGAAAAAGTGTATGTTCCCTATATAAAGGTATTATTTTACTACTATTTCAAAGTAGCATGCCCTTAATTCCCACAAAACACCCACTACTAGCTAAATGGAATATGATAATGAAACCCTTGTTGTGGCCATGGAACATCTTAAGAAAATGGGGGAGGATAACTTGGATGGTATAATAAATGTTCTCTGTAACTTGGAACATGGTATCTAAGGGGTGAATGTTCTAGTAGCAAAGATAGAGAGAGAAATATTGTGGATTGGGAGGCCAAATTACTGAGGGTAGAATCCATGGAGGACACCATTATTCTTGTTAACAAGAATGTTGTCTAGAACTCGTGGACCGCCATCACAAAATCAAGGTCTATAATAAAAGGATTGGGGGTCTGAATGCTGAAATTGTAATGCAAGAACAAAGGATCTCTATCTTGTGAGACCAAATTGTGAAGGTCAAGGAAGGTAAGCAAAACATGAGGCTCGTGTTGAGTAGCTTGGACAATAAATACTATATGGACACCGATCAGTGTCAAATAAAACACCGAAAAATGCCAAAAATGGTGATAATTAAAGTTGCAGGTTCTAAGAAAAGTGGTCTGAGCACCAGGACTCAAAGCAAAGGCCTTCCTAGAAAAGAAAAATGAAGGAAAATCTTTGGATAACCTTTTGGATATTCTCTATGATAGTATTATCCAATCTTATCCATGGCTTCTATTTTTTATTACTATTATATATATATATATATATATATATATATATATATATATATATATATATATATATATATATATATATATATATATATAGCACTTGTCCTGTCGACTTGGCGCTAGGGTAGCCTCCTTGTCAAGCCTATTTCACATGGCTCCTTTTTCTTTCTTTTGGTTCATATTTTGCAACTTGGATTAACTTTTGTAACAGGTTTTTGGTCCCTTCTAAACAAAACTTTATTTACCTTATCTAGAAAACCCATTATACAATGAATTTTGGGAAAAACAACATGTACCTAAGAATTATATTCTTGGGGGCATGAAAATATTATGGGGTAAACTCAATATGGATGGTTGTCCAACTAGTTTGGGAGCTCTAGGAATCTAAAGGATTCATAATTTAGAGTTCATAAACAAGGGTTTTGGAATGATCCCATGAAATTTGGATAGGTAACTACACCTTTACAAGGGTACATGAGATAGATTGATGGATTCATTACCTAGTCTAAGTAGTGTCTTCAAGGAGCAACATTTTTAGGATGTTTTTAGATTCTCCCATGTTCACACTAAGAGGGGGAATGTTAGGAATATAATGTTAGTGTGATCATTATAAATAATATATTTGTATGTGTAATATTAATATAATCTCATATTATTGAGTTATATTAACTAGTTGTATATGAGTTGTAGAGTTACAACTCACCCCTATATTTTTTAGGAGTGTGTTATAAAATAAAGGGATGAGAGATTCGGGGATATTTATGGATAGAATATTGATATTGAATCCTTGAATCAAGGAGTACAATCCTCTATAAAATGTAATATCTTTGTGTGAATAAAACATCTCGATGAATTAAAAAATAAGTATTCTAAAATTCGGTGTTTTAATTCTATATTAATTTTATTTTTTTAATACTAAAAACATGACCAAATTTACACTTTATTAAATAAAAAACAATAATGAAACAATATAAAAGAAATGACAGATCCAAAACTAAATTCTATGTAATTCCCTCTTTTTGTAGCTTTTCAAAATTTATAATGATATGGGATAGTAAGTACACATAACCTATTAATGCAACTAAAATGATTTTTAGAGATCTAAATGGTGTGAAAATGGAATAAAAATTAATCTGCAATTCTGCAAATGTAAATGCAAGTTTAGATCTACACTAATGCATGCAAGGTGACATGTAAATCTCTTATTTAGATATTTTCTTTTTATATGCTTTCCTAAAATAATGGATGCATGAGAAAATATTTAAAATTTTAATGGATATGAAACAAACCAACTTTAAAGCCCAAAAATATGAAAATAAGTCCTTTATTTGACACAAATATTAGAGGGAGAGATGATCCAAAGTAATTGATATTTCAAATTAAAAATCTTTTCTTTATTCCTTCACAAAAATGAAATAAATAAAAATAAAAATGATTCAAAACCCAAATCTAATGATGCACAAAAAAAAAAATTTTGGAGCCAAATCCCAAATGATGGATTTTCCTCTAGAGTAGAGGAGACATAAATATAATAATATTATAAACAATTAAAATGCAAATGAGATCTAATCTCATTATTATATTTTTCTCTTTCCAATTACATTTTCCAAAATGAAAATATACAACATACGATTTAATCATGACCTAATTAAATCAATAAACAAATTTAAGTGAGAAAATAAAGACCAAACTATTTCCAATGGTGGAAATATATAGGTTGAAAATTAATGCATGTACCCTTAGAAAAACTACATCTATTAGTTTTGAATTAATTGAGGCATCAAAAACAATGATAAAACGATAGATAGAGAAGTTAGGATGTAGGTTTAAGTTAGGATGGTAACATGTTTTTGTTGGTTCAAATATCCCATGCAAATTAGTTTCAAACTCTCTCGTAACCTCCTTATCATGGAATAAGAAAGCAATAAATTCCTTAAAAGTTATATATATGGAAAGAAATGTCCTTTATACTTGAATGCACTTCTCTCTTTTGGTTCAAAATTTGTAGGAAGTAAAATATTTGGATGCAATATTCTCTAAAAACCTATAATTCTAGGGTCCTAGGAAATTAACACATATATTTTCTTAAGAGAAAGATTTTAGAAATTTCCAACCTACACTCTAGATAAAAAAATTGACCAACAAATCAATATTAGATCATAAGTGGGTCAATTGAATTGAAGTGGAGGAAGGGAGAAGTGAAATGAGGTCAAAACAAAGAAAATGCATGGGTGATCCAAATATCATTGGAAAAAATCATGTTCATAAAAATATAACTCAACCTAAAAGGTGGGTTGGAACTACAGTGCATGTAGTAAGTGGTTACATAATTACCATGGTAATTAAAAAAACCATCGAAGGAATAATAAAATTTTTGTGGTGGTAGAAAAAGAATATGGGGGTTGATGGCATCATTGTGGTGTAAGTGAAAACTACTTTGATAGTTATTTTACTATTGTGAATTTTTAATGCACTTTTAAGTACTAGAAATGGAGGATGGATCAAAAATCCTTCCGCCAACATTATGAGCATGCTAGAAAGATAAAAGTTTGGAAAAATGAATAAAAAGAGAAAGTGTTATAAAGGTGAGTGGTCATTAATTTCAAAACATTTACTATGTTTTGGAGGTCCTCATTATCATCATTGTGTATTTTAAAATATTTCACTTTAGAAAAATGGGTGTGTATAGATACCAAAGTTTCAAAAACAAGCAAGGCATGTAGGTCACATACAAGAAGTAGTTAATTACTCAAGTAATCAAGAAACAAAGAAATCAAGTAGGTGAAAATAAATATAAAACAATAGATGAAATGCACATATAACAAGATAAGTTAACATTTCAAAAGGCTTGTTTGTTATTCCTATTAGTTCAAAAGATAACTTATATAAAATATAATTAATTGAGCATAACAAGGAAGTAAAAGTAATTGTAGTGAAAATAACATATGTAAAATGTGAGATACACCCCAAGTATCAATGTCAACTAGGAACAAAGTAGGCTGAAATGCGTCATCATCTATCAATCTTTGTATACTGTGCATCATGAAAAACATACCTTGTGAATTCATGTGTGTAAAGAGTATGTATAGAAATATGTTATCTATCAAACCAATATGACAAAAATATATATGTAAAGAAACCTGATAGTAAATCAAGTAATTATTTTTTACATATGTTTTTATTATTGTAATTATTTTAGGTCGTGCCGAGACAGCCGGTGGGGGTAGAATATGCAGACAAACTAGTTAGGCAATCTAATGTCTTCGACACGCACTAGTGGAATTTGCGAATCTAAGGCTAAGAAGGCCCTTCTAACTTGGACTGGTGTGATAGATCGATCAGCGAGGATGACTGCTCGAAGGCTCCAATCAATATCGAGCTCTGGCGTGATTCGATCTATGGGTTGCGGAATACGTGGAAAATGACCTGGGATTGTTTCGTGTATATCTCCTGATAAGGTCATATGGCGGATATAGTTGATTCTATGGACGATTTTCTGGCCTAGTCCAGAATTCCCTAGCTTCGTTAGCCGCTATATCTAGTAAGGACAGTTGTTCGACGATGATAGGTGGAAGTGGAGTGGACTGAAATACTAGTGTGCGTAGGCCAGTGTCTATATCTAACTGACTTGTGGATTCGTTGGGCTGTGGGACCTGTGGATCACAACCATAGACTCTTGGTTGTTGTGGTCCTGTTATGGTCATACGCGAGATCAAGTTCTAATCCCTAGTATCCAGTAATCGTACGCTTTTTCAGCTTCTACGTTTAGAACCAACAGTTGTGCGATCTTCTCAGAATACCTTACAGGCGTTCTTGCAACCTGGATTCTTAAGCTGGTATCTATATCTACGAGGGTGTCTCCAAATGGCTGCCTCATGGTCATGGAACTAAAGGATCACACTCGAATGTTTGTTCTCTTCGAGCCCTCCCTCTACACCATGTGGATATTTTCTAGGGTAATCAGAGTTTGGCTGACTTGACCAAAACGCATGTGCTTGGTCGTCTTCTATGTTTAATCCTCTTAACTGTGAGCTGATCAGTTGTAGATCTGCGGTTGTTCGGAATACTTGTATCCTGAGATTTTGGTCTATGTCAACTATTGCTGTGGCTAGGTTTGGTTGAGGCACGATTGGCTCAAATATATATTCCCTGGGCTCTTGAGGTCCCGTGATTGTCATACAAAACAAAATGTAATCTAACTGTAATGAAATAAATTCTAACTATGTGAAATAAATCTAACATATATAACCTTTATCTTTCTAAGAAATATTCTAACAATTCTAAGGAAAACAAACTATTTTAAGCGTATCTAGAAATAATAACTAAACAATAATTTAAAATAGACAAGATAACCGAGTGTGGTTATTTGCTCCTGCAATTTGTAGAATTATTCTAAATAAATAAGATAGCCTGTCTAATCTACCTGCAAGATTCTCGATCCTACCTCAGAAGTGAGGAGTGAATCATAGTTTCTCAGAAACTATCAATCCCCACAGCTTCCCTGGCAATATCGAGAATAGAATGAAATGAAATAAAGCGATTAACTACTCTATTTGATATAAATCTGACTAGAACTTTGAAATTTAAAACCTGGACTTCGCAGAACAGTGGCGAATCCGATGGTGTATGTGATCTCGCCCCTCAAAGATGATCTTCTCGCTCTTTCGTGTTCACTGATCCGTAAAAGCGTGTAATGCTAGCACCGATAGGAGTAGATTTTGGGACAAGGACAACTCAGAATGCAGACCGAGAATGCGAGTAGGAGAGGGATAGCGCAAGAGTACAGAGCTTGGCTTATGCGATTCCTAGCGGGATTTTACTGCGAGTCATGCAACGTGAAGCGACCAGAACCTTTGACTATCCTATACGAAGAGCAAAACCTGCAACTTTAATGGCTTCCTAAGCTATTTTGTTCCAAAATAAAGACACTGCTTGCACAAGTTGGATATGTGGCTTACCAACAAATTTAATAAAGCTAACTGTATACAATGAATCAACTAAGAACTCTAAGTCACAAAGAAAAACAAATTTACAAAGAAAAGGAATTCGTGAGGCAAGCTTCTAACCGGATTGGATGGAGCAACAACACTGCCTGCACAAGATGGGTCTGTGGCTTACCAACAGCTGAGCAATGCTAAACCAAGTATGAAGTAAACTATGCTATCAATCCTAAGCAAGCTAACCAAAATACTAAAAACCAGAAGACTCTAACAAGGAAAAATGGTGATCAAAACTCCAGCTCAAATTCTTCACACAAACTCAGCCAAAATTCAGACCAAAATCAGACCATTTGCATGTACACAAACCATGCATTTATAGGAATTCAAACACCCAAGAATCAAAACCAAATTGAACTCCTAAACAATAAACAAAGGAAAAACACTGTTCCAGGGGACCAAAAACATTAATGCATGCTCAAGTCGGCAAAGAAAAGTCAGTGAAACGTGATATTTCACGCGGTCGCGCCAAAAGGGCGTTCTGGAAAACGCGCCAGACCGCCGCTCTGTGAGGAAGGCGGCGGCAGCAGACCGCCGCCTGCTCAGTATGGGGTCATAGAGCCGCCGCCCGTAGGCGGCGGTTTCACATCAAGATCAAAAGGGGCAAGAAAAGAGGGAAAAAGGGGAAAACAAAGGACACGGGGGCTAAGTGGGGTATGCGGGATGTTAACGCATATCCGAAGAGCTCTTTCTGGATCCCGAACACCTCATGAGGAGACTCATCATCATCAGGGGCATTTATTACACTGCTCGCAAAGACAAGACTCTTACAATTTTGGGTACGTATATTGCCCTTCTGAGAAGCGTTTTAGCCATGAAAGGGCATAAAACGGTGGGTCCGAGTATGGCAGTCCCGAAATGGGGGGTTTAGAAGTTATACCTTACACGTCCGTGTGTCGAAATGGCGCCATCCGAAATTCCCGCTACCTGCAAAATGAAAAGAGATCTCAAGTGCAGATAGATACAATAATTTGAAAAATAAACGCTAAAATAACAGGGAAAGAGGACGTACCATTTGTGCGGGGATAGGAACTTACCTCCGTCAGCGCTCCAAACCTGCGAAAAAGTCATTTTAAGACGAAATAGAACAATATATATATGAAAGTGGGCCCATTTTCCTATTCATTTGACGTGAGTTGATTTGATCGATTTTGAGCTCTGGGACCCACGGTGACGGTTTCTCGCGTGAGTATAGTCGAAACGTCCGCAGTGAGATCGTGATCATGCCTCCACGTGCGGAACGCCACCCCGCGAGATCACAGGTTGGTTTTCTTCAATTTTGCATTTTTCCCCCTTCAAATTTGAAATGGCAAATTATTTGTAATGGGGGGGTTATTTTTGAAAATGTTTGGTTCAAAAGGTCCATCTAGGGGGGGCGCCTACTGGGTAGGCTCTTTTTTTAGCTAAAATGGTCTATTTTTGCGTTTTTTGGACTTTTTAGGGTTAAAAACCCGCGCGGGTTTTCGAACCGCGACCGCCGCCCTGGCCAGGGCGGCGGTTACACGACCGCCGCCCTGATCAGGGCGGCGGTTACGAGACCGCCGCCTTTAAGGCGGCGGTTACAAAACCGCCTCCCTGCTCAGGGCGGCGGTTTTGCACAGAATGCAAAAGAGCTTGTTTTGGAGACTTATACTTATATTTTCTTGCATTTCTGTATGTTTTTATGATTCTCCCTGCATTGATTAGATACTAACTTGCTCTGTTTTGTGTGTTTTTGGGTGTATGCAGGCGAGGGAGGAGTACATTAGATGGAGCCGGGAGAGAGAGTGTGATTGGTTGCCCGGGGTATTGGATGCCCTTTCGCCAGACGAGGAGGACACGTTGCAGAGGGCCGGCATATTGCGTATATCGCGTGTGCCCCATGTTACGCCATCGAGTCACATCCTTTGTGACTTATTTTCTTATTGGGATGCAGATCGGAACACTTTCCGACTGCCAGGGGTCCGCGGTGAGTGGACTATCACTTTGGAGGATGTTTACCGTATCCTGGGGGTCCCGATCATCGGGAGGAGGCTCACACCGAGACAATGGGTCCAGAGCACATATTGACAGCATAAAGGCAAAAGCTATATGGGGGATGCAAATATTTCCACTGGGGCCAAGAAGGGAGTGAGAGTTAGATCCATTCCTTCTTTGCCCATCCCCGTATTTCGACAGGCCATCATGGGGATCCTTGCCTCGAGACTGATCGGGGACAAGGGAGGGGATACATTGTTATACTGCTGGGCCCCCATCATTGCACAGATAGAGGGGCATGGTCGGATATACGCCTGGGGCGCAGATGTTTTGGGGACCACTTATCATGACTTATACAGGGTGGTCCGTTTACAGGGACAGTCTTTGAGCCACCCTACTCTAGTTATGAGTTGGGTGTATGAGCGCTTCATTCCCTATGGCAGAGGCGTGGAGGTGGCAGATCCCGGGCCGTGAGGGCAGCCAGATGGTCAGACATGTCAGTGCTTAGAGCACCTCACCAGCCAGTAGCTTCCCTCACCACAGCAGATATGGAGGCCACACCGTACCACCATGGCCGGCATTTGGGGAGAGGAGGCTCTCACATTGATCTCTTGCTCCACCACAGGGCAGCTTATTGACCGTGTGGGACGGGTGGAGGTACATCCTTTCGGCAGGGGTCCTCAGCAGTTCGGCCTCCCATATGTGGGCATGCTTCCTCCAAAGGGCACCACCATAGATCACCCGGGAGGCTGTGAGGGGGCCTAGAGGCCGTGGTCGGGACAAAGGGGTCACCCCGGTATTCCTATTGCAGCTGGGGGATTGTTCGGGCCAGGGAGAGCCGGTGCGCCTCGGCACCTTTACTTTGATTATCATGGGTCCCGCTCATAGAGCAGCGATGACCCTATAGATATTGACTCCGATTCCGAGGAGTCCACAGAGGGAGGGCCGAGGAGCAGATGGATGATAGCGATCCTGAGTGGCATGACACTCAGGATATTATGCAGCAGAGAGGGAGGAGCAGAGTGCAGAGAGAGAGAGACTCTAGTTTCAGAGGAGCCACTCTCTCAGGGCCGTGGTGGAGAGGACGAGTCCGTTGTGGGCGACATGCCCCCCTACCACAGAGCAGCAACTCCCAAATGCCAAGCAGCGGCATCTCAGCAGCGCGCCGGCCCTAAGTGACCCATCTTGGAGGCCCGGTGACCCGAGTAAGTCATCCTCTCTCCCTTTCAGTGTTAGTTTGATTTAGGACTTGTTTCAACTGCTATCTCTCCTTATATTTGTATCTTGTATATTTTAGCCTCTTGCCTAGTTTCTAATTCATCTTTCTTCTTTGTTTTGCAGAGACCGTCGACGAGTGGCGGGATCTAATCCGTAGGGTATGCACTGATTCTCTGATGATCCCTATGGATAAGACCCGCATGGAGCTATCTCAGATGCCGGGAGCCTCAAGAGCTGGCAGGCATACCGACGCCTTCGCTCCCGCTTTGCACGTGGCTGATGGTGTCGACTCTCCGCACAGAGTCAAGCGGCTATAGGACAGCCGAGCGCCTTATGAGGAGCCATTCTCGTGGCGAGACCACGGCTGCTCCTCGGACCCCGAGCCCTCCGTCCATTCGTGAGCGCCGGCGTAGCCGAGTCCTAGGCGAGGGCGCGCACCTTCGCGGGATCGCGTAGGGGCCGAGAGGCCACTGGCTCCTATGCACTTTTTTTTGTATTATAGATTCTTTTGTGTATCACGGCTCTTTGAGCGTTTTGACCATGCCTAGTGCATGATGGCATCAGATACAAACATTGATTATTTATATATATGCATTCGATTTTTGGATCAAAACTTTGTCACTTGTGTTTTCCTTTCTATTTCCAATCTTTCTCGTATACTACGATGTATGTTTTATATGCTTTCTAGAATGTATGCAATGGAAAATGATGATGCAAATGTTTGCTTTCTTTTTGTGTTTCATGATGCCGATACATGATATCAGATATATTGTGATCTTAAATCTTAGCTTTTGTGAGCAATTTGGATAACTCATGCTTGTTTTGGCAAAGTGATGAAAATAACCAAGATGATGATGAATAGATTAACTTGCCCCACTCCTAACTCCACGCAACTAAGAAGATGCGAGGGCTCATCACCAAGAGCCAAGAAGGGCGCAAGTTATGAAATATGGTGAAATGATAGTGATGAAAGATGAGATTTAAGCTTTGTGGAACCAAATTGAAAACTACAAGCTTACTCTACCCGAATGACTTCATAGTTTTGGGTGCAACTTGCTTTGGTTTATCCAGACTTAGACCCGTAGATGGCCACATAGTAGACAAAATCTGGGTTTTAGGATTTTTAACTCTCTTGGAATTTTGAGCATCCGATTCATTCGCTTTTGACTCAAAGTTTGAATAGTTTGTTTATGACCTTTAACGCTTGCATTGTCTGAGGACCCCCTACACTTTGCCCCATGCTACTAGTAAGAAGCGTGGGTTTATCACCGTGGGCAAGGCATAGGTAGTAGTAGGGCATTTCCATCCTTTCCCAACCCTACGTCACTAGTAAGAGACGCAAGCTCATCACCGAAGGTCAGGGGGCAAGGAAATGTGTAAAAATAAAATTTTCTTTTAATCACTTTTTGACTTGTCTTTTTGAGTAAAATGTCAAGATATGCTTGTTTCCAAAGAGATGTGTATATGGGATAGATGTGACACCATGAAGCTTCTGTAATGCACTCATAGGCAAGACACCTATCCTAAGAAGAAATCAAAGCGAGAACAAACTTGCAGATCTTGGTATGGTTACCGTTAGGACTTCGTCATGTTTGATTTTATTTGATAAAAGATTCCAAGATGACTTGATGATACCGAAGATGGAGAGGTATGATTAGAAAGTTTTGTGCCAACAACATCATGAGTTTGTAATGAATTACTTTGAGAATAGATTCCTTGATCACAATTTGTGTAAGAACAAGTGGACAAAATGATCCTAATCTATATGGAAATGCAATGTAGATAGTTATATAGGTAGCGCTTGCTGCTTATGCATAGAAACGCTTGAGGTGCAGGGAATTGACTGTTTCGCCAAATTCCTCACCTTCTAACGTACATAGGAGATAAGCACCATTCCCGTAGTCCTTCATGACTCGGTATGGGCCCAACCATTTGGGCCGGAATTTCCTTCCTTCGCCGGTCTTCTTGTCGATCCGGCTGTCTAGTCTTAGAACTAGATCACCTTCATATATGTCGCGTTCATAGACCTTCTTGTTATACTGCCGGCACATTCGGTCAGCATAAGCTCTATGCCATTGCTCAAAGATCTAACCTAGTTTCATCTAGGCTTTCTAGTTGGGAGACGTGCTTCTCTCGTAAGCGCCTTTCATCCGTAATCCTCAGTAGTGAAATGCGGAGACTCGGGTATTTCGACCTCAAGCGGGAGAACCGCTCGCCCCCCAATACTAGCGAGAAAGGAGTCAAGCTCCCGCTGGTGTTCTTATTGAGGTTCTGGGCCCACAAGGCCGGATATAACTTCAAATGCCAATCCCGCTTGTTTTCTTTTCACTGCTTTAAGGAGAATGGCTTTCAAAGCTTTTTGTTTGTTGCTTCACCGTCCATTAGCTTGGGATAATACAAGGAAGCCGTATGATGGCTTATTTTGAACTTACCGCATAGTTCACGAACTTCTTCATTTTTGAAAGAAGTTCCATTATCGAGATAATGATTTATGGGATACCGTACTCTACAAATGATTTGATTCAAGATGAACTTAGCGATCACCGAGCCAGTGTATTTAGTAAGAGGCATAGCCTCTACCCATTTGGTAAAATACTCAAAGGGCCGTGATTATAAAATTGTGGCCGCCTCAGGGATGAGGGAGAGAATTTCCCTATTAAGTCTAGGCCCCATGTAGAAAAGGGCCATGGAGTAGCGATTGGTCAGCAGAGCTCGTGGCCGGCATGTGGATCTCGTGAGAGAATTCTTGCACTTATGACACTCGCAAAAAAATCTATCGCGTCATGTTCTAGAGTGGGCCAAAAATAGCCCATTCGATGTATTTTTCGAGTGGTGCATGGCCACCGAAGTGGCCTCCACATATACCGCTGTGAGATTCATAGAGAATCTTCTTGGATTCTTCTGTGTCGACACACCTTAGAAGCATTCCATCGAATGCTTTTCGATAGAGCACCTGCTCTATGATGACATATTTAGATACGATTATGCGTAACCGCCTTCTTTGTTGTGGTGTAACTGCCTCCGGGTACGTATGGTCCATGATATAATTAATGATATCAGTGTACCAAGGGCACTCAGAGATAGCAGGTCGAGTTTCGATGTAGTATACGCATTCATCTGGAAAGTCTAAATCTACTAAATCACCTCCGTCTAATGGGTTGTCAGCTAACCAATCTGCGATGATTTGTCCTTTAACTGACTTCTGGTTTACAAACGTTAATTCGAACTCTCCCATTAAGGTTATAAAACGTCCAGCTTTTTTGGACAAGGACCCTTGTGTGAGAAAAGTCCGTAAATGGTCTGTCTTTACCATGACCTTTGTTTCTTGATTCAGCATGTAATGTCTTAGACGTTTAGTAGCAAAGACTATGGCAAGACATTCTCGCTCTGCTTGTGTATAGCGTGTTTCATAGTCGAGCAATGTTCGGCTAATGAAATAAATTGCACGCTCTCTCTTGTCATCGTCTTCCTGGGCCAACATACAGGCCAGCGAGACATCGGTAGCCCGTGAGTATAGAATTAACGGGCGATCTAACTTAGGTGGCATTAGCGTGGGTGGTGATAACAGGAAACGCTTAACTGCGCTGAAAGCTTCATTGCAATCTTCAGTCCAATCAATGCTATAGTCTTTCTTGAGTAAATTGTTGATTGGATGAACGGCGAAGCTTAGATCCGGGATAAATCTCCGGATTGCACCCAGCTTTCCGAGAAATGATCTGATTCCAGATTCACTCGAGGGTGGGACCATTTCGAGGACAGCCCGAATTTTGGTTGGATCAACATCGATCCCTCGTGACGATATGATGTAACCTAGGAGTTTTCCTCCTGTTACACCAAAGACGCATTTCTCCGGATTTAGCGTAACTCCGTATTCTATTAAACGTGAAAGAATGACGCGGAGTACTTCGGGATGGTCACAACGCTTCTTGGCCTTAGCCAACAAGTCATCTACGTAGGATTCCATGATCTTATGAATTAAATCGTGAAATATATAAGTCATAGCCCGCTGGTACGTAGCACCGGCGTTCTTGAGACCGAATGGCATAACAGCGTAGCAATAGGTTCCCCAAGGAGTTATAAAGGTGGTTTTAGCTTGATCTTGCTCGGATATTCTGATTTGATTGTATCCCGAGAATCCATCCATGAGAGACAAGAGTTCAAAACCAGCTGTTGCATCAACAATAACGTCTATGGATGGTAATGGGAAATCGTCTTTAGGACACGCTTTGTTGATGTCTCGAAAATCTATGCAGATGCGTATCTTTCCATTCTTTTTGAGAACGGGAACGATATTAGATACCCATTGGGAGTAGTCAACTGGCTTGATGAATCCTACCTGAAGGAGTTTTATTACCTCCTCTTTTACCATGAGAGCTACTTTGGGCTTCATGGGTCTTGATTTTTGTTTAATTGGCTTTGCATCTGATCTAGTGACGAGGTTGTGCACCGCAATGTGGGGTGCGACTCCTGTCATCTCTTTGTAATTAAATGCAAATGCCTTTTGATGTTCTTTGAGAACCTGAGTATGTATTTCTACTTCTTCTGGGGTTAATGAAGAACCTAGTTTCAATATCTTTGGTTCATTCTCTGTCCCAATGTTGACATCGATTGTTTCTTCGATTAAAGAGGCGTTACCCTCTTCGAACTCAGGTGGTGCTGGAGGTAAATCTATATCATCCCCATTTTCTATTACGTATATGTTAGGTTCCCTTTGTGAGGGAAGACCCATTACGGGATTTCCGAAGTAGGAAGATGAATGCGGAATCAGAGATAAATCTAGCGTGTGATAAGAGAGATGTAGTGCTGCATAGGCATTTAAGTAATCCAAAGTAGCCGCATCATTTCCAACATGGTCTAGGACGGTAGATTCACTTCCGCTTGAAAGAGGATTTGTCATTGTTTTTATCAATGGTTCGTTACGAATGGATACTGTGAAGTGAGTATCTTCTAGCTCATTGCTTGGAGTGAAGCGTGATGCTGAGGTTGCTATTGAATCGGCGAGAAGATTTTTCTCTCGCGGGATCGCTTCAATGGATATGAAGTTAAACGCCTTGCTTAAATCTAATACAACATTTTTGTAGAGTTGTAAATGTTCGGCTTTAGTTTCATATATTTCAGAAACTTGGTTTGTTACTAATTGCGAGTCTCCGAGGACTCTGATGTTATCAATACCAATTCTTTTGGCTAAGGTAAGGCCAAGGAGGAGAGCTTCGTACTCAGCGCCGTTATTTGTGCATTCAAAGTTTAACTTAAAAGAGAATGGGAGGACCTTCTCCTCGGGCGAGGTAAGAATTATACCTGCCCCCGCTCCATAACGGCATTTAGCTCCATCGAAATGGAGAGTCCAATACTTAGCCGGGAGTATAGATGTAGGGGTATCTGCTGCGTTTGCACACTCTACTTCTACCATACAGAGATCTTCTGCTGGCAAGGAACCAACACCTAGGGAAAATCCCATGCCTACTGAATCGAATGGTAAGAACATTGGTGAATCTTGTTCTATCAACTCAACGATCTTCGCAGTAGTCCCTAATGATACTGTTTCTTTAGTTTTACCTTTAGGTGTTGGAGTTGTTTTGGCTATGCTGGTAGTTTCGAGATCCGTCGTAGGTATCAACTTTTCCTCTGGCTTTGGGTCAGAGGGTTTATTAAGTTGGTTTGTTGGAAGTTCAAATTCTGAGTGCACCCCTGGTCTTTTCTTTAAATCAGCTAGGTGCAAATCGAAAGGTTTTGATCGCCTTTGGCTACGAATACCTTTCCCGATGCAAGAATCTTACTTCTTGAAATAGCGTGGAAGGGATTGCCTTCATTCGATGTATCCAAGGTCACCGAGGATCATATTATAGTTAGTTTCCGATCTATAATATAGAATTCACCAAGATGGTTTTGGGCCCTAAGGTGACCGGCAGATTATAGTTCCTATCAAGTGGCTTTAAGGCTATCATAGCCTCTCAAGGTATTTCGTGTAGTAGAACAGTTCGTTTCTCCATATCCAAGTTTTTGGAGGAAAGAGAAAGGGACTATGTTAACTGCGGCCCCGTCAACCATTGCCCGTTTTACATAGTTATTATAAACCCACACTTGCAAGTGTAAGGCTGGGTCACCTCGGCATGCGATCTCAGCTCTCTGTGGGCATTTTACTTATTTCGAAGATGAATTCGACATCCTTGTCCGGCTGCCCCGGAGGATGGATATCAAAATCTACGTGATTTACTTGTGTTTCAGGAGGTGGAGTGATGTTAATTAGATGGCCTAGACCTAATGCTTCTAAAAGAGCAGCTCTGTGAGGGGGAGAGTTCTTTAGCAAGTCCAAGAATGAAATGTGTGAAAAGGTCTTTGTTAGGTCACTAATTAAATCATAGGCACCGATGGGTTTTTCAATTATTTGTTGACTCCTATCTATCTCTGGCAGATGACTTGGGCTCGGTTGAGAGAAATACTCTCGTGTTCTTGTTATAGCTTCGATAGGTAGTTCAGCGTCTAATTCTACCAAACTAACTATCTTAGGTCTTGGTTGAGCTCCCAACTGTGGCGCAACTGACGGATTTAATGAAGTCGAAGCTTCATGATCATTGTTTCCCGTTATTGCACCTTTGTTTGTTCCGGTTGGATTCAGCCTATTGCTATCATGATTTGGGAGCGGATCGTTAAAGATCCTGAGGGGAGCATTCTGAGGGGAAACTGCCCCTGCGAGAGTATTTGGTGATGATGAGACGGGATCTGCCAAAAACAAGTCTGTGAAGAACTGTCTTTGTTCTTCTGGCAAACGCCAGCATAAATTTATCAGTAGTCACGGCACGTTCTAGTGTCGTGACCATGAATTTTATGGAAACCACAATAAGAATTGGGATTATAATTCCCGTTTTGTTGGTTTGGTGTGTATTGTGGCCTAAAATTCCGATCAAACTGTTGCCTATTAGGACCAAAGTTTTGGAATTGTTGTTTTTGGTTTTGACTTTGGTTTTGGTAACCAAATGAGTTTTGGCTTGGCCCTTGTATGGGATTTCACCGTTGTTGTTGTTGTTGTTGTGGATGGTTAAAATCCACCGTATTGACCGCTGGGGTAAAATTGTTGTTTCGCTGATTGTTTGTTTGTGACGGAGTATTAACAACATTTACCCTCTTGGTCGGTCTTGCTTACCCCATCCGTTGTTACCCCACGATTTTTGTTAAGGATTTTGGGTCCTTGATTGACATTTGTGGTAGTTGTAGTATTTTGAGTGGAGGTGATTAACCTCCCATTTGCTCCGTAAGTCTTACGACCACTATCTATCACGCTTGATCAATTCGCAGAGCCTCTCAAGTACCTCATCATAAGTCCTTAGTGGGAACTTCTGGACTTCTTCCTTCACTTCTCTGCTGAGAGAATGAAGGAATAAATCACATAGTTCCATCTGATCCATGTTTGGAGCACTTGCTGATGAATAAAGAACTATACGCCACCTCTGGATGAAATGAGCGACAGATTCATTGTGTTCTTGTTTGATATGCAAGAATTCCCCGATTCCTGCTCTCGTAGTTTGTTCATGTCAAGGCTTTGATGAACTCTGACACGAGTTGTTTAAATGAATGTATGGAAGCCTCAGGTATTCTATAATACCAATCGAGAGCGATGCCTTCCAAGGTTTTGGGAAATATTTTAGCAACAACCCCATCCCAAGGGAGTAATTCTCGTATGGTCAGTAGCGTAAGCTTTGATGTGCGCATGCTGGATCTCCTCACCCTCGAACTTGGGCAAATCGTGAGAGGTCTTGAAGCATGACGCTTCAGTATGGTGAAATCTAAGGGTTCCTTTAGATATTCTCGAATATGTCCCTATCAGATAGCTTTCACCATCGATGGTGGTGGTCAGGGGAGCAATGGTGGAATGGGTTGTTGATATGGCATAACGTACGCATTGGCAGGGGCATAAGGAGGTCCCGCGCTTGAGCAAACATGCCGGAGAGAGAGAACATATCCCCTTGTGGTGATTTTGAATACATGTTTAAGTACGAAGGGGTATTATCCAGAATGGATTGCTCTCAGTACTAGACCCGGAGGAACAAAGCTAGAGATGGTGGGTCTAGTTGGCACTTGTTGAGGAAATTGAGGAGGCATGCCTAACGTGCCTACTCCTGTGAGGAGATCTACTTGGCCAGAGTGGTATGGAGGATTGGAACTCCCCGTTTGCATGAACGGAGAATTTTGATTTGCTTGAGCAAGTTCTAACCCTCTCACTCTTTCTACTAACGTTGAAATGACTTCATTTGGTGAAGTCACGGTACTTTGCCTGAGCGGCGTTTGTTGTGTACCCTGGTGTTGTATAGGCATGTGATAGCCTGTCATGAACTGATTGCTATCTTGCCAAGTTTCTCCAAGAATATTTCCTGTAGAGGTATTTTCTTGAAAATGGGTCTCGGGTTGTGCTTGTAAACCTCCTATAGGTGGGTACATACCCCGGGAGCGTTGTTCACTCCTAGGATAAGGTATTGATTGTCCATCGTCTAAGACCAGGTATGGATCTGATTGTCTACTAATATGTGGTCTGAGTAACATTTGAGGAGATGAACCAGATTCTCCTGTAAACGTCATATTGTTGGAACCTGAAGGTTCTGTTTGTTGGGTTCGAGGGGGTTGATCTAACTCCTCGGTTTGAAGAGACAAACTATATCTGGTTCTTGGGGTTTGAGTTGACAACTGATTAGTTGAATAGTTGTCACCCCATACTGAGAGCGAGGGTGATGATTCCCTATTCTGTTGGGCGTAGTATGCCTCAAGACCCAGGAGGGGTCTGCCATATGCGTCGAATCCCGACATATTCGGGGGGTATATGAATACCCGCAGAATAATGGGAAAGAGCGAAGGTGAAAGAGAGAAGATGAAACTTCTCAAAGAGAAGGTGAAATAATTGTTTGATTCACGTCGGGTTCACCAATTTTGTACGTCGAAAAGTGACAGGCGAGCGTGAGAATCAACAAGTAACTCTTCCACGCACCCGACCTCCCGAGGTCGTGCCGAGACAAATGCCGGTGGGGGGGATATAGCAGCACAAACTAGTTAGGCAATCTAATGTCTTCGACACGCACTAGTGGAATTTGTGAATCTAAGGCTAAGAAGGCCCTTCTAACTTGGATCGGTGTGATAGATCGATCAACGAGGATGACTCGCTCAAGGCTCCAATCAATATCGAGCTCGCGTGATTCGATCTATGGGTCATGGAATACGTGGAAAATGACCTGGGATTGTTTCGTGTATATCTCCTGATAAGGTCATATGGCGGATATAGTTGATTCTATGGATGATTTTCTGGCCTAGTCCAGAATTCCCTAGCTTCGTTAGCCGCTATATCTAGTAAGGACAGTTGTTCGACGATGATAGGTGGAAGTGGAGTGGACTGAAATACTAGTGTGCGTAGGCCAGTGTCTATATCTAACTGACTTGTGGATTCGTTGGGCTGTGGGACCTGTGGATCACAACCATAGACTCTTGGTTGTTGCGGTCCTGTTATGGTCATACGCGAGATCAAGTTCTAATCCCTAGTATCCAGTAATCGTACGCTTTTTCAGCTTCTACGTTTAGAACCAACAGTTGTGCGATCTTCTCAGAATACCTTACAGGTGTTCTTGCAACCTGGATTCTTAAGCTGGTATCTATATCTACGAGGGTGTCTCCAAATCTCTGGTCAGGAACTAAAGGATCACACTCGAATGTTTGTTCTCTTTCGAGCCCTTCTACAGTCATGTGGATATTTTCTAGGGTAATCTGTAGTTTGGCTGACTTGACCAAAACGCATGTGCTTGGTCGTCTTCTATGTTTAATCCTCTTAACTGTGAGCTGATCAACAGATCTGCGGTTGTTCGGAATACTTGTATCCTGAGATTTTGGTCTATGTCAACTATTGCTGTGGCTAGGCTTGGTTGAGGCACGATCGGCTCAAATATATATTCCCTGGGCTCTTGAGGTCCCGTGATTGTCATACAAAACAAAATGTAATCTAACTGTAATGAAATAAATTCTAACTATGTGAAATAAATCTAACATATATAACCTTTATCTTTATAAGAAATATTCTAACAATTCTAAGGAAAACAAACTATTTTAAGCGTATCTAGAAATAATAACTAAACAATAATTTAAAACAGACAAGATAACCGAGTGTGGTTATTTGCCTGTGCAATTTGTAGAATTATTCTAAATAAATATGATAGCCTGTCTAATCTACCTACAAGATTCTCGATCCTACCTCAGAAGTGAGGAGTGAATCATAGTTTCTCAGAAACTATCAATCCCCACAGCTTCCCTGGCAATATCGAGAATAGAATGAAATGAAATAAAGTGATTAACTACTCTATTTGATATAAATCTGACTAGAACTTTGAAATTTAAAACCCGACTTCGCAGTAACAATGCTGGCGAATCCGATGGTGTATGTGATCTCGCCCCCTCGCATGATCTTCTCGCTCTTTCGTGTTCACTGATCCGTAAAAGCGTGTAATGCTAGCACCGATAGGAGTAGATTTTGGGACAAGGACAACTCAGAATGCAGACCGAGAATGCGAGTAGGAGAGGGATAGCGCAAGAGTACAGAGCTTGGCTTATGCGATTCCTAGCGGGATTTTACTGCAAGTCATGCAACGTGAAGCGACCAGAACCTTTGACTATCCTATACGAAGAGCAAAACCTGCAACTTTAATGGCTTCCTAAGCTATTTTGTTCCAAAATAAAGACACTGCTTGCACAAGTTGGATATGTGGCTTACCAACAACTGAATAAAGCTAACCAGGTATACAATGAATTGAACTAAGAACTCTAAGTCACAGTAAAACAAATTTACAGCAAAAGGAATTCAGAGGCAAGCTTCTAACCGGATTGGATGGAGCAACAGCACTGCCTGCACAAGATGGGTCTGTGGCTTACCAACAGCTGAGCAATGCTAAACCAAGTATGAAGTAAACTATGCTATCAATCCTAAGCAAGCTAACCAAAATACTAAAAACCAGAAGACTCTAACAAGGAAAATGGTGATCAAAACTCCACTCAAATTCTTCACACAAACTCAGCCAAAATTCAGACCATTTGCATGTACACAAACCATGCATTTATAGGAATTCAAACACCCAAGAATCAAAACCAAATTGAACTCCTAAACAATAAACAAAGGAAAAACACTGTTCCAGGGGACCAAAAACATTAATGCATGCTCAAGTCGGCAAAGAAAAGCTGGTGAAACGTGATATTTCACGCGGGTCGCGCCAAAAGGGCGTTCTGGAAAATGCCCAGACCGCCGCCCCGGGCGGTGGGGTGGTGGTTAGAGACCGCCGCCTGCAGGCGGCGGCGGTTTCACATCAAGATCAAAAGGGGCAAGAAAAGAGGGAAAAAGGGGAAAACAAAGGACACGGGGCTAAGTGGGGTATGCGGGATGTTAACGCATATCCGAAGAGATGAGATACCCTTGACTTTAAAAACATGTTGATTGTAAATGAAATTTCCATAATGACACAATATATGTGGGATAGCCTTAAAATAACGCATCCAAGGGAAATATATATACATATCACATGAGCTAAGATAATCAATAAAAATGGAATATCCATTATAGTATAACCAATTGTAATATGTATAATAATATGTCCAAGATATCTCTTAATATCAAAGGTCACATGTCACTTAATATATCTAAGAGAAAAAAATATCTTGAAAGTACACATGTCATGTATAACATTAATGTGAATCAAAACACCGTGTATAACACATTGGTCAAAAAAATGCATAATATTTCTGAAATGAGATCATGAATCATGTTAGAATCATCAAATTTAATAATGGACCTAGAAGGTGGCATAGTAGTAAGAATACTAATCATAGAATCCAATGGATGAACATAAGGAGGCATAACATGATAAACATGGTGTACTTATGAATTTATTTTAGCAATGGTGTGATCATGAAGTGGGTCATTAAAAATATCAAGCATAAAATTATTATTAGTAGGCTTAGATTATTTAGCGAGATTGTCCCGATCAATAGAATTAACATCAATAAGATGTTGTATCACGTGATGAATATTGATGCACGATTAGTAGAATGAAAAACACACCAACGATAATAAAAATGCATTAGTTTTAGAAACTTTACAATAAGGCTTGTTTGTATCAACTTCTAGATCCTTAGTAAGAGATATAAGGTTATACTTGAGTAATAATTTAAGCATCAGTTGAGGTGTAAAAGGAAATAATTTCAATTTATATCGAGAAACTTATAATAGGATCATTTTAGGTTGAGATACAATAATAATTGAATCTTTAAAATAAAAAATTTAATCATTATATTTTCTTTTGAAAGTAAGTTTTTCTTGAAACTTATAATTAGAAGTGTTGGGATAATTATAACATATTTGAGCTTGTTCATGGTTAGGATAAAACTATCACACTCATTTAATGTGTGACATAAGTGATCAAATGAGTGAAACTTATAAAATATAACTGATTCTCACAAAGGTGTGAAAATAATTTGAGTGAAAAGATCTTAGAACTCACTATTATATAGAATAGTATTCATCTTAGTAGGGCATAACTATGTAGTATAAATAATAGGAAGTGATGGGTTCAAAATTGCATCTTAGAAATTTGAGTATAGGATTCTATTTATGTAATTTTGACATGGGATTCAAAGAAAATGATAATTTTATCTCACTCATTTTAGGATCCCTTCGGAAATAGGACTCAAGGAATGGAAAAACTTAACATATAAATAAATGAGAACTATGTTATTTTTGTTACCTACCGAGGGACATGTGAACCTTGGATAAGTTTATCCATACTAACATCTACCATATCGATATTAAAAATTCTTCTAACCTAAATTTAGTGATCCAAATTTCATAAATAAACTCAAAAATAGAGGGAAGGGTACGACATCTTTTAAAACTTCTATCCCATCTTAAACCAATATTGAGAAAGAGAAGTTAACCTAATATGATGGAAGCTAAAACTTAGAGAGCCTATAATTAAACTCAAATTCTTACAAATCTCGGTGACGTTCTAAGGGAATGAATATTATCCTTGCATAATGATCATTTCATTATATTTGGACAAGCATTGTTATGAATTTTTGTGAAAGTATGGAATTTTAATGTCTACATTAGATTTTATTATTACTATTATTGGATTCCGTTTTTATTAAGGGTAAAGGTTTTATGACTAGGATCCTACCCGGTACAAAAAGGAAATTCCTAGATTTACAATGAAAGATCAAGTAGAAAAACAATTCAGGGGAAAGAAACCAAACCAAAATATCACAAAAACAACAAGCTATTAGCAAAAAGACAACTCCCCAACTAAGAAAAATAAGAATGAAGTCAACCAGATTACACACAAAAATTAGACATGGAATTCAATACAAATTCAACAAGATATCAATAGCCATCCAAAGAAAGTTGAAACACCAACCAAACTATTTCAAAATATTTTGAAAACTCTTTTGAAATTCTCAAGGATCTTTTTGATGTCTCTAAAAGTTATACCTTTGTTGTTTTTTTCCTTGTTGAGTATGTCGAATTGGGAAGTGAAAAGGGAAAGTAAACCAAGAGTACTCTTGTGCATACTAAGAAAATCACATTGTTTATTTTTTATTCATTCCACCTCTTTTTCCATCTGATTAACTCGAATGAATAAATTAAGCACTAAATTATTTCCATCCATGTTCTCACCACTCGAAATTGCTTCAATATTATTGGATTCCATTACTACTACTATTGGCTTATGTTATTTCTAATTATTTTATTATTAGATTATTTTATCACCAATATTGATTCCATTATGACCATAATTGGATTCCAATTTCCACATTATTAGATTCCATTATTTCTATTATTGAATTCCAATTTCATAATTATTGAATTTCATCTCTCCATCATTTCTAAAAAGGTTAGCATATTTAAAGTTCCAATTCTCAATTCCTTTATCAAAATATTTTATGTTTCATGAATAATCCATGTAATAAATCATTCTTTAAAGCTTTTCATCACTTGGTAGATAAAAATTATCTGATTATATGTCATATTGAGAGCTAGTTCTCGATATCCTTAGAGATGATGCTAGCATTATATTTTTTTATGCATATATGTGTAAGCTAATCTTGATAAGTTTGTCATAAATCTGTGTAGAACATTGAGTATTCTATGTTTCATGATTTTTCCATGTAATAAATCATGTTTTAAAGCTTGACACTGATCAATAAATCAAAATGTTATTGATTATATGTCATATTGAGAGCTAGTGCTCATTATCCTTAGAGATGATACTAGCCTTAGAGATGTTGATGCAACTACATATCAGAAAAATATAAGAAGCTTATCATAAAAATGTGTAAAAACTTATAATTTTCCTTTAAGTAAAGGTATCATAAAATGAGGACATGTTTCATTGCCTCACTAAACTTGATTTTGGAGTAAATATTCTCTTAGTGCTTACTAACAATAACAATAATAGTGATACTAAAAATTAGTTTATAGTTAACGATGTTGGGTATCCTTTTTTTAGTTATGCAGTAGATTGTACCATATGAAAATAATTTGTACTCCCAAAGTGAAGGAAGAACCTAATTTTTCCTTAAATTTGAGGCATACATACCTTAGCCCATATAGAATTCAAATTTCTTGGAGAGATGATATTGTGATAGGTGATTTCTATTTGTGAATAAAGCTTGCAAAAATGTCTTTTAACTTCAATCTTTCATCCTCACCACATTTTTTCATCCATGGATATGATTTATTGACACATGTTTCAATCTCATAAACCCACACCCTTAAGCATATTCAAAATTCCATCCTAACCTCCAAATGTCTTTGAGAGCATGAAATTTATTTCTTATCTTTATTTGGGGTTAAGTTTGATGGGGGATTACAAATATTTCATGATTTTATCTGTTGAATACTTCTAATGTTGTGAAAAGAACTGTCACATTTAAAAATATGTCTATCATTTTATATATAGAATTATTTACAAACGATATAAGTATATACTTATAATATAAAATAGAAAGAGATTATTCTTTTATATTCTTTATTACTAGTGTATAATTAACACTCTTTTGTATTTTTGAAGGGTAATATTGTGAACTTAATTTTATTTGCAATAGTATAAAAATTGTAACTTGTCACTCATTTGTAAAACTTAAACCCACAACATGGAAACATTAAAGAGTGCCAAGTTTGAGAAATAATTATTTAAACAATAATACAAAAAATGTTGTGAAGTATGAAAAAAGGTTTAAGGAATATTTTCTAATATTTAATTCATTGTCAATTATGTGTTAAATAGTAAAAATTATTCTGCTCTTATTTGAGATTTCTTGATGCATGAGAATCATTGTAATTAGTCCAATTTTGGCTTGGTTAGGTTCTTATGAGGTACTTAAGATGTTTAGGTTTCCTCTTTGGTTTATATGGACCCTTCATTTTGTAACAAGTGACATTTTGGAGGTTTCCCTCCAAAAGTCACATTTGAATATTCAAATAGGGATATAATAGGCCTAAGTCAGTGTATTAGTAAATTGAGTGTTAGATTAGGTCATGTGTCAATGAATAAGGTTAGTCATGAAATGATAAATCCCTCTCATTACCTACCTAGGTATAAACTCAATGTAGTTGATTGAACCATGGTGGAGTTAGTTGTTAGAAAACCTAACTATTCATCTTCTTCTTAAAAAGCAAAATGCATTTGAATGGAAAGTTGTTAAAAAGTTGGAAAAAAGGTTGGAGAAGGGATAACCTTTATGTGGAACTAGCCTTAGGCTCATGAAGCTTGTATGGATTATTGTCAAATCAATTAGAAGCTTCTCAATTTAGGAAAAAATGTTCTATCTTCTTGTACATATATGTGAATTCTTAGTGTGTGATGAAAGATAATTTCTTGAATGTATTTATTATGAATGATTCTATAATTATTCATGTAGGTACAAACTTGGGAAGGATAAGGTACGATCCAAGTTATGAATATTGATGAAGGAGGTGGTAATATCAGAAGTCTATTATGAAGAATGTCAATGTATATATGAATATGAGATAAAATGTGATGCAAATATCTTGCCTTAAAAGAGGGTAACTATGAGTTCTTGGTATGGCTCTTTTTCTCGAGAGATTAGTAATATGAGAATCTATGTGATGAGCTAATGCTTTGGTTGGATGAGTGGTATAGTCCTCTATTCAAACATGATATTGAAGTTGACTGTGATAATGAAGGTAGCTACAATCTTAATCTAAAAATTCCCTAGATGTTTTGGAATTGTTACTAGGACTAGTCAGACTGTTAAGATAATACTAAGAAAGAATATGACTCTAGTGAGGAAGAAAAATTGGTATATGGCTTGGTAGATGCCTAAATCTTGTTGTTTCCTAAGAAAAGTGAAGGAAGAGATGTTGCATGCATAAAGTATGTCTTGTTTGGACTTAGTAAGGTAAGTAGAATAGATAAACTCTTTTTACCTTAATGACATAGTATTGATTCAAACTTGACTCGACTATAAATGCTCTATTTCAATCATATATTCATGTGAAAGAAGAATTTTTTTGATGTTGAGTGCTTGCTAGGATTAGGTAGTGTCACTTTGTAGTTGAAAACACCGAGGAAGAGTTATGAAAGTTATTGTTAAGGTTCAAAATTAATTTTTGGTTGAAATCACAATTTGTACACCCTAAAATCACGTGCATAGTCTAGATTTACTTGAAGGAAGAATGGTATTCAAGATTTTGGGAAGGTTTAAAGGTACAATGTCAAGATATTTACATGTATGATGTGTAAATAGACCTCTTGGTCAAATTTAGAACCTTGAAACAAATTGTAGTGAGTTTTATAGAAAAACTACTCTTCTCGGGTGCAATGCATGAGTTTTGAGAGAGAAAAGCTAGGGTTCAATATTTAAGGGCACAAATCATCGATTTTACTATTGAAATGTTAGGTTGTGGAGCCTGTTTTCATGTGTGAAAGTGTTGAAGACTATACACTAAGAGTACTGTACACTTTTCATGTATCCTTGCCGGGGTTTGGGGCTGCCGTGCCCCGAGTGGGGGTCCAGGCGGCAGCCCCGTGTAGTAGGGGTTTGGGGTGCAGCCCCTGAATTTTTTTTTAGGCTTAAATTTTTTTGGCCTCGAAAAAATGCACCCGACATATCGGGAAACGTGCTCTTCTCATATGGGTGAGATTTTTGACCCATAGGTTTATGGGATGGGTTTTGCCCATGGTTTTGATACCACAGCTTTTGTAAAATTGCTTAGCGATTGTCTATTTATATGGTCTCGATGCATATGATAGATAGAAAAGAAAATGTATTGCATATGTGTTTTGAATTCAGTGTGAATTCTCAGAGAGTTTGTTGAGCATAGCCCCAAACGGATTTGGGTATTGTATTGAGAGAGCGGTGGCTTGTAATAAAATCGAGCAAGTGATTCTTGGTGGACGTAGCCCAAATTGGGTGAACCATGTTAAATACTTGTCTCTTTGTGTTGTGTTATTTTATTCTATAATTTTATTTGAGATTTGTAATATTTTCTGCATATTAGTTTCTACTATTGCGATTCTGTGAGGGATTATTCCACATATTTTATCCCTTATTTCCTAACAATTGGTATCAGAGCCTGGTTTGGTTTGTTGAAGTGTTGAATCATAGGGAAAGTTTTTAGCTTGAGTGGGAGCTATGAAATATGATGGAAGATCTAGGGTTGATAAATTCAACGGGTAGAATTTTAGTCTTTGGAAGATGCAGATGGAAGATTACCTTTATCAAAAGGATCTTTATACTCTATTGTCTGAGAAGGTGAACAAACCCTTGAGTATGATAGATGTGGAATGGGATTTGCTGGATAGGAAGGCACTTGGGACAATCTGACTGTGTCTTGCATCTTCGGTATTATTTAATGTTTCAAAGGAAAAGACTACAAAATATCTAATGGATGCATTAGGGAAGTTGTATGAAAAACCATCTTCCTCTAACAAGATATTTTTAATGAAAAATTTGTTTAATATGAAGATGTCTAAGAATAGTTCAGTAGCAGATCATTTAAATGATTTCAATACGATTGTGAATATCCTAGCTTCAGTTACAATAGAATTTGATGAAGAATTTAGGGCTTTATTAATTTTGTGCTCTTTACCTGAGAGTTGGAATAGCCTGGTAATAATGATAAGTAACTCGGTTCCAGCTAACTCAAAGTTGAAGTTTGAGGATGTTGTAGGGGTTATTCTAAGTGAGGAAATGTGAAGAAAAAGCTCTGGGGAATATTCTACTTCAAGGAATGCTTTGATAGTGGAAACTAGAGGGAGATAGAAGAATAGAGGAAACCATAAAAAATCAAAAGATCGGGCAAGGTCAACATCTAAGAACAAGATTGTATGTTGGAATTGTGGAAAGCTTGGGCATGCAAAGAAGGACTGTTGGGAGCTTAGGGATAAGAGAAGAAATAACAAGAAGAAAACAAGGAGGCAAATTTGGCAATGGGTAATGTATGTCGATGATTTGATTCTTTCTTTGCATATTATTACCAATCTTGGGTTTTAGATTTAGGGGCTTCTTTCCATGCTTCTCCACATAGGCATTATTTTATTGATTATGTTCAAGGAGATTTTGGGCATGTTTTTCTTGGTGATGATGAGCCTTACAAAGATAGTTGGAAAAGGTTATGTTCGGTTAAGATGTAGAATGGGAATAATTGGCTATTGAAGGATGTCGACATGTGCCTACATTAAGACAAAATTTGATAGTGGCGGGCGAAGTGGGAAGTGATGGTTGTCTTGATATTTACAAAGACTCTTGGAAGTTTACCAAGGGTGCTCTTGTGGTGGCAAGAGGTAAGAAGGTTGGAACCTTTTATTTAACCACTGGTAGTACTAATGATTGTAATCTTGTGGCTTCATATGCAGATACAACATTATGGCACTATAGGCTCAGTCATATGAGCCATAAGGGCATGAACATCATAAAGAATAATTTTCTTGGATATACAGGAACAGGTTTGGATTTCTGTGAGAACTGCATATATGGGAAACATAAGCAAGTAAGGTTTCTCAAGGTTGGACCTACAAAGAAAGAGTGTAAGTTAGAGCTGGTACATTCTGATGTGTGGGGCCACTGTACCATCTCTTGGGGTTCAAGTTATTATATTACTTTTATTGATGATGCAACAAGGAAAGTTTGGGTTTATTGTATTAGAAACAAATCTGATGTATTTGACACTTTTGTTAAATGGAAAGCCTTGGTAGAGAATGAAACGGTTCTTAAGCTAAAATGTCTTAGGTTAGATAATGGAGGGGAGCATTGCAGTAATGAATTTAATGATTACTATTCTAAGAATGGAATCCACAAGAAAAATATGGTTCCGTAAACTCCGCAATAGAATGGGGTATCAAGAAGGACGAATGAACAATAATGGAACATGCTAGGATCATGAGGTTACATGTAGAACTACCTCTTTCTTTTTGGGTAGAAGTGGTGAGCACAACTTGTGTACTTGATAAACAGAGGACCCTCAAGTTCCTTGGATGGAGGCATACCTGAGGAGGCATGGTATGGTAAGAAAGTTGATTATTCATTTCTTAGAGTCTTTGGATGTGAGGTATTTGTTCATATAAACAAGGATGATAGGACCAAGCTAGAGGCTAAATCAAAAAAAATTACTTTCATTCATTATGGTGGTGATGAATCTGGATTTAAATGTTGGAGTATTAAGGAAAAGAAAATCATTCAGTTTAGGGATGTGGTCTTTAATGAGAAAGTCATGTATAAGCAATAGTTGCAGGAAAATAGGGAAGAATCCAAGAAAGAATATGCAGTGGTAGAGGATCTTCCGGATGGGAAAGTGACCCATGAATTAGTTTAGGAACCTACTCAATAGGAACCCCAAACTCCTATAGTGAGGAGGTCTTCTAGGGTAAGAAAAGAACCTAAACGTTTTTCTCCTTCTCTTTATTATTTATTACTCACTGATAGTGGAGAGCCAGAGAGATTTGATGAAGCAATGTAGGTAGATGCCAGTAAGAAGTGGGAGCAAGCCATGGATGAGGAGCATAAGTCTCTCATGGAGAACTAGACTTGGGATTTGGTGAAGCTACCGGAAGGCAAAAGAGCATTGCAGAACAAGTGGGTGTACAGAGTTAAAGATGAAGGAGGAAAGAAAAGATATAAGGCCCGGTTGGTGGTCAAGGGGTTTGCATAGAAACAAGGTATAGATTTTGATGAGATTTTTTCTCCTGTAGTAAAAATGACTTCTATCAAAACTGTTCTTGGAATAGTGGTAGCAGAAGACTTACACTTAGAACAGTTAGATGTAAAGACTACATTTCTCCATGGTGATTTGGAGGAGGAGCTATATATACAAAGAACCACAAGGATATGAAGTCAAAGGTAAAGAGGAGATGGTGTGCAAATTGAAGAAGAGCTTATATGGCTTGAAACAAGCTCCATGTCAATGGTATAAGAAGTTTGATAGCTTCATGATGGAGCAAGGTTATATTAGATGTCATTCTGACCATTGCATGTATACAAAGAAATTTGAGGATGGAAGTTATATTATCCTGTGTTTGTATGTAGATGACATGTTGGTTGCAGGTAAAAACATGCAGGAAATAAAAGTACTCAAGAAACAACTAAGTGAATCCTTTGATATGAAGGATTTGGGGGCAGCCAGACAAATCCTTGGTATGAGGATAACTCGGGATACGAAGGAACGGAATCTGACTTTATCTCAAGAAGAGTACATTAAGAAGGTATTGGATAGGTTTAACATGCAGGATGTTAAACCGGTTGGGACTCCTTTGGCAGGCCATTTTAAGTTATCAAAGGAGTAGTGTCCCAAGACAGAGCAGGAAAGAAACCAAATGTCCAAGGTACCTTACTCATCAGCAGTTGGTAGTTTGATGTATGTTATGGTGTGCACTAGGCCTAATATTGCCCATGCAAAGGTAGGAGTTGTGAGTATATTTATGAGTGATCCAGGTAAAGAGCATTGGTAAGCAGTAAAGTGGATCCTTTAATATTTGAGAGGGACCATGGGGGTAGTTTTGTGCTACAGTGGATCAGACACCACTTTACATGGTTATGTAGATTCAGACATGGCTGGAGATGTAGACAACAGGAGGAGCATGACAGGTTATATTTACACTGTAGGTGGGACAACAGTGAGCTGGATTTCACGACTACGTGCCGGTGGCTTTGTCAACCACGGAGAGGAGTATGTTCTGCCATAGAGGCAAGCAAAGAGATGATTTGGTTACAACAATTGCTTGAGGAGTTGGAGCATAAGCAAGAGGAATGTAAGCTGCATAGTGATAGTCAGAGTGCTATACACCTAGCTAAGAACTCTACTTTCCACTCCAGGACGAAGCATATACAATTAAGGTACCATTTCATTAGGACAGCTTTGGAGGAAGAGAAGTTGAAGTTGGAGAAGATTCATACCAGTTAGAATCTTGCAAACATGATGACCAAGGTGGTCACAAGGGAAAAACTAAAGTTGTGTTCAGCTTTGGTTGGTCTTCACAGAAACTAGTGAAGGGTTGAGAAGCTTGCTCAGAGGAAAACTAGTCTCCAAGTGGGAGATTGTTAGGTTGTGGAGCTTGTTTTCATGTGTGAAAGTGTTGAAGACTATACACTAAGAGTACTGTACACTTTTCATGTATCCTCGTTGGGCCTTGAGCGGGTGTCTAGGGGTGGTAGCCCACAGTAGCGAGGTTCGGTTCGGTGGTGCAAACCCCCAAAAAAATTTAGGCGTAAATTTTTTTGGCCTCAAAAAATGCACCCGACATATCGGGAAATGTGCTCTTCTCATATGGGCGAGATTTTTTACCCATAGGTTTATGGGATGGGTTTTGCCCATGGTTTTGATACCCATAGTTTTGTAAAACTACTTAAGTAGTTGTCTATTTATATGGTCTTATGCATATGATAGATAGACAAGAAAATGTATTGCATATGTGTTTTGAATTCGGGTGTGAATTCTGTAGAGTTTGTTGAACATAGCTCCAAACGGATCTGGGTATTGTATTGAGAGAGTGGTGGCTTGTAATAAAATCTGAGCAAGTGATTCTTGGTGGATGTAGCCCAAATTGGGTGAACCACATTAAATATTGTCTCTTTGTGTTGTGTTATTTTATTCTACAATTTTATTTGAGATCTGTAATAATTTATGCATATTAGTTTCTACTGTTGCGATTCTATGAGGGATTATTCCACATATTTTATCCCTTATTTCCTAACATAAAATTGGTATATATAATTGTGAGAAGGTAATGAATGGTTTATAAAAACATTTAGGATATTCATTTGGTGAAAAATCAAGATATTTCTCAAAGTTGATGTTCATTGTTAATTTCACACGGTGGAAACCTAATAAAATGAACTAGTTAACAAAGGAAACTACATTTCCCTTAAGAATGAAAACTTGAAACTCTTAGGGAGGATAAAATTTCTTAATGGGTGCTAGAAAATGACTACTTTATACTTGGCCAGTCCTTAGAAGTGAACATATTCTTGACAGTGTGCTCTAAAAGACCTAATAAGGGTTTGTAGACCAAAATACAAAAGGAGGGATAAAAGAAGTTGGAAAAATATTTAAGATTTGAAATTTTACCATCAAATCAGAGGGGTTGATAGATAACTTTGGAAAGTGATAAATCTCTATGGATAGGACTAGAAATTGATTTGCACTAGTAGAGAAATGGACTTGACTTGAGGACTATATAAGGGGTCTTGTATAATGATTAGTGGTATGAAATTTATAGTTGTTTGATTGCATTCTTGAGTGTGATTGAATTTTTTTGAAGTGTAAGATAGGATATGGGAACAACATAGGATTGGAGGAAATCAGATATCTACAAAATTGTGCTTAAAGGTAAAAGGACAATGAATAATAGTTTTAGACAAGTGAGTAAGACTTGATGCCTTCAAGTCTTGTATCAATTTGGTAATAATCCTAGGAGTGTATAGAAGTGCAAAGATGAGGTATAAGGTTTTGATGGTGATTTATAAGACTTAAAAGCAAGGGGTTATAGTCCTAAGGTAAGAATAGATTGTTAGAGTAGGTATTTACCTTAGCTCATGTTCACCTAGGTATTTTATTTACCTTTATTGTATTTATCCTCACCCACTAATGTGTGTAGATATTTATTTTATCTTATTTAGATATTATGAGATATTATCTATTTGTTAGGTATAGTTCTTTCCTTGATCTATGGTATTGACTAGATCCTTGACGTCCTAGTTCTCTCCTAAATGTATGGTCTTGACTAGTTCATTGATGACTAGTTATTTTCTTGATTTATGGCTTGATCTACGACCTTATTTGGTTCTTAGATTTTTATTCCTTACCTATTTAAGCAAGGCCCAATTCTCAATGTATTACATTGAGTTCCATAATAATATATGATATTACTACTCATTTGTTTGCAAAGGTTTATAACACCCATTAAAATCCTTAGCCCTTGGTCATAGGGTATGGTCATATGAGGGTTTAAAGCTTGTGATTCCTACTAATAGGTGCTTAAGTTCAGCCCCATTAATTTTAATTGTGTGGTGAAGGCAACAACAATTTATTTTGTTTTAGTGGCAACTAAAATAAATAAATGAGCAAAATATTAAAAATCTTGTAACTTTTGATTGGTAACTCGATTAGAAAAATCTTGTCAAGACCAAAGATTGACAAAGCTTCCAAAAAGTAGTTGCAGATGCTTTAGCTATTCTTGTATGTTTTTATGCTATTTTCTTGTGGTCTCTCTACTACTTTTTCCTAAAAGATTTTTGTTGTTTTGTCTCGTTTGGGTAGCCGTTTTGGGCTACTTTGAGTTTCATTGTTACATTTGGATTCCGATCCTTTTCTCTCGGTTCTCATTCCTATTCGGCTCCTAGGACATCTTTTGTACTCAAGGTTATAGTGCCTTTCAAAAACTATTTTCCAATAATAAAAAAAAACTCGCTTTGAGTGCCATTTTTTGCAAAAGTGCTTTTTTTCATGCTCTTTCCATTGCAGTTATTTATTTTGAGACTTGCATTATAAGTATAAAGTGCCAAATATGGAAGAGTTTTGTAATCAATTATGGACACAATTTTGGTTGAGCTCCGACGTCCTAAAATTTTGGGAGTTTCAGTTTGTACCTATCATGGATTCTGAGAATGATATGCTTTTCTATGAAGTATGTGGACTTCAAGAGGATATTGTAAAATTTGTAGAAGAAAATAGATTTCTCAAGAAGCAAAATTATCTTTTATAATCACTCATTCATGATAAGGATACAATAATACACTCCCGCAGAACAAACTTGCTAGCCTACAACATCACCATCATATTATGGATAACCATATTCATGCTCCTAGTCCACTTGCAACTCAAGTTGTTGCTCTTGTACCCACCGATTTGACATTGATCTGCCAAAAGATTTGAGCTTGAACCTACTTTTGATACTTCTAAACCTGTGAGGATTGTTACTACATGTACTTACACATCTGTTCCTATTACAATACCACATGTTGTGTATTCTACTTCTTCTCAACTGCATGGCTTTTTTGAGAAGCATACCACTCCATTCAGTTCTTGCATGCTTCGTTCTATGGGTCTTACTAGTAGAGTCTCTAGCAGACACTCATAGGGTATTGTTTCCCCTCTTCCAAATGTTAAGTGGAATTATCACCATGACATTGGTTTTCATGTAAATATTTCATAGGGATCACGCATTGATAGAGCTCCTTTTTTGTTCGCTCAACTCTTTCTGAGGATCATGAGCAACACATGAGTTCTACACCTTCACTTAGGCTTGAGAAACCTGAGATTTCAGCTGTCAGACATGATCAACCTGACACACATTCTTGATATTTTTTTGCATGCACCCATTGTGCATTTTGCACCAAGTCATATGCAGGCATCTTCTTCATCCATCCATGTTGATTTGGGGTGGATATCTAATCACTCATGGTGGTGACATAGGAATTTATTGAGAGGACTCTACAAGCATGGCTCCTCCACCATTCGGCCTCTTGCTCCACTTTCTATACCTTTTGCATTGTGATGCTTCTTGTTTTGAGCATTTTTATTTAGCAGGTGTAGTGTATCTCTCTTGTTTGTTGAGAGATTTTGTATTTATATTTTTGACACTTTGGCATGTTGATAGTATCTCTTGTGAGGGATCTATTCTAGTGAAGTCCAATGTTTTTTTGTTAGTGTTTGAGTAGTTGATTTTGGGAAAATCATATAGATTTGTAGCATCACTCCACCCATTGAGTAGTATGGGAGGGTGTGGTGTTGTTCTCGCTTCTTCGTGTTTCATGTCCTTACCTTATAACCTTGGCTTTTCTTAGATCGTGACAGTTTGGAGTTTGTGTCCTTGCTTTGTTGCTTTGGTTATTATTCTTGGATCATGGCACACCTATTTGCACCAGCTTGATCAAATTATGTTCGGTGTTTCTTTTTACTCTTTCGACATCACTCTATTGATAGTCTCCTTGTATGGAGCTATTCTAGTGAAACCCAAAGTGTCAATTTTTTTTGAGTTTTGTGATCAAGTAGTGGATTCAAACCAAACCGTACACCAAACTTCTTCAGCATTGTACAAGTTTTTTTGAGCCGAGATTCTTGGGATGCCTTGGAGCAGTCTTTACTCTTTTTACTTTGTTGTTACTAGTTTTGGGTACCTTATGTGTCCCTTTTTCCCAGCTTATTGTACATAAGTACCTCATCGCGTAGTTTCCAGGACTCATACTGTGGACATGCCACTTATATTTTGGCCCCTAGCTTCACTTGAGGGGGTGTTAGAGTAGGTATTTACCTTATCTCATGTTCACGTAGGTATTTTATTTACCTTTATTGTATTTATCCTCACCCACTAATGTGTGTGGATATTTCTTTATCTTATTTATATATTATGAGATATTATCTTGTTGTTATGTATAGTTCTTTCCTTGATCTATGGTATTGACTAGATCCTTGACGTTTAGTTCTCCCCCTAAATCTATGGTCTTGACTAGTTCTTTGATGACTAGTTATTTCCTTAATTTATGGCTTGATCTACGACCTTGACTGATTTTTAGATTGTTATTCATTACCTATTTAGGCAAGGCCCGTTCTCAATGTATTACATTGAGTTCCATAATAATATATGATATTGGTGCTCATTTGTTTGCAAAGGTTTATGTAAATTTATTCTGGAAATTACTTTCATCTTATTAATCGTGGTGTTTGATTAGCATCTGTGTTCTTGGCTTGGTACGATCTGGTTATCATTCCTTTCATAGATGATAATGTACTAGAAGATGGTTTACCAAAGTGAATTAGTGTGGTGTCCTTTTTTAGTTTGAATCAATATTGTGAGAAAGATAACACATGTTTTAAGTATGGTAATAAGGGATATAAATCTAGAAACATAGAGGAGGTAAGTGGAGTAAGGAGAATTCATTATAGAAGAAAAAGTAAACAAGGACTTGAGTAAGAAGGAGTAAGGTAATAATTCAGGGAACCTTAGTGTGTAGTGATAAGTTATGTGGTTGAATAAAAAGAATGTTAGTGTTGAGTAGGGTAGGTAGGAAAAAGTTTGCATGAATGAACTCATTAATGAAGGAAAAATTATCAGTGTTATCAACTTTGAGCCTTTTAGGATTCTTGATTTTTTTTTCGAGATTTAACAAGAGGAAGTTTAAGGATGCATGTATGCACCCAAATTGCATGTGCTACATTGTCAAAAAAATAGTTACAAAATTCCCCAATGATGATTCAGGTCCTTTCAAGAAGGTGTTCAAGCTCCAAATTCCATTCGTAGTGTATATTTTTTTCCTATATGTCTTTACTTAGCCTTCCCATGCTTTTCCCAACTTCTTGCCTCTTTCTACATATGTTTTAGGCTTTAGTGCTGGGATCACACCCTATGTGGGTGGCGCTTAAACTGTTTCCCAAAACAGGTGATGGTCCCGAAACCACTACCATGTGCTGGGTAGCGGTCCTAAAACCACCGCCCTGCGTAGGGTTGCGGTCCTACCCATTTTTTCCAGAATATTTCATGTGTGTTTTAACATGTGACAATTCACTCAATTTCTCTTTTTGGATGCATCTATGAGCCAAATTGTCTAAAATTAGCTTTGATTTCTTGGTTCTCCTTCCTCCTTATATTTTTAAATAGATTTAATTAGTTGGAACTATTACTTATTTCCTTGAGCTTGAAGGAACCTCCCATCCTCCATTCCTATATATTCCATGCTTGTATTCAAGCAAAAGGATTAATAATTTTTGTGTATCTTGCATTGTATTGCTGCTACGATCTTACTAGGAATTACATAGTAAAGATTTGATATCTTGTGCTATCTCTCTTCTACTTGCATTGCATCTAGAATTCCATCAAGTTTCCATTGCTCAAGCACCATCCTCCTGCTGCTATTCTTGCATTCCCAATCCCTTGGAATCACATGAATACTCGAGAAAGAAAGGAACATACTGAGGGGACAGATACAAATACAACAAGATTTGCCAAAGATCTTGTTTGTCCAGGTTGGAATTATGTGTTTGTTTACTTTGTTTGTTGAATTGTCAATTTCAAATCACTAGTTTCAATCACATATCAAATAGAGTAGAAGATAATTCATTTCAGTAGAGTAGAAAATCACAAGTAGATCAAATAAATGGTAAGTTTGCCTCTTTAACATTACCAAGGAAGTTTTGGGGAACAATAGCTTCTTTCAAGGTCATGATTTGTTCTTCACCTCCGAGGTAGGGTTTGAAGGGTTTTTATTAGGTTAGGTTATTTGTTTTAGATTAGATTCACATAATTACACAAGTAACCAACTACATTTGGTTGATTACTTGTCTTTAGTTTATTTATTATGTTAGAACGTGTTACTTAAAAATTAGAAATGAACAAAAATATTTCCTTCGATAGATTAGTTTTCTTTATTGCTTTGATCTCGATATATTGTGAAAACTCCAAAAACATAGATTATATTTCCTTTCGTGATTAATTTGCTTATCAAAAATCATTTATTTCATTCTCAGATATGACCATCTACAGATTCTGACAATAGGAAAATATATATAGTTGTGATCTCCTTGTCCCACAACCCAACATACCGTAATTGATAACCCGACATTGATACTAGTTTATGTTTGATAGTCTTACACATGCCTGCAAATTTTGGTAAGAAAATAGAACAACTTAATACGCTAAACATTTATGCTAATAAAGCCTACGACTATTGGATTGCTCCTAGAAATAGGGTTTGATTATGTGCTTTACCATACAAGGGCCACAACCTCTACAAGTATTTGGTTGTGATCCTCAGATCCCACAACCCAACGGGCCTACTAATCAATTAGAAATTGACACTAGTTTTTGTACATTAGTATTCATATCTTCACCACTCCCACTAGATATTATTGCACAACTTTCCTTATTGAACATATCGGCTAATCAGGCTAAGACTTTCTAGACTAGACTATAAAATTGCCCATAGATCCCTGCAACTCCACCATGCCTCTCGTCCTTACTTCCATAACCTTTTTGGAAATCTATACGAGGTACCCACATGTCATTTTCCACATGTTCAACAACCAAAAACATAATCTTGGTAGATCTCGACATTGACTAGAGTCTCCGAGTGGCTATTATCTCAGACAAGCCATCACACCACTTCAAGTTAGGAGAGCATTCTTTTCCTTAGACTCACAGATCCCGATATTGCGTGTTGAAGATATAAGATTTCCCAATTAGCTTGATCTCCATCACCACACTCACATTCACATTCATTCTACACTTTGGTTGTCTCGGCACGACCTCGAGAGGTCATGTGTAAAGAAGGTCACGTGTTGATTTTTTGTCTTACAAATTGGTGAACCCAAGATGAAGAACTAGTCTCTAAATGTTTCAATTTCTTTGTCCATCCTTTATTTTTTGGGTATTATTATACCCCGAATATGTTTGGATATGATGAGTACGGTCGACCCATCCTAGGTTTTGACATGTACAAATACCAATCTAGAAGACCATAACAATCACCTTTAATGTCAACATGGGAAGAGAACTAATTAGTTGCTCAAAACCCTTCGCTTGGGGAACCAATGTTGGTTCCTCTATATGTATTAAGGATCTTGACCAAGTCATGTAGACATATCCTCATGACCAATAAATTTTAAACAACATGAATTTCACTGAAAATCAAGTACATCTCCTCGTATTGTTTCTAAGCCCATTAGCATGTAATTAGATCAATTCCCGTGCATCTAGATGAGAAGTATTTAGCATGATATGCTACGAGTGAAAACGCTTCCAACATAAACCGAGATTTCAATAGGTTACAAGGAAAAGGTGATTTCATGCTCCAAAAAAACAATGCTACCCCTCCACCAACCAAAAAAACTACCAATGAGGGGTGGAAACATAGTGAACAATTCATAGCAGGATATCATACTCCTTAGCAACCTCTAAGGGTTTAACAAAAAGCACCACCCCGTCAATAGGTGATGTCATCTTGGCTTTGGTAGATAAAGTCAAGGAGCTGTAGATTTCCCAAAATACTCAAAATTCATACATAGGGCAAGCAAAAACTTCTCCCTACCCGTAGAATTACGGAAAAAATACCTACTGCATAGAATCCTCTAGTTTATATGAATATTCAAAACCCTAGAGATCTTCTTACAGAGTACGAGCACCTTGGGTATGCCCTCTCATGCCATGTATGGATATCTATAATAGGCAACAATCAAGTGTGTTCTTAAATGTCATACTAGCCAAAATGCAATGTTCCCTGGCTTCATGCCTTCTATTCCATATCAAGGTAATCAACTCCCCTATGTACACATGTATTCTAAATCTCCGCATGGGGACAAGTACACCTACCTGGGTCCATATGGACAACCGCAGGGGATGCCAGACACCCAAACAAATGTCTATGCTATCCCATTTAAACAACCGATGTAACCTCCACCTCCTAAAAAAATATCTTCAATGGTGGAAACATACATAATGCGGACCTATTATGAATATCTCAAGGAGCCCCTAGACTTATCCATTCACAAATTCATGCTCCTGAGACCCTCACTTGATCTTCCGAAATTCAAAGGGGATGGAAATCCTAATACCCACATCAAGGCTTATGTAATGGCCATTCAAGAGCTTCTCCCATGGGATGCAATCGTTGTGAAAATTTTCCCTAAGATGCTAGAAGGTATTACTCTCGATTGGTATTATAGGATACCGTAGGCTTCAATACACTCGTTGAATCAACTTGTATCAAAATTTATTAAATATTTTGATATGAACAAGTTTTTGAGAACATGGTTTAGATAATTCCTTCATATCAAGCAAGAGCACAATGAGTCTATGGAGATATTGGTAGCATGTATGGAGATATTGGTAGCATGTCCTTGGATTCATCACATAAAGGTGATTCCCTCCACTGCTTTTTGGAAGTTAGGTTCCTTCATTTAGGGAAGGATGTTTTGGCATAGGGTGATCTAAAACCCTTTGACATAAACCTAGCCAATTTGAAAAAGAGGCTAGGGGTCCACTCTGAGTTTGAGCTTCCTAAAATCATTTAAATAAACCTACAAGCTCAGTACCAGAGGAAAATTTGGTTCCTACAATGGAATTAGAAGTCATGGGTTTGATCGAAGGCATTCCTAGGTGAGTCAGAGATGAAACTATCATAGTAGAGATAGTATTGTTAGGAACTACGGCAAAGATTGTCAAGCTATTGGAAAAATATTTACCCATTCTCCTTCCTTTTGACTCTATGGGCATATGACATACGCTAGGACTCGCTTCTACTGCAGAAAATGAGGTTTGTATATTTGAGGTAACTTAAGTAAAGGAGAAAGATTCAAAATATGATCCAATGTCCATTTTTTCAAGTAACTGTTGGACTCTCCATTTTGATGGAGCCAATTTCCATTTTGGTTCTGGGACAGGTGTGATTCTTACTTCTCCTGAGGGAAGGATTCTACCCTTTTCCTTCAAATTAAACTTCAAATGCAAAAATAACAGGGCTGAATACAAACCCTTTCTACTTGGTCTTATTGTAGCCAAAAGAATGAGTGCTCTTAATATTAGGGTTCTGGGTGATTCACAACTAGTTACAAATTAGGTATCTGAAGTATATGACACTAGAGATGAGAATTTGCAACTTTAGAAAAAAATAGTTTTGAATTTAACAAAGATTTTTGAATTCATATCAATCAAGGAAATTCCACGAGACAAAAATCTCCTTGTAGACTCAATCACAACATCCGCCTCGCTTTACTTTGAGTGGCGAGTTGAAAGATTTAAACTTCACGGTCTCGGTTCGTACAAAATGTTTGGTTCGTAAGACACTTTGGTAACTCCAATGTTGACATATGTAGAGATTGAGAGTGAGTATGTCATTACATATCGCGTTGACATTAACAAAGAAACTCTAGAATATCTAAACGCTCTCACAGAGCTACATCTTACACATCACGAGGTTAATATTTCTCTAATTCCACACTCTTCTTCCTATTTTGGAAATCCCATGATAGAGTATTCCCCTGGGAAGGAACTTGAAATTTGTGAGGTGGTAGAAGAGGGGGATTTAGAGTTACCTCCGACCCCGCCTAAGTTTGAGGAAGGAAACACCTCCTTAATCAAGGGAACAATCAATATAAATATCAAGACCGAGGAAGAACCAAATATTTTGAAGATAGGGTCCTCTTTAACTCCTGAGGAGGTTGAAATACATACCTGCATTCTCAAGGAGCATCAAAAATCATTCACATTTAATTACAAAGAAATGATGGGGATTGCATCACATATTGTGGTGCACAATCTCATCACCAAACTAGATGCAAAGTTGATTAAGCAAAAATCAAGGCCCATGAAGCCAAAGGTGGTCCTCATGGTGAAGGAATAAGTGATGAAAATCCTCTAGGTGGGATTCATCAAGCTAGTTGACTACTCTCAATGGGTATCTAACATAGTCCCCATTCTCAAGAAAAATGGAAAGATCCGCATCTACATAGATTTTTGGGATATAAATAAGGCTTGTCCCAAGGATGATTTCCCATTACCATCCATCAATGTTATCATTGACATAACAACTAGTTTTGAGTTTTTTTCTCTTATGGATGGATTCTCCTGTATAAGCAGATCGTAATATCTAAAGAGGATCGTGCCAAAACCACATTTATAACTCCTTGTGAACCTCTTTGTTATGCAGTCATGTCATTTGGGCTTAAGAATTCTCGGTGCTACGTACAAATGAGATATGACTTATATATTCCATGATATTATACATAAGATTACAGAATCCTACGTGGATGACCTATTGGATAAGGCTAGAAAGCACTTTGCGATCACTTAGAGGTTCTTCGTATCATCCTTTAGCGCTTAATCAAATATAACATCACATTGAATCCAGAAAAGTGTGTATTCGGTGTAACAAGAGGTAATATTTTGGGGTACATCATATCTTCACAAGGAATTGATGTAGACCTAGCCAAAATCTGAGTTGTATTGGAAATTATTCCACCAATGGATGAGTCTGGCATCAGATATTTTCTTGGAAAACTCGGGGCAATCCAAAGATTTATCCATGATTTGACCTTTGTTGTCCACCCAATCAACAATTTGTTGAAAAAGGATTATAGCATTGATTAGATGGATGAATGCAACAAGGCCTTCAAGGCAATTAAATGATTCTTATTATCCCCTCCCATGCTAATTCCACCTAGATCAAATCACCCTTTAATCTTATATTCACGAGCTATGAATGTTTTGCTAACCTGTATGTTGGATCAAGAAGATGATGACAAACGAGAGCGCAAATAGCGATCTATTTTATTAGTCGAGTGTTTCTTGATTATGAGACACGTTACATCTAGGAAGAGAAATAATGTCTTTCCATATTCTTTCATGCGACAAAACACTTAAGACGTTATATTCTAAATCAAGAAACAAGGGTTATTGTTAAGTCGGATCACTTACGCACTTTCATTATGAAAGAATCCTTATCTAAGAAGGTCAGGCGCTTCATAACTCTAATGGGTGAATTTTATTTAACATTTGTTAATCAGAAATCCGTTAAAGGAAAAATCATTTCGGATTGGTTAGCTAATAATCCATTAGATAAAGGTAATCTTGTAGATTTAGAATTCCGCAATGAATGTGTGTACTTTATCGAGACTAGGCCCTCCATTTTTGTGTGTCCATGGTATACGGACATGATTAATTTTATAGTGGACCATACATAACCGTAAGGGGAAACATCACAACAAAGAAGGCAATTGAGACTAGGCCCTCCATTTTTGTGTGTCCATGGTATACTGACATGATTAATTTTATAGTGGACCATACATAACCAGAAGGGGAAACATCACAACAAAGAAGGCACCTACGCATCATTGCTGCTAAGTACATTATTTTGGAGCAATTTCTCTATCGTAGAGCCTTCGAGGGAATGTTGTTAAGATGTGTTGATGATGAAGAATACGAAAATATTCTTTACGAATCACATAGCGGGAATGTGGGGTCACTTCGGTGGCCATGCCACTACTTAGAAGATACATCGATGGGCTATTTTTGGCCCACCCTAGAGCATGATGCAAAGATATTTTGTGTACATATGCAACAAATTCCAAGAGTTCTCCCATAAGATCCATATATTGCCACAAGATTTGCATCCAATCATAACCCCATGAACCTTCTCTACATGGGTCCTTGATTTAATAGGTAAATTGTCTCCCTCATCAACAGATGGCCATAACTTCATAATCACGGCCACATAGTACTTTACCAAATGGGTAGAAGTCATGCCTCTTACCATTGTACCTAGATATGTGATAGTTAAGTTCATCTTAAACTAGATCATTTGTAGGTATGGTGTCCCGTAAGTCATTATCTCAGATAATGGAATGTATTTCAAGAACAACAAGCTGCATCAATTATGTGCAAAGTTCAAGATAAGTCATCACATGAATTCTATTTACTATCCTCGTGTGAATGGACAGTGAGGCTATGAATAAGACATTGAAGTCCATCCTCCTTAAGACCATTAAGGAGAAAAAAACAAGATTGACATTTAAATATCTTCTCACCTTGTGGGCATATCGACATCGCTTATAACACCAACAGGGGAAAACGCCTTTTATTTGGTATTTGGTGTGAAATAAGTTTTACCGCTCAAATTTGAAATACTGATTCTTTGTATTTTTCTCGCATGAAATCTTAGGAGAAGGAGGCTATCGAAAAGCGCGACTCTCTCGCTTATAAAGTCTTGATGATTTTAGACTCAACAATGAACAATGACACAATGTTTATGCTTGATCAATTTCTCGGCAATACAATAAGAAGGTTTACGAGCATGAAATATATGAGGGATATTTGGTCTTAAGACTTGACAGCTGGATAGACAAAAAGACCGACGAGGGAAGGAAATTTAGACCTAGGTGGTTGGGTCCATATCGAGTAGTAGAAGACTACAAAATGGGGCATTTCACCTATGTACACTAGAGGGTGAGGATTTTAACGAATCTGTGAACTCTCTTCACCTAAAGAGGTATTACGCATGATCCGTTAGCATTTTCATATGTACATTACTGCATCTACATTGCACTTTCATTTGCCAGCTCATTCTATAAAATTTTTGATCAAGGGATTTATTCTTATAGAAACTCCTAAAAACTTATGAAAAGCATTGGCAAAACATTCAAATCATGTCTCTTCAAATTTTCATAGTATCATCAATTGTTTTCAAATCATTTCATCAATTCAAACATGATAAGACAAATTATTGACGTGATCATACAAAGGTCTCAGTATACTTGGTTCTCGCTTTATAATATCTTTCTAGATTAGGTGTATTTTCCTATAGTATTTTCTTGAAGCTTTATGGTATCACATCTATCCCATAAAAATATCTTTGTAAATAAAAACATACTAAAATTTTTGCCTAGATGAGTGAGTCAAATGCAATCCACGAAAATTTTATTTTACACATTTCTTTTTGCTACCAACCTTCGGTGTTGAGCCTCGCATCTCTTATTGGTGATGTAGGGTTGGAAAAGGAGAGAAATTACCTTACTCGCCTATTCCTTGTCCATGGTGATGAGTCCATGCTTCCTACTTCCTACCGATAGCATGGGGCAAGGTGTAGGTGGTCTCTTTTATAAATTTGAAAGTTACAAATAATTCATTCAAATGTTGTGAGATTATAAGCCAAAAACAAAGTGAGTTAGACATCCAAAATTCCAAAAGAGTTTAATACCTCAAAAGCATATTTTGTCAACCAAGTAGCCGTCTACAGATCTAAGTCTAGATAAACTGGAAAGTAAATCACATTCTAAGCTATGAGGTAACTTGAGTAGGGTGAGGTTATAGTATTTCAATTTGGTCCTATCAAACCATTGTATTTCCCTCATCATTACCATTCAATAAAATTTCTTAACTTGTGCCCTTTCTCGGCTCTTGGTGTTGAGCCCTCACATCCTACTGGTTGCATGGAGTTAGGAGTGGGCAAGTACATTCACTTATCTTATCATTGTATCACCATGTTTTTCCAAGACAATATGAAGTATCAAATATTGCTTAAAGAAACTAAAGTTCAACATCACATTGTGTTCACATTATCATATATCAACATTATAAAATACAAAAAAAGGAAATCATTCTGTTATCATTTCACACCCATTACATGCATTTTGAAAAGAATAGAAAAATGGAAATTCTAAACATCTAGAGTACACAATAGAAATAAACCAAAAGAGATTCAACTCGATACAATGGATTACTGAACCAAAAATAAGAGTCTATATATATCATAGTGGGTCAAGTTTCTATACAATGCCATCACACACTAAGGCATGGTCAAAACACTCATAATAATCCTAAAATATAAAAAAATCGTATAGTGCTTAACAAAATGGTAACAAAGAAATGAATGGCCCAATGTCCTGTCATCTTCTGTGGGATCCCTTAGATGGTGCACGGCAACATCCAGGATCCTATTGCGGGTGTGACAATGTTGGGAGTGAATCAATGGTTCAAATGCTCATGGTGGTAGCTGTTGGCTACTATCTCATTATAGGAATGGTTCCACCTCATTAGATGCTCAAGAGCATCATATCCAGTCACCGTGGTACAAAGGGATGTCACCACCTCTCGCTATCCTCCAAAACATGCCAAGGTGTGTCTATCGGCAGCTAGTGGCTGACCCGAATCATCGCTTAATTCATCTTGGGTCTTCCCGAGGGGATTAGCAGGGGTGTCCATGCAAACCCATTAGATAAGCTCTCTCCACTCTTGTGCAATCACTGCAAGCAAGGGAAAGAGAAGAAATAGATAAGTTAGAAAAACACAAATGCAAATCAAAAGAGAATATCAAAACTAAGGTTTCAAATTAACAAAGGTGAGAGAAGAGTGTCAAACATACTTGGATCTTTTGGCATCTAGGTAGGATCGGTGACTATTGTTAGTGGATGCGAGGAATACCCAAAGCCGAGGCTAAATGTTGTCCAATCATGAACTCATCATCCCCTCCCCATCTAGAGGAAATGGATCCTCTGAGACTAAGGTCTCTCTCTCTACACTAGCCTCCTCATATGTGGCTCTCAGCATCTCCTGAGTGTCATGCCACTCGGATCACTCTCCTTCTTTTCCATATGGGCTGCCTTGCCAATCTCAAAGATTCCCCCATCATCCTTCTCGCATCCTCTCTAAATGAATCCTCCTCCGTCCCATCTCCTATGTGCTCCTTTAAACCAAAGGTTCTACAGTAATGGGATCATCCTCCTCTCCGCTATTAGAGGAAGTAGCCACAATCTGGAGTAAAGGTGCTCGAGGGGCACCAACTTCCCATCAAGCATGAACCACGTGCCTAACTGCAATAGGCACACCTAGAGTGACCATTTTCCAACCAAGATCTACTCTAGGGCCCCTCTAGGCCTCCTGAATGGTCCTCTAAACCGATACCATTGGGGTAGGTATGTCAAAGATATGGTATGCCAAACTGTCGAGGAACCCGATAAAATGGGTGAATCTCAACTCTCTAGGCCTTTTTAACTAACTCGGCATGTAGTAGAGAAAGCTACCATTGTGGTCACCTCCTATCCCCGCAACCTTTCCATGTCTTGGGAGGGAGTGGCAACCATGTCACCAGTAATCGAGAGATGCCACGGGCGATGAGGTTTCCTAAGAACCAACATAGCTATCCACCTCACTTCCTAGATGGTCGTTGGGTCCAATACCTATACTCCCATTCTCGTAAGGGGTGATATGCTCATATACTCAGCTCATGACAAGAGTGGGGTGGCTCAGTGACTGCCCCTACAATCAAACTACCCTGTATAAGTCATGGTGGGTAGTCCCTAGGATATCCACTCCCCATGTATACTTATGGCCATAGCCCTCAATCTTTGTGATAATGGGAGCCCAATAGTAGAGAAGAGTGTCGCCTCCCTTGTCCCCGATCAATCAGTGAGGACATGATACCCATAATGGCTCTCTGAATGATCAGAATAGGAGTAGTAGCAATTGACTGGACTTTCATCCCCTTCTTCGAACCAAATGAGACAACAATGTCTCCCATATATGTGGCCCACTGTGTCATCGTAGCCTTGGATCCCACTGTCTCTAAAGTCAGTCTCCTCCCAAGAATTAGGAGCCCAAGGATGCGGTATACATCCTCCAGAGTAATGGTCCACTCTCCCTAACACTTGGAAACCGGAAGGTGTTTCGATTTATGTCCCAATAGGAAAAAAAGTCACACAATATGTGACTAGCGAGGGAAACATGAGGTACCCACACAATCCTCCGGATCCCCGACCTCTGCTGCACTTCCCTCTCAACCTAAGTTAGCTGATCCAAAATCACAAAGAGCAAATCACTCTCTCTCTCTACTCCAATGGATGTATTCCTCCTTCTACATTCACCAAAACATGAGAAAAGAGAAAGTTAGTAACATATACAAGAAGACAAGCTCACCAAAAACATGATAAAATATGAAAAATCCAAAAAATACAAGTTAGTGAATGTTTTGGTCATTCTGTTCAGAACCGCCACCTAATGTAACGTGGCGATTCCAGACCGCTACCCAAGCAAGGTGGCGGTCCTAAACTAATTTTCTAAACACACCCTTAACCCTAAAAAACATTCAACAGTGTTGAAAATCACAAAAAGACCATTTTTGACAAAATAAAAGCATGCCCTATGGGCACCCCCCTAGAGACTCATTTAAGACAAAAAAATTGAAAATAATCCCCCTAGGTGAAATTTTCAACATTTTTACATTTTAGGTATAAAAGACAAAAGTGAAAATAACCAACCTTTGACATCGCTAGTCAATCTCCCACACGTGGAGGCATGATTAATATTCCGCAACGGCCGCTTTGGTTGTACTCTTGTCGAAACGGTCACTATGAATCCGAGCTCCAAATTTGCGAAATCGAGAATGCACAAATGAATTGAAAAATGAGGTTGTTTTGGTATATATATGTTATTTTTAACCTTTTTTGAGTGTATGTGTTCATAGGGATGGAACGTTAGTGCAAGTATATCTCTATATCCCCACAAAAATTGTAATTCCTCTTATCATTTTGATTTAGTGTTTTTTTCAATATTTTATCTATCTCGTACTTGAGTCTTATTTTTCTCTTGCACGTAGTGGGATTTTAGGTAGTGAAATATCGACACATAGGCGTTTCAGGTATAACTTCTAACTCCCCTTTTTGGGAACCCCATACTTAGAGTCTATGTTTTATGCCTTTTCATGGCTAATACGCTTCTCTGATGGGGTAATATGTACACACCTAAAATTACATGTGCTACATTGTCAGGAAAATAGTTACAAAAGTCCTCAATGATGATTTAGGTCCTTTCAAGAAGGTGTTCAAGATCCAAATTCCATTTGCATTTTATATTTGTTTCTTAGACGTCTTTACTTAGCCTTCCCATGCTTTTTCCAGCTTCCTGCCTCTTTTTGCACATGTTTTGGCCTTTAGTGCCGAATCATCACCCAAACTAGGTGGCGGTTCTGAAACCACCGCCCAAAAAAAGGTTGTGGTCTTGCCCACTTTTTCTAGAATACATCACGTGTGTTTTAACATGCGACATTCACTCAATTTTTCTTTTAAATGCATTCGTGGGCCAAATTGTCTAAAATTAGCTTTGATTGCTTGGTTCTCCTTCCTCATTGTATTTTTAAATAGATTTAATTAGTTGGAATCTTCTCCTTCTTTCTTTGAGCTTGAAGTCACCTCCCATCCTCCATTGCTATATATTACATGTTTTTATTCAAGCAAAAGGTCCGAGAATTTTTGTGTATCTTGTATTGTATTGTTGTTATGATCTTGCTAGGAATTGCATAGCCAAGTCGTGATATCTTTGTGTTATCTCTCTTCTACTTGCATTGCATCTGGACTTCCATCAAGCTATCATTGCTCAAGTTCCATCCCTCCTACTTGTTCTTACATTTCCAATCCCTTGGAATCACATGAAAACTCAAAAAAGAAAGGAACATACTAAGGGGACATATACATATAAAACCATATTTTCCAAATCTCTTTCTTTTCCAGGTTGGAATTGTGTGTTTATTTTCTTTGTTTGTTGAATTATTAATTTCAAATCACTAGTTTCAATCACATATTAAATAGAGAAAATAATTCATATCAATTAGAGTAGAACATCATTAATTTTAGTAGAGTAGACACTCACAAGTAGATCAAATCAAAGGGTAATTTTTCCTCTTTAACATTACTAGGGAACTTGTGGGGAACAATAGCCCCTTTTAGGATCATGATTTGTTCTTCACCTCTGAGGTAGGGTTTGAAGGGTTTTTTATTAGATTAGGTTATTTGTTTTAGATTAGATTCACACAATTGCACAAGTAACCAGCTACATCTAGTTGATTACTTGTCTTTAGTTTATTTATTAGGTTAGAACACATTGCTTAAAAATTAGAAAAGAACAAAAATATTTCCTTTGATAGATTAGTTTTATTTTATTGCTTTGATCCGATATATTGTGAAAACTCCAAAAACATAGATTAGATTTCCTTTAGTAATTATTTTTCTTATCAAAAATCATTTATTTCATTTTGTATGACCATCAACGGTCCACAATAGGAAAATACATACAGTTGTGATCCCCAGTCCCACAACCCAATGGGCCAAATTGATAACTCGACATTAATACCAATTTATGTTTGCGCCTTACACACGCAGTAACTTTGTGATGAAAATAGAATAACTAAATATGCTAAACATCACTACTAATCAAGCCTACGACTATTGGAATGCTCCTGGCAATAGGGTTTGATTACATGCATGACCATACAAGGGCCAAAACCTCCATGAGTCTTTGGTTGTGATCCTCAAGTCCCACAACCCAACAGCACTCGCTAATTAGTTATACATTGACACTAGTTTACGTACATTAGTATTCGATCTTCACCGCTCCCACCATGTAGTATTACACAACTTTCCTTACTAAACATAATAGATGATGAGGCTAAGACTTTCTGACCAGCACTGTAAAATCAGCTATAGATCTATGTAGCTCCATCATGCCTCTCTTCCTTACTTCCATGACCTTGTGTGAAATCTATACTAGGAGCCCTCACGTCATTTTCTCATGTTCAACAACAAACAAACAAAATCTTGGTAGAGCTCGATATTGATTGGAGTCTCTCGAGCGGCTATTATCTCAGACCGAGCCATCACACCACTTCAAGTTAGGAGAGCATTCTTTGCCTTAGACTCATAGATCCCGATATTGTGTGTTGAAGATATAAGATTTCCCAATTAGCTTGATCTTCATCACCACACTCACATTCACATTCATTCTACACCGGTTGTCTCGGCACGACCTCGAGAGGTCGAGTGCAAAGAAGGTCACGTGTTGATTTTTTGTCATATAGTGCCTCTCAAGTTGTTGAATGAAATGTGAAAAGTCCTACCTTGACTACATCATTTCTTTGGAATATAAATTTGAGCTAAACCACATCCCAAGTCATTTTTATGAAATTGTGAAATATTTTTGTTATTACATTTAGTATATCCAAATTCTATGGCATGTAGAGCATACTTTGATTCAATGATATTTTCCATATTTTTCTTCATTTCCATTCCTAGATGACATTAACCACGTAAATTTCTGATGTCTCTCTTGATTTATGCCACCATTTGTTTTCCATATACATTATTTATTATTTATTTCTATATTGGGTTTTATTATAGTTTCCTATTAATCCACTATCACTTCTATTATAGACTCCCATTAATATAATCGAGAAAGGATTCATATAGATATTTTTACTAATATCTTAATCTCTTTGGATGGAAGAAAGATTCACCTCCACATGTACAAATCTTTTCCTAGTGCGCAATATATAAGATTCCAATTGGCTGAGATAATACAAGATCCTTGATTATTGCTTTATATTCTAATTGGTTGAGACCATACAAGATCCTTCATTATTTATTTATATTTCATCATGGGGTTGTTGTTGATGACATGGAAGCTAAACATATTTGGTTTTCTAATGCCAACAATAATTTTGTTTCCATCTAACAACTAAAACACTAAAAATACCTTAAAGTCACACACTACAAGAATAAGGTACGAATCAAATGTACTTGACCAATATTTATATATTATGTACATTTCCATGATATTTGGTAAATATTATGTTTCTAATTTACATGGAGATGTTGGTAATCTCCCAAATGTATCGTCTATATTCTCATGTTTAAGTCCATAAAGAAGGACTCTTATGTAATTTTTTTAACTTCTTACGTCTCACCATTTATCCAAATTTTTCTATAGTTTCCCCTTAAAATTGGCATGTATAATTATTGATAGTATTTATGGGGAATGCATTCAACATAAATTTATTAATAATTTTTCCATTCATCTTATTTTAATGAACTAACATAAATTATGGAGATACATCCTTCTATATAATAAATTTCAAACCTTTTGAAAACAAAGCACCATGATCACCTTGTCCAAAAAAACATTGACTTGTTAATTGATGATGCATACAAAAAAAATATCAAAATAAATGAAAAATTAAAATTAATAACTAAACATACTCACATTATTATAAAATATATGAAATCATTTCAAAATTTATTAACATTTATTCATAAATGATTAAAAATAATATATTTCTAAGAATATCACCCAAATCATTCGTTTATGGCTCAATATCCTTTAAATAAAGCTAATCCCCAAAATTTATTGACATATTATTTTTCAATTCTTTTAAACAATAATTATAAGTTGTAGATTAATGGGTTTTTTTGATTATTTTCTCAACATATTTTTGGCATTTCTTTTCTATAAGTTTTCCTTATACAAGTTTATGTTCCTTGTTTTTTGTTGAAAAGATAAGATCGCAAAAGTAAAGTGAATATTGATCCATAATATGAATATGTCATTTTACATTAATATGTTCTTATGGGAATCATTAAAATCTTCCATTCCATTACATACACCTATTTTTGTTTGTATTGTTCATGCGTGGATTTTCAAATTATCCATGTTAGTAAAATCAAAATTTTTGGTTCCTTTAGGTGGTTGTAAGTACAAATATTGTATATATAATATTGAATGGATTTATTCAAATTAATTATAATAATTTTTTTACAAAAATTCCATATATAATTTTGTTAAGTGATATTTTAAATCTTTAGTATCATCTAAATATTTATGAATACCATCTATGATTTATATTTGACATATTCAAAAATGACCAAAAATCAAATTCAAATCCTTGAAGGGTGTAACAAAAAGATATCAAATTAATATTAGACATTTTCCCTATCAATATTATACATAAAACAATAATGAAGCCAATTGACATGGATTTAGAATCAATATTATACATTTTTCCGATCTTTTTTGTATTTCTAAATCTTTCAAATTTAGAGGTGAGAACTTGAGAATCAATTAAATATCTAATATTTTAATTCCACTTCAACAATTGAGGCATGACACATGAATTATAAATATAGGTTTCAAGTCCTTTTATCTCACACAAGTTTTTTATAATTATCTCATCCACATCAAATTCAACTTGAATATAGCTTGTATCAACTTGGGCCTTCTCCTCATATGTATCCTGCTAATATTTTAGGGGTGTTGCTTCCTTCAAGTCATGATATCTTGCAAGTATATGTTTTATTTAACTTTCATGAACATATTTCATGTTTGAATTACTTTAAGATAGGGTTGAGTTCAAGGTATAATGCCTCCAATGTTGTTTATGTTTCTCAATTTTATCTTTCACCTACTTGTAGACATCATCTATTTTCTTATGTTATGTAATGTTTTAGTCTCACATTCACACTTCAAATTTTTCTTCATGTTCAATGTCTTGTCATCTCTTTACCCTTCCAAATATCACTTTGTTATTTCTTCACCATTCAAAACTTGAACCCTATGTCATTGGTGTTATCATTGATGTCAAGTGGCATTGATGGAAAATTAGTGAGTGGTGAAGCTCTATAGGAGGCATGAAGGTTGATTGGTAGTGCATTCACAATGGTTTCAAGGTTCTTTAAAGCTCAAACAAGAGGTGGTTGATCTCTAATGAGAAAGTAAAAGTTATATTTCTAGTTTCAAGTGGTATACATGTTACTGATGATGTTGTAAGTATGGGAAATATCTCTTATAGGGTGTATTAGGTCATCTAGTGGAAGTTATAGTTGAAACTGACCCATTTAGGCTTGTTTCTGAGCCTGATGAGATGTGAGAAGTTGGTACATGTCATGGAAAGGTAATATAAGCATTATATAATCATAGGAATATTTTCTAGGGAATGTGTGAGAAATAATAAGGCTTATTTTATCTCCTGGAGGAAAATTCAAAAGTTTATAGAAATTGGCTTTGAGAACTAATAGTGCAGGATGATGCAAATGAGATGGGATAGAAGAGTACAGGATAATTTATGGAAAATGAGCTTATGTATCATGTATAGGGGTGATTTTTGGTTCTCCAGGAAAAATTTCATCAAGTTCTGAGAAGGTATGTGAAATTTATGCTAGTTTTTCTAAAACAAGATTTTTGAAAAATGCATAATAAGGTGTTTGGATTCTTAGCACTCAAGAAAAAAATATAGTGCCTCCTTTAGATAAATAATATAATTAATTTTTGTATATTATTCCAATATTGAGGTATTTCAAAAAAATTAGGTGAATTGGACAAGTTTTAAGAAAGTTATGAACATTCTTGTACCGGTGTTCGTTATCTCTTCAAAGCATCTTCTTGAGTTGAGTGCCAAAATTTGATTTTTTCCAAATCTAAATCAATGGTGAAAGCTACATATACATCTTATAAGCATAATATACCTCATGTAATTCAAAATTATGACCCCATAGCTTTCAAGGTGAACTATGTTATATAGGCATGTTTGTGTTGTGCAAGGCTAGGTCTGTGACAGTCATGCTTTTAAGTCTCTAAGGTTGCTTTCCTCAGTAGTATGTAGTGAAATGACCTTTTCAAGGTTGGGTAAAATTATATAAGTGTGTCCAAATTAGTGGCTAAAAATATTTAAAAATATTACTAGTAAATAAATATTTAAAAATACTATAAATTTTTTAAAAACCAGGTAAATTCTGGATGCCCCGCACTTGGTATTTCTAAGATCTTAAAAATGAACGTTTGTTCATGTTTGAGTTGTAAGAAATATTTTTCTGAAGTATCAAAAACTACAAAAAAGTAGGACATGGTTATATGCTTTGACCCAATTTATGAAATGGTATTCTTTTCTACAAGAGAAAAATTGTATGTTGAGTTCCTTTAAGTGTAATGGTGTTGTATGGTTATCACCAAAGTGTACTTTTGGTTTTTTTTTGTAAATATTGTATATAGTTTCTCAAAGTGTGGTTTCTTGATAAGCTTCATATTTCACATAATGTGATCTTAAAACCTTGTTAAATACCATAATGTGAATGAAAGTTTGGTCCTTTAAAGGTGAAGTTATGGCTAGAGTGATTGAAGATTCATTTTTTCTTGAAATCATTTAAGTATGAAGATGAATCCCTTGTGTGCAATCATGAACAAACACGATAGAACTAATTCTTAAAACATAGAATATTCTTGAGCTTATTATATAAGGATTTGTAGTCATTTTTAGTCTCCATATCATTATAAATTCTTATTCAAGACCTTTATGCATGTTTCCATCTCTAAACCTAGTTCATCTGTCATGTTTAGCCACCATTATACCTACATTTTTGTTTTCTCGGGAGTAAATGGAGTCTCTTCAAGATGTCAAATTATATGGGAAAGCTGGAAGTTGGTCTAAAAAATCATTAGGAGTTGAAAATTTCAAATTTCATCATGAATTGAGATTAAAAATCAATTAAATGTGATATCGGGTATGCACAGCTTGCTCAAATCCTATCGCTAGGGTTTCAAAGAAGTTTTTGATCAAATCTCACAAATTATCTCGCCAAAATTATAGAATTTTTGTAGAAATTTCTTCCAGGAGGATACATTCCATTTTCAAAATATATATTTTGATTTAGTGAAGAACTCGATGAGATTTTAATGAAAATAAACTCCAAAATAATAATTCTTATCTATGTAGAGGTAATAATCTTTCTAAATGAAAATTCTTCATTGAAATCAACCAAAATAACATTATTAAGATTTAAAACGTCATGAAAGGGATCGGTGAATCTTGTACAACTTTTTTAGGTTGATAGATATCAAAACCATGTGACATTGGAAGTCTATAACATGTGGTCTTATGTTAAAGTTCTCCACAATGAATTGAATAAATGAATATCTATGCCAAAGGCATTGAGACATTAAAGTTTTATGAGCTTGAGATCCATGAAAATACAATAAAGTGTAAAACATTTCACCTAATACTCTCAATGTCTGATAATAGTGGTCTTAGACTGATATGAAGCCTAAATACCTACAACTTGATTGAATGGATAGCTTGTCTAAACTTCTTGTGAAGTTAAAAAGCTTCAAAACAACCTAAATTGAAGTATAGAAGATCAAACATCATAAAATAATTCTTATTCAAGGAAAAGGAGCTTGTGTAGAAGATGAAGACGCAAAATAAGGTCAAAAGACAAGAATAAGTTGAAGCATCATATAAAACAAAGTCTTGAACATAATATTCACTTAAGCTATTGTTACGTCTGAGCATATAGAATGGAATTTGAGGTAGATGGAAGATAGAGAGAATATGAAAATTTGGATAACAATTACTTGTTTTCTGAATATTATGAAGGAAAATATTAAATAGTAAAGGTGTTGAACAACAAGATAATGGTTGAGAGATGTGAATGAAATATTGAATAAGTGAATGAAGTTGGCGAAAAATATAAAAATAAAACACAGGAGCGAATATTCCAAAGAAGAAGAAATGTATTATCATGAAATACATATGTGAACCAGAGATATATTTAGTAAAGTGAGGGTACAATTAGTTAAGAAGGGTTGCAGAGATAAAGATGAAGGTCTTATTAACTAAGATATATGTGAATAAAAAGTGAAAACAATTATATATATGCAGTTCTCGACTTAGGAAAATCTTAGCAATGCAACTTTGGTGAATTAAAAAGTGAAGGGTAAATCAAATTACATGGTACAAATTTGGGAAAGATGTGCATAATAATGATATAAAAAAACTAGTCAAAGTGGTGGAATGAAATTGGATAATATACATATGTTTTTATACTGAGATAAGTTACTTTGAAGGTGCTTTGAAAACTACAGATTATGACAAAGGACCTCCATGAGCATGTGTGATTGTTGATCTTAAGGATCAAACACAAATTTTATCTAATAATCCAAGAAGAGTAGTTGAGTGCATCAACTGGTAAGATAATAGGTGAATAGATTTTTGAATTTTAATGAATAATTTACAGAGGTTGATGTATTAGATATGGGATAGAATACTTGCGAAGATTGAAGAACAAAGAATCATGAGAAGAACAAGAAGTGAGAAAATACAGAGGTCATCATCAGTTGTGAGAGATAACAAACAAGTGTGACCAAAACTTAAGAATAATTATAAGTATCGCTTAGCACATAGGGAGTTACAACCTCCTTGTAAAGTAGTATCTTATAGAAGATCGATTGTAGTGGGTTGAGTTCTAGGGAGCTGTTTCTTCCTTGAAATTTGTAGCTTGTAGAATATTACCAATTATTGCTAATTGAATTATGTTGGGGTTGCTTTGCCTCAAACGTTGAGTTACAACTCAACTTGAAATAATTGTAACTCATAGGAAAAATATTATAAATCTAATTATTTGATTTTAGTGGGTTTTCTACCATTCTCTATTTCCCACATAAAAATTGTGTTCTCTCTCTTTCTCTCTTTAATTTTCTTGTGTGTGGGTGTATATGCTTTTATTAATAAGTTTTGTCAATTAGAAATATCTGAAAACTTTAATAATACACCGATTCACCCCACTAAGTTTCCAAGTTTCAAACAATTGGTATCGATCCTGTTTTTCCTAAATTGAGCCTAACAACGTGGAGGTGATCCTCAAGACACAAGTATGGGTACAACATTAGAGATAGTGTTGAAAAAGAGGTATGAAATTTCTCAATCTCTTATAAATGAGTTAAAGGAAGAAATTAATCTCAATGAATTTGATCATCCTCAAGAATTTAATGAGATTGCTTCATTTGTTAAGAAAGTATCAAAGGATTTTAAAGATAAAGATAATGATTGCCTTAAATTTGAAGAGGAGCTAAAGATCCTAAATACTGAGTTGACATAGGTTACTAACCACTTGAAATTCTACAATGCAAACGAGGACATACTGGTGAAGTAGAGCATGAAACATGTTAGGTAGTTATTCAAGCGAAGAGTGGAGAATGTGAGAAATTAATTGTATAAGTAAAGAACCTAAAAGAGGATTTGGAGAAAAAAAGGGATTTGAGAGATGAATCAAGTCATACATATTTTCAAGGACATTCTCAATCCAAAAAGGGAAACAATGAGCACAAGTGGATATTTAGACAACCAACCTGTAAGGATATTATTAGGTAAGTTTCATGGAGTTTGTTTTGCATGTAACATCTATGGACACGAGATAAAGTTTGTAGGATAGATGTAGATGAAGAATATCCATGGAGAGATTGTAGGTCTGGTTATGAGAAGAATATAGTGTGTTTTAATTGCAAAGGAAAATGTCAAATAGACAAGTACTATCTAGAAGATCTAGTAAGCCAATTTTGGGACAAGAATCAGGTTGTTTACTTTAATTGTTGATCGTCGTTTAAAACTCTTCATTAATAATTTCAATATAGGGCTGGTGTCTAATGGTTATATGCACGATAGGAGAAACATATATTTGGATAAAAACACTTTCAAACACAATCCAAACTTACATAAATTGAAAATAACACTTATGGAAATGAAAAAGCACAATTGTACAAATCAAAATCACACTTGCACAAAAGAAATCACAATTGCATAAAAGAAATCACAATTGCGAAATGAAAGCACACTTATATAAAGAAAATTTCTGAATTGGAAATAAATGAAATAAAACACCTACAGGTTCACAACAAACTAAATGAAAATGAATATTACAATACAAGGAGAAAAACAATACAACAAAATTATAATCATATAAAAATTAATAAACATAAACATAAATTGTTACAAGAAAAAAACACAAATACATAGATCCATCTTCCTTGGAATGAGTGGCCAACTCATTCCTTGGAAGAGGATTTAAATCATGCTTCCAAGATCTTAATTCAAAACTTCATAATATTGGAGAGAAAAGAAAATATTTTTCATTGCATGGTAAAAGGTTACATACAAGAGTGTGGAAGGTTACATTTATAGTCCACGCATCCAACCAACTCCTTAGTCCACTCACCAAGAGTTAACTATCTATTCTTGGGAGGATTCGATCAAAGTAATAAATTCTAAAAAAAACTTGACTACAACATTCCACTTATCATGGAGAATATTTCTACAACTCATCCCTTTAATATAGGAACACAAAGTGGGAGAGTACTTATTCAACATTACTAATATTATTCTATTATTTTCTCATCCTTGAAACATGGAGAGAAAATGAAGGAGTGATAAGTCCATGAATTTGAATTAATCCTCAAACACCACATGCATACATGAATTTAGATTGCCACATGTTTGGATCTGTATTCTTGGTTGACAACGTGGAAGAAAAGAGTGGGCGTAATAGGTTGGTGATCCCTTACATTACTTTGGAACAAAATAAAAGACTTTCACTTGTTGGGTGTTTTTGTAGCTGCATGAATAATTTTGGTAGCTAGGCGTTTCTATAGCTGCGTGAAGACTTTCAATAGCTAGACATTTTAGTAGTTGTGTGTAGATTTTCGGTGGTTGTAATATATGAACTTAGAGTAGAGTTACTTATGACCTATTTTATACACACTATTGCATTCAAACTTTAGAATAAATATACAAAAATAACAAAAATTAGATTGCAAATAGATTTCTAAAGAGATGATAAGATAAATCCTATATTCTACCTTAAATATGTTATCCGTTATTAAAACTACATCTAAATTCACTTAAAAGATTGATTTTAAGAGAGAGAATAAGAGTGTCATTTGGTGATATAATGAGACATATTTTGGTCTCATCATTCCCCCACACTTAACTTCTTGCATGCCCTCATGCAAGCTACTGATCTTCCTGTAGGATTTGATTTTGTCAATACTTTTGCATCTTTCAAATTGTCTTCTCCTTTTTTTCATGATAACAACAAACTGAGATTCTAGAAGTAAATTTTTTTTTTACTCATGCTCTCATGAGGTTTTTCTTGGATAATGTAGAGATATTTTTTCACACTTAGCTCTTTATTTTCTCATGCATTATTCAAATGATTTGGAAGAGAGTGAGTCTCCCCCACACTTATCTTTATGCATTCCCTCATGAAAACTATTTTTTTAGTAGCTTATAGATCCTAATTGCTGTGCAAAGTGGAAAGACTTCATCTGCACATGTAGATCTTAACAAATGTATCTCTCGTTTTTTGTCTCTTTTTAAAAAATATTTATAGAAGTGAATCTATTTGTAATTAAAACAAAAAATACCAATATTTGAGAAAAAAGAAATAGAAGTTACCATACCATACTTAACAGCTTATCCTTGTGTTCATCATGTCTTTGTATAACCGTGATTTCCATCTCAGAATTAAGAAAAACAAATAGATATGAAGTCAACACCTCTGCAACATAGAAATTTTTATCATAAAATAATTTCATCCACTAAGTGGGAATAAGATAAATAGTCATATGTATCCAAGAAATGCTTTGAAGTGTAATTTTCGAGAAAAGAAACTATTTTTGGTGTTCAACTTTTCCTTTTTTTGTTTTTTTTCTCTTTTTTGAGTAATTAGTCACCATTAAACTTGTTTTCTAATGAATCAATATCCTTTCGGTAAATGTCCACATGATGGAAAATTAGGAAGTAATTTTACAGAGTTTCTACAACATCCAAGCAACTGAGAAAGATGATTACGGTCTTTTGTGAAATAATGGTAAACTGTTTTGGGAAATGGGATGGTTCAGGAATTATTCATTTATTGGGAATAGATGGTTTATTTTGAGAGGTTTTAGATATGATCCCTAACTACAAATGGTATGTTTGCATTTCAATTAACATATACTAGGTTGAGCCAGTATTTTCCTATAGTCATGAGAAGAATTAACATTGACTATGGAATATCGGAGGAATTTTTGTGGTTCTAGTAGTTGGGAAAATGAGTTTTAGCAAAAAATCAACAAAAACTAAGACAAATAGGGTAGCATGGAATGAATTAGGTACTAAAAATGATGAGTACTAGTAGAATACTTGCATGCATCATAAGATATATATTTTTTGTAAACAAAAAAATAACCTTCAACATTTTTTGAGTGTACATTCAAACCGCAATATCTTGGGTGTTTCTAAAAAAATGAGCTATTCAAATTGATCTAGAAATATCAAAGCATATAAAACAAAACCTAGAAAGCGTTTGAGCTATCTCTTTGCGAGTTGTGAGCAGTTTGCATCAGAAGATGTTGTTATCAAAATAGTCTTCAACATGTTTTATAGTAGCGTTCATTCAAACTGCAATGTCTTGGGTGTTTTTTTAACAAAAACGACTACTTCACTAGAAATATTAGAGTGTGTAGAAAAAAACCCGAGAAAGGGTTTGAGCTATATTTTTGCGAGCTATGAGAAGTTTCCACCCAAAAACATTGTTATTTTTCACACGAGAACTCCTTATCAGCTAAATTTTTTCTTTGACCTCCCTAAAATGTGAAAAGGTATGCATTATTCTATCATATGAAATAATTAATAATGTCAATTCAGGGTTGGTGTATGATGGTTATATGCAATAGGAGAGAGATCTTTGGAAAACATCTCCTTCAAACGCAATCCAAACTAACATAAATTGAAAATTACACTTGTGGAAATGGAAAAGCACACTTATAGAAATAAAAATCACACTTGCATTAAAGAAATCACACTTACGAAATAAAAACATGCTTGTATAAAGGAAATTACTAAATTGGAAATAAATCAAATAAAACACCTGTAGGTTCACAAAAAATTAAATGAAAAGGAATATTAAAATACAAGGAGAAAAACAATATGAAAAAATGATAATCACGAGAAAAAGGAATAAACATAAAGATAAATTGTTACAAGACAAAAACAAATACAAAGATTCATCTTCCTTGGAATGAGTGGCTATCTGATTCCTTGGAAGAGAATTTAAATCATGCTTCCAAGATCTTAATTCAAAACTTCAAAATATTAGAGAGAAAAGAACATATTTTTCATTGCTTGGTAAAATAGTACATACAAGAGTGTGGAAGGTTACATTTATAGTTCATGCATCCAACCAACTCCTTAGTCCACTCACCAAGAACTAACTACCTATTCTTGGGTGGATTTATTCAAAACAATAAATCCTAAACAAACTTGACTACAATAGTCCACTTATCGTGGAGAATATTTCTACAACTCATCCCTTTAATCTAGGAACACAAAGTGGGAGAGTAATTATTCAACATTCCTAATATTATTCCACTATTTTCTCATCCTTGAATCATAGAGAGAAATGGAGGAGTGCTAATGATATTTCTGGTCTAGATTATTACATTTTGAAACACCGAATAATTCACATAAGATAGATAAATAATATCAATATAAAATATATTCGGGATAATAATACAATGATAGAGATTACATTTTATAGAGTTTACACTCCTACATTCATGGAGTCAAACTTCATCTTCAATCCCTAGCTAATCTCAACCATCCACTTATCTCTCCCAATCCTAAGATAGCTACGTGAGTTGTTATTACAACTCACTCACACACTCACACAATATTAATAAACTATATTATTAATATGAGTTGTATTATGACAACTCATTATTAATAATATTACAATATATAACTCACACACAAATATAAATCCAACCCATATCAAATGTGAGCACTAATACAAATATATTCCTAACATTCCCCCCCTTAGTGCGAACATGGGGCAAAGTGGAACTGAAACCAGAATCATATGCCACCGCATACTTTTAGGTCTGCATACTACTATCTGAATCTTGTTTTCTAGATCTTGCTGCACATGACCACTACTATGCAAAGAATGCATCCTACATTTATCCCATGTGAATGAAATGAGGTCATTTCACTGGATGATCATCTTCATAAAGAAGTACGACAGTCAGAGGATCTCTGCAGAAGAGGATTTTTGTAGTTAGTTGCCCTCCTATACAATTGTTTCACTATTCCGCACCTTCCATGCCATATCACAACACATTCAAGATTTTACATTAGGAAATATTTATCACGTGGGATCTCACTTATTAAAATAGTTGAACAAGCATGATCCATCTGTTCTTATTTGCAGAAAGTAAACACACAACTAAAATAAAATGCCACAACACCATTGTGCATCCCGTTACTTACGGCTGATGAGAGGTCGCTGATTGACCTCCTTCTTCATTTCCTCCGACCTCTATTATGTCACTTCTTTAACTCAACAATATGTGATCGTGAAGCTCAATATCATATTGATTATAAATCGACGTCGATTACCCCGAAAATGCATTCGAAAGGCATTTTTTTACTTTACGGTCTTTAACAATGACACTTTTACAACAAAAAAACTTGACAATATGAAACAATAAAAATTTAATTAAAGATTACTTTTTTAATACAATTTTATAGTTTTGACAACAAATTTTATGACACAAAACTACAATTAATAAATTTACATTTATATATAAAAGTAAAAGACTCTAACACTAAAAAAACTTCTTTTAAAAATAAAATAAAATAAAAACTTACATTAACATAAAAAAACTAAAACTAAATCAATTATATGAAACTTTAAAAACAATAATTATAATAAAAAAATGACTTTTATTTTTTGTTTTTAAATTTTAAACAATGTTGTTGTTTTTTTTAAATAACTAAACCTAAAACAAAAGCAATATAAATTTTTTATAACAAACATTAAACATGTTTTAAAAATTAAAAAAAAACAAACCTAAAACAAAGTTTATTTATTTGTGACCAATATATAAAATAAAATATAGACTAAAAAGATAACTAAATAAATAACCGACATAGTAAAATATATGACCTTCAAAACCAACGGACTTTGCAATGTAAGAAAAACACATGATATTCTTTGTTAAAAGTGTGGTAGGGGAGATGATTTGGTGATAGTATTCGATGTACATGACATGCATGTAAGATGTCGACCATCACAAAATATGCCCTTTTTCTAATCCATTTATGGTTGTATGCAAAACATAAATGTACAACAGATCAAAACTATGAAATCTGCATGCTTGGTATTTCATTAATTCTCCACTTTCCTTCCCACTCTTTTATTTAAAATCTGCATATGATATGATAACAATGATTGACATGCACGTGGATGCATGCACATATTTACATCAAATGCCTCCAAATCCTTTGTGAGATCCTTCAATACGTTCTCAAGCAGGAAGTTAGACTTTCATCCACATTAAGAGTATCTTAAAGGTAATGAACTTGCAATGAATAATTTTTAGAGTAGGTATTTACCTTAGCTCATGTTCACCTAGGTAATTTATTTACCTTTATCATATTTATCCTCACTCACTTATGTGTGTGGATATTTCTTTTATCTTATTTAGATATTATGAGATATTATCTAGTTTTTAGGTATAGTTCTTTCCTTGATCTATGGTATTGACTAGATCCTTTATGTCTAGTTCTATCCTAAATCTATGGTCTTGACTAGTTCTTCGATGACTAGTTATTTCCTTGATTTATGGCTTAATCTATGACATTGACTGGTTCTTAGATTGTTATTCCTTGCTTGTATAAGAAAGGCCCATTCTCATTGTATTTCATTGATTTCCATAATAATATATGATATTGTTTCTCATTTGTTTGCAAAGGTTTTATGTAAAGTTATTATGGCTAATTGCTTTCATCTTATAGATCATGGTGTTTGATTAACATATGTGTTCTTGCTTTGGTACAATCTGGTTATCATTCCTTTTAATAATGAGTCGAGAACTGAGCATAGATAATAACCATATCAAATGCAAAAAGAAGAATGTAGACCTAAGAACCCTCTAATTTGGACGCTTCACTCTATTCAAAACTGAATTCATATAAGACTCACATATCTACATTGTACATGATAGTAGAATAACTTTGATAAAAATGGATCAAAATTTATCGATACCGGATGATATTTCTGGTCTACATTATTACACTTTGAAACACCGAATAATTTGCATAAGATAGATCAATAATATCAATATAAAATATATTTTGGATAATAGTATAATGATAGAGATTACATTTTATAGATTTTTCACTCCTACATTCATGGAGTCAAACGTCATCTTTAATCCCTAGCTAATCTCAATCATTCACTTATCTCTCCCAATCCCAAGATAGCTACATGAGTTGTTATTACAACTCACTCACACACTCACACAATATTAATAAAATATATTATTATGAGTTGTATTACGACAACTCATTATTAATAATATTACAATATGTAACTCTCACACAAATATAAATCCAACCCATATAAAATGTGAACACTAATACAAAGATATTCCTATCAGCTAAGTCCATGACTTTGAATTCTTCTTAGAAAGCTAAATACATGAATGAATTTGGATTGCCACATGTTTGGATATGTATTCTTGGTTGATGTCGTGGAAGAAAAGAGTGGGCTGAATAGTTCGGTGCTCCTTTACATTACTTTGGAACAAACCAAAATAATTTTAAGTGTTGGGCATTTCCCTAGTTGTGTGAATACTTTTGGTAGCTAGGCACTTCTGTAGCTACGTGAAGAATTTTGGTAGTTGCAATCTACAAAATTGGAGTAGAGTTGTTTATCACATGTTTTCTACACACTATTGTTTTCTAACTTTAGAATAAATATCATTAAATAACAATAATTATATTTCAAATACCTTTCTAAAGAGATGATAAGATAAAACCTATATTCTCTTTTATTAAACATGATATCATTATAAAAACTACATCTAAATTCACTTGAAATATTGATTTTAACATAGATAATAAGAGTTCCATTTAGTGATATAATAAGACATAAGCTCAAGAATCATAAACCAATTCCTATTCAAGGTAAAGGAGCTCATGTAGAAGATGAAGAGGAAAACTAAGGTCTAGAGACAAGAAGAAGTTGAAGGGTCATATAAAACAAAGTCTTAAACAAAAGATTCACTTAAGCTATATATATGTGCTCGATCATACAAAATGAAATTTGAGGTAGATGGAAGATAGAGAGAATATGAAAAGTTAGATAATAATTACTTGTTTTTTGGAATCTTATGAAGTAAACTATGAAATAGTATAGGTGTTGAACAAAAACATGATGTTTGAGATATGTGAATGAAATATTGAGCAAGTGAATGAGGTTGGGGAGAAAATTTAAAAAAAAAAGGTACTAAATGTTCTAAAGAACCGAGATATATTGTCATGAAATGCATATATGAACCAGAGATATATTTAGTAAATTGAGGATATAGTGAGTTAAGAAAGGATACGAGATATAGATGAAGGTCTTATTGACTAAGATATAGGTTAAGAGAAACTGAAAAAATTAAAATTATATATATTCGAGTTCTTAGAATCGGGAAAATTTTAGCAATGCAAAGGTGAATTATGACTTAAAACAACAAAGAAGGTTAAATCAAATTGTAGGGTATATTTTGGGAAATATGTGCAGAAGAATGATATAATAAAACTATTCTAAGTGGAAGAATGAAATTGGCTGATATACATATGTTTTTCAAACTGAGATAAGTGTTTTTAAGGTGCTTTGAAAAATACAATTATGATAGTGACCTCTATGAGCATGTGTGATTGTTTAATCTTAAAGATCAAATAGGAATTTGAGCTAGCAATCCAAGAAGAGTAGGTGAGTGTATCAAATAGTGAGATAAAAGGTGAATAAATTTTTAAATGTTGATGAATAATTTTTTGAGGTTGATGTATTGGATATGAAAGAGAATACTTGTGGAATATTGAAGAATATAGAATTAGGAGAAGAACAAAAGAAGTGGGAAAAGAAAGAGGTCATCATTTTTAGCATATGTTGCATAGTTCATATTTTAGGAGTGTTTGTTCTATTTTATCCCTTTATTTTCTCTTCCTTGGTGTATTCCATTATTCTCTCTCCTTCATCCAAATCTTCCTCCTTCAGTTTAGGGGAATGTAGTTGATTATTTCTCCTATATAATGTACGTACTTCTTCATAATAAAATAAGTGTGTTGAGAGTTATTCACTCCACATTCTTCTCAGGATCTATTTGATTCCTACATTTTGGTATCGAGAAGCAAACAATCCTCTAGTTTGTGGAAAATAGAAACAAAGCCCTAAAACTTTTTTTCCTTGTCTTTTCTTCTGCTGGCCTGCACTTTTTTCTTGTTTTGACACCTGCTTTTTCTTGACACACTGCATGGAGGAACCGGAGGTGACCAAGCCACCGGAATGTGCGTGGAAGTATAAAATTGGTCCTACTATTTGCTGCTGCATGGAAGAAGTCCATGCTATTGCTGCGTGAAAGAAAACAAAATAATTTATGCGTGGTGTAACCTTCAACCTACGTGGAGAAAGGAGAGACTGCGTGGAAAATATTATTGTTTTTTTGCTGCGTGCAAAGATAAGTAAAGACAAGGAAACAATGGCTGCCGCATTGTATCAATGTGTTGGAGAATTATTTTTAGACTTGTGCTTGGGTTTTTCAACCTACGTGGAGGAAAATCAGACAAATATATATATATATATATATATATATATATATCTCAACGTGGAGATTTTTTAGACACTGTGGTTTGTCTCGTGTGCACATGGAAGGACATGTGTGGAGCTACGCGTTGGAAGTCACAGACTAAACCTGTTTTGTCTTCTAATTTGCTATAGAAAATTTAGATCCATATGTATGAATGATGCGTAGAGAGGCAAGATTTTTGAAAAATCTGAGTGGAAATTGTGTGGAATTCATAGTTTGAAACTCCTCTCTGTGTGGAGATATTTTATTCCTGCGTGGAATCTGAACAAAGCACTAGTGCAAGCAGCAAGAGAACCTGCATGAAAAAAAACAAAGGAACAAAAGCACCTGTGTGGAATTACATGGAAGATTCTTTGCTTAGCATGAAGTGACTGCTTTGCTCTATGTGGAAGTCTCACACTGCGTTTGAAGCATTTCTCTACTCATAGAAACGTGGCAAGATGGTCATTATTGCAGCATAGAATATCTCTAATGCTTGTTGCATAATTTGTATATATTCATAAAAGATTAAAAGTTGAACTACTACATGAAAGTTTAATACTGATACTCAACCAAGGCAATGTGAAGTTGATCCTACAACACTTTGCCGAATGTCAAGTGTAGACAACTCGATTGAGAGCATCAATAACATGGTCACCATAGCTGAAAGCCGAAATATCAACTCGCTAGTCAAAGAACACCATGAAGAATCCCCTGAGAGCTCCAAGTTCTACTTTGCTTTACTAAATGAAATTCGAAATACCAATAATCTAGCCTTTAACAAGCTAGTTTGAGAAGGACTTCTTGAATACTTCCTTTTCGACGTTAGCTACCAAGCAAAGTGAGTAGGGAAGAATTAGAAGCCGGGTATGACACCGATTGTGATGACGAAGAAGAACACCCTACAAAGCATCACCGTCTCACAAGCACATGAATATCGCGAGCATCTACGAGCCAGTAATTCTCATCAGTGAGTCAAAGTTGTAATAACTCTTGGAATAAATAAATAACTTTTTTATTACGATATCTACTTGAAGTTACTTCATCTCGATGCTCGATTTGCTCAAAGGGTCCAATTTTGCGGCCTGGAAGACAAAAATGAAGACAATCCTTCAATTTGAAGGATTATGGGGAATTGTCACAGGGTCTATGCCCACTCCCATAGCCCTCGATGAACTAATAAAATATGAGATGGCTAGTGCTAAATCCTTGATGCTGATAATGCTCAGTATTAGTGACAATGATGTGCAACCACATGTTTGGAATGTGGAGAAACCAAAGGAGGCCTGGGACAAGTTGGCAACCATTTATGAAGCCAAAAATTAGATGAAGATTCTTCATCTTTAGTCAAAGTTACACACCCTCTCTATGGGGTTAGATGAGAAAGTGGAGGAGTTCTTATGTTGCGTGGTTGAGCTGAGATTAGAGTTATTAGTGCTCGATGAAATGGTGGATGATAAAATTCTCATCACAATCACCTTGAGAGCACTCCCTTCTCAATTCTAAGTGTTTGTTATGACACTAAATGTGTCTAAACAAACAGTGACATTCGAAGAGCTTATGAATTTGTTGCAACAAGAAGAAGCCATCACTTCATCCCATGAGGAGTCTTAAGATAAAGCCCTGTTCTCAAAGCCTTACCATGGCTAGAAGAATCGGAAGGGTCCCCCAGAGAAGCCAAATCAAGTGCAACCAAAACAACAATAGAAAGATCAAAAGTCAAAGAGATGGTGTCACATTTGTAGAACCAATACTCATGACACTGATCACTGCTGGCATAATAGCTTGAAACAGGGGTCTTCAAGTCATACAAGAACATCTTGGCATGAATATTTTAAAATTCCAAATGATGTCCCCCACTGGAGAAAGTAGAAGGGACATCTCACAGCCCAAGAAGATGATGAATTTGATGAGGAGACATTAGAAGGAGCCCATTATGGTAAGAACCTTGTACTCATCTCTCAAACTTCTCAACCCACGAAGAAAGTCTGGTTGATAGACTCTGGTGCAAGCAAGCATATGTTAGGTGACAAGAATTTGTTTGATTCACTACACAAGAACCAACTGGAGATCGAGTTTAGATAGTGGATGACAAAGAGTACATTGCAGAAGGAATAGGGAATGTCACCATTCCTCTGGGACCATGAAAATGTACACTTACAAAGGTACTATATGTTCCTGGCTTGACTAACAACCTCTTGTCAGTTACTCAGCTCTTGAATCATCACCTTAAGGTAGAATTTCTTGTTCAAAATGGCATTAAATCATGCTTAATCTCCCAACAAGGTACGGTTCTTGCTAAAGCTTTTGTAAAAGATAAGTTATTTGCTTTAGATACTATTTCATCTTCTGTAGTAGCTTTATCTGCTTCAACAATAGAATCAACTACCCTATGGCATTTTAGATATGGACACTTGTCAGTCAGTTCATTGCACTAGATGAGTTCAAAAGAAATGGTCCATGGACTACCCAAATTGTCCAGTTCCTTGCCTATTTTCCTGGATGTCTTGCAGGAAAACAACATAGAGATCCATTTCAAGCGAGCACCTTCCATGCCAAGAAGTGTCTAGAGGTAGTTCATACCGATCTGAACGGCCCATTGTCTACTTCATTTTCAGGATACAAGTACTTCCAACTATTCATGGATGACCACTCTCATGCAAGATGTGGGTATATTTCCTGAAGAAGAAAAGTGAGGCTCTTCAACATTTCTAGAACTTCTATCATTGTGTTGTGAAAGAGACTAGACAACCACTTATTCTACTTTTCTCAGATCGAGGGGGAATTCACATCAAGGAAGTTCTTGGCCTTCCTAAACCAACATGGCATTAAGCAAAGACTGACGATTTGCTCCTCCACACACCCCCAGCAAAATGGCCTTGTTGACTGTCACAATCACACAGTGATGGAGATGGCTCACTACATGTTATCAACTGCAAATCTAGAAGAACGCTATTGGGCTGAAGTAGTACAAATGGTTGTATATCTTCTCAATAGGGCACCGAAAAAGATTCTACAGAATAAAATGCCAGAAGAGGTATGGAGTGGTAGAAAGCCATCAATTTCTCATTTGTGAGTATTTGGTTGCATAACATATATGCATATCCCAGCTCATAAGAGAAAGAAGGTAGAGCCAAAAACACTTCTGTGTATCCTTCTTAGCTATAGTACTACCTCGAAGGCATATCGTCTCATGGATCCTAAGACAAAGAAAATATACAAGATTCGGGATGTGGTTTGTGATGAGTCATCCTTTGACTCAATAGTATCAACAAAAGATCCACTTCCAACCACATCTCATTGATTAGTCTCTGAATCAGATGATGAGCCAAAGGAGACTACTCAAAGAAAATAAATGCTACCAAGAGAACTATTTGTTGACCTTGGAGAACTGGAGAATGTGACTTCACATCAATCCACACAAAAACGACATAGTTCTTCTCAAAAGTAGCCAAGTTCTCGTCTAAAGTGGGTACAAAGCACTATCAAGGACTCACATTTGTAACAACTCCCAGATACATCATCCGAGTCAAAACAAAGAGTCAAACAAGAAATGAGGTAAACTTTACACTCATGAGTTCACTGATGAATATCTCTCGAGCCAGATAATGTTCGTGAAGCACTCAGTCAACCTCAGTGGAAGGAAGCCATGGATATAGAATATGACTCACTCATGAAAAATTGGACATGGGAACTTGTCGATCTACCTACAGAAAGAAACCCATAGGCTGCAAATGGGTTTTCAAGACAAAATATAAGGTAGATGGATCCATTGACAAACATAAAGCATGACTTGTAGCAAAGGATATGCTTAGAAAGAGGGCATCGACTATGAAGAAACCTTTGCACCCACTTGCAAAGATGAAGACCATCGAGTAGTTTGCACACTTGCAACACAAAAAGGATGGAGACTTCAACAGATGGATGTCAAGAGTGCTTTCCTAAATGGTGATCTGAAAGAAGAAGTATATATGACCCAACATGAAGGATTTTTTTATGAAGAGCAGCCTAAGAAGGTATGTCGTCTCATCAAATCACTTTACAGACTGAAACAAGCTCCTAGGGCATGGTATATCAAGATCAATGATCACCTTTTGTAGCATGGGTTCACTCGTAGCCCCTTAGATTTGAATTTGTATATAAAGAAGGTAGGCAAAGAAATTGTCATTCTTGTTGTATATGTAGATGATCTTGTGATCACTAGCAGTTTAGAAGATCAAGTTGATATTGTAAAGAATGATCTCAAAATAACCTTCGACATGATAGATTTGGGGCTACTACATTATTGTCTTGGCTTGGAGATATGGCAAAAGGAGCATCACATTTTTGTCTCCCAGACAAAGTACACTAAGACACTCCTGGAAAAGTATAGAATGTCTTCAGTAAACCTATATCCACTCCCATGGAAAAAGGATTGCAAATTTCAAGATTCTAGGACTCACCTCAAGTAGATGCTACTCTCTACAAGAAATTTGTTGGATGGCTCATCTATTTGACATATACCAGACCAGATCTCTGCTATGTTGTCAGCTATCTTTCCAGGTTCATGCAGGGAGCCGAAGAAATAACCGGAATGCAGAAAAGCATGTTTTGAGATATGTCCGAGGAACAACTGATTATGGTCTAGAATATAAGAATAATGATCAATTCTTATTACAGGGATACGTTGACTCGGAGCACACAGGGATCTCGTTGATGACAGAAGTCAACTACAGGATACATATTTCATCTTGGATCTGGACCTATCTCATGGATAAGCAAGAAGAAAAATGTTGTTTCTATCTCATCCACAGAGGTAAAATATCATGCCACATGAGGAGATGTGTGTGAAGTGATATGGTTATGTCACATTTTGGATGACCTAGGAATTCTTGAAAAATAGTCACCTATTCTCTATTGCGACAATCAGAGTGTGTTGAAGCTCGTGTAAAATCTAGTCTTTCATGAATGAACAAAGCATATTGAAATTGACCATTTCATTCGAGAGCACGTCTTGAACCATCAAATTCAGCTCCGATTACTGTTCCTCACTTGAAGCACAAGTTGCCGACATTCTCACTAAATCTCTTGGAAAAGTGAAATTTGAACTTTTCAGGGGTCACATTTGCAAGAATAATGTAATAAGGGGGAATGTTAGCATACATTGCATAGTTCATATTTTAGGAGTGTTTGTTCTATTTTATCCCTTTATTTTCTCTTCCTTGGTGTATTCCATTATTCTCTCTCCTTCATCCAAATCTTCCTCCTTCAGTTTAGGGGAATGTAGTTGATTATTTCTCCTATATAATGTACGTACTTTTTCATAATAAAATAAGTGTGTTGAGAGTTATTCACTCCACATTCTTCTCAGGATCTATTTGATTCCTACAATCATCGGTTGTGTGAGACAATAAGAAAGTGTGACTAAAACTCAAGAATAAGTGTAAGTAGTAGCTTGGCACATAGGGGGTTGCAACATCCTTGTAAGTAGTATTTATAGAAGATAAACTATAGCTAGTTTAATTCTAGGAGTTTCGCTTCCTTAAGTTATAGTTTGCATAAGTTCGATTGTTGCTAAGCTGTGTTATCTTGGAGTTTTTCCTAAAAATTTGAGTTGTAGCTTAACTTGAAATCATTGTAACTCATAGGAAATTTTTTCCAAAGCTAGTTCCTTGATTTCAGTGGGATTTCTCCCATTCTAGGTTTCGACATAAAACATTGTGTTTTGTCTCTCTTTCATTTACTTGTGTGTGGGTGTATATTATTTTCTTAATAATTTTTGTTTAGTAGAAATATCTGAAAAGTTTAATAAGATACTAATTCAACCCCCTCTCAATGTCTAGGTTTCCAACATCAAAATCTCACAAACTCTTTAGAAATTGGAAGATCTAAAAAATTGTAAAAAATGATAAGATGAATTTGATGCTTTAGGAGTTACTTCCTCAAATATTGTTGAGGATTATGCTAACATTAAAGCTGAAAGGAAAGCATTAGACCTTTTTGTTGGGTTTTGATTCTCTCTTTCCTTCTAAAAAATTCAAAATCACCGAAGTATGGATCTACTTAGCAAGAATCTAACATATAAATTTATTTATGTTTAATCATATGATTATAATCATGTGTAACAAATGATAGTTAATATAAATATGTAATTATGAAAACAAGTTAAAGAAAAATTGATTAATACTACATGTAACTGTGGATATATTCATCATTGTATGTTTTCTTTATAATGTATAATTTTATAAAATCTTATACATTTATTCATGTTCTAAAGGTACTCCCTCAAATATTTATATTGTGAACAATCTATATAGTATTATATTGGTGCTTTGGCCGTATACACTAAATTAGCTTAAATATGGAAAAGAAGAGGAATTTTATGTTTGTAATCTAAATGGATATGTGTAATATAATTATTGGATTAAAAAAACCTTCCAATATATTGATATTAGTGTGTGTTAGCTCCAAATATATATTCACCTAAAATTTAGTTTCACCGTCCAACATTACTTTGGAGTAGAGGAGCTATTTTAGTAGAAATGGAGTATATAATTCCCTCCAATATATGATAATAGATATTAATTCGTTGTTTGGTAAAGAAAATAAATAAGTGATAACTATTGTAACCTAGAAAGATGTAGATGTTAACTAATTTTTTTCTTTTTGGTTTGGTATGTAATATAAAAATTATGTTAATTTTTCCATTAGTACATCAAGTTAATTATATAGAACCATGATTTTTAGTTTTTTAAAAAATATTCCATATGAAATAATGCAAGGGGACATAATTATACTCCAAATGGGTGATGTAAGTCAAGTAAATGCTAGGTATATTATGCCCATTTATGAGCCTTAACTTATGGTGAATGTAGTATGATCACTTCTTGGGTATTAAGGTAAATACAATGTCACAAGTGATATTTTTTATTAACATACACACAAATAGGGAAAGTATAAGTTACAATGTGAATACAAGAAGTAGGTTCATATTTAGTGCAAAAAATTCATATGTTATGGGTTGTAAGGGGCATAATATTTTTGATCTTAACATAATTTATGTCAAGTAATTAGAAATATATACACTTAAAATATAAAATATCCACATGAAAATTGGTTAATGAATTAAATAAAAAAACTAAACTAAAAATATTATTTTTAAAATAATATGTAAATTATGTAGAGATAAAGAGTAATATGTCTGATGTTAGCCTTAACATATTACTGATGTACAATTATTTAATCATTAATATACACAATCTCATATTGACTAGTATGTTCGACTTAAACCCCATGACATGAAGTATTTGATATGATTTTACTATCAAAGTATATGATATTGGATACATAATTTAAATGTATAACATAGAGCAAGGGAAAATACCTATTAAGTAATCAAGGACCAATATTTGTGAGGGTATATGTAAAGTAATGGACTAACACACACCACACTTTCATTTGAAATAAAGGATGATAAATAGAGGGTAAAAATATATGACTATATTCTCAAGTACACATCCACCTTAAATTTATTTTATATATAAACTTAGCAAACTTAAATATGTTAAAAAAGTATGTTACACATAATTAAAATATTAAAAAAATGTATTCATTTGATGATTTATTTCCTAATCTTATGTTGATTCGCTATGATTGAAATACATGGTATGCATATACTAGGTAGTGCACATCCGATGCGGCTTTGGTGGCCTACCTTATAGAGGATATAATTTTTTATCCAATAATCAAAATGAATACATTTTTTTATTTATGGAAAACTCTTGAAAATATCTAGGCAATGTGATGTTATACTAGCCATGTATAACACGTGTAGACATTTTTGAGGCCGACGTCATCCATCTATGGCTCAAAATTTGGGTTTGAAATTTTTGTTCAAGTTTTTTCAAAATTTAAAAATTCTATATCTTTGTAATTGTGAATCAAGTTTAGTTACAACTCAATATTTTATATTAATTTAGGCACATGAAAAATATATTCAAGTTATTAGATCTAGAAAGCTAAAATCTAAAACTTACTAAAAATAGCTATTGATATCAACAACAAGTTTTACTAAAAATAGTAATTCTAGTCAAATTTGGATTAGAAGGCATGCTTAATTGGGAGTCTTTTGGAACTTGAATAAGAGGGCCTATTATGCAATTCAAATAGAAGAGAATAAGAAGAATCACAAGAAGTTTTACTTGAGAATTTTGCTTTTCCTATTACATTTTGGTTGTTTGTACAACCACATTCACATATTCTAGGAGTGTGCACATTTTATGTGTTAATGTAATAAGGAAAATAGGACTGACCTTTTGTTAAGGTTTAGTATTGCAATAGTTATGAAGGTCTGAAATGATTTGTATACAACTTAAAGAAAATATCAAATCAATAATAAATTTCTCCCTTTAATATATCTTTATTCGTGCATGGAACAAAATATGATTTAAATAGTGGAATCCAAATCATCACCTATATATTTCAATTTTGGTGGCAAGATCCACTCAAATCGATAAAATATAAATGGATTTTATACATTAGTGACTTTATTTAAACATAGAGAGACAAGCACTTGATAGCTCTAAATATAGTGACCAATCATACACACTAGTAGCTTAGATGAATGTCAAAATTAGAGATGATTCAAAATCCCCATTTATAAAAATTATTATTTCCCGCTTGTCTTGTCAAATCTCATCCCATTATTTCATTTTTATGTAACATAAAAGATTTAGATATACACGAAATTGAGAATGAAGGAATTTTACACATTTAAAAAAAAAAAAAAAAATGTAACGTTAAGATAAGAAAATTGAGATGGATACCAAATCAATATTTTTTCACATGGGGAAGGTATATACATCATCAAAACATTTCAAATCTAGAGGCGAGAACTTGATGTGCATGTATAATGCAAGTGGGTGATGTAATTTATGTCTACTCCAAGCAAGTGTTGTAAATTATGTTTATTCATGAGAGGAAGCTTCAAATAAGTAATAAATTTATCCCTTTATCCTACGTTTATTTGTGTGTGAAACATATATGATTTAAATAGTAGAATCCAAACACATCATGAAAATATTTCAAGTTTGGTGTTGATATGCACTTGAATGGTGTTATCTGTAAAATTGACGAGGGAAATTTTGCAGGTAACCATACCAAAATTTTGTTTTGGTTCCCCGTTGAGGTCCCTTAGCGTTTGGAATGGCATAAAATCCCTTTCTGAAGAATCTAGTTTTTCAAACTTAGTCATTTGGTCCTTTTTTGGTTGGGCGCAGTTTTTATTCATGCAACATCAAATGAATTTGTGCCCCTTTCTATTCCTTTGGCGCATCCTTTGGAGTGTCGACATTCCAAATGTTGTGCCTTCCCATGATGTGCCTTTCAAGCTTGTGCCAAGGCGCATGCGCCATCTTGTCAACATCAAATTTTTGTGCACCTGAATGGTGTGCCAAAGTGCTAAAAAGATAATGTCAATAGCTGCAAAAAGGTTGGTGGCACATTTATTATGCCTTTTGCTATAAATAGGCACATCTGACCTGTCATTTTCACGATTGAAAAAATGTGAAAAAGTTAATTCCTCTACATTTGTCAGTGCTCCTGTCAGCCCCGTGTGTCACTTTCCATCGCATTCGTGGACCCCACATCATTTCTTCCATCTTATATATTCCTGGTAAGTGGCCCTTGCTCTTCTTGTATTGTTGTTGTGGGGTTTTTGTGTTTTTTTTAGAGGTTGTTGTTATTAAAAACAAAGAAAATGAACCTAAGAAATAATACAACCCCTGCCCATTTGTAAATCAACCTACCTCCAAACCGGTTTTACCCTCCTTCCAGATCTGCTGGCCTGGAGGGCCTTGTCTCAAAAATGAATCCCTGACCCTCTTTCCTCTGTTCCCCTCACTGAAAAATCTTAGTTGAAAGAGGAAAAAAATGACAAATCTATTAAAAAGAGGAAAAATCCAAAGTTATTACAATCCGAGGCCACGGTTTTCTTTGGCGCAAACGCCATCATCATCATTTACACTAAACACAGTCGTGCAAAAGAGGCACACTGTTGTCCCCACCTACAACATGCATCTTTCCTATGCCTTATAAAAATTCCTAAAACCTAACACAGGTGCAAGCACAACCCCACCTACACCTACATTTGAATGTCATGCAGACCTTTCCCCATCACGAAAAAAGCTAAAAACTCCAGCGCACATTACCTCAATGATGCATCCAATAAACCTCGCACTTTAGCGCATCATAATGTTCTCGCAACATGTATCACATCTATGTCAATAGACGCATCCGAAGCATTGTAACATTAAATAAACCTACACCCAATTAAAATCCTTCACATGGCGCAGCGCACATACATTGACATCAACATCTGAGTGTTTTGTGTAATCTTTTTGTACCCTGCACCCTTTTTGCATTGTTTTCTTTCATGCAACACTCTCCAACAGTGCACCTTACTTTTCTGACCTTGCAGCCTACAATAGAATTGCACCTTGTGCCTAGAGGCTTGTAAATTGATAAGTTTTCATTTTGTAAAGCTTTAATGGACGATTTAACATAGCTTAACATGGCTCTTCTATGATGGACTTCCCTGCTTCTTCTTGCAGATCAGTAGCTAAACTTAGATTCACACATGTCTTCATCAAGTAAGAAGCCAACCAAGTCTAAGGGTAAGGCCAAACTCACAGAAGAAGAAATGAAGTACAAATACCAAAGGGTCAGGATGCCTAAATCCCTTGCAGAGTGTGACCTGACATCAGGGATTCAGAACTTGGTCATATTGATATGGAGGACTTTTGGGCCAGAACCAGGAAGGTCACAGGCAGTCCATGGATGGACAAATTGGTTGGCAGTGGTTTACATTTTGCTGCAGGAATACCCGTGAGTGTAGTAAACAACGAGTTCATGATGGTGGTGGGCCACTATTACAATAAGGACACAAGATGTGTCGAGAATGAGAAGGGTGAGGTAATAATCAACCTCACTACCCAGCACTTCGAGATTATGTTGGGTATCCCCCACCACTAGCATTTTGTGGCAATAAGCCAAGAAGACTGCATAAAGGCATGGGATGAAAATGAAGACAAATGCATGCAGTTGATGAATGAAGTATATCTAAAGAACAAGAAGGTAATAACCAGGTGGCCGTAAGTTATTCATCGCAGTGACTTCTTACCTTCTGAAAGGTGGTCTTTGGGCTTCCTAATGCCCATATACTTGGAAACAATTAGCAAAATGTTCCTAACCGGCGCGTTTTGAATGGTCGAGATTATCAATGCACCATCTCTCGAGTAGCTTCAACAACGGGAGGTTCTACATGAATTCCTACATGATATATGTTGTGCCTCTCGAAAGAGACTAACTAGCACTAAGTCAATGCAGGGGTGTGGCCCTAAGTAAAAATATATGAGTATTATCTAGAGTTGAGACTGGAAAACAACATCGCACAATTTAGAAAGATCAATGATGCCTTCTTTTATGGCATCATCTACCTCTTGAGGCCCAATATGACTCATGGTTGGACGACCAAGAGTGTGGTTACTACCACAAAGAAGTGGGGCGTTATTTATGCAATTCCCCACTTTCACTTATCTCAGAGCCGCCAACTTCTTGGGGGAGCCCACCAAGTTACCGAGGTATGCGGGACCCAAGTTGATCCTATTGGAGCTATCTAGATAGCTTATCACATACCACAAGAAGTGTCTGAAAAGAAAGAAGGGTAGAACTCCATTCCCCCTCATAGTGGGTAGGTACACCTGCACTTCTCACAGCAAAGCTTGAGAAATGTTTGCAGAGCTGGAGTTGCTCAACTTGAAACACAATTTCCTAGTAAGGCCAACCTTCGATCCTTACAATTGCCTTCCAAGGGAAAATCTTGATCCAATCCATATCCCATAGATCGAGGATATCTATATCGATCTATATCACAAGGTTGAGCTCAGAAGAAAGGATCACTCCCACCTGGCCCTGGTAGAAATCATCCAATATGGTGTGGCCATTGTCCCGAAAGGTTTCCAAGTGACTGATCAAGAAGTTGATCAGGTCTATCTAGACACGGATGGGGACAATTGGCCATTTTCCAAGATTGATAGAACAAAGGCACCTCAAACTATTGAGGAAAGGGTTAAAAGATGCATAGAGCATTGGTGCAGGAAAAACGGTCTCATCTACTTTGGGGTAGACTTCACCACATCTCCTTTGGGTGATGCACCTACTAAGCCAAAGCACTTGCCAAAGGGAAAAGGGAAAGACAAAGAGGGAGAATCAAGCACTACTCAGGAGCAAGCTCCCGAGAGTCCTCCTTCTGCCACCTAGGAACAGTAGTAAATCTAGTATCCCCTAAAAAGAAGAGGTGGTAAGTGTTCCAAGGGCACATCCACTCAGGATGTTGCCACTACTATAACCAGTGAATTTCCCACCATCCCATCTTCTCGCTTCTCCTTCCCCTCCTCACGTCACTCAAGCAACCACTCCTCTAGTTGTGTCTTCTCCCTCGTCTTCTACTGTTCCCCCTTCCTCTTCCTCCATCTTCTCTTCCCTCATAGATCTATCCCCTAGCATTTCTTCCCTCATCTCTCAGATCCCTTCCACCCCCACAGTTTCCTCTCCTACAGTGACTCCTACCCCTGTGAGCGTTGGAGGATCAGCTTCTTTAACAATTCTGCCACTAAGTGTCTTGACACATTTCCTCGAGTTCACTATAGTTTCTCCTTCTTCTACCTCCGTTCCCTCTTCTCCCTCTGGTCACACTCCCTTAAGTCCAGAATGGATCTCCAAGCACCTGAGCCAGCACAAGAGGAAAGTCCCCATTACACCTATGGACTTCTCCATCATTCCAATAAAAGGAGCCAAGAAGTAAAATCCAATAACCCGCTTCTCTCAGAGTGCTTCAGGTGAAAGGGTTATGGAGATCACATACCCTAATCCCACAAAGGATAAGAAAGATCTATCTCCTACATATTATACAGTGACACAGGTCACAATGGGAACATCCTCAGAAAGCCTGCAAGGAGAGGCCCTATCTGCAGTGGATGCCCTTTGCAAAAATCTTTAGGAAGCAAAGGAAGAGAAGAGGATACTGAAAGAACAAAACAAACATCTTCTCCAAGCCCTGCAGAAAATGGGCAGTGCACCTCTTGTAGCTGCCACCAAAACTCTTGAGGCCCTTAGTCAGGAAAAGATAAATGAGTATGCCAAGATTGGTGAGCAAGGTATGGCAGTATCCACCTGGAGAGACTAGATCCTCAAGGATAGTGAGGAAGTAATTATGAAGTTCACGGAGCTATATCAAAATATTGATCAGGCTAACAAGGAACTCCAGGTGATTGCAGGACCTATCTCCAAAGAGTTGGACCATGCTAGGTTACAACATGAGACATTCCAAAAGATGCTCAACTACCAATCGATGATTTAGTAAAATTTGACATCTTTGATCACCCAAGAGCACCCAACAAAGTCCTTGTTGCTTTGGATTATCAGGTTGACCAGATGGAATTTGTCTTGGAGAAGATTGATAAAATCAAGGAGGAGGCCTTGGATGCAATGCATCAAATGGAGCAGATCATCCTAAGGATGTCCCCGGGCTTGCTCACCCCATCATATGCCTTGAGGAAGGCAGATGACACTATTTGGCTCTTCAAGGAGATCATGTCACAAGGTTTAGGGTCAGAAGCCACTTTTGACGCAGAGTCTATCAACAACCTTCTAGCCTACCGTGATTTTGTTGGATACCTGATGGAGGTAGGTAATGAATACTTCAAGCTCCTAGAGAGACTCAAAGATGAATGGGAGACTTGCGAGGTCATCGGTGATCACACCAAAGGTCCCGCTCAGGATCAACTTCAACCGATGATTAGCAAGTTCATGGAGTATCACGCTCAATTTCACATTTCCTCTCCTGAGCAGAAGCAGGATACTCCTTTCCAGCTATGGGACGAAAATGAATAGGCTCATTTATTTTGGGATTGTTCCCATTTTTGTAAATTATTTAAAAGTATGTTGGCACAAATGATGACATCATCCATGTTGCACCATGAGATGTTGTCATCCACCAAATTGCCCCAAAGTCAACAGTTGACTTTTAGATATTTTGTAAATAGTTGTTGGTTCCTTTTTGCCTTCTTTCTCCTTCTCCTTCTATATATACTTGGATACTTGTTGTATTCGGGGTGAACATTTTTTAGATGAAAAATAGAAGTGAGAAGAAAAAGGCTTTGTACTTTTTGTAACAAAAATATTAATACAAAAATTAAGACTTTGTGCTCAATGGATGTGTTATGTGTATTAGATATTTCTTAAGTTAGATCTATGTTACTTTTTTGTTAGATCTATCTCTACTTTTTTGTCATTTGCTCATCAGTATTGCTTTGTTCATTTATGCAAGTAGGTTTGGCTCTGTTTACTACCAACCCAAAACATAAACCCTCTGACCTTTCTACTTTGGAATTCATTTCTTTTCTCCCTTCGATCTATCCCATCTCTATCCTTCCCTTCATTCCTTTCTATTCATAGTCAGAAATACCCCTACTGGGATGAAATCTCAAAACCCTAAAGGAAGAATTCTATAGGACTTGCGTAGATTCCTGTTGGTAGAATAGAAATAAACCAGTTTCACTTTGTTGTCTCAAAGAGGGGCTATGCCCTACACATTGTTGGCTCATCTATCCATAGATCTTCCCTCCCGACAGATTTTTGGACCAACAGTTTTTGGCAACTCTACTGGGGAAAGAACCAGATCTATGTGAGTATTGTGACACTAACAACTTTTAAGGTTGCTAAGGTAACTAAGAAAATAAATAAAATTTTAAAAATCACTACCTGTTTGCAAATCTTAACTCTTTGCTTAAAATCTAATTTTTTTGCAAAAGTGATCCAAACTGAAAATTTTCTTCAGAGATCCATAGATCTGGGCTAGTTAGAGATCTTTAGTTCACTGAGTTTTTACAAAAACCCATATATTTCCGTAGATATGAGATTTTGACAGTTTTACAAATAGTTTCAAACCCTTGCAAAAAGTCAACTCTAAGATCTGAAAATCAGCTTACTAAGTTAACCATCATTTTATCCTCGTTGATCTTTGTCATTAAACCGCAATTAGTTTTCAAAAGAAGGATAAAATTAAATATTTAGAAAAGTACATGCTGCTAATTTTTGTCAAAAAAATCAGCAAGTACAACCAAAAAGAGTTTTTAAATCTGCTCTAAAAGCATTGCAGATCTAAAAGATACACTGGCAGGTGAGCCATTTACTCGTAGCAGGAGAGCTCATGGAGAATTTGATCCTATTTTCGATCTACTTCAAAGGCACAACTTTAGTATTACACCAGCATGCTTCTCATCACTGAGTTCAGCCGATCAATCAGCCAAAAGTGCCTCGCCCCCACGAAAGAACCATTTTTCGTAAGGAGCCTCCACATCCCTTTACAGCACTTTATTGCTCAGCAGAACCGCACTCCCGGCTCATGTCCTCTTTCCAGCTTTTCAAATGGCAGTACCATGGGGAAACGTTATGGGCCCTCTTGCCTTGCCACATCCTATTCACGCACTCCCTCATGGAAACTACAAGAATTTCCCAAGATTTGATGGGAGTGGAAACCAAAGCACGATTCACATATATCTGCATTCATTATGTCATGCAGCATCCTAGATGTGACCCATGAAGATGTGTCAGTACACCTCTTTCTAGAGACCTTGCAAGGACCCGCAGTGGTTCCAACATTTGCCAGTTGGATCTATCACCAGTTGGGCCACATTACGAATTGCATTTGAAGATAGGTATAAGCCTTCAGAAGACACATTTGCATTACTATCAAAGATCACTCACCTAAAGAAGGAAGTCAATGAAACCATGTGTGATTTTATCACTCATTTCAATTCACTAATTAACCGTGTGCCACCTGCCATGCTACCCACACCAAAAAATTAGAAGTGTTTCTTTGTGAATTCCATGAGCTCAAGAGTAATTTTTACTCTTACAAGAACAAATCACCACCTTGGTTCTCACTCAGCTAGCCATTTGGATAGAGGACAAATTTCTTACATTTGGCGAGTTAAAATGAGAGCTGTCCAAGCCTAAAGCTTCAACTCCTTCTCAGGCCACTTCATCAGATCCGGCATTCCAGAAAGATGGCAAACGACTTGCTCGCATTAAAGAAGCAATTAGCTCAAGATTCTCCTAACACTTCATACCAGGATATCCCACGAAGAAACTTCACTTCCAACAACGCCCACAAAGGCCACGTTTTCCTCAGTAATTCACTCTGCGGTTGGCACTTGAGGCTCCTCCTCCAGGTAAATGCCCCGGCCGAGATCGAAGGAGAGGAGAAAATTATGAAAACCTTCATCGTAGGGTGAAGATGATCAAAATATTGGTGAACCAACTAACGACTCTACAATCGGGTATATGGAATTTGAAGATAAAGAATCTGATGAAGAAGAGGGTACCCAAGGGTATGTAAGTGGACAGTCATATGTTTTTTTCACCCACTCCTAAGGAAAAGAAGCAGAAGTTACTTCTAAGACACAAAAAGAGAAGGCTGTGTCAAACATGCCTCTAACCATTGTTAAAAGAGGTAATCCTCTTCCTGCTCAACCTCCTATTAAGTCTTTTACAAAAAAATCTTTTCCTCCCATCTCTCCTCCAAATCAGCTTTCTTCTTTTCCCATAAAGACCAATAACCCTACCCTACCGTCGTAAAGTGAAGGACTCATTCCTTCATCAATGCAACCCTTGGCCGCATTCGATATAATCGATCATGCTAAAAAGACCAAGATTCAAATGTCTGAAGCTGAATATCTTCAGTCTAACCCTAAGCAGCTTGTAAGATTGACTGAATATATCCAAATCCAAGCTATCATAACCTCTCATGCCTCCCCTAAAGGAATCCTTTCCACTCCTCCTACATCTCGCATAAATGTCACCTCGACTTCCTCATCAAGTAAAATTAAACCTTTTTATCTCTCCCTCCTAATCAACGGTCATAAGCTAAGCAACTGCATAATTGATTCTGGGGCTTCTGATAATGTCATGCCAGAAAAGGTCACTCATGCTTTGGGCCTCACTCTTACCAATCCTTTTAGTAAATGTTACTCCATGGAAACCAAATAGGTTCCATTGATTGGTCAGATCAAAGATAAACAGTTCGCATTTTTGGCGTTCACGAAGAAAAGAGTAAAGATGACCATCCTCGTTGCTGATATCCCAGTGGCATATGGAATTATATTGGGAAGAATATTTTGCAGAGAGGTTGGTGGAGAGATCCATATGGACTGGTCCAAAGCCAGAATCCTGTCCAAGGGTGTAATGCAGACATTAGAGCCTGAATCACAAAAGAAGTACTTGGTCACCAATTCTGACGACCCCAAAGCCCAAATTCTCTTTGAATCATCAGGGATGGGGAACTACTTCTTATCTATTGAGTCTGATAAAATGGATGTTCTCATCTAAGAAGAGGACCTTAACAAGATATGGACACCTTGCGATGATGGCAGTTGTGCAACTACCAGATGCGGTGCTGGGGTTGTGCTAATATCTCCTGAAGAGGATATTTTTCCTCTCTCTTTCAAATTACAGTTTTTCAATACAAATAATATCTTGAATATGAATCTTTGCTACTTGGCATGCAAGCTGCAAAAGAAAGGGGAATTAAGAACCTAAAAGTACAGGGTGATGCCGAGCTGATCGTTAATCAAGTGAAAAGAATATACCAAGTAAAGAATGAAAGGCTCAGAGCATTACCGCAATGCGGTATGGGACAACATTGAGGAATTTGACGCCTTCTCAATAAAATCTGTTCCAAGAGCTCAGAATGACATGGCCGATTCACTGGTCATCTCAATGATCTCTCATGCTCCCTCACCCAGGGTTGAAGATGGACATGTATACCATTGAGGTAGTCTTCCACCCAAGCATGCCAGACAATTCTCAGCACTGGTAGGTATTCAACGATGACAATCAACTCATTGCCTTTCTAGAGAAAGCAGAAAATTTCAAAGAGCTTCATTTTGAAGGATCTACTTCTGCATGCCGTGAATCTATTACTGATCAAGCAAATGAATCAAAATAAGGTGATGGCATATGTCAGCTCAAGGGAAATAAAATCCCAAAAGGTTTAGTCTCTCTAGAATGATTGTTTGACAAACATGATCATTTTTTCAAGAAGAAGTGGCAAGATGACCCTAACTCCTCTCCAGAGACTGAACCGGTCAACTTGGGTACTATGGAACACCCGCAGTTTGTGAACATCGGGAAATGTTGCACACCAAGAAAAAGTAGAAGTTTGTCAAATTGCTGAAGAAATATATGGACATATTGGCATGGTCTTATGCCGATCTAAAGTATTTCAAGCCAAAGGACGTTCAGCATGACATCCCGTTAAAAGATGATGTCAAACCTTTTCACCAGAAATAGAGGCACTATAATCCCAAGATCTCGGGTACCATCCAGTGGAAATACAAAAGATGCTAGATGCTAGGATTATCTTTCCTATTCATCACATGACTGGTCACATATATCGTGCTTGTATGAAAGAATAATGGTGAGATACGCATATGTGTAGATTTTCGCAACCTAAATCGTGTGTCCTCAAGGAAACTACCCACTACCTATAATGGATCAAAGTTCTACAAGTAATAACTGGTTCAAATGTCACCATGCTTGATGGTTTTTCAGGCTATAATCAAATTGAGGTCTCACCTAAAGACCGATTCAAAACAACATTCACTACTCCCTGGGGCACATTCACCTATAATAGGATGCCTTTTGGCTTGACCAACACCGGTGCCACCTTTCAATGAGCAATGGACTTCACATTCAAAGGTATAATGGGAAAGGTCATCATAGTTTATTTAGATGACTTAATTGTGTTCTCTAAAAAGTGAAGTGATCATTGTGATCATTTGGAGCAAGTATTGATTAGATGCCAAGAACACGGGATTTCCCTAAATCTAAAAAAGTCTATTTTTAGGGTCACTGAAGGAAAGTTACTGGGACACGTTGTCAGCAAGGAAGGAACAAAGATAGACATTAAAAGGGTTAAGGCTATTTAGAACCTTACCTTACCCACAAACAAGACCGGTGTTCACTCTTTCTTCAGAAAAGTAAATTTTCTCAGACGCTTTTGTTCTGACTTTGCTAAAAGACTCGTCACATATCAAATATGATGAAAGGGTCACAAAATTTCCGGTGGAGCGAAGAAGGAAAGGTGTCATTCAAGGATATAAAAGCCTTCGTTACCCATGCACCCATCCTGGTATGTCCCGACTTCTCCAAGGATTTTATCATGTACAGTTATGCATCTGAGCATACTGTATCAACCATCTTAATGCAAAAGAACTCTGAGGATGTTGAATCTCCAATCACGTTCATGATCTCTCCTCTCAAGCCTCATGAATTGAAGATGTCTCAGTTAGAAAAGCACACCTTTGCCATCATCAAAGCGATCAGAAATTATGGTACTACATCCTAAACTCTCATACGATGGTGCTTTGTTTCGACACGGTAGTCAAGTCTATCCTAACTCAACAGGAGTTAGGATCTTATGAGGGAATTGGATCGCAAAGGTCCAAGAGTATGATCTAGACATAAAACCAACCAAGCTGGTAAGAGGAAAGGGCCTATGTCAGCTTATGGCTGAAAACAAAGGTTCAGAGGTCCCTAAAGAGGAAGTTGATTGCATCGATGGAGCGCAGGGTAAGCTAAAGAAAGTTGATTCTCTGCCTATGGTTCTATTTGTTGTGACTAGCGATGAATGGTATTCCGATATAGCTTTCTTTCTCACCTACGGTGAGTGCCCACCTCATCTAACTTCAAAGGAGAAGTGGACAAGTGAATCTCAGGGTAGTCAGATATGTCATATGGGATGATGGTTTATACAAATGTAGTATTGATGGCATTTTCTTACGATGTGTTGAAAAACCATAGCAGATCAAATTGCTTGAAATTTTTCATGACTCATCCCATGGTGGTCACTTCTCCTCATCTGTGATAGCACATAAGATAATTCGGGCCAGGTATTACGCCAACTCTATTTCGGATATAGCCACATGTGTAGCAAAATGTGAGCTCTGCCAATGCAGTTTGTTGGCAAACCAAAATTGGCTACTTTTCCCCTTAGGCTGGTCATTATTGACGAACCATTCAGGCAATGGGAAATTTAATTTATCAGATCACTACATCCCCAATCAAGTGTTGGACATAGTTATGTCCTAACAACAACGATTACTTCACCAAATGGGTGGAGGCCATACCTGTTAAGAATGTTACCTCTGAAGTCATTTGTAACTTCATCAAAGAGAATATTATCATGAGGTTTGGCATCCCACACAAGGTTGTCACTGATAATGCTTCCAAATTCTCCTCACGGGAAGTTATTGGTTTTTGCTATGAATACGGGATAACCTTGGCCCATGCCTCGGATTATTAACCCCAAGGGAATGGGCAGTAGAATCCAGTAGTAAGAACTTAGTAACCATCATACGGAAGCTAGTCAATGAGAATCAGCGGGTCCCGCACAAGTCATTGTGTGATGCTTTGTGGGCGAGACCGTATTACACCAAAGAGGTCGCTCAAGATGTCACCTTTTCAAGTATTATATGGAATCGACACTCGAGCTCCCCATTTCTATAGAGCTTCCCCCCGTGCTTGCTTGCACGAGCAATTGAAGATGAGACTTTCCAGAATTCTCTTGAAAAGAGGGTCATGTATCTAACAAAACTTAAAGAAAAGAGAGTAAGGGTGGTCGACAGGATCACCGAACATCAGAATCAAGTCAAGACACTATTTGATAAAAGGACTAAGCAAAGGGATTTCCAGGTGGGAGATCTCATCCTTTTATGGGACAAGTGAAGAGATCCAAAGGGCATGCATGGAAAATTTGAATCCCTTTGGAAAGAGCCTTTCAAGATAAAAATCTCAACGGAGAGAATAGCTTCTATCTCTCATATCTAGACGGAACTGATCTCCCACTTCCCTATAAATGCAAAGATCTCAAAATATTCAGGAAGTAGAGCTTGCTCTCTTCTTTGTAAAGTTTTCTTTATTTGTGTTTTTGTTTTTGTCGTGTGTTTGCTTTTGTTGGTTGTGTGTTTTCCTTTTTTGTTTCCCTTGTTTTTGACTTTGTAACCCAATGGATAGGCACATATATATCCGGGATTCTCTACCCTTAAGCTTCACTCGATGATAGTGCCCAGAAAGAGCCACCTATTATCTTGTAAAATTGATGAGGGAAATTTTGTAGGTAACCATACCAAAATCTTGTTTTGGTTCCCCGTTGAGGTCCCTTGGCGTTCGGAGAGGCATAAAATCCCTTTCGAGAAATCTAGTTTTTTGAACTTAGTCATTTTGGTCCTTTTTGGTTGGGTGCATTTTTATTCATGCAACATCAAATGAATTTGTGCCCCTTTATATTCCTTTGGTGCATCCTTTGGAGTGTCAACATACCAAATTTTGTGCCTTCCCATGATGCGCCATCTTGAGGACATCAAAATTGTTATGCCCCGAATGGTGTTCCAAAGTGCTAAAAATTAATGTCGACAGTCCCAAATCAACGCCAATGGCACAAATATTTTCATGTTGGCGTCTACCTGGGTGCGCCTTGTAAAAAAGTTGGTGGCACATTTATTACACCATTTTCTATAAATAGGTGCATCCAACCTGTCATTTTTATGATTAAAAATGTGAAAAAGTTAATTCCTCTGCATTTGTCAGCACTCCCGTCAGCCCCGTGTGTCGCTTTCCGTCATATTCATGGATCCCACGTCATTTCTTCCATCTTATATATTCTTGGTAAGTGGCCCTTGCTCTTCTTGTGTTATTGTTGTGGGATTTTTGTGTTGTTTTTGAGAGGTTGTTGTTATTAAAAACAAAGAAAATGAACCTAAGAAATAATACAACCCCTACCCGTTTTGCAAATCAACCTACCTCCAAACCGGTTTTAACCTCCTTCCAGATCTGCTGGCCTAGAGGGCCTTGTCTCAAAAATGAATCCCTAACCCTCTTTGCTCTGTTCCCCTCACTGAAAAATCTTAGTTGAAAGAGGAAAAAGACCAAAAATCTATTAAAAAGAGGGAAAATCCAAAGTTATTACAATCCGTAGGCCACAGTTTTCTTTGGTGCAAACACCATCACTGTATTACACTAAACACAATCACACCAAAGAGGCACACTGTCCCCACCTACATAATGCATCTTTCCTATGCCATATAAAGATTCCTAAAACATAACACAAGCGCAAGTGCACCCCACCTAAACCTACATTTGAATGTCGTGCCGACCTTTCCCGTGCCGCACCAAAATCTAAAACACTGGCGCACATTACCTCAATGATGCATCCAATAAACCTGCGCCCTTTGGCACATCATAATGTTCTATAACATGTATCACATCTATGCCAATGACACATCCGTATATCATTGTAACATTAAATAAACATGTGCCCAGTTAAAACCCTTCATATGGTGCAGGCACACATACATTGACATCAACAACTAAGTGTTTTGTGTAATCTTTCTACACTCTGCACCCTTTTTGCAATGTTTTCTTTCATGCAACACTCTCCAAAGAGTGCACCTTACTTTTTGACCTAGACCTGCAATAGAATTGTGCCTTGCGCCCAGAGGCTTGTAAATTAATAAGTTTTCATTCTGTAAAGCTTTAATGGACGATCTAATAGCTAACATGGCTCTTTTGTGATGGAAATCCTGCTTCTTCTTGTAGATTAGAAGCTAAACTCAGATTCCAGACATGTCTTCATCAAGTAAGAGGCCAATCAAGTCTAAGGGTAAGGCAAAACTCATTGAAGAAGAAATGAAGTACAAATACCAAAGGGTCACGATGCCTGAATCCTCAAAGTATGACCTGGTCATCGTGGATTTAGAACTTGGTCATATTAATATGGAGGACTTCGGCCCCGAACTAGGAAGGTCACAGGCAAGTCATGGATGGACAAATTGGTCCGCAAAGTGGTTTACATTTCACCGTAGGAATACCCGTGAGTGTAGTAAATGACGAGTTCATGAAGGTGGTGGGTCGTCATTGCTACAATAAGGACACAAGATGTGTCAAGAATGAGAAGGGTGAGGTAATAATCAACCTCACTTCCCGACACTTCAAGATTATGTTGGGTATCCCCCACCACCGGCATTTTGTGGCAATAAGCCAAGAAGACTGCATAAAGGCATGGGATGAAAATGAAGACAAATGCATGCAGTTGATGAATGAAGTATATCTAAAGAACAAGAAGGTAATAACCAGGTGGCCACAAGTTATTCATCGCAGTAACTTCTCAGAGGAGCTGAGCGACACCATCACCTTCCTGAGTAGGGTCTTTGGGCTTCCTGATGCCCATTACTTTCATAAATGGATGCTCAGATACTTGGAAACAATGAGAAAAAATGTTCCTAATCAACATTTTGAATGGGCGAGATTATTAACAGCACCATCTCCAAGCAACTTCAACAACTCTTGATAACAGGGAGGTTCTACATGAACTCCTACATGGTATATGCTACTACCTCTGAAAGAGACTACCCAGCACTAAGTTGATGCGGGGTGTGGCCCCAAGTAAAAATATATGAGTATTATCCAGAGTTGAGACTGGAAAACAACATCACACAATTCAGCAAGATCAATGATGCCTTCTTCTACGGCATCATCTGCCTCTTGAGGCCCAATATGACTCACGGTCGGATGACCAAGAGTGTGGTTACTACCACAGAGAAGTGGGGGGCATTATTTACGCAATTCCCCACTTTCACTTATCTTAGAGCCACCAAATTCTTGGGGAGCCCACCAAGTTACCGAGGTATGCGGGACCCAAGTTGATCCTATTGGAGCTGTCTAGACAACTTATCACATACCATAAGAAGTGTCTGAAAAGAAAGAAGGGTGGAACTCCATTCCCCATAGTGGGCAGGTACACCTGCACTTCTCACACCAAAGCCTAGGAAATGTTTACAGAGCTGGAGTTTCTCAACTTGAAACATAATTTCTGACAAGGCCAACCTTTGATCCTTGCAATTACCTTCCAAGGGCAAAGCTTGATCCAATCCATGTCCCACAGATCGAGGATATCTATATCGATCTGTATCATGAGGTCGAGCTCAGAAGAAAGGATCACTCCCGCCTGGCCCTGGCAGAAATCATCCAATATGGTGTGGCCATTGTCCCGAAAGGTTTCCAAGTGACTGATCAAGAAGTTGATCAGGTCTATCTAGACATGATGGGGAAAATTGGCCATTTGCCAAGATTGATAGAACAAAGGCACCTCAAACTATTGAGGAAAGGGTTAAAGGCACTCTACAGCGCACAGAGCATTGGTGCAAGAAAATGCAGTCTCATCTACCTTGGGGTAGACTTCACCACGTCTCCTTTGGGTGATGCACCTGCTAAGCCAAAGCACTTACCAAAGGGAAAAGGAAAATACAAAGAGGGATAATCAAGCACTGCTCGGAAGAAAGCTCCCGAGAGTCCTCCTTCCACCACCTAGGAATAGGTAGTAAGCCTGGTATCCCCTAAAAGAAGAAGCGGTAAGTGTTCCAATGGGCACATCCACTCAGGATGTTACCACTGCTATAACCAGTGAAGTTCCCACCGTCCCATCTTCCGCTCCTCCTTCCCCTCCTCACATCACTCAAGCAACCACTCCTCTGGTTGTGTCTTCTCCCCTGTCTTCTACTGTTCCCCCTTCCTCTTCCTCCATCTTCTCTTCCCTCGCAGATCTGTCCCCTAGCATTTCTTCCCTCATCTCTTAGATCCCTTCCACCCCCACAGTTTCCTCTCCTACAGTGACTCCTACCCCTATGAGCATTAGAGGATCAGATTCTTTAACAATGCCGCCACCGAGCATCTCGACACATTTCCCTGAGTTCACTGTAGTTTCTCCTTCTTCTACCTCCATTCCCTCTTCTCCCTCTAGTCACACTCCCTTAAGTCCAAAATGGATCTCCAAGCACCTAGAGCCAGCACAAGAGGAAAGTTCCCATTGCACCTATGGAATTCTCCATCATTCCAACAAAAGGAGCTAAGAAGCAAAATCCAATAACCCACTTCTCTCAAAGCACTTTAGGTGAAAGGGTTATAGAGATCGTATACCCTGATCCCATAAAGGATAAGAAAGATCAGTCTCCTACAGATTATACAAAGACACACAGTCATAATGGGAACATCCTCATAAAGCCTATAGTGAGAGGCCCTATCTGGAGTGGATGCCCTTTGCAAAAAGCTTCAGGAAGAAAAGGAAGAGAAGAGGATACTGAAAGAAAAGAATAAACATCTTATCCAAGCCCCGTGGAAAATGGGTAGTGCACCTCCTGTAGTTGCCACCGAAACTCCTAAGGCCCTTAGTCAAGAAAAGATAAATGAGTATGCCAAGATTGGTGAGCAAGGTATGGCAGTATCCTCTTGGAGAGACCAGATCCTCAAGAATAGTGAGGAAGTAATTATGAAGTTCATAGAGTTGTATCAAAATATTGATTAGGCCAACAAAGAACTCAAGGCGATTGCAGGACCTATTTCTGAAGAGTTGGACCATGCCAGGTTACAACATGAGACATTCCAAAAGATGCTCAACTTCCCAGTCGATGATTTAGTAAAATTGACATCTTTGATCACCCAAGAGCACCCAAAGAAGTCCTTCCTGCTTTGGATTATCAGGTTGACCAGATGGAATTTGTCTTGGAGAAGATTGATAAAATCGAGGAGGCCTTGGATGCAATGCATCAAATGGAGCAGATCATCCTAAGGATGTCCTCGGGCTTGCTCACCCCATCATACACCTTGAGGAAGGTAGATGACACTATTTGGCTCTTCAAGGAGATCACGTCACAAGGTTTAGGGTCAGAAGCCACTTTTGACGCAGAGTCTATCAACAACCTTCTAGCCTGCCATGATTTTGTTGGATACCTAATGGAGGTAGGTAATGAATACTTCAAGCTCCCAGAGAGACTCAGAGATGAATGAGAGACTTGTGAGGTCATCGGCAATCACACCAAAGGTCCCGCTCAGGATCAACTTCAACCGATGATTAGCAAGTTCATGGAGTATCACGCTCAATTTCACATTTCCTCTCCTGAGTAGAAGCAAGATACTCCTTTCTAGCCGTAGGATGACGATGAATAGGCTCCTTTCTCTTGGGATTTTTCTCATTTTTAAAGTTATTTAAAATTAGGTTGGCACAAATGATGACATCATCCATGTTACACCATGAGATGTTGTCATCCACCAAATTGCCCCAAAGTCAATAGTTGACTTTTAAATATTTTTGTAGATATTTTGTAAATAATTGTTGGTTCCTTTTTGCCTTATTTCTCCTTCTCCTTCTATATATACTTGGATACTTGTTGTATTCAGGGGTGAACATTTTTTAGATAAAAAATAGAAGTGAGAAGAAAAAGACTTTGTACTTTTTGTAATAGAAAATATTAATACAGAAATTAAGACTTTGTGCTCAATGGATGTGTTATGTGCATTAGATCTTTCTTAAGTTAGATCTATGTTACTTTTCTGTCAGATCTATCTCTACTTTTTTGTCATTTGCTCATCAGTATTGCTTTGTTCATTTATGCAAGTAGGTTTGGCTCTGATTTACTACCAGCCCAAAACATAAACCCTCTGACCTTTCTGCTTTGGAATTCATTTCTTTTCTCCCTTCAGATCTATCCCATCTCCATCCTTCCCTTCATTCCTTTCTATTCACAGTTAGAAATACCCCTACTGGGACAAGATCCCAAACCCATAGAGGCAAAATATCAGTAGGACTTGCATGCATTCCTGTTGGTAGAATAACAATAAACCAGTTTTGCTTTGCTGTCTCAAAGAGGGGTTATGCCCTGCACACTATTGGCTCGTCTATCCATAGATTTGCCCTCCCGATATATTTTGGACCAACAAATGGATAAGATGTAAATGGAATTTTGACATTCATGACTTAATTTTTGTAATCCTTCCTATAAATAATAAGTTATTTGGGTAGAGAATTAATATGGAAACTTAAAGCCTATTTCAAGATTCGAAAAGTGCATTTAAACTTTTTCAATTATTCACCAATTATTTTCAAATGGGTAGAGTCGAAACTTAGATGCCCATAATTTTGTACCCTTCCATTAACCCTTTAGAGTAGGAAGATCTGGAAACCTCATGTGGAATATAAATTGTAAATTTATGCTCCTTGAATGGATGCCCTATTTGAAAGGGAGAGAAAAAACATGTGAGGTATAAGCACTCAATTAATTATTAATCAAGTAAATATTACATGGATTAATTTAAAAACATAACATTAAAATATAATATAACAAATGTGAATAGCATAGGAGACAAAAATTTAACATGGAAACACGCCAAAGGGGTAAAAACCACAAAGAAAAGCTAATATTCCATTTATGAGAAAAATAAGTTTACACCCAAGACTAACTCCTCCATTCACGTCACCCCTCTCCACATAAATTTCAATTCTCTAGATTGAATTGGTTTTCACCTAACCTCATGGGTCAATTTAAATGGTTTAAATGGGTGTGTCTTCTTGTGAAACACCTTGACCATTAATTTAATTGATATAAAAAAATCAATTTATAAACTTAAATTTTATATTAAACAAATTAAAATATTATATAGTCTAATTTATTTAATTATAAACTATAGTTTATATATCTAGAAAACTTAATATTAATGTTCTAACACTCCCCCTAAATATTAAGTGGGGACCATATGCCAATGTTACTTGTTTAAACAACAAGATTTACAATCCTTAAACCACGGTGAGGGTTTATGCTAGCATATCGCATTTGAAGGATTTATACACCTTCATCATTCTAAATTTACCTTTTGGTACAAAAAGATTTGGAATCCATGAATCAAAAGTGATTATTTAGGCTAAGCATATTTATGAGATTACATCTCACAATTTGTCATAGAAAATCTATACCACCATCTCTAGGATCCATTTATAAAGTAAGAACCTCCTTTACAACATGATGCAACATTACTAGAATACATAGTAAACTTAGAGGTATAAGTTTACTCATATCATAAAAATATCTTTTTAATGGTTTAAATTTGGATTAGAAGTATAGAGGTGAAGGATAAAACATATGGCCAATTGTTAGGAGGTGGAATTGTCATGCAAACTACCGCTCAATGGAAAATATGAAAGGAAAAGAATTACATGAAAATTGTAGAACTTTACAAAGACAAAATGGTTTCATAAACATATCTACAAATTAATCTACATTCAAGTAGTACTTGAGATATTTATCACCGTAGAGCACCTTCTCTCGATAAAATGTATATGTATCTCTATATGATTCATTCTATGATGCTGAAATGGATTATTAACAAGCGTAATAAAATTTTACCATCACATAGAAGATGAGTAATTCTTGTAACTTCCATGTGAATATCTTCTAACAACCACTTTAGCCATATAGATTAGTTTTCTTCTTCCATCACACTTCTATATTCTCAACAAATAGAAGATATGGAGACTGCAAGCTTCTTTTTCTACTCTAAGTAATGACACTTGTACCAAACTTGAACACATATCCAGTTGTATATTTTCTATCTATCACATCACCAACATGGTCGAATCAAAATATCCATATAAACATGCATTATTAAAAGAAATATAAAGAAATCCAAAATTAATTGTTCCTTTAATATATCTTAATATTATTTTGGCTAACTTCCAATTATCCTAATATGGTTCCTACATGAATATGGATGTAATACCTACTACATATGCAATATCAAGTCTAGTAATAGTAAGATAAATCAAACTACCTACAAGTTACATGTAAAGAGTAGGATTATCTTTTTCACATGCAAGTTTAGGATCAAGTTTACAACTAACTTCAATAGGAATAGCAATTGGTTTATAATCTACCATATTAAACCTTTTAAGAAAGTTAGTAGCATATTGTGACTGATATATAACAATATAATTATTATCTTGAAAAATTTCATGCCTAATAAATGATTCAATAGTCATAAATAATTCATTTCAAATTATTGCTTAAATTTATCTTTAATTTTGAAAATTAATCTATTAGAATTGCTAGAATAAGAAATCATCAACATACAATAAAATAAAATAATATGATAACTTTAAAATTAAAAATATATATCATTATCAAAAGAAAAATAATGAAACCAATATCTTTGAAAAACTATTTATTTTGGTATACCAAGCTCTAAGAGATTGCTTTAAGAAATATATATTTTTTCAATTTACACACATACAATTCGTTTCCATATTCCTCAAAACCTTTAGGTTGATGCATGTAAATTTATTCATTTAAATTATCATGTAGTAATTCATTCTTAACATCCATATGGTGGATTTCCAACCATATTGAGCACCTAAGGCAATAAGAATCGTAAATGTGCTCATTTTTGTAATGGGTGCAAAGGTTTCTATGTAGTCAATATCTTTGGGGCTTTTTAGTAAACCCACAAGCTAATAACCTATATTTTAACTTATCAAAATTTCCATAGGCCTTATATTTGATTTTATAAAGCCACCTAGAGTCACAAATACTAAATTTTTTCTTAAGGAGGAGAAGATCCCAAGCCTGACTTTTAATTAAGGAAGACTATTCACCGTTTATAACTTCTACCCATATTTCATTGTGAGAAGCCTCTTCAAAAGATTGGTGTTTCAATCACACATAATCATTGAGGCATGATAGGTATGATGAATTCAAGTAATCTTACTAAAGTTATCGAGATTAGAAATTTTAAGAAAAGATTGAGCCTATTTAGGCATTTTTGTTATAGAGGAAAAAGAAGAGACTTTTTTTTAACTAAAGAATCATTATTAACATCTATTTGACAATCACAATAAACATTATCAAGATGATTGTTTTATTCTTCATTAGGTTCATCATAGAAAATATTAAAAAGAAGATGAAGAAGAACAAAATGGTTTTTCTAATATTTTACATTCCTATTCTCAATAACTTCACATTTTACGGATCATAGATCTTAAGACCTTTTTTTTTTTTCCTACATGGCCTACAAAGATGCACAGATAGGAGGTTTTATATAACTTCTTCCTTTTTTCTTTAGGAATGAATATAGAGGTATTGATTCCAAATATTATCATATCGAGATACACTAGGTTTCTTATTAGACCAATTTTATAAAGGACTAAATTGAAATGGGGATTCAAAGGGAACTCTTTTCGAATATGAAAATGGTATGCATTGCTTCATCCCATAGAAACTTAGGAATTTTAGCTGAGTGTAACATGGTTTGATCTATTTCAAGAATGGTGTGGATTTTATTTTCTGCAATATCATTTTGTTGAGGAGATTAGGGAGTATTTAGTTCCTTTCTTTGTATACCACATTTGATACAAAATGAATAAAATTCTTTAATAATATATTCTCCTTCGTTATTTTTTCCAAATAGTTTAATTTTACGACTAGAGCTATTCTCAACTAAAGCTTTAAATTATTTGAATTTTGTTAAGACATCCAATTTATGTTTGATAAAGAAGGACCAAATCATTCCAGAATAATCATCAATTAAAGTGACAACATATAAAGAACCATTTATGGAAGGAACTTATAATGGTATTCTAAGATCACTGTGGACAAGTTCTATAGGTTATAAGGAGTTAGATTCATGATGACTCTTAAATGGGTTTGTTTATTGCTTACCACATAAGCACCCTTCATATGTTTCATGAACATGAGAGATAGGTGACATATCAATAACTAGGTTAAGCTAAGACATGTCATACATGATCCTAAAATTAACATGACATAAAATTTCATGCCACAATTGAACATCATTCCTATTTTGAGTAGACAAACATGAAGAAAATGCAAAACATTTAAATACATATAAATTGTTATTTTATATGCCTTTAGCAATAGTAACATCTAACTCATTCATAATAAAAAAATTTATCCTTTGATAAAATTACGCTATAATTATTTTGAGTTAGTAGTGAACAAGAGAGAAAATTCATTTTCAATTTAGGAGCACACAAAATATCATTTATAAAACCATTTAATTTCTTTTCTTTTCCTTGAATCTAAACATTGATAATATAATGATCATCTAGAAAGATTTCATCATTACATTCTCTAATATCAATTAGAATATCAGATCTATACATCATGTGCCTAGATGCAAAATAGTCTAATATCTAGTCATTTTCTTTAGCAAAGTGACTAATGCAGGAATGCAAAACAAATACTCTAGGTTTTTTATTGTTCTTTTGATTTGGCTTGTTCCCTTTTTTATTTTTGAAATTTGGCTTTTTTTGTGAAAACATTTCCCACAATTATGACATTTCCCATGAAAATGGTCTCTTAAATTCCCGATTTCTTACCTTTTCTATGAGGTTTAAAGTTTGATTTTTGATCCTTGTTAAAACTAGAAAAGGTATTCTTAGGTTTTTGTGCGAGAATTTCTTGAGTGACATTCTCCATTGAATTAACTTTAACTTGACACACTCTTCCTGAATTAGGAGAGCACTTAGAGTAGAAAGGTTGAGAATATATTTTTCAGTTTTGATATTTCAAATTTATACTGAAATGAATTTTTAAATCTCCAATGGATGTTCATTTGAATAATAAAATATACTAATTCATCATGAATCAAATTACAATTACATCCATCTAACTGAGATTTGATGTTTTTAATTTTTACTAGAAAATTAACTACTTTTTCGTCTCCCTTCATGGGAGTTGTCATTAACTCAAGAATCGGTTTAATAATTTTTACAAACACATACCTTGTATTGATTCTATCGATATCCATACTTCACTCATCCTTTCATGGCTTCCTATGTGAAGTAGGAAGTTTTCATGCATGCTTCATAGTATTATATAAATTATTTCATGCACTTTCTATTGAAATGCATATACATTGTTTGTTGTTACTTGTCTACATGTTAGTGCCTCCTTACCATTTACAACATTCCAAAGTTAGTGTGCCTTGAATTCCACCTTTACTATGATTTTACAAATGTTATAGTTTGTCCCATTCAACATATGTGTCTTGTTAATTTTAAAGTGATTAAACCCCATTTTTAATCTTCAAAAAATTCAAATCAAGAGAGAAAGACAAGTTTATTATGATAATTGAATTTTTAAACCCTTATTCTTCACTGTTTGATATAAAATTAGGCTCTTACAAAGGAAAAAAATTATGAAGGCTTTTAGAAAATGCCCCTATCATTCTTAGATGAAAATACACTTAAAATATTGTATTTTTGTCCTCTTTCATAGAAAAATTATCCTATCACCTGTTTCTTACAAAAACTTATCAATTTGATGATAAATTTCATAATTTTCAAAAACAAATTGTAAACTAAGTTTTTCTAGTTTTGAATTTAGAGAGAAATAAGCCCCTAATTACGACATTTTTTTACATATCCAACTATCATAATAGAAAAAAATTATGATAAATTATTTTTGAAAAAAATAATAAAAATACTATTATACTTTAAATATCCTAAAAAAGTAACTTTCTCTGATTTTTTTAAAATTGTACAAAGACCGAGATCCTTGTTAGGAATGAGCTCACAACCAAGTTGGTTCCCTAGCTATGGTATGTGTTACATATTCATCGACGATATGGGTGGCAAGGGGCCGAGCTATATCACTCCAGTGAGATGGCTGAACATATCAACTTGTCATGGCATAGTTTCAAGGGATTCATAACCAAATCAAAGAAATAGCTAACCAATCAAGTCACTAGGTGACTTTCTCTTAACACTAAAAAAAAAAGGAAAGAAGATTACCGAAGCCACAAGTTACCCTCCATGGCGAGGATTTTAAGTCTTTCCTATCCCTTCTCTATGCCAATGTGGGACTAAGCCTCAATCAATATTTCCGTCGACCGAACTAGGATGGATTGCTACACAACCCAAGCCAAATCGAGCACAATAAAAGGCACATTTCCAACAAAATTGGTAGCCAACCATGCATAAAAATTTGGTTGAGAGGTCTAAGTTTGGTGTGACAGTCGATGGTTTGACCCTCAACCTTCACTTTCTGAGTCACTGCGTCCATGTGGAAATCTAAAGAGATAGTGTTTTGATGGATTGTAATGAGGAGTGGCAATGTGAGAGCTATGTGTAGGGGGGTTAATCATATGCCAAGTGTCCATTTATTATCCTTGAGATATTAGAGGTGAGTATGTGAATTAAATATCAAGCTTTATTTTTAATAAAAACCTCCACCGCGTATTCAAACAACCTATTATATGAGAGGCGGTTAGGGTAGATTAGGTTATTTTGTTTAATTTTAGCAACCAAACAAATATAATAACCAAAACACATAATAAATCTGTCATACCATATGAAAAGTAAAGGTTAGTATAATTTTTAAATTAAGATTTTCAAAAATAAACTATGCCATATCATTTAAATAAACAAGGTGTTAGAAAATAGCGGGTCAGATGTGGACATAGGTTTAGGTTAGGTTTAAATTAATACTATGCCACCATATTTAAATATACATGTAGATTTTCAATTTTAACTCTAACCACAGAGAATCATTTCCATCTAACTCTATGTGTCCCGTGCCAATTAAATTTTTTTGAGATCCTATAATTGTGGAGATTGTCTCCTACTTGGAGACCTTCACATTTACCCTTGAAAATTAATTATCATGAAACATTACACATTACAAAAATTAAATTCATGTCAAGTAGTTTAACACACTTACCTTCTAAAGAATTGGGCCTAGAGAGGTTTATTCAAAATGTCAACCAAATACTTTGCAAAAAAATTTGAGAAGAATATGAGAGGGTGTCTATTAAATGGAGGGAGGGGGACATTTATATTGCTTGTGGGTTGTAACAACCCACCAACTGATACTGGTTGTAAATTGAATTAATTAAAATAAATTATTTAAAACAAGCTCGTACCATGTGAGGTCCGAGAACTCAATTAATTATTAACCAAATTAAATATTACATGGATTAATTTAAATACATAACATTAAACTATAATATGAGAAATGTAAATAAAGAAATATTTAACGTGGAAAAAACCCAAAGGGGTAAAAACCATGGTGAAAATATAAGATTCCATTTACAAGAAACATAATTTTATAGTCCAAAGATAATTGCTTTATTCACCTCACTCCTCTCCACATAAATTTCAATTCACTGAGATTGAGTTATTTTCACCTAACCCAAAAAATAGGCGTGTCTTAGATGGTAACTTTCATCGTTCACTTTGATCGCTAAGATTATATTTTATATATATGGCTTTAGGTTGTTATATGTAAAATTAATGTATGTATGCAAAATAAAAATGATTGGTAGAACACATGTATAATTTCATATAGCTATTTAATGAATTGCAATTCCTATGTTAATAAAAGTTAGAGAAGACCATGAGAGAGTCATATTATGTTGAGGGTTATTAAAATATACAATTTAGTTAAATTTGATATGTAATTTGAAAAATGGGATAATTTGTAAATTTATTTATACATAGTTAATTGTTAGGCCTCACGATTATTCTATGTATTTATAAAGTCACACATTGGGAGCTAACGTTTAATTCTTTATTCTTTACATTCTTTGGAAGTGTGAAAGAATTTCAGATGAGATGCATGTAAGAATTTTAGGAAAACAAGGAAATATGCGGTTGCGTATTTAGGTGAACAGATACATGTAATATTTGAGAAAAACACAATGTGTATATTCATTCATGAGGAATTAACAAAGGAAGCTAAATATAGACACTTACTTTAGTGGAATTTTTTTATAAAAAAAAGCATAAAGCCTACATGGGAGAGAAGGTTAATGCATTATAAATAGAAGAGCTAAATATAGAAAATGCATGCAAATAAAATTATTTCATGAAGGAGAAAAGAAAGCGGTGCATAAGGAAAAATAGTTTATCCAAAAATAGCAATCCCAAACATAAGCCATAAATCATCCAAGATAGGAAAGTGAACATCTAGAAGTAGAAGAGGTTTTGTGCTAATGAAGTTACAAGGATATGAATATAAGTGGCATAAATTCCACCCCAATGTAATAGTTAGGAGTTATTTTTGCAACTCAAGGCTAGTAGTAGTATTATTTAAACTAGTGCAGGGAAAATAGCCACTAGTATAAGTATCATATGAGGATGATTTTAATAGATATATAGAGACAAGACAGAGATATTGTTGATATATTGTTAGCATTAAGAAGGGAAAAAGCATGAGTTAAGAGCATAAATATGTTCATTGTATGGAGATTATGTCTAAGTTATTAACATGAAGTAGTATATTATGGATCCATTATGTGTATGATTTTATGTGTGTGTTTTGTCTTTATTTTACTATAAGTTTGATTGTTCATAGATGTTTTACTTTGTTTAAGACCTCACTATGAAAATGTTAAATGAGATGGGAGCTTGTAATCTCTCATGCTTTAGTTGAGTGTGTTAAGGTATCCTACCTTAGTGTTGTAGGTTGGTGCATGGATATAGTGATATTAGTGTCTCGCTAAAATGGTAAAAGTTATATATGCATGAACTATTAAACTAGGCATGCAACATTTCAATTCCATTGTCGGATTAATCACTATTAATCTGCAATGGTGAGAAAAGAGAATGATGTTCTAGGTTACATAAGAAAATATTGAGCTTTGGTGAGCTATTCCCCGATTTCACTCTAAGGAATTGGGTGGAAAGGAACTTGTAGGATTTTCTATATGAATTTTCTTCAACAAACTCCTAGGGAACCTCGATGCTTGGTTGCAGACTTATTTTTTAGGAAATATTTTTATCTTATGAATAAATTATCCTTGGACTCCATAGTGCACTAAGAGACTTGTAGAACACAACACAACTTGGATGAATGATGTAGAATATTGGTGGAATGGTACACTTCACATATACATCTTCAAATACATATTTTCAACCTTGTCTTACAAAAAAAAATCACACCTCATCTTATTCCATGATCCATGTGGATCATACTTCAGAAATTTATTATAGATATTAAGAAGCTCATACTATATTTGGGTATCGAGAAATTCTCCATAGATGGTTAAGTTCCCCAATCATGTGAATAATTCATATAAGAATGGAAATGGGGGTAAATAATTTACTGCATTATAAATTCCTAGGATGAGGGCGTGTTGAGAAGGTAGTTTTATGAAAAAGTGTGATGAAAGACCATATTTGAATGGGAAATTCTTTAAAAGGAGGGTTCAACCTTCAAATTGTCAAGGGGGAATAAGAACATTTACTCAAGAAGTAAAGTGAAAGGAGAGATGCAACATATTGATAACATAATGGTATGCATGTCATATTAATGACTATAGAGGATGAGGAGGATAAGGATGACATAGATGGAATACTTAGTCCGAGAATCCTTTCCCTACTGATGCACCTACTCATGTGACTAGATATCAAATTATAAACAAGTAAGTACTTATTGAAACTTATAGTGATGAGGAAGTGAATAGAAATAAATGGAAAGAGGTGTAGGATAGTATATTCCTATTTGTATTACACCAAATTACACCAACACCAAAGAAAATTATATTTAACCCTACTAATCAAAATTGTAAAGGTTAAGAATTACGATAAGTGTATAGAAAACTCAGGGAACAAGGGGATATGCTGATATGCACACAAGAAATTTCTACAACACAAAATATCACACTAGTAATTAGTACCCCAACACAAAAATACTAACACTGATTACAAAAATATTAGCAATGGAGGAAATGGTTCTTCCAGACACGACAAGCTAGCAACGAGCCACAACTAGAAGTTATGCCATCTATGTAATAGGTTTCAACACCTCTAATTTTCTATGACATGTCACTACATTTACCAAAATATCATGGAATTAAAAATACTAGAGATCACGTGTACAATTTTGAGTTAATATGATGTGCTAAGGGGAATACTTCCCTTGAGCGTAAGGTAAACCAATTTTCTACTAGTATGTTGGATCATGTACATATTTTCTAGAGAAATGATGACCTACGGTATGAATTAAACTATTATTAACTAAAAGACGATATCTTAAAAGGGTTTGATATATGAAAATTTGAATGACAGAGTAAATATGTGATAAAGGAGATCGAACAATAACTTACCGAGAGAGTGTGTGTATGATACAAAATTTAAGAATTTGATGTCAAAGTTGTCTTATGATATTCATCCATCTCAACATGCAAAATGGTTTGTTAGAGGAATAATATTACCCTTTTGACACAAAATTTCACACAAAACATTCACAAATCCATATAAATATTTGGAAGGAATATTACATGCAAAAGTTGATGGTGGTGTTGACACTAGCATAAAACCATTCATGGAGAAAAAAATTATGTCAATGGAAACTCAATTGGAAATTTTACTATGAATAATTATAGTGAGACATGTAGTGGAGGTTTATACAAAAATAGATTCCCTCAACACAATATTAACACAATGTTTATGGCTTGTGAAATTTATGGAGAAGGGAATGCTGGTAAAGGTGTCAAAAATACAATATGTAATACAAAAAAATGTGTCTTTCTTTTGTAATATCTATGATATACATACACATAATACTAAGGATTGTTACATAATCAATCAAATCCATGAAGCATTATCCTTGGAGTTGATACATGTCACCATGGGAAAAATAACAATCAAAATAATAAAAATAATGAGGGATGTATTGAAACATGCAAAGGAGGGGTCATGAAAGAGGAAGCCAAGGTAGGGAATATTTCCACAAGAAATTTTCTAAAGGTGCAACTTGCCGATAATTATCAATATGGTTTCCATGGATTTCTTGGATGCAGATAGTATGGAAAATAATAAAAAGTAGAATATTGTATCTACCCCTACGCAACTATAACAAAGAAAAGTGATAAAGGTCTTGGGATGATAAATATTGTGTTAAATTTAATAGAAACTCAAGAGAAGGTAAATCCAGATGAGGTCAATCTAGGTGAAAAATTTTCGATAAAAACTAGAGGAAATCCAACACATCCATGATAATATGAGTCACTAATAGTGACTATTTAGTGTAAAACCCTTAGATTAGAACAACTACCTTGAAATGAAGTAACAACTATAAGAAACTAAATAATTGGTGTGTAAACTCAAAGGTGAGATTTATTTCTTAAGAGAAGCAACATGCACTATGATAGAAGCATAAGGAATGCTTGTCTTCAACAATTCATAGAGGAATGAATTTTTTGAAGATTGTAGGATTCTACACACCAAAGGATTAATCCCTTTTCTCAACTAATACTTATCTCATCAAATATATAGTATGACATTTGTAACGTAGTTTGGATAGGTGAAAAAGAAATAAATAAACCTATTAGGTAAGGAGGATTATGATAGGGAAATATTATCCAATGATTGCATCCATGGATGGAACATCAATGATATATTGATAGATATGGGTGTAAAATTTAATATTATTACAATGGATAAATGTGATAATATGTGGCGGCGTTGTTCCACCCATAACCTCGTATTCTATTCATGACAAAAAAACATATGTTGTGCCTATTAGAGTGTCAAAGAACACCATCATTAACATACATGGAATAAGGTTATTTGGGAATTGGCTGTAATAAAATTGGTTAAGGAAAACAAATTTCTAATGCTTCTTAGTATGGGAGTGATGAGAAATGAATATTTCACCTAATGGAATGGGATAAGGCGTGTACCATAAAAAGAGTGGGTGGTTTAGGTATTAAAAAAATTAGGATAATGAATGTTGATCTCATCTCCAAAATGAGCTAGAGACTCCTTAAGGAGGACCACCCATGGATTGATCTCATCTGAATCAAATACCTTGATTAGGTTAAAGGTCGAATTTTTCTAAAGAAGGAAAACCTCCCATTGGGCTCTATTTTTGGAATAATATGGTAAAGACTAGAAGGGCTCTAGAGGCTAGTTGTAAATGGAACTTGGGAAATGGGGAAGATAGTTTGGCGAATTTCCAACACCTTAAAAACAAAAACTCTTGAGAGAAGCTCAAAAGAAATATTACAAAAACCATTAGTCAGAAGGTCAATGATGATATCTACTATGTTGATGGTAAGCCTCAATGGAAGGATCTAATCCCTACACTTCCTTATCATAGTGACATGATTGAGGATTTACAAATAACACTTTCCCACATAACTATCAACCCAATTCAATCTAAAGATGAATTCATTTGGACAATTTATTTTGATGGGGATTACCTTATAAGATTAGGGTATCACTATCTTACTGCTAAAACTTTGGTAGCTTTGACTGGAGCAAGATCTGGTATAGATATCTCACTCCTAAGATCAACCAATTCTTCTGGCTAGTTTTTAACAAGAGAATCCTTACTATCAACAACCTCATTAAGAGGGGTTCCACCATGCCAAATAGATTCTACCATTATAAGAAATAGATTGAAACAATCAGAACCTACTTTTACATTTTCCTTCTAATGATGCCCTTTGGAAGGTTAGTTTCAACAGACTTGGCATTATTTGGATGTTTCTAGATGATATTACTCAAGTCTAGGAACAATGACAGCTCCCTTTCAAGCATGGAATGCTTAGATAGTTTTGGAGAATCTTATTTCCCCACACCGTCTGGATAATTTGGAAGGCTCACAACTCTATCATATTCATAAATGTCACAAGATCAAGAAAAAGGATCTTAAATGAAATTACAATTTTTGTTAAGGAGAACATCCTTAAATTCAATCACCAAAAGAATGGTAAGTATCCCAAGAATGAGTAGAAACTCTTAACTGCTTGGAATATTTACATTCATAGCACTAAAGATAAAACCCCAAAGATTGATGGGTCTCTAGTTTGGTGGATTCCCCCACCGTAGGGCCGGTATAAATTTAACTTTGATGGTGCCTCTAAGGCCAACCACGATGAAGTGGGTGGATGTGGTCTCATCATAAATAACCTAGGTCATCTCATTGTTGCTTATGTTGGGCCCATGTGTATTCAATCAAATCACTATACGGAGGCCCTCACCACTCTCTGGGGAATCAGAACAACCAGGGACCTCAAGGTGAATAATCTAATGATTGAGGGAGAATCTATGAACATTATCAATAATCTCTCTAATACTCAATCCCCCAAGAAGACCATAAGGGAGTTCATTCAAGAGGCCAAATTTATTTGTAAAGGTTTTAAAACATTATTTTGGGCCACACTTATAGGGAGGGTAATAGTGTGGTTAACACATTTGCTAATTGTGGCATCAACAAAATTAATTTTAATACTTGGGTAGATCATGGAAAAATCCCTCACACTATTCAAACCATAATTTTTCAATAAACTTTGGCCACCTTTCCTCCCACTTAAATACTTTTGGCAAGATTTGCATGTGTGGTGGAATGATTATCTATACACAAAACATTCGTGATTCATTTCTCCCAAAACAATCTTTTATTCCTTTTTTATTATCTTTTGGTTTTGGTTTTTATGAAATTTCATAATTTACCAGGATTAGTATCCTTCTATTTATTTTTCTACGGGTCCTCTGCTTCGACCCTAGGCTCTTAAGTGGTGTCTTTCATACTGTTGGGGTGTTGTGACTTTGTTCAAGACATCTCATTTCATTATGGGTAGACCCCCCTACCACATGGCACCCATTTGCGATCCCTCATGGAAGAATAATGAAGAATTGTGGAGATACCTTTATTTGGATGGTTTTTATGATTTCATGTAATGAATTAGAGGGAATGATATGCATATCTCCCTTACCTTTGCATAAAAGTGGAAAGACAGGGTGATTAATTTCAAAAACAAGGAATTCACCATCTCTGAGAGTATGATTTCCTTCATCACCGACCTAGGGATGGAAGGAAGAAAATTTTATAGGAATGAGTTTGATAAGGAAGCGGAGGAAAAATGTTGTTTTGGAAGGAGAGGAAGCTTTGACAATAAAAAAATCTTGTATTTTTTGCTCATCTATTCCTCCCCATTTAGAGACGTTGTAAAAATGATTTTCAAATATGTCACTTTGGAAGGCTGATAAAAACCTTTCCACTTCAACACCTGGTGCTTCTAAAACATTTCAGAATTCGGTAAGGTTAGTCTCTTTTTATATATATTACACTATCTAGAGAATTCTATTCTCGATGTTCAATCCCATCATTGTGCCCTCCCTCTACATCATAGGGTTGTCTTTCTACTTCACCAAAGTATTTTCTAGACATTATGACCAATAATCCCACTAACCCCTTAGCCCCACCCCTCCCCAACAACCCAAGATAAGAACTAAGAACCCTAGTTTCATAGATATCCCCCTTCTAGCTAACCCCCGGATAAAAAGGGTTTGCCAATAGTACAAAAGCAAAAGACATTACAATGGCCAAAAGCTTGTTAGACATCATCTAGTCTAAGTCCTGGCCCTTGTATTACCTTTGAAATTAAAGACCAATAAAGATAGTAGGCTGAAATCATCAAATGAATTTAAGAAAATGTATCTTTTGTTCTTATTGAAGTAAGAAAAGAGGATGTAGACCCCATTTCTATCTCTAAGCTTGAGGAAAAATTGTAGGCTCTGAATAATCATATTGGTGCCCTAGAGGAGAAGGTGTAGTAGGTTTTGGAAAAATAGATCAATCACCTTTCCCTGTATAAATCACTTCTGGACTTTCTTAAAACCTAAGTTCATCAAATTTTTGATGTAAGTGGTATTACGGAAGAAGCTTGAAAAGATGGAAGACTTAAGAAGAATACAATTGCTGCTAGTAGCAAGGAAAATGCCCAACATACCACCATCATTTGGTACAAGTCTATGATGAAGGCACATAAGGTTTTCAACAATCTTGTTAAATAGGTATTTACTATTTGGTAATTTTTTATTTTGGTGTTGTTTTTGAGTGGTTTTATCCCCGATGTATCATTTTTTCTCGTAGTTGGACTTCTTGTAGGAATTTGGCCCTTTCCTTGATTCCTATCATTTATCTAGCTCTGTTAGACTCTGGTTATTAGGGTGTGGTCCCTAAATATTAAAAAACCATGTTTTTCTCATTGTATATTGTGAATTTTGAGACCTTTTTGTGCCATGGGGTATGGTCCCCTTAAAACCATTTACTCTCAATAAGAAAACAAAAAAACAAAAAAACATGGTGTTACACAAATAACGTTGATCTACACTTATAGAAATATAATGTAAGTGTTGAAATAAATGCATGATGTGTGATTCTTCAAATGGATGTCAAGCAAAACATGTTGTATGTGGAAGATGTTGAAGAGAACGAAGACCTAGAACATATATACAACATAAAGTCTTAAGAATTAGATAAATTTGAATTGAACAAAGATGGAGTCCTATAATGGTATGATGCATAATTAGTTTATGATATTACTAGTGTATCATGTGAAAATTGGGTGCAAATGTTTTATGAGTTGATTGGGGGTGATTATGGAGCCGTAAAATCAAACCTAAGACTTAAAAGTGAAATAAGACCAAATTCTACAAGAACATATGTTAGAAGACTTAGAAAGGAAAATAAATTTCCAAAAGAGAGTTATTAAGGTGGTGGAAATATCCAAGAATATATGATCTAAATGAAGATCTATGTTCCTAGATAATAGAGATGAATAACTATATAATTTATATTATAAGAGGTACTTTTACTAGATGGTTGGTGACTCATCAACCAAACTTGAAAACATGGGAACAAATTAATGAATCCATATGCACAAGGTCTGAATAGGGTAACCATATGCAAAGAATTCCATGTTATAGTAGAGTAACTAAACTAAACTAACATAGAAAGTAATGTAAAGAGGCTTGGAGCTCGAGTGCTAGAAAAATCAAACAATAACTATGGGTGCATACCTTCTATCATACGCTATAAATTGGGCATGTTCATGGTATGTGGAATGTGAATCATGTTGAGTATCATCTATATGGAAAGTCCTAAAACCAATTTTATACAAACATTCTCATTTACATGTAGAACACCTAGAATAAATCCATTACTCCAAAGTATCGAGCATTAAATATTAGGGAATGAGGATTTAATGGAAGAAATAATTTTAGCATTTATATTGAGAAAGGTATCAAACTATCAAATATATTTGAAGAATAGAACACAATTTATGATTCTAGTGAAAAATATGAGGATGTTTGGATAGAATGGAATTGGAAGCACAAAGGAAAACAAAAGATGGTTTATCAAATTGATGAAGAAGCATACAAAAATAATTTGGATTTTAAGACTACTTATGGATCTAGGTAATTCATAAATGATATCAGAAAGGAAAATGTGCTATATAATGATCCACTCAAGTCTAAAAATATCAACATTGGAACCGAAGAAGCTCTAACAATTACAACAATTGGGGATTATTGATATGAAGCTTAGATTGCAAAGATAATAGAAATACTCCATGACAATAAGGACCTCTTCTAAGAAATTTTTTAGGATATTAAAGGATAATAAATACTCTTATGAAATATGTATGCCATGTTAGTTGAAGGTGCCAAACTAATGCATAAATGGTCATATACAATGAATGCAAATCTAGGCATTAAAGTTAAGGATGAAATTGAAGGAATGTTATCTATTGAGTCACTATTTCAATCAAATAATTAATTTTGTAGGATCGATGGTGATAAATGATAATAAATATGCATGCATGATAATTTATGTTCACTATTATGTGCTAAATGTAGTTTGTATCGTAGACCTTTTTCCTCCCCGTTTATTGAAGAAATTATAGGATTATTTGGAATAGAAATATACACTTTCACATATGGGTTTTCTAGGTATTATAAAGCACAAACAACCAAATAATATCAATGAAGACAACCTTTATTATAGAATGGGGATTTTTTTCTTACATAGTCCTGTCATTTAGGCTTAAGAACAAACCCATAGTTTTCTCATGGATTTTTGTAGCTACATTTGAAGACTTCATACTCGTATTATTGGAAGTATAGCTGAATGACTAGATAGTATATGGATTAGTAGAAAATCATTGCAAATGTTTGCGCTTGATGATTGAGCATTGTTGGTAGTTACAAATATCTTTAAATTTAAAGAATTTTTCATTTGCAACTCCTTTTGGGACATTGTTTGGCCATATCATTTGCAAATATGGATTAATTATTTATCCAACCAATATTTTAGTAATCCTATAGTAAAATAGTTCACAAACACAAAAGGATGTACACACATTGCTTGTACATTGTGGCTATTATCAAAATTTCATACAAGGATATGAAAAAATATTCATGCTATTAGATAAGATATTAAAGAAACACATACTAGATGAATAGGGATAGAAACAACAAATGTAATTTGAAGAGTTAAAGGAATACCTCTCTGCCATGCCAATATTAAGATTCCCTAATTTGAATAAGCTATTTTATGTGCATGTGGATGTGTCAGAACAACATTCGGGAATTAATTCCACAACCAGGAGAAGGTAACATAGATCATCCAATCCTTTATGGAAGTAGAAAATTAACTCCCTAAAATAAAATCATACTACAACAAAAAGAGAATTAATTTTAATGGTTTATGCACTAAAAAATAGATAATATCTTCTAGTGATTCCCTTTGTCTTCTATGTTCATCACATGGAATTGAAACATTTGGTTAACAAGGAGGTGTTACATGGGTACATTTTTCAATCGATAATATTGTTTCAATAATTTCATCTTTTAGTAATAGTCAAGATGGGGAAAAAATGTGGGACTTGATAATATTTCTTGCATTTCTACTAGATATGAGGTATAAATAATAGAGGATGAGCTACATGACACCAAAATGATATGAATTGCGAGTTACCCATATGAACTATATGATATCACACTATTCCTTGAAATAGGAATCATTTTGTATAATCATAGTACCCAACATAAGAAGAAACTAGCTATTAAGGTTACACATATCAAATATTAAGTGGAACCTTATGCAAGATGGGAAGAGATGAAGTATTAAGGCATTATGTAATGGAACAAATAAAAAGGTTTTTCAAAAAAGCACATGAAGGGGTAACATGAGGACATTATTTTGGGGATTCTATTGTATGATAATTTTTAGCAGTATGATTATATTATTAGAACTTATTTCATGATGCCAAAGAATACATATGAAATTGTGATATTTTCTAATGCATTGGAAATCTAAATAAGAGAGAAGTAGTTCCTTTATGAATGATAATTTCTCAAGAATCATTCAAAAATAGGTTGTAGACTTTGTGTTACTAATAAATCTAACCACATAATGGATAAGACAACATTATATCATCACCACAATATAGTAGTTAACTAGATGGGCCGAAGTTGCACCGAAAATGGATTGTACAAGAACACCAATAGCTAGGTTTATATGAGAAAATATTATCTATAGATATGAATTTCCTTTGAGCTTAACAAGTTATAGAGGAGCTCATTTCCTCAATGAGAAAATGTGTACAATTTTTTTAGAGTTCATGATACACACCATAAAACAACACCCTACCACCCACAAGAAAATGAGATAGTTGAATCTTTCAAAAAAATATTGAGAAATAGTTTGACTAAAATATGTGATGTTGGGCACAAGGATAAATTCTAAGCGGTGTTATGGGAATATATAAATACCTAACAATAATAAAACAAAACAAAACCATTCCAAATGGTGTAATTGAATTTATGGTTCTTTACTAAGGATAACACATGTTTTGAATTTAGATGACGAATCCTTCATCATGGAGTGCCTAACTAGACTTTTGTAGTTAGATTAATGAAGGGAGCGTGCTTAGTTTATATAACGTGTAGATAAGGTGTGAAAAAATCATGACATGATAGACAAACAAAGATTAAAACTTTCATTTTCAATGCCATTTTACTACTCTATGAATCAAAATTTTCATAACACTTAGGAAAGTTGTAGACACATTGGTTAGGACCATATGAAATACATGAAATTTTTTCAACCAGGGCATGTAAATTGAAGGATCTGAATGGGTATTTTTTACAATATCACTTCAATGGGATTAGCATAAGATCTATTTCCATTGAACGAAGGTGTTGTTTTTGTTTCTTAGATAGTTTCATTCATGTAATTAGGATAGTTTACCTCAATCCATGTTTTATTGTTATAATAAGAACACAAATTGTGCCATAGGACTAATGTCCATATGATATACTCAATATTTATTCTAAAAAATGATCTAGTTCACTCATGAAAAGGTCCTCATTCAAAATTAACTGATTTATTTATTGCATGGAGGATAATGCATAATTTATGTGGGAGGAAGAGAGAAAAATAAAAACAACGAGTAAGAGATCAAAAGTTACATGCATTAAGAGATAAAAGAATAGGGGATTTTTCATATGGTCATGCGTTAGAAAAATAGAGCATAAAACTAGTGTGGGGTATGCATGGAATTATTAATCATTATGGGAATGGTAAAATAAGATGTTTGGTTGGAATTTTAAAAATACTTTGGCATGAATAGTAGTAAGATCGGTGTGAAATAATTATTGAAGAACAATAGAACATAGTCTACTAGGAAAAAATAATTTAGAAAAATGACTATTAATCATGTGAAAAATATGAAAGTGGATAAGGTAAGATGTTTTTAGGAAGGATGTGAGGAAAGGAAGTGTACAAGAATAGGACCACACAAGAAAATATGACGTCGCCTAGTACGTTAGCTACCTATCGCATATGGAGGCTATGGGATATAACAACACAAATTCATGAAATTAACGCTATTTGTAGACATGCAAGTGGGTGATGTCATTTATGAAATTTTTAAATAAGGTAAAAATCATGAAAACAAGAAGTGGTAACAACTTCTAACCACTTTATATTGAATGCATTTGGTAACGGAAGAGAAATTTCATGTGTGTGAATGCAATAAATACATCCTTATTACCTAGGCTAGAGAAGTATAAAAGGAGGATAGAAAGTCATTTTGAAGATTACCAAACATTTAAACAAATGAGATATCATATTGAAATGGAGAAAACGAGTGAAAAAATGAATCGAGCATATAAGACACAAATTCTTTCCAGATTAGAGATCTACGCAAACTTTTAAAGGTACCAAAGCTCATAATAGTGTTGGAGAAGTAATAGAAGTAACTATTAATAGAAAAGTTGGTAGGTTCAAAAAATAACAATTATTCATTCTATACAAATATTTCACAACAACCATTAATATGGAGGCACTTAGCCTCCTAGATTAAATAATAATGGATTCTAGACTAGAGAGAGAAAAAAGTATATACCAAACGAAGTGTGCCAAGAAGGGGTCACATGAGAATCTATTTTTCAAGTGAACTTAGTTTGAGAAGTTCCTTAGAGTCAATGCTAGGAAAAGACTCAGGTAGCACCTTGATAAGAGAAATCTCATAGCATAGGAAGAACAAAACATTGTAGAGGAGTTAGAGAGATTGAAATACAAAGAGGGAAAAAATCTAGTTCTTCGTATAATAGAAGAAAATGGGAAATAAAACCATGAAATTTAGTAGGAAGGATAAAAAGGACCAAAGCTCCACCTCACCACCACCACCCAACTTAGAAATCTAATATCTATAAGATTTTACTGGAGGTAGATAAATGGAAGAAAAAATTCAATGCATGTAAAATTTCTGACTTGAATCCTTGCATGTGTAGGTCTCAAAGAAAAATAACTTAAGACTATATGCATGTTATAGAAAATAAGACCACCAATGGAGGAATTATCTATGTTGATATTTCGAATAAGGTGCTAGAGAAAGATGGGTTCCTTCAACTCTATGAATTTCAATAATTTAACAAGCCTATAGATCTCTTTCAATATTTGATCTTTCATGTCCATAAATAATATTTATTCTTTTGTTGTTGGCATGGTGTCCCAATAGGTGTTGTCATTGATGCAAAACAACATTAATGAAAAAGTGAATGTTTTAAAATTATGTCATGATGTTGTTTGAGGTCCTAGCATAATGGTTCAAATGTTTATTTGTTGTTACAATGGGAATAAGTGATCCATGCTTTCTCTAGAAAGCCCATACAGTGCTTAGGATGTGTAGCTTGGAATAATGAGCTTATTGGATGCTTGGGAAGCATGTTGACATGATTTGAGAGTGCTTGTGCACTCACAATAGTGTCATAATGCAGATACATGTGGTTCACTTGGTTATAGGTGCTCATTGGGAGAAGGTATGCTTTCTTGGAGGTGTGACAGAGTGGTTTGAAGCTATTTGAGCTTATAAAAGTATGCAATCAAGTATATCATGACATATGAGGTATGTTTGAGTCATTTACATAGGTTTCTTGTTCATTTATTGCATTATTTCAGTTGGTCCTAGTTGCTACAATGAGTATCTAGCATGCAAAAATAGGTTGTCTTAGTGACTAGAGAGATTGAGATATGGAATTTTTATTCTTCATGTGTTGTGTATTTTTCTAGTTATGACTATTTTTGTAAGACATAGTCAAGAACATGTGAAAATCAAGCTTGAATTTGAACTTCTGATGCTTGTTATGAATAGTATTATTTACATGGGACCTTGTGGATTTCAGGGATGCTTCTAAGGTGAGTTTATAATGTTACACAAAAATAATGAGGTCATTTTATCATCATGTTTTTATGAACAAACGTTAGGAATGTAAAGAGGTCTAAAACCATAGTTAAATCCTATCTAGGAGCAACTAACGAGAAAGTGAAGTGTTGCAACCTAGTTTTGATTGACTCATAAAAAGTGATCATTGGATGTTGTAGAGGACTCCCCAGGGTTTCCATAAATTTATAGTTGAGGTCATGGTTATATGTGGGCCCAACCTAAAAATAGAATTTCATGTAGAAAAAGGTTTTAGGACAAGATGGTCCAAAGGACTAACATGGAAAATTTATAGTGCATGATTATTGAGATTTTTATTTATTTCTAGGAAATTTTCATGCAGGTTCATGGTGTTTTGAGATCCAAATAGGTTGATTAGTCAAAGGGCAGTTTTGGGGTCTCAAATAGCGAGGGTAGTAAGCTAATCATAACTTGAGCTACATGTGGAGTTTTGAGATGATTCAAGTTTTTTTAGAAATTATATTGAGATATATTTCCATTTATATATTTATTTTATCATGATGACATCATTTTAAAGGGTTTCCAGGTCATTCTTTAAGAAAGAATCTTTTTTGGCAGTTCAAGACACCATCTTTTTTGGTGCAAGTTTGATGTTATTTGAAGAATGAGATGGATTAGGTGATGATTACTATCACCTTTAAATTTAAGAAGGATGAATTTTTTATCAAATTAATCAATTTGTAAATATTTAATGTTTGTATAAATGTTTTTATGAGCTAACCATTGGAAACAATGTTTTTAGCGATTGATTTGGTGAAGGAAAAAGTAGTTATGGTTTGAAGTTAAGGATATTTCATGAGTTATAAATTTATTATAAGTATTAGAAATGTTCGTAAAATTATTTTGAGTTGTAACATGGCATGTTTTGGTTTATTAGAAGTGATTTGGTGATCAGATGAAGTTTCCAGGGTGTTAAAGGGTGTAGGAAACAATTGTTTTGATATTTGTAAAGAGAACTAGGCCTAGTAAATGAAATAATTTGATTGGTTGATATTAATTGAGACCATGTATGAATTTTAATGATATTTTATTCATATTTAAAGGGTTTTGGGTCATGAAAAAGTATGGTACTAATGTTAGGAATTTTTAAGAATGTGCATATGGGGTTTTGAGCCATTTTTGGCACATGTAATGAGGTTTTGGATAGGAAGACCTAATTGGGTAACTTGTGAATGTTATATTTAAAATTTAAATGTTTACTTGATGTATGGGTTGAAACAAATGGAGGGAAAAGGTTTTCCTAAGTTTGAAAGGTGGAGAAACATATAAAATCATGTTTTTGGTTCTTTTTAGAACTAGTTGAGTGTGTGCAAGGTGTGTGCAAGAAGTGTGACATATGTGGGTGAATTTTATTGATGTTTAATAATTATTTGAGATCAGATAAAGGGTGTGAAAGTTTGAGGAATATCATCAATCATGTGTGAAATATTTTGAAGCTTTGAGAAGTGAAGAAAGAGCTAGATTGTGCAAGTTGAAGACCTAGGGTTTAAGCAAGGGTTTGGAAGAGTTTAGAGATTGAAAATTGGATCAATATAAGTTGTGGTATCATCATATTTTCAATGGTCATTCTTCTGTAAATCTCTTATGATGATTCATATTTATAAGATTCATTTTTTGTGATCCATATCAATAAGGGTTTCAGGGTTGGTGCTCCTTGTGGGGTTAGTGCCTCACTAAAGAAATATATTGTGATGTGTAATATTCACTTGATTATTATTTTTTTGTAATATTAGAAAAAAAATTAGTGGGTTTTCTTCCCCTTGCTGGTTTCCCACTTATATCTTGGTTTTTGTGTTGTCTCTCTTGCTTATGGTTTATACCATGTATGATATTTGAGTATGTGCACAATTTAATGGATGGTTAAGTGATTATGTGTTTTGAATACGTAATCTTAAATATGATTTCAATTTCTTATAAGGACTAACTAACTCCCCTTAGTCCATTGTGCTTCTAACCTTTGGTACTAATGCATGAGAATTACTCATTCTTTGATCAACTAATAAACTAGTTTGATCAATATTGGAGATTAATTGGCACAAGAATTATTCAATGACAAAGAGATCAATGAGGTTGGAGATATCTTTAACTACAAGAAGTATGGGCACATTTTTCCCATTACACAAGTAAAATACCTTTCTTTAAGAGTCACATCACGCATTTTAACCTCCAATTTTTATATCACAAAAAATATGGATAGGGATAAACAAGAATATATTTTACATCGTGCATAAAATAGTACACAGGACACATTACAACTAATCCTGATATATCACTAATAAAATTATACAAGATGTAGAAATTATGTATTATAAGAATGGCGTCAAGTTCACATGGGGTGCCATACCACTCTCATTCTTCAATGAAATATGTGTCCCAAAGGGTAGTAGAAATACCAATTGGGTATATCCCTTAGAAAACAAGTCACCCACATAACAATACAAGTAATATTTTGTGCCTTCCATCTTCGACAATTCATATAAATTGAGATTTAACAATTGGTTAAGGCATTTGTAAAATGTCTTATAATAAGATTAAATAATATTATTTCAGTCATGCAAGTATAGGGGGAATAATATGTTTTTTTAATGCAACACTACTCCTTAAGGTTGTTGAAAATGACTAGTAAGTTGAAATGTCCCCATGGGACAAATTTCCTTTTCCTTTATTTCTAAATATTTTACGTGATCCATTAATTGTATCAAGTATGAAAAAAGAAGATAAGAATTGACATGTTGATAATTTATGAGGGTATACATACCCTATGACTGACATAAAAATATGGGGAAAGGATGTATATGTGGAGAAGTATGAGTCTAACATTTATTCCCTAAGCTAGGAGGAGATGATAGTTATAGGAAACTAAATATTTCTGTTGTTCTATTACTTAAATCCGAAGAAGACAACAACAAAAATGGCATAGGAAGAGGAATATCCATATGAAGAAATTCATCAACCATCTAATACCAAAATAATGGGGATCAAGAGGCCAAAGAAGATAAAATTTCCTCCAACTATAGAGGAGTGTGATGAAGAAGAAGATAAATATCTTCACCCTTTGAAGAAGAAAAAATGAATATTGTATGAAATAGGGAGTTTTGTGCCATGCCTAGACTCATTATAAACTCACATAACTAGGGAAAGTGAGATGAAATAAAGGAAAAATTATGGAGAAGAATCTAGTAGTGTAGGAGAAATCAAAGGGATAGAATACCTTAGTATACCAATGCACATGGGAATAGATACATGGGTCAATGAGGAATAAGTAATTGCACCCAAATAATAATAAGAAATAGGTTTTGGTGTGCCCACACAAACTACGCCTATAACAACCCACTCACATATATAAGATGAGTAGGACAAAGGATAATATCTTATAAACTCGCACAAGGACTACTTCACCTTTAAGCACAAACCCTACGATAATTAATGTTGAGTATGAATAAGGAGAGTGTGAGGAAGATGGGGATCGTGATGATGATAAATAGCATAAACACAAGGAGGAGGAGATACATAATGAAGAAGAAGGAGGATTTGAGGATGAAGAAAATGAAAAGTAGAGGAAAAGTAATGGAAAAGGTGCGTAGGAAGAGGAGGAGGAATAAATGAATATTAATGAGAAGAAACCTATAAAATAACTTCTCTCTAGAGTACAAAAAGGAATGACATAAAAGGAATTATTCGCATGGACCCTCATGAAGGATTTGGTGGGGTAAATTAGAATAAAGAAAAAAATGTCCTTCATACTAGAATCCTGTACAAAGGAGGCCATATACGAGTTCCCACTCTCTAGGCTAAACAAATTTTCCATCAACAAAGTGATGGTTAAGATAAATTAGTCCTTGCAAAAATTTATCATATGTTAGAAATGAAAGCAAGCGGGGTGATACTTAATATAGTTGGTGAAGTTTTCCTAAAAATATAAAAACTAGTGAAAATAGCCACTTACAAAGGAGAAGGGTGGCCAAGCTAACAAAATAGTTCAAGGAAACAAATAATAAATTAGGTGACTTGAATAGGGAGCATAAAACCATGAAATAAAAATTTGTTCATGTAGTTAAGAAGGAAAATGATTTAGGTGAGAGGATAATCCTCAATGAGCCTAAAATTACAAAATAAAACCTCATAACACAAGGAATAATCATAATTTTTTGGGAACAATTTCTAAGCCCCATCCTCAAGAAAATGGAAGAAAATAGAAAGGGAATGTAGTATGGTAAGAGGGATAAATGATAATGTAAGGATTTTTCTTGTACTGAAAATTGTAGACATGCATGGATATGGTAAAGAATCTTAGGGAAAATGTGACATGTGTAGAAAATTTATTCAAAGGATTATTTGAATATACCAATATAATTGAAGTGTCCATGCTTCAGGTAAACCAAGAATAATCCACCCTATAAAAGTAAATGGAGAGAAAAGAAGTTGAAAAATATGCTTAAGACTAACTTCTTCAATAAGAAGAGAAATTAGATGGATATACCTTAAAAAACAAGGAGCAAATAAGGTATTGAATGGGTGAGGTAAGGAATTTAAATTCCAAGGGATCTATTGAGCTATAGAATGACACCACCTAGGATGGTGAAAAATTCCAAGAAATTTAAGATGAGATACATGAAACCAAGAAAGATACCAAATATTTAGTTGAGCTCACTGAGAGGATTGATGAATTCATCCAATCCTCCAAAAGGCATTGGATAATTGAAAGGTGCACAAAGATTTATTGAGGCAATAGGTCCCAAAGTTATTTAAATAGGCTTACAAGATGTTCCTTGAGGTTGGGAAATAAAGATAGTGTGGGGTGATGTTAGGATCCAATGTGATTCTATTCATTTGTTAAGTTCCAAATTGGGAATAATGTGTAATTATTTATTCTTGACATTCCTTAGATGTGTACAAGAATTTTGGAAGATTTACACGTGAGAATTTTGGGAAAATAAGGAAAGTTGTGTGTGATAATTCAGGTGAAGAGTTGGGAAAAACAAAATGTACAAAAGATAAAGAATGAATTTATATTTAGGTGTGATGAATCATCATAGGAATCTAAATATAAAAACTTAATCTAGTGTGAAAAATAGAGAAATAAATTTTAAAAAATTGCAAGGGAAAGAAGGTCGGCACACACCAGAAATAGAAGATCTAAAGATAGAAAATTTAAGTAAAAAAGTTGTATTAAAGAGAAAGATGGTAGTGCACAAGGAAAAGTAGTTGATCCAAAAGTATAAATACTAAAGATAGGTCATAAACCATGTAATCCAAGAAATTGAACATCTAGAAAAGACATAGGTTCATTGTTTATGAAGCTATGAGGAGATGAAGAAAGTGGCATAAATGCCACCACAATGTAATACTTGGGAGTTATTTTTGGAACCAATGCTAACAATAGTCTTGTTCAAACTAGTGAAGGGAAACTCCCTACTAGTATAAATAATATTTGAGGATCATTTTAGTAGATATATAGAGATGAGAAAAGAGCTATTGCTGATATATTTTCAAGGTTAAGGACAAAAACATGAGTTAAGAGAAGAAATATGTTCATTGTATGGAGATCGTGTCTAACAAATTAATACAAAGTATTATATTATGGATCCATTATATGTATGATTCTATACGAATGCTTTGTTTTTTTATTTATTTGTAAGTGTGATTGTTCTTAGATGTATTAGTTCATTTAACACCTCACTATAAAAATGCTAAATGAGATGGGAGAATGGAATCTCTCACACCTCATATGAGTGTGTTAAGATATCCTACCTTAGTTTGATAGAATAGAATGGGGAGATAGTGATATTGGCAGTGCTAAAATGGTAAAAATTCCATACACACTAATGCTAAAATTAGATGTGCAAAACTATGGATAGTGTCTTTGGTTTGAGAAATGAGAACAAATTCTAGTCTATGGTTTGACTCAACTAATTTTAAGAAAATGATACTCTATGACATATGAAACCATTAATTCATTTATAAGCTTGATAATAAATTATTTTCTATTAGAAAAATGGTTAGTTGTGTAAGAAATCAAATGGGAAATAAAATGATTTTCCTACTACAATAAAGATATATATTTGTAGTGTACGAACTCAACAATTATCTTTGAAAATTATATATTTATCCTAGAATTACATGAAATAGATACTACATATGATCATTTCACTCAACTAAAAATAAGAAAATTATACTTTATGACATACAAAATATTAAGTTATGTTTAACACCCGCTAGCTTGAAAAATATTAAAAGTTATATCAGTAAAAATCCATAATTTATGACATTCAAAATAATAAATTAACTTTTCTAACATACCGAACATTTATATACAAAAAACCTTAATTCCCACTTTCTAATAATATGGTGACCATTTTCATTCCATCCAAAGTATTATGTAATATATACTAGTAATGGTTTTCACTCATAATTATCTTATGCAAAATATGATAATCTTGTATCTAAAAATTATCTCACAATAGTTTTCAATATTGTACTTACAATCATAGTAGCTTTTTATGTACAAATAGTAACACTTGATAGCTCTATTATATTTAGGATACTTTCTACTATATTTGGAACAATCTATATAATCTATCTGTAGACACAAAATCATACACTTGGGTACATTTGTATGTCCTAGAGAATACTAGCATTTATATGATTCCTAAGAAAGAAAACTAGTGGTTGGAAACTATCTTTGGTCTCTTTTCTTTGTTTCTTATTTTATGTTTGTTCTTGTATACCCTACATCCCAATTTGAACTTAACTCATTTATCATTTATGGATTTGGACACCATCACCTACCAAAGACATTCGCGCCAAGAGCTCTTATCCCCATGGGTGCCCATGGTTATTTTCTATCTTACTCACTCCTTTTGGGTCTCTTTTATCTTTTGGGCATATTTTTCACTTATGGTTTTGCCTCCCATTTTTCAATCACTAAATTCAAACAAGGGAATCATATAAATACATAGTTTGTAGTCTCTATTATTTATCCACTCAATGATTATATGTGTTTACACCTCATTCATTAGAGTTGAATGCTCACCTAAAGCATATGAAGCTACCAGGTCCCTCCTTTGTGCTTTCTAGTCAAGATGTCAGCATACATATCCATAATAACCATTATAAAAAACACCATTCAAGTACAAAACATTGCTCATATCATGATCTTATATTTGAAACACATGTAACAAAGAAACATAATAGATTAGATAAAAATAAATATCAATTGCACCATGTAATCACCATACTAAGACACATTAATAATCATAATCCACCCTCCAGAATCCATTATAATAAACACTTACATTAAAAAATCTGAATAGCCATGAATTTAAGGGTGCTAGAACATTCGCAAGTATCAAACCCTAATCCATAACCTCACTTATAAATACTCTCAACACTCATTCATAAACAACAGGAGGTGGTATGAAAACAATGGCATACAATAGATATATATAGGGGTGGGGATTTTCCCTTCACCTCCTATGCACTCTCAAATATACTACATGCTAAGAATATCCATGCATATAGTACATGCATGTTTTACAAGATAGCTAATAATAGACAATCCTATAAATAAGACTTGCTTTTATCGTAATAATAGCTTGATCCATGTATGACCATTCATCTTCAATCCACGTGTACTTTATCCAAAAATATCCTTTTCTTGGCCACCAAGTCATCATGTTTTATCCTTTTCTCAGTTGGAACTCTAACTCTATCTTTCAATTTTTAGCCCGTAACTACAAACTCAGCTAAGTCCTAGAACTTGTCCTCTTGGACACGAGCCTTCCATGCACCACTACAATCGGTCCCCGCATACATACATCACACACCATCCTTTCACTCCATGTATCCTTGTGCACTCTCCATACTTATCCATTTAGTGAGTCCAAAAGTATCCCACACTAATTACATTTGCATCCTTGGTAATGGGGTCAACTTGAATTATCTCTCCAAAGAATGAAAAGAATAAAGAATGAATATATAAATATTAAGGCGAAGATAAAAATTCCTTAATGCATGGTTGTCTCCTTATCCTTAATCAACTATAATAGCTATGGGAACTCATTATTTAGGGTGCTCTCCAAATCACTCCAGTCTACTAAACACTTAGTGGTTATTCTGAAATTGTACTTATTTTCTCCACCATTTCGTCTGGAGTCATGTTTTTCCCTCATGCTTTAATTCACTTATTACTCTGTGAGACCTGAGATTAGCCCTTCCAAGTGATTTATCTTCTTCAAGACAAGGGAACCCAAATTGTTAATCCTATCTTCAAATGTGTCCCAATTTTTCTTCAAGGCATCTGTCTTTTCGCAATCTTTGCCAAGATCTTAACTCGCCCGAGCTTTCCTTCCTTCTTTGCAGCCCGAGCACTTGCTAAATCTGTCTCCTCTTGAGTAGTATATGCTTTGAGGATTGGATCAAGGTCTTGACTATGTTTAAAGGCCCATCCCACATTCCTCAAAGTATCCTTTATGGTTTTCAACAAGGCTTCAAGCTCCAAAATCTTCAACACCACAATCTTCTTATAATTCTCCTCTCTTCCACAGTGTCCTCTCGAGTTACCCTTGCATGGCCCACATATCTTATATTATGATGTGAACTAAATATTATAGAAAATTCAAGGCTGACAGGTACATCTTCAATGTCCTCTCATCAAATTTTAGATGTGCCTCAAAAACCTCATCTCTAATGTTGGTAGATAAATCTAGAATATCCTTATTACACCTCTCATCCTTGTGACACACCTCATTCAATTGCCATATTTCCTAGTCCTTATTCGTATTGTCCTCTAACATATTTTTGAGCACAACCACTATATCCAAATTTATTTTATCCACTTCTTCTACCATATTTGTCAATGCATTTTTGGCTTGTTCCTCAATGAAATTAGTTCATTTTATCATCACATGGGTTATTTGAGGCAACCTTTTTCATTTTGTACCTTATACATGATTCCTTATTGAAGTTGAAATTAGTTTCATCCATGTGCATCTATATTTTCCAGCTCAAAATATTTTTGGTACACATAATCCTGCCCTTGGGGTCCATCATTTCCTACCCATATAACTTTTCAACACCGAGTGTACTCTAGAATATTCCACGTATAATCTTGATAGGGTCATTGACATACCCAAGTTTCTGTTGTGCACATTTCCTTTTCTCACCTTCGGCTACCAGTTCTTCTACTACCTACGGGTATTTGATTTTTGGTGTGTAAAAACATTTTTTCTTATTTCTCACCGTGCTTACCCATGCACTCAAAGTATGGCTTACCTATACTCCTCTCCTTTTATTCATATCCTCTAGTGGGGCATTCTTCCTTGTGCTCAATGAGAACTTCCTCATTATGGGGGTCTCCTCCTCCATGGGCTCCTCTTCACCTTCCAAATTAACAATAGGTAATGACTCTATATTGCATGCACCTCTTCGATAGCCCTTCTTCCTTGCTATCATTTTGTGTCATAAGCTTGCATCTCATCTTCTTCTTCTTTTCTAGGCTTGGCTTGACGAGTGTTGTCCTTGGTGACCTCCTAACTATCCCAGAGGCTGCTAAGCCACCACTTTTCTCCTTGGGTTTTATTCTAAGATTCCTTTTGTATCCCTAGTCAAGTGTGTCACTCTCTTCCTTTTCTATCTCCTTTACCTCAAGATAAATCCTTACCTCTTCTTCCTTCCTCAAAGGATAATCCTTACATGTTCTTCTAGTGCCTAATTTTTTTCTTTTGGTTTTATGATCAAGTTCGCCGCAATCCTTCTCTTCCTCTTCATCGTTAGTATTTTCTTCCTCCTTTGTCCTTGGAGGGGTGGCCTCACACGCTTTCCTTGTCCCAAATTTTTACTTGACCTTACATAGCTCTGAGACTTTAAATTCATCCTCAATGTATTTTTAATTAACCATCCTAGGATTAAGTTACATGTATACCTTATTTGAATATATCTTCCGACTTCCAAAGGCATGGAGTTTGCAATGATATCATCATGTATCAATGTCTCAATATAATATAACTTACCGGATACATATAGGTATTCGTATGATGTAGTAGTCATATTCTACCTTGTTCAAAGTAATTATTAGCTTGTGTGCATCTAAAAATATATTCACTAAAGCTTGGAAATAGCGTACCATAAATGCATATGGAAAATTACACCAAGGGCTCTTCTCACAAACCTTCATGAAAAATCTCCCAATGCAGTAATGTTGGTAAGCTACAAACTCCTCTTTCCCATCCAACACCATAGGAAAGTTACTTGGGATGCGCCACTCATGCTTGAATTCCTTGTGCACTCTCTTGTACCATAATTCCACCCTTAACTTGTAAATTCTTGTGACCCCATCACAATTATAATATGTGAATATCTCATCCAATGACTTCTTTTCTAGTGGGTATTTATATATCTTGTCCTTACAACTATCTAGGAATTCAATCTCTGTAGACACAATAGATAATAGGGTCACACCCCATGTAATCTTCTTTCCTACACACACTTCCTCAATCATTCCCTCTATGAAAAATGCAAAAATATTATACACGCTTCCCTCTACCATTTTTTTGTGAAGTGGAGTCATTTCTTGTTCGCCAGACCCATCTCTCTTGATCATTAAACTTGTTAAATAGATGCATGGAAATTTAAAAAAAAAGGTCAGTCACCTTCAAAATATCCATTATATGCAGAACATTCTGATACTCCATTTCAACCACAGTGGCCTCCATACCTACTTCATCATTTATATCAATGGTAATCTCTATACCTGAGCTCTGTAACCTATAAGTATTCCAATCAATCCTACGGTGATTCATACTCATCTTCCTGCGAATTAAAAGAAGTCAACATGGAATCTTGACATGAGCCACTGGTAAAGTTTCTTTGGTTTTTAAAAATATGGAAACTTGTAGATTTGCAATACTCCCAATTTTTCCAAGGTACTATATCCTTCATCATCATAGATAGGTTTATCATCTTTAGTTCGCATATTGGTCTTCTTTATCAACTCTCTTTCTATCGGATCTTTTTTCGAACTAGTGCAATGATTGTAATCATTCACTTTTATTCTTCGAACTAGGGATTCCCAAAATTCCCCATAATCACACAATTGGGATATTACATCTTAGAAAATATTTCCTCGAGAGCTTCTTCTACTTCCACTTTTGGTTCCTTATTCTTTTTCCCTTTTTGGCCATTAATGTTTCTCTTATAGGTTGAATGTTCAACTTTGAGAACTTACTCTTATGTTTCTTTATCCTTTTTCCTAGATGTGAATTATTTTTTCCAAACCATAGCTTTGACATTTGAAACTTCGATCCTTTTTCACTCTCACACTTCTCACAAAGGAGCTCCATGTAGTTTGTGACCAACTTCCTACAGTTTAATGGATTCGCCTGCACTCGCACTTCACTCTCCAATCACTCTTCAATGCTCAAATACTCTAATGTGCAAGGTAACAATTAATTCTCTTGAACTCCTTTTATATATATTTCAATATTTCCCACATTAATTTCTCCTCACCTACCACCGTACTTATATTTAATTATGTTTTTCACTTTTTCCATGCTTTCCACTTCTTTCTTCCATGCTCGGTAGTTGTAACCTTCTAGCATACCCCTACTTCCCAGTCACATACCTCCTCATGCACACCTCTATGCATCATAGTACATAATCCTATGTGCTTCATAATAAGTAGTTCACCATGTTTCTACCTACCTCGTGTTACACCATGTGATCCATTTCTCATGGGTGGTTTAATCTTGAGAAATTTACCTTATGATTACCTTCAACCTTAGCACTGTAACACCTTTTTCAAATAGCATACTCATCATCACACCTTCACGTATGTCATCCTTTCCAACGTGTTAACTTGTATATATATCTCTTGACACCAAAGCATTTATTTTTCACACACTTGCACCTAGTTCATCCTACACTAAAAGTGTGTGTGGTCCTCTGCGCATGAAATCAATAGTTAGTAATCATCTTCCTATGTGAAAGCGTGCTTATTACAAAAAAATAATGAAATGAAATAACAAAGTAGAGAAACAACTGAAAAGAAACACACAAAAGGTAAATCTTATCTAAGTGGCAATACTACCTTATTACAAACAATAATAAACTTATTTATAGTGTGGATTCATCCTACTCCCATGAAAGTAATCGGAAACATGTTGCCATCCATCACCTCAAATCGACATGTGCTTGATTCTAGTATCTTAGTTACCACAAAAGGTCCTAATCAATGCATCTTCAATTTCCATGGGTAACATGAAAACTTGGAATCATAGAGAAGGACCATCTCGCCAACTATAAATCTCTTGTTTGTGATGTGCCTATCATGCCATTGTTTTTGACTCTCCTTCTTAGTCTTCCGGATCAAACATGAAATTTTTTTCCTCTCATCTAACAATATTAGTTTATCAATGTGCTCTTATACAACTTGTTCATCATCAAATCCACATGTGCACATAATACACAGGGATGGTAACATGAATTAGAATAGTAGTACTTTTTCTTCCCTACAAAACATCAACTAAAAGGATGTGGCCTTATTAAACCTCTTATAAGTAGTTATGTACACCCAAAGCATAGATGACACTTTATCATACCAATCCTTCCTTCTGACATCATAGATTTTTGTTAAGGTTTGTCCCAAAATATTGTTAAAATCATCTAGAGTGCCACTAGATTGTTGGTGATAAGGAGTAGCTTTATGGTGTGCCACCATAAGCTATGCTTTGATAAAATTCTAATGGTATCATTCAAGAAATGAGTTCCTAAATTTATTTTCAAGTGTAATGGGAAGCCATACCTGTTAATAATGTTTTCCCATAAAAATAAAACCATTGTGGTGGTTGTACAATCCTTTGTAGGTGCCCCTTTGCCCACCTTGTCGGATAGTATGTGCAAGTAATTATGTAGTGTGCACTAGTCCTATGCGCGGGTGGTGAAATATGACCTGCAAAGTCAATAAACCACTTTTCAAAAGGCTCTATGATTTTTATGGGTCGCAACAACATCTCATCTTTATGTCCAGATTCCCATTACACTAACAATGATCACATGCCTTCACATATTCCTTGGTATCCTTGTACAAGGTCTCCCACCAAAGTCTTGCAATGTGAATCATGCACACTATAACATCACTTGTATAGTGTCCACCAGATATTATTCCATGATCCTCTTCCATAATAACTTCATGCTCATTCTCGGGAACATACTGGGAAAAACCTCATCTCTTCCAATTTTGTAAAATTCTCCTCCAAAATCTGAACATTGGAGAAAGTTCAATGCGTATAACAAGATTTTTTTCTCCAATGTCTTCATTCCCTTTTTAGCGCCATTCTAGTGTGCAAAAATATTGTAATATCCTCCAAATATGTGGGTTTTTATTTCAACATGAACATCTATGCATCTGTATAGTTTCATTAATTATTTACGTGTCCTCGCTAGAAATAATCCTTGATAAATGATCGAGCCCTACATTACTTCTCCCTAGCTTGACAAAAACTATGAATTCAAATACTTGAGATAGAAGTATCCATCTACAAATTCTTCATTTCAAAACTAGCTTATTGACTAAGTATTTCAGCGCCATATGATCCGTATAGAAAATAAAAAGTGTAGCCAATGAATACTATCTAATGTTGTGAAGTGCATAAATCATAGACAAAGCCTCACGCTCTTTGGTAATGTAATTATTCTATGTGGGTGTTAAATTTATACTAGCAAAGAAAATAGGATGATCCACAATCCCCTTTCCTGGTTTCACCAACACTACACCAATTTCCATTCTAGAGGCATTAACATGTACATGAAATGGTTTCTCCCATGAAGGAAAGAAAATAATAGGTGTAGTAGTTAATCGTTCCTTCAAAGTTTCAAATGCCTAATATTGTGCGTCACCCTAATAAAATTTTCATTTAGATTTTAAAAAATATTCTAAGGGTATGGAAATATTTGCATGGATTTTTATAAATTTCCTATAATAACTTGCATGTCCTAGAAATTCATGTACTTCACTCTGATTGGTAGGCTCTTCCAAACCCAAGATTACAACTATCTTGTTGTGGTCTACCAAAAATAACTCCTTGCAAATGATGTGCCTAAGTAATGTTCCAAAAGGTGTAGCAAAGATACACTTCTTAATGTTGAGAGAGATGCTTAGCTTCCTTCACCTATCAAACATGATCCTCGATTAACACAATTATTATTGACTAACCCATAAACAGTCCATCCATCCAAATATACTTATAAGAAATTATGAATAAAATCTTGAAATTATTGTATGAAGATGTGTGACAATACATCCAACGTGTTCTTCAATCAAAAGGCATAACTATATAGAAAAACTACTCCACTTATTAATAAAATTGGTCTTCTCTTGGTATTGCTTTATGATACTATTGGTCTGAAAATCATTTGTGAATGGACGAGCCAACAGTGTGAATAGCCCCTCTTTGAGTTAGAGTTTATGTATTATACCAAATAGAATCATTCATCTCAGGAATGAAAGAGAGGATGGAGAAAGATCAGATCCGAAGAAAGAAAAGAAATGAATTCCAAAGCAGAAAGGTCAGAGGGTTTATGTTTTGGGATTGGTAGTAAACAGAGCCAAACCTACTTGCATAAACGAGCAAAGCAATACTGATGAATAAATGACAATAAAATATAAGTAGATCCAATAGAACAAGCACACAGATCTAACGTAAGAAAGATCCAATGCAAATAACACACGTATTCAACGCACAAAGTCTAAATATTGTATTAATAATTCTTTCTGTTACAAAAAGCTCAAAGTCTTTTCTCCTCACTTCTATTTTTCATCTGAAAGATATTCACTCATGCCCAATACAACAAGTATTGGGGTATTTATAGAAGAAGGAGAGAAAAGAAGGCAAAAAGGAGCCAACCACCTATTTACAAAGATATTTACAAAATATCTACAAGGATATACAAAATATCTCAAAGTCATGTTGACTTTTGACAACTTGATGGATGACATCATCCCATGGTGCAACATGGATGATGTCATCATTTGTGCCAACATACTCTAGATATTTACAAAAAGAAAGTCGAAGAAGAGAGAGAAGAAGAAGAAAGAGAAGCTATTCATCGTCGTCATCCTGCGGCCGAAAGGGGGTAGCCTACTTTTGCGCTGCTCAGGTGACGAGATGTGGAATTGAGCACGGTATTCCATGAACTTGCTGATCATGGGCCCTAGTTGATCCTGGGAAGGATCCTTGTGTCGCTCACTGATCACCTCGCAAGTCTCCCGCTCGTCTATGAGCTTCTCTGGGAGTTTGGAATATTCTTTCTCTGCTTCTATGAGGAACCCGATGAAGTCCCGACAGGCCAGCAGGTTATTGATGGACTCTGCATCAAAAGTGACCTCTGGCCCCAGCCCTTGTGAAACGATCTCCTCAAGATCCGGATGGTTTCATCAACTTTTCTTAAGGCGAAGGAAGGAGAAGCAACCCCGAGACATGTTGAGAATGACTTGTTCCATTTGGTGCATCGTGTCCAGGGCTTCTTCCTTTACCTTATCGATCTTTTCAAGGACAAATTCCAGCTGATCCACCCGTAGTCCAGGTTGAAATGACTTTATCGAGGGCCCCGGGATGACCAAGACACCGAACTTGACCAGATCTTCGACCAACAAATAACATTTGTCAAAGGTCTCATGCTGCAGCCTAGCATGGTCCAGCTCTTCTGATATGGGTCCCGCTAACGCTTGGAGCTCTTTATTCACCTTGTTGATGTTCGATATAAATCGAGAACTCGCGATTACTCATTCACTATGCCTTGAGGATCTGGCTCCTCCAAGCGGAAACTGCCATGCCCTGCTCGCCGATCTTTGCATATTCATTAATTTTATCCTGGCTCAGAGGCTCAGGAGTCTCGGCGGCAGTTGTGGGAGGTGCACTGCCCATCTTCTGTAAGGCTTGGAGCACATGTTTATTTTGCTCTTTCAATAGCCTTTTCTTTCTTTTTGTTTCTTGAAGCTTCTTGCAGGGCGTCAATCAGAGATAGGGCCTCTCCTCAAGGCTTTCGAAGATGTCCCCATTGTGACTTGGGTCACCGTATAATCTGGCGGAGACAGATCCTTTTATCCTTGAGGGATTGGGGTATGCGATCTCCATTACCCTCTCCCCGAAGCACTCGAGAGAAGCATGTGATGGGCTTCGCTTCTTTCCCCTTTGATGGGATTACGGAAAAGTCCATCGAGCGATGGGAACTTTCCTTTTCTCGCCGACTTAAGTGCTGGAGATCCAGCCGACTTATGGGAGAAGGGCCAGAAATGAGAAGGGGCAAATGCAGAGTAGAAGGGAAAACGTGGAGACACTGGAGGCGGATCGAGAGGGAGGCCGAAGAAGTGCTCACGGAGGAAGAGATACTGCAGGAGAGGAAGACATAGGAAGGGAAGGGAGCTCAGAGATGAGGGAAGAAATGGAGGGGGACAGGTCCGCGAGAGAAGAGAAGATGGACGAAGAAGCGGGAGGAATGGTAGAAGAAGGGGGAGAGGACACGACCAAAGGAATGGTCGCTTGAGTCACTCGAGGAGGGGAAGGAGGAGAAGAAGAAGGGACATAAGGGACCTCGGTTGTCAGAAGCAGAGTTGCGACATCCTGAGTGGATGGGCCTATTGAACATCTTCTTCCGCTTCTTTCTCTGGAGAAGCCAGAGTTACAACTTGTTCGGGTGCAGCGGAAGGAGGACTTTCAGGAGCTTCCTCTTGAGTGGTGCTGGATTCACCCTCCTTACCTTTACCCTTGCCTTTAGGCTGACTGTTTTGATCGAGGAGGTGCGTTACCCAATGGAGAGGTTGTGAAATCAACCCCGAGGTAGATGAGTCCGTTCATTCGGCACCAATGCTCTGTTCTCACGCAGAGTTTCTTTGACCCTCTCCTCAATTGTCTGAGGTGCTTTAGTCCTATCAATCTGCCGCAAAAGGCCAATCATCCCCACCTGTGTCAAGATATACTTGATCCACTTCCTCTTCGGTAGTTTGGTAGCCTTTGGGGACGATGGCTACCCCATATTGAATGATTTCTGCCAAGGCCAAACGAGAATGGTCTTTCCTCCTGAGCTCCACCTCATGATATAGGTCAATGTAGATATCCTCGATCTGAGGGATGTGGATCGGATCGAGCTTAGCCCTTGCAGCATAATTTCTCGGGTCAAAGGTAGGCCTTGCTACGGAAGTCATGTTTCGTATTTCAGTAGCTCCACTCTCCGCAAACATGTCTTTTGCCTTGTGGTGAGTAAGACATGTATATCTACCCACTGTGAGGGGGAAAGGAGTTCCACCCTTCTTTCTTTTTAGGCACTTTTCATGATAAGTGATTAGCTGTCTTGATAGATCTAGCAGAATCAACTTGGGCCCAGCATATCTTGGTAGTCTAGTTGGCTCTCCCAAGAAGTTAGCCTCTCTCAGATAAGTGAATGTGGGGAATTGGGTGAACAGGGCCCCCCATTTCTCAGTGGCTGCCACGATGCTCTTGGTCGTGCGACCGTAAGTCATATTCGGCCTCAACAGGTAGATGATGAAATAGAAAAATGCATCATTGATCTTTGTAAATTGAGGGATGCTATTCTCCAGCTTCAGCTCTAGATAGTATTCATAGATTCTAACTTGGGGCCAAACCCCACTCCGCATCGTAGCCGGATAGTCCCTTTCGTAAGCCAGCAACATATAAACAACATAGGAATTCATGTAGAACCTCCCCTGGGGGAATTGTCAGCAACTACTCTATATCGTGCCGCTTATAATTTCGCCCATTCCAAGCGTTGATCGGGCACATTTTTGTTCATTGTTTCTAAATACCGCAGCATCCATTTGTGGAAATAGTGGGCGTCAGGAAGCCCAAAGACCCTACTCAGGAACGTGATGGTGTCACTGAGCTCCTCCGAAAAATCACTGCGGTGAATGATTTGTGGCCAACGGGTCACTACTTTCTTGTTTTTCAGATAAACTTCATTCATCAGCGCATGCACTGATCTTCATTGTCATCCCAGGCTTTGATACAATCCTCTCGGCTGACGGCCACAAAGTGCCGGTGATGAGGAATGCCGAGTATTATCTCAAAGTGGCGGGCAGTGAGGTTAATTATGACCTCGCCCTTCTCATTTACGACACATCTTGTGTCTTTATTGTAGCACCGGGCAACCACCATCATGAATTCATTGTTAACGGCGCTGACTGGGATTCCCCCAGCAAAGTGCAGGGCACTGCCTATCAGCTTGTCCATCCATGGACTTCTTGTGACCTTCTGAGTCCTGACCCAGAATTCCTCCATATCAATATGACCCAACTCGAGTCTCCTCGATGTCCAGTCACACTCACCTGGGAGTCGGGCATTCTCGACCCTCTGATACTTATACTTCATTTCTTCTTCTGTGAGCTTGGCCTTGCCTTTGGATTTGGTAGGTCTCTTGCTTGATGTTGACATATGTTCTTCTGAACTTAGCTGCTGATCTGCAAGAATAAGAAGTGAAACCCAATCAAGAAAGCCATGTCAGCTGCTTGATTTTCCATTGAAATGCTGACAGAAGAAAGAGTTAGCAATTTAAAGGCCTCGGGGCACATGGCACATGGATATTGCAGATTGCAGAGCTAAATAGACAAGGCACATAGGAAAAGGGTGTTGCAAGGGTTAAATCAGCGCCAAAGGGCGCATGGCGCATAGACACTGCAGGTGCATTTTTTGTTGTTGTAAGGACAAGTGCGCCTGCGCCATGTGTTTATTTTATAAAGGGCGCAGATTATTTTCATGTTACATGGGTACAGGGTGCGCCAAAGGGCACAGGAATAATGCGTGTAACATCATATGTTCATGCGCCGAAGGGGAACTTGGCGCGGCGCATGGAAGGTCTGCATGACACAATGTTGTTGCGATGAGGGACGCGCCTGCACCTTTTATAGCTTTACACTTGGCGCATAGAAAAAGACTGCTACATGGATGCTGGGTGCGCCAAAGGGCGCAGGAATTTGTAATGTTGCACTTAAGTTTGATGCGCCAAGAGGGCGCACGGAAAGCATTTGCAGCAAGCGAGGGAAGTGCGCCATGAGGGCGCATCTTTTTATGATGTAGCAGGCAGAAATGCGCGCCATTGGCACGGCTGCTCTTTGTGTAACAGGGCGACAGATGCGCCAAGGGCGCAACTGTTTTTGATGTTGCATGGTATGCCAATGCGCCAAAGGAAAATACAGTTTTCTTTTTTTAAAACTTTGATTCAGTTTTTCTCAGAGGGGTTTACATATGGTTAAGCTCTCTTTGCAAGTTTCATTTGGGTGATTGAAATGGCTTAAACAAAGGGGTTTCAAGCTATCATCTTAGAACAGAGCTTCCTCTACCAGCAGATCTGAAAGAGGAGGAGGAAATGTGGAAAGACAAGGGGGGGGAAACAAATTCATGATTTCATTCCTTTTCAATCCAAATCATATCCACAAACAGCCAAAAACCACAAACATGAAGCACAAAAGAAAGAGGACCTCTTACCCGGCTTTTATAACGAAGAAATGCACGAAAAGGGGTCCACAAAGCAATTCGAAAGCGATGGGGCAGGTGCGCTGACAAGCTCAGAGAAAAAATGAAAATAGTCACGTGATTGCTTTGGTGATAATGACAGTGCAGACGCGCCTATATATAGGTGAGGTAGCAATAAATGCGCCACCAACCTTTTCAAGTGGCGCACCAAAAGAGCTGTCGACACGAGAAAACATGCACCCTTTGGCACACCAAAAGCTTGTCAACACGAAGATATGTGCACTTCACAGCACACCGAAAGTGGTGTTGACAGAGGAATATGTGCACCTTTGGCACACCAAAAAGAGGCGCAACAAATGATCTGTTGACAGGAAGGCGCACATGCGCCTTGGCACACGCAGGAAAGACTCAACATAGAGAGGCACACCAAAACGCCTGCTAACACAAGAAAGCATGCGCCAAAGGGTTTAAAGGGGGCGCATCAAAAGTTGATGTTGCATAGTCATTATATGCGCCCGGCCAAAAAGACCAAAAATGACTAAGTTCGGAAAACTAAGATTTCCCGGGAAGGGATTTTGCAACGTTCCGAACGCAAGGGATCCCTGACGAGGGATCGAACAAAATTTCGGTATGGTTATCTCAGAAAATTTCCTTGCCAATTTTACAGATAACAAATGCTCTCTTTCTGGGACTATCCCTGAGCAAACTCGGGGTAGAGAATCCCAGATCTCATGTGCCTATCCATTGGGTAACAGAGTCAAAAACAAGGGTGACCGAGAGGGGGCAAACAAAAGGGAACACACAACAAATAGAAAGCAAACACACGACAAAAACAAACACACAACTAAAGCAAACTGTACAAAGAAGAGAGCAAGCTCTACTTCCTGAAGATTTTCAGATGTTGCCCGCTGTAGGGAAGCGGGAGTTTGGTTCCATCCAGATATGAGAGATAGAAACTATTCTCTCCGTTGAGCTGCTTGATCTTGAAAGGTCCTCTCCATAGGGAATCAAACTTTCCGTGCATGCCTTTTGGCTCTCTTCGCTTGTCCCACAGAAGGACGAGGTCCCCCACCTGGAAATTTCTTTGCTTAGCTTTTTTATCGAACAGTCTCTTGACTTGATTCTGATGTTCGGTGATCCTGTCGACCACTCTTACTCTCTTTTCTTCGAGTTCTGTCAGATACATGATCCTCTTTTCAAGAGAATTTTGGAAAGTTTCATCTTCAATAGCTCGTGCCAAGCGCAGAGCAGGAAGTTCAGCAGAAATGGGAAGCTCGGCATCAGTGCCATATAACACTTGAAAAGGTGACATACCGAGAGACCTCTTGGGAGTAATGTGATCTACCCACAAAGCGTCGTATAAGGACTTGTGCCACATTCGTTGATTCTCATCCACCAGCTTTCGTATGATGGTCACCAAGTTTTTGTTACTGGATTCCTCGACCATTACCCTGAGGGTAATAATCTGAGGCGTGAGCCAAAGTTATCCCATATTCATAGAAAAAACTAATAACTTCCCATGAGGAGAAGTTAGAAGCATTATCAGCAACAATCTTGTTGGGAATGCCAAACCTGACAATGATATTTTCTTTGATAAAACTGCAAACAACCTCAGAAGTGGCATGTTTGATAGGTATGGCTTCCACCCACTTGGTGAAGTAATCTATTGCTGATAGGACATAATTATGTCCGGCACTCGATTGGGGATTGAGTGCACCAATAAAATCAATTCCCCACTACGCCGAATGGTTCGTTGACAATGACCGCCCGAGGGGAAAAGCAGCCATCTTGGGCTTGCCGACGAACTGCTGGCAAGGTTCACACTTTGCTACCTAGGTAGTCAGTATCTTGAAAAGCATCAACCAATAGTACTGCTCGATGATCTTGTGTGCTATCACGAAGAGGAAAATGGCCTCCACAGGCTGAATTATGAAAACTTTCAAGTAACTTCACCTGCTGTGGCTTGTCGACACACCGCAAGAAGACACCATCTATCCCGCGTTTGTATAAGCCATCATCCCAAATAACATATTTGGCTGCTCTGAGCTTTATAGTGCGCTTCTCCTTTGCAGTTAGGTGAGCTGGACATTCGCCGTAGGTGAGGAAGAAAGCAATATCAGAATACCACTCATCACTGGTTGCGACAAATAGGACCAGAGGGAGAGAATGGGCTTTCTCCAGTTGGCTTTGCGCTTCATTGGTACAATCATCATTTTCCTCAGGGCTTTCTGAATCTTTGTTTTCAGCCATAAGCTGACATAGGCCCTTGCCTCTTACCAGCTTGGTTGGTTTTATATCCAGTGTCGTACTCCAACCTTTCGCAATCCAATTCCTCGCAAGCTTCCTAACTCCTGTTGAGTTAGAATTGATTTGACCGCCGTGTCAGGGACCAGCACCACCGTATGGGAATTTAAAATGTAATACCTGAAGTTTTTGACTGCTTTAACAATGGCGAAGGCATGCTTTTCCAATTGAGACATTTTTATTTCGTGAGGCTTGAGAGGAGAGCTCATGAACGCAATCGGAGATTCAACATCCTCCGAATTCTTTTGCATCAAGATGGCGGATATACAAGATGCTCGATGCATAACTATACATGATAAAATCTTTGGAGAAATCGACATACCAATCAAAAGTGAGCAACGGAAGCTTTTATTTCTTCAAATGACCTTTTCCCTTCCTCGCTCCATCGGAAAGTTGGTGACCCCTTCATCATGTTCAATATGTGACGAGTCTTCTCAGCAAAGTCGGGAACAAAACGCCTGAGAAAGTTCACCTTTCCGAAGAAAGAATGAACGCCAGTCTTTCTTGTAGGCAAAGTAAGGCTCTAAATAGCCTTAACTCTTTCGGTATCTATCTTCGTTCCTTCTTTGCTAACAACATGCCCTAGCAACTTTCCTTCTGTGACTCCAAAAATAGACTTTTTCGGGTTTAGGGAAATCCCATGCTCTCGGATCCGCCAATACTTGCTCCAAATGATCACAATGATCATTTCGTTGTTTAGAGAACACAGTTAAGTCATCTAGATAAACCACAATGACCTTCCCCATCATACCTTTGAATGCCAGGTCCATGGCCCGCTGAAAAGTGGCGCCAAAGATTGTTAGGCCAAAAGGCATCCCGCTGAGGCAAATGTACCCTGTGGAGTAGTGAATGTTGTTTTAAATTGATCTTCAGGTGAGACTTCAATCTGATTGTAGCCTGAAAAACCATCAAGCATGGATAATCTTTCCGATCCAGCTTATCGCTTGCAGTAACTTGATCCATTATAGGAAGTGGGTAGTTGTCTTTCAAGGAAGCCCGATTCAATTTCAAAAATCTACGCATATGCGTATTTCACCATTCTTCTTCTCAGACCGCACAATATTTGCTACCCAAGTACCGTGATGGATAGGAAAATGATTCTCGCATCCAAAGATTTTCTCGAATTTCAGCCTGGATAGTACCCGAGATCTTAGGATTATAATGCCTCTCGCTTCCGCGAAAGGCTTTAACGCCTTCTTTCAACGGGATGTCATGTTGACGTCCTTTTCGCTTAAAAGACTTTAGATCGGCATAGACCATGCCAATACATCCATGTATTTCTTCAAAGAACTTGACAAAATTTCCGCTTCTCTTCGTGCACATTTTCCAATGTTCACAAATCATGGGGTGTTCTACCGAACCTAAATTGACCGGTTCGGTTTCTGGGGATGATCCAGCATCATCTCGCCTTTTCTTTTTTACAAAACGGTCATGCCTATCGAACAACCATTCCAGAGAAACCAGGCCCTTTGGAATTTTATTTCCTTTGAGCTGACATATGCCGTCGTTCCCTTCGGATTCATCATCTTGATCGGTGACTGATTCACGACAAGTGGAAGTGGATCCTTCAAAGTGTAATTCCTTAAAATTTTCCACCTTTTCTAGAAAGGCAATGAGTTGATTGTCATCATTGAACACTTGCCAATGCTGAGAATTGTCTGGCACGCTTGGGTGGAAAACCACCTCAATGGTGTATTTGTTTGTTTTCAAACCTGGGTGAGGGAGCATGAGGGATGCTGAAACGGCCAATGAATCAGCCATGTCATTTTGAGCTCTTGGAATGGATTCTATTGAAAAAGCATCAAACTCTTCAATGTTGTCCCACACCGCATTACGGTAGTGCCTGAGCCTCTCATTCTTCACTTGATATATTCTTTTAACTTGATTCACGACTAGCTCTGCATCACCTTGCACTTTCAGATTTTTGATCCCTCTCTCTTACTGCCTGCATGCCGAGTAACAAAGATTCATACTCAGCAGTGTTATTTGTGTTGAAAAACTGCAACTTGAAAGAGAGAGGAATAATTTCTTCCTCGGGAGATATTAGCACGGCTCCGGCGCCACATCCACTGGTTGCGCAGCTGCCATCGAACTGCAAAGTCCAGATCTTATTAAGATCTTCTTCTTGGATGAGAACAACCATTTTGTCGACTTGGTAGACAAGAAATAGTTCCCCATCCCTGATGATTCAAAAAGAATTTGAGCTTTGGGGTCCTCAGAGTTAGTAACCAAGTATTTCTTTTGTGATTCTGGCTCCAAAGTCTACATTACACCTTTGATGGGGATTCTAGCTTTAGACCAGTCCATATGAATTTCCCCACCAACTTCGCTGCAAAAACTTCTTCCCAGCAAAATTCCGTAGGCTTCTGGAATGTCGACAACGAGGACGGTCATCTTTACTCTTTTCTCGGGAATGCCGCAAATGCGAATCAAGCGCTTTGATTTGACCAATCAATGGTACCTCGCTTGGTTTCCAAGGAATAACATCTCGCCAAAAGGCTTGTAAGGGTGAGGCCCAAAGCGTGGGTGACTTTTTACCGGCATGCATGACGTTATCGAAGCTCCCGAATCAATTATGCAATTACTTAGCTTGTGGCCATTGATTAGAGGGAGAGATAGAAGGCTCTATCTTGCTCGATGCAGATGTTGAGGCAACATTTATGTGGGATGCAGGAGGAGTGGAAAGGATTCCTTTTGGGGAAACCTGATTAGTTATGACAGCTTGACTTTGAATATACTTGGTCAATCTTACAAGCTGTTCGGGATTTGACTGAAGATACTCGGCTTCAGACATTTGGATCTTGGTTTTTTTAGCATGATCTATGATATCAAATGCGGCCAAGGGTTGCGTTGGTGAAGGAATGAGTCCCTCACTTCGTGATGGTGGAGTAGGATTACTGGTCTTGATAGGAATATGAGAGGGCTGATTTGGAGGAGAGATGGGGGGAAAAGATTTCCTTGTAAAAGACTTAACAGGGAGTTGAGTAGGAAGAGGATTACCTCTTTTAGCAATGGTCGAGGCGCGTTTGACACGGCCTTCTCCTTCTGCACATGGGCAGCGACCTCCGCTTCTTTTCCTTGCGAGCGGGTAAAAACAACATATGATTGTCCACTTGCATAGCCTTGGGTACCCTCCTCTTCATCAGATTCTTCCTCATCAAATTCCATATACCCGATAGTAGAGTCGCCAGTCGGCTCACCGACGTCTTGATCATCTTCGCCCGAGACGAAGGTTCTTCATAATCTTGTTCCTCTTCTTCGATTTCGCTAGAGCGCTTGACCGAGGAGCCTCAAGCGCCAACCGCGGAGCAACTTGCAGTAAGCGCGCTTTTGTGGAACATTGTTGGAAACGAAGTTCCTCCGTGGAATATCCCGATATGAGGAACTCGGGAGAAGCTTGGGCCAACTACTTTAATGCAAGTAAGTCGCTTGCCATCTTTTGAAATACCGGATCGATTTAAGTAGTGGGAGAAGGGTCCAAGATTTAGGCTTGGATGATTCCTTTTTCAATTCACCAGATATTATCAAATTATCTTCTATTCGAATGGCAGTGGCCTGGGTGAGAATCAAGGTAGCCACTCACTCTTGTAGGAGTAAGAAACTTACTTTCGAGCTCATAGCGTTCACGAAAAACACTTCTAATTTTCTGGTGTTGGAAGCATGGCAACAGGGACACGGTTGATTAATGCATTGAACCTGGCGATAAAATCACGCATGGTCTCATTGGCCTCCTTCTTCAGGTGAGTGATCTGTGATAATAATGCAAATGCATCTTCTGAAGGCTTGTACCTGTCTTCAAAAGCATCCCGCAAGGTGGCCCAACTGGTAATAGATCCGCCGGCAAATGCTAAAACCATTCAAATTGCAGTCCTCAGAGAGTTTCCAAAAAGGTGAACCGACACATCTTCGTGAGTTACATCCAGAATACTACATGACATGATGAATGCAGATATGTGTGAATCCATGCTTTGGTTTCCGCTCCCATCGAATTTGGGAAAATTCTTTCGGTTTCGTGAGGAAGCGCGTGAACAGGATGTGGTAATGCGAGAGGACCCATAGCATTTCCCCATGGTACCGCCATCCGACACAACCGGAAAAAGAACACGGGCCGGAGCACAGCCCACCGAGCAAAGCAAGGCACTACAAAGGGATGTGGAGGCTCCTTGTGAAAACCGGTTCTTCCGCGGAGGTGAGGCGCTTCTGGCTGACCGATCAGCTGAACTTAGTGTTGAAAAGCACACCGGTGTTACACTGAAATTGTGCCTCTGAAGCAGATCAAAAGTAGGATCGACTTCTCCACGAGCTCACCTGCTACGCGTAAATGGCTCACCCGCCAGCGTACCTTCCAGATCTGCAATGTTGTGAAGCAGATTTAAAATTTCTTTTTGGTTGTACTTGCTGATTTTCTGGCTTTTCTGACAAAAACCAGCAGCATGTACTTTTCTAAATATTTAAAAACTATCCTCTTCTAAAACCATTTCATGTGGTTAATGACAAATAACAACGAGGATAAAATGACAGAGAAGATTAGCAAGCTGATTTTCGGATCTAAATTTGACTTTTTCAAAGAGTTTGAAATTTTTGGTAAACAGTCAAAAACTCATATCTACGGCAAAATACAGATTTTTATAAAAACTCAGCGAACTAAAGATCTTCAACTAGGCCAGATCTATGGATCTCAGAAGAAAATTTTCAATTCGGGTCACTTTTGCAAAATTTTGGATTTTTGACAAAAAGTTAAAGTTTGCAAATAGATAGTGATTTTTCTGATTTTTTAGATTTTCTATCCTACCACTATCATAGATCTGATAGATCTGTTCGTTCCCCAGCGGAGTCGCCAAAAACTGTTGGTCCGAAAATCAGTCGCTTGGGCGATCTATGGATAGACGAGCCAACAAAGCAGCAGGGCATAGCCCCTTTTTGAGTCAAAGAAAGCAAACTAGTTTATTGCTATTCTACCAAAGAGAATCTATGCAAGTCTCACAATATTCTACCTTCGGGGGTTTGGGATCTCATCCCAGAGGGGTGTTTCCAACTGCGAAAAGAAAGGAATGAAAGAGAGGATGGAGAAAGATCAGATCCGAAGAAAGAAAAGAAATGAATTCCAAAGCAGAAAGGTCAGAGGGTTTATGTTTTGGGATTGGTAAAAACAGAGCCAAACCTACTTGCATAAACGAAGCAAAGCAATACCGATGAATAAATGACAATAAAACATGTAGATCCAATGTAACAAGCACACATCTAACGTAAGAAAGATCCAATGCAAATAACACACGTATTCAACACAAAGACTAAATATTGTATTAATAATTCTTTCTGTTACAAAAAGCTCAAAGTCTTTTCTCCTCACTTCTATTTTTCATCTAAAAGATATTCACTCATGCCCAATACAACAAGTATTGGGGTATTTATAGAAGAAGGAGAGAAAAGAAGGCAAAAAGGAGCCAACCACCTATTTACAAAGATATTTACAAAATATCTACAAGGATATACAAAATATCTCAAAGTCATGTTGACTTTTGACAACTTGATGGATGACATCATCCCATGGTGCAACATGGATGATGTCATCATTTGTGCCAACATACTCCAGATATTTACAAAAAGAAAGTCGAAGAAGAGAGAGAAGAAGAAGAAAGAGAAGCTATTCATCGTCGTCATCCTGCGGCCGAAAGGGGGTAGCCTGCTTTTGCTGCTGCTCAGGTGACGAGATGTGGAATTGAGCACGGTATTCCATGAACTTGCTGATCATGGGCCCTAGTTGATCCCGGGAAGGATCCTCGTGTCGCCACCGATCACCTCGCAAGTCTCCCGCCTCGCTATGAGCTTCTCTCGGGAGTTTGGAATATTCTTTCTCTCGCTTCTATGAGGAACCCGATGAAGTCCCGACAGCCAAGAGGTTATTGATGGACTCCGTGTCAAAAGTGACCTCTGCCCTGCCCCTTGTGAAACGATCTCCTCAAGATCCGGATGGTTTCATCAACTTTTCTTAAGGCGAAGGAAGGAGTAAGCAACCCCGAGACATGTTGAGAATGATTTGTTCCATTTGGTGCATCGCGTCCCGTGGCTTCTTCCTTTACCTTATCGATCTTTTCAAGGACAAATTCTAGTTGATCCACCCGTAGTCCAGGTTGAAATGACTTTATCGAGGGCCCCGGGATGACCGAAGACGCCGAACTTGACCAGATCTTCAACCAATAATAAACATTTGTTGAAAGGTCTCATGTCATGCAGCCTAAGATGGTCCAAATTTCTTCTCGATATGGTCCTCGCTAACGCTTGAGCTCTTTATTCACCTTGTTGATGTTCGATACAAATCGAGAAACTCGCGATTACTCTTTCACCGTCCTTGAGGATTTGGCCCTCCAAGCTGAAACCGCCATGCCCTCGCTCGCCGATTTTTGCATATTCATTAATTTTATCCTCGGCTCGTAGGCTCAGAGTCAAGTCTCGGCGGCAGTCAGGTGGAGGTGCACCGCCCATCTTCTCGTAAGGCTTGGAGCAGATGTTTATTTTTCTCTTTCAATAGCCTTTTCTCTTCTTTTTTTGTTTCTTGGAGCTTCTTGCAGAGGGCGTCAATCGTAGATAGGGCCTCTCCTCAAGGCTTTCAAGACGTCCCCATTGTGACTTGGGTCACCGTATAACTGGCTGAGACAGATCCTTTTATCCTTGAGGGGATTGGGGTATGCGATCTCCATTACCCTCTCTCCCAAGCACTCGAGAGAAGCGTGTGATGGCTTCGCTTCTTTGCCCCTTTGGACGGGATTACGGAAAAGTCCATCGAGCGATGGGAACTTTCCTTTTCTGCTAACTTAAGTGCTGGGAGATCCAGGCTGGACTTATGGGAGAAGGGCCAGAAACAGAGAAGGGGGCAGCTGCAGTAGTAGAAGGGAAAAACATGGAGACACTTGGAGGCGGCATCGAGAGGGAGGCCGAAGAAGTGCTCACGGGAGGAAGAGATACTGTAGGAGAGGAAGACATAGGAAGGGAAGGGAGCTCAGAGATGAGAGAAGAAATGGAGGGGGACAGGTCCGCGAGAGAAGAGAAGATGGACAAAGAAGTGGGAGGAATGGTAGAAGAAGGGGGAGAGGACACGACCAAAGGAATGGTCGCTTGAGTCACTCGAGGAGGGGAAGGAGGAGAAGAAGAAGGGACAGAAGGGACCTCGGTTGTTGTAGCAGTGGGGCGACATCCTGAGTGGATGGGCCTATTGGAACATCTTCTTCCACTTCTTTCTCTGGAGAAGCCAGAGTTACAACTTGTTCGGTGCAGCGGAAGGAGGACTTGCAGGAGCTTCCTCTTGAGTAGTGCTGGACTCACCCTCCTTACCTTTACCCTTGCCTTTAGGCTGCTGTTTAGATCGAGAAGGTGCATTACCCAATGGAGAGGTTGTGAAATCAACCCCGAGGTAGATGAGTCCGTTCATTCGGCACCAATGCTCTATTCTGCGCAGAGTTTCTTTGACCCTCTCCTCAATTGTCTGAGGTGCTTTAGTCCTATCAACTGCCGCAAAAGGCCAATCATCCCCACCTATGTCAAGATATACTTGATCCACTTCCTCTTTGGTAGTTTGGTAGCCTTTGGGGACGATGGCTACCCCATATTGAATGATTTCTACCAAGGCCAAATGAGAATGGTCTTTCCTCCTGAGCTCCACCTCATGATATAGGTCAATGTAGATATCCTCGATCTGAGGGACATGGATCGATCGAGCTTAGCCTCGTAGACAATTTCTTGGTCAAGGTAGGCCTTGCACGGGAAGTCATGTTTCAGATTGAGCCCCATCTCTAGCAAACATGTCCTTTGCCTTGTGGTGAGTAAGACATGTATATCTACCCACTGTGAGGGGGAAAGGAGTTCCACCCTTCTTTCTTTTTAGGCACTTTTCATGATAAGTGATTAGTTGTCTTGATAGCTCTAGCAGAATCAACTTGGGCCCAAAGATATCTTGGCAGAGTCTAGTTGGCTCTCCCAAGAAGTTAGCCACTCTCGATAAGTGAATGTGGGGAATTGGGTGAACAGGCCCCCATTTTTCGGCTGGCTGCCACGATGCTCTTGGTCGTCGTACCGTAAGTCATATTCGGCCTCAACAGTAGATGATGAAATAGAAAAATGCATCATTGATCTTTGTAAATTGAGGGATGTTATTCTCCATCTTTAGCTCTGATAGTATTCATAGATTCTAACTTGGGGCCAAACCCCACTCCGCATCGAGCCGGATAGTCCCTTTCGTGGTCGCAAAGCATAAACAACATAGGAATTCATGTAGAACCTCCCGTTGTGGGGAATTGTCAGCAATGCTCGATATCGTGCCGCTTATAATTTCGCCCATTCAAAGCGCTGATCGGGCACATTTTTGTTCATTGTTTCTAAATACCGCAAAGATCCATTTGTGGAAATAGTGGGCGTCAGGAAGCCCAAAGACCCTGCTCAGAACGTGATGGTGTCACCGAGCTCCTCCGAAAATCACATGGTGAATGATTTGTGGCCAACAGGTCACTACTTTCTTGTTCTTCAGATATACTTCATTCATCAGTTGCATGCACTGATCTTCATTGTCATCCCAGGCTTTGATACAATCCTCTCGGCTGATGGCCACAAAGTGCCGGTGATGAGGAATGCCGAGTATTATCTCAAAGTGGCGGGCAGTGAGGTTAATTATGACCTCTCCTTCTCATTTACGACACATCTTGTGTCTTTATTGTAGCACCGGGCAACCACCATCATGAATTCATTGTTAACGGCGCTGACTGGGATTCCCCAAAGAAAAGTGCAGTGGCACCGCCATCACCTTGTCCATCCATGGACTTCTTGTGACCTTCTGAGTCCTGACCCAGAATTCCTCCATATCAATATGACCCAACTCTGACTCCCTGATGTCTAGGTCACACTCGGCCTGGGAGTTAGGCATTCTGACCCTCTGATACTTATACTTCATTTCTTCTTCTGTGAGCTTGGCCTTTCCTTTGGATTTGGTAGGTCTCTTGCTTGATGTTGACATATGTTCTTCTCGAACTTAGCCGCTGATCTCGCAAGAATAAGAAGTGAAACCTAATCGAAGAAAGCCATGTCACCGCTTGATTTTTCATCGAAATGCTAATAGAAGAAAGAGTTAGCAATTTAAAGGCCTCGGGGCGCATGGCGCATGGATATTGTAGATTACAGAGCTAAATAGACAAGGCACACAGGAAAAGGGTGTTGCAAGGGTTAAATCAGCGCCAAAGAGCACATGGTGCATGACACCGCATAGGGTGCATTCTTTGTTGCTGTAAGGACAAGTGCACCTACGCCATGTGTTTATTTTATAAAGGACACAAATTATTTTCTTGTTACACGGTACAAGTACAAGGTGCGCCAAAGGGTGTAGGAAAAATGCGTGTAACATCATATGTTCATGCACCGAAGGGAAACTTGGCGCGGCGCATGGAAGGTCTACACAACATGATGTTGTTGCGATGAGGGACACGCCTATGCCGTTTATAGCTTTGCACTTGGCGCATAGAAAAAGACTGCTACATGGATGCTGGGTGCGCCTAAGGGGCACAGGAATTTATGATGTTACACTCAAGTCTGATGCGCCAAGAGGGCGCACGGAAATCGCTTGCAGTAAGTGAGGGAAGTGCGCCATGAGGGCGCATTTTTATGATGTAGCAGGCAGGAAATGTGCGCCATTGGCGCGGCCTATCTTTGTGTAACAGGGGTGACAGATGCGCCAAGGGCGCAACTGTCCTTGATGTTGCATGGTATGCCAATGCGCCAAAGGAAAATATAGTTTCCTTTTTTAGGTTTAGTTTTTCTCTCAGAGGGGTTTACATATGGTTAAGCTCTCTTTGCAAGTTTCATTTGGGTGATTGAAATGGCTTAAACAAAGGGGTTTCAAGCTATCATCTTTAAATAGAGCTTCCTCTACCAGCAGATCTGGAAAGAGGAGGAGGAAATGTGGAAAAACAGCAGGGGGAAAAAAATTCATGATTTCATTCCTTTTCAATCCAAATCATATCCACAAACAACCAAAAACCACAAACATGAAGCACAAAAGAAGGAGGACCTCTTACCCGCTTTTTATAACGAAGAAATGCATGAAAGGGGTCCACAAAGCAATTGAAAGCGACGGGTAGTGCACTGACAGGCTCAGAGAAAATAATGAAAATAGTCACGTGATTGCTCTGGTGACAATGACAGCGCAGACGCGCCTATATATAGGCGAGGTAGCAATAAATGCGCCACCAACCTTTTCAAGTGGCGCACCAAAAGAGCTGTCGACATGAGAAAACATGCGCCCTTTGGCGCACCAAAACACTTGTCAACACGAAGATATGTGCGCACCGAAAGTGGTGTTTGCACACCAAAATATGTGGCCTTTGGCGCACCAAAAAGTTGACAAATGAGGAATATGTGTGCCTTTAGCACGCAGAAAGACTCAACATAGAGAGGCGCAACAAATGATCTGCTGACACAAGAAACATGCGCCAAAGGGTTTAAAGGGGGCGCATCAAAAGTTGATGTTGCATAGTCATTATATGCGCCCGCCAAAAAGACCAAAAACCACTAAGTTCGAAAACTAAGATTTCCCGGGAAGGGATTTTGCAACATTTCGAACGTAAGGTATCCTGACGAGGATCAGAAAAATTTTGGTATGGTTACTCTCGTAGTCCACATAGATCCTAATCCTCCCATCCTTCTTGATCACGATAACCATGGGGCTGACCCATTTAGACTCTTCAACGTGATCAATAATTCTAGACTTGAGCATTTTATCAATTTCTATTTTCACCTTCACGCGCATGTTAGGATTAATCCTATAAATTTTCTTCCTAACCAAGCATGCACATTCTTTTAAATTTATATTCATCTCCCTAAATAAGGATGCACACCTTTTAATTCATTATAACCCCTTGGAAAGATATCTTGAAAATTTCACAAGATCTCTTTGATCTTGGCAATTTCCTATTTTGACCAATAATCCCCAATTATTTCTTCGTTAGTCTCATCCTCTATGCCAAATTTTACACTCATTAATCTCACAGGGGAATCATACACATGTGTCTTCTCATCTACAAAATTCATTACCTTCTCGTGTGTACCCCGAGTATGGCTAACATCCAAGTTCTCTACTTCTTCATTGATCATGTACAATATTTTTCCTTTCTCTTTATCCTTCCATGCACGCACGACCATCTGTACCTTTTATTTTTCCTCAAGATCAAGGCGCACTCGAAATCAAGTTTACCAAAAAGTTATAGCATGATATCTTCCACCTTTTTGTTATCCCCCAATGTGATGTGCTTCATTATCTGCAATGCTTCATTGACAAGAGGCTTAGTAAGAAAGTAATCAAAAGTTTGAATCATACTTGTAGTCATCTCTTTCTAGTTTACAGTCTCCATTGTTAGATCATCATGGACACACCAGAGTGTACACGCATGTGCACAATGTGGAGTATAAATTATGTACCCATAGGGATGGTGGTAAAGCCTCTTGACCTTGTTCCCATAGTCTCTCACAAGTATGGATGTGATGTGAAGTTGGATTCTTCCCATGAAATTCATAGATGTGCATAGGTACATTCCTTTAAGTGAGCCTAGTTAAAAAAGTGATTCTCACTTCTCACCATTTTAAGAGGTTATCTCTATGTGTTTACCACGAGCATGTTACTGTCCTAAATAATATGTAGGCCATCATGTTTCTTCTATCTCCTTCATTCTTCCATTAATCCTCCATGGTGTGCAAGAATGTTTCAGTCTTACCTTCACCAGTATACCTTGGTACCCGAGTAGAGCCTAAAATTCTCACCATACATGGTATGATAATCCTTATGACTCACCCTTTAACTTCATGCCTAACCATCTCATATGTTCCATGAGCCCAGTTATCACAACAAATACTAATAGTGTCACTTACCAATTATGCATCTTCCCACTAAAGAATGCATTCTTTTATTGTTATTGATTCTTTGAATCATGTACCATCCAAGAATATATTTAATTTAGATATTATTCAACATAAGGATCAACATAAGTCTCTTCCTTTTCAAACAGAGGTATAATTACGTACTCATCTTTGTTCTATAAACTGATGTATCTCTTATTAAAGTGTAGATCAACATTGTTTGCATAGCACCAGGGTAATCCAAGTAATGCTGAAAATTTGTCTACTTCAGCAAGATCTAACACCTCAAAGTCTCTAGAAAACTTGGCTCCATAAATAATAATGGATGAATCCTTCATACCCCAATAGGTATAGTCTTAGTTTTATGTACAACACATTCAAAATTGGCTCTAATGTAGGCCTTCCCATCTAATTCCATGCTTCAAATTTCAACACATTTACTTCAAGTGCCTATATCTATCAAGATATTACTTACCAACTAACCATCAATAATTGCATCAAGTGTGATCTCATTTTGAAGTTCATGGTATTGAGGTGGAAGATTTACATGAAGTATCTTCCTCTCATGCTCAAATCTAGCACGCGGTACATACTCTTGAAGGAATTCCCTAGTAGTGGGATGATATTATTCTAGTAAAACATCTTACACACCTCCTTTAAGTCATCCACATCATTATACAGAGCTCAACATGCTTTTCATGCTCTCTTGTGCACGTTTATTCTTTTAAACACTATATTTCACCTTCTAGATCCCTAATATCTACCATAGTCTCTTGGTATACTTCCTTCTAGTGCACGACATCTAGGTGCTTAGAATATTTAAATTTTTTTCTTATTATAAGTTGTGTTTCCTTCAAAGGTTCATGTGCACATAATTCCATGATGTGTGTTATAACCATCATGGGTTGTAATCCTAGATTAGGCATCTATTGATCAACATTCGTGCATTGTACCTTGATCATCCTAACAACCTTTTCCTTCTTCTTGTTTTTACTCATGTGCTCACATAGGTCCGGGTATTCCTCCAACTTTTTTTTCTTCTCACACCATGAGAAATATGTATTCTGAGGGAAATATCATTCGTAATGATAAGGGGATAACAAGTTCCTTGAGTGAACATACATCTACCACACCATGACCTCCACCTCGATATCCTCCTTGGAAGCCTCCATTCCTATTATCTCCATTTTTGTGCCCTTCATTAAATTTTCCTTCTCATTCCTTGGATCCACTCGCCACACTAGTATGGCAAAATCCTATATTAATGGATTCATGGATGTGAACAATCAGTCTATAATCAACAGTGTTGTGAATATGGGACTTTCAAATCTTAAAGTACATATATACCTTATTCGAATCACTCCATCCAAAAGAGGGCAATCCTAAACATCATGGTTTAGTTGACAGACTTCACAATATAATAACAACATGTGCAGAAATTTAACCTTAGTTTATCCCTCAACTCAAAAATCAGTGCACCATATACGACTACGCATCACATGTGCTCAATTGGCAAAATATCTCCTATTATTTTTCCATGGCTATAATCTATGCATATAAGAATTGTCTTACTCGGTATCAACTCTTCAAATTTCCTCGGTGTGCAGGCTTCTTCCAAGGCCTTGCATGGATCAGTATACATCTTATGTTATAAAGCTAGACAAAATAGGGTCGACAATCCTCCAACAAACCACTATGTATGTTGAATTTTATGTATATTATAAGATAATTTTGATAGCAAAGTATTTAAATGTGTGTCATACTCCCTCATGCTTTCGAGATAATCCTTGAGTGCATTGATGCTCTACTCCTCAAATTATGGGATGTGAAACTCATCTTGAAACGTAGTGGATAAAGCATTATAGTCTACCACAGTTTGATATGGTTCATATATCTTATAAAATTTATGCATGTTCCTTTTCAGTGTAGTTTTAAATTTACTTGTCTTCCTATCTGAAGTTGTAATTCCCTTTCATCTCCATAGAAGTTCACACTTATGTACATTCTCTACTTCATCTTTGATCCCTATATACTCTAGTAAATGGAGAGACATCTCAAAGTAAATTTGAGGTGTCAGTTGCACTGGTTGTTGAGGTGGTGGTTAATTGGGTTGTGGTTGTAGTCCTTGTCCACCAGATCCGAACTAGAACCTCCTCTGTTTGGTGGCTGCCCTAGTCAACATGATCCTCTTGTTCCCACTACAATAGGCTACGTTCTAGTTGATGTACTTCCTTCTTTCCCAGTCATGGTACTAGACTAGACACCAATAGTCTATTTGGTCACAACTACTACTAAAGTACTTCCAACAGTTTGTGCGCCAATATTCTAACCTAATAATGTACCTAAAAATAATTTTGCATAGGTACTCCCAAATAATGACATTGACTATGATTCCATGGGCGTGCTTCTAACTCTATTCCTTTTGAATTCAATAAAAATGTACTCTATTCATATTTTATTGCTTACCCTTACTATCCTACTTCTCAATGACTACCTCTATATTTGAACACCGAGCACAAGGGCCAAGTGGCTAGGTAGGACCAGATGTGCACTTGTAATCCTCATTCTCTTGTATGATGCACTTTCATCCAAATCAAGGGTGTTCTCTCACCGCACTTTCCCATAGTTTGGAGATCTTGATGATGCAACTCCTCATCTTCTATGAGAGCTTTAAAACCTTAACAATATATCATCCTCCGCAACTCTAGTGTCTCCTCAATCTCTTACACACGTTCCATGTCCCTCTCTCGCACTTCATTAAACTTGATTTTTTTGTCTTCTCTCTTTATTTTTTCCACCAAGCCCACCATATTTTTCCACACCTGCTTTTCCCATGCATGGTGGGTTTTAGCTAGCCATAGGTAGGCTCTCTAAATCCAATTCTATAATCAAAATATTGATCGATAATGGTATAGCATGTAATTACAATCCTATGGGATCATGTAAGAATCTAAATTTAGCTTCGTATAGACACAAATACATAGAAATTACGTACTCTAATGTATAATTGCACAACACACCAGCCCACAAATAATTTATAGCTCTAGTCCATTCCACATCAACATAAAAAAAGACTCTCAGTAACCTTCCTACATCTAAAGTATTGGTCTAGGACCCCAATGATTCCCTAATCTATATGTTTGCAACCACTCATATAGTTCTACTAGAAATAAGGTGAAGAACATTTCATAGAGCTCATGATAAAGATTATATTCCACCCAATGATGTACATTGAAATCGGCATGGTGCTATATCTATGTGCAAACCGATCTTGTCTATCTTCCACCCAACGTTGAATGATCTCTAGAGTCAAATGATATGCCATTTTTATATAACATCCTGACAAATAGTTTGAAAATAGGTCCCGCCAATGGAACAAAAATGTAGTATATTTTATTTACCGAATCAATTGCTATGCGTGTTTCCACCTCATTCATTCGATCCGAATGCTTACCTAAAGCATGCAAAGCTACCATATTCATCCTTTATGTTTATTTTTCAAGCTATTAGCATACATATCCATAATAACCATTATCAAAGAAACCATTCAAGTACAAAACATTGCATCATATCATGAGCTTATATTGGAAACACATGTAATAAGGAAACATAACATATTAGATAATAATTAATATCAATTACACCATGTAATCACCATATTCAAACACATCAATAATTATAATCCATCCTCCATAATCCATTATAATAAAGTCTTACATAAAATTTTTGAATACCCACAAATACCAAGGTGTGGAACATGTGCATGTATGACACCCTAATCCATAACCTCGCATACAAATACTCTCATCACTTATTCATGAACAATATGATGTGGTACCAAAACAATGGTATAAAATAGATATATATAGGGGTGGGGACTTTCCCTTCACCACCTATTCATTATCAAAATAGACTACATGATCAAAATATCCATGTGTATATTACATGTGTGTTTTACAAGACAAATAATAATAAACAATCCTATAAGTATGACTCTATTTTATCATATTAATATCATGATCAATGCATGACCCTTCATCTTTGATCTACATGTGATTTATCCAAAAATAACCTTTGTCTAAAGCAACCAAGTCATCTTGTTTTTATCCTTTACTCGATTGACACTCTAACTCTACCTTTCTATTTTTATCCCATAACTGCAAAATCAGATAAGTCCTGGAACCTATCCTCCTCAGCGTGAGCCTTTTACGCACCACTCCAACTGGTATCTATGTTCATACATGCTCCTCCCTGCATGCTATATCTCCCTACGTACTCTCCATAATTAACCATTTTGTGAGTCCGACATAATTACGTGTTCAAAATGAGGGACCAAGCACTAAGCATATACTATCATCACCTAAGATTACATCCAAAGGTGCTAAAGAGAACTAAATTAATCCATATAACACCCATTCAAGGGAAAATGGAATTTATATTCTACATACACTACATAGGAAGGTTAATTTCATTATATTCCATCCACACATGCTATACATTTCTACATTCTAGATCTAGCCAACTATAAAGTGGAACTTGAACTAGGACATCCTAGGGCACAATTCCTACACACACACACTAGAACTACATGGAGTGTGAGATTTACTAAAATTCTCGGTCATAAGTTCACTTTCGGGGTGAACACCGAGGTCATCCAACTCCCCATGTTATATATTTTTTTAGATTTGATGTGGTTTGTGGGCTTGTGTAGGTGAACTTTTATTTTATAGGTTATATGTATCATCGACGATCATTTTATGAACATCAAGTGATCAAAAATAATTAATTGTGAGAATCTTGCAACACATCAAAGATCATATTCTGATTTCTTGCATAGTAACCGGTGCCTAGAAGAGGTCTTTAATACCTATAATCCCTTGCCCTATACCGCATACACCCATATTTGGCTTCATCCCCGCATATTAGAATTTATATTGTATAGTAACATCACTCTTCCTAGTCTACGCATCATGTTTCTTAGTCCATATCAGTCCTAGATCAAGCATAAATTAGCTAAGTATTCTTTCTCCATTACTTACTTAGGTTTACTACTTTATATGCTTGTTTTTATGTCATATTGTATTTTAGCATCTCAGTATATCGTATTTACATTAGTTACTCTACAATAGGCTTTAATAAAAATTCTATTTTTGTTAAATCATTTGGTCAACCCATCCAATCGAATCTTTTCTTCTTATGCCCGTTACCCATAGTAGTCTATTTGGGTATTTTGATCACACTAAGATTCCTCAATCTACTCATAGGGTTTCTAAATCAATTTTTGAATATAATAATCCTTTTTATAACTCACATAATGTTCTGTTGAAAACATTGAAAAATATGGCATTGAACAATCTTATGATGAGGATACTGCATACAGAAGAAAATTGACATGCAAACTTCAACCACACTCGACTCCTTGAGGTCGTGCCAAGGTAGACAATGTTGAGATGTGGACAACTAAATGATTAAAAAAATATGGTATGTAGACAAAAGTGTGTGTAAATGGGATGGGAAATTTTTGAAGGAAAAACAATGTCCTCAACTCACAATAACTGGATATTCTTGTTTAAGGAAAGGAAGGCCTCTCTAAATTGAATGGGTCTGATAGATGGATTTGAAAGAATGGATACATAGAGACTCCAGTCAATATAAACCTCCATGGAGATCCTTTTAAGTGGTTTTGGGATTTTGGAAAACTAATGGGGCCTCGTAAATATGTCAAGACAGGGTCATGGAATGAGTGAGAGAGGCATGGTTTCATAAAATCTAGATTTGGTTAGCGGGAGTGGTCCAAAATGCGAGGGCTTGATGATATTCCTCATTTAGAATGTGTAATTAGGATATGATGTCAGGTGGTAATGATGACATGTGGAAAACCAATGTGTGTAGACTTGTGTAAATATCTATGAAACGTTTAGGAGTATTTGGTTGGGAGACCCTAGGATAAATTCTATATGTTCTTGGCTATTGTGGTCCTTGTATGGTCATGTGTGTTTAAACTCTATTTCTAGGAGTGGTCCAAAGATTTGTAGGTCTGACTAGCTATGATGTTCAAAATGTTTAATTGTTGAATATTCTCGGCATATTGAGCTAATGTTCTGAGGATAAAAAGATAGATTCCTGTATGTATGTCCGTAATTAACTTGGGATACTTGAGTTTGTGAACCCATGTATCACTGGTGTATGTATGTTCTTGTTGAGGACCATTGATGGTCATGTATTTACAATGATCTAATTTAATTTAAGTAAATAACAACTAATTTAATTGAATTGAAACTATTATATTTTTTTGGTATTTTCAAGATATAGATGAGATCAAACAATACAAAGAAACTACTCTAATAAAATAAGTGTTTTTGGTACTTTTATGGACTTTAAAGAATAAATGAGGAAAGAAAAGCTTCTACATGAATTAATAATTCCTAAAAAAATAAACAACCAGTGTATTTGTTTACTTATGTAGAAGAAATATATTCTATTTTAAATAATGAAATCTTCACTAAACTATGGATGCAAATCTAACCCTCTATTTTACCTCAGAAGCATAGGAAGAAATCGTGAGCTTCTCTCAAGATTTTCTTCCCTGCAACTACCCCAACAAAAGTAAAGAGGATTTCTATGGAGAGTTTCCTATATGAATGTATCTAATATAATTATTAAATGATTGCAACAATGGAAATGCTTTCTCTACTCCATTATATGTGTGTGTGTGTGTGTGTGTGTGTGTGTGTGTGTGTGTGTGTGTGTGTGTGTGTGTGTGTGATTTAGAAAAAATAATATGAAGAAAAAGAATAAACTAAAATTGTGTATGGTGAAGTCAAGGGGCTCTTTAAGGTATCCAGATTAGGTCCTTGTTGCGTAAGACTCGACCATGCATTGCCCTTGTTGGGGAGGCAGAGGTGGAATAAATTGTTGATATGGTGCAGCGTAAACATTTATGGAGGCGTATGACATCCTTGTGGATGACCATATGGACAAGAGTACATGTCCCCTATGGTGATTTAGAGTACATGTGTACAAATAGGGGAACATTACCTTGGAATGGATTTGGAGGCACAAAGGTAGGGCACATTGCATTTCCAATTGGGATGGAGTTGGAGAATGTGCTTCTAGCTAGTACACATTAAGGATATTCATACGTAGTGTGAGGGGGCATACCCAAAGTGTCCGATACATTGAGAAGATCATTGGGGTTTGGAATTCCCATGTAAACAGGAGTATTTTGTGCAGGTTGGTAATTGAGTAAAGTTATGTGGTTGATGGAGAACCCTTCCTTTCCCAGTATAATATGAAGCATGAGTAGCTTGGGAAAGTTCTAATTCTCTAACCTTGTCTACCAAAGGTGTCGAGACAACCTCACTTGATGCTGGCATTGTTTTTTTCTTTAGCATACATTATTGAACCTTGTTAGGTTGCAAAGGAGTGTGATATCCTACAATAAATTGTTTGTTAATTTTTCACCCTCATTAGAAATGTTTTTTGTTATGGGAGGGGTAGAGGTGTTATTCTGAAGTAAGACATCAACATGTCATTGCATCATATCTAAAGGTTGACTCATATTTTGGAAGCGTTTCTTGTTTCAAGGGTAACGTGATAAATAATCTTTGTCTAGCAATGGGAATTGATCAGATTCCATACACATTTGTGATCTTAAAAACTTTAGGAGATGATCCTGACTCTCTAGTGAATGTCATATTATTAGAACTTGAAATTTTAGGTTGTTGTGTATGCGTAAGTTGATAAATCTCCTTGATCCTGACTAAGGAGCCATTTTTGGTCCCTTGAGGAGGAGGATTTTGAGACACATGAAGATTGGTTGAGTAGTTGTCTACCCACATAGATAGTGATGGAAACTATTTTTTCCTACCCATTTGGTAGTAATATGCCTCAAGACCCAAAATGGGTCACCGTATCCGTCTTGTCTCAACATATTTGGGGGGTATATGAATACCCGTAGAATAATGGGAGAGAGAGAAGATGGATGAAATAAATGGAAATGAAAAAGAGACTATCTCTTCACGTTGGGTTCACCAATTTGTATGGATGAAAATCAACACGTGACCTTCAACCGCACTTGACTCCTCGAGGTCATGCCAAGGCAGCCGATGTGGTCATTATTTTTCCCGTATGAATTAATATACTATAATTATTAAATGATTACAACAATAGAAATGATTTCTCTAATTTATTTGATAAACATGAGAAACAATAAAATGAAGAAAATGAAGAAAATAACATCAACCCCAACCTAAAAATATATATAGCAGATCTAGTTGTGTTATGCTTTGTCCCCTCACCTTATATTTTCAATCCCATGTATTTACATGAGTCCAAGGGATTGGGAATGCAGTAGAAGCAGTAGTGAGAAGGTGCTGGAGAAATGACATCTTGAATGGAAATCTAGTGACAATGCAGTGGAAGAGAGATAACATAAGTGAATAGAGCTTGGCTATGTAATTTCCAACAAGAATGAGGCAACTCAACAATACAAGAATACACAAAATGATCTCCGACCATTTTCTTAAGAATAAGCGATCAATTTATAGAAGGTTGGTTAGGTTATGCACCATCACACTTGGTAGCCATGGGATGCCACATCAACAATGAAGGGGAAGTTTGAACAATCAATTACAAATATAAGTGAAAGAGGATATTTCCACAACACAATCAAGATTGAAATAAGATAAAATGGTTCACAAACATGTGCCCAAAGTGAATTGGAGTGGAGAAACATGTGTCTTAAATCATGTTGGAAGGTTCTAGAAATTTTTCACTTGACCACCACCCTACTTTGGGCGATGGTTAAAAACCACCACCATATTTGAGCAAAGGGTTACAAGACCTCCGCTCGCACAACGGTGGTGGTTTTATAACTAAAGATAAAAACTAAGGAAAAACATTACAGAAGCTATTAAAAAGCAAGAAATGGATAAGGAAAACTAGGCTACAAATATAAGATGGAAAGAGGTTTAGGATCTCGAACACTTTTGGAAAAGACATGAATCATCATTTGGGACCTTTTATACCAATTTTGGACAATATAAAGATGTGTAATTTTGGGTACATACATATTTCCCCCTTAGAGAAGCGCTTTAGCCATGAAGAGGTGTAAAACGTAGATTTTGAGTATGGTGTACCCAAAATGGGGAGTTAAAAGCTATACCGACACATATGTGTGTTGAAATGTCACCTTCCAAGCTCCCGTAACCTGCAAGATGAAAGGAAAACTCAACTGCAGATAGATATGATATCAAAAAATAAACACTAAATCAAAATGAGAAGAGGACTTACCATTTGTGAAGGTATAGAAGCATATATGCGCTAACACTACATCCCTATGGGAACATACACTCAAAACGTAGTTAAGAAAAATCACATATATCAAAACAATTCATTTGCACATATCCTATTAGTGATTGTTGGCTATGGTCCCATGGTGACCATTTCAAGCAAGATTATAGTTGAAATGATGAGGGTGAGGATGTGATTATAGCTCTATGAGTTAGAAACCTAGCAAGAAAAAGAAAAAGGTTAGTTGTTCTCGATATTTGTTTTGAATCCTAAAAATTTAAATGTTGAAAATGTCACCTTAGGGGGCTATTTTTGAGATTTCTTATTTTGAAATGGTCTCTAGGGTATGTCCTAGGTGGGTTTAATTTTTGTTTCATCAAAAATGGTATATATTTTTATATTTTTCCAAGTTTTTAGGGTCAAAGGGGTGTCACATCGATTTTGGACACGAATGTCACCCGCACCGGGTGATAGTTATAGGACTGCCCCCTACCAGACAACGGTTTACAAAACCACCACTCTGCATAGGGTGTCAATTTTGTTATTTTTGGGTCAGAGATTAAATTTGACTCATGTAGACTAATTTTTGGTTTCGAGTTATTTTATATTGTCTTTGATGAGCTTTCCTATTGATACATGTCACTAAATTTCTATCTTAGTTGTTTTTGGTGAATGCAAAAGGACTTATACATCCAGTAGAGATGTGAGAGAGTGTGTGATTAGCTTCTAGGCATCTTTGATTAGTTGAATAAGTCTAAGATAGATTTATTTCACTAGGCTAGGATATGGAGTATTGCATGAGTTCCACATATAGCACCAACTTGCTAGATACTATGTGATCTATTTTCTTATTGGGATGTGGACCAAAAACTTTCCATTTTCGAAGAGTGAGCAAAGAGTGGACTATGACTCTAGAGGATGTTTATAGGATTCTTGGTGTACCTATAACTGGGAGACAGGTTGACCATAGAGACCGTAGAGATCACATCAAGATCTAAACAATGGGCTTCCTATACGGGAGATTATGGGGAATTAGAGGGAACTAAGTAGGGTATGAGGCTTTTATCTGTGTCCACCACACCTATCCCCACCCTACAAAAGGCCATCATTGGTATTTTGGATTTGCATTTGGTGGGAGACAAGGGCAGGGACAAGATCTTGTATTGTTGGGCTCCCATCATCATGCAAATTGAGTAGCATGGGAGGATATTTTCCTGGGGTGTGGACATTCTTGGAACCATGTACCATGATTTATACTCTATTGTGAGGTTACATGGGAAATACATGAGCCACCCTACCTTAGTTATGAGTTATGTATATGAGTGGATCATCCCCTATCAAAGGGGACTTGGCATACAGGATCTAAGAGCTATCGGGGCCATCCAAATGGATAGGTTTGTCGGTTATTAGTGGGCCACATCATCTTGTATCTACAATGACTACAAATAAATTTGTTATGATATCCTACCTAGATATGGTTCAATTTTGGAGTCGAGGAGATGACTATTTTGATTTCTTGTGCCACCACTTCAAATTTAGTGGACTAATCTATGAGGGTGGAGGCCTAACGTACCATCAAAGTACCCCAGTAGTTTGGGTTGGCCTATGATGATGTTCTTCCTTCCTGCCTCATTATTTATAGGAGTATTAGGAGGATCGAGATGGCACTAAGGGTGAGCATGAGTGGGCAATAGTTATAATGGGAGTACCTACCTCTATGGAGGAGGTACAAGTTCCAAGGGCATGCAGGGCACCCGGGGCACTTCTCTAGATTTAGGTCATACCCACTCACAATGGGGAGGAGGAGTAGGAGATACCCATTGATGTGGATACTGAGACCGAGGTAGAGATAGGGGAGGATATTGGTAAGGAGATGGGTGAGGAGAGTAACCTACAAAGGAGGGTCATTGAGGAGATTTCCATAGTGGAGAGAGAGGAGATGGATACAAATAAGTTGAATCTTGTTTCGAGGATCTAATTTATTCTAAGAGAGGTGCAGATGAGGAGTCCTTCATGGGGCAACATATTACTTTAGGAGTGGGGGAGGCACAACAGGTGCCCGTATTAACAATAGCACCACCAGTTGCATGAGTATATCCTACATGGAATTCTGGAGATTTGAGTATGTGGACACTCTTTTGTTGACCTTATTAGCTAGAAATGTAAATAATTACGCATTGTGATTCTTTTTCTGGTTTTTATTATTTTCTAACTCATCATTGTTTTCTTTTTTTGTAGCCACCGTTGATGGCTAGCAAGATCTTATTCGTCGATTTTGTGTTGACACCCTACTAATCCCTACAGGGAAGACTCATGTAGAATGGTTGGAGGATATAGGACAACCATAAAAGGCTAGAAGACATATTGATGTGTTTTCACCTCTTTAGAAGGTTTCAATATCTTGACTTCTTAGGAAAATAATATCGTCGCATACAAGATGAAAGAGAGGTTGGTGAGGAGGAGCCACTCACAAAGTGAGGCCACAATAGTTCTCATTCTCATGGTCACTCTCACCACTCAATGAACTCATGCCACCATAGCTGCAGCAAGAGTCTCGACCACATCCACGAACCATCTTCATGTTCCCGAAGAGAGGGATAGGTCATTGATCCTTTTTTACTTCAATGCCATTTTTGAGGCATACATGATGTTTTTGTATTTTTGTGCTCCTTGTGAGTAGTGTGACTACACCTAGGGTGTGATGGCATTGTACACAAACCATGATTTAATATGGTATATACAAATATCTTGTTTTGGATTGGGTTATCCTTTACATATAGTTGACTTTATTTATGGTTCTCTTCACATGTGTACTCTTAGATGTTTGGAATTTCTAATTTTAGATGCTTTTCAGAATGCATGCAGTGGATGATGAATATTAATAGAATGATTTATTTTTTTGTTTTGTAATGTTGATATGTGATGATTATGCAAACACGATGTAATTTTGAACTTTAGTTTTTCAAGTAATGTTTGGTACTTCTTTTTTGTATTAGAAATGTGTGGTGAATAATGATATGATAATAAAATGAACTCACTCCACTCCTAACCCCATGAAATGAGTAATATGTGAGGGATTAACACTAAGAGATAGAAGGGACGTGAATCATATGGATTTGATAGATGAAAATGGAGACAAAAAGACAAGATTTTGACATAAATCCAATTAGGAACCTACAACCTAATTCTACACACAGTTTACTACGTAGCCTAGAATGTAATTTGCTTGTAATTTTATCTAGAATTAGATCCGTAAATGGCCTCTTGATTGAAAAAATTGTGTTTTAGTGTTTTAACTCTCTTGGAATATACACATCTAATTTACTTTTTCTCGGGACTTTAAGATTTTCAAAGCACTCTTTATTGACTAAAATTGTCTTTAACTTACTAATTTATTTATAGAGACCCCTACACCTTTCCCCATGTGACCAAAGAGGAATCACGGGCTCATCACCAAGGACAAGGCATAGGTGATTAAGGGAACTTCCCTCCTTTCTCAACCTCACACCACTAGTAAGAGGCACGAGATCAACACCAAAGGTTGGTAGAGAAAGGAAGTGTGTAAAAGAAATTTTTTTATTGATTTTGACTTAAGATATATATATTTTTTAATTTTCTAAGTTGTGATTTTTGGAAGGAGAGCTTTCCCCTAGTCTCAACCCCACACAACTAGTAGGATGTAAGTGCTCAACACCAAAGGCTGAGATAAGAAAACAAGTGTTTGAGGTGAAAAATTTGAGAATGATTTTGCTACCAAATAGCTATTTTTGGGAAATATGTGACATCATGAAGCTTCTAGAATAGACTATGGGTAAAGACAATTATCTTAGAAAGAAGATATAGGCATAACCAAGTATACATTCCTTGGTAAGATTAGTGTTAAGACTTTGTCTTGTCTTGTCAAACTGATGGAGTGATAAGAAATGTTGATGAAAATAATATGAATATTTGAAGAGGTTTGATTTGAATGATTTCCAATGATTTTATAAATTCTTGAGAGTTACTTGAAAATGTGTTCCTAGATTACAAATTTTATAGAATGAGCTAACAAATGATAATACAATGAGGATGTAATAGTATACATATGAAAATACAGACAATTTATGCACAATATGTCTTTAGGTGAAGAGATTTAATGGATTCACCAAATTCCTCACCTTCTAGCATACACAAATGATACACCCTATTATTATAGTCCTCTATGACTCAATATGGGCCCAACCACTTGGGCATGAACTTCCTTCCTTTTCCATTTTTCTTGTCTATGTGGATGTCAAGTCTTAATACCAAATCTCCCTCACATATTTTTTGTTCATAGAATTTCTTATTATACAATCGGAACATTCGGTTAGTGTAAGATCTTCATCGTTGTTCAACATTAAGTCGAGCTTCATCTAGGATTTTGAATCAGAGATTCATGCCTCACGATAACCTTCTTCTCCTAAAATTCCTTGTAGTGAAATCCAGAGACTGGGTATTTCAACTTCAAACGGTAAAACCACTTCTGAACCAAATACCTGATAATAGGGGGTTTCCCTTGTCAATGTTCTTACTGATGTTCTGTAGGCCCACAAGGATGGAAATAACTTTAAGTGTCACTCACGATTATTCTCCTTTACATTTTTAGGAGAATGGACTTTAACGTCTTATTAGTTTCCTCAACCTATCCATTGGCCTGAGGGTAATAGAGAGAAGTCATGTGGTGATTTATCTTGAACTTTTCACATAACTTGCATAGTTTTTCATTTTTGAAATATGTGCTAGTATCGAGATATAATTACTTGTGGGACCCCATACCTATAGGTAATTTGGTTCAAAATGAACTTTGAAATTACACATAATGGTACGGTGGTAAGAGGCACGTCCTTTACCCTCTTTGTGAAATATTCAATGGCTGTGATTATGAAATTGTGGCCGTTTGTTGATGAGGGAGAGAAATTCCCTATAAAATCGAAGCCCCATGTAGAAAAATTCCATGGTGTTACACAATCGGTTGCAGAGCTTGGGCATGTATATGGATCTCATGAGAGAACTCTTTACACTTGTGACACTTACGCACATACTCTAATATGTCATGTTCTAACAAAAGCCAAAAATAGCCCATCTCGATGAATCTTTTTATAAGTGATGTAACCTCTGAAGTGATCGTTGTCCCAAATAACTCCCCAAGTTATTTGGAAAACTTATATTTTATTCTAACTCTGATGTTTCATTTCAAGTTGTGCAATTTCAAGTTTTCTTCCTTGGAAAAATTCACCTGGATGTAGTTCTTCTCGTGTACCCTACACACCTTGCTTCCTTCTTCTTCTCTCTCCTTCCACTTCCCCTTTGTGCCTTCCCTCTACACACCTTATTTCATTCCTAGTTTTTCACACACCCCTTGTGCACACCTTTGACTTACCTCCCAAATCGGCTAAGTCCCTCTCATACCTTCACTCTTGTGCACCTTACACTTCCTCTTTTCTTTGTGCACCTTTTTTCCCCTTTCTTTTCTACCGTGCACCTCTCTCTATTAACAATCACTCCTACTTGCATACTTGTCTACTCCAGTAGCTATGCACCTTGCTTCCGTGTGCACACTTTTGTGTTCCCTTCTTCTACACCTTTTTGTACCTACCTTTTGTAGTCTCACGCCTCTTGTTTTTGTGCCTTGTGCCTTCTTCTACGCTAGTCATTGTGCTATATCATTCTATCAGAATTGATTTTAATGGACGCAACCTATCAAAGCATTACAAGATGAGGAACCAAATCCGTTCAACAAAATAGTGTGTTACACATGGCAAAAACGAAAAATCGATGCATAGTTAGCCAATTTCTTCAACCAATCCACACATGCCACGTGTCTTGCACATTTAAATGGATCTCACATATTTTGACAACAATATCTTTAGCTACAGATCTCCAAATCACTTACGCATGGGATTTTCGAAACCTACCGACATAAGCTACACATTGGACTATTCAAATTAATATCTAGGTGGGATTTGGTAGGTATAACATAGGGAAATGTCTTTCTGTTCATTAATGCATGCATCTAATTGACCCCAACCACTAGATTTCAATCAGATCTTTTCTCCTTCCTATTATCCAAAATTCACCCCCAGGGTAATTTTGATAACATGCATTAAATTCTTCGGTCCCGAGCAAGATAGATTGATTCAAGGCAAAAAATCATGTTTCTGGGGTCCCCTCGGCTTTTTTCTAACTCTCCTATCTAAGGAGAAAAGAGCAAGTTCTAAAAAGGGGTGAAAAAGTTGCAAAAAACAAGCTTGGGGCAGAAAAATCATGAAAATCGGCTAAGTCCTAGTCCTCACAAAGCCGGTTGGGACAATTGGGACGTTGAGGGCACGAATCAACCGAAGGTCACCAGCAAACGATCCACGCAGCAAAGGGACATCCAAGCCGTGGGGATGCGCGGGACGCGAAAGGGCGAACCGGCCGAAGGTAAAAACAAAATTGACTAACAACCGTGCGCAGATAGGGCACAGGGACATTTGGGCTGTGAGGACGCGAAGGACGTGAACCACCTGGATCTACCGGCGCAGGGAACTTTCGTCTGGGACAGTTGGGACAAAGGGATGTGAGGGATCCAAAAAGCTGAAGGAGCTGAGAGCTAATGGAAATGTGCCACGTGTCTTCACCTCAAAGAGGGACAGGGAAGCCTGAATCGGGTGGATCGAGAGAATTTGTCCCAAACAGGTTTGGGACATCCGGCCAAGTACACGGTGAATGTGGGGAGCCGAAAAGCCGTCGATGAATCGTAACATGCCACGTGTCTTCGTGGATCGAGCGGTAGAGGAAAGGGTGAGATTTTTACTTAATTTTTTGCCGAGTTTCCAAAGGTGAAGTTTGGAGCGTTGGCCCGAGCGTATAAAAAGAGGTCGTGTGTCCTAAGGAGAAGGGCAAGGTGCGGAGCTCGAGGAGGACTTGGAGAATTTGGAAAAAATTTGGCCAAAAAACTAAAAGGTAAAAGATGCCCCTACACCCCTGTCAACCAACCAAAGCGTGCCACATGTCCCAAGTGGCGGGGCACGGGGGAAAAAATGGAAAATTTTCCAAAGAGTTAAAAAGGTCGAAATTTCAAGAGAAAGCCCACGGAAAGGTGGAGGAGAGAGAATTGCTCAACTGAACCAGCACTGACACGTGCCATCCGACCGGCGGAGCGTGGAAATTTTTCAAATTTTTTTCCAAAATGCAAAAAGGTCAAAATTTAAATTTTTTTGCCCGACATCTATTTTTTGGGCCATTTTGCCCTAAAACTTCAGACCTTCATATATTTTGATCCAGAGCTCGGATTTACACGTTCTTCATATCATTGGAAATATTATGAAATTCTCTATAGGATTTCATGGTCAGTTTTGAATTTTGGTTCGAGTTTCAAGAGAGAAAATTCAAAAATAGCTCGTATGTGTCCATGGGCAGATTTGACCTTTCAAATGACCAAATTTAATTCGGATGGGTCGCATTCTCCTCCAATTCAGTCAAAAATGATAGGGTATGGGTTTGTAAGGTCCCCCATGCCATTTTAATGCATTTGTAGTCAATGAGGAATGGGCTCCCACATTTTTGTACATTTTCTCTCTCATGGGCTTGACCCATGAAATGTAAAAAGCCGATTTGGCTCATTTCTTTGGGGGAACACTTTTGGCATAGCAAAAACTTCTTCTTTCACCTCCAAAGTAGTGATTGTTATAAGAATCGAGACCTCTTCAAAGATTGTAACAGGTTTTCTACCTCTCCGAGGTTGTAATGCGATGGTTTTGACATTGAGATGATAATGCAAGCTTTGTGAATGAGTTTTAGTCTTTTGTTTGTATTATTTGCTTCATTTCAGATCCTAAATTATATCTTATCACTTTGTGCATGTTTTATGTTGCAATCTTTGGTCTCTGTCTATTTGCATGAAAAAATATTCACCACTCCTTTCGTGCATCACCATCTTTAGTTAGTTTCAATTTTTGCATTTCTATCCCCGTCTCCTTGCAATTTAGAGTAGGATTAGGATTTGAACCTCTCGTAGTTGTGTAAATATAGATCTAAATTAGAGGATTTTGAGGAACCAGCCTCTAACTGGAGATTCCTCTCTCGCCACAAGTCCCACACTTGGAGAGAGGTTTCCATGTTGTGCAATCACACTTTGGATGCCAAGACATCATTTAGAACCTTGATTTGCATCCGGGGGTGCTTTGTGATTTTGCACTAATAGTTTTGGTACTCTTTGGTGGGACCTAGAGGTCTCATTTTTATTTGTAGCAAAGTTGATGTGCATCTGCTGCAATTTTCTTTCTTGAAAAGAGCTATTATTTGCATATCTAGCGACTCCAATGGGAAGAATCAACTAGTTTCAGCAATGCATGCCTGAAAACTCATGAGAAGAATCACCACAAGGTCAAGAGTTGGAGAAGAAGAAGTGCTGTTTGAATACCTTCAATTATCTCAACTCCTCCATCTACACCAAATAGAACCCTCTCAAATCCTCCACCGGTAGGCCTTTCATTCACCAACAAGGGCTTTAAGACCAATTAGAATGGCACAAAACAACCCCTATGTCAACTTCACAGTAGCAGCCCACTTGCCCTCAATGCACAACATCCAATTCCTATTGCAGCCTTGAAGAACATTCCCTACTTCACTGGAGAAAATCAGACTACTCCAGGTGATCATGTTAAAGACAATGCTAACCTTTGTGCAATCCATGAAATCAATGAGATGCAATGGTCACAAGTTACTGGCATCTTCATTCAAGGGTAAAGCATTGCAATGGTTTAGGAGCCTTGGAGTTGGTTCTATCACAAATTGGAATCAGTTGTGTATAGCACTTCATGAGCAATTTGGAGAAAAGGGAGACAACTTGTCTCTTTTGGAGCAACTGACAACCATCAAGAGAGCTCCCAATGAGTAGCTAACCGATTTCAACTTCAGATTTCAAAAGACTTGGGAGAGAATTCCAGTGGTAGTCAGGCCAACAGTAGAAGGTTCTTTTCTCTACTATCTCAAAGCTCTAAATTCTGATATTTCTATGTTGATTCAGTCCATAGGAGGCATAACTATCCCTATGGCTTATAGCATTGCCATTAGGGCTGAAAATTGTTTGATCCAAGATGGCAAACTTGCCCCTAGACCTCCCATGCCATTGTTTCCAAGTTTAAAGAGCCCAAACACCAATCAAGCACCTAATGGATCCTTCTCCCACTCCTAGAAATCGAGTTCAAATGAAGCTTCCACTTCATCTCCAAGTGCCCCAAATGAGTTTCAAGAAGTCATGAAGCAATTACAAAACCTAGGCAATGAGCTGGTTACTCTCAAAAGGCAAAGAGCCCAAGGTTTTAGACCTTCTTATCAACCCCAAGCTCGCCTTAACGTAGTAGCCATACCAACCACAAAGGCCACCTAATCCAATTGTAAATATGAATCAAACAAGGCCTCCTGCCAATAGACCATTTCAGCCCTATAATCCAAATGCCATATCTACCTCTAAGGCATTGGTGCCAACACAAAACAACATTACCCAGGAGTATGATTGGTGTTTTCCATGCAATGAGCCTCATAACCAATCCATGTGCTTCAATGGTGCTTTGAATCAAGCACTAATGGTGACAACTACTGGTGTGGAGGGTGAGGGCAGTCAAGAAAACAACCAACAACAAGAAACATTCCAACAGCAATCAGCCCCAAATGACACCACATTGGTAAATTGGCAAGCAGAGGATTTTTGTGGCATGAACCAGGCAGTTTCTCAAGGTGTTGCAGCCAACACAAGGTCAAAAAGGAGGAATTTGGGTGAAGAACAGCCATTAGCCCCAACCAATCCACAACCTTCCATGGCTCCACAAATGATTGGCAAGCAAAATCCAATTTCAAATGCACAAGGGCAGCCAAGAACAGCTCCTAGACCAACTCAAATACTAGTTATTGCTACCCACGTGCAAGGAGCGAATGTACAAGCAAAGGGACAGCAAAAGGATACTTCATCCCCATTCAACATCATTGATCAGATGAAGAAGACTAATGTTAATATATCAATGTGGGAATCCCTATCTATCCCAGGCCAAAGAGATCTACTACAAGCTGCCATGAAGGACTGGTCCACTTCAAATCAACAGGTCCAAAGGTAAGAGAAGGTACTTACAAATGCTGCACAGCCTGAGGGAAATCATGGAGGACAACAAGGTAAAATCTTGAAACCCCCTCCTTTCTATGTTTCATTGATCATTGGAAATCAATTAGTGCACAATTGCATGATAGACTTCGGGGAAAGTAGCTCAAGAATGCATAAACAGATAGGTGATCAGCTAGGGCTCCAAAGATGAAACAATATCCAAAGGGGTAGTGCAGCTAGATGGGACAGCAAAGAGTAAATGTTTGGAGTGATTAGAAACTTGAGTCTTACCTTACATGCATGTCCAAATGTTGTTGTTTTACAAGATGTATCAGTCATAGACCTTCCACCACTCTTTGCCCTATGCTTGTCAAGGGACTTCACAACCAAGATTGGGGGATATTTGTCTACTGATTGGTCACACATGCTATTCAGAATGAGGTATGGAACTAAGGCTACAATCAGGTCAGAACCTATTGCAAACTTCCATATTGAGCCTTACACTCCAAGTCAGATTAATGCCAATTGCTCAACATTTGATCAAGAAGATCACCCAAGCACTGATGAAGCTGACACTAAGGTTGGAAGCATCCCGGATCTAACTCTTGATGAATGGGCAAACAAGATACATGCATTTGATCCTTATCAAGAAGTGGAAGAATCTGAGCTAGGGGTCTATTGCATACACGAAGAAAATCAGCCTATTCCTAGCATCACCAAGCCAAACCACAAAGATGACAATGAGGTATGGCAAATGTTTTTGATGGATCAAGGATTAGACAAGGTGCGGAGGGTGGAGCTATTCTTGTTTCACCTCAAGGAATAAAGTATTATTTAGCTTTTAGATTTCTATTTGCATGCTCCAATAACACTACTGAATATGAAACCTTGGTGCAAGGGATGCATTGGCCAATCAAGAGAGGAATAAAGAACTTGCAAGTCTTTGGTGACAGTGAATTGATTATAAATCAGGTCAAGGGACAACATGCTACCAAAATGATCTTCTCAAGTGTTACAAGAACAGGTGTGGAACCTCATGGAAGATTTTGAGGTTTTGGCATCAAATCCATTCATAGGAAAGAGAATCAAGCTGCGACAGAGGCTTGTGGCGTGGGGGCAGCCTTTGACATTGTGGAAATCATTCAACAAGACAGGGTATAGCCAAACATCCACGTGATTGTGAGGCCTTCAGTGCCAGATAACAATGTTAGTTGGCAAGTGTTTGAGAATGACCAGAAAATCATCCATTTCTTGCAAGAAGAAGCTGAGTTCTCAGCCAAGAATCAAGAGAGATTGGAACAGCAGTATGGTGACCAAGTAGTACAGCTGAGAACTAACAAGCTGCCCAAGGGACTTATCACTTTGGAGTCCATTTTTAACCCTAATGATCAGTTTAGAGAGGAAAAAGAAAATATTCAGGTCAAGAGAGAGGATTTAGTATCCATCTTGGTAGAAGAGAACAAACCATTGCAAATTGGAAGGATGACAACTAAACAAGAAAGGTATGAGTTCATACAACTGTGTCAAGAGTTCCCTGACATGTTTACTTGGAGCTATGAAGACTTGAAAGGTTTCAATCCCAACTTAGCTCAGCATACCATCGAATTGGATCCAAATACTAATCCTGTCAGGTAGAAACAAAGACCAGTCAATCCACACATGGAGCCTCTCATGAGGAAATAATTGGACAAGTTGATTGAGTCAAGGATCATATTCCCAATCAAGCATTCTAGTTGGGTTGCCAATTTAGTCCCAGTCAGAAAGAAGAGTGGAGAGATCAGATTGTGTGTTGACTTTAGAGACTTGAATAGAGCCTCTCTCAAGGACCATTACCCACTCCCTTCCATGGAGCAAATCTTGTAAGTTGTGGCTGGCTCCGAGAGATTTTCAATACTTGATGGCTACTCGTGCTACAATCAGATTATGGTGAAGGAAGAGGACCGATTCAAGACAGCCTTCACAACCAAATGGGAACTTCGCATACGGAAAATGCCATTTGGGTTGTCCAACGCTGTGCTACCTTCCAAAAGGAAATGGACATGGCATTCAAAGGTTTGATTAACAATGTGGTGCTGATTTACCTTGATGATGTCAACGTTTTTTCCAAAAATGTAGTAGACCACCTCTCTCATTTGAGGTAAGTCTTCATGAGGTGCGGAGATTTGGAGTGTCTTTGAATCCTAAGAAATGCATCTTTCTTGCACATGAAGGAAAGCTCCTTGGCCATATTTTCTCTAAGGAAGGATTAGCAATTGATCCAGAGAGGGTTGAAGCCATAAGAGCACTACCATTTCCAAGCCACAAGAAAGCCCTTCAGAGTTTCTTGGGAAGGATAAACTTTGTTCGGAGGTTTGTCCTAGATTTTACCCCCTTTCAAGCCCATCACCAAAATGTTAAAGAAGAGCATGGATTTCAAGTGGACAACAGAAGGCAAGGAGAGTTTTGAAGCAATCAAAGAAGCCATCTCTCAAGCACCAACTCTCATCAACCTAGATTTCTCCAAGGATTTCATCCTCTATGCATTTGGAGGTAATGACACTATTTCTGCCATTTTGGTACAGCAGAACAAGGATAATAATTAGTAGCCAATTGCCTTCTTCAGCTGGAGCCTAGATGACTATGAGGTGAGGTGCTCTTTTATTGAGAAGCATGTACTTGCAGTGATCAGAAGCTTGAAGAAATTCAAGCATTTAGTCTCAAACAACAAGGTCCAGATTGCTGGTCTCACATGTCTTTGGGGTTAAGGACTTCCTCCTCAACAAGGATTTGAATGAGAAAAGGGAAAATTGGATCACCCATGTCATGGAGTATGACATTGAGATCAAGATCACCAGGCTGGTAAGATGGAAAGGATTGTGTGAGAAGCTAGTTTTGGGGAAGCAAAAAGAAGTATGCAATGAAGAAGAGGCTGTTTTGATAGTCCAGGATAGCCATGAGCCAAGTGGCAATCAAGAAGAAGATGATGCTGCCCCCACTCCTTTCTGGACCCAAGGTATTATACACTTCCTAGGCACAGGCCTATGCCCTCCGGAGATGAACAAGACCCAAAGGAGACACTTCAGATTGCAGGCTGTTCCGTATGCCATTGTTGATGGAGTTTTGTTCAAGAAAGATGTGAATGGAGTGCTACTGAGATGCATTAGTACAAATCAGATTCAAAGGGTGTTGGAAGAGTTTCATGGTGAACCAGCTGGTGGTCATTTTGCACTAAGAGTGACATGCTCTAAAAATCTTGAAGGCTGGTTATTATTGGCCTAAAATCTTCATGATTGCTATGCATGGATCAAGAGGTGTAAGAATTGTGCATTCTTCACGGAAAAGAGAGACTTGCTGCCCTTCCATTACATCCAATCTCGCTTGACCAGCCATTCATGCAATGGGGTTTGGACTTCATTGGAGTCATTAATCCCAATTCAAGCCAAGGGCACAAATGGATTTTGGCGACCACACTGAGACTACTTCACCGGATGGACAGAAAAGAGCACTCAAAGAGGCAAATGAGTCTAGAATCTTAGACCTTTATGAGGGGATAACAACCAGATTTGGTGTACCTGCTACAATAATCTCAGCTAATGCATTGGCATTCATTAGATCCAAGGTGACTGAGTGGGCTGTCAAGAACGGTATCTACCTAAGCACTTCATCAAACTATTACCCTCAAGGTAATGGCCAAGTTGAGTCTACAAACAAGAACTTGTTGAGGATCATTAGGAGGACTCTTGACGAGAATCAGAGGTCTTGGCATACCAAATTAAAATCAGCCTTATGGGCTGATAGGATAACTCCCAAAAGATCCATAGGTAACTCTCCATTCAAACTTGTCTATGGAAGAGAGGCAATCTTGCCCATGTCACTTGAGTTGCCAACATTGGAACTCATGAAGCAGATGGAGTTGCTAGAGTTTGAGCCCATGGAGGTGAGGTATGCAGAGTTGATGGAGCTGCAAGAGATCGAAATCGGGCATCCCAAGCAATGGAAAAGGATCAAGCTTCGATCAAAAATAACTTTGATAGGAAGGCCAAGGATAGATCTTTTCAGGTTGGAGATCTAGTGTTGAAATGGGATGTGGATAGAGCAAAACCGGGAAGGCATTCAAAATTTGATGCCATTTGGAGTGGCCCATACATGGTCACGAAGTGCAAGGACAACAATGCTTTCCAATTGGCCCCATTGGATGGTGAAGAACTGTAGATTTTAGTAAATGGAATCTATCTCAAGCGTTACTTCTAGAGGGAAATTCACTACCTTGTAAATATTAGATTAGATTTTCATTCCTCCAAGTGCTTGTGCACATTTTTTTGCTGTAGGTTAGTTTTGTTTTCCCTAAGTGCTTTAGCACAGCTTGCTGTCCATGGAGATGTTTTGCATTCCTTGCTTCCATCAGGTGATATTCCATCTTCCTCCTTACACATTCTAAGTCAGTTGGGGTTCTAAATAGAATATTTGATGACTCCATGCCCAATGGACTGCTTCAGGAAACTGGTATCTTCTACCTAGCAGGTAGGTGACCCCAATGAGTCACCAAATTGCTAGCCAAAATTCACCCCCAGGGTAATTTTGATAACATCCATTAAATTCTTCAGTCCCCGAGCAAGATATATTGATTCAAGGCAAAAAATCATGTTTCAGGGTCCCTCGGCTTTTTTCTAACTCTCCTGTCCAAGGAGAAAAGAGCAAGTTCTAAAAAAGGGGTGAAAAAGTTACAAAAACAAGCTTAGGGTAGAAAAAATCATGAAAATCGGCTAAGTCCCGAGTCCTCACAGCAGCTGGGGACAGGTTGGGACATCGGGGTGTGAATCGCCAAAAGGCCGCCAGCGTCTAGCAAGCAAAGAAAGGGACATCTAGGCCGTGGGGATGCACGGACGTGAAAGGGAAAACCGGCCAAGGTAAAAACAAAATTGACTAACTGTTGTGCGGAACAAGCTAGGACATCTGGGCCGTGAGGATGCGAAGGATGTGAACCACCCGGATCGGCCGGTGTAGGGAACTTTCATCCAGAGCAGTTGGGACAAAGGGACACGAGGGACGTGAAAATATGAAGGAGCCGAGAGCCAATGGAAATGTGCCACGTGTCTTCGCCTCAAAGAGGGACAGGGAAGCCCGAATCGGGTGGATCAGAGAAATTTGTCCCAAACAGTTTGGGACATCCAAGCTAGAAGTACGTGGCGGATACGGGGAGCTGAAAGAGCTGTCAACGAATCAGAAGGTGCCACATGTCTTCATGGATTGGAGTGGCAGAGGAAAGGGTGAGATGTTTACTTAATGTTTTGCCAAGTTTCCAAAGGCGAAGTTTGGAGAGTTGGCCCGAGCCAATAAAAAGAGGATGCGTGTCCTAAAGAGAAGGGGAGTGCGGAGCTCGGGGAGCACTTGGAGAATTTGGCAACAGTTTTGGCCAAAAAACTAAAAGGTAAAAGATGCCCCCGCACCCTGTCAACCAACCAAAGCATGCCACGTGTCCCAAGTGGCGGGGCACGGGGAAAAATGGAAAATTTTCCAAAGAGTTAAAAAGGTCAAAATTTCAAGAGAAAGCCCGCGGAAAGGTGGAGGAGAGATAATTGCTCAGCGAACCAGCACCTGACACGTGTCATCCAACCGGCAGAGCGTGGAAATTTTTCAAAAAAAATTCCAAAATGCAAAAAGGTCAAAATTTAAAATTTTTTGCTGACATCCATTTTTGGGCGTTTTACCCTCAAACTTCGACCTTAATATCTTTTGATCCATAGCTCGATTTGCACGTTTTTCATATCATTGGAAAGCTTATGAAATTATCTATAGGATTTCATGGTCAATTTTGAATTTTGGTTCAGTTTCAAGAGAGAAAATTCAAAAATGGCTCTAGTACGTGTCCATGGGCAGAAATGACCTTTCAACGACCAAATTTAATGCAGGATGGGTTGCACTCTCCTCCAATTCAGTCAAACATGATAGGGTATGGGTTTGTAAGGTCCCCCATGCCATTTTAATGCATTTGTAGTCAATGAGGAATGGGCTCCCACATTTTTGTACATTTTCTCTCTCATGGGCTCGACCCATGCAATGTAAAAGCCAGATTTGGCTCATTTCTTTGGGGGGAACACTTTTGGCATAGCAAAAACTTCTTCTTTCACCTCCAGCAAGTGATTGTTATAAGAATCAGACCTCTTCAAAGATTGTAACAGGTTTTCTACCTCTCTGAGGTTGTAATGCAGTGGTTTTGACATTGGAGATGATAATGCAAGCTTTGTGAATGAGTTTCAGTCCTTTGTTTGTATTATTTGCTTCATTTCAGATCCTAAATTATATCTTATCAGCCTGTGCATGTTTTATGTTGCAATCTTTGGTCTCTGTCTATTTGCATGAAAAAATATTCACCACTCCTTTTGGTGCATCACCATCTTTAGTTAGTTTCAATTTTTGCATTTCTATCCCTGTCTCCTTGCAATTTAGAGTAGGATTAGGATTTGAACCTCTGTAGTTGTGTAAATATAGATCTAAATTAGAGGATTTTGAGGAACCAGCCTCTAATCTGGAGATTCCTCTCTCAGTTTCACAAGTCCCACACTTGGAGAGAGGTTTCCATGTTGTGCAATCACACTGGATGCCTAGACATCATTTAGAACCTTGATTTGCATCCAGGGGTGCTGTGATTTTGCACTAAAACTTCCTTCTTATACATGCCAAACAAATATGGGGAGTTGCATGTGATGTGTTTATAGGAAAATTTGTAGGCCTTTAATGTTTGTTATTAGTGATTAAAGATTTGAATCTGATTTTCCCTCTCTTTTCTCATTCTCTTCTTTCCTTCTTCTATAAATGTAAGAAAATTTCTCATTGAAAATTCATCCCTCTCTATTGTAACGGAACCATGCCAAAATGGTGGTTGAATTCCCATGGGTTTCAGACCTTGGCATGGTCTCTGTAATGTATTCTCACCTCCTATTGTGAATGTAAATGATTGTGCATCCCTTAAGCAATAAAATTGTGTTTTGTGGAACTCTTTTCTTCCCTTTCTCATTTTCATTACATCTCACCTCTTTGTTTACATTTTCTGGCATGTTATGCGTATTCCCGCTTGCAATCCTCATGTTAATATGTTACACACACTAGAAGGCCGAGCCCGCATGTTGATTTGTGACACACGTCATCTCCCTATTCTCCCGCACCCTCTCTGTTTCATTTTCCCTCATGGAGAGAGAAATACCCTTTCCTCAACACTATCACCTTCCTTAGCTTATGTTTTTTTTTCATTATGTTATCCTTCTATCCCCGGTCCCTTTGCATGTTTACCGTAGGATTTACTTTTGCATTAGGAGTAGTAGTAGCATTAGAGGTAGGTAGAGGAACCTTACTTCTCTCAAGATCTGTCTTAAGTGCAAAAGGTCCCACAACTTGGAGATGGTTCCATTTTTGTATCAAATAACTCACTTCTTCTAGATTCGAGACACAGGTACAAATTTTAAAACCAACAATTTCTCAGGTACACTCGATGGGAGAAGAGTGAAGAGCTTTACATCTTCATCTCAGCAAGTTCAATGTGTTTTTGTTGAGATTAATCCTTTGGAGGCATTTTTCAACACATTTGGTGACTCCACTTATCCAAACACACCCATTATCTCATTCATAGACCAATTTTTCCCATTTCTTCTTCCATGTGTTTCTCCTTTTTTCCATCGTTCCACATTCTTCTTCTTAAGTAATGCAATTGTGACTTCTTTTCTCTCTTGGAACTCTCATTTACAGCAGGTAGATCTATTTCCCTCCATCACCACAATTTCAAAATCCTCCCCAACTCAATTTTATATGCTCCATTATCCTAAAAAATGCATACAACCCACTTTTTTCTAACGAAAATTTTTATGAAAAACAAGTTTATGCAGATGATGGTGGCGACTCTATAGTAGAACCTGATTTTGAGAGGAAATTATAAAATATGGAGATGGACATGATGTAACTTAGAGTCAAGTGCTCTATAAAGGCAGATAAAGTTGGCTACAATGTCCCTTGTGCATAGTTCGGCCCTGTACCAAGTTAGTTTAGCACCCAACAAAAGATGCACTTCATCACTAAAATGTTGCCCTAGATTACAAAGTGGGTGGAGCTTATAGAGACTCACAAATATATCTCATGGTAACACTGTCAATGAGGCAACCTTGCACTACCATTTTACATCCCTCCCACTCCTCTGCGCCAACTTACATCATCTCAGCCCACTACGCATGTTCCTAGATTTTTGTGTGCTGCCCCCATTGAGAATTCCCATCCTCCATCCTCTCACCTTTATTTCTATACCATCACCCCTCCCATGCACCCTTTCACTCCTCTTTTGGATGCACCTTACATGCCTTCCACACCCATACTTCCACCTTCTTCTCGTGTCCTCTCTATCTAATTGTACCATAAATGAACAAACTTCTTACCAACGTGCCTTTCCCAACCAATGTCATCATGTTCGATGACTGTATAATAGTTGAAGAATGACATGACTCATGTGACTTTGAATGGGAAGAGGAAATCATATGAGCACCTATTCCAGAAGAAAATAAATTAGTCTCATAGGGCTCACTCCCGAGAAGATATTGAGTTACTTATAGAGGCAAAGCCACGTGTGCCCCAATTTTACATGATCTAACCTACAAGAACTCCCCTTCAAGAGGTAAGTCTTAATGAGAATCCCATCTATGATATTGAGTTCTAAAGTATTGGGAAAAATAATAAGGTTAATACCATGCCCAATCAGATATCTAGCTAGTCTAGAGCCAAAGACAAAGTTGTCGTTGGTCATGTTCACTTCAAAGCATGAGGTAGAGCTTCAGCGCACCAAAGGTCAGCAATAATGCCTCCTGAATCCAAACATGGATCAACTTCATGGAGGTATATATTTTGTTTATTGATACTTTGAGGAGGGTGAAAGACTATCTGCAAGTAAGTTTTTCACTCTTGTCACCGACCATGTCTAGTGCCAAATCAGTTACATGGTCACAATTTCGAGGAAGAGTGACTACTTATCCCTTCCCCGTATCAAGTTTCACTTGAATTCCCATTTCCTCTATTTAGCATAGGGTATTTCATGTTTTTTTAGCAACAAAATTTCTCTTACACACTCTACATGTTCCTCTTGGAATATGTATGATTTTCATTTTATATATAGCATTGTGCTTCTATTTCGGCATGCTCCCTCGACACCTTTACTTTCTGTTGCACTTTTGTGCACCAATTTTGTTGATATTTGGATGGTAGTTTAGTTTTGGGAGGAAATTCCAATAAATCTGCATAGATTTCCACTCTTAAAATCCAAGTTAGAACATATTCACATGAGAGTAGTAGATCAATTCGAGTTAGATGGTGTTTTCGGTGACTCTAAGGGTGTTCTTAACATTGTAGATCAAGTCTTCAAAGTTCTGGTTTCAACTCCATGCCCAATGGATGATTCTAAGGCTAATATTCTCTTCATCTAGTAGGAATATGGCCCTAAAAGTCACAAAAATGATGTCCCAAATAACTCCCCAAGTTATTTGGACAACTTATATTTTATTCTAACTCGATGTTTCATTTTAGGTTATGCAAACTCAAGTTTGCTTCCTTTGCATAATTCTCGTGGCTACATTTATTTCGCACACCCCGCACAACTTTCTTCCTTATTAGTTATGCTCTCTCCTTCCACTTCCCCTTTGTGCATTCCTTCTATGGATCCTCTTTCATTCCTAGTTCTTATTTCACCCTTGCACACACCTTTGAATTGCCTCCCAAATCGGATAAGTCCTTGCATGCCTTCACGCATGTGTTCCTCACAATTCCTCTTTTCCTTGCATGCCTCACATGCCCCTTTCCTTTCTAAGGAATTCCTCTCTCTTTAATGCTCACACAATATTGCATACATTTATACTCCTATAGTTATGCACCTTACTGTGTGTGCACACTTTTTCACGCCCTTCTTCGCACCTTCGTGCACCTACCTTTGTAGTCTCACGACTCTTTCTTTTGATCCATGTGTCTTCTTCTTCACCAGTCACTATGCTACATCATTCTCATCAAACTTAAGTGTGATGCACACAAGCTATCAAAGCACACGAGTAGGGCACCAAATCCTTGTAACAAACCAGTGTGTGACACGTGGTAGAAATGAAAAATTAGATGAATAGTTAGTTGATTTTTGTATCCAATCCATGCACACCACATGTCTTGTGTGTTCAAATGGCTCTCACATCTTTTGACAACCATATCTTTAGCTACATAGCTCGATCGTGTGCACCTAGGCTTGTCATAAATATGATGATACAAGCTACACATTGGACTATTCAAATTCAAATCTAGGTGGGATTTGGTAGGAAAAAATAGGGAAACATCTTTCTGGTCATTAATGCATGCATCTAATCAACCCCAACCACCAAATTTCAATTAGATCTTTCCTCCTTCCTTCTTCTAAATGCTAAAAAAATATGGGGAGGCACATCTAATGTGTTTTCAGGAAGGTTTTCAGGCCTTCAATGCTTGTTTTTGGTGGTTAAATATTTGAATATGAATTTCCATCTCTTTTATCCTTCTCTTCTCTCCTTCTTCTATAAATGTAAGATAATTTCTCATTGAAAGACATCCTTCTACCCCCGGTCCCTTGGTATGTTTAGTGTAGGATTTTCTTTTTGCATTAGGAGTAGCAGATAGTGTTAGAGGTAGGTAGAGTTCTCTAGAGATACATCTTAAGTGTACAAAGTCCCACAACTTGGAGATGGCTCCATTATTGTCTAAAAAAACTTGGTTCTTCTAGATCTGACACACGAGTGCAAGTTTGACAACCAAAAAAGACCCTAACATACTCCGCAATGGGATTTATAGAGGATATTTTTGGATTCTTCTTCATCAACACATCTTAGAAACATTCCATCAAAGGCTTTACGGTGAAGCACTTATTTTATGATTATGTATTTGGTAGCTATGATGTGTAGGCACCTTCTCTATTGAAAATTTTCCCCTTTGGGGTACACATGGTCCATGATAAAATTAATAATATCATAATACCATGGGCATGTAGAAATGGGAGGATTGGTTTCGATGTAGTATATGCATTCGTCGGGAAATCCAAGTCAACTAGATCCCCTTCATCCAATGGGTTATCAACTAACTAGACTACGATGATTTGTCCTTTGATAGAATTTTGGTTAACAAACATCAATTCAAAATCACCCATTAGAGTCATGAAGTGTACAAATTTCTTAGAAAAAGAACCTTTTGTTAGAAACATCCGTAAGTGATATATTTTGACAATGATCCTCATTTATTGGCTAAGCATGTAATTCCTTAACCATTTTGTTATAAATACTATAGTAAGAAATTCTTTATCTTCCTTTACATAATGTGTCTTATAGGCAAGAAACATACGATGATGAAGTAGACGCATGCTCTCATTTGTCATCATCTTCTTGAGCTAGCATGAAAGGTAATGAGACATTTGTAGCTCGTGAATATAAAATGAGAGGTCGATCTGATTTGGGAGGCATTAGCATGGGAGGTGGTAGTACAAATTGTTTAACTCGATTCAAATGCCTCATGAAACTCTCATGTCTAGATGTTGCAACAAAGGTGCTTCTTTAATAAATTATTTATTGGATGAATAGCAAAGGTAAAATCAGGAATAAACCTTCGGATTGCAAAGAGATTTCCAAGGAAAGACCTATTGCTAGACTCATCTGACGATGGGATCATTTCTAAATCTACTCAGATTTTTGTTGGATCCACATTGATCCCTCATGAAGAGATGATGTATCCCAGTAACTTCCCTCCTGTCACACCAAACATGCATTTTTCAGATTCGGTGCAATGATGTATTCGATTAGATTAGAGAGGATGATGCAAAACACCTTAAGGTGATTACAAGTGCTTCTTGGCCTTAGACGAAAGCTTGTTAACATAATATTCCACAATATTATGGATGAGATCATGGAATATGTAAGTCATTTCCTGTTGGTAAGTGGCACCAACGTTCTTGAGATCTAACAACATGACTACGTAGAAATAGGTTCCCCAAGGAGTAATAAAGGTTTTCTTTGTCTGGTCTTCCTTAGAGATGATAATTTGATTACACCCATAAAATAAATCCATTAAGTACAACAACTCATAACCAGTTGTTACATCAACAATAATATCAATGGATGGTAGTGGTAAATCATCCTTGGGACATGCTTTGTTGATATCCCAAAATTCAATGCAGATTTTAATTTTTCTAGTCTTTTTAAGAACGGGCATGATGTTAGACACCCACATTTAGTAATTGACAAGTTTGATGAACCCCACTTATATGTCTTTTATAACTTCATCTTTGACCATTAGCACCACCTTGGGTTTCATAGGTCTATATTTTTTCTTCATGGGCTTAGCGTTAGGCTTGGTCACTAGGTTGTGGACTCGCCACATGGGGAGTGATCCTGTCATATACTTGAAACTAAATGTGAATGATTTTAATTGTTATTTAAGAATATTTTTGTGGATTTCCACTTGTTCATGAGTAAGCAAAGAACCTAACTTCAAAATATTTGGTTCCTCCATCCCGATATTGATGTCAATCATCCCTTTGATCAAAGAGATGTTACCCTCTTCAAACTTAGGTGGCACTAGAGGTAGTTTAAATTCCCATTCCTCTTCTATCTCACAAATCTCAAGGTCCTATGAGGAATAAGGATACATTGTGTGATCTCTAAAATAGGAGGAAGAGTGATGAATGAGATAAAAGCCTCTCTTATGATGTTGGGGATGTAAATTTTTGTAAACGTTAAGGTACCCTAAGATAGCTTCATCATTTTATACATAGTCTAGAGTAGAAGGCTAGTTCTCGGCCTCAACATATGCCAAGATTGGATTTGTTGGAATTTTGTGAACTAAAGGTTCAAAGCGAACCAAAACTGTGAAGTTAGTATCCTCTAATTCTTTTCTCGGAAAAAAGCAAGAAGTATAAGTAGCCATGGAATAAATGAGAAGGTTTTGTTCACATGGAATGGATTCAATTGAAATGAAGTCAAAACCTTTTCTTAAGTTAAGTACAACAACTTTATAGAGTTGTAAGTGCATTGCTCTTGTCTCATATACCTCTGATACTTGATTAGCGACTAGTTGTGAATCACCCAACACTCTAATGTTACAAGCACCAATCCTTTTGGTTACTATTAGACCAAGAAGGGGAGCCTTGTATTTTGAACCATTATTTATACATTTAAAATTTAATTAAAAGGAAAATGCACAACCTTCCCCTTAGGAGAGGTGAGATTCACACCTACCCCAACACCAAAGTGAAATTTTTCTCTATCAAAATTAAGATTCCAACAGTTACTTGGGAAGATTGAAGTTAAATCACTCTTTGTATCTTCTTCCCTTGCTTTCGATATTTCAACCATGAAAATTCCATTGATAAGAAGAGATATGAGTCTTAGAGTGTGTCCTATGCCCATGGAATCAAATGGAAGGAGAATGGGTAAATAATTTTCCAATAGCTTGAAAATATTCTCCATGGTTTCGGTGATACCATCTCTATGACATAGTTTAATCCTTGACCATAGGAATCTCTTCGATCAAGCCAATAGCTTCTAATTCCGTGGTGGTGATTAGTTTTGTCTCTGGTGTTAAACTTGTCAGTTTGTTCAATTGGTTTGCAGGGAGCTCAAACTCGAGTGTACCTTGGGTTTCTTGTTTAGGTTAACTAGGTGAATGTTAAAGGGCTTTAGGTCACCATGTGCAATGAATACTTCCCCAAGTGTAGGAATCTAACTTCCTAAAACAATGTGGAAGGGATCGCCTTCATGCGATGTATCCAAGGATGATCAAGAATCATATTATATTTGGTTTCCTAGTCTATAATATAAAACTTTATAAGAACTGTCTTGGGCCCTAGAGTAACTGGTAACACTATGGTTCCAATTGATGTTTCCTTGAGGCTATCATACCCTCTTAGCATGTTTCTCATTGAAGAGAAATTGATCTCTTCATAGCCTAAATTTTGGAGAAAATAAAAGGGGAAAATTTTGATCACTATCCCATCATCAATCATTGCTCACTTTATGTAGTTTTTGTAAATATAAACCTATAGATACAAAGTCATATCACCTCTACATGAAAATTCAATTTCGTGGGTATTTTACTAATGTTGAATACAAATCCAACATCTCTTTCTGGCTTCCTAGGAGGATAGACATTGAATTCTATGTGATTTATTTGTGCCTCCAGAGGAGTGACATTGATCAAATGTCCAAGACCCAATGCTTCTAATAAATCAGATCTATGAGTAGGGGAGTTCTTCAATAAATCCAAGAAGGAGATGTGAGAAAAGGTCTTTGTCAAATCATTGATCAATTCATAAGCCCCCACTAGATTCAAAAGTGTCTCACGAACATCATCTGATATAGATGGGTAAATAGGAATGGGCTGCGAAGAGTAGTCTCGAGTTCTATTAGTAGTGTTTATTTGGGGTTTAGTTTCTAATTCTACTAGACCCACTATCTTAGTTTTTGGAGATAATCCAATAGAGGTGCCACCAATGGGTTTGAAAAATTCAGATCTTCATGATCATTGTTTCCTACTGTAATACCCTTGTTTGATCCATTAGGGTCCAACTTACCATTGTTAGGATGCATTAGAGGGGATCGTTAAATATATTGAGTGGTGTATTTTAGGGGGACCCATGCCTCATACAAGTATTCTGATTTGGTTTCATAGGGTTTGCCAAGAAGATCTCAACAAAGAGTTGCATTTGGTCCTCTAACAAGCATCGTAAGAAATTGTTACAATATCATCATGTTCTAACATCATTCCCTCGGACCCTATGGAAACCGCAATACAGGTCAAGATCATAATCCCAAGGTCTTTGGTTTGTGTTTTATTACAGCCCAAAGTTCCAATTGTTATTCAACTACTATTTATTATAATTGAAGTTCAGAGGCCATTACCCTTATATTGGTTTTGGTACCCATTTGGGTACTAGTTAGGGCCTTGGGTGTGAACTTTTTCTATTTCTATTAGGGTGGAGGATGATTGAAGTCCACTGCATCGATCGTAGGAGAAAATTTTTTACTCCTCCAATTATTATTGTTGTTTGTGCTTGAGGTGTTAACAACATTTGGTTTCTTTGTTTCATATGTAACACCTTCAGTTGTAACACCATGATTTTTGTTGAGGAACTTAGGTCCTTGGTTATTGTTTACATTATTGGGGTAGCTTGAACTACCCTAATTGGGAGTGATCAACCTCCCGTTTGAACTGTAGGTCTTTCGACCACTGTCTATTGTTGCTTGATCTATACAGAGCACCCTCAACAATTCTTCGTAGCTCCTAAGTGGGACCTTTTATACTTACTCCATCTCCCAATTAAGAGAGTTAAGGAATAGAATGCATAACTCCATTTGATCCATGTTGGGAGTGTTTGTTGAAAAGTAAAGGATCTTCCACCATCTCTCGATGAAATGCAGAAACTCGACTCATTGTGCTCTTTTTATATGTAGGAACTCCCTGATTCCCATCCTTAGCAATTTGTTCATGTTGAAATATTTTATGAATTCAGACACGAGTTGTTTAAAGGAATGTATTAAAGCCTTAAGAATATTATAATACCAAATCAGAGAAATACCTTCTAAAGTCTTAGGAATATATATTTTATGACTCCATCCCATGGGAGAAGCTCTCAAATGGTGGTGGCATATGCCTTGATATGTGCATTTGGATCTCCCTCCCTTTTAAATTTTAGAAGATTTGGTAGAGATATTAGGAGCATAACACTCCATATGGTGAATTCAAGGGGCTCTTTAAGATATTCATAGTATGTCCCCACTGCGTAAGACTCGACCATTGATGGCCCCTGTTGGGGAGGTGGAGGTGGAATAGGTTGTTGATATGGTGTAACGTAAATGTTTGTGGAGGCATAAGGCATCCCTTGTGGTTGACCATCTTGACAATATTACAACCCCCTATAAAGATTTAGAGTATGTTGTCGTGAGAATGTGCAACGAGGAAATTGATAATTTATGAGCACGACAACTATACCCGTATGCCAATTTTTTCATGTTTTATCATTCCTAAGAAACCCCGGACTGTTTAGTCATTCTAAATGAATTCCCAACCAAAGTCATGATATTATCCTAGGTGATTTTAGGAGTTCATTGAAAATGTTATCTTTTGGCAGTATAGGGAAGGGCTATCGTTGGCCTTCCCGGGATTGGATCAACCCCACAGGAGCAGAGAAGAAGCTCCAAATTAAACACAGAGGTGAATGGAAGACCTTATAATGTCATGGAAATGATTTTGGAAGGCTTTGGGAATTTCTAAAAGACTTGGAGCACTCGAGTGAAAATAGGGTTCTGACAAGCCTAGCAAGACACGAGCCTAAAATAGCTATTGAGCTTCAAACAAAGATTGCATGGAGCTCCATATGGATTTGGAAGTAAAATAAGACATATTAGGAAATAGGATTACAATACCTACATTATGGTGAAATAATAATTTTCACAACACCTTAGCGTATATGATTGGAAGAAAGTTTTCTCGGTACAAGTGGAGTGCCGGATCAAAAATCTGATTTTTCAGGGATCATATGATTGAATAAATACATGAGACCCACATCATTGGATTCAAAATTACATTTAAAGTTATTATCATATAAAATTTTACCAATAAATTCCACCGGAATCTCAAGTTATCTACATTTCAAGTTACCCTCTCATGGCGGTTCGACTTAGTCATTTTTTCGAGAGGACACGTGTCGGCCACGGGAGCCCAAGCGGGATTTCATGTCCACCAAGTCAATGAGGTCAGGTACATCACCCCTTGGAAAATTCTCCCAGCCCTCATGTGACCCTTGGGACCCTCATATGACCTCCAGACTTGGCAGTTCAGCCCTCAAGTGCTTATTTGGAGCATGCATTCCCTGTCGTCGGATCGGTCGCCACGTGTCAGCTCCAGGACCACCATGGAATTTTATGTACCTTATGCACCTAAGGTGGGGGACATAAGACATGGAAAAATTTTCCCATCCCCTAGGAGGAGTCTTTTGGACACCCACGTGACCTCCTTTCAGCTCCCAGTGCTTCAAATCAACTTTTTCCTCCTTCATTCCCTGCCGTTGGATCTAGTGCCACGTGTCACCGTCTTGCTCATTGTGGAAATTGATGTCCCTCACATCCCTGAGGTTAGGGACATAAATCATGGAAAAATGTGCCCAAGCCCTACCTGTGCACATCTTTTTGAAAAATTTCCAAGTGTTGCTTTTCCCGCTTCTAGCTTCTAACAATTTTATTTGCACTCCTTTCCTCCATTCTTCCTCTGCAACATTCTACCATCACTCTGCCATTGAAAATGCTCAGACCAGATCAAAAAAGGAACTGAAATACCTTTCCCATGGTGATGCAAAAGTATCAAAAGGAATCCTCATCAAGCTAAGGAGAAATGAAGAACAATAAAGAAGAGAACAACAAAATCCTCATAGCTAAAAAATGGAAATATAAACAAAGCTTGCAAGCCAGTGCACAAATCAATGAATCATTTATTTCTGTTCATTCCTCTATCCAAGACCATAAAGAAGACACCTTCAAACTCCCCCCATGTGCAACAAAGCATCCATAATGAAGAAATCTCCTTTCCGGCTTAATGAAGAAAGAAGTGGGATTTCTGTCAAACCGGTTCTTTGAATCAAGTAAGATTACATGTGAAGCACTAGAAGAAAAAACCCACATCAAAAATACAATTTTTTTCAAAAATGGAGGAGAAAACCATACCTGCGATTTTGAGGTCCATTAATGGTTCTTTGTACCAGAAAGCACTTTATCGGGTCCAAAATTAAAACTTTAAAATCTCCTGGATTATTAAGCGGGCGGGCCCGAAATTTCAAAGGGATGATATTGGGAAAAAACCCATATCAAAAACTTCATTCCATGTCAATCTGACTCCCAGAGGCCAACTTTCTAAAAATAGCAGGTCTACTACATAGGAACTACTATTTTGGGAAAGTCATTAACAGAAGAAGCTGCAAAGGAGATGAAGATATCGGAGTGTACTACAGTGAGAATCCACCAAATGGAAATTTTGGCACTTACTAAAAATATTAAGTGGGTCTGAAGCACCTACTAAAAATATAAATTTGATCCAAAGGAGTGAGGAACACAGGGAGTAAGGGGAGTCAAGGTCACAACACTCAGCAAAGGATCAAGAGAGTTGCCTTTTTCACACTTACTAAAAATAGTAAGTTACACTCAAAGAGAAGTTTTGGCACAATGGGATGTACAAGGATAATCATTCAGGGGGACATCATTGTTCAGGAGCATCCTAGTCATTTTTTCACAGGGAATTCAAGATCCACCTTAGTTCATTCAACTTAGTGAGTGTTCGTGAGATAATTCAGAGGAATTTCACAGTGTGCAAGGAGTTCGAAGATTCATAGTTTCACTTTGCATTTGGAGCTTTCCATGAACAAGGATCAATAGACTTCATCAAGAATGACATCTCCTCTTCTTCTTCTCCCCCAATTTCACCCCAGGGTAAAATTTCGATAACATGCATCAAAGGTTGCAGAAAGGTAAATAGGTCAATCCAGAAAAAATCGTGAAAATCGGCTAAGTCCTAGTCCTAAGTGTTGCTCGGGACAAGCGGGACAAAAATTCCCGAACCGGCCGGTTCGGCCGAAATGAGCACAAGCAGTCCAAAAGAAAATGGGACAAGTGGGACAGAAGTACGCGACGGGCATGAAAAGCCGATCCAGCCGAGGAGAAAAATTGGCTAACTGCTGAAGAGGATCACCTTCGGGACAAGCGGGACAAAAATGCGTGAAATGTTTGAACCAGACGAAATAAGCACAAGGAGCCCAAAAGCAATTGGGACGCGCGGGACAAAAGGACCCGAACCAGCCGAACCGGCCGAAAGGAGTCAAGTCAGTCCGAAAAAAGTGGAACAAGCGGGCCAGAAATACCCGAACCGGCCGAATCGGCCGAAATTGTCCCAAGAGGTCCAAAATCAAAAGGGACGTCCGGGACGGATGGACGCGAAGTACGCGGAAGACCCGGCAGGCCCGAGAACCATTGAGAAATTGCCACGTGTCCTCATAGAGTAAAGGTCAGAAAAGTCAAAGGGCGAATTTTCGAGCACCGAGCCGAACAAATAGGATCGTGCCACGTGTCCCATTTAAGAACCCACGAGGAAAATTCAAAGGAAAGCCCACCGAAAAGTAGAGGAGAGAGAATTATTCAGCGAATCAGAGCGCGCCACGTGTCATCCAAGTGGCAGAGCGCGGGAAGAAATTCAAAAATCTGTTTTCACCTGTTCCGTGTCCTAAATCTTCAGATTGACATATCTTTCGATCCAGAGCTCGGATTTACACGTTCTTGATATCAACGGAAAGCTTGTGAGATTCTCTACACGTTTCCAGGGTCAATCTTGCATTTTGGTTCAGTTTGAAGAAAGAAAATCAGAAGACGCCTCTGGCACGAAATAATAAGCAGAAGTGATGCTCAACTAACAACTTTAATGCAGCAGACAACCCGCCGCTTCTGTTAGGCAAACCGCCGCTTTGCCAGAACCCGCCGCTTCTGCCATGATGGACGAATTAAATGCAACCTAGAGGTGGTTGGGGCAGTTCGAATTCCTCTCTCTTTTCTCTCCCATTCTTCCTATATATTGTAAGGAGGGTTTCTTTACAGTGTTGGACATTTTTACGCTTTGCACCCTCCCTTCTCTCCCATTCATAAGAAGATTTGTGGAGTTTTCAAACCTCCCATATAGACTGTAACACCGTTTTTGCCTTCCTTCTATTATTGAAAGTATTGAATCGATCCTTGAGCAATATATATGTGTCTGTGGTTGTTTCTAAACCCTCTTACATATTTATTACTGTCATTCTTGATCTTTCATTGCATTTTTTGCTATCTGTGCATGGTGTTGTGTTATATCTACATGGTCTATGTTTAATGTGGCAAAGCATATGTCCTTCATTCCTCGGTGCATCACCTCTATTAGCTTAGATTTATTTTATGCATTTTCTTACCTTGTCTCCTTGGCAGATTAGATTAGATTTTGAGAAAACCCTCTGCATATTTCGTGTGCACCTGAACAGAGGAATAGGAACCAGCCTTTCTCTGGAGATTCCTTTCTCACTCTTCAAGTCCCACACTTGGAGAAAGGATTCAATGTTATGCAATCACACTGGATATTAATATGATCAACCTAGAAAACTGATCAATATCCAGGGGTGCTGTGATTTTGCATCAACAGTTTTGGCACGCCCGGTGGGACCGAGGTCTCATTTTTTATTGCAGCAAGGTTGATGTGCATCTGCTGCAATTTTCTTGCTTAAAAGAGCTATTATTTGCATATCTGGCGACTCCAAAGGGAAGAATCAACTAAGTTTCAGCAGTCAGGCCTAAAAGCTTATGAGAAGAATCACAAGGTCAAGAGCTGGAGAAGAGGAAGTGCCGTTTGAATACCTGCAACTATCTCCAAGAAGAAGGCAAAGAGGAAGAAGGATTCAAAGGTCTCCATCTCCACCAAACAGAACTCTCTCAACTCCTCCACACAGCGAGGCCTTTCTTTGATATCTGAGGGTTTTAAGACCACTCAGAATGGCGCAACCAGTAAACCCCTATGTCAACTTCACAGGCAGCAGCCCACTTGCTCTCAATGCACAAAATCCAATCCCAGTTGCAGCATTGAAGAACATTCCATATTTTACTGGAGAAAACCAGACCACTCCTGGTGATCATGTCAAGGACATTGCTAACATTTGTGCAATCCATGAGATTAATGAGATGCAAGTAGCTGTCAAATTGTTGGCGTCTTCATTCAAGGGAAAAGCATTGCAATGGTTTAGGAGCCTTGAAGCTGCTTCTATCACGAACTGGAATCAGCTGTGTATTGCACTTCATAATCAATTTGGAGAGAAGGGAGACAACTTGTCTCTTTTGGAGCAGCTGACAACCATCGAGAGCTTCCATGAGCGGCTAAGCGACTTCAACTTCAGATTTCAAAGATCTTGGGATAGAATTCCAGTAGCAGTCAGACCAACAGCAGAAGGTGCTTTTCTATACTACCTTAAAGCTTTAAATTCTGATATTTCTATGTTGATTCAATCCATGGGAGGCACAACTATCCTACTTTGCTTATAGTATTGCCATTAGAGCCGAAAATTGTCGATTCAAGGTGGCAAGCTAGCTCCTGAGGCCTCCATGCCATTATATCCAAGTTTAGAGAGCCCAAGTACTAGTCAAGCACTGTCTTAGCTCCTATTCCCACTCCTAGGAATCGAGTTCAAATGAAAGCTTCCACTTCATCTCCAAGTGCCCCAAATGAGCTTGAAAGTCATGAAGCAGCTGAAAATTTAGGTAATGAGCTGGTCACACTCAAGAGACAGCAAACTCAAGGTTTTAGACCTTCATATCAGCCTCAAGCTCAACCTAATAGGCAGCCATATCAGCCTCAAAGGCCACCTAATCCAGCTGCAAATATGAATCAAACAAGGCCTCCTGTCAATAGACCATTCCAGCCCTATAATCCAAATGCCATATCTGCCTCTAAGGCATTAGTACCAGCACAAAACAATATTGCCCAGGAGTATGAATGGTGTTTTCCATGTAATGAACCCCATAATCAATCCATGTGCTATAATGGTGCTTTAACCCAAGCTTTAATGGTAACAAGTGCTGGTGTGGAGGGTGAAAGTAGTCAAGAAAACAGCCAACAACAAGAAACATTCCAACAGCAACCTGCCCCAAATGACACCACATTGGTAAATTGGCAGGCAGAGGATTTCTGTGGTATGAATCAGGCAGTCTCTCAAGGTGTTGCAGCCAACACAAGGTCAAAAAGGAGAAATTTGGGTGAAGAACAGCCGTTAGCCCCAGCCAATCCACAACCTTCCACAGCTCCACAAATGATTGGCAAGCAAAACCCAGTTTCAAATGCACGAGGGCAGCCAAGAACAGCCCCTTGGCCAAATCAAATGCCAGCTGTTGCTGCCCATATTCAAGGAGCAAATGTGCAAATCAAGGGACAGCAGAGAGATCCTTCATCACCATTCAGTATCATTGATCAGATGAAGAAAACAAACGTCAATATATCTATGTGGGAATCCCTATCCATCCCAGGCCAAAGAGATCTGCTGCAAGCTGCTATGAAGGACTGGCCAATTTCGAATCAGCAGGTTCAGAGGCAAGACAAAGTGCTTACAAATGCTGCCCAGCCTGAAGGAAATCATGGAGCACAACAAGGTAAAATGCTGAAGCCCCCTCCATTTTATGTTTCATTGATCATAGGAGACAAGTTGGTACATAATTGCATGATTGACTCTGGGGCAAGTAGTTCAGTAATGCCTAAACAGATAGCTGATCAGCTAGGGCTCCAGTATGAAATAACAACTAAGGGAGTAGTGCAATTAGATGGGACAGCAGTAGCCACAGTTGGAGTTATAAAAAACTTGAGTCTTACCTTGCATGCATGTCCCAACGTGGTTGTTTTGCAAGACGTCTCAGTCATAGACCTTCCACCACTCTTTGCCCTATGCTTGTCAAGGGACTTTACTGCCAGGATTGGGGGATATTTGTCCGCTGATTGGTCACACATGCTGTTCAGAACGAGGTATGGAACTAAAGCTACAATTAGGTCAGAACCTATTGCAGACTTCCACATTGAACCCTATACTCCAAGTCATATTAATACCAATTGCTCAGCATTTGATCAAGAAGATCACCTCGGCACTGATGAAGCCGACACTAAGGTTGGAAGTATCCCGGATTTGACTCTTGATGAATGGGCAAGCAAGGTGCATGCTTTTGATCCTTATCAAGAAGTAGAAGAATCTGAGCTGGGGGTCTATTGTATACACGAAGAAAGTCAACCTATTCCTAGCATCACCAAGCCAAACCACAAGGATGAGAACGAGGTATGGCAACTGTTTTTTGATGGATCAAGGAGTAGACAAGGCGCAGGAGGAGGAGCCATGCTTATTTCACCGCAAGGAGTAAAGTATTATTCAGCTTTTAGATTTCAATTTGCATGCTCCAATAACACTGCTGAATATGAAGCCTTGGTGCAGGGGATGCATTGGGCAATAAAAAGAAAAATAAATAACTTGCAAGTTTTTGGGGACAGTGAGCTGATTGTAAATCAGGTCAAGGGACAACATGCTGCCAAAAATGATCTACTCAGATGCTACAAGAACAAGGTGTGGGACCTCATGGAAGATTTTGAGGTTTCGGCATCAAGGCCATTCCCGAGAAAAGAGAATCAAGGCTGGCAGCGAGGCTTGCAGCGGTAAGGGCAGCCTTTGACATCGTAGAAAACATTCAACAAGACAAGGTACACCAAACATCCACGTGATTGTGAGGCCTTGATGCGGATAACGATGTCGGTTAGCGGTATTTGAGAATGATCAACAAATCATCCGCTTCTTGCGGGAAGAAGTGAGTTCTCGGCTAAGAATCAAGAGAAGTTGGAACAATGCAATATGGTGACCGGGTGATCTGGTGAGAAGCCGACAAGCTGCCCAAGGACTTGTCACCTTGGAGTCCATTTTTAACCCCAATGATCGGTTTAGAAAGGAGAAAGCAAATATTCAGGTCAAGAGGGAAGATTCGGTATCCATCTTGGTAAAAGAGAACAAGCCATTGCAAATTGGAAAAATGACAAGCGAGCAAGAGATATGAGTTCATACGACTTTGTCAAGAATTCCCTGACGTGTTTGCTTGGAGCTATGAAGACTTGAAGGGCTTCAATCCTAACTTAGCTCAGCATACCATCGAGTTGGATCCAAATACTAAGCCTGTCAGGCAGAAACAGAGACCAGTCAATCCACACATGGAGCCTCTCATGAGGAAGGAGCTGGACAAGCTGATTGAGTCAGCAATTATATTCCCTATCAAGCACTCAAGCTGGGTTGCGAACTTGGTTCGGTCAAGAAAGAAAAGTGGAGAGATCGGGCTATGTGTTGACTTCCAGACCTCAATAGGGCATCTCTCAAGGACCATTATCCACTCCCTTCCATGGAGCAAATATTGCAGTCGTAGACTGGATCCAGAAAGGTTTTCGCTACTTGATGGTTACTCAGGCTTCAATCAAATTATGGTGAAGGAGGAAGACCAATTCAAGACAGCCTTCACAACCAAATGGGGCACGTATGCTTACAAGAAGATGCCATTTGGACTGTCGAACGCCGGAGCAACATTCCAGCGAGCTATGGATATGGCATTCAAAGGCTTGATCAACAAGGCAGTACTGATATACTTAGATGACATTACTGTCTTCTCAAAAAATGCTGCAGACCATCTCTTTCACCTCAGGCAAGTTTTTCAGAGGTGTAGAAAGTTTGGAGTGTCTTTGAATCCTAAGAAATGCATCTTTCTTGCACATGAAGGGAAACTCCTTGGCCACATTGTCTCCAAGGAAGGATTAGCAATTGATCCAGAGAGGGTTGAAGCCATAAGAGCTCTACCATTGCCAAGTCACAAGAAAGCCCTTCAGAGTTTCCTGGGAAGGATAAACTTTGTTCGAAGGTTTGTCCCAAACTTTGCAGCCCTTGTCAAGCCCATCACCAAAATGTTAAGGAAAAGCATGGTTTTCAAATGGACGGCAGAAGGCAAGGAGAGTTTTGAAGCAATCAAAGCCATCTCCCGAGGCACCTACTCTCATCAACCACGACTTTTCTAAGGATTTCATCCTCTATGCGTTTGGAGGTGATGACACTATTTACTGCTATTGCAGTACAACGAGAACAAATATAATGAGGAGCAGCCGATTGCTTTCTTCACCCAGAGCCTAAATGACTGCGAATTAAGGTACTCTTTTATTGAAAAGCATGTGCTTGCAGTAATCAGAAGCTTGAAGAAATTCAAGCATTTGGTCTCAAATAACAAGGTCCAGTTATTAGTCTCACATGCTGGGGTTAAGGACTTCCTCCTCAACAAAGATTTGAATGAGAAAAGGGCAGGATGGATCACCCGTGTCATGGAGTATGACATTGAGATAAGGATCACCAAGGCTGGTAAGAGGCAAAGGTGCATGTGTGAGCGGCTCGCTTCCAAACAACCAGACAGCCCAAAAGATGAAGAAGACGTTGTCCTGCTATTACAAGAAGATCAAAAACAGGAAAATGATGATGTGTTCACCCCCTGTTGGACTCAGAATATGATACATTTCCTACAAACAGGCATGTGCCCTCCAGAAATGAGCAAAGCGAAAAGAAGGTACTTCAGATTACAAGCAATTCCTTATGTGCTTGTTGATAATGTTTTGTTTAAAAGGGACATCAACGGTGTTCTATTGAGATGCATCGGGACAGGTCAGATCGAGAGGATCTTACAAGAGTTCCATGACGGGGAGGCAGGAGGCCATTTCACCCCACGAGTAACAACTCTCAAAATCATGAAAGCTGGTTACTATTGGCCTACTGTATTCAATGATGATTGCTACTCATGGGTTAAAAATGCAAGAAATGTGCGTTCTTCACAGGGAAAGGAAGGTTAGCAGCACTTCCCCTTCGTCCAATTTCAGTAGATCATCCATTCATGCAATGGGGATTGGACTTCATTGGAGTCATCAATCCCAATTCGAGTCAAGGCCACAAGTGGATTCTTACAGCAACAGACTATTTCACCAAGTGGACCGAGGCAGTAGCGCTCAAAGAGGCAAGTGAGTCTAGCATACTAGACTTTTATGAAGGGATAATAACCAGATTCGGTGTGCCGGCCACCATCATATCAGATAATGCATTAGCATTCATAGGTTCAAAAATTACAGAATGGGCTGTCAAGAATGGAATCTATTTGAGCACCTCTTCAAATTATTACCCGAGGGTAATGGGCCATGACGAGAGTCCACAAACAAGAATTTGCTAAAAATCATCAGAAGGACTCTGGATGAAAATCAAAGAACATGGCATACAAGGCTAAAATCAGCGTTATGGGCTGACAGAATAACACCAAAGAGGTCTACAGGTAATTCTCCCTACAAGTTGGTCTATGGGAAGGAGCGTGTGCCTATATCATTAGAATTGCCAGCCTTGGAGCTCATGAAGCAACTTGAGTTATCTGAATTCGAACCAATGGAGGCCAGGTATGCAGAATTGATGGAATTAGAAGAAATCAGAGAACATGCGGTTCAGACGATTGAAAAGGATCAGGCCGTAGTAAAAAGATGGTTTGATAAGAGAGCTAGGGCAAGGACCTTCCAGGAAGGGGACCTAGTTCTGAAATGGGATGCAGATCGGGCAAAACCAGGAAGGCATTCCAAGTTTGATGCCATCTGGAGTGGTCCCTACATGGTCACGGGGTGCAAAAGTAGTAATGCCTTCCATTATGCGCATTGGATGGAGAGGAACTTCGATTCCGTTAACGGAATCCATCTTAAACATTCTTCTACTAAGAGAAACATTTTGCCGTTGTAAATATTAATTTAGATTTTTCTAATTCCTCTAAGTGCGTATGCACATTGTCCTGTTATAGTTAGGTTTCTATTTCCCTAAGTGCTTTGGCATAGGTTTTGCTACTCTCAGGTTGTTTTCTACAGTTCAGAGTGTTGCTGGAGGGGAAGTTGCAGTATCAGGCTTGTTTCAAGATAATGCTTAACTCCATGCCCAATGGACCGTTAAAAGGCCACTGATCTTCTACCTAGCAGGCAGGTAACCCCACTGAGTCGTCAAAATTGTTGTCAAAATTTCACCCCCCAGGGTAAAATTTCGATAACATGCATCAAAGGTTGCAGAAAGGCAAATAGGTCAATCCAGAAAAAATCGTGAAAATCGGCTAAGTCCTAGTCCTAAGTGTTGCTCGGGACAAGCGGGACAAAAATGCCCGAACCGGCCGGTTCGGCCGAAATGAGCACAAGCAGTCCAAAAGAAAATGGGACAAGTGGGACAGAAGTACGCGACGGGCGCGAAAAGCCGATCCAGCCGAGGAGAAAAATTGGCTAACTGCTGAAGAGGATCGCCTTCGGGACAAGCGGGACAAAAATGCGCGAAATGTCCGAACCGGCCGAAATCAGCACAAGGAGCCCAAAAGCAATTGGGACGCGCGGGACAAAAGGACCGAACCGGCCGAACCGGCCGAAAGGAGTCAAGTCAGTCCGAAAAAAGTGGAACAAGCGGGCCAGAAATACCCGAACCGGCCGAATCGGCCGAAATTGTCCCAAGAGGTCCAAAATCAAAAGGGACGTCCGGGACGGATGGACGCGAAGTACGCGGAAGACCCGGCAGGCCCGAGAACCATTGAGAAATTGCCACGTGTCCTCATAGGAGTAAAGGTCAGAAAAGTCAAAGGGTGAATTTTCGAGCACCGAGCCGAACAAATAGGATCGTGCCACGTGTCCCATTTAAGAACCCACGAGGAAAATTCAAAGGAAAGCCCGCCGAAAAGTAGAGGAGAGAGAATTATTCAGCGAATCAGAGCGCGCCACGTGTCATCCAAGTGGCAGAGCGCGGGAAGAAATTCAAAAATCCGTTTTCGCCTGTTCCGTGTCCTAAATCTTCAGATTGACATATCTTTCGATCCAGAGCTCGGATTTACACGTTCTTGATATCAACGGAAAGCTTGTGAGATTCTCTACACGTTTCCAGGGTCAATCTTGCATTTTGGTTCAGTTTGAAGAAAGAAAATCAGAAGATGCCTCTGGCATGAAATAATAAGTAGAAGTGATGCTCAACTAACAACTTTAATGCAGCAGACAACCCGCCGCTTCTGTTAGGCAAACCGCCGCTTTGCCAGAACCCGCCGCTTCTGCCATGATGGACGAATTAAATGCAACCTAGAGGTGGTTGGGGCAGTTCGAATTCCTCTCTCTTTTCTCTCCCATTCTTCCTATATATTGTAAGGAGGGGTTTCTTTCTGGTGTTGGACATTTTTGCTTTGCACCCTCCCTTCTCTCCTGTTCATAAGAAGATTTGTGGAGTTTTCAAACCTCCCATATAGACTGTAACACACTTTTTTTGCCTTCTGGCTATTGCAATGTATTGAATCGATCCTTGAGCAATATATATGTGTCTGTGGTTGCTTCTAAACCCTCTTACATATTTATTACTGTCATTCTTGATCTTTCATTGCATTTTTGCTATCTGTGCATGGTGTTGTGTTATATCTACATGGTCTGTGTTTAATGTGGCAAAGCATATGTTCTTCATTCCTCGGTGCATCACCTCTATTAGCTTAGATTTATTTTATGCATTTTCTTACCTTGTCTCCTTGGCAGATTAGATTAGATTTTGAGAAAACCCTCTGCATATTTCGTGTGCACCTGAACAGAGGAATAGGAACCAGCCTTTCTCTGGAGATTCCTTTCTCACTCTTCAAGTCCCACACTTGGAGAAAGGATTCAATGTTATGCAATCACACTGGATATTAATATGATCAACCTAGAAAACTGATCAATATATAATGTAAATTAAGTCACCTTGCTTTATTATAAAAGGGACTTAAATATTCAAAGTGGAATATGAATAGTCTTAAGTCATATTAAGGTATTCGAAAGGTCATGAGGAAGATGAAGAGTCATATTCTATTCTATAAATTATAAATCCATTCCCATTTCAAAGGGTTGGCGGTTGATCTTGTAGACTCAAGAGTGCATTCTACCTTGAGAGAAAGCAAAGGAGATAGCCATTTTCTTCTACTCTCTTCCCCTCTCAAATTTCTTCCTTTCCTTCACTATGTACAACTTTTGTTCAAGCATCAATACAAGAAGAAGGAGTTTATAGCTTTATTTGACCAAGGGATTTCATGACACTTTGTTCTCATCAAATTCTATTTGGTCTTGTTGTCATTTACAAGGTTGTTTCTTCTCATAAATGCATGTGATGAAGTTTCTAACTAGTGTGTGTGCAGGAATCTGATTTTCTACCTACAACATTAGTTCTTCTACCTCCATTCTCACTCCCTTTCCCACTTCCATACAAAGTCATCTCTTGCGGTATATATGCAAGAATTTTCTGCAGGGTTAGTGGAGTGCCCTTGTTGGATCCCCAGTTGAAAGGCCACCATAGAAATTCACATTTTCATGCTCATGCACATACGAAAACTACACCAGTTAAGTAGAGGGAATTAGATTCCTAGACCATTGGCAAGAAATCCACAATTTTTCCACCCAAATTTTTTTCTCGCCAACAGATTACATGTGTACATAAAGGGGAACATTACTCTGGTATGGATTTAGAGGCACAAAGCTAGGGAACATTGCATTTCTAGTTGGGATGGCATTTGAAAACACACTTCTAGCTAGTACCTATTGATAGTATTTGTATGTAGTGTGAGAGGGCATATAAAAGGTGCTTGATCCAGTAAGAATATCCTTGGGGCTTGAAACACCCATGTAAACTAGAGGATTTGGCATAGTTGGCACTTGACCAAATTTATTTGGTTGATGAAGAATCCTTCCTTTCCCAAAGAATATGAAGCATGAGTAGCTTGGGAAAGTTATAATTCTCTAACCTTGTCCACCAATGTTGAGATGAGCTCGCATGATGATGGCATGGTGTTTTTCTTTAGCATATGTAATTGAACCTTGTTAGGTTGCAAAGGAGTGTGATATCCTACTATAAATTGTTCGTTGTTTTGCCACCCCTCATTAGAAATGTTTTTGTTATAGGAGGGGTAGAGGTGTTATTCTAAAGTAATATATCAACATCTCCTTACATCATATCTAAAGGTTTACTTATATTTTGGAAGCGTTACTCACTTTGGGTGTGACACGGTAAATAATCCTCATCTAGAAATGGGAATTGATCGGATCGCATCTTGATTTATGGTCTGAAAAAAACCTGAGGAGATGATCCCGACTCCACGATGAATGTCATATTGTTAGAAATTCAAAGTTTAGGTTGTTTTGTATGTGTAAGTTTATCAATATCCTCAATCCTTACTGAGGATCCATTGTTGGTCCCTTGAGGAGGAGGAGTTTGAGACACATGAATACTGGATGAGTAGTTTTCCTCCCATGCGAGATAGTGAGCATGATTGATGTTGTCTACACATTTTGTAGTAATATGCCTTGAGAACCAAAATGGGTCAGATGTATCCTTCTTGTCTCGACATATTTGGGGGGTATATGAAAACCCACAGAATAATGGGAGACAAATGGATGAAAGAAATGGAAATGAAAAGAGACTAGCTCTTCGCATTGGGTTCATCAATTTGTATAGATGAAAATTGACACGCTATATTCAACCACACTTTACTCCCTTAGGTCCTTTCGAGGTAGCCAATGTGGAAATGTGATGGCTAAATGATTGTGAAATATGGTACATGGATGAAAGTGTGTGTAAATGGGATGGGAAAGTTGTTAAGGAAAAACAATTTCCTCAACACACAATAATGGAATCTACTCATTTAGGGAAAGGAAGGCCTCTCTAACTTGAATGGGTCTGATAGATGGATCTAAAAGAATAGCTACACGAAGACTCCATTCAATATCAAGCTCCATGGATATCCTTTTAAGTGGTTGTGGGATTCATGGAAAACCAATGGGGGCCTCGTAAATATGTCCAGATAGGGTCATGGAATGAGTGAGAGAGACACAATTTCACAAAATATAGATTTGGTTAGCAGGAGTAGTCAAAAATGTGAGGTCTCGAGGATCTTCCTCATTCGAACATTTAATTGGGATATGATGTCGTGTGGTAATGGAGACGTACAGAAAACCAATGAGTGTAGACTTGTGTCAATATTGGTGAGAAGTTTAGGTGCATTTTGTTGGTGGACCCTTGGATCAATTTTGTATGTTCTTGGTTTTTGAGGTCCTTGTATGGTCATGTGCATTTAAAATCTATTTTTTAGGGGTAGTCCAATATTCGTAGGCCTTATCAGCTGTGATGTTCAAAATGTTTAAATTTTGAATCTTCTCAATGTATCAATCTAGTGATTTAAAGACAAGAATATGGATTCCTATATCTATGTCAGTAATTAACTCAGGACCATTCGGTTGTGGTACCAGTAGAACACTAGTTTATGTATGTTCTTATTGAGGACCATTGATGGTCATGTATTTGCAATGATATAATTTTATTTAAGTATATAACAACTAATTTAATTGAATTGAAACTATTCTATGTTTTTAGTATTTTCAGATATAAAGTAGCTACTCTAATAAAATAACTTTTTGGTACTTTTATGGAATTTAAAGAAGAAATGAGGAGAAAAAATCTTCTACTCTAATTAATAAATCCTAAAACAAATAAACAACCAGATGCAGTTGTTTACTTTTGTAGAAGAAATATATTCTATTTTAAATAATGAAAGCTTCACTAAACTATGGATGTGAATCTAACCCTCTATTTTTCCTCAAAAGCATGGGAAGAAATCAGAGCTTCTCATAAGCTTTTCTTCCCTGCAACTTCCCCAACAAAAGTAAAGAAGATTTCTATGGATTATTTCCTATATGAATTGATCTACTGTAATTAATAAATGATTGCAACAATGGAAATTCTTTCTCTACTCTATTTTATAAATATATACATATGATTCAAAAATAGTAAAATGAAGAAAATGAAGAAACCAACATCAACCTAAACCTAGAAATACAAAGCAGCGGAAAATCCAGTTTTGTTATACTTTGTCCCCTCAACTTGTATTTTCAATCTCATGTGTTCACATGAGTCCAAGGGATTGGGAATGTAGTAGAAGCAACAATGAGAAGGTGCTAGAGAAATGGCATCTTGAATGAAATTCTAGTAACAATGTAGGTGGAAGAGAGATAACAAAATTTAATAGAGCTTGGCTATGTAATTTCCAACAAGAATAAGGTAGCTAAAAATACAAGAATATACAAAATTATCTCTAGCCCTTTGCATGAGAACACAAGATCAATTTATAGAATCTTGGTTAGGCTATGCACCATATCACATGACAGCCATGGGGTGCCACATCCGTAACATCTCTCGGCATGATCAATTCTGATGACTTCCACTCTTGACAAAGGTCTGAAACATTGATAGGTGATTTGTCTTAGGAAGGTGTACTCTTATGACTTTTGGAAATCATGTTTGCAATGGATAATTAATCATCTATTGAAAAGGTTCATTCTGTTATGATTTTTTTGTTTGATAATGAGGCCATTCATCTCTTTGTACAACTTAAATTCATTTTAAAATATGATGAACTTGTATTTCTGTTGTCATAACTTATTTTGTGTAAACAGCAACACCTTGGATCAATTCCATTGATCCAAGGTATGCTTCAGTTCTTCTCTTTCATCTTGTTGTCTTGGCATTCTGAAAGGAAGGACAAAGATGGACTAGGCCTTGTTTTGTTTACAATTGTAAAGGACCCTTCTTCAAGGATCCCTACTTAGCATTGGGCGTTTGATGATGACATGGTTATTCTTGAAATTGATAAGGCGTTGAGTGGTGTATAGGGACCTTGTACCTAATAATATAACACTAAGGTTGACCGTAGTCTAAGGGTATATCTAACCTAAGTTGGGGTGTGCTATGTTTATTTAATTGAAATACAAACTTAGGTAAATAAGACTTACCTAAGAACCTAGGTTGATTTTCTAACCTAATAATAATCTAACCTAAGTTATTGCTAACCTAAGGGGTACCTATGGACTACATGGAAATTTGCATAGTTGGTGGCATCAGTTTTCAAGGCATTAAATGTAATTGATTTGTGGTTTTATTATGAAGGACTACCAACTTTGGCAAAAGCGCAAGAGGTTTGGGGGAATTCTTAGTTGGCATCACCACCAAGTTAAGTTGCATGCAAAATTTGAAAATAGACATCGCCAAAGATAGATGGTGGTGGCATGGAGAATTAGGAGGGAACTATTGTCCTTTGCATTTATTGACTTTTTTTTAGTGAAGAAACTACCTAGGAAAAATTCATTAAGGGGTTTTGGCATGGTTATTTTGGTCTTCAGTTCATTTCAAGATTTGGCTCTGCATGGGGTTTTTCAGTTCTTTGAACCAATAGTTCTATTTTGGTATCACTGTTATTTTTGCATTCTTGAGATATTTTGGACTCGGTGAAAGTTATAAAAGAAGATAGAGCCTTTGGAAGTTGCTTTACATTGTGTGGAGAAGAAGAGGTTGTTGAGGCTCGACTTGGAAATCTTCTACAAATATGGAAAAATCTCTATCAGGAATGATAGGCTCTACCCATTAAGTTGTTCTGATTTTTCCTAAATGTCTTCATTAAAAACACTCTGCTCTTGGGAACAAATGGGTTTTTGTATGTTTTTATGATCTTATTTTTGATGCTTGTATTATTCATTGTGTTTTTCTGATTTTACTCCATTATTATGATGGAAGAATGTTTTGGGTTTTGATTCCTTTGTTGGGAAAAATATTGAGTTACGCTTAACTTCTGTTTGAACTTGAGATGAAGTTGTATCTTTTTGAACACCTATTGAAGTTGTGTTAAAACTTATGAGTAACTTGTCTGATGTTGAACTTGAATGAATCACCTTGGGGAGCAATCTGGTTTTTTCATGGTTGTTAGTTTAACCCTGTTGGTGTGATTTGTGGAGTTGATTGTTGAATTCTGTTGCATCTTCTTTGGTGTGAGGAAAGGTTGGTCTTGGTTTCATTCTTCTTGATTCAACTTGCTGAGTATGTCTTGCTCTTTTACTTAAATCTGAAGTGCAGTTGATACTTATATGATCTCATGGTAAATAATGTTGAACTGTAGAGTAACTCGACTCTTGTCTAAGCTTGAATAAATCCTTGAAGGAAATAACTTTAGCATTTTTGAGTTTAGCATATCTTCTGAGTTTGAATTCATGCTCAAGACTTGGGGTCATGACGATGTTTCTTTTACCTCTCTCTTAGTGGTTATGAATCTAGATTGGGTTTTATCCTTCCTATTTTAGTTGTCCTGTTTCAATGATTATTATGGATGATGCATTGTTCTAAGTTGGCTTGAAAGGAATTTTTTTGTTAAGTCTTGTTATCACTTTTTTGTTCACCATAAATGGATGGGTAAGCTTACTTGTGTTATCTCCTTAAAAAGGAAATCGTTGCTCAAAAAAGGGTAAATTATTTAAATGTTACTCTATCTTCTATACTTTGGGAAACTAGGATAACTCCTAAAATTGAAGTAAATATTGTTTAGAAGGGAAAATCATTGTCAGTTTGTAGTATTTTTAATGTTACAATCATTGTTATCGATTGTAATTTTGAATAGTTCATTGGGCTTTAATGGTTGCTTGGGGTTAATTGTTTTCTTGGCCTTGGACCATCAAATTTTTCTTTGATTTATTTTTTGATCTTAGGCAAGAGTACCTTTGTTATAGGAATGTGGATTGAGGCCTCATCTTTACCATTAATCGATGATATCTCCTCTTTCTATTCTGAGTTAAGGAGTCTAGGAAGACTTACTCCTTGGCTATTATTTTCTATTTTCCTCTATAGCTATTAGGAGATGGTTACTTGTAGTCTGGGGAGTTAAGGTATTTATAATATCGTCCTCCTTGAATTCTGAAAGGTAAATGAATGTTGATATTTGTTCTCTCTACCTCGGGACAGCTATCATCTAATCCAAGCCTGATCTAACCTCTGTTGGGCTTTACATGGAGGACGGTAGAGTCCAGAATTTTCTATTTTATACTTGTTTCGATCTCGAGTGAATAATCTCTTTTTCTCTTTCTTTCATCTTTCATCCATATCACTCCTATAGAGGGAGCTGACATGTTTAGTGTGTATCGTTATACTCTTATGGGGTAAAAATATATTTGAAGTATTTCAAAATCAGAGCTGATTGTTAAATTCCTTAATTCTTCTCTTTGAATTTTACTTTGTTAATTATGTACCTCATTTTTATTAGTTCCAATTTCATGTCGAATTGAATTCATTCTTTTTCAAATTTGTCGATGTTGATCCTAAACTCAAAGTTGGTCTTGACTCTGAATTTAGGATATAGAATTCTTAAATAAGAAACTCTTTACTAAATATGTTGTTGATTCATCCTAAATTTATCCTAATGTTTGATTGAACTTGGCATCTTATATTTTAGGATGAAATTAAGTGAGATAACACTGAGATGAATGTACTATTGTTCCATCTAATGCAAATCTATTCCTAAGAGATAGTAGTGTTAGTATCTTCTCAGGTTAGATGGAATTAATTAAGATATGAATCATGAAAATCAGTATATGAAAAGCAATTGTGATTTTGATGAAATATTATTTATCTAGATTAATGATTTAAATTATTTTATGTAATCATTAGTTGAAATTTGAATATGATTATATCATGATCTATTCTTAATAATGATATGGTTTATCACCTTATTTCTCTCTCTCTTTTATGAATGGTATTTCTTTATGGTATGTTTTTCTGTAATGCTTTAACTATTTCATAAAAATAGAGTTCTCTTTATGAAACAATTAGCTAAAAGTACATTGTTTTAATGCTTAGTTAAATGAACTGACCCATGCTAGCAATTTTTGTAGATGGACTTCGTATGTGATAAAAGGAGAAAATATCTTGTATGAAGTTACTTTTGTTTACCAAAGAGACTGGATCTTTTATGATGAAATATGAATCATTATTGAAATGTATTTGTTGGAAAGGAAATTTGTATTTTTAATTGATCTTATTGATGTTGTTTGACACTAAATATGTCTAAAGTGTTTGGACTTATAATGTATGAATTCCAATTTTATGAATGAAACTTTGTGGGTTTATCTGTACTTGATGTGTCATCTTTTTGGATATTTAGTGAATGGAAATGATAAGCTTATGTATATTATTTATATACATATATCTATAATGAACCATTTTGGATTGATTTACAATGAACTAGAGGTTAAGGGTACTAGATATACTACCCTCTTATTTAATGTAACTTATTAAAATTAACTTTTATGGTTGGACATTCAATTAAATCACTATGACTTTACAAAAACAATGTTCTAATGAAGTCTATTATAAAGTAACCTTATCACTATTTAATGTAACCTATTACACTTTTTCCTTGTAACCTTAATGGTTAATGAAATTAGTGGTTCAGTAGGGATTCTGTAATTAACCCTTAAATAAGGAAAATAATTAAGTCATTAACTTCTTTCTTGGGTATGTACATCCAGATGAAGTGAACTCAGTTGGATGTTGGCACATGCCAACTGTAGTATAGTACCTTCGTGAAGACTTGGGTCTTCATGTGGATATTGTGTTACAGTTGACATGTTGCAACACCCTTCAGAGTTTAATCATCTAGATCTACATAAACTCAGACTTGATCATAGTTATACCCTAGGTTAAGTTAGAAGCATAATCTAGTGTCGGGGGCAACTCACAATGACTTAGGATAACTAGACACATGTAATCAACTTAGGTTGATTGAGTATGTCTATGTACCCTTAGTCACCGTGAGTAGTCCTCTACACTAAACTATGTTGCTAACCTTGGTTAGGGTTAAACCTTGAACAAGTGGACTGACAAGAGTTAGTAAAGACCATTCTAGATAACAAATGAAGTGGGGTGAAGGACGTATTTTGTTGACAAGTATGTTGTCTAGGAATATAAACATGAATAGTATATTGAAAATATTTGGCCAAAGTATTGCAAGTTGTTGGTTGCATTGTCCTATGTCACCTAGTTTAAGAAGCGGGATTTCAGATGAATATTGGTAACAAATATTTAGATAGGCATCTTAAACAAAACACTTAATACCCCGAAAAGGGTAAGAAAACCAAGTATACTTAGTATACAAATCATTAAGTTAACATGAGAGATTGGTATGATACTGAGTCATGAAATGAGAGATCGGTGTTCCACCGAGTCATTACAGCTACATATGGTTTTCTGTTATGAGATTGATTGGCTTGGAATGTGTGTTATAAATTATGATTATTTAGAATAGAGAAAATTATTTAAAATAAAAAATAAAAAAATTCCCTTGTTTCTAAAGTCTTTAAATAGGAGAGTTACATCTTGGTATCGAGTTGAAGGTTGAAACTCTTTGACCTATTTTGTCCATAATCTGATAAAACTTAAATTTTCTTGTTAACAAAAAATGGTTAGAATAAGAGGAAGTGTTATAGACAACCCACCACCCGGTGGAGAAGCAACTACTGCCCAAAATATTGATGAGATCCTTGTTGCGCTGTTGGACACAAGAGATCATTTAGTTTTATTTGAACAACAAGTAATGGGAAATGAGGAGGAGAAAGAAGATGCTGTAAATAACAATCAGCCACCTCATGTGGACAATGCCGTGTTAGAAATTTGGGCAGATTATAACAATAATGCAGCCAATGCTAATGTGAATGCACCTAATCATCTTGAGAATAAAAAGGCAAGATTGGCAGTTGAAATCACTAATGACATAAAAAGAATAAGTCCACCCAAGTTTGATGGCACTACACTAGGAGATGGAGCTAAGAACTGCTCAAGTGAAATGGAGAAGTACTTTGCAATAAGGAACTTCTCTGAGGAAACAAGAAATATGGGGAGCTTATCAGCTTTCCCATGAGGCATCTTTATGGTGGGATAGCTGTAAGGATGAGTTAAACATTGATAAAATAAACATTACTTGGGATCAATTTAAAAATTATTTTAGGTAAGGATGGATGCCAAAACTTTACTATGATCGAAAAATGACTAAATTTCATAACTTCGCTTAGGAAAAATTAAGCTGTAACATATAGTATTGGGTGAGGTTTACTAAACTCCTTAAGTATGTACCTCAGTATCAAACTGATGAGAAGTTCAGGATACAAAAATTTATCATGGGATTAAATCCCATTATAGGTGGTGAAGTGGATGTTCTAGCCTAACCACTATGGAAGGGGTTATAAAAAAATCCATAAGGAGTAGAAATTGAAAACAATATATACGCATAAGGAAGAAATTAGAAAGAAAGTTCCAAACTCTTCTTCATCTCTTGCACCCAAAAAGAGACCATGGAAAAAAAAATTATGAAAAAAAAAATTCTACGATAACAACAACAAATGAACTTTTTACTAATATGTGAAACAACTTTGTCAAGAACAATAATAACGGACATAAGTCCTATGGGGTCAGAATGATAACTTTTAAGGCTAGAAATAAATTTGAGCCTAAGAAGGGACCTGTAGGAGGTTGTTACAATTTTGGCAAGGATCATTACGCAAATCAATTTCCTTTAAGGAAGGATGACAGAAATAAAAAACATAAGATACACATTACGGTCATTGATGAACATGTTTGAAAAGCAAGTTACACCAATAGAAGTTCCGTATGTTATTTGGTATACCTATAACTATAATTTTTATACTTTAGGAGCAATGAATGCTTTATTTGTACTAAATTATCTTTGAAATTAAAAAGAAAAGCTGGGAAAATGGATAGATCATGGGTTGTACATTATGGAAATAATGTTGTTCACACAATTAGTATGTGTATTTTTGGAGCATTCCTTGACTTACCTAGTTTTTCCAAGGAAGTTGACATTTATGTTGTTCCTTTGGGGTCTTATGATGTAATCATAGGTGTTAGTGGCTAGTTAAACATAAGGCAAAGGTTGATTGTTTTGAAAAAAATTAGTTTTCTGGATGACCTATAGAAAACAACAGACATTCAGGGGATAAAACATGAGATTTCAGTTAGGAAATTTTCAGCTATGCAACTTAAAAAGGCCAAAAACAAAGGCTGCACTTTGTATGCAATAAATTTTTTTGAAACAACCAATGAAAGTAGTGACTTCTTGGAAATATATCCGCTATTACAAAATTTCAGTGATGTGTTTCCAGAAGAGTTACCCGGTCTTCTACCCAAATGGGAGTTTGACTTCACAATTGAGATCAAGTTGGGAACCGAACCTATTTCCAAGGCACCATATAGAATGACTACCATTGAGTTAGTAGAGCTTAAGGCACAATTGTAAGAAATTTTGTCTAAAGGTTTGATAAGACCGAGTGTCTCACCTTGGGGAGCACCGGTAATTTTTGTGAAAAAGAAGGATGGAACACTTATATTGTGCATTGATTATAGGATGTTAAACAAAGCAACAATTAAAAATAGATATCCACTTCCTAGAATTGATGATTTGTTTGATCAAATGCGTGGTGCATCAGTGTATTCTAAAATAGATCTTCGATCTGGATATCATCAGTTAAGAATAAAGGATGAAGATATTCATAAAATAACTTTTAGAACAAGGTACGAACATTATAAATTCATAGTTTTACCATTTGGATTAATGAATGCTCTTGTAACTTTTTTTGAATTTAATGAATAATATTTTTCAAGAATACTTAGAAAAATTTGTGCTTGTATTCTTGGATGATATTATCATATACTCTAAAATCATTAAAGAGCATCATGAGCATCTAAAAATAGTTCTAGAAATCTTAAGAAAGATAAGGTTTTATGGTAAGTTGTCCAAATCTTCTTTCTATGAGACAGAAGTGCATTATTTGGGACATGTCATAAGAAAGGACAAAATAGTTGTAGATCCCTCAGAAATTGTTGCAATAACTGAGTGGCCAGGACCTAAAAATGTACATGAAGTTATAAGATTTATGGGTCTTGTTGGTTACTATAGGAAGTTTTTAAAATAATTTTCTAAGGTCATTGGACCAATAACTTTGTTGTAGAAAAAGATAAGAAATTTGTGTGGAATGAAAAATGTGAATCTACATTTAAGACTCTAAAGGATAGGTTAACATGTGTACCTATTTTGGTTGTACACCGATCCTGATGAAGACTTTACTATAGTAACAAATGCTTCGGGAAGGTCTCGAAGGTATTTTGTTGCAAAATAATCATGTTATACCTTATGAGAGTAGAAAACTCAAGTTACACAAACTAAACTATGCTCCACATGACCTAGAACTTGTTGTCATTGTACATGCACTTCAAGATATGGAGGAATTATCTTCTTGGTAGACCTTTTGAATTAAATACGATCATCTTAGACTGAAGTATATTTTCACTTAGTGTAATTTGAATGTAAGACAATGAAGATGGTTAAAATTTATATCTCATTATGATTTTGACATAAGTTATATTAAAGGTAAGGAGAATAGAGTGGAAGATGCACTAAGTCGTAGGAAGCACATTTATGATATTATAACGTTGAAAACTCAATTTAAAGAGGAATTAAAAATCATCATGGAATCTTCTTCTTATTTTCAACAAGTAAAAACAACACTTGTTACAGATCCAAATGATATGAGATATAAAGGTTTTCACTTTGATAATGAAGGAATTTTGAGATATGATAATCAAGTATATATACCTTTGGGGAATGAATTAATAAAAAAATTATTAATTTAATTTCATAATTCACCTTTTACTGACACCCGGCATTACAAAAATGTAATTATAAAACAATAATATTTATGGAAAGGTATGAAAAAGGACGTGATTGATTTTGTGACACACTGCTTAGAATGTCAATGTGTTAAAGCTAAACATATGCATCCAACTAGTTTATTATATCCTCACAACATACCACAATATAAATGGAAAGTAATAAGTATGGATTTTGTTCAAGGGTTGCCTATGTCAAGAAATAAACATGATGTTATTCTAGTTGTTATTGATAAACTAACAAAGGTAGCACATTTTATTGTTGGTAATCTTAAGGATGATTCACCTATTTTAGCAAAAATATTTGTGCATGAAATTTTCAAATTACATGGAGTACCTGAATTGATCATATCGGATAGAGATCCAAGAATGACATCTATATTTTGGAAAACACTTAATGCAACCCTAGGGACTAAGCTGAATTTCAGTTCTGCATACCATCAAAACGGATGGACAGACTAAAAGAGTTAATCAAGTTTTGGAAGATATGTTACAAATGTATTGTATGGATCAAAAGTATAAATGAGAAGAGTACCTCCCATTAGTCAAATTTCCATATAACAACACATATCTCACCTCTCTGAAAATGGCACCTTTTGAACCACTATACAGAAGGAAATGCGAACTCTTGAGCTTATCTAGGATAGTATAGAGGAAAAGGAAGTAATTGGGCCTGAAATCCTTACAGAAATTGAACAATGAGTTAAAATGATTTGGGAACACTTGAAGGAAGCAACATATAGGAAAAAGAGTTATGTAGACTTAAAACAGGTTGATAAGAAATTTGAACTTGGTGAGAAGGTCTTTCTTTGGGTTAAACCGAAAAATGTTTCTATAAATTTTGGAAAGGCTTCCAAGTTATCACCTCGTTATGTGGGACCCTTTGAAATTGTTGAAGAAATCAACCATGTAGCTTATTTTTTAGCTTTACCTCCTGCTTTATCAAAAATGCATGATGTTTTCCATATTTCTCTACTTAAGAAATATGTTTCAAATTTATCACATGTCTTAAATTGAATCCCTTGCAGGTCCAAGACCCAGAATAATCGTGGTTAAACCCTTGCGTTTGTAGAAACTCACCGAGTTGACCTTAAGGAATCTTGAAATAAGTCAATGTAAGGTTTAGTGGGACCAGTTTAACGAAGAAAGTGCAACCTAGGAAAACCTTAAAGATATGAAAAATGATTTTCCATATTTATTTAAACAGAGTCAATTCTGTTGACTAATAAAATTTTAAGATTTTATTCATGATATGTCAATAAAACTACCATTTTTTAGAAGATACTAAACTATTTAGTGATAAGACAGATATTTTAATGCTGATTATAAAATATAAATTTCTCAAATCTAGTTCTATTACGAACATATGAATGGAAGGATGATAATTTAATTTTATCCTAGACTTAAATTATTTGATTAAGTTAATCATTGGGATGATGATTATTTTTAGGAGGGAGGTATGTAACATCTCTGGCATGACTATTACTATGATGACTTCCACTCTTGACAGGTCTGCAAACATTAATGACTGATTTTTTCTTAGGAAGGTGTACTCTTATGACTTTTGGAAATCATGTTTGCAATGGATAATTAATCATCTGTTGAAAAGGTTCTTTCTGTTGTGATTTTTTTGTTTGATAATGAGGCCATTCATCTCTTTGTACAACTTAAATTCATTTTTAAAGATGATGAACTTGTATTTCTATTACCATAACTTATTTTGTGTAAATAGAAACACCTTGGATCAATTCCATTGATCCAAGGTATGCTTTAGTTCTTCTTACCTTTCGTCTTGTTGTCTTGGCATTTTGAAAGGAAGGACAAAGATGGATTGGGCCTTGTTTTGTTTACAATTGTAAAGGACCCTTCTTCAGGGATCCCTACTTAGCATTGGGCCTTTGATGATGACCTGGTTCTTCTTGTCATTGATAAGGCGTTGAGTGGTGTATAAGGACCTTGGACCTAATAATATAACACTAAGGTTGACCCTAGTCTAAGGGTATATCTAACCTAAGTTGGGGTGTGCTATGTTTATTTAATTGAAATACAAACTTAGGTAAATAAGACTTACCTAAGAACCTAGGTTGATTTTCTAACCTAATAATAATCTAACCTAAGCTATTGCTAACCTAAGGGGTACCTATGGACTACATGGAAATTTGCATAGTCGGTGGCATCAGTTTTCAAGGAATTAAATGGAATTGATTTGTGGTTTTATTATGAAGGACTGGCTTTTGCAAAAGGGTAAGAGGTTTTAGGAATGCTTAGTTGGCATCACCACCAAGTTAAGTTGCATAAAAATTTTAAAATAGGCATTGCCAAAGATAGATGGTGGTGGCGTGGAGAATTAGGAGGGAACTACTTTCCTTTGCATTTATTGACTTCATTTTTGGTGAAGAAACCACCTAGGAAAAATGCATGGAGGGTTTTGGCATGGTTGTTTTGGTCTTCAGTTCATTTCGAGCTTTGGCTCTGCATGGGGTTTTTCGGTTCTTTGAACCAATAATTCTATTTTGGTATCACTTTGTTATTTTTGCATTCTTGAGATATTTTGGACTCGGTGAAAGTTATAAAAGAAGATAGAGCATTGGAAGTTGGTTGATGTTGCATGGAGAAGAAGAGGTTGTTGAGGCTCGAATTGGAAATCTTCTACAAATCAGGAAGAAGCTCTATCAGGCATGATAGGCTCTACCCATTAAGTTTTTTTTTTTTTTCCTAAATGTCTTCATTAAAAGAACTATGCTCTTGGGGAACAAATGAGTTTTTGTATGTTGTTATGATCTTGTTTTTGATGCTTGTATTATTCACTGTGTTTTTCTATTTTTACTCCACTGTTATGATGGAAGAATGTTTTGGGTTTTGATTCCTTTTTGGGAAAAATACTGAGTTACGATTAACTTATATTTGAACTTGAGATGAATTTGTATCTATTTTAAGACATGTTGAAGTTGTGTTAAAACTTTTGAGTAACTTGTCTAATGTTGAATTTGAATGAATTACCTTGGAGAGCAATATGGGTTTTTCATGGTTGTTAGTTTAACCATGTTGGTGTGATTTATGGAGTTGATTGTTGAATTTTGTTACATCTTCTTTGGTGTGAGGAAAGGGTGGTCTTGGTTTTGTTCTTCTTGATTTGACTTGTTGAGTATGTCTTGCTCTTTTACTTAAATCTGAGGTGTAGTTGATACTTTTATGATCTCGTGGTAAATAATGATTAAACTGTAGAGTAACTTGACTCTTTTCTAATCTTGAATAAATCCTTGAAGGAAATAGAATTTATCATTTTTGGTTTTAACATATCTTCTTAGTTGACTTCGTGCTCAAGACTTGGGGTCGTGCCGATGTTTATTTTACCTCTCTCTCTCTCGATGGTTATGAATCTAGATTGGGTTTTACCCTTCCTATTTCAGTTGTCTATTTCAATGATTATTATGGATGATGAATTGTTTTGAGTTGGCTTGAAAGGAAGTTTTTATCTGTAAGTATTTTTATCTCTTTTTCGTTCACCATCAATGGATGGGTAAGCTTATTGTGTTATCTCCTTAAAAAGGAAATTGTTTCTTGAAAAAGGGTAAATTATTTAAATGTTACTTTGTCTTCTATACTTTGGGAAACTGGGATAACTCCTGAAATTGAAGCAAATATTGTTTAGAAGGGAAAATCATTATCAGTTTGTAGTTTATTTTATTTTACAGTCATTGTTATCGATTGTAGTTTTGAATTGTTCATTGGGCTTCAATGGTTAGGTGGGGTTAATTATTTTCTTGTCCTTGGATCATCAAATTTTTCTTTGATATTTATAACATGTGATTGAGGTCTCATCTTTATCGTTAATCAATGATATCTCCTCTTTCTGTTCTGAGTTAAGAAGTCTAGGTAGAATTACTCCTTGGCTATTCTTTTTTGTTTTCCTATATAGTTGTTATGAGATGGTTAGTTGTAGTCCTGGGAGTTAAGGTATTTATAATACTATCCTCCTTGAATTATGAAAGTTAAATGAATGTTGATCTTTGTTCTCTCTGCCTCAGGACAGCTATCATCTAATCCAAGCCTATATAACCTTTCTTGGGCTTTACATGGAGGATAATAGAGTCTATACTTGTCTATTTTATCCTTGTTTAGATCTTGAGTGAACAATCTATTTTTCTCTTTCCTTTCATCTTTCATATGTATCACTCATGTAGAGGGAGTTGACTTTGTTTGGTTTGTATCATTATACTCTTATGGGGTAAAAATATATATTTGAAGGATTTCAAGATCTGTAGCTGATTGTTAAATTCCTCCATTCTTCTCTTTGAATTTTACTTTGGTAATGATGTACCTCATTTGTGATTGTGTGATTAGTTCCAATTACATGTCAAATTGAATTCATCTTTTGTCAAATCATTCATCGATGCTGATCCTAAACTTAGGTTGGTTTTGACTCTGGATTTAGGATATAGAATTCTTAAATAAGAAACTCTTTACTAAATATGTTGTTGGTTCATCCTAAATTTATCCTAATGTTTGATTGAGCTTGGCATCTTATATTTTAGGATGAAATTAAGTGAGATAACGCTGAGATGAATGCACTATTGTTCCATCTAATGCAAATCTATTCCTAAGAGATAACAATGTTAGTACCTTCTTAGGTTAGATGGTATTAATTAAGATATGAATCATGAAAATTAGTAAATGAAAAGTAGTTGTGATTTTGGTGAAATATTATTTATCTGGATTAATGTTTTAATTTATTTTATGTAATCATTAGTTGAAATTTGAATCTGATTATATCATGATCTATTCTTAATGATGATATGGTTTATCACCTTATTTCTCTCTTTCTTTTATGACTGGTATTTCTTTATGGTATGTTTTTCTATAATGCTTTAACTATTTCATAAAATCAGAGTTCTCTTTATGAAACAGTTAGTTAAAATCACATCGTTTTAATGCTTAGTGTTTGTCATGCTCATTTCAATGAAGTAACTCGTGCTAGAAATTTTTGCAAATGGACTTCGTATGTGATAAAAGGAGAAAATATCTTTTATGATGTTACTTTTTTTACTAAAGAGACTAGATCTTTTATGATGAAATATGAATCATTATTGAAATGTATTTGTTGGAAAGGAAAGTTGTATTTTTAATTTATGTCATTGATGTTGTTTGACACTAAAGGTGTCTAAAGTGTTTGAACTTATAATGTATAAATTCCAATTTGATGAATGAAAAATTCTGGGTTTATCTGTACTTTATGTGTCATCTTTTTAGATATTATGTGAATAGAAATGATAACATTATCTCTATTTTATATATATATATGTATATATGTATGTAATGAACCCTTTCGGGTTGATTTAAAATAAACTAGAGGTTAAGGGTACTAGATATACTACCCTCTTATTTAATGCAACTTATTAAAGTTGGCATTCATGATTGGACATTCAATTAAATCACTATGACTTTACTAAAACAATGTTAGTGGGTAAATGAAACCATGATGATAACTTGTAAAATGTTAAGGGGTTATAAATGAACCTTAATCCTTAATAAGTAAAGGGAAGGTAACTTTTCTACAATGATAAGCAATCTGATTTAAGACATTTTGGAATTAAATATTAATGTTATCTTGGATAGAGGAAGGTGTGCTTCCTCTTGATTAATTCCTTAATTAGAATAAAACCAATGAAAGAATATATATATATATATATATATATATATATATATATAGGAGTAGACTTCATTCCAATGAAGTCTATTATAAATAATCTAATTCAGAACTTAAACAAGCTAAGACTTGGATAAGTTAATTAAGTTAACATCACTATGTAATGCCATATTCAATGTTTCCCCTAGTCCCTGACATGACGATCTTGTTGCTAAGCATGGGAGATTTGTGTGCGTGTGCTCTCATTGACCGTTGTTGACTTTTTCCTTGTCGTTGTAAAGATTTTTCACCTTCCCTCTCCTTCTTTCCTTTCGGTCATTATCGACACCCCAATCACTGTGTGGACCTTGTAACGTCATAGATAACTATCCGATTAAAGGAAAATCTGGTTCTCGGTTCTTTGAGTTTTCCTCATCGTCACCATTAATAGGATTAAAAATATTATCATTATTTTAGCCTTAAAATCATTAAAATAATGTTTCTAATAATATTATAATTTATATTGTCGACTTACGATCAATTGCTTTTGGTCAAAATTTTATCACTAGAAATGGATTAACTTTAAGCTATATTTTATTTATTTATCTACTTCGTTTTAGGGTCTTATGACCTTTTTAGATTAAAACAAACAAAATTAATAAATAAATAAATAAAATAAAAGTTTTAAATTAAAAAGCCGTGATTTTTTTGTGGGGCGGATTTAGGGCTCGGACTCCAATTGTTATTTTCCTTTTGTTTTTTTGTTGGTTTGCATCTTTATGGTTTGGTCGTGGGGAGAAGCCGCCATGGAGGGAGGGAGGAAGCCTTTCCTACGTTTGACCAGATGAAAGAACGAGACAACTTCTCTGGAATGCATGTATTGCAACATACAGAAGGCGTGGGTTTCCTCAAGAGACAGTCACACTTTGTTTCATGTGTGCAGCAAACAAGGTTCCAACCCCATCAGTTTTCATTTGCTAGCATACTCCCAACCTATGCCAAAATAAGAGCTTTGAAATTGGGTGTAGACATCCGCCAAAGCATTATGGAGAAGGGATTTTTGTGTGTTTTAGTTGTAAGTGCCCTGACAGATACATATGCAAAATGTGGAAGCATGCAAACTATTCGACAATGCTTGAAAGAAATGTGCTTTATGGACTGCAATGATTACAGGATGTGTAAAAATGAGTTTGTTGAAAAGGCCTTGGAAACTTTCAAGCAAATGCAATTGGTACGTGTAAAGCTAGACTCCACAACCTTTTCCAACATCCTCCCAGCCTCTGTCAAAATGGGAGCTTTAGAGCAGGCCTCGGACAACCATCAAAGCATAATGGTAGAGGATTTTTGTTTCAAGTGCACTAGTAGACAAGTATGAAAATTACGGAAGCATACACAAGGCAAGTCAATTGTTTGACAAAATTCCTCAAAGAGATGTGGTCTTATGGAACATACCCTGACCATGTAAGTTTCATTTTTGTTTTATTAGCATTTAGCCATGTAGGTTTAGTGCATGAGGGTTGTAAATACATTGATGGCATGAGTGCCTCTTATAGAAACATGCCTAGAATTAATCATTATGTTTGCATGATTGACATTCCTAGTCATGCCCGTTATCTTGGGGAACCCTATATTGTATCATTAACATGTCAATCCAGCCTATGGTGGCTGTGTGGATATGTTTGCTTGGTGTTTGATGAGCACATGAGAATGTGCAAAATGTTGAGGCATGCTTAAGGCATGTGAAGTGTTTGACAAAATGCCTTCAACAATCATGGTCTCATGGTTTCAAGATTTGAGGTTATGCACAAAAGGAGGAAGATCTCATTCTATCCAAACAACAATAATAAGAAACCATTTGATCATGCTCAAAAAGTGGTGGGTTGAATCCAAAAGGTAGGAGAAATGTGATCAGAGTAGCGGAATGGTTTCAAATCTATAGTTACAAATTTTATGATAGATGTGTATGTAAAATGGTGGAGCTGTGGATGCTCGTGATCTGGTTGACGATGTGCCCAAGCAAGATACTGAACCGAATCCCACAATTTCAACCGACTTCATTCTCCAGGCATGGTTCATATTCCCTTACCTCTCATAATTCTCATGTTTTATTTCTCTTTTGTAAATTAAAAGAATCTTAAAATATTAGGTTGTTAATACGATTAAATGTTTACATCAAATCGTTGCAAAAAACAATGAAAGGTCATGTTGTAACTCACAAAATCAAAATAACTCTTCTACATTAAACCACAAACTCCCACCCTCATTACGAGGTGATGTAGAAAGATTCCTACCTAACGGGATCGCTACAACATTGTATTATCGACCGTGATTTAAATTGACTTTCTAGTAATAATGTTTACCTTCTCCTGTTTAAATAGTTAATTTTTGCATTTTTTTGATACTTGTTAAGTACCCTCGGAACTTTGAAAACAAGATGTTAGGCTTCATTCGTGTACCTTATTATGTGAGGAATCACCTGGACTCATTGGATTGACCCCAAATGAACATTTGTTATTTTTTTTTAAGCTCTTATAGGAGACTGTTACAATGGTTTACAACAGTAGAAAGTTGCCAAATCTAGAAAGTTGGCTTTCATTTTGAACCTCCATTCGAAACCTAGATAGATAAATTATTTCCCGTCTTCACAAACCTCTAGTGTTTATACTAGACAATTGCATGGAACACTCAAATTAGGGAAAAGTAATTTTCTGGATAGTTTGGAAAATCCATTTTGTAGGTCTCCAGTTGCAGTTTGACGAGGTCAAACTGGACTAATTTTGACTTTTCGCTCTAGAAAACTTGTCACCGTTTGAAAATGGTTTTCTAGTTCTCAGTCCCGTCGAATCTAATGAATTCTCCTTATATAGGGGAACCAGTAGGAAGTGTCTCATTGTGTTCTCATCCATCGAATGTTAGTTATGGACGTGGTTTTCTGGGCCCTCGAGCTAACTTTTGTTCATTGGCAACTGGGTCAGCTATGACCAATAGCCCCAGAAAAATAGCCGCCAAACACAACCCGCTTCATTTTTTCCCAATTACAATCATTCTTATGAACACTTGGTATATTTGGGGACACGTAGAAAGTTAAACATGGTGTATGTTCTCATCGGAAGTTAAATTTTAGAAGCGGTTTCTTATCCTCTAAGCTCATTTTGAACGTTTTGTAGCTACTGAGAAAATGTTAAAATAGAAAGTTGTGGGACCCTCGTAGGGTTGCCAAACCACCCTATAAACTCTTAACACATACAAATAACTATTTAAAACTCTATAGTGGAACTTGTTGTGTGCATTAGAACTTTTGACAAAATGGTGTTTTCTCTCTCTTCCCTTCTCTTTCTCTCTCCTAGGTTACAAAATGAAGAAAAATGAAATGCAATGAATACATGTCTCTAGACCTTTTTATTTCGATTGCAAATTGTAATTATTGTCATATGTAAATGGGAAACTGAAAAATGATACTTATGTTAGGTTAGGGTGGATGCCATGCCAATGAATTATCGCTGATATCATGCTCACATGTTTTTGCAGGATGAAAGAATGATGATGTAAAGGTGTTGTGTAATGCATTAATTATAATTGTAATTTATATAGTTCATTTATAAATGAATAAATGTATTTTGTAGTTTCATGTTTGAAGGTTATGTTTGATAATTTGTTGCTATGTATGAGATCTTGGTTTCTAGGACATCTAGGAAATGTGCATTTAATCTTAGGTTCAATTTTGATTCGAGAACACATGGTTAAAAGGGGTTGATAATTATATAAGGAAAATGAATTTGAAGTAATATCTTGTAGTGTATGTTTAGTGTTCAATAAATGATTAACGAGTCATCTTGTGCATTCATACTTTGTAAATGTAATAAAGAGTTTTAATCGAAAACACACTACCCTTGTTCAACATCGGGACATAACTTGTTTTTCATGTGCGATACTCCTTACCGTAGAAGACATTGAAAACCATAGGATGAACTTAATCTTTTCTCTCGGTGGAACGTCCTAATTTAGGCAAATCAGAGCTCAAGAATGGACTTATCGTCTTAGTCAGTAGGTTTAGTGACATTGTCTTAAACCCGTCTGATAGGAGTGATGCAGTCAAAACTTTTCTTGGAGTGTGTAGAGCTAACCCCTCCTTCGTAGCCTAGCAGACTACCTTGTCATTCAAAGATAGATTTAAAATTAAAGTTCTTCATCGAGTGAAAACCCGGTTGGATCCAGACGACATGGATGGAGGTTGTGACTTAGTTGATTTTAGGTCTTATACTCTTGTTAATGAACCCCTTAGCCCCGCTCAACTAAATGTGTTACCTTGATTTCTCTCAACATAACACCTTGGTCCTTTCGGGAAGGTGGTTTAGCATAAATTTGTCCTCTCACTTAAAACTCACATATAGTTGAGGGGTAGACCCTTAGATGAAGTTGGAATTAATCTAAACCTCATTTGATTTGGAGGTTGGCTTAGGGTGCGTGTGTAGCTTCAAGTCTCCTTATCTTTTTTGTCTTCAAGAGGTTAGACAAACAGTTTGTAACTCCTTTTCAAGACAATGCAAAAAAATAAGACCATAATGTGATGTAGAAAATAAAGCATATAAGAGTAAAGACGAGATTTGAGGTTCGGAAAAATGCCACCCTTGCAGACCTTATAACTCAATAAAACATATTCTTTTGTTTCAAAGAATATGAATTGTTCTTGGTGTGATCAACCTTCGAGAAAAAAAAATACATATATAAATCAAAATGGAATTCCACAAGTCATTGAATTAGAGTAACTGTGGTAGGGAAATCTCTATTTCATGATCGAGGAATGTTTTTGTAAAAAACTACCTTGTATCTAAATCTCCGTTAAATCCTTTTATTGCGTTCTAGATATCAAGTTACTTTCACTTGAGTTGTAAGGTTAAAACTGTAGACATCGAATAAATGTTGGAGAAGAATATTCTTAACATAATAATAAGATAATTAAGTACTTTGTATGCAATTTGATTTATGCCAAATAAGTATGTTAGTTATGAATTTTTTTATAAAGTATAAGAAGCCAACATAAGATGGTCGAACTGTATTTTAACCATGGAATAAACTTAAGAATATGTGGGTGGAAAAACAAGAAATTTATCCTTGCTCAATAATGTTCTTGGAATGTTAATCGTAACTAAAATACATTTAAAGAAATGATGTGTTGTGGGTTCGCCATTCCTAAAGTCATGTTTCTTGTGGTTGGGTCATTGCTAGTATTCATTCATTGGAAAAAGTGTGGCATCAACATACCTATGTCATTTTCATGTGTCTATGTGAGTCGATGACTTATGTGATTGTCATTTGTGAGTCAAGTTTCTATACTTGGAGCCCTTGTTGTGTTGTATGTAGTGAGAAATGTAAGTCAAAAAAAATATTATCCTGGTATTTTATCGTTATTTTTGGGTGTTTAAAATGTGGGCATTAAATATGGTATCGGATCGAGAGGTTCATGCTCTCAAACCTCTGGGGTAAATTAGAGTTGTGATGGTGTTGCATGATGGTATCGAGATATTGGAAGAGTAATGTGATATATGTGTGATGTGAACTATGTCGTAATTGTGAAATCGTGAACACACATGTTGTGCATGTCATGTCTTAGTGCATATTTGTTGTCATGTTGATGTTCTAAGGATGAGAGTATTCACACTCTATTCTATGGATCCTATGAGGAATCCATGTGTGATGTACCCCCTTATTGTGTGTGAAAGGAATGATATTGTGAATTGTAGAGTGTTTGAAAACATTTTGACTTTATGTGATGTGAAGGTGTATTAATGTATTACATGATAAAATGATGTAAAGTGAATCACATTTTATCATGATGTCATCACCGTATTGTGATTTGTTGTGTGCATCGTCGTGTTGTATTACAATTGACTATATGTCATAATGTTAGACATTGTGTTCCTCATACGTATAATTCATGTAATATGTGATGGTTCATGTCGTGATTTAGGGGATATGGTGAGTATGATCCCTAGTGTACAGTGATTGCACTTTGGGTGCAGGATGTGGTAATGTGATGTATCGTGACCCATGAAGTAATGATTGTGTTATACCCTGTATATAAATACCATGTGTAAGATGTTATGGTTACATTGTCTGAATCACCATTGTGATAGTGATGTAGTATGTGTATGTTGTGAACCTTACACTAGATGACCCTAAGGGGAGGAAACTGTCAAGAGTGTATGTGTGGAGAGAGGAGGTGTGGACCATGTTTTCATAATCTTGAGCCGAGTACGAGTGAGGAAGTGGAGTCTTATGTAGACTGAAAACCCACTTCTATCTATTTAGTATACTTCGAGCTTGCTCAATATATTGTGGGTGCACACCACCTTAGGCTCAACTTATGCAACTAGAGTTCCCTGCTCTTTCCTATTGGATTGTTCATTGACTATGTTATTTTGACTATGTTGATCCTTGTGGGAGTATGGAGTAATGATTCGGAAGAGATGATGATGACAAAACATTATTTGACATACTCATTTCTGGTTACATGTATATTTTTACGAGATGAGGCTCTATGTCTCGTGTTCCATCAACTCGATGAGTACCCCTTTGGTGGCAATATGAGGCCATATAGTGATTTAATGTGCTATTCCTCTATACATATTTTTATTCGTAAATTGATCATTATCTCTTTTAGCTAGAACCATCCATTTTCTTAATTGACATGTTCTTATATTTTGGGCATTTATTTGATTGCTACATTAATAGTTGGATTTTGCACTAACCATGGCTAATTAGCCATTTTTTTTTCTCAGTTTTAAAGATTTTCTTATCATATTTAAAAGTTTTGTAGCCTAGCCCAAGGCTTTTAATTTTGCCACTTGGCATTTGAATGGATTGTTATGCTGGTTCTAATGTTGTAATGTGTTGGAATAGGGTCATGGGATTCACCATGGAGTGGTGGAACATATGGACCCGCTTCATTGTAATGGGGTACACTGTGACGTACCAAAAATTGTAAGGTACTGTACTGCCAAATTAACGTGACATGTGCCCCAATGATGATACAGGTCTCCTCGCAAGGTGTTTAGGATCCAGAAAAGATCTCCAAGTGTGTGTTAACATCCTGCATGCCCCGCTTAGCCCCCACGTGCTTTTTTTTCCCTTTTCCCCTCTTTTCTTGGCCTTTTTCTCTTCAAAGATGATGAAACTACCACCTTGCCTGGGCGGCGGTCTCGTGACCGCTGCCCTGAACAGGGCGGTGGTCATGTAACCGCCACCCTGCTCAGGGCGGTGGTCCTTTACGTGTTTTCCAGAAAGCTCTTTCACCGCCATAGCTTGAATTTATGATTCTAGTTCCCTGGAATAGTGTTTTGCCATTGTTTATAGTTTAAGAGTTCTATTTGGTTTTTACCTTGGGTAAATGCAAATGCTATAAATAGATGGCTTCTACTCAAAAAAATGGCCCCTCAAATTTGCCTCTGATTTCTATTTGCAATAGATTTAGTTTTCATTTTTCTTAGAGTGCTTAGTTTATTTCATTGCATGTTTAGTTAGCATTGTTTTACTATTAGTAAGCCACATATCCATCTTGTGCAAGTGCTGTTGTTATTTCATCCAATCCATTGGAATAGGATAGTCTGTTTATCAATAGGAAGCCATTAAAGTTGCAGGTTTTGCTCCTCAAATAGGATAGTTTCAGGTTCTAGACGTTTCATGTTGCATGACTCGCAATAAATCCCGCTAGGAATTGCATAAGCCAAGCTCTGTACTCTTGCGCTATCCCTCTCCTACTCGCATTGTATTCAGTCTGTATCTTGAGCTACCTATGTCCCAATATCTATTTCGTTGATGCTAGCATTACACACTTTTCTGGATCCACGTGAACACGAAGGAATGAGGAGATCACACTGAGGGGACAAGATCACACACACCATCGGATTCGCCACTATTCTGCAGAATCCAGGTTCTAGCTTTCAAAGTTCTAAATTAGAATCATATCAAATAGAGTAGTTAATTGCTTTATTTCAGTTAATTTTACTTTCGATATTGCCAGGGAAGTTGTGGGGATTGATAGTTTCTAAGAGACTATGATTCATTCCTCACTTCTGAGGTAGGATCGAGAGTCTTGCAAATAGATTAGAACAGTTATTTCATTGTTTAGAGTAGATCTACAAATTACACAGACAAATAGCTATACTCGGTTATCTTGTTTGTTTTAAATTGTTATCTTAGCTGTCAATTTCTAGATGTATTAAATTAGTTGCTAAATTCATTCGAATAGTTCATCAGAAAATACAAAAATAGAGAAATCATATATGCTATAGATATATTCAAAATAGTTAAATTTCACTTTGCCGTAGTTAATTTACATTATTACTTTTGTATGACAATCACGGGACCTAGGGAGCCCAGGGAATACATATTCAAGCCAATCGTGCCCCAGCCCAATCTCATCATAGCAATAACTAATATAGATCAGAATCTTAGGATCCAAGTCTTCCAAAAAATAGTAAGCTTGCAACAAATCAATTCCCAGTTGAGCGGATTAAACATAGAAGATGACCAAGCGCACACATTTTGGTCGAATCAACCAAACTACAGATTACCCTAGGTAACATTCATATGACGGTAGAAGGGGTTGAAAGAGAACAAACCTTTGGTTGTGATCCTTTGGTCCCACAACCAGACGTAGGAGACACTCTTACAGATATAGATACCAGCCTAAGAATTCAAGTTGCAAGAATGCCTGTGAGGCACTCTGAGAAGATCGCACAGCTATTAGTTTTGAATATAGAGGCTAAGAAAGCATACGATCACTGGGTGTTAGGGATTAGGAACTAACTCTATGCATGACCATAGCAGACCACAACAACCAAGAGTCTACGGTTGCGATCCACAAATCCCACAACCCAACGAATCCATAAGTCAATCAGACATAGACACTGGCCTACGCACACTAGTATTCAGGTCCACTCCACTTCCACCTATCATCATTGAACAGCTTATCCTTACTGATACGTAGCTAACAAAGCTAGAGAGTTCTGGACTAGGCCATAGAATCATCCATAGAGTCAACTATATTTACCATCCACCATATGACCTTATCTAGAGACATACACGAAACTATCCCGGGTCATTTTCCACGTATTCCATAACCCATAGATCGAATCACGCCAGAGCTCGATATTGATTGGAGCCTTCAAGTAGTCATTCTTTCCGATCAATCTATCACACCGATTCAGGTTAGAAGGGCCTTCTTTGCCTTAGATTCGCAAAATCCACTAGTACGTATTTAAGATATTAGATTGCCTAACTAGTTTGTTTGCATCCCATACATATTCCATACCCACCATCTGTCTTGACATGACCTCGGGAAGTCGGGTGCGAGGAAGAGTTGCTTGTAGATTCCCATGCTTGCTTGTCACTTTTCCATCATAAAAAATCAGTGAACCTGACGTGAACTTCCTACTTTCTAGTTCAGAGTCATATTATTACGTGTTCTTCAAAATTAGTATACTTTTCATCTTTTCCGCCTCATTAGCTTTCACCATCACCTTCGATCCTTCCCATTATTCTGCGAATATTCATATACCCCGAATATGTCAGGATTCGATGCATATGGCAGGCCCCTCTTGGGCCTTGAGGCTTACTACGCCCAACAAAATAGACAATCATCACCCTCACTCTCAGTATGGGGTGACAACTACTTAACTAACCAGTTGTCAACAAAAACTCTAAGAATCGATATAACTCATCGTTTAAAACTGAGGAGTTAGATCAGCTCACTCAAATGCAACAAACAGAGCCTTCGGGCTCGAATAACATGACGTTCACCAAATAATCTAGTTCATCTCCTTAGGTGATGCTTAGACCACAAATTAGTAGACAATCAGACTCATACCAAGGTTTAGACGATGAATATTTGGTACGTTATGCCAGGAACAACCAACGTTCTCGAAGTATGTACCCACCTATAGGAGGTTTACAAACACAACCCGAGGTCTCTTTTCAAGAAAATACCTCCATCCCACTACATATAGGAAATTCCCTCGGGGAAACTTGGCAGGCAGCGATCAGTTCATAGCGGGATATCACATGCCTATACAACACCATGATATACAACAAACGCCACTACGCAAAACACCGTGACTTCACCAAATGAAATCATTTCAACGTTAGTAGAAAAAGTGAGAGGGTTAGAACTTGCCCAGGAAAATCATCATTCTCAATTCATACAAATAGGAAATTCTAATCCTCCTAGCCAAATAGACCTCCTCACAGGAGTAGGAACGTTAGGCATGACTCCTCAGTATTCACAACAAATGCCAACTAGACCCACCATTTCTAATGTTGTTCCTCCCGGTCTAGCACAAAATAATCCATTCTTGGACAATACCCCTTCATACTTAAACATGTACTCCAAATCACCACAAGGGGATATGCTCTCCTCTCTCGGTATTTTTACTCAACCACAGGGGTTTCCTTACGCCGCTACCAATGCATTTGCAACGCCATATCAACAACCCATTCCACCACCGCTCCCTCAGCAGGCACCATTAAAGGTCGAAACCTATGCGATAGGGACATATTCAGAATACTTGAAAGAGCCCTTACATTTCACCATACGAAGCGTCATGATTCCAAGACCTCTTCCCGATTTGCCCAAATACAAAGGTGAGGGAGATCCAAATGCACATATCAAAGCTTATGCTACAGCCATTCGAGAACTACTCCCATGGGATGGGGTTGTTGCTAAAATATTCCCCAAAAATTTGGAGGGTATCGCTCTTGACTGGTATTATAGAATACCTGAGGCTTCCATCCATTCGTTCAAACAACTCGTTTCAAAGTTCATTAAGGCCTTTGACATGAATAAACTATTAAGGATAGGAATCAGGGAATTCTTGCACATTAAACAAGAACACAATGAATCTGTCGCCCATTTCATCCAAAGGTGGCGTACAGTTCTTTATTCTTCGGCAAGTGCTCCGAACATGGATCAGATGGAACTATGTGATTTATTCCTTCATTCTCTTAGCAAAGAGGTGAAGGAAGAAGTCCAAGTTCCCATTAAGAACTTACGATGAAGTACTTGAGAGTACTCTTGAATAGATCAAGCAAGCGATTGATAGTGGTCATGAAAACATATGGAGCAAATGGGATGTTAGTCACCTCCAAACCGCAACACTACAGACTTATCCTACTACTACGAACGTCAATCAAGGACCTAAAATCCTTAATAAAATTGGGGTGTAACGACAGATGGAGTAACCGATCAGCCTAAAAGGTAAATAATGTGAATACTTCACCACCATGAACAATCAACGAAACAACAAATTTACCCCAACAATCAATACAGTGGATTTTAACCATCCACAACAACAACAACAACAATGGTGAAATCCCAAAGAGGGTCCAAGCCAAAATTCAACTAGAAACCAAAACCGAATTCAAACTAAAAAAACAAACATAAAATTTTAATCCTAGTAGACAACGGTTTGATCAAAATTTTGGACCACAATACACACCAAACCAACAAACTAGGAATTACAATCCTAATTCATATTGTGGTTTCCACAAAATTTGGGGCCATGACACTAGAATGTGTCGTGACTACAACAAATTCATGCAACACTTGCCAGATGAACAAAGACAACTTTTCATGGATATGTTCTTGGTAGATCCTATATCACCGGCATCAAATACCTTCGCAGGGGCAGTTTCCCCTCAGAATGCTCCCCTCAAGATCTTTAATGATCCACTCCCAAATCATGATAACAATAGGCTAAGTCCAAATGGGACAAACAAAAGCATAATGATGGGAAACAATGATCATGAAGCCTCGACTTCATTAAATCCATCAGTTGCACCATAATTAGGAAGTCAGCCAAGACCCAAGATAGTCGGTTTAGTAGAATTAGATGCCGAACTACCCATCGAAGTTGTAACAAGGACACGAGAGTATTTCTCTCAGCCAAGTCCAAACCACCTGCCAGAGACAGATAACATCCAACAAATCGTAGTGAAACCTGTGGGTGCCTATGACTTAATTAACAACCTAACAAAAACCTTCTTGCACATCTCCTTTTTGGATTATTAAAAATTCCCCGCTCACAGGGCTACTCTTTTAGAGGCATTAGGTTTGGGCCGTTTAATTAACATCACTCCACCTCCTAAGACATAGGTAAATCATATAGACTTCAATGTTCATCCTCCGGGAAGGTAGATAGGGATGTCGAATTCATATTTGAGATAAACAAAATGCCGACAGATCTAAGATTGCACGCCGAGGTGATCTAGCCTTACACTTACAAGTATGGGTTTATAATAACTGTTAGGTAAAAATTAGTGTAAGTAATTTTACATTAGTTAATTGTGTTTACCGTAGGTAAAATCTTATTTTGTTATATTTTTATTCGTATGGTTTATTTGTTGAAACAATATTTTGTATTTATTCATTCTCGTATGTATTTTTTTATAGTTGTTTAACAGCTTGGTTGTATGGATATGACTGTGCAATACCTATATATATTGCAGTCATCCATTGCTATGTAATTTTGATGGTTTTGCATATTAATAAAATTATACAGGCTGCCTCCCTGTTTCGGTCCTTCGGGTCCTGTCATTTGGAATCAGAGCAGGAATTTTGAGAGACCTGTATAAAAGGAAGGTGCATAGTGATTGCAGAAGAGGTTGAGGAGCATTGGAGAAGCTTTTGCAAGCAAAGGAGAGCCAGAGTTGCCTCCTGCAACTTCCCAGCCCCATCCCTTGCAATACCACCATCAAATTCTTCAAAACCGCCATTAAATCTATGCAAAACCGTGTATAGTCTTTGCAATTCAAGCACGAGGAGGATAGAATCCGCCAAGGAAGAGATTGCAAGCTCAAAGGAGGGGAGAAAATTGATAGAAGTGCTATACACAGTCAAAACCACCTTCATTCATGCAAAACCGCCTTCAAAAACTGCTGATCGTTTTTCTCTTTGCTGGAAAATTTGCTCAAAACCACGTTTGAGCAAACCGTGGGTTCATAGAGGTAAGGTTTTACAGTTTACAAGTGTTTAAATAAAATGTCTTCACTTTATGTTTAGTTTGACTAGGCCGCCCAAGTGGCTAGCCTATTATTTTGTAAGACACTCTCACTAAAGGAGGTCAAGGGGTCAAATCCCCCCTCTCAAACCTTTTGGCGGGAAGTTTAGCAGAACTGCTAAATTTAGTAGGAAATTCAAATTTAGTTATAACTAACTAAATTTAGCAGAGAAATCCCTAATTTAGGGTAAATTTTTTTTCTCCCATTCGGCCTGGTTTTTCATTTTGGACATTTTTTTGCAAAAGGAGACCCATCTAAAAATTACATTTTCAGCTGGTTTTTTGCAATTTTTAGCATTTTGGGTTGTATTGGGCTCAGGAGGCCACCAGGACTGCGAAACAGAAAATTTTTTCCTGCCATTCAAATTTTCTAGTTTTTTGAATGTAAATTATATACTGTTGTATATTGTACTAATTTGCAGGTTGTCATAGTCAACTACAAACTTTGTAACTTGCTCAAAAACTAGCAGAATTGTAATAAAAAACAATAAAAAATTGGTTCTGTAACACTCACGAGATCCTAGATCTCATTCGCAGTGTTCGGTATATACGGTGCCTCTGGGAAGCACTTACGGGTAAAGTCATCGCGAATACTACTACACTTAACTCCTAATATAACTGCAACAACGTCATCTAGGCATCGTCCCTATAAATTGACGAGGAGTAATAAGGTCACAAAGGCAACACTATGAACCATCCCATCCATCTGTGAACGATTGCACGACATAAATCCAGAATGAGAAATTATCCAAGTATATAGCGAAGTTACACGCGTGTATGAGGATATTTCTTTGAGCCGATGTCAATAATTACACAGACCCCATCAGTACTATCTTGGTACCATGTATTGAATTCTTTCACATATGTTAATGCCTCTTTCACGTACTCGCACGGTATATAGAAAGGGTGAGCTTCTTCCACGTACCGTTGGGTATATCGGAAGGGTGCGTATATAGAAAGGTTCGGTATATCAAACTGACGGTATATAGATTGGGATACCTAATACCTGGAGTGATAAGAGCCAAACCCTGTTAGTGATCTTTGCAAAATGGGCACCAATGCCCCCAAATTTTTTCTTCCTTCCCGGATTCACAATTTCTCGAGGAAGAAACTATGCTTGCATGGAAGAAAAAAATAAAGACACAACTTGAGTTTGAAGAAATCTAGCTGTTATGGTACCGGTACTCTAACCGATCAACAACTGATACAATATAACAATGATAGTTTGATAGAGCAGATCAGAAAGCAAAACTCATAATCTTGTTTGGAGTGTCCGACGATGTGCAAGCCCACATTCGAGATGCCACAACAGCAAAAGAAGCGTGGGATAAGTTGAGCACAATATATGAGGCCAAGAACAAGAATGTCATACTAAATTTGTAGAGTCAGTTACATACATTGAAGTTCAAGAAAATGAGAAAATTGAAGCTTTCCTAAGAAGAGTTGCAGAGTTGAGGGCTTCACTTCTAGCCCTAGGAGAAGAGGTCAAAGATGAATCTCTCATTCCCATTGTTCTAAGAGCTCTCCCTTCTTCTTACCACATTTTTGTCACAACTCTAAACTTGTCAGATACGACAATTAGTTTTGACAAGCTGGTAAACCTGCTGCAACAAGAGGAAGCAATGCACAATAAGGATGATGAAGAGGAGCAGGCACTGTCTTCACATCAAAAATGGAAAGGAAAAGGTAAAGGAAAACCTAAATCCTATCAGAAGTCCCAACATCAGAATCAGTATCATGGGGACAATCAACAGAAGAAGCAATGTCCAATTTGCAAAAGAGGACATGACTTAAAAGATTGTTGGTATAACACTTATAAGAAAGGTTCATCAAGCAACTCTGGACCACAACAACAACAATCTTACAAGGGACATTCTAACAACTATCACGGGTAGAAAAAGGGGAACTGGAAAAGAAGACCCCACCAGCAAGGTAATATTGTTGAGCAACAAGAACAGTCAGACAATGAAGACTTCTTGTTCACTACTCGATCAAGTGAACCATCCACGTCATCTAGTGATGTCTGGTATGTTGATTCAGGAGCTGCTTGACACATGAATGGCCACAGAGACTGGTTTTTTTCAATGAGGGACACACCATCGAAAAATCATGTTTCCTTGGGAGATGATTCTTCATATACAGTTTAGGGGATTGGTAACATTTCTCTACCCCTTGGTTCACGCAAATGCAGACTATCAGATGTCCTATATGTCCCTAGGTTGACAAAGAATCTTCTTTCAGTTAGTCAACTCCTAGATCACAACCTAAAAATTGACTTTGATAGTCAATCTGGCAAGAAAATGTGTTTGATTCGAGATAAATCAAGAGGCTCGAAAATAATTGCAAAAGCCTCCAATGTGGGACGCATGTTCCAACTTGATTTTTGTATAGAGATGATCAAGCACTTGTGGCTAAAAATTCCACCTCAACGTAGCAGTTGTGGCATCAGAGATTTGGTCATGTTAGTTTCAAATATCTCAAAACACTTTTCCGGCGTAATATGGTACATGGACTACCTTCTCTTTAGAAGGATACAGATAAGTGTCCTCACTGCCTAGCAGAAAACAACACAGAGCTTTGTTCCAAAAGAGTACATTTCGAGCTCATGGTAAACTTGACTTGGTTCATACCGATCTTTGTGGTCTAATGCAGCCAAGTCATTTTGGGTTCCAGTACTTCATGCTTTGTGTTGACGATTATTCAAGGAAAATGTGGATTTTCTATCTTCGCAAGAAAAGTGAAGCATTTGAAACCTTCAAAAAGTTCAAAGTTGCAGTTGAGAAAGAAACTAGTCGTCACATCAAAACCCTCTGCTTAGATTAAGGGGGGGAATTCACCAGTGATGAGTTTAGAGACTACCTACAAACTCATGGGATTCGTTGACAAATGCCTCCTCCACACACACCATAGCAAAATGGTGTTGTTGAGAGAAGAAATCATACTATCATGGAAATGGTGCGATGCATGATTGATGATTCCGAATTGCAAAGACATTTTGGGTAGAAGCAAGCAAAAATAGTGTATTTGTTGAACAGAGCGCCCATAACTACTCTTGATGGAATTACACCACAAGAAGCATGGTCAAAAAGGAAACCATCCATTGCACACCTCAGAGTATTTGGGTGCAAAGCAAGCATGCACATACCCAAATAGAATAGAAAGAAATTAGACATGAAGTCACAAAACTCATCTTCATTGGGTATAGTGAAGAAACTCTTGGGTATAGATTGATGGATCCTAAGACCAGAAAAGTCTACACTAGCAGAGATGTTGAGTTTTTCGAGAAGAAGGAAGTAGAGTCTCCTCCTCCGGACTCGCAAGATGTAGTTTTTTCACATATTGTAAAAATTGAAGCTAATGTTCCCTCAGAAGATGAAAGTGATAATGGGGATGATGGTGTTGATCAAATAGAACCACAACCCATGGGAACAGTTTAACGTATGCCTAAATGGTGTATAAGTACATTACGAGATGCAAGATTGGATGCTCCACCGATACATCCACCCCTGGACCACGGACTCATAGTAAAGCAAGAGAAGAAGTTAACTTTTCTTTGATGAGTAGATTTATTGAATCTAGATGAGCCCTCTATAGTCCAGGAAGCCCTACAGTCAAAAGCTTGGAAAGATGCCATGGATTTTGAATATCAATCAGTGATGAAGAATAACACTTGGCAGCTTGTTGATCTTCCACTAGGGAAGAAACCCATTGGATGTAGATGGATATTCAAAACTAAGTACAAAGCAGATGGGACAAAGGGACAAGTACAAAGCAAGACTTGTAGCAAAGAAAGGGCACGCACAAAAAGAAGGTATTGACTATGAGGAGACATTTTCTCCCACAGCTAAGATCAAAATGATCAGGATGATCTTTGCTCTAGCTGCTCAGTTTGGATGGAAAGTTCACCAAATGGACGTAAAAAGTGCCTTCCTAAATGGAGATTTACAAGAAGAAGTCTACATGACTCAACTTGAGGGATATGTTGTACCTAGTCAAGAAACAAAGGTATGCAGACTCAGGAAATCTCTATATGGCCTCAAACAGGCACCCCGGGCATGGTACATCAAGATTGATGAGCATCTCGTACAACATGGATTTGTTAGAAATCCATACGATCCCAATCTCTACCTCAAAAAGCAAGGGGGGGAGATGGTGATTGTTGTTGTCTATGTCGACGATCTCGTCATCACTGGCAGTTCAGTGAGGATGATCGATGCAACGAAGAAAGATCTTAATCGATCGTTCAACATGACCGATCTCGGGCTGATGCACTATTGTCTTGGATTAGAAGTGTGGCAGAAAGAGAATCATATTTTTGTTTCTCAGATGAAATATACCAAGACTACGCTCAAGAAGTTTAGGATGATGGATTACACACCAATTGCTACACCTATGGAGAACAGATTATAGTTATCTCATTCAGATCCATCTCCTGAGGTAAGTGCCACTCTCTATGAGCAGCTGATCAGGAGTCTCATTTATCTGACTTACACTAGACTAGATATCAGCTTTGCAGTAAGTTATCTATCCAGGTTCATGCAAGAACCCAAAGTTTTCATTGGAAAGAAGCAAAGTGCATTTTGAGATATCTCAAAGGATCAGTGGATCTTGGTCTAGAATACAAGAAGAATGAAAACTTATTCTTGACTAGATATTCAGATTCAGATCATGTAGGTAACATTGATGATAGAAAATCCACTTCCGATTTGTATTCTTTATGGGATCTGGACCAATATCATGGGGAAGTAAGAAACAACACTTTGTTTCTCACTCTTCCACAGAAGCCGAGTATCATTCTGCAGGAGAAGCTGTCTGCGAAGTGATATGGCTACGTCACATACTGGAAGGACTTGGAGTACCACAGGAGAAACCTACCACCATGTATGTTGACAATGAAGGTGTTCTCAAGCTTGTTCGGAATCCAGTGTTTCATGAGAGAATGAAGCACATTGAGGTACAGGTTCATTTCATCCGAGAACATGTCTTGAAACACAATATATAGCTGAACAATGAGCAGATATCTTCACAAAGTCACTTGCACGTGAAAATTTTGAGTTGTTCAGAGAGTTCCTCTCCTCATCCCTTGAGGCAATGTAAAATTAAGGGGGGGAATGTTAGGTAAAACTTAGTGTAAGTAATTTTACATTAGTTGGTTGTGTTTACCGTAGGTAAAATCTTATTTTGTTATATTGTTTATTCGTATGGTTTATTTGTTGAAACTATATTTTGTATTTATTCATTCCCGTATGTATTTTGTTATAGCTGTTTAACAGCTTGGTTGTATGGATATGACTGTGCAATACCTATATATATTGCAGTCATCCATTGCTATGTAATTTTGATGGTTTTGCAGATTAATAAAATTATACAGGCTGCCTCCCTGTTTCGGTCCTTTGGGTCCTGTCAATAACTATGTGAAACGAGTAATGGTTGACGATGGGGCGGTAGTTAACATAGTTCCCTTCTCTTTCCTTCAAAAACTTGGATATGGGGAAACAAATTGTTCCACAACTCAAAATACATTAAGAGGCTATGATAGTCTTAAAGCCACCTCGGTTGGAACTATAATATTACCGGTCACCTTAGGACCCAAAACCATCTTGACCGAGTTTTATATTATAGATCAAGAAACTAACTATAATATGATCCTCGGCTGACCATGGATACACCGCATGAAGGCAATCCCTTCTACGCTATTTCAAGAAGTAAGGTTTTTACACTTAGGGAAGATATTTGTAGCCAAAGGTGATCCAAAACCATTCGATGTACACCTAGCTGACTTAAAGAAAAGACCAGGCGTGCACTCGGAGTTTGAACTCCCAACAAACCAACTTAATAAACCTATCGACGCAAAACCAAAAGAAAAGTTAGTACCTACGACAGATCTTGAAGCTATGAGCCTAGCCAAGGCAACCCCAACCCCCAAAGATGAGGCTAACACTATAGAAATGGTATCATTAGGAACTACTACAAAAATCATTGAATTGCTAGAACAAGATCTACCAATGTTCTTACCATTTGACTCTACAGCAAACATGGGATGTTCCCTAGGTATTGGCTCTCTTCCAGCAGAGGATCTCTGTATGGTGGAAGTAGAATGCACAAACACAACAGATATCCTAGCGTCCATATTCCCAGCTAAATATTGGACACTCCATTTTGATGGAGCTAGATGTTGTTACGGAGCGGGGGCAGGTGTAATCTTTACTTCCCCTGAAGGAAAAGTCTTACCTTTCACCTTCGAACTAAATTTCAAATGTACAAACAACGGTGTTGAGTACAAAGCCCTCCTCCTTGGCCTCATTTTAGCCAAAAGGATCGGTGTTAATAACATCAGGGTGTTAGGAGACTCACAATTGGTAGCAAACCAAGTCTCTGAGATATATGAAACCAAAGCCGAGCACTTACAGCTTTACAAAACAGCTGTATTAGATTTAAGCAAGGAGTTTGACTTCATATCAATTGAAGCAATCCTGCGAGAACACAATCTTCTCGCTGATTCTATAGCAACCTCGGCATCACGCTTTACTCCAAACAGTAAGTTAGAGGATACCCGTTTCATGGTATCCCTTCGTGATGAACCATTGATAAAAACAATGACAAATTCTCTTTTAAACGGAAATGAATCTACTATCCTAGACCACATTGATAGTGATATGGCCACTCTGAATTACTTAAACACCTATGTGGCATTACATCTCTCCTATCATATGATAGATTTGTCCTTAATCCCACATTTGTCTTCCTACTTCAAAATCCCATGATGGATCTTCCCTCGGAAATGGAACCTAGCGTATACACAGTAGAAAATAGGGACAATTTGGATTTACCTCTAGCCCCACCTGAGTTTGAAGAAGGTAATGCCTCCTTAATCAAAGAGACAATTGATGTTAACATCAAAACGGAGGATGAACCAAAGATCTTGAAACTAGGATCCTCACTAACCCTATAAGAAGTAGAAATACACACTCAAATCCTCAAGGAACATCAGAAGGCTTTCACATTTAATTACAAGGAAATGACATTAGTTCCACCGCACATTGTGTGCACAACCTTGTCACTAAATCTGATGCAAAGCCAGTTAAACAAAAATCAAGACCCATGAAACCTAAGGTAGCTCTCATGGTGAAAGAGGAAGTAATAAAACTCCTCCAAGTAGGATTCATCAAACCAGTTGATTACTCTCAATGGGTATCTAATATCATTCCCATTCTCAAAAAGAATGAGAAGATATGAATTTGCATAGATTTCTGAGACATTAACAAAGCATGTCCTAAAGACGACTTCCCATTACCATCCATAGATGTCATTGTTGATGCGACAATGGGTTTTAACTTTTGTCTCTCATGGATGGATTCTCGGATACAATCAAATCAGAATATCTGAACAAGACCAGGCTAAAACCACATTTATAACTCCTTGGGGAACCTATTGCTACGTTGTTATGCCATTCGGTCTCAAGAATGCTTGTGCTACATACCAGCGAGCTATGACATATATATTTCATGATCTAATTCATAAAATTGTGGAGTCCTACGTAGATGACTTGTTGGCTAAGGCCAAGAAGCGTGACCACTTAGAGGTGCTCTGCGTCATTCTTTCACGTCTAATAGAATACGAGTCACACTAAATCCAAAGAAATGTGTCTTTGGTGTAACAGGAGGAAAGCTCCTAGGTTACATCATATCGTCATGAGGGATAGATGTTGATCCAACAAAAATTGGGCTGTCCTTGAAATGGTCCCATCTTTGAATGAATCTAGAATCAGGTCATTTCTCGGAAAACTTGGTGCAATCCAGAGATTCATCCCGGACTTAAGTTTCGCCATCCATCCAATCAACAATCTGCTCAAGAAATATTATAGTATTGATTGGACTGAAGATTGCAATGAAGCTTTTGATGCAGTTAAGTGTTTCTGTTATCACCACCTACGCTAATGCCACCTAAGCTAGACCACCTGTTAATTTTATATTCATGAGCTACCGATGTCTCGCTAGCCTGTATGTTGGCCCAAGAGGATGATGACAAGAGAGAGCGCATGATTTATTTCATTAGCCGAACATTGCTCGACTATGAAACACATTATACACAAGCAGAATGAGAATGCCTCGCCATAGTCTTTGCAACCAAATGCTTAAGACACTATATGCTGAATCAAGAAACAAGGGTCATGGTAAAAACTAACCATTTACGAACTTTCCTCACACAAGGGTCCTTGTCTAATAAGGTTGGATGTTTTATAACCTTAAATGGGGGAATTAGAATTAAAATTTGTAAATCAAAAGTTGGTTAAAGGAAAAATCATCGCGGATTGGTTAGCTGATAACCCATTAGATGGAGGCGATCTAGTAAATCTAGACTTCCCGATGAGTGTGTATACTACATTGAAACCAGACCTCCTATCTCTAAGTGTCCCTGGTACACCGATATCATTAATTATATAATGGACCATACATATCCAGAAAGGGCTACACTGCAACAAAGAAGGCGGTTACGCATTATTGCAGCCAAATACGTCATTATAGAGCAAGTGCTCTATCGAAAAGTATTCGATGGAATGCTCCTAATATGTGTCGACACAGAAGAATCCAAGAAGATTCTCCACGAATATCATAGTGGAATGTGTGGAGGCCACTTCGGTGGCCATGCCACCACTCGTAAAATACATCGAATGGGCTATTTCTGGCCCACTCTAGAACATGACGCAGTAGAGTTTGTACGCAGGTGTCATAAGTGCCAAGAGTTCTCCCATGAGATCCACATGCCAGCATAAGCTCTACAACCAATTGCTACTCCATGGCCCTTTTCTACGTGGGGTCTCAACTTGATAGGGAAATTATCTCCCTTGTCTATAGATGGCCATAATTTTATAATCACGGCCACCGAATATTTCACCAAGTGGGTAGAGGCTATGCCTCTTACTACTGTACCGGGTTCTGTAATCGCCAAATTCATTTTGAACCAAATCATTTATAGGTACAGTGTCCCGCAAGTCATTATCTCAGATAATGGGACTTATTTTAAGAATGATGAAGTTCATGAATTATGTAATAAATTTAAAATAAGCCATCATATGGCTTCCTTGTATTACCCACAAGCCAATGGACAGGCTGAAGCAACAAATAAAACACTAAAAGCCATTCTCCTTAAAACGGTGAAAGAAAACAAACGAGATTGGCACTTGAAGTTATATCCGGCCTTATGGGCCCACCAAACCTCAATAAGAACACCAACGGGAGAAACTCCTTTCTCACTAGTATTCGGGGCAGAGGCAGTTCTCCCACTTGAGGTTGAAATACCCAGTCTCTGTATTTCATTACAAGGGATTCTGGATGAAGACGCTTACAGGGAAGCACGTCTCTCCCAATTAGAAAGCCTAGATGAAGCTAGGTTAGATGTTGAATAATGGACACAGAGCCTATGTTGACCGGATGTGCCGGAAGTACAACAAGAAAGTCTATGAACGCGACATATATGAAGGTGATCTAGTTCTAAGGCTAGACAACCATATCGACAAAAAGACCGACGAAGGAAGGAAATTCCAGCCTAAATGGTTGGGCCCATACCGAGTCATGAAGGACTATGGAAATGGTGCATACCTCTTATGTACACTGGAAGGTGAGGAATTTGGTGAAACGGTCAATTCCCTACACCTCAAGTGGTTCTACGCGTAAGCAACTAGCACTATTTATAATTATATTTACATTGCATCTTCATATAGATTAAGATCATTTTGTCCACTTGTTTTGTACACAAATTGTGATCAAGGAATTTTGTTCTCAAAGAAATTCATTACAAACTCATGATGTTGTTGGCATAAAATTTCTAATCATACCTCTCCATTTTCATGATATCATCAAATTATCTCGGAATCATGTCATCAAATAAAGCTAGATATGACAAAGTCTTAAACGGTAACCATACCAAGATCTGCGGGCTTGTTCTCACTTTTGGTTTCTTCTTAGGATAGGTGTCTTGCCTATGGTCTATTCTAGAAGCTTCATGGTGTCACATCTATCCCATATGTATATCTCTTTGGAAATAAGCACATACTGACATTTTACTCAAGAAAACAAGTCAAATATTAATCAAAACAGAAAATTTTAATTTTACACATTTCCTTGCCCCACCAACCTTTGGTGATGAGCTTGCATCTCTTACTAGTGGCGTAGGGTTGGGAAAGGATGGAAATGCCCTTACTCACCTATGCTTTGTCCGCGGTGATAAACCCACGCTTCTTACTGGTAGCATGGGGCAAAGTGTAGGGGGTCCTCTTGACAAACAAATGCAAAAGGTCATAAGCAAACAATTCAAATCTCGAAGTCTTTGAGTCAAAAACAAATGAATCAGATGTCCAAAATTCCAAAAGAGTTCAAAATCCTAAAAACCCAGATTTTGTCTACTATGTGGCCATCTAAGGATCTAAGTCTGGATAAACCGCAAAGTAAGTAGCATTCTAAACTATGAAGTCACTCGGGTAGAGTAAGCTTGTAGCTTCCCAATTTGGTTCCACCAAAACTTTGTCTATCTTTCATCACTATCGTTTCAGCATATTTCACAACTTGTGCCCTTTCCAACTCTCGGTGATAAGCCCTCGCATCTTACTAGTTGCGTGGAGTTGGGGGTAGGGGCAGGTTTATCTGCTCATCATACCGGTTTATATTCACTACTTTGCCAAAACAAATATGAAGTGTTCAAAATTGCTTACAGAAACTAAGATTCAAAATCACATTATATCTACATCATCATATATCAGCATCATGAAATACAAAAGGAAAATAAACATTTTGCATCATTTGTTCTCCATTGCATACATTCCAAAAAAGCATGCATTCAAACATCATAATTTACATGAGGAAACTAGAAAAGAAGCAGAGCCATAAATGCCAAAGGTTTGATCCAAAAAGAATATATATATATATATAAATGATCAACGTTTCTATACAATGCCATCATGCACTAAGCATGGTCAAAATGCTCAAAGAGCTCGGGATATACAAAAGAATGTATCATACAAAATCTAGGAGAGCCAAGTGGCTCCTTAATCCCTATGAGACCCCTCTGAAGGCGCACGCCCATGCCTAGGACTCTGGCTACGCTAGCGCTCTGAATGCACGGAGGGCTCTAGTTCCCGAGGGCAGCCACGCCTCTCACCACAAAAATGGCTCCTCATTAAGTGCTCAGCCATCCTATACCCCGCTAGCTCCGTGCAGAGAGTCGATACCATCCTGGCCACATGCTAGACTCGGGGAAAAGATGGTAGTATTCATACCACCACTTTGAGGGCTCCCAAAGATCTATGGATAGCTCTGTGTGGGTCCTCTCCATGGGGATCATCAGGGTATCAGTACATACCATGTGAATCAAGTCCCGCCACTCATCGGGTCTCTGCAAATAAAGGAGAAAACAAATTAGAAACCAAACAAGAGATTAGAAATACAAGATAAATAAAAGGAGAGATAGTAACTAAGGAGATCCTAACTAAAAACAAACATTAAAAGGAGAGAGGGTAACTTACTCGGATCACCAGGCCTCCAGGATGGATCTATAGGATTAGCACCTACCACGGATGCCGCCGCCCCCACCGAGGGCTGCTCCCGTGGTCTGTAGTAACATAGCACCCCACAACAGACTCATCCTCCCCGCCATGGCCCTGGGAGAGTGGATCCTCTAGAAACCGAGTCACTCTCTCTACACTCTACTCGGCCCTCTCTGCCTGCATGATATCCTGAGTGTCATGCCACTCAGGATCACTGTCCTCCTTGGTGTCCTCCTCTGTCTCTCCCCCTGTAAACTCCTCAGACTCGGAGTCTATGTCAATGGGGTCATCGCTGCTATGGGCAGGACCCACGGAAATCTAAAGCAAGGGTTCCTGAGGTGCACCGGCTCTCCCTCAGCGCGTACTATCCTCCCGGCCAAAATAGGAAGACCAGGGAGTAACCACTCGTCCAACCCTAGCCTCTGTGGCTCCCCTCGGCCTCTCGGACGATCTATATCTACGGCGCCTGCCAGGAAGCATACCCATGTATGGTAGGCCAAACTGCTAAGGAACTCGGCCAAAGGGGTGTATCTCCACTTGCCCCACTCTATCAATAAGCTGCCTGTGTAGTGCGGCAGAGATCAAAGTAAGAGTCTCCTGCGCCCATATACCTGCCATAATCCGGTATGGTGTGGCCTCCATGTCGACAGTAGTCAGAGAAGCAACTGGCTGATGAGGTGCTCGAGCACCGACATATCTGTCCATCTGGCTGCCCTCACAGCTCCGGGATTTGCCACCTCTACACCTCTGCCGTAGGGGATGAAGTGCTCATAGACCCAACTCATGACTAGGGTCGGATGGCTCAAGGACTGCCCCTATAAATGGACTATCCTATATAGATCATGGTAGGTGGTCCCAAGTATGTCTGCTCCCCAGGCATATATCCGGCCATGTCCCTCTATCTGTGCAATAATGGGGGACCAAATAGTATAACAATGTATCTCCTCCCTTGTCCCCGATTAGTCTCGAGGCAAGGATCCCCATGATGGCCTGGAAAAGTAAGGGGATGGGAAAACTAGGAATGGATCGAACTCTAACCCCCTTTTTGACCCCCGTGGAGATGACTGCATCTCCCATGTATGTGGCCCACTGTGCTATCTGGGCCCGCGAACTCTTGTCTCAAGGGTGAGACGTCTCCCAATAATCGGGACCCCCAGAATATGATAGACATCCTCCAAAGTAATAGTCCACTCACCGCGGACCCCTGGCAATCGCAAGGTGTTCCGATCAGCATCCCAATATGAGAACAAGTCACAAAGAATGTGACTGGAAGGAGCAACATGGGGCACGTGTGAGATGCGTAGTATCCGGCCCTCTGAAGAGTGTCCTCCTCATCCTGTGAAAGGGCATCGAATACTCCTAGGAGCCAGTCACACTCCCTCTCTCGGCTCCACCGGATATACTCCTCTCTCACCTGCATACACCCAAAAAGACAAAAAGAGCAAGTTAGCATCCGAATAATACTAGAAAAATCATGAAAGCACGTAGAAATGCTAAAAATGCAAAAGTAATTTCAAATAGATGATCCTTTTGCATTCTATACAAAACCGCCACCCTGAGCAGGGAGGCGGTTTTGTAACCGCCACCTTAAGGGTGGTGGTCATGTAACCGCCACCCTGAACAGGCGGCGGTCATGTAATTTCTGCCCTAGGCGGGCGGCGGAAAAACCCACACGGGTTTTTAAACCTAAAAATCCCAAAAAATGACAAAACAAGACCTACCTAGTAGGCGCCCCCCCTAGATGAACCTTTCAACACTAAAATTTTCAAAAATTACCCCACCACGACAAATATTGTAGCATTTCAAAATTAAGGGGGTAAAAGGGATAAATTGAAGAAAACTAACCTGTGATCTCGCAGGTCGATGTTCCACTCGTGGAGGCATGATCACTATCCGGTCGCGAACATTTTGACTCTACTCATGCAAGAAACCATCACCGTGGGTTCCAGAGCTCAAAATCAATCAAATCAACTCACGCAAATGAATAGGAAAATGCGCCCACTTTCATATATATAGCACCCTAATTCGTTTTAAATGCATTTTTCACAAGTTTTGGAGCGCCCGACGAGGTAAGTTCTTATCCCCGCACAAATGGTACGTTCTCATTTCCCATTGTTTTACCGTTTATTTTCCAAACTATTGTGTCTATCTCGCACTTGAGTTCTCTTTTCATTTTGCAGTAAGCGAGAATTTTGATGGCATCATTTCAACTCAAGGACGTATCAGGTATAACTTTTAACTTCCCATTTCAGGACCACCATACTCGGACCCACCATTTTACGCCTCTTCATGGCTAAAATGCTTCTCCGAGGGGGCAATATATACGTACCCAAAATTGTAAAAGGTCTTGTCTTTGCCAAAATAATGTGACATGTGCCCCAATGATGATACAAGTCTCCTCGTAAGGTGTTCAGGATCCAGAAAAGATCTCCAAGTGTGTGTTAACATCCTGCATGCCCTACTTAGCCCCGCATGCTTTTTTCCCCTTTTCCCCTCTTTTCTTGGCCTTTTTCTCTTGGTGATGGAACCAGCCCCCGCCCGGGTGGTGGTCTCGTGATCGCCACCTTGAATAGGGGGTGGTCTGTAACCACCGCCCCGCTCAGGGGTGGTGGTCCTTTACGTGTTTTCCAGAAAGCTCTTTTAACATGACTCATGTAATTTCAACATTTTACCAGCTTTCTTTCACTACCATAAGCTTGAATTTATGATCTTGGTTCCTGGAATAGTGTTTTGCCATTGTTTATAGTTTAAGAGTTCTATTTGGTTTTTACCTTGGGTAAATGCAAATGCTATAAATAGATGGCTTCTACTCAAAAAAATGGCCCCTCAAATTTGCCTCCGATTTTTCTTTGCAATAGATTTAGTTTTCATTTTTCTTAGAGTGCTTAGTTTATTTCATTGCATGCTTAGTTAGCATTGTTTTACTGTTAGTAAGCCACATATCCATCTTGTGCAAGTGTTGTTATTTCATCCAATCCATTGGAATAGGATAGTCTGTTTATCAATAGGAAGCCATTAAAGTTGCAGGTTTTGCTCCTCAAATAGGATAGTTTCAAGTTCTGGACGTTTCATGTTTCATGACTCACAATAAATCCCACTAGGAATTACATAAGCCAAGCTCTGTACTCTTGTGCTATCCCTCTCCTACTCGCATTGTATTCAGTCTGTATCTTGAGCTGCCTACGTCCCAATATCTACTTCTATTGATGCTAGCATTACATGCTTTTCTGGATCCACGTGAACACAAAGGAACGAGGAGATCACACTGAGGGGACAAGATCACACACACCGTCGGATTCGCCACTGTTTTGCAGAATCCAGGTTCTAGCTTTCAAAATTCTAAATTAGAATCATATCAAATAGAGTAGTTAATTGCTTTATTTCAGTTAATTTTGCTTCCGATATTGCCAGGGAAGTTGTGGGGATTGATAGTTTCTGAGAGACTATGATTCATTCCTCACTTCTGAGGTAGGATCGAGAGTCTTGCAAATAGATTAGAATAGTTATTTCATTGTTTAGAGTAGATCTACAAATTGCATAGACAAATAGCTATACTCGGTTATCTTGTTTGTTTTAAATTGTTATCTTAGCTGTCAATTTCTAGATGTATTAAATTAGTTGCTAAATTCATTCGAATAGTTCATCAGAAAATACAAAAAAAGAGAAATCATATATGCTATAGATATATTCAAAATAGTTAAATTTCACTTTGCCGTAGTTAATTTACATTATTACTTTTGTATGACAATCATGGGACCTAGGGAGCCCAGGGAATACATATTCAAGCCAATCGTGCCCCAGCCCAATCTCATCATAACAATAACTGATATAGATCAGAATCTTAGGATCCAAGTCTTCCAAACAATGGTAAGCTTGCAACAAATCAATTCCCAGTTGAGCGGATTAAACATAGAAGATGACCAAGTGCACACATTTTGGTCGAATCAACCAAACTACATATTACCCTAGGTAACATTCATATGATGGTAGAAGGGGTTGAAAGAGAACAAACCTTTGGTTACGATCCTTTGGTCCCACAGCCAGACGTAGGAGACACTCTTACAGATATAGATACCAGCCTAAGAATTCAGGTTGCAAGAACGCCTGTGAGGCACTCTGAGAAGATCGCACAGCTATTAGTTTTGAATATAGAGGCTGAGAAAGCATACGATCACTGGGTGTTAGGGATTAGGAACTAACTCTACGCATGACCATAGCAGGACCACAACAACCAAGAGTCTACGGTTGCGATCCACAAATCCCACAACCCAACAAATCCGTAAGTCAATCAGACATAGACACTGGCCTACGCACACTAGTATTCAGATCCACTCCACTTCCACCTATCATCATCGAACAGTTATCCTTACTAGATATAGTAGCTAACAAAGCTAGAGAGTTTTGGACTAGGCCAGAGAATCATCCATAGAGTCAACTATATTTACCATCCACCATATGACCTTATCTGGAGACATACACGAAACTATCCCAGGTCATTTTCCATGTATTCCACAACCCATAGATCGAATCACGCCAGAGCTCGATATTGATTGGAGCCTTCGAGCAGTCATCCTTGCTGATCAATCTATCACACCAGTTCAGGTTAGAAGGGCCTTCTTTGCCTTAGATTCACAAAATCCACTAGTACGTATTGAAGATATTAGATTGCCTAACTAGTCTATGTCTGCATCCCATACATATTCCATACCCACCGGCTGTCTCGGCATGACCTCGGGAGGTTGGGTGTGAGGAAGAGTTGCTTGTAGATTCCCACGCTCGCTTGTCACTTTTCCATCATACGTATGCCCCAAGGAGTTACAGATAACTAGCGGGTTGTTGAACCACGATTTATTATGTCACTTGGGTTTGGGGGTGACGGGGCTCTATGTGCCTAGTGCCATAGGGTGACCCGACCTCATTTAAAAGGAGAAAGGAGATGGGCCTCTATGATTGAGTTACCTGATATTCCTTATGGCACTCTATGGTTGAGTGACCTGATATTCTTGATGGGGCTCTATGGTTGAGTGACCGGCTTGGTTTAGGCACGATGATTATTTCTCTATGAGAGGTATATGGAGGTTATTTGGTGATGCTTTGGGAAGGTATATGGAGTTTTACCTTGCACTTTTAGAGATACCTGGGGTTTGTTTCATGATGTCTTGTTATGTGTGGGGTTGGTATAATGAGTTATGTGTACCCGTGTGAGTCTTTTTGACACCTTGTTATGGTTGAGGATTGACATTTCCATTTGTATTGACTACTGGATATTGGATTGGAACTATGTTGTTACAGTCATGGATTGTTTTGGGTCATGTGATACCCGTTGTATATGCATCAGCGTGTTGACCTAGTTTTTCAGTCATATGTGTGTACTAGATCTATGTCTAGGACGTAATTGTTGGAAATTATTTTCTATGTGGTCTACTTGTTGTCATTCCATGGTTTGGTGAAACCCTTGTGATGTGATACAGATCATGAAAGTATGCAAAAGTATGCTTGTGAAATTTTAGTGTTGTGTATGACCACAGTAGGGTGTTATGACTGTAGTCCATGATGGGAACCCATAGGAATGAAATAACTAAAATTCTACAAAAATAAAAATTTAAAGAACTTGAATTAAGAATAATGTTAATAGAAAGATATTAATCAAATAATGAATAAGAGGGAACTACCAATCTTCACATAACCTTAAAAGTTAAAATTTCTACCAAATGTTCCTAGGGCCACCCCATAACCATGATTTTGTATCTGAAATCTTAACCTTAGAGCTTACCCTCGCCCATTTTGTTTCTTGTTTCTTACCATTTCTCTTTCTTCATTGTATGTCGCATCGAGGATGATGATTTCTTAAGGGGAGGAGAATGTAATGTCCCGTTTGATGTTTCCCCCAGTCCATGACATGATGACATTGTTTCTAAGCATGGGAGATTTGTGTGTGTGTGCTCTCATTGACCGTTGTTGACTTTTTCCTTGTCACTATGAAAATTTTGCACCTTCCCTCTCCTTCTTTCCTTTTGGGTTATTGTCAACACCCCAATCTCTGGACCTCGTAGCGTCATGGATGACTATCTAGTTAAAGGAAAATCTGGTTCTCGGTTCTTTGAGTTTTCCTGGTCATCGCCATTAACAGGATTAATAATTATTATCATCATTTTAGCCATAAAATCATTAAAATAATGTTTATATTAATATTATAATTTATATTGCCGACTTATGATCAGTTGATTTTGGTCAAAATTTTATCACTGGAAATGGATTAACTTTAAGCTATATTTTATTTATTTATCTACTTCATTTTAGGGTCTTATGACCTTTTTAGATTAAAACAAACAAAATAAATAAATAAATAAAAGTTTTAAATTAAAAAATCCGTGATTTTTTTTTGTGGGGTGAATTTAGGGCTCGGACTCCAATTGTTATGTTCCTTTTTTTGTTGGTTTGCATCTTTATGGTTTGGTCATGGGGAGAATCCACTGCCATGAAGGGAGGGAGGAAGCCTTTCATGTTTGACCAGATGAAAGAACAAGACATCTTCTTTGAAATGCATGTATTACACAGCATACGAAGAAGCGCGGGTTTCCTCAAGAGACAATCACATTGTTTCATGTGTGCGTAAAAACAGGGTTCCAACCCCATCAGTTTTCATTTGCTAGTATACTCCCAGCCTGTGCCAAAATAAGAGCTTTGAAACTAGGTGCAGACATCCGCCAAAGAATTATGGAGAAGGGATTTTTGTGTGTTTTAGTTGCAAGTGCCTTGGCAGATACATATGTAAAATGTGGAAGCATGCGAACTGTTCGACAATGCCTAAAAGAAATGTTCTTTATGGACTGCAATGATTGCAGGATGTGCAAAAATGAGTTTGTTAAAAAGGCCTTGGAAACTTTCAAGCAAATGCAATTGGTACATGTAAAGCCAAACTCCAAAACCTTTTCTAACATCCTCCTAGCCTCTTTCAAAATGGGAGCTTTAGAGCAGGCCTCGACAACCATCAAAGCATAATGGTAGAGGTTTTTAGTTGCAAGTGTGCTAGTAGACAAGTATGCAAATTATGGAAGAATACACAAGGCAAGTCAACTGTTTGACAAAATGCCTCAAAGAGATGTGGTCTTATGGAACATAGCCTGACCATGTAAGTTTCATTTTTTTATTAGCATTTATCCATGTAGGTTCAGTGCATGAGGGTTGTAAATACTTTGATGGCATGAGTGCCTCTCATAGAATCATGCCTAGAATTAATCATTATGTTTGCATGATTGACATTCTTGGTTGTGCCGGTTATCTAGAGGAAACTCTATATTGTATCATCAACATGCCAATCGGCTTGTGACTTGGCCGTGTGGATATGTTTTCTTGGTGTTTGATGAGCACATGAGAATGTGCAAAATGTGGAGGCACGCTTAAGGCATGTGAAGTGTTTGACAAAATACCTTCAAAAATCATGGTATCATGGTTGCAAGATTTGAGGATATGCACAAAAGGAGGAAGATCTCATTCTATCCAAACAACACCAATAAGAAACCATTTGATCATGCTCAAAAAATGGTGGGTTGAATCCAAAAGGTAGGAGAAATGTGATCAGAGTAGCGGAATGGTTTCAAATCTGTAGTTACAGATTTTATGATAGACATGTATGTAAAATAGTGGAGCTGTGGATGCTCGTGATCTGTTTGATGATGTGCCCAAACAAGATACTAAACCAAATTCCACAGTTTCAACTGACTTAATTCTCCAGGCATGGTTCATCTTCCCTTACCTCTCATAATTCTCATGTTTTAGTTCTCTTTTGCAAATTAATAAAATCTTAAAATATTAGGTTTTTTATACAGTTAAATGTTTACATCAACTCGTTGCAAAAACAATGAAAGGTCATGTTGTAACTCACAAAATCAAAATAACTCTTCTGAATTAAACCACAAACTCCCACCCTCATTCTGCGGTGATGTAGAAAACTTCCTACCCAACGGGATCGCTACAAAATTATCTTATTGACCAGATTTCGAAATTGACTTTCCAGTAATAATGTTGACCTTCTCCCTATTTAAATAGTTATTTTTGCATTTTTCAGAGACTCATTAAGTACCCTTTGGAACTCTGAAAACGATATGTTAGGCTTCATTCATGTACCTTGTTATGTGAGGAATCACTTGGATTGGATTGACCCCAAACAAACATTTGTGTTCTTTTTGATGCTCTTATAGGAGCCATGTTACATTGGTTTACAAGCGTAGAAAATTTGTCAAATCTAGAAATTTGGATTTCATTTTGAACTGCCATTTGAAACTTGTATAGAGAAATTATTTCCTATCTTTGCAAACCTCTAGTTTTTATACTAGACAATTGCATGGAACACTCGGTTTAGGGAAAAACACTTTTCTGGATATTTTGGCAAATCCATTTTGTAGGCCTCCGGTCACATTTTGAATCGGACCCATTTTGACTTTTCGCTCCAGAAAACTTGTCACCGTTTGAAAATGGTTTTCTAGTTCTCGGTCCCATCAACTCGATGAATTCTCCTTATATGTGGGAACTAGTAGGAAGTGTATCATTGCATGCTCATCCATTGAACGTCGATTATGGACGTGGTTTTCTCGCCCTCGAACTAACGTTTTTTTCATTGGCAACTAGGTCATCTATGACCGGTAGCCGGAAAACTAGCCGCCAAACGTAACCCATTCACTTTTTCCAATTCCGTCGATTCTTTATGAACTATTGGTATATCTCGGGGACATGTAGAAAGTTAAACATGGTGTGCATTTTCATCATAAGTTAACTTTTGGAAGCGCTTATCCTTCGGGCCCATTTTGAACGTTTTGTAGCTAGTGAGAAAATGTTAAAATAGAAAGTTGCGGGACCCTCGTAGGGTTGCCAAACCACCCTGTAAAATCTTAACACATACAAATAACTATTTAAAACTCTATAGTGGAACTTTATGTGTGCATTTTAACTTTTGACAAAATGGTGTTTTCTCTCTCTTCCCTTCATTTTCTCTCTCTAGGTTACAAAATGAAGAAAAATGAAATGCAATGAATACATGTCTCTAGACCTTTTTATTTCGATTACAAATTGTAATTCTTGTCATATGTAAATGGGAAACTGAAAATGATACTTATGTTAGGTTAGGGTAGATGTCATGCTAGTGAATTATCACTAATATCATGCTCATGTGTTTTTGCGGGATGAAAGAATGATGACGTAAAGGTGTTGTGTAATGCATTAATTATCATTGTAATTTATATAGTTCATTTTTAAATGAATAAATGTGTTTTTAGTCTCATGTTTTAGAAGGTTATGTTTGAGAATTTTTTTCTATGTATGAGATGCTAGTTTAGGACATCTAGGAAATGTGCATTTAGTCTTAGGTTCAATTTCGATTCGAGAACACATGGTTAAAAGGGGTTGATATTTATATAAGGTAAATGTATTTAAAGTAATATCTTATAGTGTATGCTTAGTGTTCAATAAATGATTAACGAGTCATCTTGTGCAATCATACTTTGTAAATGTAATAAAGAGTTTTAATCAAAAACACACTACCCTTGTTCAACATCAGGACAACTTGTTTTTCATGTGCAATACTCCTTACCGTAGAAGACATTGAAAACCATAGGATGAAATTAATCTTTGCTCTAGGTGGAAAATCTGAATTTAGGCAAATTAGAGCTCAAGAATGGACTTATCGTCTTAGTCAGTAGGTTTAGTGACATTGTCTTAAACCCGTCTGATAGGAGTGATGAAGTCAAAATTTTCTTGGAGTGTGTAGAGCTAACCCCTCCTTTGTAGCCTAGTAGACTACCTTGTCATTCAAAGATATATTTAAAATTAAATTTCTTCATCAAGTGAAAACCGGTTGGATCCAGACGACATGGATGGAGGTTGTGACTTAGTTGATTTTAGGTCTTATACTCTTGTTAATGAACCCCTTAGCCCCACTCAACTAAATGTGTTACCTTGATTTCTCTCAACATAACACCTTGGTCCTTTCGGGAAGGTGGTTTAGCATAAATTTTTCCTCTCGCTTAAAACTCACATATAGTTGAGGGGTAGACCCTTAGATGAAGTTGGAATTAATCTAAACCTCGTTTGATTTGGAGGTTGGCTTAGGGTGCGTGTGTAGCTTCAAGTCTCCTTATCTTTTTTTTTCTTCAAGAGGTTAGACAAATAGTTTGTAACTCCTTTTCAAGACAATGCAAAAAAAAAAAAGACCATAATGTGACATAGAAAATAAAGCATATAAGAGTAAAGATGAGATTTGAGGTTCGGAAAAAATGCCACCCTTAAACCTTATAACTCAATAAAACATATTCTTTTGTTTCAAAGAATATGAATTGTTCTTGGTGTGATCAACCTTCGAGAAAACAAAATACATATATAAATCAAAATGGAATTCCACAAGTCATTGAATTAGAGTAACTGTGGTAGGGAAATCTCTATTTCGTGATCGAGGAATGTTTTTGGTAAAAAAACTACCTTGTATCTAAATCTCCATTAAATCCTTTTATTGCGTTCTGGATATCAAGTTACTTTCACTTGAGTTGTAAGGTTAAAACTATAGACATCGAATAAATGTTGGAGAAGAATATTCTCGAACATAATAATAAGATAATTAAGTACTTTGTATGTAATTTGATTTATGCCAAATAAGTATGTTAGTTATGGAAATTTTTATAAAGTATAAGAAGCCAACATAAGATGGTCGAACTGTATTTTAACCATGGAATAAACTTAAGAATATGTGGGTGGACAAACGAGAAATTCATCCTTGCTCAATAATGTTCTTGGAATGTTAATCATAACTAAAATACTTTTAAAGAAATGATGTGTTGTGGGTTCGGCGTTCTGAAGTCATGTTTCTTATCGTTGGGTCATTGCTAGTATTCATTCATTGGAAAAAGTGTGGCATCGACATTCCTATGTTGTTTTCATGTGTCTATGTGAGTCGATGACTTATGGTATTGTCATTTGTGATTCAAGTTTCTATACTTCGAGCCCTTGCTGTGTTGTGTGTAATGAGCAATGTAAGTCAAAAAAAAATTATCCTAGTATTTTACTGTTGTTTTTGGGTGCATAAAATGTGGGCATTACACACTTTAATATTTTGAATCTATTTGTGAAACTGAATCATAAATTAGAATGTTAATGAATGAAAAAAAAATCTTCAAAAAAGGTTTGGAGGAAGATGTATCTGCATAGCAATTCCAATTACAGTTTTTGCTTGTAACCCTAATGGTTAATGAAACTAGTGGTTCAATAGGGCTGCTGTAATTAACCCTTAAATAAGGAAAATAATTAAGTCATTAAATTCTTTCTTGGGTATGTACATCCAGATGAGGTGAACTCAGTCAGATGTTAGCACATGCCAACTACAGTATAGTACCTTCATGAACACTTGGGTCTTCATGCAAATCTTGTGTTCCAGGTTGACATGTTACAACACCCTTTAAAGTTTAATCATCTAGATCTACATAAACTCAGACTTGATCATAGTTATACCCTAGGTTAAGTTAGAAGCATAATCTAGTGTTAGGGGCATCTCATGATGACTTAGGATAACTAGAAACATGCAATCTACTTAGGTTAATTGATTATGTATATGTACCCTTAGTCACCATGGGTAGTCCTCTAAACTAAACTATGTTGCTAACGTTGGTTAGGGTTAAACCTGGAACAAGTGGACTCTGACGAGGGTTAGTAAGGACCATTCTAAATAACAGATGACATGGGGTGAAGGACGTATTCCATTGACGAGTATGCCATCTAGGAATATAAACATGAACAGTATGTTGAAAATATTTGTCCAAAGTATCGCAAGTTGCTAGTTGCGTTGTCCTATGTCACCTAGTTTAAGAAGCAAGATTTCAGATGAATATTGGTAACAGATATTCAGATAAGCCTCTTAAAAATAACACTTAATACCCCAAAATGGTAAGAGAACAAAGTATACTTAGTATACAAATTATTAAGTTAACATGATAGGTCGGTATGATACCGAATCATGAAATGAGAGATAGGTGTTCCAACAAGTCATTATAGCTGCATACGTTTTTCTGTTATGAGAATGATTGGCTTGGAATATTTGTTCTAAATTATTATTATTTAGAATAGAGAACATTATGAAAAAAATTCCCTTCTTTCTAAAGTCTTAAAATGGGAATGTTACAACATCAACAATGAAGGGCTAGTTTGAATAATCAATTACAAATAGAAGTGAAAGAGGATATTGCCACAATGAAATCTATCTTGAAATCATCTAAAATGATTCACAAACATGTGCTCAAAGTGAATAGGAGTGGAACAACATGCATCTTAAATTATGTTGGAAGGTTTTGGAAATTTTACACAGATCGCCATCCTACGCAGGGCGGTGGTTATAAAATTTCCGCCTTGTCTGGGCTGTGGTTACAAGACCACCACCCGTAGTAGGCGGTGGTTTTATAGCTAAAGGACAAAACTAAGGAAAATAATAGTGGGAAGTTGCTGAAAAGAAAGAAATGGCTAAGTAAGGCAAACTAGGCTCCAATATAAGTTGTAAGGAGGTTTAGGAGCTTGAACACCTTTGGAAAAGACATGAATCATCATTGGGGACTTTTTATACCATTTTCTGACATTGTAGCACATTTAATTTGGGTGTGTACAAATACCAATGTTTATCAAGAGCAATTGGACAAGCTTAATAATTTTTTTCAAGCATTGTGTACCAACACTACACATATTCTACATATTCTTAATGCTTTACTTGTTGTCAAACACTCTCGAGATGTTGCTTTTGTGCCTCCTTTAGGATCATATTTCACTTTCATGGCCTACACCCAACCCCTTCACATTCCTAATTCCATTCCTACTTCTACCAATCCCTCCTTCACCCCAATTCTTCTAATATATAACATGGTTCCTCTTCTTGTACTCATGCCTAGCTTCCTATATTAGGATCTACAAATTCAAATCCAACAACTTAAGCAAGGTAATTTATGTTCCTCTTCATTTCTTGATTCCTCATTACTCCTCCATACCCCTTTCACAACTTCAATTATTTCTTATTCACTTCTTTCTAACTTCATCACCCCTAAGATTCCCACTTTCGATGGCCATGATGACCCTCAAGAGAATCTTCTATATTTTCATGCACGACATGTCTTGATTATGAAGATGATCATATATTGTTAGTTAATCTATTTCCTAGAAGTCTTCAATATTACGCAATTCTTTAGTTCTATGATCTATATGTTCATTCGGTAACCTCTTTTATGCATTTAGCCAATGCTTTTCTTACTAAATTTTCTATCAATATAGGCACCAAGATATCTTATGCACAACTCACTCAAATAAAACAAAGATCTAACTCGCATCTAGTAGACTATGTATTACGTTAAAGAAAAACTTAGCCACGATCACTAATGTGCTTGCTGATTTGGAATTACAAGATATTTTTGTCCAAATTCTCTTACCACCACTTCAAGAGAGTGTTATCTTTGAGACCTCTCCTTCATTTAATCAATTATACCAAACTCTCAAACTTCTAAGTCAAAATTCTATCTTTTGAAACTTAAAATATGATGACAATGCTTCATCTTCCTCCTCTAATCAGTTTCAAGGAAAATCTACTTTAAAGGAATCTCCCAAGGCCACTTTGAATCCAAAGCTACTGTTAACACTATTTCTACTCCCAAAACCTTTAATTAGAACCTCCTAAGCATCGGTTTACTAAGTTTCCTTATGCACCTCACTTTTTATGTCCACTACTTATTGAGAGAAATCTTATCACTCTTCCTTCACCACTTAATCTTGATCCTTATTTCCCCGTGACCGCAATTACAATGAAAACACAAATTATGACTATCACCAATGTATTGGGCATTATATTGATTGCTGCATCAAACTAAAGCATATCATTCAATATCTTATTGATATAAATTCACTCAAGATCCTTGATCCATCCACTTCTACAACCATCAATGATAACAAAATCTCAAAATATTTAAAGACCCTTTACCCAAACATGATACACAAGTTCCTAACTATTTTGCTAATCATACATATTGAGTTGGGCCTCCTCCTTCACTTTGGGGCCTCTTGATTTCCTTTTCACTTATGCTGATGCATTTCCAATATCCATTTCATTTTTAGATCATGATTATCATAGTGTTTTCACTTCTAACTCACTACATATCAACTCTTCTATCGACTCATATACTTTCAATAATACCATGATCTATCTAGCATCTCCTATTAGTGCATTCTCTATTACACATATTGTGGCTATAAAATTTCCATTATCTCATATCACATATCGAGTCCCTAATTATTTCAGCTACATCAAGCTTCTCGTTATAATTTGGCCTCTTACCATGCTTATGCTATTCACTATGTCATCTTAAATCAAAAGTTTTGACATGATCTTAAGTCTTCCTTGGATCCACGTTTCCCAAGTTATTTATTTTATGAATCATTTGTTTCTCAAGTTCATTTATAATAAACAATTTATTAATATTAAATGTGTTTTTCCATGCACACCATTGCATCTACCTCCTATTGAAGACATCCTTCCACCATGTTTAGCATGTACGCCTCATATGCCTCTCAAATTTAAGGAACATTCTGCACCTATCTCTCCTATTTGCACATGAAACAGCTTCATAACCTTTTCATCATCATCGGTCCATTATCCCATGTCATCAACCTAATTCCCTTACTCAGGAAGCCCATTCACACAGGTTTTCACCACCTCCTTCACCACACAGGTTTCCTTCACATACACATCATCAATCTCATACACCATCGATCTTAGAGTATAGTGACAAGCCTTTATATCTTTGGATATCGATGGAGGGCCTTTATCCTCCACTATCATTGGATAGCCTTCTATTCTCTTTACACTTAGGGGTACCGCACTTTCTCCCCACTCTTAATATCATCATTTGTCTATCATCTCTACTATTATGCTTTGCGCTTCATATTTAATATTTATAAGCACTCTTACACACCTTCATAACCATTGATACACACATATTTTATCATCATTACCATATGAAGCAATCCATTGCCATGATTTATACTCAACTACTGGGGTCTCAATCTAAAATTAGCCTCACCACATTAACATTTCACACTCGATGCTTCATGATCAATATTTCTAAGGAACACTTTAAAACCATTTCTGATGATGCACTCTTGTTCTATGGTTCATTCTTGAATTTTGAGGGTTCTTTTATAAGTGGACCTCATTTCATACACATTTGTTGGGGGATATGTTGATCCTACCATATTCATGCATTGCATACCATTCCATCACACTCATTCATGGCATCTACATATCTTGGTTGCACTTAATATTGCTTTCTTGTACTACTTACATGTTGCACTTTTCTTACTATGATAGTTAGACACTCGTTATGTCATTATCTTTATCATGTACACATGCGTGTTCACTTGGTCTCTAGTTGTGAATGCATATTTATTGTATATTTTCACATGTTGTAATGATGTTTGGAACTATACCTTTTACCATTCCCACCGATGATCCTGGGGCATCTTGTAGACATTAAATCATGCACTTTAAATGTTATTTAATCTTGGTCTCATACTTATATTTAAAAGGTTCTTGATAGAAGAAAGTACTAATTAATGCCCATCTTTTGGCCATCTTATTTTATTTTATTTCATCATTACCAACATTTTAGATCCACATGCTCATTCATGTTATGTCATACCGCATTATTTTATCCTCGACTAGGGCACCCATGGGCACCCTAGCCCCACTAGGGTTCCCAACCCTTTTCACACTTTCCCACCTCTTTTAGGATTAATCTAGCAGTTTGAGGTCTTTATCTTTTTGGTGGTTGGTCATTTCGGGTTTAATTATGAAATTCAATCAAGAAAACAATATAAATATAAATTTATGAGACAATAATGAGGGACCTAAAATCATTCAAGTATTATCATCCATCTAGAGTTACATTGGAGATCACTTGCATCCAATAGCACCATCATAAGGCACAACGATAGGACATCTGCGTCACACTTTATAGGGGGAGATTATATTATATTCTATACACACATTCTATTACATTTTCTACATTTAGTTATTACTTGTTACTTCACAAAGTGTGATGAAACAAGAGAACTTACAACATACAATGCACACACTCACTAGAACTATATTTGGATCTGAAAGTTAGTGCATCGCCTAGTTAGTAAGCCCATTTTTCGGCATCCGAGGTCAGTCCAACCCATTCATTTGTAGATTTCTTTTTCTAGAGTTTTGATACTTATTTTTTTATCTTTTGCGAGTCTTTACATCATCTTCGATTCTTGATGACATCTAGTACAGGGAAGAAAATATGCTGCAATAGATAGCAAGGGTTATGAACCACCTCCCACCATGTGAGATTGATTTCAAATATTTTTCATAGACCAGGGCACCCAGCTTTTAGAATATAGTGCCCATGGGTGCCTAGTCCCTCTCTAGGCACTCCATTCTAGCTAGATACTCCAGATCCATCCTTTTCGAGATATTACACTATTGTTCCTACTTTAAAATTCTCTAATTAGCTCTGTTATATAGTCTCGCGAGCATATTCTATTCAACTGATTTATTTCCTCTTCTCGTTTACACATTAGGGTCTTAATTTTATTCCATTAGTTTCTCAATTCATTTATATGCTTCTCTACTATGTTATTATGTCATCCTAGATTATATTAATTAGCTTACATTAGTTTTATTTTTATTTAATAATTTTGGTGAACTCGACCTTCGAATACACTTGTTCCTTGGACTTCTCCTTTGTATGCCCGTAACTCTTATTGGTCATTTTGGGACTTCAATATTGTGAGTTTCCCACTTTAACACATACGATTTCCAAACCAATTACTAATATCCCTACTTTTACAGCTCACACTCATAATCCTTCGATATTTCAACTAATTTCCCTCTTCAAAAAATAGAGTTTTCTGATAGTGAGATGTCATATGATAAAGAAACCAATGTTGACCAAGATCAACTCAATGCTATTACTAACTTACAACAATATTTGCATGAAAACCCTATTCATATTCCCCATGTATTGCATTATTTAATTTCCACTAAGAAAACTCGTGATGATTCCATTTCTGTCATGGTTTCTTTGGCTCCCATGGTATCCACTCCACCCATTTATGTTTATGCTCCTATTATTACAACTACCACTCCCATCACCCACCTAGCACTCCTAATATGTAGCTTGGCTCTTCCTCAAACACTCCTGATTTCACATCTTTATATCAGGATTTGTAAAATCAAATTCTCTAGCTATAAATCACTACTTCTTAAGGGTCACCATCTTTAGACTCTACTTCATTACTACATACCCCTTTCACACAGGATATCTCCACTTATGCATATCAACTTAACTTCATCTCTCCAAATTTTCCTATTTTTAAAGGCCATGGTGACCTAGAAGAACATCTCCAAGTTTTCTACGTAACATGTCTTAACTATGTAAATGATCACACCATTATCGTTAATATTTTTCCTCATAGTTTGCAAGACTATGTGATGCGTTGGTTCTATGACCTACATGTCCATTCATTAGTCTCTTTCATGCATTTGGCCAATGATTTTCTCACACATTTCTCTATCAACATTGGCTCTAAGATCTCCTATGCTCAACTATCACACTCAAGAAAGGGTCCAATGAACACTTATCCAATTATGTCTTGTGATACAAACACAATTTAGCTAAGATGACTAATGTACTTATGGATTCCAATCTTCACCACTTATTTATTCAAGGTATATTACCACCTTTATAAGAAAGTGTTCTCTTTGAGACATCTTCCTCATTCAATCAACTTTTTCAAAATCTCAAGCTTTGTGAGACTAAACTCCTAACAATAGGAAAACTTAAATATCAAGAGCAAGAATCATCATCCACACATTTTTAGAACAATCCCACCTTAAATTATTCTATAACTAAACCCATGGAGGGAAAACCACTATAAACACAGTCTATACTCCTAGGGATCTTAGACCATAACCATACATGTAGACTTTTACTAATTTTAGTACACCACCAAGTGTTTTACTACCGCAACTCATTGATAGTAATCTTATTACCTTACCGTCACCTCTATAACTTGATCCATCTCAACCAAAAGGGTGTAATTTTGATGATAGTTCTTATTGTGACTATCATCAATGTATAGGGCATTCCACTAATTGTTGTTTCGGTTACGACATCTCATTCAAGATCTACTTAACAATGGTCAAATTGAGCTTATGAAGTCTACAATATCTACACCTATTAATCAAAATCATAAACTTAATATTTTAAATAACCACTTACCAAAACTGATTGATTCCTCTGCTAATTATGTATATCGGATAGTATTTTATCCCCCATCACAGGATCTTGGTTTCTTTGTTGCAAAAATTTCAATTCACCACCAATCATTTTATTTTCTTGACATCAATTATCATGTGAATTTTACATCCAATCATTTACATATCAAGGCATCTGTTGGCTTGACCTCCATCAACAATACTAAGGTTGACCCATCATGGCCCATTAGTGCATGCTCTATTTCACTTCTCAAGGCTATCGGTTATCCTCCATCACAAATCGAGTACCCTTTCAACAAACCCTTTGGCATTGTTCAACTTCATGTCACGGTTGGTCCTCTTACACTACTTGTGCCTTTCCTCATTAGAAACATAGTTGATGGATGTGACATGCTTCTTGGTCTCAATTGGATTCATCACTTGCAATCTATCATCTCTATGAATCATTTATGGCTTAATTTTATTCACAATAAATAGGTTATCGCTATTTATGGTGTTCCTCCATTTGCTCCATGGTCACCATCTCCTCACATAGTAGCTAGCACATCGTATGCACCTTTTAGTATGTCACATTTTATGTTGCTTAAAGCATATTCTACTCCCATCTCACCTAATCGAGCCCCATATACACAAAAAAATCATTCCACTAGTGCTAGACAGATGTTTAGGAACATTCTTAGGATATTTACTACATCTCGACATAGGTTAACACCTCAGTTTATTCCATGTGAGTTTTCATCATCTTTGCATTTAGTATCCCATAAATCTCCATCACCAACACATTTTTGATGCCACGACCTTCTTCATACATCTATCCTTCATTCAATAGAACATAATTTGTCTACTATACCACCACTGTTAGAGCATAATCATACATTTTCACCATCAAAAGTGTTATATGGATCTTCGTACTTCACTCTCATTTTTTAGTTCATTTCATTTATCACTTGGGGGGAATCCCATTTAATACACCCCACTCACTTTAACATCTATAATCTTTGAATTTTCATATAGGAATATTCCTCACATGTTATAGCATCGACCACTTCCTGATGATGCACACTTGTGCTTTGGTTCACACTTGAATGTTAAGGGATTACTACATTGAACCCCACACACTACACACCAGGTCTTACACATTGCATCTATTCACACATTGCACAACATGCACCCTACATTCTACATTTACACACCATAAATACATCACACATCATATTAGATTCATCACACATATATCATACTAGAATCATACATTACTCATCCTTCATACTACATTATTAGGCTATATGCATATCTTCCATTACACATTACACATATCATTGTATGTCTTACCTCTTACATCATGCATACTTTGCATTTATTCTACACTATGTAAACACTCACGCATCTTACACCCCAATGTCTATAGATAGTTTATATCGTTGTGATATTTACATATCTACACATCATACTACTCGTACTTATACATACTTGCATCTAATGTGCCACATCATTTATCATGCATACTTTGTTTAGTCTACATACATTACATTTTATACATCATACACTTTGCCTATTCTATACACCGCATAGTTATTTCATCATTATGTATACTACTATTTTGTCTTCTATGCACCGCATTTAGTACCCTATGATGCACTTTAGTTCCTCAATCCATACTCGATTGCTGAGGGTTTACAAATAAAATGTACCTTACACTCATCACACATTTATTATTCAACCTTTCATCATATTCCTAGGCTAGTGATATACACTTTAGGATAAATCATCCCCTATTCTATCATTTTGTAGTGGTATACACGTTAGGTTGCATCACAACTCCCTCTTTTCATTTTTAGTGATATATGCTTAGAGCTAAATCATCACTCATCCTTTCATCTCATAGTGATATACGCTTAGGTCTAAATCATCACTCATCCATTCATCTTCTAGTGATATATGCTTAGGCTAAATCATCACTTATATGTTCATCTAGTCATGATATATGCTTTAGCTATAGGGTTCATGCACACATCATTTCTAGGTCACATCTCACCACTATACTTACATATTCATCACGATTCGTTAGAAACAACACACATTTCGACCATTTTCCAATGACACACTCTCGTTTATAGTTTATTCTTGACTGCTGAGGGGGAAAACAAAATGAACCTCATTACATAAATTTCCATTCACTCGGGGCACGTGACTCCTATCATTCCATATTGTATTCCATTCCATCCATCCACAACATATTACATTTTCTTGGGGGCATTTACTCTTGTTTACTAGTGTTTTACATGATCACTTTACTACACATGTTATATTGATTTATTATATGTCATTATCTATACCATCCACACATGCACGTTCACATCTTTGTTTAGTTGTGATCGTAAATATAGATATTTTACACACAACATAGATACTCACCTTCTACCCTTTCTATACTTTGTCGATAGGGGCATCCACATTCATCTCTCATTGGTGTTATTGTTTCATTTTGTAATTAGCACTTTACATTACTTGGTTATTCACGCTTTGACATATTTGTTATTTCTCTAACATGCTAACGGGTGTTCCATGTGCAACACTTGTTTTTAAATATTACATGTTTCCATGACTACTTCGATAGGAATAATCCATGGATTAGTGCTCACATTATTGTTTGTAATAGTTAAATGTAATATTCATATATTACAATAGTAAGATATTAATATTGTTATATTAATATCATATTTGTGTGAGAAAAATAAAATTTTGTAATATTATTAATATGAGTTATTAATCAACTCATTATTAATAATATAGGATAATATGTATTAGTTGTGAGTTTATTGAATAAACAACTCACGTAGCTATTTGGGAGTTGTGTGAGAGATTGTTGGGTTTGGGAGTGATTATAGGAGAGATATGTGAGGATATTGTGGGATTAAATATTGGATTGGAATTCTTGTTTTAAGGAGTTCATTCTCATATATATTGTAAGTTCTCTCATCATGTAATTGCTCCAAATTATTCAATCAATAATCTAATGTGTTTATTACATTTTTTCTCTTATTTTGTGTTTATGTTATTATCTTCATTATGCAACATTGTCTCTTATTGATTTTTACAATTATATAATGTAATTGTTCCTTATTTATATTAGATAAGCTATCAATTTCACATCAGCTTCTTGCTTACTTGTTTGTTACATTATCTCGCCTTTGTTTTCTTCTTGTATGTTAGCTTTGCCCTATGTTTGGTGTGCACACTTGTTTATTGGTTATGGCCATGATGAACTTGCATGTCTTGCGACATCATGAGTGATGTCCCATGTTTGTAACCCACTTTGTGTGGTTTCCTTATCTTCTTTCCTATTTACACTACTTTGCTTGGTAGCTTTTACATGGTCTTGTACATGCATGCTTGCTCGTACTAACACTTTTCTTTGTCCATCCATATTTGTTTATGTGCGCTTTGGTTTCGCCAAGTGCATTTCCCTTCCCCTACAAGGAAGAGTTTCGAGTACATGCGATTACTCCTCTTTTGGGGCAACATTCTCCTATCGGTGATGTTGCATGTGCCCCCAAATAGTGGGTATCACTTTTTACATTTTTCATCTTTATTTTTCATGCTCCATCATTTTTTTGTCATTCCACACTTTTTATAGTCCTTTCAAACACCTTCTTCATCAATCTACATGGTTTTTCAGGTACACATCTCTATCTACTTTATGTTACCAATCTTTCCTCTCACCGAAATAAAGTGGGGGAAAATATAGACACAAAATCATGCACTTTAGACATTATTTAATCCCAATATCATACTACTATTTAGAAGGTTCTTGAGTGAAAAAAATACTAATTAACCCCTTCTTTTGGCCATATTGTTTTATCTTATTTTGTCATTACCAAACTTTTACATCCACATGCCCACTCAACTTCTTCATCCTGCATTATTTTAGCCTTGACTGGGGCACCCAAATTAGTACTGGGGTGCCCATGCATCCCTGGTCCCACCAGAGGTGCCTTAATCCTTTTCACACTTTCCCGACACTTTTTGGGATTTTTCTACCTATTTTAGGTCATTATATTTTTTATGGTCGGCCATTTCAGGGTTAATTATGAAATTATATCAAGAAAACCATATAAATATAAAGGTATGAGACCATAATTATGGACCCAACATCATTCACATTACTATCATCCATCTAGAGTTGCATCCACATAGCTCCATCACAAGGCACGAGGATGGGACATTTGTATCACACTTCATAGGGGGAGGAATTCTATTCTATTCCATGTACATATTCTATTACATTTTCTACATTTAGTTATTACTAGATACTTCACAGAGTGTGACTAGCACAATAAAACCTATGTCACATTATACACACACTCACCGTAACTACATTTGCTTGAAGTGTAGTGCATCACTTAGTTAGTAAGCCCACTGTTGTGGTAGTTGAGGTCAGTCCAAACCATTCATTTGCATCTTTCTTTTTTTAGGGTTTTAATACTTCTTTTTGTCTTTTGCAAGTCTTTACATCATCTTGGATCACTGACAACATTTGGTATGGGGAAATGGATATGATATGATAGACAACAAGGGTTCTGAACTACCTCCCAACCTAGTGAGATTTAGTTTCAGATATTTTTCACAGACCAGGGCACCCATTTTTAATACCATAGCACCCGTGGGTTCCTAATACCTCTCAAGGCACTCCAATCTAGCCATATTATCTAGATATATCCTTTTTGGAGCTTCTACATGGTCGCTCCTAATTCTAGATTCTCCACTCATCTCTATGACATAGTCCTACAAGCATATTATATTCACCTGAGTTCTTTCCTCTTCTCTCTTACATATTATGGTTCTAATTTTATTTCATTAGTTTCTCAATTCATTTATATGCTTATTTGTTTCTTTTTTATGCCCTCCTAGATTATATTAACCAACTTAAAATATTTCTAGTTTTAGATAATCACATCTACATTTCACACTCACACACCGCAGGTTTTATTGTTTCATCATTTATGCTTCTAATTTCTATAACATTACTTTCCATTGATACATACATGTTTTGATATAATTTTTATCTTTCTAACATGCTAATGGGTGCTTCATGTGTAACATTTGCATTGTAAAACTATTTTCTACCATGGTTATCTACCACACTTTTCTTGACATTATTTTCCATTGTATGTTATTATTTTTGGGTTATGCCCTATGTCTTTTTATCATTGTATTCTTTTGGTTTCTTTGGATCTGATTTCTTGTTACATTATCAATGATGTCCCATATGTGAAACCCTCTTTCTGTGGTCTATCTTTTTTCAAACTTGATTATTACATTGTATTCGACTTTCATACTAGATTTATTTCTACTAACACATGTTTTTAGCATATTTTTTATGTGTGCCTTTGTTTCTACCGTGCACATCCCCTATCCCCTTTAGGTATCATTTTTATATCAGCATTGGGTCCTCTCTTTTGGGCTACACACTCATATAATCGTACCATGCACCCCAAACAAGGAGGGGGTACATTGGGTGAAAAAATCACTGTCATCTGATAGCTCGAGCTATAGTTTAGCTCATTATGGTTCGAAAATGCAACATGTAATAGTTATAAAACTAACTCATAATCATAGTACAAACACTATCACCTAAGTTCTCTTGACCTTTTTGGGTGCTAATGTCCTAGGGTAGATACAATTATCTTCTCATATTATCAAAATTCACATAATTCTTCGAATAGTTTTTACAATACACACACAATCCTTCAATTATAGAATGCATGCCATCTCCTTCAATCGGTATAATTTGGAACTAATTTACAATAATTGGGATAGTAGGAAATAATTAGGGACGAACTATTTATAGTGGTGCTTATTAGGAAGTGTCGCGGATGGAGATTAACACTATAACACTCTCCCCAACACTTGCTCCTTAGCGTGAGATCACCCAAAAAACTCACACTTGGCATGATATTTCCAAAAAAACTCACTCTTTGCATGAGATCTCCCAAAAAACTCACCCTTCATATCATTTCAAGACACTTTTCTATCCTTTACACTCTTTTACATTAGGTGCACACTTTCCTTTTACTATTACTTTTACAGACTTATTCATGCTTTTACATACCTTTTTCACATTCATCATATACAAGACTTTGACTACTCTTTTAATCTTCCTTTTTGGGAACATCCTTAATATGCAACAAGAAGAATTCTACATCAGAAAATACATTTGTGCAACCACAGGTATAACGTAATGTATAAGCTTCACCCCTAGTGTCACTTTCTTTTCCTAGTCTCCATGCTTCACTTTTTCATCATTTCACACTTCACCTATCCACTCGGCATGCATTTCACTACATGCTCTGCATGGTTATCAGGTATCCATCTCTTATTTATTTTATGTTATCAATTATTCACTCAATAACATAAAGTGGGGGTAAATTTAGACACAAAATCATGTACTAGGTAAATTTCTAGTAAAAACATAGTAGCATTTACTCGATTCCTAAGAAATAAAACAAGAGGTTGAAAATGATCTTTGGCCTCTTTTATTTGTTTCTTATTTTTTATTTGGTCTTGCACACCCTACAGCCAAGTTGGAACTTAACTCATTTATCTTTTATGGCTTGAGACACCAATGCCCAACCAAGACAATAGTGATCGGTGCTGCTCTTGTCCCTTCTAGGCACCCATGACCCTTTTCTATCTTAATCACTCTTTTTGGGTCTCTTTTATCTTTTTGGCATATTTTTCACTTATGATTCATCCTCCCAATTATCAATTATGTAATTCAAATAAGGGAATCATATAAATACATAGTTATGTGTTCAAAATGAGGGACCAAACACTAAGCATATATTATCATCACCTAATCTTGCATCCAAAGGCACTAAAGAGCACTAAAGGAATCCATATAGCATCCATTCAAGGGACAAGGGACTGCATATTCTACATACACTGCATAGGAAGGGGAATTTCATTATATTCCATCCACACATGTTATACATTTCTACGCCTAGATCTATCTTGCTATCAACTACAACTTTCACTAGGGCATTCTAGGGCACAATCAATTGCACACACACACACCGGAACTACATGGAGTTTGATATGTAATGGAGTGCTTGGTTGTAATTTCACTCTTGGGGTGTCCATTGGGGTCATTATGACTCCCCATATTACATATTTTTTATATTTTATGTGGTGTGTGGGCTTATACAGTGAAATTTTATTTTACAGTTACATGTATCATTAGCGATCATAGTGTAAACATCAAATGATCAACAAGAAGTAATTGTGACATCCTTGCGACACATATAAGATCAAATTCTGAGCTCATGTGTACTCTCCAATGCCCAAAAGAGGTCTCCATCACATAGACACCCTTTCCCTATCCCGGGCGCATGTGTCCAAACTTTCATCCCCGCTATTAGAATTTACAAACATGTAGTAAAGCAACAATCTTCCTATTTTTGCATTATATTTCTCAGGTCTAGATCAGTCCTAGATCAAGCGTAAATAAACAAAGTATTCTTTCTCCATCACTTACTTAGGTTTTCTACTTTACATGTTTGTTTGTTTGTGTCATATTGTATTTTAGCATCAGTATATCGATTACTCTATAATAGTGTTTAATAATTTTTTTTTTTTTATTAAATCACTATCTTATATGAAATAGTAAAAGGTAAGTTATAATTATATTCAAAAATAACTTCCAATATAATGATATTTGCACCCAATAGCTCCTAACATAGTGACCCATCTTATTCCCTCTAATAAATAATATAATATTACTATTAGTAAATTATATGGTATTATATTCCCTCAAAATATTTTAATTACATTCACATACAACTTCTTATATATTGAGATTATTAGCCACTCGCTCTGAATATTTAAAATACGCCATTTTATATATACAATAAGATATATAATCTATGGCATATTAAATAGTAAATTATGTGTACTAGCTTACCAAGAAATAATAATTTGGTAAAAAATTATGATCACTTTCCACTAGCTTAGAAACTTACAATTACATTCACATATACCAAGCTTACAAAATAATATATTCTTTTTGTCAATATACTGAGCTTATTGATCACTCAAATAAATTTAAGGAAAATGTACTCATTAACATCAACATAGTTATTTTTACTTTAAAACTTTGAATAGAAAATATATTTCTATTGCAAGGTAATTTTAGCTTACCTTGGGCATGTTTCAAAAAAATTAGGTTACTCTTAGCAATTGTTAGCTAAGAATACACCCTCTATCTGTATAATTTTTTTATCTAGTAGATTTTATTACCTATTTCCTAAAAATTATAGTGACCAATCATATGCCCTCCAATGTATGATGTGATATATACTAGTGCTTATAAATTTGAAGGAGGGAGAATGTATTTGAATCCTATAAAAGAACACAAGGAAGGATATGGAGATAGAGACAAGGATGGGAAGGAGGCACATGGGTCTGCAAATTCTCGGGGAATAGAGGGTCCTAAGTCCAAGGGGGATGGGTGGTCTCCATACAAAATCCTAACCACAAAAGGGAAATGTTCCAACAAAAATCATGTACCATGTATCGAGAATGGGCACCACTTTACAATAAGATGTGTTTATTGAGAAAGTAATACAAAGGAACAGGTTAGCTTTGATTGGAAAGTTACATGGCCCAAGACCCAATGTGGATGTTATCAGATGATGGGCATGCAATAAATGGAAACCTAAAGGAGGTATGGAAATCTCTCTGATGTCAACATTTTTTTTCCTTATAAATGTCAACATACTTGAAGACTATACTAATGGTTTGATTGAAGGTCCATGGTTACTAGGAAACATGGGTCTATTTCTTAAGAGATGTTCTCCATCTTGTGATCCTAACAAAGAGAACATAAATTCCATGTCTTTATGAATAAAACTTCCTAGTTTACCTCTCGATTTCTGGGAAGATGAAGTTCGACAAGTATAGAAACCTCTTAGGCTCCATTGTGTCCTTTGACATAGCTACTAAGGCCAAAATAAGACTATATTTTATAAGGATCTTTGTGAATGTAGGTCTACAAAGAGATCTTCCTGTTATTATCACCATTCACTCTAAGTTGGGTAGATGGAAGTAGGTGCTAGAATATGAAACATCAATTGCTAGGTGCAATAAATGCAATAAACCGGGACATAATTTCCCAACTAATTATAATTCTATAATCTCAAGGAAGCCCAAAAGAAGAATGAAGTGGCATGAGAAACCGACTGAGATTAAGGAAAAAAATAATATGCGAGTAAAGGAAATGGCCATTAAACTAGAAATAAACCTAAAACAAATCAACATGTGTATAATGAAAACCCTTGTGTATGTTTGGAATCCCGAGTACTACTACATGGAGGAAGGGAGTTTTTCGAAAAAAACAAATCTTGAGGAGCTCCTTTTACCTTTCATTGAAATAAAAGGAAAGGGGATAGAGAATGAGACAACACAAGAGGAAACTAAAGATCAAAAAGAACATGAAGGAAGAAGAAGAGATCCAAGAAGAAAGAGAAGAAACAAAGGAATTAATCCAGGAAGATTCAAAGACATTATCAAAAGAGGCACACAAATAAATCCAATAGAAAGAAGAGGAAAATGCAGGTATAGAGGAAACTGTTGAACAAGAAATAGAGGCATACCAAGGTTTAAGTATGGAGGAATTTCCAAGTATTGACCAGTTCAAAGTGACTCCCACTAAATGGAAAAGAAAGAACCAAGAAGCCTCATCCTCTAAAACCCCCAAAAAATCTGATGTAGGGGGGAGAACAACTAGAGGAAAGCTGACTAGAAAAGAGGAGAAACAAATAACCACATAAAAGGAAATTGTGGCAAGGAGGTAATCAACATTGGACCATAAAGGGCCCAAAAAGCCTCATAATATTAACATTAGATACCACAATGGAAAATGTAGAAAGTAACAAAATGGGTTGCTCAACTCCATTTTCAAAGTGAAATCAAGAACAAAGATAGCTAAGGAAAAGGTGTGGATAGTGAAAGAAAGAAATCATAGTTGATATTGTGTTTTTTTCTCTTTGTCTCTATTATTGCACTTTGTATGGTTTTTTTCTAGTTTTGGACTATTTCTTAACTATATCTTGACCAATTTTAAGCTAGTTTTATGTTGTTTTTGATGTGTGGTTTCTTTTTAACTCATTAAATGTATTTTGTCATATCTAGATTGTAGATACTTATTGTAACATGGTAGGTCCCCTTCCAAAACCTTCCATTTACCAATTATTAAAAAACATATACTAGTGTTGGGTTATCCATACAAAAATGATATTGGATGGATTACTAAAAAGATAATTTTAATTTCTAACTCCCCAAGATTATTTTTTATAAAAGGGTAATTTGAGCTTAGTGTCCCTTACCTCAAAAGTTTGTAATTACATTCAAAAATAACTTCCTATATAATTCCATTCACATAAAGGTTTTAATAGTGGTGATGAAGAGCCGTTGAGTGGTTTCCCACATGGAGAAGCCCTTACAAGATCCCATTCAAAAATTGACACAAACAAATTTAATCACACTCTTCTCCAAAACAAATAAAATATGCGGTATCTCTTTGGAAAAAGTTGGAAATATAATATGCACACCAATGATATCGAACAAACATGCAACAAGTATGTTCAAAACATAATAATATTTATTAAAATTACAACATATGATTTGTTTAATTAATAAATTTAGACTAGAAAATAATAACTGATATTACTTGTTGCATGAGTTTTATATTTGAAAATGGTTGTGGGAAATTATAGGGGAATACAAAAATAATTGTTGGGCCAATCATTACCACCAAAATATTACAAGTATATGGTAATAGGAAGGTGTGATTTAATTACATTGTAATAGATATATATGTAAAGAAAGAGGTAAATTACTAAGCATATATGTGAAGTGGGAAGTAGATGTGATACCATTAACTTATCTATAATGAATGTGAGAAGGCCTTCCAAATCCCATAATTGTGTTAAATAGTTTCATTATGCAAGTGAAATTCATAATGCATTAACAATTCATAAGCTTCATTTAAAGGTACTTTGAAGTGAACTCAACCATGGATTTATGATGAATGGATCCCATCTATACATATTATTATCTCGCAATAGTCTATTAAAATCTTTCCCTTTATTGCATTTTACGTGTAACAAAGGGATATAATGTCACAATGAGAATTATGGAAATTAACATGAATATCAAATCAAGATTATATTTTTTTCCTATATTTTTTCAACATGGAAGGTAAACATGTTATTTAAATATTTCAAATTTGGATGTGAAACCCAAAGAAAATATATAATATTTTGATGCCATTTAAAAAATAGAGGCATGACACATAAATACCTATCTAAATTTTTAATATAGGTTTCAACTCATTTCAGCCCACCTTTTTCAATATCTTTGTCTCATACACATGGAATTCAGCTTGGGAAAATATTGTTTTAGCTCAAGACCTATCCTCATATGTATCTTGATGATATTTTATGGGTGTTGCTTCCTTCATAGTCATGATTTCTTGATGTGGTATTTCATTTCAATCCAAAAATTTCACCTTCTCATTACTTCAAGATAGGATTTATTTCAGGCTATAACACCTCCCATGTTGTTTGGTTTCTCGAGTTCATCTAGTGCCTACTTATAGGAATCTATATTTTTTCCTAGTATATCATGTTTGAGTCTCACAATCACCCTTAAAATTTTGCTTCATGTTCAAAATTTTCATCTCTTCACCCTTATCTCAATTTTTATTCTTCAACCATTAAAATATCATGAAGACATTTAGGAATGAGAAGATCTATAAATGTTTTAGGTGAAAATAACTTGAAACTAATGCTTCATGAATTATTTTATCAACTCGTACCAATGAGTAAACTAACCATCATATTAGAAAGGAAGGGCTTAGACCCTTCCATTGGGTTTCTACTTCTCTTTTTCCAATTAAATATTTCAAAATCATGGAAGTAGGGATCCACTTGGCTAGGTTATATCAAATAAATATATTCATGTTTAACCATAGGAAGATAATCATGTGTAACAAATGATACTTAATATAAATATGTAAATTTGCAAATCACTTAAAGTAAAATTGTTTAATATTGCACACATTTGTGGATATATTTGTCATTGTATGTTTTCTCTATAATGTATCATTTTTAAAAATATTATAGTTTATATTCATGTTATAAATGTTCTCCCTCAAATATTTATATTACGAATAATCTATATGTTGTTTTATTGGCGATTTGGGCATATAAACAAAGTTATCTTAAATATGGATAAAAAGAGGAATTATATTCATTGTATTGATATATATATGTATATATAAATATACATATATATATATATATATATATATATATATATATATATATATATACATATATATATATATATACATATATATATATATATATATATATATACATATATACATATATATATACATATATACATATATATTGGTATATATACATATATATATATGTATATACATATATATATATATATATGTATATATATGTATATCTATGTATATATATATCTATATATATATATATGTATATATATATGTATATATATATACATATATATATATATATATATATATATATATATATATATATACATATATATATATATATATATATATATATATATACATATATATATATATATATATACATATATATATATATATATATATATATATATATATATATATATATATATATATATATATATATATATAATGCCATATAAGATCCAATATTTAATAATAGATATGATTTTGAGGTTAGTGTCCCTTGTCTCAAATATTTATAATTAAAATCACAAACAAATTATCTTAGTGTTTTATATAAAAATATTAGCACCGTCTAGAGAAAATATTTAACATGCATCCAATAATATTGGGAACAAGATATATAACCTATGGCATACAAAATAATAAATTTAAATGTGCTAACTTACTAAGAAATTATGTTTTAGTAAAAGTAAAATTGAGGTTAGTGTCTTCTACCTCAAAAAACTATAATTTCATTCACAAATAAGTTCATATAGTATATAGATCTCATCACATGATAACTCCAAATATTTAGCATACCTCCTGCAATATCTAGAGAAATCTATATAATATATGGTATATAAAATAATTAATTGGAATGTGATAACTTACCAATAAATTATATTTTGGTAAAAATGATAGTTGATGTTAGTACTCACTAACTTAGATACTTATAATTACATTCACAAATATATTCTTATATATAGATCTTAACACACTTCAACTCAAAATATTTAAAATACCTCCACCTATATTTAGAACAAGATATATAATATATGGTATATGAAATAATAAAAGGAAATGTGATAACTTACCAATGAATTATATCTTAGTAAACAAAAACTAAGTGCTCACTAGTTCGAAAAAAAGCTATAAAATCTATAGTATGCAAAATTGTATCTTGGTAAAAGGATAGTTGAGGTTAGTGGTTACTACCTCAGAAAATATAATAAATTCATTAAAAATAGATTCTGTATAAATAACTTAGTGCATGCTAGTTCCTAATACGGTGACCCATCGTATGCCCTCCGATGTATAATGATATATACTAGTTCTAGTTTTCACTTTGATAAAATAAATTATTTTCTTCCATCTAAAGAAAAACCTTCTAAGATACTAGGTTTACACAAATGTAAATTTTATTTTCTAATATACTAAGATTAGTGGATGCTAGCTTTGAATATAGTCACCCATCTTATTCCCTCCTATATATAATACAATATTTAATAGTGACATTTTCAAGCTCACATAAATCTAAAAGTTCTTAGAGCATTATGTCGTAAGATCTACAATAACTAATATTATTATGGCTTACACTTTTCTCAAAATAGTTTATGATATTGTAATTATACTCATAATATTATTTTGCGTATAAAGTTTTCCACCATCGAGAACTAATATATTTATCATACCCCATGCTATCTTTAAAACAAGCTATATAATATATCATTTATGAAACAATAAAAGGTAAGTTATAATTGCATTAAAAAAATAACTTCCAATATACCAAGCTTAGCACTCACTAGCTTCTAGCATAATAACCGATCATATTCACTCAAATATATGATACAATAAATATTATTTGTATTTTATTCCCTTGTAATATTGTAATTACATTCGTAAATGTATTTTTATATACTCATCGTAGTGCCAACTAGCTTCTAGCATAGTGACCCATTGTATGCCCTATAATGTACACTATAATGAATACTATTTGTATTGTATGGTATGGTATGCCCTCATAATATTGTGACTAATTTCAAAAACATCTTTCTTTACACTAATATTAGCTCCCTTTAGATTTGAATATTTAGCATACCTCATGTTATCTTTGTAACAATATATATAATCTCTTACATGTAAAATACTAAATTATCTATGCTAACTTACCAAGAAATTATAATTTGGTAACAATTTAAGTTAGGATTAATTCCCTCTGCCTTAGAAACTTATAATTGCAATCACATTTACCAAGTTTATGAAATAGTAAAGTCTCTTTTTAATATATTGAGTTTAGAAATCGGTATCTCTGAATTAGGTCAACCATATTATGCCTTACAATGTATGATATAATCTATCATACATATTTAACATACCTCCCACTATATATAGAATAATATATAGAATCTAGCGATACAAAATAGTAAAAGTAAGTTGAGGTTAGTGCCCATTACCTCAAAAACTTATAATTTCATTCAAAAACAACTTCCAATATATAAAGCATATTTACGTTATCACTTAAAATAGATACCCATCATATGTTATTGAATGTATGATATAATATATATTTATAATATGGTATGGTATAGTAATATCTCAACTATATTGTAATTACATTCATAAAATATTCTTGTATACTGATCTTAGCTTTGACTATCTATGAATATTTAACATATCACATGTTATCTATCCAATAAGATATTAAATATATGGCATATGAAAAATTACATTACATGTGCTAACTTAGCAATAAATTATATTTTCATAAAAAGGTAAGTTGAAATTACCACCCATTCTTATAGAAACTTACAGCTTTTGTCACATATACCTAACTTACAAAATATAAATTTTTGTTTTTAGTATGTCGAGTTTAGCAATCACTAGATTTGAACATGGTCACCAATATTATCCCTTCCATTGTATGTTATAATAAATACTAGTTTTAGGTTATCACTCATTAATATGATGCAATAATTGATACTCTTATGGCTTATGCTTAGCTCACAATTTAGTTTGTTATATTATATCTATATTCGTAGTAGATTTATATGTACAAATATTACTTCGTAATATCTCTAATATATTTAGCATACCTCCCACTAGGTGTGGAACAAAATATATAATATATCATGTACAAAATATTACAATATAATTTGAAGTTAGTACAAGTTACATCATATACTTATAATTCCATTCAAATATAACTTTTAATACACCGAGCATGATGTTTGCTAACTCCTAACATAGTGAACCATTGTATGCCCTCTAATATATTATATATTAGTAATGTTTTATGATTGGTATGCCCTCTTAATATTGTAATTTCATTCACACACAAATTCCTATGTCTTGATCTTAGCACCCACGAGCTTCAAATATTTATCATACCTCTCGTTATCTCACCCAAAAGCTATATATCCTATGGCATATGAAATAGTAAATTATCTATGCTAACTTACCAATAAATTATAAATAGTAAATAGTAAAAAGGCAAGGTGAGATTACTACCCACTACCTTAATAACTTATAATTACATCTAGATACACCGTGATTATGATATTATAATTTAATAAAAATGTTAGTTATATAAAAGGTATGTTGAGTTTATTTCTCGTCACCTAATAAACTTATAATTGCATTAAAAAATAGATCCCAATATAGTTAACTTAGCACTCACTAGTTAAAAATATAGTTGTTGATATTAATCTCTTGGATGTGGATCTCCATGGGAATAAATACACCTGGAACAACAAAAGGTTGGGAAAATATCTAATCCAAGTTAGACTGGATAGAGCCCTGATTTCTGCTAGTTGGATTCTCAGTCAGGACTTCCACCTCTCTTCCCTGCCCAAAATTGGATCGGACCACAATCTGATTGCCTTAAATCTTCTCAATTGGACTAAGCCCATCAGAAGCTCATTCAAATTTGAAAAGATGTGGATGGAGCATGATGACATTTATGACAAAATTAAAGAGTGGTGGGTTTGGAATGGTGAAGGCACTGCTCAATTTAGATTGATTCAGAAGCTCAAAAATGTTAAAAAACAAGTTAAAATTTGGAATAAAAGAGTTTTTGGTAATGTGTTTGAAAAAAAAGAAGTTAAAACAAAAGCTCCAAGATCTGGAAATCAAAATGAATACAATGGGGAGATCTTTTGAAGACCAAACTGAGGAAAAGAATATTCTTTCAGAGCTGCATATGATTTGTAGCAGAGAAGAATCCTTATGGAGACTAAAATCTAGGGCTATCTGGCTAAAAGGAGGAGATAGAAATACGAAGTTTTTTCATATGACCACTTTGAAGCACAGAGCTTGTAATAGGATTATGGAAGTGGATAAAAGTAATGGAACTATTATAAAATATCCCAACAACATCAAAGAGGAAGCTCTCAATTTCTATAAAAAACTACTTAATGAGAGGAATATCATTGCTGATGAGGTAATTTCTTTCATGTTGGAGGCTATTCCCCAAGGAAAATTGAGGAGAAAAGATTTAAAGATATCACTAAAGCTGTCACACTTGAAGAACTGCAAAAGATGTGTTTACTTTAGAAGGTGACAAGGCTCCGGGCCCTGGATGGTTTTTCTATTAACTTTTTTCAGAAATTTTGGGAAATATGTTCAGATGATCTTCTCAGAGTGGTGAATGAATTCTATAGAACTAGGGATCTTTTGAAAGAGCTGAATAACACCCACATTGTGCTTGCTCCAAAAAAAATGGATGCTAAGGACTTCAAAGACTTCAGACCCATCAGCCTTGTGAATGTTATCTATAGAATTTTTACCAAAATCATTGCTACCAGGCTACAATTTATTATGAATGATTTAATCTCAAGGCAGTAGAGTGGATTCATTAAAGGTAGGATTATCCAAGATGGAGTGATTATGGTACATGAGACCATACACTCTATGGAAAATAATAAAAAAGTGAATATGGTCCTTAAGCTTGATATGAATAAAGCCTTTGACAAGGTCTCTTGGGTTTTTCTAGACAAAGTTTTAATTAAATTTGGTTTTCCTGCTAAATTCAAAAAAATTATTAAGGCTTGCATCTCTACGGTCAGATTCTCAGTGGTGGTTAATGGTGAGCCGGTGGGATTTTTCACAAGTAGTAGAGGGCTAAGACAAGGGGACCCCATATCCCCCTACTCTTCATTCTTATGGCAGATAGTCTTAGTAGAACAATTGGTAAAGCAATTATTGATGGTATTCTGAAAGGTTCAAAGCCCACTTCCATCAGCCAAGCAGACTTCTCATCAGTAATTTGCGGATGATACAATCCTTCTTTTAATGGCATCCGTCCTTGAAGCTAAGGCTACCAAGGATATTCTGTAACTTTACGAATCTACTTCTGGGAAAGAGATCAATTATGATAAAAGCTCCATTTTCTTCTTCAACACTCCTGAGGAAAGACAACTTAAAATTGCAAAAATTATGGGCTATAAAATAAGTGCACTTCTAGCCACTTACTTAGGACTCCCTCTTGGCACTAAAAATTTTCTACCAAGGTGTGGAATGATCTGTTGGTGAGATTTCAAAAAAATGGCTGGATGGAAAGGAGCCATTCTATCTAGTGCTGGTAAGTGCCTGCTCATAAAAAGCACTCTTCAAAATTTACCTATCTATATCCTGTCTCTTTATAAGATCCCTTCTACCTTCAAAGAAAGAATTGAGAGGATTCAAAAAAACTTCTTATGGTAAGGCATGGAGGAGAAGTTTAAATATCACTTAGTTGCTTGGGATAAGGTTTGTACTCCAAAATCTATAGGGGGCCTGGGCATAAAAGACATCAAGAAAATGAATGAGGCTCTTATTGTGAAAATGGGCTAAAGAATGCTATCTGAGAAGCAACCTAGGATATAATTAATTAAGGCTAAATACCTTAATCAACAAGTAGTCTTTTCTTTTCTTCAAGATGAGCATCTTCCTTATGGTTCCATTTTTTGGAATAATTTAGTGAAGAGCAAAAATTTCATCAAACAAGGAAGTAAATGGAAAGTGGGAGATGGTTGTGATATAAAATTCTGGGATGATAACTAGTTTAATTGCAGCCTTATGGATAGATTTGGTGTAGTCAAAGATAGTCTTGAAAGCAAGTATGGCACTAGAATTAAGGATTATATTGAAAGAAATAGAAAAAACTTTCTGTGGATAGAGATGATCTTATCCAAATTATTTCCTCCCTGTAAGATCAGTTGGACCTTATCCCCTTAAGTCAGCTAGAAGTTAAGGATGAATTGGTCTAGAGAAATTCTATTGATGGGGACTACTCTGTTAAAATTGGTTATAATACTTTCTTCGACAATAGTCAAACTGAGTTTAAATGGAGTAGAATTTGGATGATTGAGCTAACACCTAAAATTAACTTTTTCTTTTGGCTTGCTCTTAGGGGCAGAATTCTTACCACTGACAACCTGATAAGAAAAGGTTTCATAATGCCTAATAGATGTCATCTATGTAAAAAGACTCTGAGGATATCAGTCATTTGTTTATCCATTGTGAATATGCTACCAAAATGTGGATTTTTCCTCTCTAATTTTAAAGCCTCCCGGGTGGTTCCAAAGGACTTGATCGACTCTGGACCCAATGGAGTGCACCCTATAAACATTGTGTTGTGAGAAGGCTCTAGAATTTGGTAATGCCTCATGTTATTTGGAGGATATGGAAAGATAGAAATGATATCATTTTTAGAAATAGTAAACAGAATTATAAGCTCAGTATTGGGAAAAATTCTAATGCTATTAAAGAGAATATTGCTAGATTTAAACCCCCCAAGAACAAGAGTTATCCAGAAAATGAAGAGCATATCTTGTCCCAATGGCAGATTGGAGCTGACAATATCCGAAATAATTCCAGTAATAATATTGATAGATCTTTGATACATTGGCATCCTCCTGATCTCAACTGGTATAAGTTGAACTTTGATGGGGCCTCTAAGGGTAACCCTAGAATTACAGCTGGGGAGGAGTGATCCGGGATCATAAAGGCAGTTTGGTTGCTGCTTATGTTGGTAAAATGGGAATACAAACTAATCATTTTGCTGAAGCATTATCTACTTTATGGGGCCTTAGAATTGCTCAGACTCATAATATCCAAAATCTCATTCTGGAAGGAGACTCACTTAATATCATTAATCATCTTAATCAGTGTTCACCTCCAAGTTGGAACATCAAGGACTTCATCTTGGAATCCATAAGTATTTTCCAAACCTTCAATAATATTTTCAATCAAGAATACTTATCGGGAGGGTAACAAGGTGGTAGATGCATTGGCTAACTATGGCATAAATGTTAATCACATTATTTGGGATAATAGTGATCACATTCCTGAGTAGATTCAAAACAACATACAAGTAGATACTTATGAGCATGCAAATTCGGGGTAAGATAAATGAGCATTTGGAGTGGGTCTTTAAGAATAAGACTTTCACACGTGCTGATAAGTTTAAAACAACACTCAAGCAGATCTTGATGGGCAATCAAGGATATAGAAAGCATAATGATGACTTAAAGTGGATTTATATGAAGATTAAAGCCACACATGTAGGAAATATTGTGCCTATAACAACTTTTAAACAGGTTTTTATGGATTTTCAAGTCCATAGTAAGGATGATGATGATCTGGAGTGGGTTTCTAAGGGGGATGAAGTTTGTGCATGTGGGATTTCCTAGGTACATAGCAGCATTCACGCAGGCATTCGTGGGAAATGTTATGACAACAACGGCTACACTATTCATCATTCCCATCGCGTGAGAAAAAATAGAGAAAGGCGGATTGGAAATTGCGTCTATTATAGAATTCCTCATAGGGATTTTGAATATTATACTTTCAATCACTTAAGCATGGTGAAAATGGGAGGATCCCCTTGTCAGATCGAGCCCAGCGAGGACCCGGAGTGGAAGAATAATGAAGAGCTTTGGAATCTTCTCAACCAGGGAGGCATCACAAATTTTATTGAGAAGATACAGGGTCACAACCAAAGCATTTATATGTAATTTGTGAAGGATTGGAAGGATTGCAAAGTTGAATATGGCGGACAAAAAATTTCGATCAATGAAGAGTTAATAGGCAAGCAAGCAATGACACTTGGAATGGATGGGTACCACTTTTTTAATAAAAGGATTGATAGGGCTGCTGAGGAGAGGAAATTTGTTGAGGGTAATGAGAAACTAGTCTTCGTCATGGTGGGTTTGCAGGTCAGATCTATCCCTCTACCTTTTGATGAGGTCACCCATATGATGGTGCGATACATCTCTTTGGAGGGGAGATTCGTCACAATGCCCTTAAAACATCTTGTGTTCCTCAATCACTTCCACGAAGTTTCACGGTATGTTTCCCTCATTATTTGCTTAATTCTCTTGAGCACTCCATTTTGGAGTTCCAAAAGCATACTTGTCATGATCCCTCTACATTAAGGTCTCATCTTCTTGTTGCATAAACTTTTTCTTCTTAAGTTTCCCGGCATTCCAACTTCCCCCATCTCTATTCCTTCTTTTCCCCTCACCACTGCCACTACCCCCATCTCTTCTCCTTCTATCCCCATCACCACTGCTACTACCCCTTTTCCTTCCTTCTCGGCTCCCCCTGTCATCCCCCCACCTCTGGTCCCACCCCCTTTGCCTCCACTTCGACCAAACCTATAATTAGGTCTTCTAAAAGACTGAACCTGGATACCCCTGTTTCGGGGAGCGTTCCTCAGGACTTGGAGGTTTCTCATAATATCCTTCATATTATCAGTACTAGTTCATAGGAGGCACACACTAAGAGCTCCACAAAAAGGTTGGAAGCCTTAGAAACAGACATGTTGCTGTTGAAAGAAGAAGTTAAAAACTTGGCTAAGCAAAAAGGTAAGAGGAAGAAGGAGGAGGAGGTTGATATTGAAAATAAACAGGTTGAGGATATCTACAAAAAAATGAACTCCCTAGACAACCGTCTAGGGAAATCCAAGACTCACCATGACCATAATATGGCTATATTTAGTGCAATCAAAGAATTTATTGAGCAACATGTCCGCAGCATCTCTAATCTCAGTGGAATACCAGCAACTCTTTGGGGCACGAAAAGGAAAGCAAACAGACCATTCAACAGCTGGATATTTCTGACCCTACTCATATGATGACATTGGCTATGTTCACCTCTTGGCAGACTATTAAATCCAGAATCACCAAAGCTACCAAGAAGTAATTGTGGATCTGCACTGCTCTTGCTACCTTCCTTCGTGTTTTTTTATTGTTTTGTTGTTTTTTGGCTGCTCTTCTGCAGTGTTTGAACTGGTTTGATGTTTTGGGGTAGCTGCTCTTTGGTTACCTTGGGTTTTTATGTCTTATCTGGATCTTGATCCTTCTTGTAATGAATTTCATTCCTATTCTGGTTTCTAGGCCCTCTTTGTATACAAGGGTATAGTCCCTTTCAAAAAATTATATACCAATAATAATAAAAACTTAGCACTCACTAGCTACTAACATAACAACCCATCATATGAACTCATATGTATAATTAAATATATATTACTAATGTTATATGGTATGGTATACCCTCATAATATTGTACTTGCATTCACAAATATCTTATGATCTTGATTCTCACTTGCTCAAAATATTTAGCATATGTTTCATTATCTCTACTATGACATATGAAATAGTAAATTATGTGTGCTTACTACGTAATTATAATTTTGGTAAAATGGTAAGTTGATATTACTACCTGCTATATAGTAGCCTATATAGATAATTCTCCTATAGTGAACCATTATATGTCCTCAAATGTACATGATATATTATATTAGTGCCCAATTTTTTCTCAAAGAAATAAAAATGTAACATAATAAATAGATAATTATCTAGCTTCATATACATTATAAATAGATAATAATAACTTCTTATACATTATACATGGATAAAAATAGTCGATAATAAGAAAAAAGTTACTAGATCCTAGCTCTTGTGAGCGTCTCGACAAATGAGGTTCTATAACATATGAAACATAAAGCTTTCCTATAACCTTAAAAGACACATTTTCATCGAAAAGTAATTGTAGTAAAAATAGATATTATGTTTAATAGTAAGAAAATTATAATTGCATTTTCTATGATATATTTAAAACTTAGTTAATAATCATTAATTTATATAATTTAAGTATAATAATTTTCCATCGTTTATATAGTTGCATTATTTACATAATAAATCATCATTCTTTTCATCTAATTATTTTTTAGAAAAATACTAAAATATGCCATAAAACATTTAATATTGCATACATCCCAAGTGTAAAATTTATTTAATATAAATAGCAAAAACATATTAATATAAAGGGACAAATTTTACAATAAAACAAAATACATTAATGAAGAGGAACATTCTAAATATAGAAAACCCAAAACATTTATACAAACAAACTTTATATATATATATATATATATATATATATAAAGGAATAATTTTAATATATATTAAAAAATAAACTGGAGCATTTCAATAATTGAAAACACAAAACATTAATATAAATTAATATTTTAAACATAGAAAACAAAAAAATACTAAAAAAATGTTTAAAATATGAAAATTACAAAATATTACTAAAAAGAAACACTTTAAATATAAAAACACAAAACATTAATTTATTTTTACATTTAGGGAGTTTTGTTTGATGATTAGAGGATGTAATTTTGCATGGAAAAACAAAGGAAGATCTGGTAATACACAAAATAGAGGTGGAGGAATAGAAGCTATAAACGATATGAGAGCACAATGAAAATAATTTGTTGTAAAAGATTAGAAACATACAATGTCAAAAATATATAAATATAGGTGTTGTCAACATGAGAGCACAATGAAACCCATTAACAAAAATGGTTAGAAACACATAACAATGAAGGAATAGAAACAATGGATCAAATAGAAAATATATACAAAAACAGAAAAAGGAAGAGTCTCATTGACAATAGATAAAAATATATATTACAAAAAAATACATAAGAACACTACATATTTATTACATAAAAATACAATTCTAATTGTTAGAGAATACTTACGCTTTATTTTTTTATGTCTATTATATGTATCTTGGAATCTTAAAACATCTCTTCAAACTCATGAAAATTATCTATAAATTCCATAAGAATGATGTTTCTATTGCTAAACCCCTTCTCTAAATGCATTACTGATTTTTAGAGAATTGTTGTCAATGTTGTATATTCTATTTTCAATGTCATGGATTTACAAATATTCACCAAACCCGGAATTATCTCCTACTAGTACCAAAATGTTTAGTAACCTCTACTAACACTAATTAAAATAACCATCCATATTCAAATAGTTGTCACCAATATTTCCTCCACTATTTATACTATTATTATAAATCATGTTTTCTCCAACCATTTTTTCTTGATTTTTGCAACTTCCTCGATCGTTTTCTGAAAGAAAATCTATACTATCAATCTCATGTAAAATTTGTGATGGAATGAAGGGATGCATCTAAGAAAATTAAGCTTGAGGGAGAGAAAAATTGGAGGAAGAGGGGATATGAAGAAAGGGCTAGAGGGAGGAGAAGTAAACTAGTGGGAAAAATTAGGCAGAACCATTATGTTGAAATCTTATTTCTTACGATCGGGGCATATGAACCATTTACCATTTTTTTCAATCATTAGACAAAGAAAGGGGATGTGATGTAAAGGTTGTTGAGGAAATGTACTTTGGATGATGATAAGTTTGAATGGAAACTTGCATTTGTTAGAATCTGTAACTCTACATATGTTAGATATAGAAAATGCACGTGTAAGGTTCATTATGTCACTGATTTCATGCACCTTGACCTTCCACTTTCCCTAATGTATGTAAGGAACATCCATATAAACTCCCACTGATGTTTGAAACCTTATTTCTACATTTTTAAGGTTTCTTATTTTTTTGATTCCATGCACATCTACAATAAGGGTTTATATTTAACAATAAAGGGAGAAATCAAGGTTACCCCTCAATAATAATCATGATTTTTCTCCCATTAATGACCATTGACACAAAACCTCAACCTTCAATTTATTTGATGCATGGTGTCGGTATCCAAATTTACTCCTCCTTTGGGACTAGGCAGTTTCAGCAAATCGACTGAGGTACTTTAAGAATTTCAAGATTGGATATTTTACATTGTTTGTAGCCGGAAAAATTATGACAAACCTATTAAGATTGGGCTTCAGATGGCTTGTGTGACATGTAAAAAGGAATGGCCAACCTTGCTACTTTCGGTCCTGCCTTTGACCAGGGTGAGAGAATCCAAGGGTAACTTGAAACATAGTAGAAGGGATAAATATTTTACTTCTCAATCTCTTTGGGGAAATAGGTCAATTTGAGATAACTATGGTCATAAACACAACACTTCACTTTCACAAGTTGTCACACAAAGTGATGTATACACTTATTTCACCAGACACATGTTACTATAGATAGATAAGTTACATTTTTGTTGCATTTTTGATAAAGGGAATTAAGATCAAGGGTTCCTTTCACTAATATTTGTAAATAACACAACAAGATGATAGACAGAGGGCTTTTATTGTACGATGAGACTTGAATTATTTTTTTATAAGGATGGGGGATTTGTAAGATAATAGATCACTTAATGACACTACTCACAATACTTGCTTAGACATATATAACATCCCAGACAATAAAGAACAATTCATCAATTAGTCATAGTTTCCATTTAAAGAAAGATTTGCATTCATTGATACTCAATTATGACAAATATTTCACACAATCCTTAAAATACTTAGCACAAAATCTCATGCAAATATTTTAATGAAGTATTTCTTGCTTTTGATCTCATACGCTTAAGATACACTCGAAATATTACAAAAATCCATCAACAAAATGATTTCAGCAAGGATTTTATAATTGCATTCAATATTGTAAAGTAAAATCTCACACCACAATATTGAACAAATGACCAAAGCTTAATCACTAAGGACAGACCTAGTGTAATTCATAGAAAGCAAGAAATACAAAATTGCAACAGAAAATGTAATTGATCAACTAAATGTTCAGTACATAAAATCCAAGAACATGTAAGCCAAACTCATAGTCAGACAAATTTCATTTAAATATACCAAATTCTTGACAAGGGAACATGAAAACAAATGATCTCAATGCTTGTTATTGACTATACACTTTAATCATCTAAACATTTGAATTTTAAAGAGTAAAATATTAAATTGTATTTCTTCCAGACAATTTAAGAAGTATCATAGCAAAATATATTAATTCTTGTCTTTTGTAGAATATTAATAAAAAAAAACCCTTAGTATGAGGAAAAACCCCTCATACGTATATAACTATACAACTTAATTTCCCCAAAACCACCTCAAAAGGTCCTTTGAATCCTTGCTCCATGTAATTAAAAATCTTCAAAGGAAGTATATACTAATTGAAAAGATTCCATTTTGTTCATGATTGGTTTGAGTGAAGAAAGAACCATGTGGTGACACCTGGGAGAGATGGAAAATATATTCTTTTACTTTTAAACGAGTTTTTATTTTAGTAAATTGCACTCTATTTCGAGGAAATCCTTGATCTAGAATGCATTTTCAAAGTAAGTTTTTTTTCAAAGAAAAAGTTTCTTCTTTTTTACTTTTCATGGCCCTCTCCAGTGGGTTGATTTGAGCTTTCCCTACCTTGTTCTTATAGGCATCAAAATTTTCAAACATTTGAGTGACAACTTCCTCATCGGGCCCTGAGTGGTAGTTGAAAACTACTTCATGTTTTGTACTTATTTCATCAAGCTCTGCAAAGACATATTTTATTTCTTCATCCTCTTTGAAAATTTATCAATTGTTAACTCAATGTATGCCCAGTCCTACATGGTGGATACACTGAAAACCCTCGGCTCTCTTGGTTTACCCATAACATACTCCCTGAAAATTCTAATCAAATTTTTAGTGCTCTCCATTCTAATTGTTTCTCCACTATTTGTCCCAATTAATTTTTCTATCAGAGCATGAAGGCCATCGATATATTCCATTGTTTTGTCTCTCAATTCATCAAGAATTTCAACATATTTTGTTAAAATCTCCACTCTTACTTTTTCCATATTGTAATATTCTTGTTGATTTCCCACAGTCAAGAGACACAATTCCTTCTTTAACAACCAAGTCATCACCTAAGTTTTTGATAGCTCCCATTTTTGGTAGCATATCAGTCCACATTAATTTCTTAGCTTCACATTTATCCATTAATTCCTTGGTTGCTTCTACCTTTTCAAAAATATGGGAATATCATTTCACAACTTTTGTGATTATTGATTCACCTCTGATAACCAAATCATTCTCCCATTGGATAGTGGCCTCCCCTCTTTCTCTTAAGTCACTTACTCTCCTGATGTCATCATTGGTGATCTCTGGGACTCCAACTTTCCCTTCCTTATGATTTTTGGTCAATTTTCTTACCAAGTTGGATAGTGCCTCATTCTTGGCCTTTAAATCCTTCTTAAAATTTACGTAAACTCATCAATCATTTGAAATGCGGGTCTTCTATTGCATAAAAATCATATTTCATTTAGTTAGTAGAAGGATGACACGAAAATCAGATGGGGATGTTTCTTCTCGAAGCACATTAGATTTGGGAGTTGCAACATCTATGAATTGTTCTCCTTTCTTACTTAGGGTTTCCCTTGAGATAAATATCTCCTTTTTGGGTGGCTTTGCTAGAGTGAGGAGAGCCAAGCTCTATAAATCATCATCACTCAGATGCATTTTCACCTTCTTCTTCTTTGGGAGAGTACTAACTATCCACTCTCTTATGAGAGACTCATGTTCATCAAGTGATTTTAGAACTAGAGTTACAGGGATAACTACAAGAAATTTGGAAGAGGAAGAAGGCATAGAAATACCTTTTGAAGTTGTATTTATCGGTTCATCCTGAGTACCTGGTCTTATAAGTCCACCTTGACCCTCAATTCCATCAATAGATTTAGATCAATCCCTTATTTCTTTGACTTTTGAAGGTTATTGGTCATCAACTTCCTTTTCTTCCCGGGTTCAGTCCTCACCTATTTTCTTACTAGGAATAGAGATTGTCTCATCAGTCCCTACGAAAATGCTTTATTTGTGGGAAATAAATTTTCAAGAATTCACTTACATTTGCTTCGATGTCTTGAGGTACTACGTAACTCTGAAATCTGTAGTTTCTTCTTGTGTTTCATATACTGGAACTTCCTCAACATGAGGTTATGCTCCATGTCTAATATTTTTCTCTTTTTCTATTGTCACACTACTTGGAGTTGGCTCTAGGGTGGTCTCAACATGTTTTTGAATAGTTGAGGCATCAATTATAGGATAATTCATGAGGGGTTGTTCCTTGATGGGTGAAGCAACTAGAGTTATTGGAATGGAAAGGGTTGTCATCATAGGTACAGGTTTCTCAATAAGTAAAGTTACAGGAGACTAGGTGAGAACAGATGAGATGACTAGGACATCAAGATTCATTACTTGTTTAGGGGTCTCTTCCTCCTCCAAATCAACCCATTCAAACATTTTAGTTTGTTTCCTCTTTCAAAGTTGGACTTGTTTCTCCTCCTCTAATCCCTAAAGGCCAATATTTTTTGTTTTAAATTCATGAGGAGTCTCAAGCAATTTTTCCTCCTTAGGATTCTTAAGAATGGATTCCATCATTTTATCTTTTCCTTTGGATCCCAAAGCGAGATGCTGGAACAATTTGTAAGGGAGTAGCATGAACAATAGGGCCCTTGACCATACCTTCCTAAAGAATTTATCTAGTTATTCTCATTGTTTGAGGAGGGGAAGTTCTAATTATGCTATCTTGGGCACTTACATCACCTATTATTGGCAATGAGTCCAACTTCTTAATATTCTATCTCCATGAAACCTCCCTAGTGGCATAAACCCTCCGATGTGGGGAGAACATCATCAATGAGCTTTCTATTTCTATATTCTCTTAATAATGGGGTCTGTTGGTAACTTATATCCACTCCTTTTGAAAATAACCACCTTATGGAGATTCGGATGGGATTTGTAGTCTTTTCTTGGTTATATTTTTCTCACTAATGTCCCAATTTATTGGTGGAAAAGGTTGAGAAGAAATATCATCTTGGATGTATTCTTCACTAATCACATTACCATCATCCTCTAACCCTTCAGGATTTTGGATAACCCCAAAATCACTCATCTGGGACAAGGTAATTCTTGAATGTTATCTTCATCTAACTTCCTTTAATATTCACATCAAGAAATTCTCATAATGAGGTTTTTCTCTATCAGATTAGGGAACAATAATGTGTAAGATATGCTTTATATTGTAATGTTTTGTAGTCATTTTTACACCCATCAAAGAACAAGGGAACCCCGTGTACACTGGCCTATCACCCATCGGGTGCTAGGTGCTCATCCAAGGCACGCGAGCACCGAGTCTCTCCTTTATGTGAGTTTAGTGGGAAACATCATCTATGATAGGAATTCAAAGAGAGTGAGTTGAGATGAGACATGCAATCATCATAGAGATTAGAACGGCTTCTAGACCAATGGATTCATTCAAACTAGAAAGATACTTTAATAGAATAGGAATAAAATCAAACAGAAAGGAAAATGCATAAGGATTCATACTCAGTTCATAAACATACATGAAGAAAAACTATGAAGAAATGAGGATGGACCAAAATCATTAATGATCATATTCAAATAAGTTGGTAACCTCATTACATCCATTAGATTCATTACAAAACATCGCAGTATGGAAGACTGAGGTCATACATCATAACTGGATTTATATCCCTTAGCTTCTCAAGAAGAAAATTTACAATCCCAAGCCCCTTGATGCATCCTCCCCCTATATTTTATCTACCCAACCCAATGTAACTCCTTGTGGTGTTTCTACAGAGCTCCACTCTCTATTGATCTCTCCTCCTCAATTCCTCTATGGGCGCTTGTATTTATAGGCCCTCTAAACTGTCAACTCTTATTTTTGTGGCTTCAAATCTGTTGCCAAGTGTCCACATGTGGTCCTCTATGGGAGCATGCTCCTCCAGACCTAATCTCTCCACTCCTTTCCATGATGGTCTTCTAGAAACGTCCATCGCAGGGCATATTCCTTCCTAGGCCAACCTATAGCCAGGATGGAACCTTATCCACTCTGTATGCGTAGTCGGGCCACACTTTTCTCATTTTCTAGCCAATATACCAAATATGGCTAAGTATCAATACTTTGTTCTTCTGGCACGTAACATGGTTCCTTCTAAAACCCTCCTAGAACCTTGCCTTGCATGCCTCTTCTTTCATGCCCACACTTTAACTTAGGATTTGTTTTCCTATGCACCTTTTATACTTAGTCAATATTTTAGGGGCCCAACATCACCCCACACTTTACCTGTTCTCCACCCATAGGAACACTTCTTCAAAGAAAGAATTACAATAGAATTAATGTCTTGGAAAAATAATAAGGGAATGAAGAATTAGGAAAAATGAAAGAATGGGGAAGTGTTGTCATTACTACAACAAGATAGGAAAATATCTTTGCAAGTCAGCCTCCAACTTGTTCCAGGCATCAAATTCATTTTGTGCTCTCTAGCAGAGGTCACCAACTAGGGCACTTACCTCCTCAAAACCCAGTCCATTTCCTTGAGTGTTCAATGTTTCAACCATTCCTTCCAATTCCTTTCCCACGTCCTCAAGTGCATCCATCCTTCTTGTAATATGTGGGTATAACTCCTTTATCCGGTTTTTAATTGAACCTCGTAAGGTTTCAATAGCTTCTGACTTCTTCTCGACCTCAACCAGGATCCTCTATCACTCTGCTATGTTTCCTTTGTTCTTCTCCTACCTTGTGAGTGGTGACCAGAATAATTTCCACTTTATATCTATCTATGCAATTGTCATACGCGGCCTCAGTAGTATGGGTAGTAATTTTCACATCAGCAAGAACCTTGTTATACTTGGAAATGATTGCTACAACCTTCAATTTTTCCTCCTCTAGGTGCGCTACTACTTCTTCCATAGATTCTAAGGCCAGAGGTTTCCTTTCCATGGTGAGGATGCGTGTTAAGTCTTCAAGGAACTCAAGGGAAGATCCATACTTTTGCATGGGTGGTGCTAGGTCTAGATGCTTCAAAACAATGGCATCTGTGATGGATTCTACCTTCTTATATACCTCGCGCACCCTTGCCTTTTCTTCCCTTAGTTCACGCTTTAGTTGTGTGCTAATTAGTTCCTCCTATTTCAAGTCCTTGGTTCTCTCTTCTATCTCTTCTTCCCTATTTTCTAGATCTACCTCTAGAAATTTTACCTTTTCATTCCTTCGAATAACCTAGCTTCCAGTTCAACCAAGACCTTGTTCAACGCATTGCAGACTTGTTCATCCAAAAGTTGTTGAGCACTCACCAAGGGGTTATCTCCTTTTGACTCAGGCATCTTCATTAGTTCCCCTTGGCTTACCTTAAACTCTGGCTCATCGATGTGGGACTCAATTTCCCAAAAATCATTTTCCTCGTCTGAGGGTATGCACCTTCTTCATCAAACGACTTCATTGCCAAGATTTGATCTATGGGGATTGTGCTTTGGAAGCGCACACACAACACCTTGTTTGGATCATTAATGTAGCTCATTCTTGGCCTTTGGATCTCCATGTACTTTTCCCATGTGCACATGCCCTTAGGAATAGTTACCGATAGGCTAGGGCCTCCCACACTACCATGATCTTTCCCTATACTTTCTTCCCTATCTTCATTCATCACTATATCAACATTGCACTCCAATTCTTTTTCTACCAAGGCTTCAATGATTTTTGTTGCTTCTCTTTCTGCCACCTCATTTACTTCATCCTTAGTGAGGCTTGGAGTCCTCTGACTCTTTGTGCTAACCTCTTCACCTCCTCCCATGTCCTGGGTGCCCTCCTCCTCCTGGTTTCCCTTCCTTCACACAAAGTGATAGTCATTCTTCTCCCCTTCGCCTTCTTCTTCCGAATCATGCACACTAAAAACAAGTGGTTCTTGGTCTCCCTTAGGTTCATCTTCTTCATCGTCATCCCTCTCACCCATGTATTTCTCCAAGCTCTCTGTTTCCTCTGAATCAGCTTCCTCCATCACCTTTTGTTTCTTCCTAACTGGGGACTCTAGTATAGGAGATTTTGCTTTCTCTTCTTCCTCCTCTGGTAATTTCTCCTCTGTGATAATATTTTCTTGTTCTGGCACATCCTCTCTGACTAAGAACCTCTTCCTACACATGTAAGTGCTTGTTCCTGGGGTTCCCACTACTCGTGTATCTTAGGCAATTGGTGCCTTTTTCTTTATCTCTTTTGTCTCCTTTTACTTAGGCATGGTCTTCCTTCTACATGTTAAGTCTTCAGGCATAGCTATCTTGTTCTCAAGATAAGTGCCCTTCTCAAACTTAGGCCTTATGTGAAGGTATACATGTGTCACGGACCTCCCTGTAATAGGCAGAGTCAGGGGTTTCATCATCTAAACTTCATGCAACACATAATTTTCCACGTACACACGCTTGTTGGGGTAGACCAACATCTTGCGCATCTCCCTGTGGTCTCGATCCATACTTCCAAGGTCAAACTTCAGCTTCTTGGATTCCTTGAATCTATTTACCCCCACCTAGAAGTACTGAGCAGTGAAGGAAAATGGAAGTTTACACCATGGGCTCATGCTTTCATCAACCAACCTAAATCTATCAATGTAGAAGTGTTGGTATACTATGAATTCAGCTTCTCCCTCTGTGAGATTTAGTTGTTGATATGGGATCCACCACTCTTCCCCAAATGCACACCTCAAGCACATTTACCATTTCTCAAGACATGCCTTGTGAACGGCCATCATGCTATTGCAAGTGTATTTTTTGAATCTCTTTATGGGTGAGGGGTATTCCTCTGGGTACTCCCACATAAACTTATCTACCACATCTGGCACTCCAATCTCTAAAAACACAATATTCAAGAGGAAATTACCAAAAATTATCTTATCACCCTCCACATTAGCTTTGATGATCTCATCTATGATGTACGCAGACAATTTGTAGATGGTGCCCTCTGATATCCTTCTACAAACATTGATCCATGACTTTTTCACTTACGTCCACCTCTCTTGGTCATTAAGTTTGGTTACTAGGTGTGCAAACATTCTCATCACCAGGTCTTGGATATCCACAATATCAAAGTACCTTGACCCCTTCTTGTATGCATATGTGGTGATAGTTTCTTTGATGGCTTCTTTGTCACATAGGTCATCCTTTATATCTTCTCCTTCACAGATGAGACCTGTGAATTTTGAAATCAGCTGAGGAGTTATGCACATCTTGCACCCCACGAAGTGAAAGTGATCTTCATGTACACGTGACATCAACCACTGATAGAGGTGCTCAGGCTTCCCAAAGTAGGGAAACTCATAGAGTTGCAACAATCCCGCCTTCTCCAACTTCACTTTTACTTCATCACTATAAATGGGTAACCCTTTTGGTGTCCTCTTGTTTTTAGGCACACTAACTCTAGCGCCATTTCTTTTTTAGTCATGTTTTTGCGATGGTTATAATCGCTTACTGTCATGTTTCTTAAATGGGACTCCCACTCCTTTCCAAGAAAAACCCCATCTGGGTACTACATTTCTGCATACCATTATTCATTGGTACTTACAGTGGTTTCTTGTTGTTTTTTGCCCTTGCCCTTGCCTTTTTCCTTCTTAGGTGTTATAGCTGGTTTCTTGGGTTACATTGTGTAGGTTATCTTTGCACTTCAACTTCTCTTACTCTACTTCTCTACCTTTTCCAAGCTTAGATCTAGAACTTGTAAAGAATATCATTTTCAACTCGTGCCCTAGCTTCCAAACCCTTGTTAGAATATCCCCTTCATAAGACGATGCTTCTCCACAACTCTCTCTATGCTCGTGAACTATTCCCCCTAGTTTGCAAATCCAAACTAGTCACTCACGATTAAATTTCTCCAATTTTTCTTCACACAAATTAACTCTGAAAACCCTAGTTTACAAAATCTATTCCTTCTTCATATTCGTAATGTAAATAATAAAGTGTCCAACCTTCTATTTATAGTTTTTCCCACTTTATAAAATTAAATTCTACCTTACCTACCATCATACTTCAACACTTAATGTGGATTTTTCAACAAAAATTGACTTTAGCACTTTAACTCACATGCCCAATCCTTATGAAGAAAATCCCCCAACCTTCAGTACACAACCAACCCATCTTGATAGGAGACTATTACACGTGTGTCACCAAATTTAGAAGGTACTTCTTTCATGATATTTACTCTCACCTACCTCATGTTTTCTTTTTCACTTCTTCCTCTCTTATACATGGATCCACAATGTAGCCTTACCCTAACACCAACCATCCTTTTTCACCTTTCCTTCCATGCACTTCCTTTCCCAAGGCCATCCAACTAGGCTTTCCAATGCAATCCTTCCTGGTTCATCACACTTTGCACTTTCCTCCACGTTATTCTACCACACTAAAATAATGTGTTGTCGTTTGCACATTCACAAAATTAAAAAATTAAAGAGGTTACCGGTGCCTAAGGCATAACACAAATACAAAAATGAGAAAGGGAAACACAAGAAAAGAAAATGCATTAAGGGAAATCCTAAACTAATTGGCAACATTGCCTTATTTACAAACACCAAGAAGAATTATTTATAGTAGGGCTTCAGCCTACTTCCATTGAAGTGTCCTGGCAACCTTGTCCCATCCGGTTATTATAACTACCACCCACCTAAATAAAGGATGTACGAGATGATGTAGGGACCCAACCAATGGAATTTTAACTTCCTAGGATGGTGTAAAAACTTTGAATCATATAGTAAGACCATCTCCCAACCTCAAACTTCTTATTCTTAATGTGATGATCATGCCATGCCTTTTGTTTTTCTTTTTCAATTGTCTAGGTCCACCTGGATAATGATCGTCTCTCATCCAATTGCATTAATTTTTCTATTATTTCCTCCAACACTTGTTCATCATCTAATCCTCTTACGTGCACTATACGCAGAGAAGGTAACATGAATTCAACTTTGGTAGGACAACCTTCATGCCAAACACCAATTGAAATGGTGTGGCCTTATTCAACCTCTTGTAGGTTATCCTATATGCCCAAAGAATGGATGATACTTTGTCATCCCAATCCTGTCTACCAACATCACAAATATTAGTCAACATGTGACTAAGTATTTTGTTAAATGCCTCAACAGTTCTATTTTCTTAAGGGTGATAGGGAGTAGTCTTGTGATGGACCACCATGAATTACGATAACCTAATCTTGACCATTTCATTGAGTAAGTGTGTACCTCTATCACTTGTTAAAATCAACGGGAATCCATACCTACTGATTATGTTTTCCCATAAAAATCTAGCATTATAGCTGTTGTACAATCCTTTATAGGTGCTACCTCTTCCCACCTTGTCAAATAATCAGTGCAAGTGAGGATATATCACGAACCAATCCTTTGAGCATTTGGCGGGTGAGTGGTCCAAAAAAATTCAATATCCCACTTCTCAAATGGTTCCACGCTAGCTATTGGTCATAAAGGATTTTCACCCCTTTTTCTAGGTTTTCCAAGGTGTTGACAACCGTCACAGGCCTTGCAAAACTCAATGCAATCTTGATAAATGGTCTCCCACCAAAGCCCTGCGAGTAGAATCTTCCACACGGTTGCATTTCCTGCATAGTATCCTCCTGCAATCCCACCATGCACCTCTTCCATAATTGCAATGCACTCATGTTATAGCATGCATTGACGCAGAATCTCATCATGACCCATTTTGTACAGATCTCCACTAATTAGCATGTAGGGCGTGGCGCATATGGCCAACTTCATCTTCTCTAAGGCCTTCATTCCGAGTGCCACACTGTTTTAAGGAATACCGTAATGTCCTCAAAATCTGAGGTCACATGCCAAAATCTAAATAGTTGTGTGTACGGCATAGTCTCTTCAATGTTATGTGTGTCCTATCCTGAATCAATCCTAGAAAAATGATCAGGTCCAGAATTAGTTTTTCCTAGTTTGGCAACCACCGTGAACTTGAATCCCTAGAACAATAGTACCCACCAATAGATGTGCCCTTGTAGAATGGGCTTGTTCACTAAATATTTCAATTCCATATGGTCAGTTTAAAATATAAATGTAGTTACTAGTAAATACTATCTAAACTTGTGAAGCACGTAGATCATTGATAATGCCTCGCGCTCAGTTGTAGTATAATTATGCTCCGTTGGTATCAACTTCCTGCTTGCAAAACTTAAAGGATGATCAACACTACCCTCACTAGGTTGTGTAAGTACTACTCTAATGGAGGTTCCTGAGGCATCCACATGAACATGGAAAGGCTTATCCCAAGAATGGAAATGTAGGATGGGTGTGGTGATAAGCCTATCCTTCAAAGTGTCAAATGCCTTTTATTGTGACTCTCCCCTAATGAAAGGCACTTTTATGTATAAGAAACTCTTCTAAAGGCGTGGCGATCTTGGCATATCCTTGATGAACTTCTTGTAGTACCTCGTATGCCTAAGAAATCCATGCACTGTGCTTTGACTAGTAGGCTCCCTCAATCCCACAATTACTGCAACTTTAGCAGGATCTACTAGTAGGCCTTCCTTACATATGATGTGTCCTAATAATGTTCCAAATGGGGTAGTAAAGACACATTTCTTAATATTAAGGGATATCCTCAAATTCCAACACCTTTCAAACATCAGCCTTAAATTGTCACAATGGTCCTTCACTAACCCATATACTATCTAATCATCTAGGTAGACTTGAATAAATTTATGGATGAAGTCCTGGAAAGCATTTACCATAATGCGTGAGAACACAATAGGTACATTCTTCAACCAAATGGCATGACTGTATAGGAAAAACTTCCCTATTTGGTGGTGAAATTCATCTTCCTTTGGTCCTCCTTCATGATGCTTACCTAGTGATAGCCCAAAAAATCCATCTATGAAAGAGTAGACCTCGCGTCCTACCACTCCCTCTAATTTTTCTTCAGTAACTTGGATTGGGAAAGGATCAATGATACACACTACATTCAGGTCCCTGTAATCAACGCAGATCCTTATCCTTCCATCCTTCTTGATGTTAATTACCATTGGACTTATCCACTCTGACTCTTCAACAACTTTAATGATGCCCGATGATATCATCTTATCTATTTCCTCCTTGACTTTCACGTGCGGGTTAGGATTTATTTAGTATGGTCTCTTCCACCGGTGTGCACCCTCCTTCAACTTAATTCTCATTTTCCTCAATAAATGGTGAATTAATTTTAGTTCATGATACCCGCGTGGGAATAAATCCTCAAATTCACGTAAAAGATCAATAATTTTAGAGACTTATTTCTCCAACCAAGAGTCTCCAATGATTTCCTCCTTGGTTTTTTCTCCTAAGTTGATGTTAACTTTCTTTGTCTTTAAAGGTTCATGATAGGTGTATGCACCCATTCATCGAACTATCCAACACCTCACACTTCCCTATAGAATGGTCAACATCCAAGTTTTCTATTTCTTCTCCATTAATAATATACATCATCTTGCCATTTTCTTTCTCTATACACATGCGTTTAAAATGTATCTCTTATGTTTTCTTCTTCATCAAAGCACAACTCTAGGCCAGTTTCACCTACCAAGTCCAAAGTGGCCTATCTTCTACCATGACACTATCCCCAATGGTAAGGCATTTGACAACCTACAATGCCTTATCCACCAATAGTTTTGTACTCCGATACTCGAATGTTTGAATGAGATCATCTGCTAAATCTTGCCATTCCTGTCGCGGCGTGTGTCTCATTGTGAATGAATCATGCATGCACACAACCTTATAGGGTGGAGTATAACTTGTGAACCCATAATGAAGGTGGAAATGCTTCTATGCTTACCATCCAAGCTGTCTCACATGCTTAGATATGGAGGGAAGAGGTCTCTTTACCATGGTAGTCTTTTATAGCTATGGGTGCATTGCTCCTGCAAAACCTTATGAAGAAGGTAATTCTCACCTTGCGCCATTCCTATAGATTATTTTGATGTGTCACCCACCAACACATAGTAGTTACAAGTAGGACATAACTTAACATCCCTCTTCATTCATTCTCTTTCTTCTATTAAGCTTCCATCTCCTACAAAAATATCTCAAGGAATGCTCCTCCTGAATACTTAGGTAGATTCTTTCCGCCTAGGTACCGGACCGTACATGCCTTTGTCACCTTTATCACCAATCCTCTCAAATTCCATCTGATTAACTCATAGGTCCCATGTGCCTAATTATCACACACTATATTGGTGGTGTCACTTAAGGACTGAGCATCCTCAAACTGGATAACTCTTTACGTGGGATGGTTACCTCTGGATCCCTAATTGAGCACACATATATCCTATCCAGGACCTCTTATCCCAAAGGTTCAGTATAGGGTGTTGATATTCCATCAACTAGGGGTATGGTGACCCATTCCTCCTTATTTTCAAAGCTTATGTATCCCTTATTGAATCGAAGATCTGCATTGTTCTTATAGCACCATGGGCACCCAAGTAATCTTTGTGAAATTTTATACCTCGGTGAGTGCCAAGACTTCAAAATCCCCAGTAAACTTATCCCCCTGAATGGTGATAGATGCATCCTTTAAGACACCGATGGGAATTTCCTTCATTTTATTCGACATATACAACACATTCGAAGATGGCTATAATGTAGGTCTTCCCATCTAATGCCATGCATCCAAGATGATAACATTGACCTCTGTGCCTGTGTCAATAAGGATATTACTTAGGAGCCATCCATCCATAACCGAATTTAACATGATCTCCTTATCATAGTCAAGGCTATAAGGGGGAAGGTTTACATGCAAGACCTACCTCTTGTGATCTTCTCTAGTGTGTGGTACCTTCTCTCTCAACCATGCCCCTAGCAAGGGAATAATATTCTCTTACCTTAGCATTTTACATACTTCCTTGATCTCATCCAAGTCATCCTTTGGCATCTCATTCTTCCTTCTTTGCTCATCCCTCCTAGAATGCTCCTTTAGACACTGGATATCTCCTTGTACACTCTAAATGACTTCCATGGTTTCTTGATATACCTCCTTCTGATGCGCAGGGTTTGGGTACTTCCCATGCACCACTTCTTCCCTTGAAACCAGGTTCATCTGCCTTGGCATTTCCTTTACGCATGTACATGACCTCTACTCTCGTTGTTGCCATAACATGTTCCAAGCCTAAAACACGTGCCACCCATGGCATCCATTATTTGTCATCCTTCTTAATGCTTACCATTGCAGCGCCCTTGTCTTTCTAGTGCTGTTGACTCAAGTTCTCAAAAAAATTAGGGCACTCCTCATACTTTTGCTTCTTCTTGCACCATGAGCATTGCAATAATTCTAGGCACTTGCACTTGTAGTGGTCTATAGACCCACAATTATAACATGTTCCCCATGGGAACTCACTTCTTCCTCCATGGTTACCATGACCATAGAATCCTCTATGAAATCCCCTTCCGTGTGTGCCTCCATCTGTGTGCTCCTCATAACGGTGATCATCACCCTTAGAACTACTGACAATGCTGGTCTGACACACACCATGATCAATGGCCTCATGGATCTGGTCAATAAGCTGACAATCCTTGGTATCATGGGTCGTAGAGGTGTAGATCTTATAGTAGTAAGATACATTCTTCCAAATTACACATTGTAGCAAGGGACATCTACTCACATCATGGTCCCCATGAAAAAGATCACAGATCTCTTTGTGAAGATGCATACTATCTTCTTGGGGAAACTATCCTTGGTATGCCCCTCTACTTCAAAATCTGTACACCACATTCCACTGCAACTCTCATAAATTGAGTTCGCAGACAACTTTTTCAGCTACTTAGCCATAACAGTGATTTGAGCTTCCAAAAATGGGCTAACACCAGTGTCAACACTCCCAACAACTTCAACGCATAGGGCAGCTTCCAACACCTCACGTGGGTCTATGAAATTATTATGAGATAAATATCTTCTAAATGGGGTTATCAACCCTCCAACAAACCATTGAGCATGTTGTGAAGGGTGAATGTCATATGACAACTTTGACAGGAGAGTCTTAAACTACGCGTCATACTCCCACACACTCTCTGTCATTCCTTGTTGAATCTCCTTAAGGGCACTGATGCTCTTCTATTCAAACTCAAGGATGTGGAATTCTACTAGGAAGGAATTTTTTAATGCGGTGTAATCTACCACCATCTGATGGGGGTCATACTTCCTATACCAGCTATATGCACGTGCCCTTGCAACATTATTGCAAACTGACTAGCCTTCCATTCTAGGGTTGTGATCCCCTTTGCATGCCATAGAAACTCACACTTGTGAACATGCTCTCTGACATCTTGATACCCACATCTTGTGGAAAATGTAAAGACATCTCAAAGAAGATATGAGGAGGTGGTTGAGGCCCTTCTCCTCCCAATCTAGTCCCTTGACTTCCTCCAGTGTTCCCTCCTCTACTGAATCCACTAGATCCACCAGGTCCTGTGCCTCTAGATCCACCAATTCCACCTCCAGATCCACTAGTAGCCAGTAATGGACATGAAACAGTTGTACCTAGTGTCCCGAATGTCCCACTACACTGTACACCAACCATCTGTGAGATTTTGTCACTACTAGATGTGTCTCCCATGCCACTCCCCGACGTGTTATGCAAGCCTTTTGTATTTTCTCCTTGTCAAAATATTCCTCTGAATACTTCAATAGTATGTGCAGTCATGGAAGTAGGAAATGAAAAATTGTATCTCTTAGGCATAGATCTGTCACTCCCACCGGTACCAATTGGGTCAAAATACTCCTCCCTTGATCTAGAAAACGAGCACAAGGGTTTGGTCACTAGGTGGGTTCATATGTGTGACAATAACTCTTCTCTCTCCACATGACAAACTCTCATCAGAAGCTCAAGGTGTCTCTCTTATGCACTTGCCAAGATGGGGTAACATAGAATTCTCAGGTTCCACATCCTCTACATGAACCTCAAATCCTTCTGCTGATGTTTTCCACCATATATCCATCACACTTATAACCTTAAATTTTCTAGCAATCTCCCTTTCACACGCTTCACTATACTTTAGTTGTTTCTCCTCCCTTTTTTCTCGGTTGCAATATCTACCATCTTCCTCGACCATAGTTTCCTTGCCCAAGACTTCTCGAGATGGTTTATCTCGGCCATTGGAAATGCCTCTAAACTCAAGGTAACAATCAAGATCTTCATTTCCAGAGGGATAGCACATAGAAATGATCCTTTGGGCTCCCATAGAAAATCAAACTCAGCAACGTCCGGACAAGAATATGTGGAAATAGTGTATTCCAGGGTGTAGCTAGTCAACACTCCTTTCCACCAATGATCCATAACACAAGTCCATGTTAGATCTACATCTTACAGCCTCTAGTACTCTTCTTGGGTCCACATGTGTGATCTATAATACCAACTTGATCTGGACACATATGTCAAGAGCCATTCATACAGCTTTACTGGGAAGAAATAGAAAAAAAATCATACAAATCATGGTAAAGTTTCTCTTTTACCCATCTACGTGCATCAAACTAAGGTCCAGTGTTGAATCTCTAAGAAAATTCCTCCTTCGTTCTCTTAAACCATGATTCAACACTTTCCAAAGTTAAACACTTTGTCATCACTCATTACACAGATCATGATGTATGTTATTTCCCACTACAACTTCGAAAAGAGGTCCCGACAACGAGAACCAAGATGTAGTCATTTTTACACCCACCAAAGAACAAGGGAACCCCATGCATGTCGGCCTATCACCCAAGGGCACTTGGGCACTCACCCGAGGCATGTGTGGGTGCCGAGTCTCTCCTTTATGTGAGTTTAGTGGGAAACATCATCTATGATAGGAATTTAAAGAGAGTGAGTGGAAATGAGACATGCAATCATCATAGAGCTCAGAATAGCTTCTAGACCAATGCAATCATTCCAAACAGAAAGATACTTTAATAGAATAGGACTGAAATAAAATAGAAAGAAAAATGCATAAGGATTCATACTCATTTCATAAAAATACATGAAATAGAACTATGAAGAAATGATGATGGACCAGAATCATTAATGATCATATTCAAATAAGTTGTTAACCTCATTACATCCATTAGATTCATTATTGAATATCACAGTATGGTAGGTCGAGGTCATACACCATAATTGGATTTATATCCCTTAGCTTCTCAAGAAGAAAATTTACAATCCCAAGCCCCTTGATGCATCCTCCCCCTATATTTTATCTACCCATCCTAATGTAAATCCTTGTAAAGTTTCTGCAGAGCTCTGCTCTCTATTGATCTCTCCCCCCCAAATCCTCTGCGGGAGTTTATATTTATAGGCCCCCTGAACTACCAACTCTTCTTTCTCGCAGCTTGAGATCCATTGCAGGGTTTCCAGATGTGGTCCTCCATGGGAGCATGCTCCTCTAGGACTGAGATTTCCACTCCTTGCCATGATGGTCTTCTAGAAACCTCCATCGAAGGGAATATTCCTTCTTAGGCCAACCTATCACCAGGATGGTACCTTATCCACTCCGCATACGCCGTCAGGTCACACTTTTCTCTTGTTCTGCTTGATACACCAAATACGGATAAGTATCGAAACCTTCTTCTTCTAGTTCATAACATGGTTCCTTCTAAAACCCTCCTAGAACCCTACCTTACGTGTCTTCTTCTTGCACTCCCACCCTTCAACTTAGGCCTTTATGCATGCATGCACCTTTTTGTACTTAGTCAATATTTTAGGGGCCCAACATGTTTTATGTCCTCAAATCTATCCATTATGCACATGTTCATCTCTCCTTCCAACATTTTTTCCTTTTGGATGTTTGAATAATCGTAATTCCCTACAACTACAATAAATTTGATTGGGGATGTTAGATGCTTTTGGGAAATGAACTGATGTAATGATAAAAATTATCTGACCAATTCCATTAATGCCCATTTTCATTTACACACCTAGGTAGCACATAGGGTTTCCCATCAAAACCACTAACCTTGATATATGAATAAGTCTTGAATTGGATGAAATAACACCCGTATTGAGTAATGACTCTCTTAGCATCATGGGAGAATATTTTAGTCTCCCATTCAGGGTGGTATGAAAAAATTATAGGTGCAAAGAAGTGATTGGAAATATTTATGTAATGTATTTCACAACTTGTCGAAACAGGTGATAGTAAACGTCATAACCCTTAGAATTGTTAAGGTTACCATCTATTATAATTTCTATAAAATATTTATGAAAATAAATGTTATAAATGAGGTAAGAAGTCATGAAAAATTCTACCATTTCAGGATTTTCTCCTCTCACAATCTGGGAAACTCCCATCATTTGTTCATGAATATGGCTACTTATGATCTCAACCCAGGGGAGAGGCTTTTTTTGTAAGTATCACCTAAATGAATTGAAACATCCATTCCTAAAATAAGGTAGTAGATTCAATACCCATTACTTGGTTCAACAGTGTAATCACATCTCCGACCTCAATAAATTCAACCCTATTCAACTTCTTTGTCATTCTGGGGGAAGAAGTTTTGGATTATTCAACCAATGGTCATTCATAAATTTTGTCCATTTATTTGAATTATAGTTCCAATATTCCTATATTGAATCCTTGGTAATAGCTCCCTCTTCCCTTGTGGGAGGAAAACCCAACATTTTGTCAAACGCCTTCTCCTAGAAAGATAAAACCAAATCTCCCCTTCCGTCTCAAACTTCTCTAGTTATAGGATTGTAGTGTTGAGCACATACCCATACAAGTTCTGGGCATGGTGTAGTGGGAGGAAAGAAACAACAAGGTCAATACAATTGTTATCTATTTGGGTCATGGTATTACTTATTTCAAGGGAGCGTAGCCTCTTCTTAAAATCTTCTAAGTCACCAGATGCAATATCAAAATTTGTAATTCTTTCTAGAGGGGAACTAAGATTGGAACTTGTTTTCGGGGAAACACATGGATCTTCATGATTTTGGTTTAGTTCTATCACACCTCTTTTCACAAAAACGTAGACCTCTTAAACCAAATCTCAAAAGATCATAGAAACTATAGGAACTGGTGTACTTACCTTTTCACCAAAACTCAATTTGAATGAGAAGGCACTATAACTAAACTTTGATCTTTGGGTTTGATTCTTGCTTCGGCTATCCTTCAATACCACTTTAAAATATTTTTAAAAACTTACATATTTTGAGTAGTCATATACTATTTTAAAACAAATTAACTTATTAACAACTCATATATTTATACATTAATGCCGAAGATTGCGTTCGTGGAGAAATTTCATAATTTTAAGCTTTTACTTTCTTTTCAATCGTTGAAATATTTTTCGTCCTATCATCCATGTATCTACCTTACACAAGTCCTTCACATTAATGGGACTTAATCCTATACAGATAGTGCATTAACAAGCCACCTTTTTTGTTTTCAATGGGCTTTGGAATAATTTCATGAAGTGATGCACACACAACCTTTGTAGTACGTAGAATTTCTTTCTTTCTTTCTTCCCGAGTCCATGGACTTAGTTCATCGAGCCTCGGTTTTTTTTTCTAATTTCATATCTCAAGGAAGCATGAAATCTTGTTCCCTTTTTCTAGCCTCCCAAACCTTTTCTTTCACATAATTTCTCATAAATACTTTGGGCTAGGAACTCAACTTTCACTTCTATCATTGTTGTGTGCTCATTTATCCATGGTAATCCAGTCCTCAAGGAATCTTATTATGACAAACTTTGGAATCAAATTCCATCCTTTAGTCATGAAAAATTTATCATATATATTAGTGACACCAACCTCTGAAGTCTCAAATTGAAGGAAAGAAATTCTCGTGCCTTATATTCTTGTCGGAACAAAACTTTTCCCAACCTCACTTAAGATAGACTTAGACAATGATAAACACCCTTGAAAGACTTCTTACTCAAAATTTTGGACAAATCCTGGATAAATAAGGGAAAATATTAGGTGCAAACCAATATTATTGATATGGACAGTATATAAGTTCTCGGATTTAATAACACCAAATACGGGTACCAACACATGGTAGGAACATCTACAAAGGCTCACATTTGGAAATTCCTATTAGTGTAATTAATGTTTGAGCCATTGGAAAAAGAAGAAAAAATGTGTGTTTGCATCTGACAACCTCCTTCATCCTCTAGCTCATTTGAAGGTTATAATAGGGAATATTTCAATTTGAAGACTATAATTCAGTTGAATGGTTGTCAAATTTTTATTGCGTTGATATAATTTAGGTAGGTTGAAATATCTTACAAAGTTCGATTATAATATTTTCCATTTCGGGAGAATACAAAGAGATAAGTCTTTGATGGTGGTGCCTGATTTGTTGAGATAAGTATTGAGAAAAATGAGTCAAATTAATGAAGAATAGTATTGATCTTCAGAATTCACATGACTACAATTTTTTTCTTAAAAGGTCCAAAATGTAAAATGGGGAAAATCCAATAGGTTCTACATATGAAACCCAACCACAATACTTATTTATTGTAGCACTCTGTAGCCCCTCTTATCTTTTGTAAGATTGAGAAATTGTAGGAAACCAAGGTATCAAATTTTGGAAAGAGAAAAGGTGGGAATTAAATACCTACATGTCACACACCTACTCTATGTCTCACATTATTCCCATGCAAATAATATTTTCTATACCTGCTCCAGTTTTACATCTCGTTCTAACTCGAATTATTCATGTGTTTTTAATTATCCATTTAAAAGGGATGAAATAAAAAATGGGTAAAATATAATAGGTTCCACATTTGAAACCCAACCAAAAATATTGATTATTATATTAGCCCCCTTTTTATTTTAAGTTAGGGAAAATAGAGATAGAAAAATGGAAATAAAAAGGTGGGAATTAAATACCCACATGTCCCACACATGTTCCAATACTGATATTTTCCTTTGGAAAATAATATCTTTTACATGTGCTTCATGTTTTCATCGTGTTACCAATCACATTATTCACGTTATCATCGCATTCCTAATCACATTATTCACGTGTCTACAATTCACAATTAAATGGTACCAAATTAAAAAATGAGTAAAATTCAATATATTCTACAGTCGAAATCCAACTGTAATACTTATTTATTGTAGCACTATGTAACCCCCATTTTGAGTTTTAAGCTCGATTAATTGCAAGAAACAAGGCTAGTAAAAAATTATAATCAAATACCCGCATGCCCCACACACATAACTATCTTGTCTTCACCTCGGACCCACCATGGTTGACATGAATGGTGGGCTTACATGTGCACATAGATATAACTTTATCCATATACGTGTCTTTGCAAGAATTAAATTTGTGAAGAATGATTACAAGCGCCATAACCTAATACAATCATCTTAACAACTAATCTCTTTTATTTCCTTTCCTTTGATTAATTTTTAGACGAATCTACTATAAATAAATTTCATTATTTCCAAAATTTAGAGGCACTATTTTGGTTACCATGTATGTAAAACAACTTGTAGCTGAGGACAAAAATATGAATTAAGGATTTATATCCTCCAGTTCAAAAATGTGTGATGAATTTAATGGTCTTGTTAATGATTTTACAATGTAAACCCAATTATGGCTTATTAGCCAGTAACATTGTTGATATATTCATTGCATATCCACAAATAATGAATCCAAATAATAATAGTCGGTTATGGAAGGAGGATTGATAATTATGGCTATTTTAAGAGGTTGTGAACACAGACATCTTAGGATGGATAGAACATTATTTTTAGATGAGTTTGAGTATTGAGATTGTGCATATCATTGTAAAGATATATAAATAAAGTGAGGGATGGTAAAATTAGTACATGAGAAGTAAGATGGAAACATAAAAGAACTCAAACATGAGGGAGAAAAATTATGGAAGGGAAATAAGGGCATAGAAGAAGGGGTTCAAGGGAGGAGAAGTGCAAGGGAGAGGAAAGGCCTTGTGTTTTTGGGTAGCTAGAACACACTAAATGTACAAACAATTCTCGCGCATGTTTCATGGGATAATTTAGAGACAAAGAGATGTGGAGTGGACCTGACATCCTAGGGTAGTGATTACATGCACATGTGAAATTAGGGTTTCTCTCTAGATATCAAGGTAATGATCAATGTTCCCCTCATCAATAGTCCTAACGATGTATTCCACCATGAATTGAAGAATAAGAATTGGAGGGATTATTCTTGCGAGAGAGAAAGAGGGGAGAAGAAGAAGGGGTTTAAGGGAGGATGTGGTTTATTAGCCAACAAAATTGTTGAGATATTCATTGCATATCCATCAATAATGAATCCAAATAATAATCGTCGGTTATGAAAGTAGGATTGATAAGTATGTATATTTTAATAGGTTGCGAACACAGACATGCTGGGATGGATAGAACATTATTTTCAGCTAATTTTGAGTACTAAGATTGTGTGGATCGTTGCAAAGATCTACAAATAAAGTGAGGGATGGTCAGATTAGTACGTGAGAAGTAAGATGGAAATTTCAAATTGAATGCATGAAAGAATTCAAACATGGGGAGAATTTTTTTGGAAAGGAAATAGGGGCATACAAGAAGGGTTTCGAGGGAGGATAATTGCAATGGTGAGGAAAGGCCTTGTGTTTTCTAGGTAGCTAGAGCACTCGTAAATGTAAAGAAAATTCTCATGCACGAGATCTTAAGATGGATAGAACATTATTTTCAGGCTTTGAGTTTGAGTACGATATTGTGTGGATCGTTGTAAAGATATATAAATAAAGTGAGGGATGGTAAAATTAGTATATGAGAAGTAGGATGGAAACATCAAAGAACTCAAACATGAGGGTGAAAAATTATGGAAGGAAATAGTGACATATAAGAAGGGGTTTGAGGAAGGAGAAGTGCAAGTGTGAGGAAAGTCCTTGTGTGTTCTTGGTAGCTATAACACACTAAATGTAAAGAAAATTCTCATGCATGTTTCATGGGATCGTTTAGAGACAAAGAGATGGGGAGTGGACCTAGCATCCTAGGGTAGTGATTACATGCACATGTGAAATTAGGGTTTCTCTCTAAATATGTTCCCCTCATCAATAGTCCTATTGATTTAGTCCTCCATGAATTGAAGAATAAGAATTGGAGGGACCGTTCTTGCGAGAGAGAAAGAGGGGAGAAAGAAGAAGGGGTTTAAGGGAGGAGAAGTGCAAGGGTGGGGAAAGGCCTTGCATTTTTTGCTAGAACACACTAATTCAAGGTGAATATGTATGCACGTTTCATGGGAAATTGTAGAGATAGGGAGATGTGGAGTGGACCAGGAATCCCAATGTATTTATTACATGCACATGTGAAATTAGGGTTTCTCTCTAGATGTCAGGGTAATGATCAGGGTTCCCGTTGTCAATAGTCCTAATGGTGTAGTCTACCAATGACCAACAATGTCAAATAATTTTATTTGGGTGGAATTTAATTTGTTAGATATTAAGACGAAGATATGAACAAAAAGTTACCAATAAAAAGGTGGGAATTAAATACTTGCATATTTATGGTTTCAAGATCATATATCGGATGGTGTTTAATTTGGTAGGTAAGACAAAGACATGAATCAAAAGTTAAAAATAAAATGATGGAAATTAAATACCTACATGTCATACACCTATTCATAGCTCAGATTGTCCCCACCCAAATAATATTCATTATTTGTGCTCCACTTTACAATATTGATCTCGGTTGCACTATTCATGTGAATGCAATTTGCGCTTCACGAAGCCAAAAAAGGAAAATTCCAAAAGGTTCAAGGTCTAACACCCATCCACAAATCATTTTCTCATATAAATTTATAGCCCCCTTTTTAGCTATAACCTCGAGTAATTGTAGGAACATTTGATGCACCCAAGAGATGTTGATAATTGAACAATCTCGATATGTTGTACATATGAGTGAAAGTTAAATTTGGTACTTCAGTCGAACTTAATAAAAACATAGAAAACATATTATTAGCAAAAATATTTAAATATAATATATAAACTATTATATACATTATAATATATAAATATAATTTATTGTATATTTTATTAAATATTATAATATATATTAATTGAATAAGTAATTAATTTTAAAAATACACAAAACATATTATTAATAAAAACTATATATATAGTAGATAAAATTTGAAATCCTTGTTTTGTAAAGTAACATACATAGAATCACATTTAAACTATCCCGTTGATTTAAGAGCACTCCAAATCAATGCTAGAATATACTTAACTAAACTCTAAAGAAATTTATAATTCCATGTTTTTTTGTCACAAAAAATATACAAATGGAAATTATTTAATGCATAAGTATATTAATGCTTGTGTCGAACAAGATAATATATTTCATAGATAAGATTTAACAATGGTGTACAAAGAACTAATTATTTTGGGTGGAGACCCCTCAACCAATGCGAGACACCACAAAAACCCCTCAACACACCTCGGATGCCAAAATCGAATGCCACACATACTGAAAAATGCCACTTAGAAGAATTTGGCCTAATTTCTATGTGAGAGAAAGAATGCACCAAGATGTAATGGATGAACCTAGGATGAGAAAGGTGACCTGATTTCAAACCATGTATGACATACCTATACAACAACCGAGTCGAAGGAAATAAATGTAGTCCCCAGAAATGGAAACAAGAGAAATACGACCACGGGAAAATAGAAAAATGACATGAATTAATTTAATCAATGATTTCCCTAGAAAATGAAAAATGTGATAATGAGGCATAGGCATTAAGTGATTTCCACCATTAGATTTATATGAATCCCTTGAATGAAATATTTTTCATCCATGTTTTGACCGGTGTTAGAGTCACCAACCCCCTCATAGGAAAAACACCTTGAACGTGAAAATCATAAATTATTTTTAACATAATTATTTATATATTTTTAGGTCAACACAATGGGTATAATAGTTCTTGGTGAGTGTACATTAAAAATTGGATATTTCCCCCTGTTTGAAAAAAATTAAATTTTAAATTGGCCATCATGCCCAAAATTTCCACGAATTATTGATCCAAGCAATTGCACGCGAGGTGTGTGATGGTAACGCTTGAAGAGGAAAGAGGAAAGGGAGGAAGGGAGAAAAAAATATGCAGAGGGAACCTTGAAAATATAGTAAGACAAAAAGCACAAATATGAGATAGACACAATGAGATGCAAGGGGAGGATAAGTAGAAGATATGAGAGAACTAGGGATAGGCAAGCAAGTAATGATCTATCCATGGTTAGTGGAAGTAGAGGAAGGAATATTGTGAACGTGAGATTCCTCTTGTAAATGAGCTTGAAGGAGAGGAGTGAAGGGATTATTAGAGTAATGATTGAATAAAAAGGAGGAAAAATACAAAGGGAGGATAAAGATGGAACATGAGATATAGTTGTAAAGGTGATGCCTTGTCTTTCCATCCCTCCAATATTGATGGTTGTCGATTTTAGAGTGAGGCCCTAAGATTTGTGGATTGAAAATTTCCAAGCCATTTTAAGCGGTAGTTGTCTTCGGTTTCCTCTTGAAATAGGTGGAATAGGAACATGCGATGGGTTGTTCACATCCCAATGAGGTCCTCTGTAGCAATCAAATTTGATGACTATAAATAAATGCATAGTAGGAGGTGTTGAGGATATTTTGTAAACAATGTCAGGCAATGCAACCAAAAACAAAATTTATAAGACCTATTTCAACCCAAAAGTTTACAAAAATCATGAAGTTTTTATTCTTGAAGAGAAGAACATTGTGCTACAACTGATCATCATCTATCTCGTCGATTCGGTACACCTGGTCTTTTGATAAACTGATCTGGAAATGGGAGAGTTAAGTGAATTTAACATTTGAAGGTTATGGTTGTCAACCTGTTCATTCCATGCAAACATATAAGGTCCTTATTTGAACTTATCTATTTCTGTTCGTTGGAAAAAGGAAATAATTATTTCTTGACATAGGAATCTCTAAATATTGAAATAGAGGGACAGAGTTGCTAATGCTTTGAGAAGAAAACTACGAAATGAAGCCCAAGTGGGATTAGAACCCTATTTGCTGAAAAATAGACTTGAGGAGATGGTCGTCGTGAATTTCTTCCATAGGTTTACACTGTAAGAGTTTCTAGCATATTGAGGAATTTCCATGATGGGTGGAAGTTGACCGAGGTCCCCAACAAGGATAATACACCGGTTACCAAATTCTAATGTTTTATGGTGAGGAAAATCTTCACGAAGTCGGTAGTCAATTTTGGTGAGAAACTTTGGGCCTATGAAATGTATTTCATCAATTATAATGTATTGGATGTGCTTAAGGGAATCTTGAAAAGATGAAAAATATTGGTCCTCCAAGGGCTTGAGTTATTTGATGGGAATGTGAAGGTAGGTGTGTATAGTAGAGGAAGAAATATTGAAATTTGTACCCTATCGGGCGAGTAAAAGGAGAGGCAAATGGCCCAGGGTTCTTTGAAGAGGAAAAGGAGGACTGAAAGCATTAATGATGAATTAATTTCCTATACCTACTTATACCTATAGTGCCCTAGATAATCAAATTAATTGGAGGTACATTGGTTATGATTGATCAATAAAGAAGAACAATATTGAGAGCTAATTTTTGTTCTAGAGATAAATCATACATGGTCAAGGTGACACTACATTACATGCAAGATGGAACATGAATTGACTTTTGATCCTTAATATAAATGTTGGCCCAATGGATTTCAAAATAGGTGGAACATTATGGGAATTCCAATTGTGTAGGGTATCAAATTCATGGAGACCCGGCATTTGGAGGCTATCAGGCACAAGAAATTGCAGGTCGGGCTCGACAAAGTATTTTTCATTAATGTAGGTTCTCGGGAGCCTCGAGATGATTCTATCTTGGAGTTAGGTACATTGTCAAACCGGTGAGCATAACTTACCTCTGAGTGGGCTACATGCCAAGGCACTGTACAAGTTCTTGAAAAGGTTCGAGGTGCATATGGTTTCTGGGGGTGGAACTAATATCTACATAAATAATTTGGAAAGGATTCTACAACAAGATCTCTAACCAGCAAAAATCTCAAATGACGGTGAATCTTGAGAAGGAATGCGTTGAAACCTTGGAAAGATAAACTATTGTGGGGCGCGATCGAATCTTTCACTTATTTCCATTTTAATATTTTTTTAAATTCGGTGTCGGGATAATTCAATAAGGGAAAGAACTCCATATTAACCAAACACACCTGTAAGCATCCAAACAATGTGATGTTTATGGATCTTTGCATTCATCTTCAATCAATCTCCTCAAAACTTTTCTTCCTACATTTAGTGTTACAAAATCACAAATTTACATTACAAGTGGTAATTTTAGAAGCATGTGGCATGTTTCTTATGCACTAATGTCATGTTCAATGACACTTTGTGTTGGAATTTTTTTGAATACAACATGTGAGGGAAAATCTAGATTTGAGCCTCTTGATATTCTGGAAAGCATCTGGTGGTATGTTTTGGACCTTTTTTCCACTTTGGAAGAATAATTTATAATGTATTTTAGGACTACGTGTCGGGAAAGAATTGGCTAATAATCGATGTTTTCTCTCTCTATATATAACATTTCCTAATTTTGTGTGTTCAAGTGTTCATCATTCCTAGAAGGAAGGTATTTTATTTCACCACTTTCATCGGTGAAAAATATAGATGTTGATCTATTCTCCCATGGAGTCTTGTACCGACAATGAAGGTGGTTATTTTTTTCTCTCAAACAAGTATGTTCAGAGCATCTTGTGTGACACTGAACATGATTAATTAATTCCTCTAGGTCCTGTAGAGGGAGGAAGCAAGAACATGTGTCGAAGGAAATAGGTAGAGATCATCTTGGATCATCCTGTGAACAAATTTTGTTCAACTGGTGCAGGACATGGATTCCATTCGAAATGTAAATATCAAAATATTACCTAGCTTTGTTTACAGATTCATTATCCATCTAGTCGATAGTATCAACATCATGAGCATTTTTAGCCAAAGAAAACCATGCACATGTGTAGATCCTTTATGTTTCCATTCATACCTATGACAAAGAAATTCTAACATAATTACAATATAGTAAATGAAATGAGGGGGGAAGGAAGAATTTTAGTTGTACCAATAGTCTCTGGCACCAATTTTCTTCTACAAAACTTATTCAGGAAATATAGTGAATATTTTTTGAAAGTAAGCAACTAAATGATAAGGATGGGAAACAATGTTGAGTATCTTGAATTGTTGTACAGTCTGCACTTCATTTGGGGGATTTACAAGCATGATATTATAAAGGTTTATCCATTTTGGGTCTACTGCACTTAAAGCGAAGAAGAGTGAAGGCACACCTAATTTTTCAATCATGTCTGAGACTTTGCCTCTAATTTTCGACCAAAATGATCATGTCCCTTACATGCTAATGCTAAAGATCATAAATTTTGTAGGAAAGTAATCATTTGGGAAGTATTGAAGGAATTTCCAAAGTTTCCCTATAGTTGAGAGGATTCCCTACTTGATATTTTACTTCATTAAGACTACAGTTGTAGACTATCTCCTGTGTCACATAATAAAGTTAAGAAGGTAGTAACCAAACCTTGGGTGGGAACCAAAGTTATCATCATGGTAATGCATCAAATGTAGGGCATATTCATGCATATGAAATTATTTCATTCGGGTTGTTTAAACATTTATTTACTGTCGGAAACAAATTTGGAAAATCTATCAAGAAAAGACCATCTGTGGTGTATTCATTAATTGGTGATAACCCAACTTCTAGCCAAGCCAAGGTGAAGGGTGTGTCGTGGTCATTTGAAAGTAAGTATTGCTCAATCATCTCCTCTTCAATACTAGTGTTTTAAACATAAGGAATGAAGGAGGATGTTTCTAGAGGTTCTTCATCGGGGGCACGAGAAGGGTTAGCACCATTTTGTGAGCCAAAAAAATCTGAAGTCGAAGGTCCACAAGAATAGTGCAAAGATAAGAGGATCTATTTATTGGCTCGACAAAATGAAGGAAAAGGCATCATTTTTGATAATAACATCCTTGTAGTATGGGCCATGGGAAATTATAAACTGCAAAGTTTACCAAACATGAGACCTACTTACATAGAATTCATACTTTGTTTGTAGCATTCTAGTATTTTGTATGAGCAGATCGGTCCAAATCACCAAGGCATCAACAAAGGTATTTGGAAATCAAAGAAATGTTTTGTGGGAAACTAATAGTGTGACCAGAATATTTGTATTTTCCACCGCGCATTTGAGCAACTTGTAAAACAGGATTAATTTGAGAAATAAACATTTATTTGACTTGGGTCAAAGATTTGAGAATGACAAGTTTGGGGGCCATGGTCCATATTGTTTGAGAAGAAAAATGTAACATCCCGACTTTTGGAACTCAATATTTTTAATAAGGCTTAATTGGAATGATATTTTGTGGAATTCTAATTTTGAATTATTTTGGCATTAACTTATGTGTTAATTATTCCTTGTGGAATGTGGCACATAGTTTTATTTAAAATAAATAAATAAAACAATTAAACTTAGCCTAAAGCTAAGTGGAGGCATTTTTGAAGTTTAATTATATTTAAATGGATTTTGGAATCCATGAAATAAAGGAGAGTTAGGTTTTGATATTTACCATTTAGCATGGCATGAAGAGAGGAGGAGATAGAGGGGAGACCATGTCAAAAACAAATCTAGAGGATTTCATGGAAGTTTTATGGCCATCTAGAGCTGATTTTGGGCCTGTAATTTGGGATCTTGCCATTCTTTATTGCAGAAATGTTGGGGAGAAATTTTCTAGAAAAATAAATAAGGTTTTGGAGTTTTATTTTGTACGGTGTGGAGCTAGGAAGCTGGAGGAAGAAAATAGAGAAGGAAAGAGGAAAAGCACAAAGGTTTTTGGTCTTCTTCATCTCGAATCTTTCAGAAAGGGTTTCTTATTTTTTTCTATGCAATATTTTACAAATAAATGCATATTCAGTTTATTCCTCTTTTGGGTAATGAGAAATATGGATTATCTATTGTGGGTATTAATATTTTTGAATCAATCCTTTATGGGTATTTGGAAAATGTGTTTATTTTAATATGGGCATTATATATTTCAGATCTCTCAAGTATGAGAGCCAGAGATTTCATTTTTAATCCTTACTTGATAAATGGAATCAATGAGGTTATTCATTTGGGTGTTGAGAGAATATTTCTAGACATTTTCGCTATGGGTTTTGGACTATCTCCAAGCTACATTTTTAAATGTTGGAATGTTGTTTTTAGGTTTTTTCATTGGTCCTGCTACGGTTCTTATAAGTTGTGTTATTTCTGCTATAATAGCCATTAGAGGAGTTTTGTTCTTTAAGGATTTATTACTATGATGAGTTTTGGTTAATTCCTTGTTGCGTGTAGTTAATATTTGAGGTGTTATTTTTCTGCAACATTAGCTATCAAAGCACAGTGCTTTGGGGTGATTTCTATGCTCCAGATTTGTTATTGATTGTTATTTTCTTTGCTGCAATTTTGCTTTGCTAGTATGTTGCATTTTGATAAATGGTTAGTGTGCAATCATTTGCATAGCATTTTGAAATAATGTTGTGCTATGACATTTTGTCAAATGATTAGTGTGAAATCATTTGGCTAGAATATTTAAAGAATGATGTGTTGTGACATTACGTCAAACAGTTGATATGCAGATCTTTTATTGGCATAAATACATGAGTATGGATTATGACTTTTTATCATGCTGCTGGAATGAATTCATTGGAATTTATGTGAAGTTATTTTATGGAAATTTATCATGCTATTGGAATGCACTCTTTGGTCCTTATGTGAAGATATTTTTTTATGGCATTCGGTCATGATGTTAGCATGCATTCGTTGGATTGTATGTGAAGTTCATTGTAATGAATTTTTCATATTGTTGGCATGAATTCTATGGATTATATTGGAGGTTTATATTATGACATTTTTTCATATGGTTCACATGCATTCTTTGAGTATAAAGTATTTGTTCTCCTTTTGAAAATGCCCTATGTTGCTAATCTAAATTGGCATATTATTCATTTGAGCTTGTAAAGTGAAGTTCATGATATGAAATTTTGTCATACAATTAGTATGCATTCTTTGGAATATATGTGAAGTTCATTATATGACAGTTTGTCATATGGCTAGCATGCATTCTTTGGTATAAAGGATCTTTTATTCCTTGCTGATCTGATTTGGCATAAAGCTCATTGTAAGAACTGTAAAGTGAAGTTCTTGTGGATGCTTTGACAATTTCTTATCATGCCTTCTCCTTTTTACATGGAGCCTATATGTGACATTTCTTCAAACAATTGGTATGCTGATTTGATTTGGCATGAAATAATATTATGAAATTCATTATGTAATCAACCTTACGTGAGGTAAGTTTTATGCATTTTCATGTAAGATGGTTAAAGACACCACTCTTGAAAGGTATTTTGAACTTGGATAGTTCATGCATGTATACATGCTTTTTGAAATCATTATTATAATAATGAATGAATTAGTATGTTGATGCATGACTGTATATTTTGAATATATTTTCATTTGTAGAATACTACATATATGAAAATGGAAATCCTTGCCATTTAATTTGAGCTAACCCCTTGTGGAAAATATAGGCCATTCTAGAGATAAGGGAAAGGAAATAATTTGAAGGGATTCAAGCTGATTTCAGATCTTGCTTAGTTATTGTTATATTTTAGTTATGGAATAAATTGTACTTGATGTACTACTGAAATAATTAGTATATTATATAAGATTATGAGGATTTTTTCCATTGCATGTAACCATATAAGATTGTACTGAAATATTGAAAATAATGAAAATCCCTTTAGACTCAAAGATGATTTTTATCGATGTGTTTAGCACATATGATTTTTTTGTATAATTGTATGATTTGATTATGTATGAAATCAACATATCAATTAAGTAATGGGAATATTGGGAAAAAAAAATTGGACCTCGGTTTTTGAGGTCCTTACACTTGGTATCAAAGTGAGGTTGTATAACACTTAGGCCTCTAGGAATGTTATCTAATACTTCTCTTTGTACTTACCAGGAACAATGGTAAGAACTCGAGTAGTGGTGGTGTGAATAATCCAAACCAAGGTCATGGTGGTGAAGGGGAGGAGCTGGAAGAGGTACATGTAGAGGATTTGGTGGAAACATCAACCTTGTCCTCAACCCCACTGAAGAAGTCCTAAATGAACTTCTTAGGACTGTAAACACTTTGCAAGATAGATTGACAGCTCATGAGAGGAACCTAGAGAAAAATAGTGGCCTAGGGGGTAATCAAGTAAGACATGACCAGCATGAGGTAAACCTAGGAGACTTGAACAACTAGCTACATGCTCATGAAGATTTACCCATAGGGAATAGAGTAATAGATCCCTTCCTCAAGGAATTGAAGAAAGTTCCTATTCCTAGATTCAAAGGGTTATCCATTGACTCGGGTGATAAAGCTAAGGCTTGGTTGTTTAACTTACAACAATAATTTGGGCTACATGATTGCAACTCCAATACCAAGGCCCGTATTGTAGTTTACCACCTTGAAGAACATGTTGTCCTATGGTGGGCTCATTTGAAGCAAGTTAAGGGTTATGTGGATTCCACCATTACTTGGGAAAAATTTGAGAAGAAATTCAGAACTAGATATGTCTCGGCTAATCACCGAGAAAGGAAGAAAACTGAGTTTCATAGTTTGAAACAAAATAACATGACTGTAGCTGAGTATGAAGCTCAATTTTTAGATCTGATCCATCATGTGGACTATATGAAGGATGAAGAGTCCAAGGTAACCAAGTTAAAACTAGGTTTGAGAGAGGTTATTTGGCAAGACGTGAATATGGTCAACCCTAAGAGTCTTGCACAAGTAGTTAGTGTAGCCTACAGGGTGGAAGAAAAAGAGTAGTCTCGCTAAAATACCACCAGGAAATGAAAGAGAAGGCAATAAACAATAAAAAGAATTTTGTTTCCTCTTCTGGACCTTACCGAAAACTTGAGTTCAAAAGGACTGATTTTAATCGCAATCGGACCAATGGAAATTTTTATGGAAATAAATACCGAGGAGGGCCAAGGCCTCCCATTAAACAACAACAAAATAATCAGCAGGCTGGTGGCAATAGATACACACCTGCTACAGGAGCCAACAAGGTTCCGGTGGCAAACAAAGAACCTCAACAAGGTTGTTGGACATGTGGTAAGAACCATTACCAAAGAGATTGCCCAGAATTCCTTGCAAGCAAGACAACAAGCCACCAGGTCTATGTAGTGGTAGATAACCACAAGGTTGAGCACCAAATAACCCCTATTGAGACTAGAGGTAAAATATTTGGCGCTAAAATTTCTATTCTATTTGATTCTGGAGCATTTGATTGCTTTGTGTCTCCTAGAATAGTGTAAAATCTAAATCAAAAACTATTCCTATGAAAGAAAAATGGCATGTAGAATTTGGGAATGGTGAGAAAGTGCATATTTTTGAATATTTATATCAAATAGAAGTTGATCTAGGGATGTTTAAAACTAGATTAAATATGCATGTTGTTCCTTTTGGATCTTATGATATGATTATTGGCATGGATTGGTTGCAAGAACATAAATCTCATATTGATTGTTTTGACAAAAGAATACACTATTTTGATGATTTTGGCTTTGAACAAGTTTTGTTTGGTATCAAAAACAACAAGTTTTTACCCACTCTTTCTTGCCTTACAGTTGAGAAGAGTAGTCCGTAAGGGATGTCTCTTATTTTCCTTACACATGGAAGAGTCTTTTGATATGAAGGAACCTAGTTTGCATGATTATCCAATATTAAATGATTTTAAGGATGTTTTTCCTAAGGAATTGCTAGGTTTGCCCCAAAAAGAGAGTTTGATTTTTCAATAGATATAATGCTAGGTTCAACCCCTGCCTCTAAAGCACCTTACCGAATGAATACTGTGGACTTACAAGAGCTAAAAGTTCAGCTGTAAGAACTTCTTGAGCAAGGAATGATTAGGCCAAGTGTGTCCCCTTGGGAGCACCAATGGTCTTTGTTAAAAATAAATATGGTACATTAAGGTTGTGTATTGATTACCACATGCTCAACAAGGTTACCATTAAGAATAAATATCCACTTCCTAGGATAGATGATTTATTTGATCAAATGAAAGGGGCAGTTGTATTTTCTAAGATTGACTTAAGGTCTGGTTACCATCAACTTAGAATCAAAGAGGAAGATTTGCATAAAACAAATTTTTGTAAGAGGGTATGAAAACCTATAGGTGAGGATCATGAGAGACAACGTGCACATCAATGGACATGTGAACAACATCGTGAAGAGATATAGGGAGGAGTGAGTATCAACCGAATGTGCATGCAAAGATTCGACAAATGGAAAGAACCTCGATAAGCCACAAAACTCTCCTCTATCTCATAGATCAAATTAGGTGTACATATAGGAGGTGTTGAGTAACCCCTAGTGCTGTAATCATGACAAATCGAGTAGAGAGGGGGAGTTACATTCCCATAATATAAGTGTAACTCCCAATGATGCATATGATGCACTAACTCACTAACGCATTGACATCTTTGACGCGCATTGACGCGTAAGAGAATCTCATAATGACCCCTAAATGACACATGGACCTATGATCTCACCTAAGTGAGATGACTCACCTAATGATGTGGAAAATAACACACACCAACACCCCCCCTTCATCATAACTTAGGATGAGGTGGAAAGTTAGAAACGAGAAATGGGTCCCGGCACAAAGTTTGATGAGGTACCCACGTACAAGAAAAAGGTCCCAAGCAGTGAAGGAATACCCAGTGGGAAAAAAATCCACCACAAGAGAACAAAACACTCTCTAATATAAGAAAATGCCAAATATAGGTCCCACTCTAGATGAGCATGAAAAGGTACCCATGTACAAAGAGGTTATCTATCGGAAAGAAGAAGAAGAGAGAAGAAGAGGGAGACGAGAGGAATGCAGAAGATGTCATGGATGGATCTGAACTCTGCAGCTCTAGGAGGTCTCCTAAAATAATTTCGATGATGAGATCCTCTGCCTCTAGATTGAAGAAGAGCCACCCACACCGAACTGTGTGCCTACCCTTAGGAAGGACATAAATGGTGTTATGAAATTCTACCCACTTTGCAAAGGAAACCGAAGGTAGTAGCATGAAGAACTCTGAGTCTGGTCCACAAAAGTGTGACATAGGTCTAGCAAATGAGCGCCAAGGAACCGAAGGTAATGCCACGTGTGCAGAACTGTCAGAGTGTGAAGAGTGAACACCTATAGAAAGGATTTCCACATGATGTGAAGGAAGAAAAACATCCCCACAACAGAAAATGGATCCACAAGAAAGGGTGGATCAATGAAGGTCTCTGGAAAAGTGGAAGTGGTAAGAGTCCCATAAGGGGCACTCCCAACAACGGAGATGATGGAATCCTTTGAAACACTTGTAGTTGGATGAGAAACCTGTAGTGCATCACAATTAGACTCTGTGAAAATATGACTAAGGTCAGGTAGATACTCATCCCAATGAGGGGGCTCAACAAACAGAAGAGCGATGTCAGATAGGTATGAGTCATTTAATGAAGGTAGAAAAGTGAAAGGGGCCTCGCACACTGGAATTGGAAAGGAGGTGGGTGTGATGAATGTATGAGACTAAGAAGGAGACTGCTTGATATCTGATGATATGTGGAAAGTGTCAAAACTCTCTGGAATAGTGAGAGAAGGAGGAGAAGAGTCCTCTGTAGTACTCTCAACATCAAAATTGGGTGCACAATCCTCATCATCAGAAGTAGAACCGAGTGAGCCTATGTCGGTTGAACTATCATCACACAAAGAAATAGAAGAGAAAACCGAATCAAGCAAAGCAACAATAATGGTGGCAGTATGTGAAGGGTCTCCATAGAGGGACTAGAGAATGCTCCAGACACGGTGAGGTGGATCTGAGTCTGCCACGTGAAACCAGAGAGATTGAGATACATGCATCATCATGTGACAAAAGACATGGTCACAAGTGTCAAGGAAGTCCTCCAGATGACAATGATCAGTGGGTGTAGGAACTGGCCCAAGTAAGAAGGGTGAAAGACCCTCATGAGTGAAGTAATGTTCCATGGAAGCACGCCAAGCTGAATAGTTCCCTCTCCCGGTGAGAAGTGGCGGAGGATGTAAAGAAATCCTATGATGCTCAAGTCTGGAAAGAGAACTCTCCATAATGCAGAATGAAAAGTTCAAGGTGCACAAGAGAAAGATGTCAGACTCGGCCGATAATGCATCTGCGTATGAAAACCCAAGAGTACTAGTGAAACCCCCAAAATGTGGCACTTTATAAAGTAGTGAATTTACAAAAATGATAATTTCATCACATAATGTGTGAAAAATTATGCAACTTTGACCGAGGAAGTGCTCAAAAATGAATCTGAGTCAAAAGTTATGGCATTATTACGATTCCTGCAACTAATGGAAAAAGCTAATAAACAAAAAAACTGATTAAAAATGCCCAAAATGGGTGCAAAGGGTGTTATGTGGGTACTCGTTGGAAATGGCATCAAATTTTAGGAAGGGTTTATTTTTCTTGCGAGGGGGATTAGCCTCTTGCCAACCCTGGACCTTGCCCTCCGTCTTCGACACACGAATGAAGGACATAAAACAAGCAAAATAAAGCCTTAAAATATTTTACAATGCCATACAAGGAATGTTTTTACCTCAAAACATTAAAAAAGGGATTGTTTTAACCTATAAACAATTCTAAAAGGGAATGCATGGGGCCCACAATGATCTAGTTCATAATTAACCGAGCCGGTGAGTGGATGAACCGTTGGAGATGTGGACCGAGCCGGGATGTGGGAGAGTGGGCTGAGCAACCTTGACATGTTTTATTCAATGCGGAGTTATCTATGTGTCAAGAAGAGGTGTTACAGTCACAAAAAACCCAAATGAAAATGCCAATACTGAGTAAAAGACCACCGAGATTCCACGTAGGTAACCGTTCGAGGAAGGAAAAAGAATGTTGAGTGGTGGAAGTTATGCAAAAAAATCCAAGGCGCAAACTTGTAACAACTCAAGGATTCAACACCAGGTGTTGGAGGATGGCCCATGTGCTAAGTGAAACCATTGAGTAGGGTGACAGTGTTGAAGCAGTCCGAAGGTTTCTTTATGTGGAGATTCCACGGCTCAGAGGAGACCAAGAGTTGTAGCGGCATTGGAGGCACGAAAAGACAGGTAGACCTAACGCATCCACAAGGAAACTAATGCAAGAGGATGGCAGTGTCTAAACATGCATGGAAACATGTTAAACCATAGGTTGGTAAAGTTCGTAATGTGTTTCCAGTAGATGTGGTCAAGGCAAATGAGCAAAACCCAATGCATAAGGCGGTGTAAAATCCAAAGCAAAGCATGGAGGGAGGATTACGGCAAGCAAGTTTAGGAGGGTCGTGCAAGCAACCGAGTTAGGTAGGGACATCGACTAGAAGCCAAACCAAGGAGCTTGGGAAATCCACATGCAGTCAAGTCGGAGGCCAAGGCAAGCCGGATAGGAAAGCACGTGAGTCTCGCAGAGAGGTAGGACGTCGGTGCAGAGCGGGAGCAACCCATGCATATAACAAACGAAGCAACAAAGCAATCAAGAACACGCCTTAACATGGCTCGGCTAGAGCCAGTGGAGAAGCCAACGACCAGAGGGCTAGGGCAGAGTAGCACGAATGAGGAAACCAAGAACGGTGAGCAAAAACAAATGAGCATTCGAAGATTTCAGTCCCGACATAACTCAATGTAAACATAAGCAGACCAAGCTAGATTTAAAACAAGGTGAGTTGAAAATCATGCATGCAACCCTAGAGACTCAATCGGTCAAGGACACTAAACTTGAACATGACCAAATGAACCATTATCAAAACCCGGGAAAGAGGTATGATTCCCAAATCAATGCAAGAAGAGCATGATCGGAATATCCATTACGACACACTTAACGAGAATTGGATATCACGCTGAAGCCGAAAAAGCACGATCAACACCGAAGAGTGCATGGATCCACAAGATCCACTCTAATACCATGTAAGAGGGTATGAAACCGCACAATCTAGGATCACAAGGGATGATGTGCACATCAACGAACGTGTGAATGGTAGCATGAAGAGATATTGGGAGGAGCGAGCATCAACCGAATGTGCATGCAAAGATTCGACAAATGGGCAGAACCTCGATAAGCCACAAAACTCTCCTCTATCTCATAGATCAAATGGGGTGTACATATAGGAGGTGTTGAGTAACCCCCAATGCTGTAATCATGAAAACTCGAGTAGAGAGGGGGAGTTACATTCCCATAATAGAAGTGTAACTCCCAATGACGCATATGACACACTCGATGCACCGCACACCGATGCACTTTGATGCACCGACGCTACCGACACACGACGCGTAAGATAATCTCATAATGACCCCTAAATGACACATGGACCTATGATCTCACCTAAGTGAGATGAATCACGTAATGATGTGGAAAATAACACACATCAACACTTTTCGTAAAAGATATGGACACTATGAATTCACGGTTATGCCTTTTGGTTTGACCAATGCACCTGCTGCTTTTATGAACCTAATTAATAGTGTTTTCAGAGATTTTCTAGATAAGTTTGTATTAGTCTTCTTGGATGACATTTTAATTTATTCTAGGGATGAGAAAGAACATGAAAATCATTTAAGAATGGTTCTACAAAGGCTCAGGGACCACAAATTATATGCAAAATTGTCTAAGTGTGAGTTTTATAAAGATAAAGTGCACTACTTAGGACATATCATTTCTAAGGATGGGATTTCTATGGATCCATCCAAGATTAAAGCTATCAAAGAATGGCCAGCTCCTAAAAATGTGACAGAAGTCTAAAGTTTCATGGGCTTGGTTGGGTACTATAGAAGGTTCGTGAATGAATTTTCACGAATAGCCCATCCTATCACATCGCTACAGCGAAAGGGTAAATGTTTTGAATGGACTACTAGGTGTGAGGAATCCTTTTTAAAGTTGAAACATGCTCTCACTACAGCACCTATCTTGCTGGTTCCAAATCCAAACAACCCTTTTGAGGTCTGGACTGATGCATCCCTAGATGGTTTAGGGGGTGTACTAACTCAAGAAGGAAAGGTAGTGGCTTATGAGTCATGGAAATTAAAGCCTAATGAGATGAAATATCCCCCACATGACTTAGAGTTGGCTGCAGTAGTCCATGCTCTTAAGAAATGGAGACATTTCTTGTTGGGTAAGCCATTCAAACTTAGAATAGATCATAAAAGTTTGGAGCATCTGTTTACTCAAGACAACTTGAATTCCCGACAAAGGAGATGGCTGGAATTGATTAGTGACTATGATATGGACATAAAATATGTCAAAGGTAAAGAGAATTGAGTGGTTGATGCACTCAGCCATAGAGTCCACTTTGTTGTTGTTTCTAGAATAAAATTTTTGCTAAAGGATTAACTATTACAACAACAGAAAATAGATATTTTATGTCAGGAAATGACTAAAAATTTGTTACAAGAAATAGTGGACAACAAGTATGTTGGGTATTCCTTGGACTTAGATGGTCTTCTAAGGTTCCAAGGTAGAATTTACGTACCTTTTGAAGGAAATTTCAGAACTATTTTGATGCAAGAAGTGCATCAAGCTCCTCATTTTGCACATCCCGGGTCACTAAAATGACTCATGAATTGAAATAGTTTTATTTTTGGCCTAGTATGAAAAAGGATGTGGCTATATTTGTTTCTAAATGTTTAGAATGTCAAAAGGTGAAAGTTGATCATTTCCATCTCGGTGGTAAGCTTTTTCCCCATGACATTCCAAAAGACAAATGGGCAACTATAACTATGGATTTTATTTCTAGTTTGCCAAAATCTAAAAAGAGGCATGATACTATTTTAATTGTTATTGACAAACTAATAAAGGTTGCTCTTTTTATTCCTGGTAATCTAACGAATAATGCGCTTGTGTTAGCTGATAGATTTGTGAAGGAATTTGTAAGATTGCATGGAATTCCTGAACTGATTATTACTTATAGAGATACTTTGTTTACATCTCGGTTTTGAAACTATGGCAGTTGTTTTTGGCACAAAGCTGCATTTTAGTTCTTCTTATCATCCTGAAATGGATGGGAAAACTGAAAGAGTAAATCAGTATTAGAAGACATGCTAAGAATATATGTTATGGACCAGAAAAACAAGTGGGAAGATTTTCTACACTTAGTTGAATTTGCTTATAATAATACTTATCATATTTCTTTGCAAATGGCTCCTTTTAAAGCTTTATATGGAAGGAAATGTAGAACACCCTTGGGTGGGAAGGCCTTGAAAATTGGGTAACCATAGGTCCTGATGTTTTAAAAGAATATGATCAATAGATGATTGTTATAAGACAAAAATTAAAGGCTACAAGTGATAGACAAAAGAGTTATGTTGATAAGAAAAGGACTGAAAAATAATTTTAGGTGGGTGAAAAAGTGTTTTTGAGGGTGAAACCTCATAAAAGTTCAATTAAGTTTGGAAAGGCATCTAAACTTGCACCCATATTTGTTGGTCCATTTGAAATTTTAGAGAAAATTAGTGTTGTAGCCTACAAGTTAGCATTGCCTCCTTCACTTTCTAAAATTCATGACATATTTCATGTCTCACTTTTGAGAAAATATGTGCATGATCCCTCACATGTGCAAACTTGCGAACTTGCAAGTAGATGATAAGCTAATTTTTTCAGCTTTGAGCCGGTAAGGATATTATCGCATCGAAGCATTAAGTTACGAAATAGAGATATCCAACAAGTTTTGGTCCAATGGGATAGCCTAAGTGAAAGAAGTGCCACTTGGGAATATGCAGAGTATGTAAGAAAATATTTTCCATTTCTTTTTAAGTCTCGATAATTGAGACATTACCCTTGTTAAGGGGGAGAGTATGTCACATCCCGAATTTTGGAACTCAATATTTTTAATAAGGCTTAATTGAAATGATATTTTGTGGAATTTGAATTTTGAATTATTTTGGCATTAACTTATGTGCTAATTATTTCTTGCGGAATGTGGCACATAGTTTTATTTAAAATAAATAAATAAAATTAAACTTAGCCTAAAACTAAGTGGAGGCATTTTTGAAGTTTAATTATATTTAAATGGATTTTGGAATCCATGAAATAAAGGAGAGTTAGGTTTTGATATTTACCATTTAGCATGGCGTGAAGAGAGGAGGAGATAGAGGGGAGACCATGTCAAAAAAAAATCTGGAGGATTTCATGGAAGTTTTACGGCCATCTGGAGCTGATTTTGGGCCTGTAATTTGGGATCTTGCCATTCTTTATTGCAGCAATGTTGGGGAGAAATTTTCTAGAAAAATAAATAAGGTTTTGGAGTTTTATTTTGTATGGTGTGGAGCTAGGAAGCTGGAGGAAGAAAATAGAGAAGGAAAGAGGAAAAGCACAAAGGTTTTTGGTCTTCTTCATCTCGAATCTTTCAGGAAAGGGTTTCTTATTTTTGTCTATGTAATATTTTACAAATAAATGCATATTCAATTTATTCCTCTTCTGGGTAATGAGAAATATAGATTATCTATTGTGGGTATTAATATTTTTGAATCAATCCTTTATGGGTATTTGGAAAATGTGTTTATTTTAATATGGGAATTATATATTTTAGATCTCTCAAGTATGAGAGCCAAATATTTCATTTTTTTAAATCCTTACTTGATAAATGGAATCAATGAGGTTATTCATTTGGGTGTTGAGAGAAGATTTCTAGACATTTTCACTATGGGTTTTAGACTGTCTCCAAGCTGCATTTTTAAATGTTGGAATGCTATTTTTCTATTGATTCGTTGGTCTACTACAACTATTATAAGTTGTGTTATTGCTGTTGTAACAGCTGCTAGAAGAGTTGTGTTCTTTAAGGATTTATTGGTGTGGTAACAACTGCTAGAAGTGTTGTTTTTATTAAATTATTGTTGCATTTGTTGTTGTAGCATGGGTTGTTATAATGTCGAGTTTTGGTTAATTCCTTGTTGCATGTAGTTAATATTTGAGGTGTTTTTTTTTGCAACATTAGCTATCAAATCACGGTGCTTTAGGGTGATTTCTATGCTCCATATTTGCTATTGATTGTTATTTTCTTTGCTACCAATATGTTGTATTTTGATAAATGGTTAGTGTGTAATCAATTGCATATCATTTTGAAATAATGTTGTGTTATGACATTTTTCAAATGATTTTGAAAACATTTGGCTAAAATATAAAAAAGAATTATGTGTTGTGACATCGCGTCAAACAATTGATATGCGATCTTTTATTGGCATAAATACATGAGTATGGATTATGACTTTTTATCATGTTGCTGGAATGAATTCATTGGAACTTATGTGAAGTTATTTTATGGAAATTTATCATGCTATTGGAATGCACTTATTGGTCCTTATGTGAAGATATTTTTTTATGGCATTCGGTCATGATGTTACCATGCATTCGTTGGGTTGTATGTGAAGTTCATTTTCATGAATTTTTTCATATTGTTGGCATGAATTCTATGGGTTATATTGGAGGTTTATATTATGACATTTTTTTATATGGTTCACATGCATTCTTTGAGTATAAAGTATTTGTTCTGCCTTTTGAAAATGCCCTATGTTGCTGATCTAAATTGGCATATTATTCATTTTGAGCTTGTGAAGTGAAGTTCATGATATGAAATTTTTTCATACAATTAGTATGCTTTCGGGTAAGTGCAGCAAGTTGGGGGACAAAAAGGGGGTCATAAGTGGACGTCATATTGCAAATAACAACATAATATCAACTTGTAGGAATTATTAGCAATACATACACTCAAAATTAGAAAAACTTATATTAATATGAATCGTAGCATTTAGAATCTAGTTTCTAAAATAGTAATTTTTTTAAAAATGGACAATGTTAGCTATATTAAACACTCAAAATTCAATGACTTGGTAATTTTTTTAAAACGTCCTATAAAATTATAGTCCATTTGCCCATGATTTGGATGACCAAAAATTGATATATATTTTTCTCCTTTAGTGAGAAGTTATATGCCACTATCTATCTTGGGATGGATTTTATTTTTTTTTTTTGAGTAATATTTTATTTTTATGATTTTTTCCAAGAAAGTGGTATGAAAACATAAAGAAAATGGTAGTACTTTCCATTTGCCCGCGATAACTTCATCAAAAAATATTGAAATCAAATAATTTTTTTTTGAACATGTATATAATTTCACCACGGTTGGGATGGTATAAGTTTTATCACATTCTGATAAGTGAAACAAAATTTGCAATCTTAAACCTAGACATAAACATTCATGGGAAAAAGTGTCTTAAAGACCTACTATTAGTAAAAATTATAAAATGATATTTATCCTATTCTATTCACTTTAAAATCAGTATTTCTACAAAGCTAACAGTCTCCCCTACACAATGGTACCATTTTTATGACATATTTTTTACTTTTCGGCATGGTTCAAGTCCGTGGAAGACTAAATTTGATGTTTTGTTGTTTTTAATGTAAAATTCAAGATTTGATGTCCACTTAATTGTCCCCCAACTTGGTGCACTTACCCTTTCCATGGAATATATGTGAAGTTCATTATATGATAGTTTTTCATATGGCTAGCATGCATTCTTTGGTATAAAGGATCTTTTATTCCTCTTGGAAATTATGTTATGTTGCTGATCCGATTTGGCATAAACCTCATTGTAAGAACCGTAAAGTGAAGTTCTTGTGGATGCTTTGACAATTTTTTATCATGCCTTCTCCTTTTTACATGGAGCCTATATGTGACATTTCTTCAAACGATTGGTTTGCTGATTTGATTTGTCATAAAATAATATTATGAAATTTATTATGTAATCACCTTACGTGAGGTAAGTTTTATGCATTTTCATGTAAGATGGTTAAAGACACCACTCTTGAAAGGTATTTTGAACTTGGATAGTTCATGCATGTATACATGCTTTTTGAAATCATTATTATAATAATGAATGAATTAGTATGTTGATGCATGACTGTATATTTTGAATATGTTTTCATTTGTAGAATACTACATTTATGAAAATGGAAATCCTTGCCAGTTCATTTTAAGTGACCCTTGTGGAAAATATAGGTCATTCTAGAGATAAGGGAAAAGAAATAATTTGAAGGGATTCAAGCTAATTCTAGATCTTGCTTAGTTACTGTTATATTTTAGTTATGGAATAAATTGTACTTGATGTACTACTGGAATAATTAGTATATTATATAAGCTTATGAGGCTTTTTTCCATTGCATGTAACCTTATAAGATTGTACTGAAATATTGAAAATAATGAAATGTCCTTTGGACTCAAAGCTGATTTTTATCAATGTGTTTAGCACATATGATTTGTTTGTATAATTGTATGATTTGATTATGTGTGAAATCAACATATCAATTAAGCAATGGGAATATTGGAAAAAAGTTGGACCTCGATCTTCGAGGTCCTTACACTTGGTATCAAAGTGAGGTTGTATAACACTTAGGCCTCTAGGAACGTTATCTAATACTTCTCTTTGTACTTACAAGGAAAAATGGTAAGAACTCGGAGTAGTGGTGGTGTGAATAATACAAACCAAGGTTGTGGTGGCGAAGGGGAGGAGATGGAAGAGGTACAGGTAGAGGATTTGGTGGAAACATCAACCCTGTCCTCAACCCCACTAAAGAAGTCCTAAATGAACTTCTTAGGGTGTAAACACTTTGCAAGATATATTGACAAACTCATGAAAGGAACCTAGAGCCAAATAGTGGCCTAGGGGTAATCAATTAAGACATGACCAACATGAGGTAAACTGGGCGAGACTTGAACAACTAACTACATGCTCATGAATATTTACCAATAAGGAATAGAGTAATAGATCCCTTCCTCGAGGAATTGAAGAAAGTTTCTATTCCTAGATTCAAAGGGTTATCCACTAACTCAGGTGATAAAGCTAAGGGTAGGTTGTTTAACCTACAACAATACTTTGGTTGCATGATTGCAACTCAAATACCAAGGCCCGTATTGTAGTTTACCACCTTAAAGAACATGTTGTCCTATGGTGGGCGCATTTGAAGCAAGTTAATGGTTATGTGGATTTAACCATTACTTAGGGAAAGTTTGAGAAGAAATTTAGAACTAGATATGTCTTGGCTAATCACCGAGAAAGGAAGAAAATTGAGTTTCATAGTTTGAAACAAATAAAATAACATGACTGTAACTGAGTATGAAGCTCAATTTTTAGATCTGATCCGTCATGTGGACTATATGAAGGATGAAGAGTCCAAATTAATTAAGTTAAAACTATGTTTAAGAGAGGTTATCTGGAAAGACGTGAATATGGTCAACCCTAAGAGTCTTGCACAAGTAGTTAGTGTAGCCTACAGGGTGGAAGAAAAAGAGTAGTCTCGCCTAAAATACCGCTAGGAAATGAAAGAGAAGGCAATAAACAGTAAAAAGACTGTTGTTTCCTCTTCTGGACCTTACCAGAAACCTGAGTTCAAAAGGACTACTTTTAATGGAAAGTAGAACAATGGAAATTTTCATGGAAATAATTACCGGGGAGGGCCAAGGCCTCCCATTAAACAACAACAAAATAATCAACAGGCTGGTGGCAATAGATACACACCTGCTACAGGAGCCAACAAGGTTTCGGTGGCAAACAAAGAACCTCAACAAGGCTGTTGGACATGTGGTAAGAACCATTACCAAAGAGATTGCCCAGAATTCCTTGCAAGCAAGACAACAAGCCACTAGGTCTATGCAGTAGTAGATAACCACAAGGCTGAGCACCAAGCAACCCCTATTGAGACCGGGGAAAATTTTAGTGGTGAATATTCGTAATATGGCGAATATTCCATTTTTGAAAATTTTGAAAAGGTGAATTTTTTGGCACGGGCCAGTGACCTGTTCGCCTAAAAATTACACTTTAATTTTTTTTAGGGGTCGGCTTTGCCTACCCTTGAAAAATATCCCCTATATAAACCTAGATTATTCGCCAGGTAGAACACTTCTACTTCACATTTTTCAACAATATGATATATCCCATATTATAGACGTGCGAAAAGGGGGCAAGTTATTGACGCTGTGACAAGGAGGGTTTGCAGACAAGGAGATACTGCAGATATTGACGCATAGTAGACGCATGACAAAGAGTTTGTTGACGAGCGACATGGAGATTTTTTCGATGAGCAAGAAGAGGGCAGAGGCTGCAGATGCGTGACAGGATATTTGTTGTCGTGCGTCAAAAAAATGCATTGATGCGCGTCAACCAGACCTCGCGATGACATGCGTCAACAACCGTAATGACGTGTGTCACGTAGACCTCGGTGGCGTGCATCAGACCTCACCGATGACGCGCGTCCAACAACCTTAATGACACGCCACGTCACCGAGGTGCGATGATGCGTCACGTCCACACCTCGGTGACACGCATAAACAACCGTAATGATGCACGTCACTAAGGTTTGTTGATGTGTGTCATTGAGGTCTCTTGACGCCAGCGCGTCAATGAGGGTTATTTGTTGATGCGCGACCTTGACGGATAGTTGACACGTGACAAGGAGGTACAACAGATATTGACGCATACGCACGAAAAAGAGTTTGTTGATGCGTGACACGAAGATTTTTACTTGAGAAAGCGAGAGGTCGGAGGTTGTAGACGCACAACAGAGATTTTGCTATCGCGCGTCAAAAAAAAGCATTAACGCGCATCAAAAGACCTCAGTGACGCATGTCAACAACCGTAATGATGCGCATCACTAAGGTCTATTGATGCGCGTCACTAAGGGTGTTGTCAGCCTTCTATCGTAGCACTTGACAATCAGGTGAATTTTTTTCATACAACCCCCAAAAAATTCACCTTCCCATGAAACCGGTTCCGGGGATATTCGCCAGGTATTCTCCACCTCCGATTTCCAAGAGGTCTCTTAAAATGAACCCGATTGAGACTAGAGGTAAAATATTTGGCACTTAAATTTTTGTTCTATTTGATTGTGGAGCATTCGATTGCTTTTTCTCCTAGAATAGTGCAAAATCTAAATTTGAACACTATTCCTATGAAAGAAAAATGGCAAGTAGAATTTGGGACTGTAAGAAAGTGTAGATTTACGAATATTTAGATCAAATAGAAGTTGATCTAGGGATGTTTAAAAATAGATTAAATATGCATGTTATTCCTTTTGGATCTTATGATATTATTATTGGCATGGATTGGTTGCGAGAACATAAAGCTCAGATCTATTGTTTTGACAAAAGAATACACTGCTTTTTGATGATTTTGGCTTTGAACAAGTTCTGTTTGGTATGAAAAACAACAATTTTTTACCCACTCTTTCTGCCTTACAGTTGAGAAGAGCAGTCCGTAAGGGATGTCTCTTATTTTCCATACATATGGAAGAGTCTTTTGATATGAAGGAACCTAGTTTGTATGATCATCCTATATTAAATGATTTTAAGGATGTTTTCCTAAGGAATTACAGTGCCTTTGAAAAGAGAGTTTGATTTTTCAATAGATATAATGCCAGGTTCAACCCCTACCTATAAAGCACCTTACCGAATGAATATTGTGGACTTACAAGAGCTAAAAGTTTAGTTGTAATAACTTCTTGAGAAAGGAATGATTAGGCCAAGTGTGTCCCCTTGGGGAGCACCAGTGGTCTTTGTTAAAAGAAAGATGGTACATTACGGTTGTGTATTGATTACCACATGCTCAACAAGGTTACCATTAAGAATAAATATCTACTTCCCAGGATAGATGATTTATTTGATCAAATGAAAGGGGTAGCTATATTTTCTAAGATTGACTTAAGGTCTAGTTACCATCAACTTAGAATCAAAGAGGAAGATTTGCATAAAACAAATTTCTGTACAAGATATGGACACTATGAATTCATGGTTATGCCTTTTGGTTTGACCAATGCACCGACTACTTTTATGAACCTAATGAATAGTGTTTTCAGAGATTTTCTAGATAAGTTTGTATTAGTCTTCCTGGATGACATTTTAATTTATTCTAGGGATGAGAAAGAACATGAAAATCATTTAAGAATGGTTCTACAAAGGCTCAGGGACCACAAATTATATGCAAAATTGTCTAAGTGTGAGTTTTATAAAGATAAAGTGCACTACTTAGGACATATCATTTCTAAGGATGGGATTTCTATGGATCCATCCAAGATTAAAGTTATCAAAGAATGGCCAGCTCCTAAAAATGTGATGAAGTCTAAAGTTTCATGGGCTTGGTTGGGTACTATAGAAGGTTCGTGAATGAATTTTCACAAATAGCCCATCATATCACATCGCTACATCGAAAGGGTAAATGTTTTGAATGGACTACTAGGTGTGAGGAATCATTTTTAAATTTGAAACATGCTCTCACTACAGCACCTATCTTGCTGGTTCCAGATCCAAACAACCCTTTTGAGGTCTGGAATGATGCATCCCTAGATGGTTTAGGGGGTGTACTAACTCAAGAAGGAAAGGTAGTGGCTTATGAGTCATGGAAATTAAATCTTAATGAGATGAAATATCCCCCACATGACTTAGAGTTGGCTATAGTATTGCATGCTCTTAAGAAATGGAGACATTTCTTGTTGGGTAAGCCATTCAAACTTAGAACAGATCATAAAATTATAGAGCATCTGTTTACTCAAGACAACTTGAATTCCTAACAAAGGAGATGGTTGGAATTGATTAGTGACTATGATATGGACATAAAATATGTCAAAGGTAAAGAGAATTGAGTGGCTGATGCACTTAGCCATAGAGTCCACTTTGTTGTTGTTTCTAGAATAAAATTTTTGCTAAAGGATTAACTATTACAATAACAGAAAATAGATATTTTATGTCGAAATGACCGAAAAATTGTTACAAGAATGGACAACAAGCATATTGGGTATTCCTTGGACTTAGATGGTCTTCTAAGGTTCCAAGGTATAATTTACGTACCTTTTGAAGGAAATTTTAGAACTATTCTGATGCAAGAAGTGTATTAAGCTCCTCATTTTGCACATCCCGGGGTCACTAAAATGACTCATGAATCGAAATAGTTTTATTTTTGGCACAGTATGAAAAAGGATGTGGCTATATTTGTTAGGAAATAAGGGATAAAATATGCGGAACAATCCCTCACAGAATCACAATAGTAGAAACTAATATGCAGAAATTATTACAGATCTCAAATAAAATTACATAATAAAATGACGTAGCACAAAGAGATATTTAACATGGTTCACCCAATTTGGGCTACGTCCACCAAGAATCACTTGCTCAGATTTTATTACAAGCCACCACTCTCTCAATACAATACCCAGATCCGTTTGGAGCTATGCTCAACAAACTCTACAGAATTCACGGCCGAATTTAAAACACATCTGCAATACATTTGCTTGTACATCTATCATATGCATAAGACCATATAAATAGACAACTACTTAAGCAGTTTTACAAAACCATGGGTATCAAAACCATGGGCAAAACCCATCCCATTAACCTATGGGTCAAAAAACTCAGCCATATGAGAAAAGCACATTTCCCGATATGTTGGGTGCATTTTTCGAACCCCGGTGAGGATACATGAAAAGTGTATAGTACTCTTAGTGTACAGTCTTCAACACTTTCACACATGAAAACAGGCTCCACAACCTAACAATCTCCCACTTAGAGACTAGTTTTCCTCTGAGCAAGCTTCTCAACCCTTCACTAGTTTCTGTGAAGACCAACCAAAGTTGAACACAACTTTAGTTTTTCCCTTGTGACCACCTTGGTCATCATGTCTGTAGGATTTTGACTGGTATGAATCTTCTCCAACTTCAACTTCTCTTCCTCCAAAGCTGTCCTGATGAAATGGTACCTTAACTGTATATGCTTTGTCCTAGAGTGGAAAGCAGAGTTCTTAGCTAGGTGTATAGCACTCTGACTATCACTATGTAGCTTACATTCCTCCTTCTTATGCCCCAACTCCTCAAGTAATTTTTGTAACCAAATCATCTCTTTTCTTGCCTCTGTGGCAGCAACATACTCAGCCTCTGTGGTTGACAAAGCCACCAGCTTCTGTAGTCGTGAAATCCAACTCACTGCTGTCCCACCTACAATGTAAATATAACCTGTCGTGCTCCTCCTGCTGTCTACATCTCCAGCCATATCTGAATCTACATAACCATGTAAAGTGGTGTTTGATCCACTGTAGCACAAAACTGTCCCCATGGTCCCTCTCAAATACCGAAGGATCCACTTTACTGCTTGCCAATGCTCTTTACCTGGATCACTCATAAATCTACTCACAGCTCCCACTGCATGGGAAATATCAAGCCTAGTGCACACCATAGCATACATCAAACTGCCAACTGCTAATGAGTAAGGTACCTTGGACATCTAGTTTCTTTCCTTCTCTGTCTTGGGACACTACTCCTTTGATAACTTGAAATGGCCTGCCAAAGGAGTCCCAACCGGTTTAGCATCCTGCATATTAAAACTCTCCAAGACCTTCTTAATGTACTCTTCCTAAGATAAAGTCAGCTTCCATTCCTTCCTATCCCAAGATATCCTCATACCAAGGATTTGTTTGGCTATACCCAAATCCTTCATAGCAAATGATTCACTTAGCTGCTTCTTGAGTACTTTTATTTCCTGCCTTTTTTTACTGCGCAACTAGCATGTCATCAACATACAAACATAGGATAATATAACTTCCATCCTCAAATTTCTTTGTATACACACAATGGTCGAATGACATCTCGATATAACCTTGCTCCATCACGAAGCTATCAAATTTCTTATACCATTGACGTGGAGCTTGTTTCGAGGCTATACAAGCTCTTCTTCGGTTTGTACACCATCTCCTCTTTACCTTTGAATTCATATCCTTCCGGTTCTTTGCATATATAGCTCCTCCTCCAAATCACCATGGAGAAATGCGATATTTACATCTAACTATTCTAAGTGCAAGTCTTTTCTGCCACTATTCCAAGAATTAGATTCGATAGAATTCATTTTTACTACGGAGAAAAATTTCATCAAAATCTATACCTTTTTTTTTTGTGCAAACCCCTTGACCACCAACCAGGCCTTGTATCTTTTCTTGCCTCCTTCTTCCTCTTTGACTCTAAACACCCACTTATTCTGTAATGTTTTTTTCCTTCGGGTAGCTTCACCAAATCCCATGTCTGGTTCTCCATGAGAGCCTGATGCTCCTCATCCATGGCTTGCTCCCACTTCTTCTTGGCATCTACCTGCATTGCTTCATCAAAGCTCTTTGGTTCTCCACTATTAGTGAGTAATAAATAATAAAGAGAAGGAGAAAAACATTCAGGTTCTCTTCTTACCCTAGAAGACCTCCTCAATGTAGGAGTTTGGGGTTCCTGTTAAGGGGGTTCCTGAACTAATTCATGTGTCACTTTCCCATCTAGAAGATCCTCTACCACTGCATATTCTTTCTTGGATTCTTCCCTATTTTCTTGCAACTTTGCTTATACATGACTTTCTCATTAAAGACCACATCCCTAGATCGAATGATTTTCTTGTCCTTAATACTCCAACATTTATATCCAAAGTCATCACCACCATAACCAATGAAAGTACATTTTTATGATTTAGCCTCTAGCTTAGTCCTATCATCCTTGTCTATGTGAACAAACACCTCACATCCAAAGACTCTAAGAAATGAATAATCAACTTTCTTACCATACCAAGCCTCCTCAAGTATGCCTCCATCCAAGGCACTTGAGGGTCCTCTATTTATCAAGTACACAATTGTGCTCACCGCTTCTTCCCAAAAAGAAAGAGGCAGTCCTGCATGTAATCTCATGCTCCTAACACGTTCCATTATTGTTCTATTCATCCTTTCGATACCCCATTCTCATTCTATGCGGAGTTCACCGGAACCATCTTTTTCCTGCAGATTCCATTCTTAGAACAGTAATCATCAAATTCATTGTTGCAATAATCCCCTCCATTATCTGACCTGAGACATTTTAGCTTAAGACCTGTTTCATTCTCTACCAAGGCTTTCCATTTAACAAAAGTGTCAAATACATCAGATTTGTTTCTAATACAATAAACCCAAACTTTCCTTGTTGCATCATCAATAAAAGTAACATAATAACTTGAACCCCTAAGAGATGATACATGAGCTAGCCCCACACATCAAAATGCACCAGCTCTAACTTACTCTCTTTCTTTGTAGGTCCAACCTTGAGAAACCTTACTCACTTTTGTTTCCCATATATACAGTTCTCACAGAAATCGAAACTTTTTACGTATATCCAGGCAAATTCTTCTTTATGATTTGCATGCCCTTATGGCTCATATGACCAAGCCTATAGTGCCATAATGTTGTATTTGCATCTGAAGCCACAAGATTACAATCATTAGTACTATCAGTGGTTAAATACAAGGTTCCAACCTTCTTACCTCTTGCCACCACAAGAGCACCCTTGGTAACCTTCCAAGAGTCTGCTGTAAATATCACAATACAACCATCACTTCCCAACTGCCCTGCCGATATCAAATTTCATCTTAATGTAGGAACATGTCTGACATCCTTCAATAGCCAAGTATTCCCATTCTACATCTTAACATGAAAAAAATATTTTCCAACTATGCTGCAAGGCTCATCATCACCAAGAAAAACATGCCCAAAATCTCCTTGAACATAATCAACAAAATAATGCCTATGTGGAGAAGCATGGAAAGAAGCCCCTGAATCTAAAACCCAAGATTCAGTAATATTATGCAAAGAAAGAATCAAAGCATCCTAACATACATTACCCATTGCCACATTTGCCTCCTTATTTTCTTCTTGTTGTTTCTTCTTATCCCGAAGCTCCCAACAGTCCTTCTTTGCATGCCCAGGCTTTCCACAATTCCAGCATACAATCTTGTTCTTGGATTTTGACCTTGCCCGATCTTTTGATTTTCCATGGTTTCCTCTATTCTTCTGTCTCCCTCTAGTTTCCACTGTCAAAGCATTTCCTGAAGTAGAAGATTCCCCAGAGCTTTTTCTTCACATTTCCTCACTTAGAATCACCCCTACAACATCCTCAAACTTCAACTTCAAGTTAGCTGGAACCGAGTTACTTACCGCCATTACCAGGCTATTCCAACTCTCAGGTAAAGAGCACAAAATTAATAAAGCCCTAACTTCTTCATCAAATTCTATTGTAACTGAAGCTAGCATATTCACTACCATATTGAAATCATTTAAATGATCTACTACTGAACTATTCTCAGACATCTTCATATTAAACAACTTTTTCATTAAAAATATCTTATTAGAGGCAAAGGGTTTTTCATACAACTTCCCTAATGCATCCATTAGATCTTTTGTAGTCTTTTCCTTTGAAACATTAAATAATACCGAAGATGCAAGACTCAGTCAGATCATTCCAAGTGCCTTCCGATCCAACAAATCCCATTCCGCATCTGTCATACTCGAGGGTTTGTTCACCTTCTCAGACAACGGAGTATAAAGATCCTTCTGATAAAGGTAATCTTCCATCTGCATCTTCCAAAGACTGAAATTCTGCCCATTGAATTTATCAACCCTAGATCTTCCTTCATCTGCCATAGCTCCCACTCAAGCTAAAAAAATTTCCCTGTGATTCAACACTTTAGCAAACCAAACCAGGCTCTGATACCAATTGTTAGGAAATAAGGGATAAAATATGTGGAATGATCCTCACGAAATCACAAATTGCAGATAGAAACTAATATGCGAGAAATTATTACAGATCTCAAATAAAATTACTGAGAATAAAATAACACAAGCCTGAGACAAAACGATATTAACGTGGTTCACCCAATTTGGGCTACGTCCACCAAGAATCACTTGCTCATATTTTATTACAAGCCACCGCTCTCTCAATACAATACCTGAGATCCGTTTGGAGCTATGCTCAACAAACTCTCTGAAATTCACAGTGCATTCAAAACACATCTATGCAACACATTTACTTGTACATCTATCATATGCATAAGACCATATAAATAAATAATTGCTTAAGCGGTTTACAAAATCATGGGTATCAAAACCATGGGAAAAACCCATCCCATAAACCTATGGGTCAAAAAAACTCGCCCATATGAGAAAAGCACATTTCTCGATATGTTGGGTGCATTTTGTGAACCCCGAACGAGGATACATGATAAGTGTACGGTACTCTTAGTGTGCGAGTCTTCAACACTTTCACACATGAAAATAGGCTCCACAACCTAACAATATTTTTTTCTAAATGTTTAGAATGGAAAAAAGTGAAATTTGATCATTACCATCCTGGTGGTATGCTTTTTCCCCATGACATTCCAAAAGACAAATGGGCAACTATAACTATGGATTTTATTTCTGGTTTGCCAAAATCTAAAAAGAGGCATGATACTATTTTAGTTGTTATTGACAAGCTAACAAAGGTTGCTCATTTTATTCCTGGTAATCTAACGGATGATGCACCTGTACTTGCTGATAGATTTGTGAAGGAAGTTGTAAGATTGCATGGAGTTCCTGAACTGATTATTACTGATAGAGATACTTTGTTTACATCTCGGTTTTGGCAAACTCTGGCAGCTGCTTTTGGCACAAAGCTACATTTTAGTTCTTCTTATCATCCTGAAATGGATGGGCAAACTGAAAGAGTAAATCAGGTATTAGAAGACATGCTAAGAATGTATGTTATGGACCAGCAAAACAAGTGGGAAGATTTTTGCACACTTAGTTGAATTTTCTTATAATAATACTTATCATACTTCTTTACAAATGGCTCCTTTTGAAGCTTTATATGGAAGGAAATGTAGAACACCCTTGGGGTGGGAAGGCCTTGAAAATTGGGTAACCATAGGTCCTGATGTTTTAAAAGAATATGATCAGCAGATGATTGTTATAAGACAAAAATTAAAGGCTACAAGTGATAGACAAAAGAGTTATGTTGATAAGAAAAGGACTAAAAAATAATTTTAGGTGGGTGAAAAAGTGTTTTTGAGGGTGAAACCTCATAAAAGTTCAATTAAGTTTGGAAAGGCATCTAAACTTGCACCCAGATTTGTTGGTCCATTTGAAATTTTAGAGAAAATTAGTGTTGTAGCCTACAGGTTAGCATTGCCTCCTTCACTTTCTAAAATTCATGACATATTTCATGTCTCACTTTTGAGAAAATATGTGCATGATCCCTCACATGTGCTAACTTGGTAGAACTTGCAAGTAGATGATAAGCTAAATTTTTAGTTTGAGCCAGTAAGGATATTATCGCATCAAGCATTAAGTTACTGAAATAGAGATATCCAACAAGTTTTGGTCTAGTGGGACAACCTAAGTGAAAGAAGTGCCACTTGGGAAGATGCAGAGTATGTAAGAAAGAATTTTCCATTTCTTTTTAAGTCTCGATAATTAGGACATTACCCTTGTTAAGGTGGAGAGTATGTGACATCCCGAACTTTTTGGAAGTCAATCTTTTTAATAAGGCTTAATTGGAATGATATTTTGTTGAATTTAAATTTTGAATTATTTTGGCATTAACTTATGTGTTAATTATTCCTTGTGGAATGTGGCACATAGTTTTATTTAAAATAAATAAATAAAATAATTAAACTTAGCCTAAAGCTAAGTGGAGGCATTTTCTAATTTAAATTATATTTAAATGGATTTTGGAATCCATGAAATAAAGGAGAGTTAGATTTTTATATTTACCATTTAGCATGGCGTGAAGAGAGGAGGAGATAGAGGGGAGACCATGTCAAAAACAAATCTGGAGGATTTTATGGAAGTTTTACGACCATCTGGAGCTGATTTTGGGCCTGTAATTTGGGATCTTGCCATTCTTTATTGCAAAAATGTTGGGGAGAAAATTTCTAGAAAAACAAATAAGGTTTTGGAGTTATATTTATACGGTGTGGACCTAGGAAGGCTGGAGGAAGAAAATAGAGAAGGAAAGAGGAAAATTACAGAGGTTTTTTGGTCTTCTTCATCTTGAATCTTTCAAGCAAGGGTTTCTTATTTTTTCTATGCAATATTTTACAAATAAATGCATATTCAATTTATTCCTCTTTTGGGTAATGAGAAATATGGATTATTTATTGTGGGTATTAATATTTTTGAATCAATCCTTTATGGGTATTTGGAAAATGTGTCTATTGTAATATGAGAATTATATATTTTAGATCTCTTAAGTATGAGAACCAAATATTTCATTTTTTTAAGTCCTTACTTGATAAATGGAATCAATGAGGTTATTCATTTGGGTGTTGAGAGAAGATTTCTAGACATTTTCGCTATGGGTTTTAGACTGTCTCTAAGCTGAATTTTTAAATGTTGGAATGTTATTTTTCTTTTGATTCGTTAGTTTGCTACAACTATTATAAGTTGTGTTATTTCTCTTTAAACAACTACTAAAGGAGTTGTGTTCTTTAAGGATTTATTGGTGTGGTAACAACTGCTAGAAGTGTTGTTTTTATTAAATTATTGTTGCATTTGTTTTTGTAGCATGGGCTATTATAACGTCGAGTTTTGGGTAATTCCTTGTTGCGTGTAGTTAATATTTGAGGTGTTTTTTCGCAACATTAGCTATCAAAGCACGGTGCTTTGGGGTGATTTCTATGCTCCATATTTGCTATTGATTGTTATTTTCTTTGCTACAATTTTTTTGCTAGTATGTTGTATTTTGATAAATGGTTAGTGTGCAATCAATTGCATAGCATTTTGAAATAATGTTGTGCTATGAAATTTTGTCAAATGATTAGTTTGAAATCTTTTGGCTAGAATATAAAAAGAATGATGTGTTGTGACATTACGTCAAATAGTTGTTGTGGAGTCTTTTATTGGCATAAATGCATGAATATGGATTATGACTTTTTATCATCTTTATTGGAATGAATTCATTAGAATTTATGTGAAGTTATTTTATGGAAATTTATCATGCTATTGGAATGCACTCTTTGGTCCTTATGTGAAGATATTTTTATGGCATTCGGTCATGATGTTAGCATGCATTCGTTGGACTATATGTGAAGTTCATTGTAATGAATTTTGTCATATTGTTGGCATGAATTCTATGGATTATATTCAAGTATTATATTATACAATTTTTTCATATGGTTCGCATGCATTCTTTGAGTATAAAGGATTTGTTGTGCCTTTTGAAAATGCACTATGTTGCTGATCTGAATTGGCATATTGTTCATTTTGAGCTTGTGAAGTGAAGTTCATGATATGAAATTTTGTCATACAATTGGTATGCATTCCTTGGAATATATGTGAAGTTCATTATATGACATTTTGTCATATGGTTGGCATGCATTCTTGGGTATAAAGGATATTTTGTTCCTCTTGGAAATTATGTTATGTTGCTGATCTGATTTGGCATAAAGCTCATTGTAAGAATTGTAAAGTGAAGTTCATGTGGATGCTTTGACAATTGCTTATCATGCCTTCTCCTTTTTACATGGAGCCTATATGTGACATTTCTTCAAATAGTTGGTATGCTGATTTGATTTGGCATGAAATAATATTATGAAATGCATTATGTAATCAGCCTTACGTGAGGTAAGTTTTATGCATTTTCATGTAAGATGGTTAAAGACACCACTCTTGAAAGGTATTCTAAACTTGGATAGTTCATGCATGTATACATGCTTTTTGAAATCATTATTATAATAATGAATGAATTAGTATGTTGATGCATGAATGTATATTTTGAATATATTTTCATTTGTAGAATACTACATATATGAAAATGGAAATCCTTGATAGTTCAGTTTTTGCTGACCCCTTATGGAAAATACAATCCATTCTGGAGATGAGGGAAAGGAAAGAATTTGAAAAGATTCAAGTTGATTTCATATCTTGCTTGGTTACTGTTATATTTCTATTATGGAATAAATTGTACTTGATGTACTGTTGGAATAATTAGTATATTATATAAGCTTATGAGGCTTTTTTCCATTGCATGTAACCTTATAAGATTGTACTGAGATATTAAAAATAATGAAATGTCCTTTGGACTCAAAGCTGATTTTTATTGATGTGTTTAGCACATATGATTTGTTTGTATAATTGTATGATTTGATTATGTGTGAAATCAACATATCAATTAATAAATGGGAATAATGGGGAAAAAAATTGGACCTCGGTCTTGAGGTCCGTACAAAAAAATGGTGCCCATGTCTTTCCGACTTGCATCTAATACAAGTATTTTTACTGTCATTGAGGGTTATTTTTATTCTTGGGTATTGTTCTGAACAAATGGAGCATGTGTGGATGTCTGGAAAAATACCAATTCTACGGTGGAATCAATGTTGGGCCTCCTAAAAATTTCAACTAAAAATTATTATAAGGAACATGCTCGATCTGCAGATTAGGAGGACTTTGGTCAAGCCTTCCTGATCTACATGCATGGATCTCCAAGCACTGGACTCCATTGATCGCTGGGAGGTTAGACTTATACCCATGTGCTAAAGGTATTTTCATAGTAACTTTTTCTTCAATAGCTGACAAAAACTCCATTGCTTCCAAGCTTTGGGTTTGCCAATCTAAGCACCTGGTCATTAAATCCTGGTTCCCCTCTTTTAACCCGCTCACTGAGTCTTTTTCATGCAAACATGTTTAGATCTAATTACCCCATTTACCCCTCCAATTCTGGAGTGGTGAATGTTTGAAATCTATTGGAAACACCTTGGGAACTACACTTTCTATAGATTCTCAAACATCTGATTACACCCATACTACCTACACTTGGATCTTGGTGGAACTAGACATGGCTAAAAACCTTCCTGCAACCATTGATCTCAGAGTGCAAAACAGAACTTGGTCACAACCTTTAGATTACGAAGGTCTTCCATTCCGATGTAGAAGATGTTTTTGTTTAGGTCACACCTCTACTAATTGTGGGATGGCAAAGCACCAACATGAGAAACACAGCTGGTGGAAAGATGCCCTCTCGGAACACTTGGTTTTCAGTGCAAAAGAGGACCTAGAATCAAATTCAAATGCAGAGGTTGAATCTGATTTAGTCCCTGAAACCCCTTTATCGGAAAATCCTATTGCCGACATGTTGGTCGTCGATAGGACTTTACGAAGAGCAACCGATCCGGGGACAAGAAGTCCCTCCTCTTTAATGGGAGAGGTTCCTTATTCAAAACGAACCTATTTACAAATGTACAAGACATGATTTGTTGGTTAAACTTGGATATTACGAAAGTGTTTTCTATGAAGATCATCAATTACAAAAGGACTGAGGAAAAAGAGTATGGGAAAGAGCAGAAAGGCAACATACATAATTATAGATATCAGAGTAATTCTTTATGTATGCGAAGTCACAGTAAATTGAAACAAGATCATTTGTATTGGATAAATGAGATGGAATTCAGAGACACAAAGTTCTGTAAATAACATCTGCTAGAACACAAAGTTTCTTAACATAACACAGATTCATTAATCAAGGACACAAAGTTCCTTCTTGGTTATACAAGATCACCAGGCTTGCAAAGTTGAAGAGTATGCAATCGGTGAGACTAACAAACTTGAGACAAATGATCTTCACAAATAAAATAAATGAAAGCTTAGGAATAACGAGAGATCAGATAGACAAAGAATGGAAAGTCCTTCTGTATTGATTTCTTTATAATCTATTTACACTTTTCGGAAAATAAGCCAAGTTCTTCCTCTTTCAAAATGGCGTGGAAAGGCCATTATATAGCTTACAAATCAGTTACTCTCTGTAACTACTTCTTTTAACTAAAGATTAGTTAAGGATTGCCAATCGCAATACCTCAACTTATTACAATGAATCCGAGAAAAAGAAATAGAAAAGAAGAGAAGAATAAGGAGAAGAAGACAGGTGGTCAGTCACTGAGAGGGACCCACTGACTTCAGAATTCACTGCCTGAATCTCTTCAATGACTCGGCTATGTCTCTGCCACGAGGGACTGATGTGTTGGCTGTAGACTGACCCCAAAAACCGAGACACTTCTCCATTTCTTTATCAAACTCGATATGAGTATGATAATCTTTGTTTGCTTCTTCAATGGCAGATTGAAGAGAGCAGACCTCCTTCATTTTCTCCTTGGAGATGGAGCTTTCCTTGAATAGATTATCTTTGACAAAAGCTCTGAACTGAGCTTTGATTTCTTGCAGGGAAAGGAGTACACCAGAAGTTTCATCTTGAAGATGGCAGTGTATATCTTTGAAAGCAGAGACCACCAGTGTCTTGAAAGCTTCACCCTTCTGCCAACTGTTCTTCAGCTCTCCCAAAGCCTCCTCCAAGACTTTGATTTTCCACTCCACACTGTAAACCCAGGACTTTGATAGATTATCCTTTGCATCATCAAAAACCTTATTTTCCAGTAAGACGTTCTCATCTGTCTGTCCCATAAGGCGGAGGTCTACTATGCAACTACTCCAGAGCTTGAGCTCTTTATCCATGATCCTGATAGTAGAGGACATCTTCTGTTGCAAATTATTCACTTTTCCATGGAGTTTGAAAGCTTCATCGATGAAGTTCAACCCTGAAACAAGCATATCATCCACCATTGCTTCCATAGCTCTACCATAGACGGAATACTTGTGCATGTCTTTGATGCTCTGTACTTCATCTTGGCTCAAAATTACATGTGGTGGAAGAGTGGTCAATGGAGTAGGGTCTAAAACTTTGTCCTTAGACAAAAGAGACTTGATGAAACCTGTGAGAATTTGGGCCTGTTCTTCTAATTGCTCAATAGTTTGCTGCCCTTTCTCTACCCTCCCAATGACTCTTGTGACTGTTTCCTGGAGGTTATGGATCTCACCTTCAGGAGTAGACTCTCCCATTGGAATTCTTGAAAGCTCCAAGTCAGATGCCAGCAAGTCTTGCTCTGATTTGTCCACTGTAGGCTTAGCAATCTCCAAGAATTGCTGACCTTGAGCATCAGACACTATTCTGGAGGTAGTTCTGGCTTTCTTGGCACGAGAAGGAGTGGTGCCCAACAAGGCTGCGACAACATCAAAATTTGACCCTGAACTCCGAGAGGAAAATTTTCTCTTCCTATTGTCAACCAAAGGTTGCACCCATGCAAAAGAGGAAGAGGAATCAGCAGGAGGGGCAAGAGGGCTGAGAGAAAGAGAGCTCATGACACTCAAGGTTCAGGTTTGCTTGCCACTCGAGTTGAGAGGTGAGTGGGGCACTTGGGGCAATTGCGGTAGAAGAGTCAACATCACCTGAAAGCTCAGTGCTCTGGATTTCTTTATCTTTATCAGCTAGATCTTCAGGAGCATTTGCGGGAGTTGGCATTTCGCTTTCTTCACTTTCACTGAGAACAATGATGTTCTCCGGTCCCATAGGCACTTCTACCTACTTTCTTTGAGGATCATTTTCCACAGGCTCCTTCTTAACCTCCTTGAGTTTCTTCTGGTACACTTGAGTGGATGAAGGAGTGGAAGCTGCAGGTCCTTGTATTGATGAGGCAGGTGGGGTTTGCACTGGTGTTTCTGACCTGGGAACCGATGCCTCTCTCTGTGGTGTTGAAGCATCCTTGGAAGAGGATTCTCCTGAGTGCCTTCTGAGCTCTTGAACTTTTCTATCAAACCAGACCTTAGTTCTAACTAAGACTGGAGCAAGGATCTCAGCCAGATCATCTTTTTCTTTCCTGTTCCAATCCAAGTCCTCCAAGGGGGTGTGCTTAATCACACTGTCATACTCATATGAGTATAGATCAGAATTATCATCCTGGAGTCCTTCAGGGACCTGGTACAAACCGAGTTCTTGGATCAATTGCAGGGAGAACCTGCCACAATGCCTTCTCCTGGCCTCAAAATCATCTGCACAGTCAGCCCAGTAGTCTTCTGTATCTGCCCTATGATGGTAGATTATCTTGATGTTCCGTTCAATGAACTTCTTCAAGTCAAAGCAGGTTCTTGGCTTGAAGAAATGGACAGTGATAGGAACCAGGGCTCTCTCTATGTTCTGAGCATCCAGGGCTGTTTTGCAAGTGTAGTTTCCCAGAGAGATGGGAAAGTGCAAACCGGAAATCTTCTTGTCCCTGCAGGTTCTGTGTCAGTTTGTCTAACTGCCTGCATACTTCAATCAAGGCCATCTTATCATTGCAGAACATGGGAAGCCTCAGAGGGGTGCTCTCATAGCCAGCAAGCCTGATATAAGAAAATTTCTTGAATTGGATGAAATAAGCACCATATTGCGATATCAGGTTCATGGCTTCATCTGAAAACCTTCTAGCAGTATCACCTTCGAGCAGCCTGACCACGTACATGGTGAAAGCATCATTGACCCTTCTGAAATTACGATTCTTTGGTCTCCGGGTGAATCATGGCGCAGGGCATATATTGGATCATCTTTGTGAGTGTCAAGGTAGGAAAAGCCAAACCATTGTTGTGACGCTACCAGGGTATACATCAGGTAAGAAGTCATGTAGAACTTCTTCATTTGTTGCACATTGACATGATTGCTCTCGCCAAATTCATGCTTTGATGATCTCTTCCTAGTTAATATTTTGCGTTCCTCGCACACCATGCTTTGATGAGCGGGCACATCCGAGTGGAATTCATTGGTAGAGGGAAAACCCATAACCCGAGCCAGCAGAATTATAAAGTCAGACAATTCTTCATTAAAATCTGCCCGGAAAAGGGTTTTGGACAGGAGAGGCTCCCTTCCTAGGGTTTTTAAGCCAGGACTTCGCCACTCGTGCCTTGTATTTGTCGCTGTCTTGGTTGAACAGGGCCTGTGCTTGATCCCGGGAAACGACTATGGCATTATCTATCTCTGGAATCCTCAGAGCAGTGCTAATGGCGGGCGAAGCATCCAGTTTGGCGATGAGTTCCCCATGTATATTGGTCAATTCACTCGAAGCGGGGTCAAAGTGAGCTCCGCATGAAAGCACGGTATCAGCACACTGTACTGAGATTGGGAAACCTCCAGTAAAATCCAAACCACTATCGTGAATCATCTCGCGCCATTGGTGTAGGGTTTGCAGATCCACCATTCTTGCCCAAAATCACTGAAATCAAGATGACGAGCTTCAACTGTCCCCAATATTGTGAATGGCGGACTCAAGTGGAGAAATTTGTTCTGTCCTCAAATTTGATTTTCATATTGATAGTCTCGGGGCATGCAACCTAAACTCGGGAGGAATTACGAGAGAAAGGGATACACGCGCAGGGAATTAGGTTAAGCGGAAGCATGGAAACAATGTGAAAAATGCAAAGGGGAATACCCATTATATAGCCGTTTAGGAGAGAAAGGCCATGAATGCGCATTTAATATATACCCACCAATTTGAATAAGCGGGATATTCGTAAAGTGGCAAAAAAAGCGGCATGAATGACACTTGGTTCATTAGGGACATGCGAGACGCGAATGCACATGAAAACACGCGGCTCGGCCGGTTCGGGCGAGGTGGGGAAAAGACGCACAAATGTCTTTTGGGACATGCGGGACATGAGTACGTGAAGTGCGCGATTCGGGCGAATCGGCCGAAAAGGTTCCAATGGGTCCGAAAAAGTTTGGGACATTTGAGACGAAAATGTGTGAAGTACGCGGTTCGGGAGTTTCGGCCGAAAATGGAACAACTTGCACTTTTGACTTGGGACAAAAAGCTCTGAAGTACGCGACTCGGGAGTTTCGGCCGAAAATGGAACAGCTTGCACAATTTGATTTGGGACATTTGGAACACGAAAGTGCGAAGTACGCGGTTCGGGTGTTTCGGCCGAAAATGGAACAACTCGCACAATAAGTTTTGGGACACTTGGGACGAAAAGTTCCGACGGGCCCGAAATCGGGACAACTTCGGGGAAATCGGCCGATCGGGGAACAGAACGCACTTTTGAACTTGGGACAGTTGGGACAAAAAGTTCCGACAGGCCCGAAAATCACTCAAAATGACCCAAAAACACAGATTTTCTCAATTTCACGACTTAGGTACTTTAGAGAAAACACTTAAACTCAAAATTTTTAAATTTTTACTTTCATCAGAGCAGGGAATTTTGAGTGGACAACACGATAGCAAGGAAAATGCAACAAATTTATCTCATTTAGTTGTTGATAGCAAAGGAAAAAAATTATCTCAAGAAAACAATGATGTTGATTCAGTTGGAATTATTGCAACTATGGAAAATACTCCTTTTTCTAACCCTCCATTAGTGGAGGCATCATTAGGTTGGGTAACTGTCCGTAAAAAGAAAAATTTTATTTTAAAGAATGCCACTTCTCTGCCTCGATGATTTGTTTCTCTTTTGTTGTTTAATTGTGGTCTTTGCCGAATTGTGGTTTTTGGATCTGCCATGGTGCTGCGGTGCTGTTGCAGACTGGTTGTTGTTCTTCAGCTATTTTTTTGCTAGATTGTTGCTGGGTGTTGGTACTTTTCTGAGCAGACTATTTTCTGTTGTTGGGCTTCCATGATTCTATCCTAGCTTTTGAGCCTTTCTGTATAAGGGTATAGTCCCTTTCAAAAAACTATTTACCAATAATAAAAAAAATGTTGGGCCTCTCACGAGGAAAATATCTACGAATTCGATGTCATTAGGAAAGGGTACACTAAGCATCTACATAATATTTTTAGACTTTGAATGATAACTGGAGTAAAATTTGTGTTGAAAATGGGAAGGGGAAGGTTATGCAAGTGAAGGAGAAGGGTGCATAGTATGAGAGCGAATGTTAGATGGTTGGAGAGGGAAATATAAATTATTTTTAGGGTCAAGGATGTGAGGAAAAGTTGATAGAGGGTACAACAAAGGATGGAAGGGGGAAAGGTCATTTTGTTGGGCATGAGGAAGATTGGGTTCTAAACATGTAGTTATCATTATGGCTCTCGTTAAATGAGAGACATCTGAATTTTAAGGGAAGGGGTTGGGGGAAATGGCTTGAGATGATAGGAAATTTTGGGGTGAAGGCTAGCATCTCTTGCCACTTGTTTGAGGCCACAATATCTTTCACGTATCTGTGTGTTTATTTCATTTTTTTCGCAAGGCATAAACCTCTCTTCTCCTTTGTTGTTATTGAGGGGTTTACATGGTGAGGAAGGAAGAGTCATGCAAAAATCAATAAAGGAAAAACTTTGTAAGAGAAGATTTAAAACAAAATCATATACATATGTAATAGATGGGAGACATATTTAAAGATGGTTTCTAAAACATTCCTCTAAACTAATTTTGTTGTTTTTATTCATTAGAAGGATTTTAATCCGAGAGGAAAAGGATTTTTTTGTAAATATGCATTGTGAATGGAAAGAAGAGAAGAAAAATAAGAGAATCTATGGAGTGATAAAAAAGAAACACATAAACATATGTTGACACATTTTTTCATTCAAAATTATAATGAAAAAACAAAACAAGAAGAACAAAATGTTGTAACTACTACATAAGAAAACTATGAAGAATTCAATAAAGCATTTCATCTTGTCTAGATATTTACATTACACGATTATATATTGCAATAGAAAAATATGTCTTTCGGTGATAACATAAACAATTTTGGAGTTGGGGAGCATGGATTTACATTGCGACCTCTATTAACAACAACTATAGGGAAAAACTAGAGGAAGTTACAGGGCATCAGTAATATTGTGAAAAATAAAACTCCATTCGTATTGTATCACTAGGGAAAGAGGAGTAAAAGAATAGAAACCATATGGGTGGAAATTTGGTTTGTTATTTGGGGAAGAAAGAGTCACACGAGAGGATACGAGATCCTCCATTTTTGGATTCAATAATGACACATTTGAGCTTTTTGTTTTCATGGAAAATCTCATGTTGCAGGAAGGAGAGATCGAACCTATTTCATGGTCGATAATCTGATTTACAATCTTTTTGGTGGCCTCTTCATCTATGTAAATAAATTACACATCTTTAGCTATGACACCCATGATTGATTCAGATGAACTATTAAACGTTGTAACCGATTGTAACTCCCCAATAGTACCTCTCAAATATATGCAAAGTGCATATCTACATTCACATTTCTGGACATGTGCCTTACAATTTACATTAAAACCACAACTCATTTTGTTCCAAAATGACTTTATTCCTACATTTTTGTCTCCTTTGATGAGAGGGAAGGCCATGTAGCAAAAATTACCCATCATGATGTTTTTAATTACAAATTGAGTGTAACCAATTCATTATTATCTATATTACCCATCTTTAGGATCTCTGAGATCATGGCTACATCTTTTAAGTTCTCCATAGGGCCTAGAAGTGTGTTTTTGATGGATGGTGTTGCAAATAGAGTAACCTTCAAAGGCAACCCAATCATAAAGTGTTTTAGCTTCAGGAACTTGAGGGTTGACAAACCATTTAGTGTATGAGATAGTATCTATGAAATTTCCATTGAAACTAGAGACTGGTGCATCTTTTAATGCCAAGACTAGGAGTAAATGAACAAAAAGCAACTCCTGAATCTCTTTACCAAGATCCTGTAAATGGTTTCCCCATAAAGTGACAAACACTAAATCCAAACATTTCCTTCAACGTGAAGGGTTATTCTTATAGTTTCACTCTTATCATGCTTACGTATGGTGGAGCATGAAGATATTGCTAAAACAATTCCAATAATGTCAATGGAGGCCCCAACAGGTTTTCTAGGTATATCTTTGATTTCTGTGAAGTGGAAATTATGCATAGGTATTGTTTCCTCACTGACAAGAAGAGGAGAGATAGTTGAAGACGCTTGGAGAAAAATCTCAAAACCATTGTTCAAATGGTTGTAACCTATTTTTGCATTCCCTATCCTTCCATTTGTGATGGTGTACATCTTCCCACTCTCTATTTGGTCGTAGAAAATTTTTGTAACTTCATTGAAGCAAGTAATGCAGATTTCACCCCCTTTGTTATCCACAAAATCAAATCCAAAATAGGAGCCACTACCTTTTGTATTGTTATATTCTCAAAATTTTGTTTTCCTAATGGTGTGGCCTTCAACAGCACCATGTGTGCATGGTTGTATTCAAATCATTGATCCAGCAGAGGCCCTCTTGAATTATTAGGAAAACCAATTTTTTTAGGAGGTGTATGTGGGACTAAGACATTGCCATGTCCACAATTTGCCTCTAGATTAGAATGATTTCCCTAAATGACATGTGTTGGGAGTGGAGTGGGAGTACCAATTTTGGCATGTGTTTCCAACACAATTTCCATGTCCAAAACAATAACATTCCCGCATCACACCAAAAATTAGAGGGGAAAGATTTATCATCTCAAAGAAGAACGTAAGCTAAAATAAAAATGACAAAACAAAATATATATGTATAATTCATGATTGATCATTATGCAAAGGGTTTTCTAAAGCTATATAATGGAGCCCTCTTTTAAACTTCCATTTGAAACTTGACTTGCAAATTTAGAGGGCAAAAGATCCGTTACAAAGTGTACACCATATGAAAGGTCCACACGATGTTAAAGCTCTTAATTTAAAAATGATCGAGGGGGAAGAATTTGAGAAGATGAACCATTAGTACAACATCAAAACAACCCTCAATTAATAAGGAAGTGCCCCTACTATCAAATTTATGCCCATGACATAGACGAGGCCCCCAAAAAATTTCTGCAAAACAATATAAATCACTTAACTATGCAGGCATTCGCGATAAAAATCTTAACCTAAAAGTAGATGAAAGATATGCAATCATGTGAGGGGGAAAAAAAACAAATTGCACACCTATTTTTCATCAGCATAAAAATATTACATAGTTTGGAAATTCCATGCACCAACAACAAGTGAAAATGTGTTTTTTTTTCATTTCAAAATGTGAGACAACTATATTTACACTGAAAGGCATGTTCTTAGTTAGAAATCCTGACCCCCTCTGACAGCCGACAAGACATCAACGTCTATGATTGGTTGGTCAATGATGTCCGGATTGTTTTCTTCCCTACATGTGGCGTGCGTTCATTCTCTTTGTTGTTGTCATTGTCATGTTTTCGTAAGGAAATGACAATTTCTATAGCGGTCTAAGTTTCAATCCAAAGATGTTCATTCTCGTCCAAAGCAATAACATTCAAATCATCTTCAACCATTATGCGGAGACCGACACATCCTAAGCATCACTTCAAAACTCATCACTGTTGCAGTGCAGAGACAAGTAATCACTCACGGCTCACCCATTGTTTCAGAGCAAACCAGATCTCCAGGCCGTCCACTGCGTAAGGATAGTCTTTGAGCACAAGCCTCAACCCGTGAGGTGCACTTGAATCTAGAATCCCCATCCCTCTGCATAAATACATAAATTGTAATTACTTAATTGATCATGGATGTCATATGGTAGTGGGGGAAAGTTATAATGTATTATATATGTACCTTTTAATAAGGTCTGTTGGAAAGACTTGCTTATTGAGTTTCCATTTTTTGTATTCTTGAGAGGACAACTCCATACAGTATATGTATGGAGTGAATCCACCTTCAACAATACCATATTCATTAATTAGAATCTGACGGGAATTAGCTTGATTGATGTTCATGGTGTCAAGGTAATGAGGAAGCAATAACTTGTGAAGAGGATGCATTTTGCTCGATTGCCTATGTGGGGAAATGATGAAGGGCTCGATGACCGCATGAGGTCTTAACCTGCAAGAAGGGATGGGAAACTTATTCATGAATACATAATCACTCCATATATAGGATGCAAATTAAATGTTAAAATTATGGATACTTGCACTTAACTCTTAATTCTTACCAATGACTAACTAACTGTTGATAAACTGAATCATTGACTTAGGAATGAGCTTTGGCGAGCAGCCACAATGCCGCTTCTTCTCCCTGTTGGGCGGGAATATACACATTTCTTACGGCTTGGCTGACACTGGTGTGAGGAAAACACAACTCGATGGCAACAACACTCAGAGTCCCTTTGGCCGTGAGGAAGTAAACTGTGCGGGAGGCATATATTTTAAGCTCCTCTGACTGTTTGTTAATGAGTTCGATGTAGGGCATGTTAAAATTGTAGAAATCCAGAATGATAAGTCTTTTCGCATTCACAATTATATCAATTTTCCCTTATTCAAAACATCCCACGTGGCAAGCACTTTATTCCTTGCATGCATGCAAGATGACATGTTTGCACGGCCATGTGGATGTGTCCTCCCCATGCTGTGCTTTGGGTTTTGAAAAGGGCTTAACCCGATTAGTAGGTTTTTGGACAGGGGTCTATTTTCCCGCCCACCTTTTATTTTTGCAAATGGTTGTGATAAAGGATGGTATGTTGAAAATTTAAAATCCGTCAATTTTTTAAAATAATCTTAATGAATGGCATGGTGAAAATTTAAAACACCATCAATGTTTTCAAATAATCTTATATAAACATATGAAAATATATAAATTTATAAAACATGATAAAAATAAAGATAGAAAAAATAAAAATTTATATGTACATAAAAGAATTAAATTGTCAACAAAATCTAGCATTGGAATTATAGGGCTAAAATGGTCTGTTGGTAGGAGGTCTTGCTTGGTTTTGATTTGCAACTGGATTGCGTGGTCTTTGAGGCTGGTATGGCTACCTGTTAGGCTGAGCTTGAGGCTGGAAAGAAGACCTAAAACATTGGGCTTGATACCTCTTGAGTGTAACCAGCTCATTACCTAAATTTTGCAATTGCTTCATGACTTCTTGAAGTTCATTTGAGGCACTAGAAGATGAAGTAGAAGCTTCACTTAAATTTTTATTTCTAGGAGTGGGAATAGGAGCTAAATTAGGCGTTTGATTAGTGTTTGGGATCTCTAAACTTGGAAATAGTGGCATTGGAGGCCTAAGAGCTAGCTTGCCAACTTGAATCAAACAATTTTCAGCTCTAATGGCAATGCTATAAGGAACAGGGATAGTTGTGCCTCCCATGGATTGAATTAACATAGAAATATCAGAATTTAAAGCTTTAAGGTAATATAGAAAAGCACCTTTTGCTTCTCGGCCTTCTTGCCACCGGAATTCTCTCCAAAGTCATTTGAAATCTAAAGTTGAAGTCAGTCAACTACTCATTGGGAGCTCTCTTGATGGTTATCAGCTGCTTTAGAAGGGACAAGTTGTCTCCCTTCTCTCCAAACTGCTCATGGAGGGCTATACATAGCTGGTTCCAGCTTTTGGATAGAACTCGAGGCAAGACTCTTAAACCATTTCAAAGCTTTCCTTTGAATGAAGATGCCACAGCTTTGACAACAACTTGCATCTCATTGATCTCATGGATTACACAAATATTAGCAATATCCTTGACATGATCACCAGGAGTGGTTTGATTCTCTCCAGTAAAGTATGGGATGCTCTTCAATGCTGCAACTAGGATTGGATTTTGTGCATTGAGAGCAAGTGGGTTACTACCAGTGAAGTTGACATAGGGGTTGTTTTGTGCCATTCTAATTGGCCTTAGGACCCTTGTTGATTGAATGAAAAGCTTTGCCGCTGTGGAGGAGTTGATAGAGTTCTATTTGGTGGAGATGGATACCTTTGAATTCTCCTCCCTCTTTTCCTTCTTCTTGGAGATAACTACAGATACTTAAACAAAACTTCTTCTTCTCCAACTCTTGATCTTGTGGTGATTCTTCTCATGAGTTTTCAGGTCTGCACTACTAAAACCAGCTGATTCTTCTTCCTTGGAGTCACCAGATGTGCAATTTAGGGTTCTTTAAAGCAAGAAACTTGCAAAAAATGCACATCAATTTGTTGCAACGAAGATGGAGACCTCTAAGGTCCCACCGGGCGTGCCAAAATTGTTGTGGCAAATAAGCAGCACCCTTGGATGTTGATGAGACTTCTAGTTTGACATCTTAGACATCTAGTGTGATTGCACAACATTGAATCCTCTCCCCAAGTGTGGGACTTGTAAAAATGGGAGAGGAATCTCTAGATTAGAGGCTAGTTCCTTAACTCCTCTGATTAGATATATCACTTACAAGTTGCAGAGGTTTGAATCCTTAGTTCCTACTCTAAATTCCAAGGGGAAAAAGATAGGGAATGCAAGAAAATGAAGCTAATGCTAATGAGATGATACACCAAAGGAGTTACAGACACCTGATACTACAATACATATGCAATCCATAAGAAAACAAAGTACAAAGCATGCACAAATTGCTCAAAATGTAATGAAAGATCAGGAAAACAATGGTAGATATATGAAAGGATTGAGGGATTTTAATCACAGAGCATATATTAACATTCCAGATCTAATACAATGCATTACAGTGATCAAGAGGCAAAAATAGGTGTTGTATTGTATGGAAAGGTAAAAATTTCCACAAATTCTACCAAAAAGGAAGAAAAAGGGAAGTTGCAGAGTGAAAGTGTTTCCTCTTTTCAAAAAAATGAACTTATTTTGGCTTTTATAGTGTAAAAAATGACCCCAGGAGAGAGAAACATGGGAAAACGTGGAGAGCTTCAACCACCAACCAAAAATGCATTAAAAAAGCATGGGAATCCTTACACAGCCCATCCCCAAACATTTTTTTCCATGCTTTGGAGAGAATGCAAGCCATTCCCATTAAAATGGTGGTTGAACGTCATTTCTATCCATGACCACGTGCTAGAGGAATTTTCAATGTTCTCTCTCTAAAATCCATCAAAATGCAAAAATTACCCCATAATCTTGTAAATAATTTCACCATCTTTCCATTGATATAAAGAACGTGAAAAAGCTCGAGCTCTGGATCGAAAGATATGGTCGTTTGAAATTTTAGGGCAAAACAGGGCCAAATCAAATCAAGCGGGAATTTTTTTAAAATTTTCCACTTTTTGGTCATTTGGAAAATTTTCCAAAAATTCCCCACGCTCCACCATTCTAGGTACCACGTGGCATGTTTTGATTGGATGTGGGCCCTCTGTGTTTCATTTTCCTTTGTTTTCGCCATTGGAAAATTTTCCAAAATTTTCCTCAATCCCGATGAGTTCGTGGACACGTGGCACGAGCCTGTCCTCCTAAATTTTCCATTGTTGTTTGATCCTATTCCTTGACTCGGACACATGGAAAAACCTCATTTGTTGTGGGCCTTTCCCTTTGAATTTTCCATGCGGGCTTGCCTTGTATCTTTTGCCACCATCGGACACGTGGCGAGATTCTATTGGCTCACGATTTGGGGAGGGGCAATTCACTTTGAAATTTCCTTCATTTTTCCTTTGGGAAAATTTCCCAAATTTCCCCTCCTTCCACTGGTACAGGACACATGGCACAATTTCATTCGTCGTGGACCCTTGTAAGTGTTTTTCCTTTTACGCAATCCCTTTGGGAAAAAATCCCAATCTCCCCCACACTCCGTAATTCCGAGTGCCCGGGACACGTTGTAGACACCAAATTTGTGTCTTACGACCCCTTGTGACCCGCATCTCATCTCACAACTTAACCTCATCACCTAAACCTTACACAATTATTTATTAATTACCTTGTAATTGATAAATCCACATCACCTTACCTGCCACCTCATTTTGCCACCTCATCATGACCTAGCCCTAACCCTAAACTAACCTAATTAAGACCTATGACTTGGTCTAGACTCACATCCATAACTAATGCCTCCTTACTCGCACCCAAAACCGACCTTCTAGCCACTTGACCAAGCCCGCAACTGATCTCTCGGGAGAAAAGCAGGGAAGGTGGGCTATTTTACTAAAAATAGCCTACTTTTTCCTTACCGATGCCGGTTCCTACTCGACCGCCGTCGGTTACGCAACCGCCATCGGTTCCCTGTAAATGGGCTCCCCAAACCAAAAACAAAGGATCGAATTTCATTTTTGGATCAGGTCGAATGATTTTTGAATCAACAGAGATCATTGGGAGCGAAAAACAGAGTCCAGATCTTCACTTGACCGAGCAGAGACGAGTGAAGAAACCAGAAGCGTTTGCAGCAAAGGAGATCAACTTGCATCTTTGTCAAAACCAGTAAGTCACATCTTGCATGTCCTCTGTTATAACATTTCTTATGCTCTTTGAATCACAATCCTCCTGAAATCCGCTTTCAATCCACTACCCAACGTGCATATTAGCATCTAACTATCATTCTTTTACCTCTCATCATCTCATTTCCTAATATCATCCATAAACCACCTTACAAACACCATAGCTATCAAGAAACCTACAGTCCTAGGCCCAACCGACGCTTGCGCTCGTATCGCAAACCGCATCGGTTCCTCCGACTATAACCAAAACCAGCCTTTCTCCTACCCGCTTTCAACCAAGTAATCTAATTGATATTTTGCAATCATTTGTGTTAATTCATATTAGCAGGGAAACCACCACCTTCAAAGGAAGTTTTATATTTCCTGGCCCAAGGCGCTTCCTCATTTATTGTTTAATCAAATCTTGTGGTCTTGTGTTCTTATTTGCAGGTAGTCCTTCCAAGACAAAAAGGAGTTCTTCGCAGTCAACTTGATCTTTCTCCACGGTACGCGCACACCATCTCGACATTTAACAGGTATTCCTCCTAGCCCTAACCCTATCTGTTTCTAAAAGGAATGAAAGGATAGAAACAACTCTATTCCTAAGTCAAACATTCCGAGCTTTAAACATTTTCCTGACTGTGGGACCCATTTTGGGTTTCTTTCTTTCTTACTTGCTTTCATATAGGGAGCATACCTGCTGTTTTCTTCTTCTAAAGATATTCATAAGGTTTTGTATTATTTTGGTAAAAGAACTTGCTTTGTTTTTGCATCTTGCATTAGTGAAAGTCATCTCTTTTGCTTCATCGAATATCATTTTCGATTTGGGTTTAAAACACGTGCATTGCATTCCTGCTTGTTGTTTTTCAATTCTAGTGAACGTAGATTAAGTAACAGGTCGTACACGTGGGGGTGATATCCACGGTATTGACAGGAAATTAATCTTACATTCACTGCACAACACATACCGAATCACTTCACAATTAACACAACAGCTCAAACATCCCCCTTTTTTTCCGCGGTATTCCTCCGCCCGATTGAGGTAACCTTATAAGCCAAAACAACTTGACATTTCCCCTAAGTCTCTTGTTTAGGATTCTGACATCATTCTACGTCTAAAGGCATAAGCCCATGATAATTAAAATTAACCCTAGGGTTAATCTCTGGATTTGTGTGTGCATCTTGCTTGTTTTTAGTTCTGCTTTTCTTTCTCATACTGCCTTCTCGTGATCAATAATTGACACATATACTAAACGTTGTTAAAAATCAAATTAGCAGCCTTTTTATATCTTGTTAGCCTGATTTTTACACCGACATCGGTTACTCCGACCGACGTCGGGCTATAGTGTAACCGACATCGATACTAGACCGATATCGCCATCGTCTTCTACAACCCCGACAAACCAAAGAACTCCGCCAATTTCACCATTCTAAGGCTGTTTCTGTTCCGGATAGATTGAAACCCTACTGTGAACACCTGTCCATGGTTGTTATCACTCGAAAGCAAGCCGCCGCCATGGTTTCACATGCTTGCTCTGTTTCTTTACCTGAATCACCCCCTTCACATTCTGTGGGGAATCCTACAGACACCAGTGAGATCCCCCAAATTCCTGTAGGAGACAAGGACTTTGCCAAATTTCTGGATGCTAATCCTAGCGCTGTACAATACTATTTGTCTCATGCCCCTGACCGTACGCCTGATGGTCAGCTCTTTGTTGGCATGCCTATTAGTATAGCTGCTCATTTAGCCCCCACTCCGCCTGATAACACCGCCTTGCTTCCGGCACCTTTAGCCCCATCTCCCAATCCGACAGCTTCAGAGGTTCATACGACTCAGATTGGCTTTTCTTTGGCTAATCTTGGACCCCACATATCATTACCACCGACTGCCCCTACCTCATCTCTCTTGCAGACTACTCCATTCATGACTTGCTCTCTGCCACCTATCCACACGAGCTTTCCTTCTCAAGCTCCGCCTACCTTTTCATTCCCATACACGTATCCAGTAACCTCAACACCTTATATGGGACATCCCTATTCTGTCGCCTCAACATATTCATCCTCCATACCTTATCAACACTTAACCCCACCATTGTCCAGTGGTGGTCCTTGGCCCAATTTGCCTCCGTTTACCACAACCACACCATCATCTCATCCAACTACTGATCTAATTAAACAAATGATGGACAAAATGCAAAACCTGGAGGCTTCTGTTTCAGGAAGTCGTAGCGCCTTGACATACGAGCAAGTTTGTCGGGAGCCCATTCACCCTTCTGTTCCCCTTCACTCATATCCTCCTCAATGGGAACTACCGAAATTTACTCGTTTTAATAGTAAAGAGGATCCTCAACAACACTTGCGATCATTTAGACATGCTTGTTATTTGATTGCCCATGATGATGCCTCTCATACTCAAGCACCTTCCCATGTCCTTATCAGACTCGCTTTGAGTGGTACAAAGGTGCTTTAACCCAAAGACTCAATCTTCTCTTTAACCAACTAGCCCAATCTTTCTTGATCACTTCTCCATTAACATTGCTAAGAAAGTATCCATCACCGACCTTTATGCCATTCGACAATTCAAGACGAATCTATCGCAGATTTCGCTTGACGATGGCGCGCCTTATCAACCAACTTACATATGCCTTGCCTCGATCAACTTATCGAACTTTTCACGCGGCATGTGCTAAGCACATTTCTCCTACTCTCCAAATTCAAACTTTCCGTACATTCGATGAAGTTTTACTATGGCTCAAAACTAGAGATTCGAGCCTTAGAGGAAGAGAAATTGCGGTCGTAACAAAACCCCAATTTCGAACTCCCGATTCTACCAATAAACCAAATACCACCACTCCTCACGCGTCCACTTCTTCTAAATCAAAAGGAGCTGTCCACGCGGTGATGGTTAAATCTCAAACACCGCTAATGCCCCACCAAAACCACCTATAAGTATAAAGCAGAGCCCATCAACTACACTCCTCGGGAGAAACATATGGTGTGATATTGGAAAATTGCTCAAAGCAGAGCCATTACATTACCTCCCGTTAAACCTCATTCCGGTTTGATTCCACTCGCGCCATACCTTCCTCGGTACAAAGAAAATGACTTCAGAATCTCCACCGCGTGAAGGGACACAGTCATGAGAACTGCAAGATGTTGAAAAACATAGTGCAGGAAATGGTTGACGCAGGGGATATAACCCTCGATAATCCTAATGCCCCTGCCAACCGAAATTTGAAAATCTTCAACAAACCATTCCCGAATCACTCTCCCAACAGTAACACAAACCAGGATATCTTAGCCGAGGAGAGTGTTCATGAGATCCATGCAGTCTTTGATACCCAGCCAAAAGCCTCTATCGAGAAAATTTTGAATCAAGCCTCTTCACTAACACAGGAGCCCGAACCTCCTTTACCACCATCAAGCCAAAGCGAAATCATTCCTTTACCCATAAAGGAGTTAACTGCCCAGACTCCTCTTCCCATCGATGAGTCTGCTTATACCACATCCCTACAAGACTGCGAACGGATGTTATCTAATCTATCTATTTCCCAGACTTCCCCTTCTACCACTCTTGCTGCACAAGAGGAAGGTACGCCACTCCTTTTGACATCCTTAGACGAGAAATCTCTTGCACCGACATCACCAAATTCTTTAACCATGACGGATCCTCTCGAACACGCCCTCTTACCTATTAGTTCTTCATCGCCTAAATCTTTTCAACGACCGGTTGACCTCTTAACATCTATTGATACAAAGGCCTCATCTACTCACCGTATCACACCCACAAAGGGACTCGGAATCACAACCCACCTTTCTTCCGCATAAAAGTTCACATTCACACGTGAGGACTGCCATTCCACAAGAAGATGACAGTTCCCTATGGGAACGCTTGAGTACGCCATATTCTACTCAAATGCAAATGACCGATCCCGAGACCTCCACCATATACCCGAAGTGTTTACGTGCTTAAAATGCCCATGTTCTCACCTTCACCCCCTCACCCTACCAAATGCCTCGTCCACTTCTATTAACTTAGCCAAATCTTCCCCTACGCTTGGGACCTCACCCATACCCAGTCTAACACACCCGCCTAAGCGACTAGATTTATCCAAGAATAAAGCCGCCCCGCCACCTAGAAGACAAGCTCAATCCGTGCCTCTATCACAATCAAAACCATCATCGTCATACCTACCTTCCATATTGGGACCTCATCCTTCCACCTTGCACCAATATATCATACCTCCTGCGTTTTCTTCAAAACAACCTATGCCTTCTGCACCCATACAGGGATCTAAGGGTATATCAACATTATCACCCCACGTATCCTGTCCACCCATCAACCCTAAACAAACTCCATCATCAAAGGATTTATTTTCTGTCACTCCCCTTTCTCCGTGGTTGTTTCCGCTACCATGTCATCTCGTAGCCTCATCATCTAACCAAATTACGTAGCTCTTCGCCAAAGAAACCACGTTTAGTGAAAACCACGTGTCAACACCCCTTGGCTAAACCACCACCCATACGAACCAGCCACGCCCAAACATTACCGAAACCCACACAACCAATACCCTCATCCTCCTCCGATTTTGACCCACTCAAAGGATCTTACGCTAAAATCCTTGCCATGTTGGTAGAGAATGCGACCATTTCCCTACCCCCACTTAGACCTTATGACCCGTCTAAACCTCGGCCTGTAGGTTACGATGAGTCTAAAATCTGCGCTTATCACCGCACACCAGGACATGATGTGGAGGGATGCAAAGCTTTAAAAACCATCCTTCGTCAGTCACCTCTCCCAGATAGAAAGGTTAAGAAAGACAACTTACGAAGGGAGAGACCTTTAGCTTCAATTCCCTCTCCTATACCATCTATCCCCGCCTCACCACGGTCTATCATTATCACAACCCCACCTCAAGACCATGATTTATCCCAATCATCTTCTTCATCTCCTGGCCTACGAGATTAATATGATTAGTGTTGCTACTCGAGCGCAGTAAAAACAATGAGAAAGCGAAAGAAGGCACATCTCGCATCCTCTCCTTCTTCTCCGTCCAACATCCCGATTGCACCACCACCTAAAGTGGTTATTCGTGGACCTCGCTTACCCCGCCTCTAATGGAGCCGCCCATCGAGCCATGATTAAACAGCTTCACCAATCACCCGTAAAAATGACACTATATGATCTCATTCGACTTCAATCTCATCGACAAGCTCTCGTTGAAATTCTTCAGGGGATCGAGGTCTTACCTAATGAAACCCTACTCGCCTGTTGCCTCCATTCTAACACCCAATCACGTTGCTTCTCTCACCAAACAACCCACCGCCCCAACCACTTCTGTCTCTCGTACCACAAGCTGCCGCAGCCGGCTCAAGATGAAATTGTCGATTTTGGTACATGTAAGATCCCGACTCGCCTGCTCATCTCGCCTACGCCGGGACATTCGTACGCCGTGTTATGATTGACGGGGTGCTAGCCTAAACATCATCTCTTCAAAAGCTTTTCAACAAATGAATGAATATCCCTTCTAGCTACATGTGTGCCAACCCCATCATGTCATGCGGTCATTCAATGACGCTATTACCTCTACCTTAGGCACCGTGATCCTCAACATTCGGGTAGACCACGTACTTTACCCGAACTCTTCTATGTCCTTGAGGGAGAGTTCCAATATAATATATTGCTGGGTCGCCTCGATCCGGCCATGGGATGCGTTCCTCAACATTACATGATGCATAAAATTTGAGTACGAGGGGAAGTCCTACACCGTAAAAGCTGATCCTCCCCCCTTTAAAACCTGCAATATGTTATACCGCCCTAACGATGTGCTTATACCAATCAAGACACCCATACATTCAACCCAACCATCCTCTTCAAATGTACCTCAACCATCCACTTCAACCGCGCCTACGCCTTCAACTGATGAAACCACCGTCGCAAAAACCACTTCCCTTCCCGCAGCTAACATCCCAACCGCGGACCCCTTAGTAGATGTTTTTCAGCGCCTTACGCTGGGGGAGTATCGCCTATATAACGTTAGTTCTTTCCATACCCCACAGGAGTACGGACAGGTACATGCCCATCCTAACTATGACCGTCGTGTGGGGGAAGTAATCTCCTACGGACCACCTCACTGCCGCACTAACCTAACGTATGGGGGTGTCGACGCATCTTCCATTGCCCCTGAGCCTCCTCTTGGTGTGGTTCCTTTCCAATCTGATTTTCAATACCTGACAAATCGTCGCTTCGCCCTCACCTTCTTGACTCGCTGTGCTTGGAAAGGCTTTGGTTTTGGTCTTTATGAACAAGGCCGACATACGCTCATCCCCATCACCACACGCAAACACAATGATCGTAGTGGTCTCGGATTTCCGGAAACACTTACATCGAAAGAACCTCGTGACAGTTGCCTTCTGGAAGAGAACGACGTTACCCCTAACAAACCATCATCACCCACTTTGCCATCGTCACCCACTGAGTCGATAGATCACGAATCTATCCCTCCTAACTTTTTTTTTTCATAAATGCTATCTTCTTAGGCCCTCTCACTTATCAACGCGATAATGAGGACCCCTCTTCTATCCCCCTTCTATATCCAGACATGATCGAAGAGGACTCGCCTTCAATTAACGTTGTTGAGTGCCAGGATGATGACTCCATCCTCACTTACCTTGGCGCGGATGACTCTTATATTCAACGAGCCTTACCATCTGAAACCCAAACCATGCTGAACGAATCTACAATAGAAATCAACATCCACACGGAGGAGGATCCTCACATTGTGAAGATCGACAATCCCTTAACGCATCAGAACAAGTCGCCTTTACTACTTTCCTCCGTGCTCGCAACCAAGCTTTCGCTTGGTCCTACGCTGACATGCCAGGAATTGATCCTGACATTGCTGTCCATAACATTACACTGAAACCCGATTCCAAGCCAATTAAACAGAAATTGAGAAAAATGCATCCACGCATTGCCCTCTTGGTCAAAGAGGAGCTCCAACGACTCCTTTCTGTTTCCTTCATTCTGCCTATTGACTATCCTCAATGGATTTCTAACATCGCACTGCTACTAAAGCGACGGGGGGACTTCGATATGCACGGATTTCCGGATCTTAACCTCGCTTGCCCTAAGGATGACTTCCTCCCAAGTATTGATCAACTTGTTGATCTCACCAAGGGTCATGAAATGCTTTCTCTCATGGATGGCTTTTCAGATACAACCAAATTTTGGTCAGCTTCCCGATCAACACAAAACTACCTTCATAACTCCTTGGGGAACCTTCAGTTACCGTGTAATGCCATTTGGCCTTAAGAATGCTGGTGCGACCTATCAACGGGCTATGACCTATATTTTTCATGACATTATGCACACTATCCTCAAGATTACGCCGACGATCTTCTTGGCAAGTCTAAACATCGCAGTTGAACATCTCGATGTTTTAACCATTATTTTTGATCGCCTGCTACAATATTCTCGTCCGTCTTCAACCAAAGAAATGTGTCTTTGTGTCCTTTCGAAAGCTTTCTTGGTTTTATCGCCTCTTTGCGTGGCATTGAGGTCGATCCATCTAAAGTCAAAGCTATCATAGAAATGCCCCCACCTACTAATCTCAAACAATTGCGTAGCTTACAAGGTAAGTTACAATCTATCCGACGCTTTCATCTCCCAACTCTCTGATCGATGTCAACCTTTCCATCACCTCCTTAAAAAGGACATTGAGTTTCAATGGAGTGAAGAGTGCCACCAAGCCTTCAAGCTCTCAAAACTTATCTCTCGCAGCCACCCGTGCTTATCCCACCTCAAGACGACCGCCCTTTCTACCTTTACCTTTCCGCCACCGACCACGCCGTCAGTAGGGGCCATGCTTGCACATCGTGACTCAAAATCGAGAACAAGCCGCTTATTATATAAGTCATACTTTGGTGGATTATGAGACTAGGTATACACATGTAGAAAAGTTGTGCCTAGCCCTATCATTCGTGGCTACCAAGCTCCGACACTACCTTCTTCAATCACAAAACTTTCGCATCATCACCAACACACCCCATCCATTACATGTATGCCAAACCTCATCTAAACCAACGCATCGCCCGATGGCTCATGCTCCTCGCCGACCTCGACCTTGAGTTCGTCCACCAGAAATCAATCAAAGGACAAACCATCGCAGACCAACTTGCGGAAGCCCCTTTACCTGGGGAACAATTTACCAATTTTATATTCCCCGACGAACTCATCGCCACTCTTTCACTCGGGGAAGAGTCGTATCAAATGACCCTCTTCTTCGATGGATCTAAATGCCAACGCGGTGGAGGAGCCGGCATTGTTCTCATTCCTCTCGACGCCGAACCTATGCCTCTTTCATTCCGGCTTGATTTCCCGCACTAATAATACAAATGAATACGAGGCCCTTGCTCTGGTCTCCAAGTCATGCGCACTTAGGTATCAAATCTATCAATATTTTTGCGACTCTCAATTGGTAGTCAATCAAGCTATGGGCATCTACCAATGTAAAAATGAGGAACTTCAAAAATACAAATACTACGTGGACTCACTTCTAGCCTTATTTACTCACTATTCTATCCAAACCATTCCCGCTCCACTAACAAATTTATGGATACTATGGCTTGCTTAGCCTCGCAAATTCCAGCTTCATCAATCGACTCAATTATTCGTCGTGGTCCAACAACTTTTTTTCCCCATCCTACTCAACCCCGGTAGTTTGTAGTATGATAAAACTCGTGTCTCGCTAATTCACAGATACTTGGTATCACCAATTTCACGACTACCTTACAACCTCTCGCTTCTCCCATCTCGACCTTACTAGTACCGTAAACGCGCTTTTCTTAAACGCTTTCTCGTTATGTAGTTATGGGGGACTCTTTTATAAACGTGGCTTTGATGGCATCCTCCTTCGATGTCTCACCGGCGCGAGATCACCCATACCATCCAACAAGTCCATGACGGTATTTGTGGTGGACATTTTAGTGGCTTCGCCGTGGCCAAACGAATCCTTCGCCTTGGTTATTATTGGCCTACTCAATAACGATCGCTACTAAATATGTTAAGCGTTGTGTTATGTGTCAACAACATGCCAACCTTCAACATACTCCTAGCCACCCGCTCCAGTGTCGCCGAGATCTTTGCCCTTCTCACAATGGGGTTTAGACCTTATTGGTGAGATTCACCCGTCCTCTTCACAACGTCACCGATGGATTATCACAGCAACCGAATATTACACAAAATGGGTGGAGGCTATTCCACTCATTTCAACTAAAAAAGAAAAAATTGTAGAGTTCATTAACCACCACATTATCTGTCGTTTTGGTGTTCCTCATCGCCTGATTACAGATAATGGAAAATCTTTCAAAAATAGGTTGTTGCAAGACCTTTGTGACAACTTTGGTATCAAACTCAGCTTCTCATCACCCTACTATCCACAAGCAAATGGACAAGCCAAATCCTCTAATAAAACCCTAACCAAAATCCTCATGAAAGTTGTCAATGAGTCCGGACGAAATTGGCACGATCACATCCCCTTTGCCCTTTGGGCTTATCGTACTAGCATCCGTACCTCTACTAATGCCACACCTTTTTCTTTGGTATATGGTACCGAGGCTGTTTTGCCTCTCGAAATACAAATACCCTCCTTAGAATATCTCTTCGTGATATTCTCACCAACGATGATTTCCGCCAAGAGCGGTTAGCCCAATTGGAGCTCCTTGACGAACGCCGCCTTACAAATTTGATCACCTTCAAATCTATCAAAAACGCATCAAACGTGCTTATGATAAGTGACTTCATGAGCGTATTTTAAGGTTGGTGATCTTGTCCTCAAAGAGAATCAACATGTCACCAAACTAGAAAAGAGCAAACGTGGAAAATTTGCTCCCAATTGATTGGGCCTTACATAATCACTCACACCTATGGATCGTGCACTTATCGCTTAGCTTTGCTTAATGGTAAGCCCGAGCCTCAACCCCTTAATGCCTTGTGATCTTCACCATTCTACTATTGAATTTAGTGTTATATCACTTCTTATCTACCCGCCGCTCATCCCTTGAGCTCACATACCACCACATGCACTTCGCTTCCTACACCTCATAATAAAAATCAAGCTCACATAGTTTGATTCTCACCTCACCTAAACGATGCCTTCCCCTTTTTAGTCTAGTCCATGACTTCAAAGTATTAAAATAAGCCGTATTCTTATGGGATTTTCTTGAGTCAAACTTCCTACCAAACTAGATGCTTCACGCCAAAAGAACATCTAGCTATCTAAATTATATATAGACTGCTCCTCGAAGGACAAATATATGCCAAATTATTGCTGCTATTTTATATAGATCGCCTCCCGAAGGACAAATGGCGCACTAAAATCATATCTCGCTACTATAAATAGATCGCTTCCTCGAAGGACAGCTATACACAATCATCCTTTATCGAAGCTTCTCGCATTGATCACTTCGTGAAGACCTCAAGAATAGCACAATCAATATCCTCAGAGACTTCCCGCATCGATCACTATATTCAAGAAAAATAAAGGCCTCATTCAAAAGAACTTTTGGGTCATGGACTTGTCTATTTAGGGTAGGTTCTCTTCGCCGTAACACTCACTTTGTAATACATTCTCTGACTTCACCTATATCATCCACCTCACCTCACCATTTGTTTCAACTCAAGGGACGTAACGTTCACCCGATATATTGTGATCATACAACTCTTTTCACCTATGGACTTCTCGTCTATGCACGGTACCTAGGGCTTCAAGCTCATTCTACGTTTGGTGGTTTGTTTAGCTCTTTTCACCTACGGAGCACTCTTTCCGCTTTGCCTCGCATCTAGGATTGTGTGTTGATCTTAATCAGGACATGGTTCCCTACCACTTGGGTAGGCTAACTTTCGCTTCCCTTATACCTTTTACAACATCACCAATTCATTTCCAACACCAACAACCTTACCTTACCAATATTAATATCAATATTCTTACCAATCAACCAATTGCCTAAACCGTACCAAATTGCCTGAATTCGCCTCTCCCTGATCCTAAGGGAGAACTACATCGGTCTGAGGCCCCTCCTTGCTTTGTGCAAAGGGCTATGTAGGCAGCACTTCGAGACATGGGGTCTCCCAAGGTTAGCTCGACCATCCCCTACCATAACCTATCATGTGTGGTAAATATAAATATTTTTGTGTATTTCTATTTAATCACATTCCTCTTTATCCTTTTTCAAAACACCGAAAGTCAAAACGAAAACATTCTTATTATTATAACTCAAATCAACATACATATCTCGTTTTATTTAGATGTTAAACAAATACATCTTCTCTATCATCGACACGCAGGTCGGTACTCTTATTTATTCTTATACCTTGCTAACATTTATTTAGACCCTCACGCCTCATCCCGAACTAGGCGATGATCGTGATCGCCGACCCTCTCTCCAGCCTCTCGTCCTCAATGGTACCACGGCTATTGGTACCGCCCACTGATCTGCCAATCTCTCCTGTAACATATGAATACGCCCTCTCGCATGGAGGACTCCAGCCTCTAGTCTCTCCGCCCGTGACTCCACAACCACTAACAATCCTCTTGTCTCATTCACCTGCTGCTTGAGTTGCTGAACCAAACGCCGCAGACGATCCTCTCTCGCTGTAATCACCGCTATGTCGTCAGACGATCACGTACACCTCGCAGCTTCTACTACCCACCATAATCTATAGGCCTCTGCTGCCTCGCATCCATTACCCTCGCGATCGGCCGCTACTCTTCGTGCCCTTCTCGAGGTGTTGGCCGGGAGGTGAGAATACTGCCTCTGGCACGATCCTCATATAGGGTCTATAAGCTTGAGGTATATCCTACACAAATCCAAATTGTCGCCGCACGCGATCTAGAGGAATCCTCTCATACTCACCGCCTCGTGCCCTGCGATCCACCTCAATCGCTCTACACCCCTCAACTCCTCAGCTATATTCTCTGTTACCATATAGTTCCCGTAAGGCCGCCAACAGATATCCGCAATCGTCACCCTCTCCCATACCTGCCTATAATACTCAATGTCACCCGTCACAGCCTGGGATCTTGCCTCTTGTTCTGTTTGGACCCATCGTCTGAATCCCAACCTCTCGTATCTCGGGTCTCTCGACGATGATGGGTCGGCCTATTGGTCGCACACAAACAATGTGCTCATAGGCCCAACAAAGTTGTAATAAGTATGAACAATCTAAATGGTCGCCCCATGATTTCGCCTACACACCCATAGACTCCTCGTATAGCTCCGCCAAATATGCAGTGCCCATGCAAAAGTCACGCCTTTCTATCATCTCCCAAATAACACACATCAATGCCTTCGAAATCTTCCCCATCCGCCTCTAGCTGAATGCAATACCCTACCGCTATCATTAATATTACATGCTAACCTTGTCTCCTCAGGATGTGCTGCATACATTATCCCATACGTAAATGACAAACCTCGCTGTGTTAAATCTCGTGCGTATGGACCAAATACTGTTGTTATCGCTCCCCGTGCCGCGCTAGGTAATGCCTGATATACTGGTTTTCCTGTAATTGGGAGTCTCAAAATACGGAACACATCTTCCAATGTTACTGTCATTTCCCCTGTTGGCAGATAGAAGGTATTTGTCTCAGGATTCCATCTCTCAATCAACGCCTGTAACATAGCATGGTTACGTGCGATTCGTGAATAATAGCGGATTCCACTTAACCCCAAACGATTTATCAATGTCCATTCAGCTGGCGTTACATCCGCTCGGATTCGTGACAACAACGCTGGTACACTATCATTCATCCTCAACCCTGCCTCTGCCTGCATACATCCAAATAACAAAAAACCATTCAATTCCTCCAATCCCCCCGGGTTTTTTCTCAAATTCTGGAAATTCCTACAAAGAACCGGTATCAAGTTTACCTAACCGTACTGTTGAGTAGTAACCGATACCGTTATCCCTAACCGATATCGGTCCCTCTTTACTTTCATACACCTTGCCTAAACAACCACCTACGACAATAAATTGCTTATTTATTCCTCTCGTATACACATGTATATACCCAAAACCCTCGATTCCCTACCACGTAACACTCACCTCATTTATAACCCTTGTTATCATCTTTCTTTTCATATCTACCCACTTACTCTCCCTCACTTATTCCCAAAACATGCAAAGTAGTCAAATTACAAACAAAACGTTACCTCTTGGGTCAGCAGTAGCTTGAGGTGGCCTTGTCTTCCTCTTGTCCTCGCCTCGCTGGATGTTTCTCTCGTCCCGCCATTATCACCACCTTTTTCAAACCTCGCCTTTCTACTTCGAATCTCGATCACAATCACTTTCCCTGCCTCTTTACTCCTAATCACTCAAATCTCTCATGCAAATACCGTGTCTCATTCACCAAAAAGCGTCGCTTCACGTATTTAACTTCTTGCATGGCTCTCAAAATTAGAACTTAAGTTGCCACCCTAGCTTTTTTATTTTTAGAAAAGCTCATACCTAAATAACCGGTATCGGTTATGTAACCGATATCGGTCTACTATCTACCGACGTCGGTTACCTAACCGATATCGGTTATACACCTGCCTTTTTGAAACATGGTTCTTTTCTTCGTTTTTTACCTAATTTTTGTCGCGCCCGCCTCTTTTCCTGCATCTCATCACCATTATCCATATTTGTCCATCCACCACACATATCATTACAATTTCATTAACATCATCTATTTTACAAAAACAAACAAGTCATCAACTAAGGATACCAAAACAAAACAAAAAACTATCTATCTATACATCATTTGGATCCAACTCATCAGATACATATATAACAATGTCATAAAACCAGCCCAAAACATGCAACATTTCATCATATAACACATCATCCATATATCAACATGTCAATTAAACTCATCATATATTCTATACCACAAACCATTGACGAAATACTTAAACACATTTTTGAACACTGCATGTGGATCAAAACATCATCTCTATATATATATACAAATTTTCAAATATACAATGTGCCCTGCATCGGGGCCTCTGTGATCTCATCATACAACTAAGCCGGCACGCAGGCCGCAATAACTATCCAAAATCTCGACTCGGCTCAGCAGTCGGTCCCTCATATCAAAATATACTCGCTCGCAGGCCGGTATCAAATATACAACCCGTACTCGGCTCGCAGGCCGGTATATAATGAATAAATGAATCCATACATGAATAAATGATGGCACGCAGGCCTCTATCAACACAACCGGTTCGCAGACCGGTGCCCATGTCCCTATACAAAAACTATGTGGGGATCCCTCAGCTCTCCCCACCACCCTCAGCACCTCTCCCTGCTGGTCCCTGCGGTGCCTCTCGCCTCCTACCTGTAACGGACACACCGGCTGTAGCTGCGCCTCCCTGCGACCTCTGACTATGCGAGGTCTCCGCTCGGTGTGCCGCATATGGCTGATACTCAGCTCCGGTACTATCAAGGACATCCTGATAGTACCGGGCCTCTGCTCTCACCTCCATGTATCTATCCCGTGCCACCATCGCAGACTGGGCCGGTCCTCGACTCCTACCGCGCACTTCCCCTGTGCTCAGGCCGTGGTGCTGCGTGTCTTCCGCTTGCTGCTGCACTGCTGCATTCTGCACTCACACACACTCGTGGCTGCCGCCGTGTGGTGGTGGTGCTGCCTCGTGCTCGTACTCCGAGCTCGCTAGCCGCCTCGTAAGACCCCTATTCGTGCTCTCGCAGCAGCAGCAGCCGCCCCTTTAAGAGCCGCACTCACCTTCGAGCTGATCTCTCTCTGCCACAGCTGCTAAGTCTCTGGCCGTGTGGGCTCATGCTACCTCGCCGCTCTCGACCAGCCCACCACACCATGTATGCTCTGTATAACCAAAGATCATCTACTCGTGGTCATCTGGCTGCCTCTCAAAGAACCCAATCTGATCCAAGGGCTAGGTGCAGTGCAAGGGGCCTCTACATCATCCCTCTCAGTACTTGAGGGAAGGAGGTGGCTCGCCCTGCCGCAGCCCCATCTGCCCATACCTCTCTAGGGGTATCCTCTCGTACTCTCCCGGCCTCCGTCCCCGCTATCCGTAAAGTGTACTGATCTAGCGTCGTATTTCGGCCTCCTCTCAGGCGGGTGATGACCTCTCGTAAGGTCTCCATACGATATCTACCGCTGTCGCCCCTCTAACAAATGCCTCGTAGTAGGCAATGTCTCTCCTCGCAAGCACTACTCGTGGCTGCCCCACGACTCCCAACCACCTCTGAAAGCCGTATCTGTATATAACCTGTGGCCCTGGCTGCTGGGGCAGCCCTACTGGTCTGATGCATATGATGTGCTCATATGCCCAACAATGCAAAGCAAAAATGTCGAATGATACCGACCGCCTCATCCGGCGATAACCCCGAGCTTCTCAGATAGCCGCACTGGATACATCGGTGCCCACGCATAGCAAGTATGCTCCTCAATCATCTCAAGCAACACCCCCATCAACGCCCATGGAAAGCGGCCTCCCTCTGAGTCCGGGAGGGCGAAGCAGGTGATCCCAATCATCATCAGCACAGCCAGCCGTGTCTCGTGTCGATGCGCACGGTACATGTCACCATACCCAATGCTCGCGCTGTGATAGGTAAGTAGCGCGGCTGCATCTCCAAAAACCTGTAATATGCTGTCCATGGCAGTCTCGACCTCTACTGAAGATCGCCTCTCGATAGGTAGTCGAAGGATGCGATACACATCCTCCAACGTGATAGTCATCTCCCCAGTCGGGAGATGGAACACATTGGTCGCCGGATCCCATCTCTCGATGAGGGCGACCATCAGGCTGTGATCTCTCTCTATCGCTCTATACCTCTGGACTCCACCGAGTCCCACCTCGCGCATGATCACCCAGTGAGCTGCGGACACATGTGGTCTCATCCGCACCAACAGCGGGGGCATCCTATCCCGCATCGTCAACTGCTGACGTGCCTGCAAAACCAACCCACATCCTTAGACCTACTTTTTATCACAACATCTACTTTATCCTCTAAACCCCCTTTTATCCCCCCGACCACACCCCGACTCTCTACCACCCCACCCAAAACCCAAACTCACCCCACCTACAAAACAAAACTCACCCCACCCAAAACCCAAACCCACTCCACCTAAAACCAAACCCACCCCACCCAAACCCCTACCCGACCCAAAGCCCAAAATCTACCCAAATCCAAACCCACCCAACCCCAAAACAAAACAAAACAAACCAACCCACCCCAAACCCCACCCAACACCCAACCCCACCCACCCAAAACCAAACACTCCACCTACCCAAACCCACCCAACCCAACCCAACCCAACCCAAACACCCCACCCAACCCAACCCACCCAACCCACCCAAAACCCACCCCACCCAACCCACACTCACCCAAAACCCAACCCAACCCACACTCACCCAAAACCCAACCCAACCCATACCCATACAAACCCAAACCGACGCCGGCCGACATACGACCGACGCCGGTCCAGCCCAACACACCCTGTCCACACAATTTGCGACCGATGCCGGTCGCTTAGCAACCGACATCGGTCACTGTAATTGCCGGGAGCCGAACCCCCGCGCGGCCCCCCGCCCATATTTTTGCATTTTTATACTTATCTACCCACCCAAACACCATAAAAACCTACCCACCCAGCCGACTTGCCCTATTTTACCCATCTATCCTCTTCGTTTTTCAAATTACGTCAATTTACTCATTATTTCCTAAAAAATGTAAATTCCTACCCAAACCCCCAATTTCGCTTAATACCATTCAAATGCACAAAATAAAGAGTTCCGAGCCTACCCGTACGACGACACGTCGTCGTGGTGGGATGGGTGGTGGTGGTCCAGCTGGTCCAGCCCCTCCTGCTCCTCCTGCCTGTGCCATGGCTCCAATTCTACTCTGCTGGGTCCCCGGCCAATCAACTGCTGCCTCCTCCTCACTCGGGCCCGCAAACAACTCACTCCTCCAGCAAAATAGCTCCACCTCAATCAATAAACCTCCAATCTCAACTCTCCACGTCAGACAAGTCAATTTGGTTTTCAAAATAACAAAGTGACAATGACAAGCCGTATTTTTCTTTTTATAGGTTTTTCGCCCTTAACCGATATCGGTTTCATGTTGCCCTAATGAACCGGTATCGGTCCCTTAACCGATATCGGTCACGTAGAATCGACATCGGTTTTTTCTTCCAACTTTCCCCCAATTTTTTGCCCTTATTTACCATTTGCCCCTTTTTAACCACATATCACCTATATCCACCTTTGCTGAACACCATTTGTTAACAAACCGGCCCGACCCAAGGCCTCGCCCTACCCTACCGGCCCGACCCAAGGCCTCGCCCTACCCTACCGGCCCGACCCAAGGCCTCGCCCTACCCTACCGGCCCGACCCAAGGCCTCGCCCTACCCTACCGGCCCGACCAAAGGCCTCGCCCTACCCTACCGGCCCGACCCAAGGCCTCGCCCTAACAAACCGGCCCAACCCAAGGCCTCGCCCTACCCTACCGGCCCGACCCAAGGCCTCGCCCTAACCAAACCGGTCCGACCCAAGGCCTCGCCTCTACCCTACCCCCCCCGACCCAAGGCCGCAACCCAACAACTCGGCCCGACCCACACCCGTATCACTCCAATACCTTACCCAAAATCAAAACCATCCACTTTTATCCACCCATCCTGTAGTTTTTTGTTTAATCGAGCTCACCTGTTCGTGTTTTAGCATGATTAGGGTCCTCGACTTGATCTCGTCGACCAACTTTGCTCGCACTAGACCATGACGTTTATCTCAACCAAACCAACCATTTGCACGCCAGACATGCCTAAACGTTCTGTACCTTACCCGTTATATACCCCGAGCTACTTCCTATGCCTTGATACCGTGGATTATATCACCCTTGTTTGGATAAACTATCGACCTTTGCCTATGCACCGCCGGTTTGCTTTGCTCACAATCATGTACCCTAGTCGTATATTGCATTTTACCATGCGTCTGCTTCCTTGGACCTACCCCACCATCTTACCATCCCCTCTACCCCATTTACCCTTTATCAACCCTATCCCTGATTTCCCGTTCACTCAATCTGTGATAGATTTGAGGGGGATTACCTATACCCTTAACAGGGGAAACCACTTCATATTATTGTCCATGCAGCTTTACAAAACAAGCTACACGACAATAAGGGGCTAATGTAGACACCAAATTTGTGTCTTACGACCCCTTGTGACCCGCATCTCATCTCGCAACTTAACCTCATCACCTAAACCTTACACAATTATTTATTAATTACCTTGTAATTGATAAATCCACATCACCTTACCTGCCACCTCATTTTGCCACCTCATCATGACCTAGCCCCAACCCTAAACTAACCTAATTAAGACCTATGACTTGGTCTAGACTCACATCCATAACTAATGCCTCCTTACTCACACCCAAAACCGACCTTCTAGCCACTTGACCAAGCCCGCGATTGATCTCTCGGGAGAAAAGTAGGGAAGGTGGGCTATTTTACTAAAAATAGCCTACTTTTTCCTTACCGATGCCGGTTCCTACTCGACCGCCGTCGGTTACGCAACCGCCATCGGTTCCCTGTAAATGGGCTCCCCAAACCAAAAACAAAGGATCGGAATTTCATTTTTGGATCAGGTCGAATGATTTTTGAATCAACAGAGATCATTGGGAGCGAAAAATAGAGTCCAGATCTTCACTTGACCGAGCAGAGACGAGTGAAGAAACCAGAAGCGTTTGCAGCAAAGGAGATCAACTTGCGTCTTTGTCAAAACTAGTAAGTCACATCTTGCATGTCCTCTGTTATAACATTTCTTATGCTCTTTGAATCACAGTCCTCCAAAATCCGTTTCTGAATCCACTACCCAACGTGCCATTGCATCTAACTGTCATTCTTTTACCTCTCATCATCTCATTTCCTAATATCATCCATAAACCAGCCTTACAAACACCATAGCTATCAAGAAGGTCCTAGGCCCAACCGACGTCGGTTACCAGAAACCGGTATCGGTTACCCTGACTATAACCAGAAACCAGCCTTCTCCTACCCGTTTCAACCAAGTAATCTAATTGATATTTTGCAGTCATTTGTGTTAATTCATATTAGCAGGGAAACTGACCACCTTCGAAAGGAAGTTTTATATTTCCTGGGCCCAAGGCAGTTTCCTCATTTATTGTTTAATCAAATCTTGTGGTCTTGTGTTCTTATTTGCAGGTAGTCCTTCCAAGACAAAAAGGAGTTCTTCGCAGTCAACTTGATCTTTCTCCACGGTACGCGCACACCATCTCGACATTTAATAGGTATTCCTCCTAGCCCTAACCCTATCTGTTTCTAAAAGGAATGAAAGGATAGAAACAACTCTATTCCTAGAAGCCGAAACATTCCGAGCGAAACACACATGGCCTTCTCGAATGGTTGGCATGTGGCTCAAGGGCCAATAATTTTTCTTTTGGAATTTGGCAAAAACACTTCTCCAAAATTCTAACTTCTCCTCCGCGCTCCACCGGTCTGATGCCATAGGACATGTGGCAAAACATGATTGGGCGCAGGCCTTTCCTCCAAAATTTTCCCTACGCCAACACTTAGTCAAATTTTTCAATTTTTCCCCTTGGACACGTGGCAGGATCTGATTTGCCGGTGGGCCCGTGGGAAAAATCTTCCCTTTGAAAACTTTTCCAAACATTTGGTAAAAAAACCAAGTTTTCCTCGACCCCCGCCACTTCCTTGGACACGTGGCACCATTTCATTAGCTGCGGGCCTTTCAGGGGAAATTTTCCCACAAAAACTCCACCGAGCCATAACTTCAAAAATACATGGAGCTAGAAGGAAAACTTTACCTTTCTAGAAATATGAGAAAGAGCTCTATCCAATGGTGTCATTTCTAGAAAGTTTTGAGTGCCTGAAAAGTAGAAAATTATGATTGAGGAACAAGAGAGGGAAGAATGAAAGGAGTTAGCCACAAAATGAGTAATGGGTACATTTTGGATAACAATGATCGTTATATTTTATCTTAAAATGTATCGTCATCTTCATCATAAACAATCGAAACTGCATGTTTTCACTCTTAAATTGTCTTATCGTATTTGATCTCTGAAGTTTCAAAATGAAATGACAACCGATGAAAAACATGTAATGATGGATGTGCTTAAAATTTTAGAAGTATATAAAGAGATGTATTTAATTAAGGCTTTTGATTTGACAGGGGGAGTTAATTTGAAATTCCAGGCTTGCTCCTAGGTCTTGTTAGACGCAGTTGACATCGCCCTAATGGATTAGTTGACGCTTTCAACCAAGCGACACCTCCACATACCTAAAACAGAAATAAAGTAGTGCAAACCATTCTTAATATTATATTATTTTTTAATTTTAACATTTAAAATTAAATTTATTCTTAAATAAATTATATTTTATACTTTACAATAGAATATATTTATTTGTAATAAATGAAATGTTGTTATATTGTCTTTTTAAAATACAAAATACTTTTAGTTATATATCATTAATAAAGAAATATTATATTATTATATATTTATTTATATACATGTGTGTATTGTAATATATTGTATATATAAATCTATATAAAAATGATGATCATATTATTTAAAGTTTACATGTCATATAAAACAATTATTTCAAGTATTTGCAAATATTTAACGAATAGAATCATGAAAAATGTGTAGACAATTGCCAAATTTAATCCATGCTAGATATCGTATTACCCACTTCATTGATAACTTTCTAAAATAACTCTAATGTTGTGTTGTATAAGTTCAAACATCATATTTTATTCCCAAAATATTATAATGAATGACCTAATTATATTGTACTATTATTGACGTTCACATACACCCCCAAAAGCTTTGTAGAAAATAACAAAAAAATTCTTACTTTGGCATTCTTTCCCATTAACAAAATTTTGTTTTGATTGTTCTTTGGATGGTATTTCCTTTAGTTGCACCTCCAAAACCTTGTGCTTTGTGTGAAAAAAAAAATTGCACCATGGATCTCACCACCACTGGTGTTGGCAACAAGAGCCACACACCCCACCTTGCATTAAGCCTTGATGGTTAATTTTTCCTTGTTATAAACATTTGTTTTCGCACAGTTGTATGGATGTCGGTGCATGTCCAAAAAGGCTTGGATGGAATCATGTTCATTTTCAAACAAGTTAGTCCCTGACATAACAACATGAAAGATAGACACTACCTCATAACATAGTTGCATGACCTAAAACAAATCCATGAGATGTTGTTTATGGCCTTGCCAACGTTCCTGTCGATAAGAATTGGCCTTTGTACAATGCACAAGCCTTATAGAGGAGGTGAAACATAGTTTCAAAAGTCTTATCTGATTCCAAAATTAAGCTCGACATCGGCCATTGAGGGACCAAAATGATCCCTATCTAAGGGGGCAAGCTTTGATCCATTGATTGTGTTGTCCATATTCTTAATGCCCTCAAAGGCTTTGATGAGTCTCTTTTACCAACACCTACAAATACGAAGCTTCATCATGTTTGAGTCTCTCATTATTTTACCTTACTCGTCATTCCCTCCAACTCATCCTCGTCATCTAACTTACCTTCTTCTTTAATAGATAAAAAAGTTGATGTTGTCCTTGCATTTGTGGATGTCTAGCCCCCTCAGTCCGTATTCCTATGTAATGAGATCTCTAAATTCAACTACTCCCCCATCTCATTGGCCAACATTCTCACTACAAATCATAACCAAGAACATGACCATAGGAAAGCAGGAGACTAAACTAACCATATTTTGATTCAATACATGCTTCTTACTTTGGATTGAATAGTTGGTGTTCCCTCCTTTTCAAAATACTACTCCATTGTGCTTCCTTCTATATATTCACTCAATTAGACTACATGGTGTATTTCCATCTCTCATTTTACTTTCATATCATCCTCCACACATGATAGGTTTTCTTCTTTCGAGCTCGCGCAGTGCTAGGGTGATCTTTCACTATCGGAATGCAACACGTGTATTGTTGTGGCCGTGCGCATGCAGGTCTGATTTGAGGATGGATAAAAGTGAGAGCTCCGGTTAGCATAGCTCCCGTAATGTTCTGCTTGTTTATCTAATCTAATTATCACTTCGTCTATCCAGTTACTGCTAAATTTACAAAGTTAATTTGGGGTTCAACGTGGTTAACGCCAAGGAAAATGATAGGTGTCAAAGGACACTTAGGATGTGTCGGTCTCCATGTTTTTCTTTGGGTTTTAATGATGTTCTACATTTTTTAAATTCTTTATCTATTCAATATATATATATATATATATATATATATATATATAATTATATTTGTATATATTTATATAAGAACATAAATAATGTTTTGTATATTGTATTTTGAATTTTTTTGTTAACGATACATTTTTCATGTTTTTATTAAGCTCGACTTATTACACTGAAATGAATTTTCACGGGCGGAAGCCTCCTCCACCTCTGAAAATTGACAGAGGCATGAACGATTACAATTTATTTGGTTGACGAAGCACTGACATTTATCGATCGTACATGTGGCGCGCAGTGATTGGAGACTACCTATCACATGTCAGATGACCAACACTATTGTTAGGCCCTCACCATTATGCTATTCCAACGCTGACTTCGTATCTTTGAGATTGAACGTGTCAACTAGTGTGCAAGAAGAATGGTTGTCGAGGAGCTCCAGATCGTCATATGACAGACAATCATCTATTTGTGCCAAGATCGATGTCAAAATATTCACCAAGGAGCCATTCTCCAGCTCTAAATTCCTTGTGTTGGGATCCCTCACGTGAAAAAATTGAATCCATATCTAAAGAAGAAGAAAGGTTTTCGTCGTCTTCTATGTCGCAGGTTTGAATCTCGTCATCGTGAGGGTTTGGCATGGACATATCAATAGATTCTGAGGTGAAATCCAAGAAGAGCACACAAGAGTCAATCCACGCTT